>OZ005737.1:230617201-232030951 GCA_963930755.1 Eudasyphora cyanicolor | reverse complement strand
ATTGAATTTGGTTAAAATCAGGTTCAGATTTACATATAGCTTCCATATATATGTACCTCCGATTTGGCATATATGCACTGTACAAGCAACATTTTTGAACCGATTTGTACAAAAATTACCAGAGATATAGCCACCATATATATATCTTAACCGCGATTTGATATGTAAGCGCTGTAGAAACTGTATTTTATATCCGATCAGTACGAAATGTGGCAGAAAGTCGTTTCTTATTACATGAATTAACACTACCAAATTCGGGGAAATTCAGTTCAGATTTAGATATAGCCCCTAAATATATGTTTCACACGATTTGACATGTAAGCGCTGTAGAAACCGTGTTTAATATCCGATCAGTACGAAATTCGGCAGAGAGTGTTTTTTTATTACGAGTATAAGTATAAGTACATGTATGAACACTGCCAAATTCGTATCGCATTGTTAGGGAGGTGTAGGATATTATACAGTCGGCGGCGCCCGATTTTCTGTCTTTCCTAACTGGTTTTATATTTGCAATATTTTGTAATCCTAAATTCGACTTACACTGCCAAATATTTACAAAAATATTATACCGAATTTAATAAGATTAATATAAAAAAATTGTTGCATAGTGTAATCCATAAGCAGTACTTTTTGTTGCAAAGATGGCGATTTTTCGTCTCAGTTTTACTTAAATAAGAAATACAAACATAAGATAGAAATTATTTAATTTCAAATTTTCACATTTGTCAACTATAACTCGTTTTTATACTATATATTTTGGTAATATTTGAAGAAGAGGAGAGGTATTTAATATTTTATGTTTTTTAATTTTCTACATAAAAATATAGTTTGAGATAACGTTTTCGAAAAAGCCTTTCGCACTTACGATTTACAACATATATGGAAATTCCCTGCAATGTTGTTTTCGCTTACTTTCCATTTATTACTTTTTTCATTTTCTGAAATTGTTTACCCCATTGCAGTTTTGTTGTCGTCTTATTTCGCACTTTTTTGCTGTTTTCCACAAAAGCGGCCAAGGGCATAAAGCGTTATGTTTACGTTAACACGCGTCATCATAAATACGACCCCTTTTTACATGGGTTGTCCTCTGGTCTCCTTGCTTTCCATACAAACGTAAGTCATAAACATATGAAAATAAAATCGTTTATATGTATACTGTTAAACGAAGACCGAGTTAAACGTGTCAGTCCAATATTCTTAGTAGCCTGTTGGTTTGTCAAAAAGTAAAGGCTGCAAAGGATCACTCCACAAACTTGTACTCTACATTCTCAACTGTATTTAAGTGTAAGTGTGCCCCTGCTATTGGCCTTATTTTAAATATGCATTGGCCTTATTTGTTGTTGAGAAACTGTCGTTCTGTTTCATTTTCTTTATGCCTTTTTATTAGCTTGTTTGTTGTTTTCAATGGATGACGAACTGCTCCACTTGGACAAGTTTATGATGCATTTCCATTTATGTGCTCATACTTTTGCTGGTAAATTTGTCTCGTACTTTTGTTGTCATAAAATGCCATATTGGATATATTTTTTTTAGATATTGGTATGCCATATTGGATATATGGTATTTTAGAGTTGTTTTACATCTTTATTACCGTATAGCATAAAATTCGATATTAACAAATTTCATGTTTTTATATATTTATGTTTTATTGAGTATTGTACTTGGTTCTTTAATGGAAAGATTTTTGTATTGTTTGAAAAATTTAATTCAGTGGACATTGAAGAAAGGAAGATAACAATTTCAAAAATTTTAAATATACAAGTAAGGGGATCTAAGTCCGGGTGAGGTCCGCTGTATGTAACCACACCACTATTGGCAAAGTGAAAGCGTGTACTAATTGAAATTATTACTAGCATTTTTTCCAGGGAAAAATAAGTACGAATTGTTTTTCAGGCAGACTGATAAAAAAAGTGGCATCTACAGTGTCAAAAAGTAAAATCGGAATGAAACTTGCACCAAGTTTAGTCCTATTGGATTGTAGTTATGACACAAAATTTCAACGAGATCGGTTGGGGACTGTCCGAGTTGGAGGGTGTTGAATTTTGATATTTTTTCTATCCAACTATTGATGCGATGTGTGGGAAGTGGCGCCGCACAGTGGAATATTTTCACACAAGACGCGGCAAAAATTAAGGGGAATTGAGCTAGGGCTTTGAAATTTTGTACATATCACTCATTTCGCCTAATTAGCAAAAAACCAATTTTTTGTTTAAATCCGCCCATAACCACGCCTACATCCCACATAACCTAAAATTAAAAATCTTAATATTTTTCTCAATTTAGCATTTATATTATTACAGATCGCTAGTAGAGATTGTATTTGAGTCCTCATTATTTAAAAAAATTGAAAGTGCCACGCCCAACGCCCATATATCAATTTAAATTTTATACGATGTTGGAAATTACAGGAATTTTTTTTATAAAACGCTTTGTATCTTTTGGTCGATGTAAATCAGTACATAGAACAAAGTAAATAACTGAAGCGTAATACAGTAGCTCAACATTTGCAAAAAATCATGGTGAAATAGTTTACAGTTTTTTGTTAATTAATCGATCATTCCAACTATCCAGAAAAAATCATCATTGATTTAGCAATGTGTTCATTAATAATACGTAATTTTTAAAGCATACTTTTTGGAATATGTGGAAAGGACACACAAATAATGAGGCATGTATATAGTAGATTGACAAACAAATGTTCGCTTATATGAATATTTAGCTTGTTCATGTCGGTTGCCCGTTTAATTCGGTCTGTAAGCGTTGATTTAAACTGAGATACTCTCTACTTTCAAGACCAACTTGCTTTTATACATGCTTTATATGCTTTTTGTTATATATGCAGTCAATTTATCATTTGCCCCTTAATGTATGCTTTGGTAATGTTGTTCAATACATAGCAACATGGATTAAAAATAACGAATTTTGGATTGGATAAGTCCCTAGTTTATAAATTTTTGTTAATGACAAGACCTCGGTCGGCCTCGGAAGTATAGTTTTATCCTGGAGAAAATGAAACACCCTGATTTTTGGCAACTTGCAAGTAAACTACAGATTAAATAGGAAAATGACAACACAATTATATTTTTTTTAACCCAAAAAACTCTTCAAAATGTTGTGTATAGTATGACTTAAACAAAGTTCCAATGCGTGTTATAGTTTATGAGATATGTGCTTACAAATTACTCTCTTAAATGATAAACTTTGCAACCATTGTACCATTTATGAATTTCAAATGCTTGTACCGCGATATTTTGCCAAGATATCGGCAAAACCTTAACAGATTTAGTTAATTGGAATGTTCTTTACAGATTGGAATCAAAAATTTTGAGATTGGGCCTCATGAAAATTAAGAGTTTTTGCCGCTCATAATACACTGTGCGCCGCACAGTGGAATATTTTCACACAAGACGCGGCAAAAATTAGAAGGAATTGAGCTAGAGCTTTGAAATTTGGTACATATCACTCATTTCGCCTAATAAGCTAAAAACCAATTTTTTTACTTCCCTCATAACCTAAAATTAAAAATCTTAGTATTTTTCTCAATTTAGGATTTATATTATTACAAATGGCTTGTAGAGATTGTATTTGAGTCCTCAATTATATAAAAATTACAAGTGCCACGCCCAACGCCCATATATCAATTTAAATTTTATACGATGTTGGAAATTACAGGAAATTTTTTTATAAAACGCTTTGTATCTTTTGTTCGATGTAAATCAGTACGTAGAACAAAGTAAATAACTAAAGCGTAATACATTAGCTCAACATTTGCAAAAAAATCATGATGAAATAGTTTACAGTTTTTTGTTAATTAATCAATCATTCCAACTGTCCAGAAAAAATCATCATTGATTTAGCAATGTGTTCAGTAATAATATGTACGTCATTTTTAGAGCATATTTTTAGGAATATGTCGAAAGGACACACAAACAATGAGGCATGTATATATAGTAGATAAGCAAACAAATGTTCGCTTATATGAATATTTACCTTGTTAATGTCGGTTGCCGTTTAATTCGGTCTGTAATCGTTGATCGTTGAGATTGGGCCTCATGAAAATTAAGAGTTTTTGCCGCTCATAATACACTGTGCGCCGTCTTGTTGAAACCAAATGTCGCCGAGATCACGAGCTTCAATTTCAGGCATCAAATAGTCGGTTATCATGGCAAGATAAGGGTCGCCATTGACGGTTACGTTCTCACCGGCATCATTTTTGAAGAAATATGGACCGATGATTCCACCGGCCCACAAACCACACACAACCGTTGTTTTTCTGGATGAAGTGGCAGCTCTTGAATCTCTTCAGGTTGCTCTACGTCCCAAATGCTGCAATGTTGCTTGTTTACGTACCCATTGAGCCACAAATGGGCCTCATCGCAGAACAAAATTTGGCTCAAAAACGTCGGATCTTCTTGGAACTTTTCAAGAGCCCATAGAGCGAAGCGATGTCGCTTGGGTAGGTCGGGCGGCTTTAGTTCTTGCACAAGCTATATTTTGTATGCTTTCAATTTAAGATCTCGACGTAAAATGCGCCAAGTCGTTCCATACGGCAGTCCGAGGTGCTGCAAACGGCGCCGAATCGACTCTACACGGTCTTCGTGTACACTCTCAGCTACGACCGCTACATTTCCTTCACTGCGTGCTGGACGTGGTCTATTCGGTCGAATATTATCCAATAATGGATGCTGGGTTTCAAGATGGGTGATGGTGTTGCGAAAGTTGAGCGAAGTGCACGAAACACATTCCTCACAGAATGCGAATTTTCGTAATAAAGTTGAACGATTTGTAAACGTTGTCCATGATGAAATGCCAAACAATACTTAACAAAAATAACATGACAGCATGACATGACTCACACGTGATCTGTCAAAAAAGGCTATTGAAAAAAGTATCTCTACTTGGATCACCCGTTACAACGAAGAATTAATGGCTTGGCGCTTGTTGTGTATTTACTTAAGTATAATGCAGAGGGCAATGCTTAATTGAATATTGTCAATCGAAACTAGAAGTATTTCTGGGCTAGTCAGTTGCAAATAAATCCAACGGTTTCTCCACCAGCCAGCCAGACGAACATTAATCAAATGACTTAAAATGGCCAAAAAAGTATTTCCACCAAATATACTTGTGGTCTTGGTCAATACTAAGATGTGTTACGCTGTTGACCCATGGAAAACGTTCCAAAATGGAACGTTAATACCAATGCACATAAAAACTTACAATTCGGTACAGTGCATTGTCTTAATAGCATCTATTGTTCAGCACAACATAAGCGTATTCATCAATTTACATCCGATACCCCTCACACAAATCGAGAGATTCATTCGAACTCAACATTCTTATAACATCTGTAGCAATCAGTCAAATATTATCATATTTAGTATTTTAGACAACATTTCCAATGACGTATGATCAACGTAGCTCTATTTTAACAGAATGTAGCGT
The DNA here is from genome assembly GCA_963930755.1 of Eudasyphora cyanicolor. NCBI lineage: Eukaryota > Metazoa > Arthropoda > Insecta > Diptera > Muscidae > Eudasyphora > Eudasyphora cyanicolor. The sequence goes on along the minus strand of OZ005737.1, from coordinate 232,025,509 downwards.
GATTTCAATAATAGACAAAGGGACATATCTTCATACACGGAGAAAAATTGTCGTTTTGTATATGTTTGAGTTAAAAGAATATTTAGTTGGAACCCGAATTTTTAAATATTATATATTTTTGGACAAATAAATTTTATTTGAAAACCAACAAAGTTTGTTTGCGGACGCATATATTAATATATAAGAACAAAATATATTTGCGAACTGACTTTCACAAATAAAATATGTATTTACGTACAAAAAAAGTTATTGTTTAAGAAGTTTTCCAAATATATTTCCTTTAAAAAAGATATTTAGATTTCGCGTTATACAGGGTGGAGAGCGGGATTTAGCTTTTTTGCACTGCGGGCTGTGGCGGCACTGTTTGTCGAAGAGAGTGTGCGTGGCTTATAGTGGCTGATGGGAAATTTGTGTTCGTCTGCCTTTCAGTTGTCATCATGCATTGGACACGTGAGGAGAGATCATTTTGTGTTGAAGCGTATTTTTCAAATGCGCACTCGCTCGGGGTGATGTGAATCACTCGAGGTGATGTGAACTGGCCGGCACGCTTACCAGACATAGCCCCATACGATTTTGTACATGCGAAGGTGTATATCAACCGTCCCAAGTCCTTGGAAGACCTTATTAACAATATTGAGGCTGAAATGGCAGAATACCAGTCGTCATGCTTGTTAGAGTTCATGAAAACTTCAAAAAACGTATGCACCTGTGTGTAGATGGCGAAGGTCGACATTTGCCAGATACACTACTTAAAACCATGTAATTTAAAAATTCCCTTACTGTTAAATATAATTAAAATATAAAATAAATTTTTCTAGGGTTTATAACTTTTGTATTTCATTCCCAAATAAGCAACTTACGACGCTCCACCCTGTACTTTATAGTTAAAGATGTCATATGCAGCATTAGCTTTTGTTTTACAGCACTAAATATAAATATTCCAAATCATCATTTGTTGTCCATCAATGCAGTCTATCGTTGCGCAAGATTATATGATATATATACAATTTATTGAAGTTCGGAAAAACTGAAAACTTGCTTTTGGCAGTGTTACACAACCAAATTACTAAAATACAAATTAAACTTTGTTTCCGAAATATTTTTGGAGCAACATCCTCTCAAATATTTAATATTTGTGTGCGTCAAATATTAAATATTTGCAGTGTACCCTGAACATATGTATAGGGTGATCTAAGTAGAGATACTTTTTTCAAAAGCCTTTTTTTTTTTGACTATTTGATGCCTGAAATTGAAGCTCGTGATCTTGTCGACATTTGGTTTCAACAAGACGGCGCCACACATCGCATCAATCAATGGATTTATTGAGAGAACACTTCGGTGAGCAGATAATTTCACGTTTTGGGCCGGTCGACTGGCCACCAAGATCGTGTGATAACACACCGATAGACTTTTTCATGTGGGGATATGTAAAGTATAAAGTTTATGCGGACAAACCCGCTTCGATTCACGCCTTGGAGCAAAACATCACGCGTGTCATTCGCCAGTTACCAGTCGAAATGCTCGAACGAGTCATCGAAAATTGGACTCAAGCGATTTTTTTCAGCGTATAGGATAGGGCTATGGTGGAAGATATAACGGTCCGCCATCTAACGTTTTTTTTTAACAAGTGCTTATTTCGTGAATGGTAACACTTAGCTCATGTCTGATTTGACAGATAATTAGTTTTATCCTTCCGCTGAACGAATATGGTTGTGTATACGCTTGAACAACACTGGGAAATATTGCGACATTACTTTGAAAATCATGGTAATGTTGCAGAATGCAGAATGAAAAAAAATCATCTTATCAGATGAACCTCATTTTGATCTTGGCGGGTATGTAAACAAGCAAAATTGTCGCATTTGGGGCACAGAAAACCCGCACGCATACCTTAAAAAGCCGATACACCCAAAACGAGTCACTGTTTGGTGCGGATTTTGGTCCAGAGGCATAACTGGGCCATTTTTCTTCGAAAATGAGCAAGGAGTGACCGTTACAGTCAATGGCGATCGTTATCGGGCTATGTTGAACGAATTTGTGTTCACAAAAATTGAAGAGGAGGATATTGGCAACATTTGGTTTCAGCAGGACGGTGCTACGTGCCACACAGCCGAAGCTACACTCAATTTTTTGCGCCCTGTTTTTGAAGATCGCATTATCAGCCGCTGAGCTGATGTCGTTTGGCCACCTCGGAGCTGCGATTTTACACCGTTGGACTATTATTTGTGGGGTGCCCTCAAAGATAAGTGTTACGCCGACAAGCCAGAGACAATTGACGCTTTAAAGGACAATATTCGTGAAGCCATTGGTGAAATTGGCGAGGCAGCCATTTGAATGAAATTATTTTCCATTATTAACCGGAAGGATTGTACTTTCAAATAAAAAAAGAAATTTGAAAAAATATTCAGTAGTTTTTTTTATAGCACTTTCATTGCACAGACTGGGAAAAATGAGAAATTACATTTAATATTCAAAAGTCATTATTCCTCGCCGATGAAGTTTTCATTTTTAAACACTAAAAATATAGTAGATGAGAACAGTAGGAGTCACAAAAAGTTAGATGCTATATGTGGGAGCTATATCTAAATATGGACCGATATGGCCCATTTCCAATCCCAAACAACGTGCAACTATAAGAAGTATTTGTACCAAATTTGATCAACCTAGCTCTATTATTGCGGACTGCAGCGTGATTACCACAGACGGACGGACGAACAGACGGACATGGCTAAATCGTCTTAAAATTTTACGACGATTAAAAATATATATACTTTATGGGGTCTCCGATCAATATTTAGAGGTGTTACAAACGGAGTTGCAAAATGAATATACCCCCATCCTATGGTGGAGGGTATACAAATTGTACAATTTAGTTTTCATTTTTAACTACCTGACAACAAGCCCGTATCTGAAAACAATATTATTGTCTATAAAAAAAGAATTATACAATTTACAACACATAACATAAACAAGAATATTTATCTCCATACAAATTTAAAATAATGTCAATTTTATGTACAATTAATATGCTTTTAAATAATATATGAAATGGAGCGAAACATAATTTTAAATTAGGACTATTTCTCATATTAATTTAAATATTTCGGACTGAAAACATTGTTGAAAACAAACAAAAAATGTCTATAATTTAATAACAACGCTAATGTTGTTCCTGTTGTCCTGTCTGCAGCAATACATTGCAATGTTTACATGGTAACACACACATACAACAAAACATCATTACATGCATACCTTTGTTTGTCAACAACAAGAACATTTCACACACACAAACACACGCATATAAGTGAATATGTATGTAAATATTTGTGATGACATAAATTTTACATCAACACTAATTAAAACATTGTTAACCCAAATAACTTTTTAAATTAGTTTAGAAATGTGCAAAAAAGGAACACAAACTAATGTAAACATATGTTCAACAAAAACCCTCCACAAAATCACGCATTTGCACAGATATGCAAACATACTCACACATATGTTTACTAAAGGATGCACACACACACACTCAAATGCATATATATATATAAGTGAACATGTAATGATGTAAAGCCATAGAAAAGGGGTGCATTCTCCCCGCGCCTCCCACTCTCTTGTTGCTACGGCACACTAACATTGCATTAACCCGAAACGCAAACAAATTCTAATGCTTCGCTGCTTTGAAAAATACAACAAATGGGGTTTCAATTGCAGTGCCGTAGTACACCTGCATAACTGTACATTCGACTTCGGGACTGGCATAAAGGATGAACCTGGCAGCTGCAGTTGCTGATGTTGAGCTGGACAATGACCGAAATTGCGCTTTTACAAAACTTATTCTTTGTTTGATTTTAAGCAACAGAAATAGTGAAAAACTCGCTACTGACCTTTTCACCTTTTTAAGCAACAACAAAACATTACGACAAAAGTTATATTGTCGTTCTGCAGCAGGAGGACATTACACAAATGTGGTTTTATGAAAGCTGTTGTTGTGTATTTTGCACAAACGGGTGTGTTCTGTGTGAAGAGGGAGAGTCGGTCCACTGAAATTGGTTTCTAAAGCAAATGGCCTTCTCAACATGCGGAGAATGTGGCCAAATAAACAATTAGCGGTTGCTGTCCTACCTAAGCACCCAATTAGAAGTAGTTAGCATCTAATCGTTTAAATCAACAAGCGTTTTAACCCTTAGTTTGCCTTGAAGGCTTGACCTAGGACCGTATATATCGTTGAATGAAATCCCTTCCGGGACATTTTTGTATCACCCGTTCGTCTGACTGCCTAATATAAAGATCAGTAGCTAGTACACTGTAAGTATTTGCAATCCGAAAGTTCCAGGTTTGATCCCCAGCCGAGGGAACAGATAACATTTAAAGCATCATGGAAGGAAAGAAAAGCAAAAAGTTCGACAGGGTCGACTATATACCCTCCACCAGTATTTGCCTGGAATTTTTAAATATCAAACCATTATTACATGGAATATTAGTATAATCGATTAAAAATGTAAAATTAAAATTCTACAAGGTCAGCAAGGTTTTTGAAACCTTTTAAAAATATTATATTTGAAAAAAATCTTAAACAACTTTGTGCGTAAACAAATATTTTATTTATGAAAGTCAGTTCACAAATATATGTTTATGTAATACTATATTATTATATGCGTTCCAAATAAAATTGTTTGGTTTTCGAATAAAATTTATTTGTTCAGAAATATATTATATTTAAAAATTCTGTTTCCAAATAAATTTCCTTTCATTCCAAACATATAAAAATTCAAATTTTCCCGTGTAAGATTTTCACTTTATCACTAAACAATAGACACCACACAAATCAATAGACACCAACAATGATAAAGACAACGCTAAACTGCAATATTCAGTTGCAATACATTAAAGTGATCTGAGTATTAAGTAATATGAGTATTAAGTTTTTTTGTTTATTTATTATTATTATAAATTTTGTGTCGTTATGTCCAGTTTTTTAATAATATTTAATAATGAAAAAATGTATAGCTAATTGTAAGTAATTCTACAATACTTTTATCAAAAGTTAATTAAAAACAATAAATACGTAACTATGTCGCTACACGGGGCAAAATAGCCTTTTTTGATATGTTTGAATCGAAAGAAAATATATTTGGAACACAAATTTTTAAATATTATATATTTCCTAGCAAATAAATTTTATTTGAAAATCAACAAAATATATTTGGAACGCATATATTAATATATTACAACAAAGTATATTTGCAAACTAAAATTCTCAAATAAAATATGTGTTTAAATACACATATAATTATTGTTTAGGAATTTCTCCAAATATAAAATTTTCAAAACTTTTGTTGACTTTTTAGAACTTCAGATTTAATTTTTCCTTGGTTCCGAGTTGTACCTCCCAGCATTAGCTTCTGTTCTTAATCCATAATTTAAATTTCTGAGTATTCTGAGCCATCATTAGTTGTCAATCCTCTAAGTAATTTATATTGATCCAAGATTATACGATTTCAATAATTATTTTACAAACATTAATATTTTATAACAAATTAACATTGAATTACTGAAAAATTTAACATAACTTAGGTATTTTCTGAATACGTAAATGCAAATAAATATTTGTTTCATTCCCCAAATAAAAATATATTGGCATGTAAACAAAGATTTGTTTGGAACAACATCTTCCCAAATATATAATTTTGGTGTGTTTCAAATATTATATGTTTAGAGTGTAACATAAACATATATATGTTTCAAGCCGAATATGTTTGGGACAATATACTACAGAAGCGATTTTTTTTCAGCGTGTAGGATTTTCAACAATTACTCCTGATGAAGGTGGAATAAAGCCAACGAAACGTTGAGAGAAGCATGAAATAAATTAGTTTTATTTGCTTCATAAAAATATCTTACCAAACAGCCCAGTTTAAACAACAAAATTATTGAAAAATTACCGCACGGTCATAACAAAAATTAAATAATTTATTTTGTTTGTCAAAGTAAAAATCGACACGACATTCTGCAACAATATTATGTAGTTTTCTTCTTAAACTCTGCACTCAGCAAAAAAGGTTAAATTGTATTTTATTACCAAATTTTAAGATGCTTTTCAATTCGCAATGTCGTTAACTAAAACGCATTGAGGAGTTGGAACTACTCGGACAGTAATTCTTTGTAAGTTTCGCCCCGTTATTTCCATTTTGATCTTTGAAGTCATATTTTTTTCAAGTACTCAGATCGCCAGGTCTGAGTCCCAAACGACTTAGTCGATTTCGACAGCGACGTTTATATACTGATAGACTTGCAATTACTTTCTCAGTCGATTTAGCTACCACGTCCGTCCTTTTGTCCGTGAAAATTTGTAATCAAAGTGCATTCCGATCACTTTGAAAGTTTACTCGTATATCTGTTTTGTCCCGAGAAGGAATCTATTGAATAATGGTTCAGAATTTTGTATAGTTTAAACATATTTGCACCCTCCGAAAGCCATAGAATCAGCATTTCTTAACAGTATTATACAAAATTTTTAAAAGTACGTTTCTTGATGCTGTGTAAAACACTGCCAAATTTAAAGAAAATACAAATTTATAGATAAAACATCTTATATATAGGGTGTTTTATTATAGTAGTTAGAACTTACGAAAGGGTTATAAGTCAAACGAACTGTCATACTGCGCTCACGTTTTGACACTTGCGATTTCTATACTCTTACAAATCGTCATCATACTTGAACAACGCTACGAAATTACCAAAATTTACTTTGATTATTAGACATCGCTTCGGGCAACTATACATGTTGTCAAATTTGAAGAAAATCGGTTCTATTTTAAAGTTATCCCCCATATACGTTCCACTCGATTTAGTGGAAATGTGCTATAGAAATTTTATCATATTCTCCAACATAGGTTGGTTGAATATTCATTTTGCCACTCCTTTTGTAACACCTCAAAATACTGCTCAGAGACCCCATAAAGAATATATAAAATTCCAAGACGGTTTCGCCATCTCCATCCGTCCGTCCATCCATCTTTTGTAATCATTCTACGATATGCAGTTACTTGAGCTAAATATCTGAAATTTGGTACAGGTACTTTAATTGCTGCACCATTCATGGTGGAACGCATATAGGAGTCGGCTGTACTTAACGCCCTTTTTATTTGTTTTATATCATATCGAAACGAAATTTGGCCGAGATTAGTTTTTTCTTACACAAATTAAACAAAAATTCTGATTTATGGTCCAACTTTTTAAAAAGCCCCAAAGGTCCCTTATGAAAATGTAACATATCGATCCCTATTTTGATATAGCCCCACCGAAGTTCCTAACGATTAGACTTCATGATGAGTCTTGACGTGTAATGCTTTTAAAGTACCTACAGTCCCGTAAAAAAATGTGCGTTATTCCCACGCCCCTTTTGATACCTCCCTTACAAATGGAAAATTTTTTAAAGGCTTATAACGTGGATTGCTGCTCATACAAACACAAATTTAAACCAGTAAGGAAAGGCTAAAGTCGGGCGGGGCCGACTATATAATACCCTACACCACTCTCATAATATTGAATAACTCTGATATATAAATTTTGTAATTCATGTATAAATTGTTTACATAAATTTACTTTTGGGACATTTTATACTTAAATAATACCCTGTACCACAGTGTGGTGTAGGGTATAAAAACGATTGGATCTAAAGAGCCAAATCGGATGGAACATATATATGGGAGCTATAGCTAAATCTTAACCGATTTTCTTCAAATTCGGCAATGTTGGTTCATGGATCAAGAAACTCTACCATTCTAAATTTCAAAACGATTGGATGTAAAATACAGCTTTCATATGACTAAAGGTCCAAATCGGACGAAACATATATATGGGAGCTATAGTTAAATCTTAACCGATTTTCTTCAAATTCGGTAGTGTTGGTTCATGGATCAAGAAACTCTACCATTCTAAATTTCAAAATGATTGGATGTAAAATACAGCTTCTACAGGACTAAAGACGAAAATCGGACGAAACATATATATGGGAGCTATAGCTAAATCTTAACCGATTTTCTTCAAATTCGGCAATGTTGGTTCATGGATCAAGAAACTCTACCATTCTAAATTTCAAAACGATTGGATGTAAAATACAGCTTTTATAGGACTAAAGGTCCAAATCGGACGAAACATATATATGGGAGCTATAGTTAAATCTTAACCGATTTTCTTCAAATTCGGCAATGTTGGTTCATGGATCAAGAAACTCTACCATTCTAAATTTCAAAACGATTGCATGTAAAATACAGCTTCTATAGGACTAAAGGGCCAAATCGGACGAAACATATATATGGGAGCTAAAGCTAAATCTTAACCGATTTTCTTCAAATTCGGCAATGTTGGTTAATGGATCAAGAAACTCTACCATTCTAAATTTCAAAACGATTGGATGTAAAATACAGCTTCTATAGGACTAAAGGGCCAAATCGGACGAAACATATATATGGGAGCTATAGCTAAATCTTAACCGATTTTCTTCAAATTCGGCAATGTTGGTTCATGGATCAAGAAACTCTACCATTCTAAATTACAAAGCGATTGGATGTAAAATACAGCTTCTATAGGACTAAAGGGCCAAATCGGACGAAAGATATATATGGGAGCTATATCTAAATCTGAACCGATTTCAACCAAATTCAATAGCGATCTTAACAGCTGCGAAATACTCTAAACTGCAAAATTTCAGAACGATCGGAGTGAAATTGCGATCTGTAGTCGACGAACAACTTTACATCCACAGACGGACGGACGGACGGACGGACGGACGGACGGACGGACGGACATGCTTAAATCGACTCAGCTAGTGATTCTGAGTCGATCGGTATACTTTAAGGTGGGTCTAGCTGGTGGGTCTACTTCAGGTGTTACAAACATCTGCCGTGAAACAAACTTATAATACCCTGTACCACAGAGTGGTGCAGGGTATAAAAATGTACAGTGTAAAGCTTTTATTGAACCCATAGCAAATTTAAAAAATGGGCGCTATTGTCACTCCCCTTTTGGTACCTCCCAAACAAAATGGCCAAGATAAAAAATATAAAAAATTATTTTATGAAACATAAAAAAATATTTTTGTTAATTTTCCTTACTTTTTCATATGAGAGACACTAGAAGGAGTGGACCAATATGGCTCATCTTCAAACTTATCCTGAGATAGAAAAAAATATTATCTCATACCAAATTTGAAGTCAATTTGTTTCTCCTTTCCAGCCAGACAGACAGACGGACGGACATTGCTCAAATGACTTAAAATGGCCCAAAACGGATTTCCGCCGAACATACATAGGGTCTTAGGTCACTCCTTCGATGAGTTACTCTTTGTGTCCGTATAAAAATAGGCGGTGTCAGAATATCGGATGTGGTACTGCGCTCCAGCCAGACAGACAGACGGACGGACATTGCTCAAATGACTTAAAATGGCCCAAAATGGATTTCCGCCGAACATACTTAGGGTCTTAGGTCACTCCTTCGATAAGTTACTCTTTGTGTCCGTATAAAAATAGGCGGTGTCAGAATATCGGATGTGGTACTGCCCTATGTTTAAACCAGTATGGAAAGGCTAAAGTCTCGTAATATTGAATAACTCTGATATATAAATTTTGTAATTCATGTATAAATTGTTTACATAAATTTACTTTTGGGACAGTTTATACTTAAATAATACCCTGTACCACCAAAGAGGTTCTAGAATAAGAGAATGCACGGCGAAAATTCATGTGCAGAGGTAAGTTTTTCTATCAAAATGATGGAGAAAAAGGAAAATTAAATTGATTAAAAAAGAGATTTTTCTGCGTTTCTTTGTTTCTGCTAACGTATAAGAAGATTATTTTGTGTGTTTATTGACATGCATGTGAAAAAGTGCAAGAGAAACACATAAAATACACGATATTTAAATTACATTTTTCATTAACTCATCTTTGCTCATGAGGTGGAATTAACATTTTCCGTGTGGTGAATGAAATGGTATCTCTTCTTATATTGAATCTCTTTGTGTACCACAGTGTGGTGTAGGGTATAAAAACGATTGAATCTAAAGAGCCAAATCGGATGAAACATATATATCTGAGCTATAGCTAACTCATAACCGATTTTCTTCAAATTCGGTAGTGTTGCTTCATGGATCAAGAAGCTATACCATTCTAAATTTCAAAACGATTGGATGTAAAATACAGCTTTTATAGGACTAAAGGGCCAAATCGGACGAAACATATATATGGGAGTTATAGATAAATCTTAACCGATTTTCTTCAAATTCGGCAGTGTTGGTTCATGGATCAAGAAACTCTACCATTCTAAATTTCAAAATGATTGGATGTAAAATACAGCTTCTACAGGACTAAAGGGCCAAATCGGACGAAACATGTATATGGGAGCTATAGCTAACTCTTAACCGATTTTCTTCAAGTTCGGCAATGTTGGTTCATGGATCAAGAAACTCTACCATTCTAAATTTCAAAACGATTGGATGTAAAATACAGCTTCTATAGAACTAAAGGTCCAAATCGGACAAAACATATGTATGGGAGCTATAGCTAAATCTTAACCGATTTTCTTCAAATTCGGTAGTGTTGGTTCATGGATCAAGAAACTTTACCATTCTATATTTCAAAATGATTGGATGTAAAATACAGCTTCTTCAGGACTAAAGAGCAAAATCGGACGAAACATATATATGGGAGCTATAGCTAAATCTTAAACGATTTTCTTCAAATTCGGAAATGTTGGTTCAGGGATCAAGAAACTCTACCATTCTAAATTTCAAAACGATTGGATGTAAAATACAGCTTTTATAGGACTAAATGGCCAAATCGGACGAAACATATATATGGGAGCTATAGCTAAATCTTAACCGATTTTCTTCAAATTCGGTAGTGTTGGTTCATGGATCAAGAAACTCTACCATTCTAAATTTCAAAATGATTGGATGTAAAATACATTTTCTACAGGACTAAAGAGCAAAATCGGACGAAACATATATATGGGAGCAATAGCTAACTCTTAACCGATTTTCTTCAAGTTCGGCAATGTTGGTTCATGGATCAAGAAACTCTACCATTCTAAATTTCAAAACGATCGGATGTAAAATACAGCTTCTATAGGACTAAAGGGCCAAATCGGACGATACATATATATGGGAGCTATAGCTAAATCTTAACCGATTTTCTTCAAGTTCGGCAATGTTGGTTCATGGATCAAGAAACTCTACCATTCTAAATTTCAAAACGATCGGATGTAAAATACAGCTTCTATAGGACTAAAGGGCCAAATCGGACGATACATATATATGGGAGCTATAGCTAAATCTTAACCGATTTTCTTCACGTTCGGCAATGTTGGTTCATGGATCAAGAAACTCTACCATTCTAAATTTCAAAACGATCGGATGTAAAATACAGCTTCTATAGGACTAAAGGGCCAAATCGGACGAAAGATATATATGGGAGCTATATCTAAATCTGAACCGATTTTAACCAAATTCAATAGCGATCTTAACAGTCGCGAAATACTCTAAACTGCAAAATTTCAGAACGATCGGAGTGAAATTGCGACCCGTGGACGGACGGACGGACATCGTTAAATCGACTCAGCTAGTGATTCTGAGTCGATCGGTATACTTTAAGGGTGGTCTAGCTGTGTTATTTTCAGGTGTTACAAACATCTGCCGTGAAACAAACTTATAATACCCTGTACCACAGTGTGGTGTAGGGTATAAAAAGAATACCAGGAAATACTTGTGGATTTAATACAATTTAAATAGAGAAATAAATTAAGTTGTAAATTAACCACTTAAATAATTTTGACAAAGAAAAGAGGTCGTCAAGACCATAGTGCGGTCTTAATGAATTTGAAATAAGGGAGTTTCTAGACCTAAGAATGAAAAATACGGAATTTGCAGAAAATTGGTGCAAATGTAAAAGAACTTTTTTCATATTTTTATACCCTCACTTTTGTGATACGAGGGTATATATCATTTGCTACGGACCAAAAGAGTAACACATCGTAGGAGTGACCTAAGACCCTAAGTATGTTCAGCGGATATTTGTTTTGGGTAATTTTAAGTCGAATGAGCAATGTCCGCCCATCCGTCTGTCTGTCTGTCTGCTGGATGGGGCGCACGGTAACTCACGAAAGGAGTAACCGATTAGCTTCAAATTTGGTATGTGGTACTATTTGATTCTATCTCCGGCTAAGTTCGAAGATGGGCCATATTGGTCCACTCCTTCTAGTACCTCCCCTACAAAGGGTTAATATTTATTGAATTATTGAGTATTTAATTTATGTTATTGTTATTGCAACGCCCCTTTTTGTACCTCCCACACAAATGTACCATTTTATACAAAATATTTAAGCTCTTAACTGAGCGTGAGTACCAATGCACGATAATACAACAAAATTTAGCACAGTGTAATAATAAGTACATATAGCCCTTTAAAAATGGGCGTTATCTTCACGCTCCTTTTAGTACCTCCCACACAAAATTAACAAAAAATACCAAAATTGAATAGATCAAAACTTTATTATACCAGTGCACATAAACGCTAACAATTCGGTACAGTGCAATATATTTGAAGTGTCTGCTGTTTAGCGAAAAATTGGAGTATTTGTTAAACCCCCTCTGGCACCACCCATACAAATTGACAGATTAATTCGATTATTTCAAATTACCTTAGTCGGTTTACCCGACTGCAACTTTCTTACTTGTTATTTAATGTTTCATTGGTCCCGTGTGCAAGATATTAAAATCCGTCCGAAAGTGGAAAAATATTATATTCGCCAATTTGTGTCCTACATTTTTAACGGTGAAATTTTGCATTTAGCTTTGAATCGTTTTTTATTTTGGAGAAACTTTTTACAACCTGATACACTTACACTATGTCCGGAGTCATAGTGACGTTTGCTTCAGACGTAGTATAGTTGCTGCTGCAGATTATTTACTTATAATGTCTAGAGTCTGCATATGTAGTAGTACATTTAGTGCATCAGACGTCGTTGTTGTTTTTGAAGCCATATTAACCAGAGATACCAAACGTATGGGCTGAAATATAACAATTTTCATTTAACTTTACCAAGCTCAGTATAATTAATTGGTCAAAATTTTTATATTAGACTTCCTAGCGTCATATAAGACAAAAATGTCTACCGATTGAGGTGACATTTAATAACTTCTGGCTCTAAATAGCATTTTCTACGATTTTTGTCATATAATACATTCCGAAAAAAATATATAAAAGTTAGACTACAACTATGAGTAAATTTTCTTTTGCTTTTATTACGGACGAATGTAAAGTTGTCTGTCCTACACTTTAAACAAATTTTATCATTTAGTAATATCGTTTATTCTGTACAACCCATTTAACTGTTTGTTTTTAATTACAACACCAGTTAAATGATTTCCATATTGTTCTGTGCAATTTGAAATCATCAGCCATGGCTAAAGTGTCTGTTTACCCCCAACCGACAAAATATTCACATTTTATGCGAATTGCAGAGAAAATGTTTTGTTGAAATCCTGTTGTTAAAACAGAATATGTTATTCTTATTTCGAAAAAAAACGAATTGTTTTCATAGTTGTGTTGATGCTCTGGTTTGGCAAAATATGGATGAGAAAAACAACAAACGACGACCAGCATAATTTTGAATAGTGAGAACCACATTTGTGTTTATGTCATCCGGAAGGGGCAAATGCCTCTGGCATTTGTAAAGTGTTTGTTTTTGGATGAGAGCCTGAACATAAGTTAAACACAATCATGTTAATCATGTATGCACGAGATGAAATGTGCAAATATCACAAAATACTGTGATACGTATGCACGGACAGATATGCTAGAAAGCACATCAGGGTATAATTTTGTGAGGTTGCAAAGCAGATACTATATGTACTGAGTTGCGGTAATGTGGGATGGATGACGATAGATCCTGTTTCTCCTTTAGCAATTCCCACACGAAGGAAGTTGTCTATCAACATGACTGAAATATCGTTAAAATTGCTGACTCCAGTATAGGGCGAAGATTTTTTTCAAAAACTTGAATCAATCAAACAAAATTTTTAAAAATTTTCCTGCTGCAGGTCATGTATTCTCATAAAAAGACTAATCTCACAATGCTTTACAAAATAACTAGCTACACCCGGTCCACTTCGTTGCCCCAGATTTCAGATTTCCGATCCCGTCCATTTTGGACCAATAACGCAGACCGCCATCGAATACATATGTACTCGTATATGGGTCAGAATATTTAATATCGACCTATGTAGTTTATTTGTGGTTACAAATAGGTAAAATAAGATCTCGCTATCATTTTTTTATTTTTTTTTTTGTGAAAAAATTGTATTTTAATTTTAATTTTTGAAAAAATTAAACAAATGAGTTTTTGTGTTTTACGAAATTTGTAATTACTCTCGAACGGCTGAACCGATTTTTGCATAGTTTACTTTGTCTTAAATAGAACACAATGCGCCATTTGTTTGAAATTTTTTTTAAAAAATTAGCTTACGAATGTTTTTCTTTTGAAAAAACCTTTGTAGAAAAAAGTGCTCTCCCCTCGATTTTCTTAAAATTTTCACAGAATATTCGTGGCACTCTCACAAATCCAGAACAGTAAAAAAATGCAAGTGGTCATAACTTTTGTATTATTGGGTATATCGAATCAATTTATTTTTCGTCATATAGGAAATTTTATTGCCCATCTAGACATGTTGATACGGATGAAATCGGTGCATATTGTGCTCCAATATTTACAAAATAACTGCGTACGGTAAGGGAAAAAAAGAAAAAATAAATTTTCAATTGCAGATATCTCGTTAACTATACGAGATAATTCATAGGTTCAAACAGTTTATTTGTAGTCCACAGTTAGTAGAACACAATTTTATAAATCGGAAGAGAAACACGAGTTACACGCGCTTGAACATTTTCTTCACCCGATTTGGCCAACTATGAGGCCCTCTAGCTCCGCCTCTGTCTGACATGGGGGTCCAAATATAAAATCTAACTGCTCTAACACCTCTTCATCTACCATGCCAAAATTGGTCGCAATCGGTTGTTTGGTTTAGAAACGGTCGAATTATTTCCCCTTTTTGAATTCGTACCACTGTGCAGTGTTTTGCAAAAACAGACGAAAATTGTCAGACTAGTCTTGATAAGGACTGTATCGAAAAGAAACTGCACATAGTGTTTTGTTTATAATATTGTTGTTTCTATTGTTTTTAAGAAAAAACTTGTATTGCCTATACAAAAAATATATCTCATACATATTTGAAGAATTTTTGTTGCGGAAATGTCACTCTTTTAGTTTGCGCCGAATCATTTGTTTAACGCCTTTCATTAAATTCTGCACACCCTGTTTTGTAACGGCCTTGTTTGCTTTTTGCCAATTTTTTTTTAATTCCTTCATGTCATTGGAAACTCGACCATCTTTTTTCATGTTCCGCTTAACAAGAGCCCAAAACCTCTCAATTGGTCGAAATTCTGGGGCGTTTGGCGGGTTCTCCTCTTTGTCAACGAATTTGATGTCATTTTCTTCCAGTAAAGACAATGTCATTGGAAACTCGACCATCTTTTTTCATGTTCCGCTTAACAAGAGCCCAAAACCTCTCAATTGGTCGAAATTCTGGGGCGTTTGGCGGGTTCTCCTCTTTGTCAACGAATTTGATGTCATTTTCTTCCAGTAAAGACAACGTCGAGCGGGCGTAGTGAGCAGAGGCCAAATCAGGCCAGAAAATAGTTGAAACCATATGTTTTTTATAAAATGGTATAAGACGCCTTTTCAAACACTCATTTTGGTAAATATCTGCATTTATAGTACCCTTTGTGAAAAAAGGAGTTGTCTTAAGGCCACAAGAGCAAATTGCTTGAAAAATCAATACTTTTTCGCCAAATTTTTCAATTTCAACTGTTGACACAGATTGATCAACAGTTCTACCCTTCTCCTTTGTGTAAAATTGAGGGCCAGGTAACGTTCTTGAGTCCATTTTAACGTAGGTCTCGTCGTCCATCACAATGCACTCAACTTTCTCACGATTGAAACGGTCGTACAACTTCCGAAGTCTTGTTTTCCCTGTTTGCACTTGTTTTTCACTTTTCTTCGGTCGTTTTTGTTTTTTGTAGGTCTTTAAGTTGTGCCTGTGCTTCACTCTTTGAATCATTTCGAAGCTGGTGGATGTCCTTTTCGCCAAATCTCTTACGGACATTGACTTATTTTTATTCATCAACGCTAGTATTTTTGTCTCTAATTTTAAATTAGCCGGACCTTTTTTCTTCCACATTTTGGCAAGTTTTCCACATAGCAAGTGTTCCCGAACTTTATTATAATATTTTTTACGGAATTCGGGCTGATATTGTACCGTTTAGCCAACTTTCTGTAAGAAATATTTTTTTCAGTACAGTAATTGTGCACAATTTTTTTACGGACGTCTAAATTTATTCTTGCCATCGCGAGAGTGAACACATTTATTCCAAATAAGAAAAAAGCACAAAAAGGCATATCTATGACAATATCTAACGGCATTTATCGATTTGTAAACAAACATATACACTCAGAGAAATTGAACATTCAAAGTGTACAGTTTCTTTTCGATACAGTCCTTATTTCGTTCATAACTTTTACAAATACTGAGTCTTCCAAAAATTGTTTACTCTTCTGGATTTGTGAGAGGCGAATATTCTGTGACAATTTGAAGAAAAGCGAGGGGGAACAATTTCTTCTATAAAGGTTTTTCCAAAAAAAAAATTCAGATTTAGATATCGCCACCACACATATATATATATTACTTCCGATTCGACTGGTAAGCGCTGTAGATATTGTATTTTATATGCGATAAGTGCGAAATTCGACAGAAAGAAGTTTCTTATTATATAAATTAGCACTGCCAAGTTTGGGGAATACCTGTTCACTTTTAGATATAGCCCCCATATATATGTAACTACCGATTTGGTATCAAAACTCTATAGAAATTTTATTTTAAATTAAGTTTTTTGTTGAAGTTGATGAAAATGTGTTTAAAATTTCATTTTTTTCGGCCGATCTTTTGAAATGAGGTTTTTGATCCAAGTTGATTAAAATCTGTTTGTTAGGGAGGGGTAGGATATTATGTAGTCGGCCCCACATGACTTTTAGTCTTTCCTTATTGGTTTTCAATTGCAGATATCTCCGTAACTATACGAGATAATTCCTAGGTGTAGTAGAGAAAAATATTTTATGAGCCGGCGAAAAGCTACATTTTGTTCACTCAATGTGGCCAACTTTGATGCCCTGTAACTTTCCTTTTTACTTTGACCGCAGCTGTATTGGACTCACAATACACTACATCACAGAATATAATAAAAATATATTAGAATATAAAAGCAGTCAATATTATTTTATATTTTTACGTTGTGCCCTTAAGCGAACAGAAGCCGTTTTTCGAAACATCGGCGGTTTTTTCGGTTTGAATTAAACATAAGAGTCTCTTTCGACATTAAATCGAGAAATGTCTATTGAAATCGCAAATACCCACATTTTACGATTTCTATAACCAGGACTGATAATCCGAAGTGTGCTTCAATCGAATCATCGCAAACACACATTTGTTTTCTTTTCCATTTGATTCAGTTTGTTGCGAACTCCAACTTTTACATTTCTCTAATCAAATAAACTTTGGTTCGCTTAAAAAGCTTACCTCCAAACACAAAAAAAGAAACAAACTTTTACCAACTGCTGCAATACATCCAATGTATTTTATTTTCAATTAAGACAGAGTATAAAAATACGAAAATCCGGTAGAAACAGCCACATCATTGAATCAAACTAATTTATTGGATTGGCATTAAATGGATTAACGAAATTCGACAGAATTAAATAGTTCTTGCGAGAGTTCTCATTGAAGGGAAAATTTAAAATGAAAGATTCGCACAATTTAAAGACTTTATTCGTATATTTGATATAATGTTTAAACCCACTACTATTGTGTATAGAGTACCACACATACGCTGTGAAAGTGCACAAATTCTGTTGAAAAACTCGCTAACTCTTATCCCGGAAATTAGCCAAAAAGTTGAATGGTAGCACGTTATCTATATAGATGAAAAATAATTTTTCTAGACCGACCAGAAAATTTAAAAATGAACTTTCGTTTATCTCTCTAGGGGAACTTTAGTGGAGGAAATTCTTTTCCTATAACACTGTGCAACAAAATTTGTTTTTGTGCCCGAGACCTACAATGTTTTTTGTTAAACTAAATTCAATACACCACAAACATCTTCTCTTTCGAAAGGAAGAGTGGATCGAAAAAACTGAACAATTCGGATGTGAAAACATTCAAAAATATAATGAAAGCTTGTTTTGTTTAGAGAATATCCTCAAAATATGTCGCCTCTATCGTAAGCCGCCAGTGCGCTACAGTGACATACTACATAACCTCTAAAATTCATATTTTTCTTTCAAATTTCGGACATCTTCGACTAAAGCGCGAAACCTTTAGAGCCATGATTAACGACTTTTTCGTGCCTGAATTGATGTGGACGACCTTTGGTTCCAACAAGACGGCATTATATGTCATACAGCCAACGAAACAATCAATGTATTGAAGGAAACTTTTGGTGGGCGCTTTAACTCCAGTTATTTCAGATGCTTTTTCGGGATCAGAAAAGGACCTTCTTGCTGCATTCCCATCATTGGTATTGCCTGATCCTTGTTTTGGTTGGCCTATAGTCAACCCACATTTGAGAAATTCATCCTGAACATGTTTCTTTTATAAATTTCTTAAATCCTTGTTGTGTCATTGTTTCTTATTGATCCTGTAGGTCCAAAATCGAAATCATAACATTTGTTGAGTTAAGTGATCCATAAATCGTATTTTTGTATGTAGTGGCGATAATCCAAATTCATATGCACCAGTTTTATCTATAGATTTTTCCGGGACTTGGTTTAATTTGCTTGTTGTAGATTGACATATAATGCAGCTGGATGAAGCCTTTGTGTCAGTCAAAGCCTGGCCAACTTCCCATATTTCTTCAAATCATGTCCTTTAAATGATTGTAGCAAGCGTTGAGCTGTATTATTAAGTAGGTGTTGAAGTTTTACCTCTGCCGAACTCGATGAGGTTTTAATAGTGTCCGTTGGTGGCAAACAGTCCTTTTTAGAAGCAAGTACGTGATGATAAGATGGCCTTTTCAATCGATTTGAGCCTTTTTCAATCGATAATAGTTTGCGAGCAATGACAATTTCCGTCTACAAAAATATACAAAAATTACGTTTTATTTCAAAATTACATAAAATATTTGTTTCCAGCAACACACCCCGCCCACAATAATAAATATTTTGATCTAATTTTTTGGCTACCCTAGTCTCAATATGTTTGCTATTGAATGGCACTAAAATTTTAGAAATCGGCGATGACAAAAAATTTGACTTTTGGCCAGTAAAATTCAAATCTGAACCACAGTGCGGCGTCCGAGACAGAACTCCAAAAGTCAAATGACAAAACTTTGTGATTGAAGTTCTGATTGAAGTTATGTTAAAACGTTCAGTCGGGTAAGCCGAATTCTGAATCCCCTCACCTTGAGTCCCAAAAAAATTGGTAAATGTATTTGTTTTTGTTTTAATTGAATTATTATCAACTAAAATTTGTGTAGGAGGTACCAAAAGGACCTAGGTACAATAAAAGCATTACACTGTACAAAATTTCAAGTATTCATATGAACTGATATTAAAGCCATAAGCAGTAAATTGTTGGTGCAAAATGGTCCATTTGTGTGTGAGGTACCAAAAAGGGAGTGGCCACTTCGCCCATTTTTCTCATGGTAATAGTGACGGATAAACGTTGCTATTTATATTCCGGGTTTAGCAATAACAAAACCAGTAAGGAAAGGCAGAAAGTCGGGCGGGGCCGACTATATAATACCCTACACCTCCCTAACAATGCGATAAGGGTCATTGCCATAATAATTTGGAATAATTGGTAAATGGGTAGAAACGTATTATCTAATTCTGAAACGATAATCGCTAAATTAAGCAATATTCGTTCCTAAAGTGAGAAACATCTTTCTGGAAAATTTTAATGATCGGAAGTAAAATACAACTTCTATGGCGGTTTGATACCAAATCAGGAAGAACATATATATGGAGCTTTAATATAAATCTGAACCGATCTTCCCTGAATACTCATTCATGTAAAAAGACCTCCTTCTGTCGAATTTCGTACTGATCGGATATAAAATACAGTCTCTACAGCGCTTAGATGTCAAATCGGGGGTAACATATATATGGGGGCTATATCTAAATCTGAACCAATTTCTTCCAAATTTAATAGTGTTCATCCATATAATAAAAAACCTCTTTCTGCCGAATTTCATACTGATCGGATATAAAATAAAGTTTTTACAGCGCTTACATGTCAAATCGGGGGTAACGTATATATGGGGGCTATATCTAAATCTGAACCGATTTCTTCCAAATTTAAGGTAAAACTATGGAAAACAGTCTTAATACTTGAATATCCTGGAAAAGTATCAATTCAGTTTCTTAAATTTGTCGGTACTAAAGGCTCTAACTATTATTCGCATTCGCAATCCCTTTCGCAAAAATGCATATTTCACTATTCGCTTTCGCTTTCGCATTCGCATTCGCAAGAAATATATTTCAATATTCGCTTTCGCATTCGCTTTCGCTAAAGCCACTTTCGTTACATCCCTACTTTAGATATAGCTCCCATATATATGTTACCCCCGATTTGACATGTAAGCGCTGTAGAGACTATATTTTATATCCGATCAGTACGAAATTCGACAGAAGGAGGTCTTTTTACATGAATGAGTATTCAGGGAAGATCGGTTCAGATTTATATTTAAGCTCCATATATATGTTCCTCCTGATTTATTATCAAACCGCTATAGAAGTTGTATTTTACTTCCGATCATTAACATTTTCCAGAAAGATGTTTCTCAATTTAGGAACGAACGAATATAGCCATTATCGTTTCAGAATTAGATCATATGTTTCTACCCATTTACCAATTATTCCAAATTATTATGGCAATGACCCTAATCGCATTGTTAGGGAGGTGTAGGGTATTATATAGTCGGCCCCGCCCGACTTTCTGCCTTTCCTTACTGGTTTTTCAATATTTCTTTGCTCCAATCGACTCAATCCTTTTTTTGAGCAGTCGCCAAATTATGTGGGATTCAACGATAACAAATATTTTTCGCGTTCAAATAAACATGACAAATCTTGTTGATGCTTGTCATACTAATGCATAGGGATATCTCAAACTCACAAGCAGTTCTTGCTTCATCAGTTCACGCACAACATCGACGAAGTAGGACGACCTTCACGAAATTTATCCTGGAGCTAACGGCGTCCGAGACAGAACTCCAAAAGTCAAATGACAAAACGTTGTGATTGAAGTTATGATAAAAATATCAAACTTTCATATGGAAGGAATAGCAACCCTCGTATTAGAGAATCAATATTTCACTAAATTTTAATCCTTTGTGAGGCCCGTACTAGTAGGAGTGGATCAATATGGCCCATCTATGAGCTTAGCCTGAGACAGAAAAAAATAATATCACATACCAAAATTTACTCCTTTCGAGAGTTATCGTGCATTCCAGCCATACAGACAGACGGACGGACACTGCTCAAATTACTTACAATGTCCTAGAAGAAATTTCGGCCCAACGTACTTAACACATCTTCGATGTGTTACGCTTTTGGCTCGTAGCAAATTATATGTACCTTCCTCACTATATGATGAGGGGATAAATATTCAGTGGTATTGTTGTTAAGCTCCGACAATTTACAACACATTTTACACAAATTTCAAAAGTAAGCCACATTTCATCTAATCGCAAAATTAGAATAATTAATCATTTATTAATCTTATATGTGGTAAGGTGTTGCACGTTGAACTGCAAAGGGAATTTGGAACACGGGATTTAGTATAGTAGATATAAGGGAAACACGCACAAAATCCCTTTTTTGGGGATTTTCGAAATTATATTAGGAACTGTGGGGTTGATTTTTACACATATAATGATTCACGAATTACTTTTGATTTTCGTGTATGTGTCAAATATTAGATATACATATATGTAGTATATTATAACAAATATATGTTTAGAGTAAAATATGTTTGGGACAGTAAACTATAGAATCGATGTTTTTTAGCGTTTATACAACACATGCAGTCAAAAAAATATACAAATCATACTCTAGAATATATAAATTCGAGACTAATGAATAAATTATAAGTAGTCAAAAGTATAAATGACCATAGACATATATACAACAACATCATATAACATGCAAACTTTTCTAGAAGGGAAGATAGTATTGTATGTGTGTGTGTGCCAATTTTCAAATGTTAACATTAAAATCATTATCTCCACTGATGTGCAGATGTAACAATTTGTAAAATTGACAGACATTTTCAAATGTGGCAACATAGACGCACTTAAATAATTTCCTAATGACAATTCTGAAGAAAAGCCAACATTCAGCTCGACTCAATAAATGTCCCCTTTAAAAAGCAGTTTCTACCAACAAAGGAACAACAAAAGTCCTTAATTGTAAATGATACAATACAATCGAAAATAAACCGACACACACACACACACATAAAATAATATGACCTCCACCCAACCACCTCCAACCGCCCCCAACATACACCAATATGAATAAAGTTATACTTAAATTGAACTTTATACGGATGCATTCAAAATTTATAAAATGTTTCAACATAAAGCAAGAAGAAGAATTTCGAGATGCATTACAATTGTTGTGGACTTTGAGGACGCCAGTGAAACGATACGGGTCTGATCTGATCTCGTTGTTGCACTTGTCCTACAGTCAGTCAGTCAGTGCATTGTGTCCGACAGTACATATACGAGTATGTAAGCAGCATTTCTAACAACTTGCAACATACTTGCACTACACCAATAGTGCCACATCGAGACAACCCCTCACACAAATCGACATACAATTCTCGTACACGGCACTCTTCATTGGTGGCATCCTACACGGGGCACATAAAGGGAGATCCACATTGTGAACATATGTATGTACTTCTTGTTGGGACGAATGAACGGTCAAACAGACAGGCAGACATACATAGACAGAGATAGGTACATGCTGACGTTCATTGTTGTAATTAGATGAAAAGTCAAAGGACTTAACTAACAGAGGAATTCTTCACATACAGCTCAAATCGATATTGGAAAAGGTAAAGGGAAACAAAAACATGATATTCTTTGAAAACATTTGATTACAAAGAAAAGTTCCTTATGTTTTTTTTCCTTCATAATTCTACACTATTGCATCTGTTTCAACATTTCGATTTCCCAAAAAAATATCTTGAAATTTTTATTGATTTTCGAATAGATTTAGTAGAGCAAAGACAGTTCCAATTGGTCCCTATTGCATTTCAGCACCGGTTATATGTATCTTCATACGCACATACAATTTTTAGCAGTCATTGCATTAGGTTAACATTACAAAATGAGTACAGGACTCATTTTATGGTCATTGATGCAATAGAGTATGCAAAGGCTACTTTTCAAATATTACGTACCAAAATAGAAAATGAGACTTAAAGTGAAACTGAGACGACTACATTATACCCTAGTCGTATGTTAAAGAATAAACAATTGGTTTTTCTAGTCAAATATATTACTTTATGTATGTGCAGGTTAAGATATATTGTGTAAATGCACGGAGAAATAGGAAACAAGTACGATTAGTAATACACTATACATAGTGTCTTATTCGCTATTGTTATATTGTGGGGATGATATATTCTCTAACATCGAATGTGTTCAATGCCAAAGCTGGAAAAATCTTTGAAAAGAAAAAGAAGCAGATTATGAAGTACATAGTATGGCTTTTTCTGTTACAGGTTAAATAGAGTAAATTTCAAAATTTTTTGAGGCACATCGGTTTAAAATGTAGAATGTACACCGGCAAGAAGTCTGTGACCTTCATAAGCGTGATATATCAAAACTTGGATCGATATACTCCATGTTTACTTAGGGCGATAAAGTTCAATATGAATTATAACGGGGTTTCCAATAGGGATGATATGATTTTGAAGTGACGTTTTGGCCATTTGTAATATATCATGATCTGTCATTTGTTTTTCATTGTATTCAGTAGTGTTTACAATTTCATCATGGAGAGATATACGCAAGAATAACGTTTACAAATTATTCAGTTTTATTATCAAAATAATCGTTCTCCAATTGCAATTTTTTTTATGTTCTCGCTAGCCTTAAAAAGTCACATCGGAGATTATATCAAACCATGGACCAATGTGCCCATTTTTACTAGGTACGATAAGGTGTAATATAAATAATGAATGCTTAAATATCAGACAGATCAATTGAAAAGTGTATTCTCTAGACCCTCAAGAAGTGATATCAGAAGGCATGATTGTGTAGGGGCTGTACGAAAACATGGAATGATGTGACGATTAAGTGCAATATAAATTAATAATAAAATAATAACCAAGATCAATTGAGAATTATGTTCTCTAGAGCGTCAGGAAATGACATCGCACAGTGGGATGAATTAAAACAAGTAAAAGATAGGCCATGCCGAATCGTATATACCCTCCACCATGGATCGCATTCAATTTAATTACTGAAAAAATCTATTAATACCCTACACCACACTGTATTATGCCTTTGTGCATTTGTTTGTAACGCCCAAAAAGGGAAGAAATGGAACCCTAGTTTATTATACCGATCGACATAGAATCACTTTTTGAGAAGATTTAGCAATGTCCGTCTGTCTGTCTGTCCATGTATTCTCCTGATCAAATTTGCAGGTAGAAACCGTGTTTTATATCCGACCGGTACGAAATTCGGCAGAGAGAGTTTTCTTATTACATGTATGAACACTGCCAAATTCTTATTGCAATGCCCATTTTCGCATTGTTGAGGAGGTGTAGGGTATTATATAGTTGCCCCGCCCGACTTTTTGTCTTGCCTTACTGGCTTTAGTTGCAGTAAATTCATTTAAAAAACAGTAAGCTAAGAATAAAGTCCGGCGGGCCGACTGTATAATACCCGCCACCATTGCTTGCCGACCACTGCAATATGTGCAAACCATTATTACTATGAATTGTTACAGGTTAAGTAGAGTAAATTTCAAAATTCCGGCCACATCGCTGTCCTATCATTTTGAATACTCGTATCGGAGCGGAATATTTACCGATTTTTTCATATTAACGTTTTTGAATTGAAGTGAAATGTATTAGAAGTTTCGAGAAAGTTGTATACAAGTTATTAGAGAATCAATAGTTCATTAAATTTAAACTCTTTGTGGGGAAAGTACTAGAAGGAGTGGACCAATATGGCCCGTCTTCAAACTTAGCCGGAGATAGAAAAAAAATATTACCACATACCAAATTTGAAGCCAATCGGTTGCTCCTTTCGAGAGTTATCGTGCGCCCAGCCAGCAGACAAACAGACGGAAGGTCATTGCTCAAATGACTTAACCCTGCTGTTAGATGAGAAAATATGTACGAATTAAGAGATCATTTGGTCCATATTACATTTTTCATACAAAATAAATATTTAACACAATATTTTATATTTAGTATTCAATACTTCGTGAAAAGATAGAAACTTTTTTACAAATTATTTTTGAGCAACAAGTCTTATTATTTTGATTTCGATAAAGCAAAAGTGTCCCAAATGGTCCCTAATCCAAGATTAGATTCGATTTTTCTTAATCCCACTTTATGTCAGACAATTGTATTTTTAAGAATATCACTGTCTTATAAAGGAAACGATGCAAAGATTGTAACAAATATGCCTAATATAACAGCTGAATTGACCCAAATCGAATTTCCACCATGATTTAACACCATTAGACTATTCCTTGTGGGGTTATTTTTAGTCTTTGGGCTTTCGAAATTAACCAGACTCTCTTCAAGCTTTACAAGTCAATATTAAGCGTGCCATTCGTGACATACGACTTGATTTAGTGGAAAAAGTGCTCGAAAATTGGGCCATTTGAATGACGTTTTATTTATAACGTAATTGTATCGATTGTGCTTCACATTAAATACAAAACTTTTGAACTTCCTTAACAATAAGTGTGTTTTTTTTCAAAGAAATCATATCACTCTTACTGGAAAATGCTGTATTATATCTTTGGGAGGATGTTGTTACAAACAAACCTAAGTTTCCATCCTAATATGTGTTTATTTGGAACATATTTCCGAAACAAAGATTAGTTTGTATTTAAGTATTTTTGCAATGTATATTTTTTTAAAAATTGTATACGTGTGTAGAATTTTATTAAAATTAAAATCGTTCAATATTTCGTTGAAATAAATCGCATTGATGGATTGACTAGTGTGACGATGTGGAATACTTTTTTTTGTTAATAAATAAAAAATAGTGCTGTTGAGTAAGTAAATGCGGCTTATCATTTTGAACGGATTACGGCTGCTATATTTTCTTCGCTTCGAGCGGTATGGCGTCTCTTTGACGCCGGAACATCCAAAAGTGAAAATTTGAATTCAAATTTATCCACTATAGCACCCACAGCCTGTCGGGTGGGACGATTATTACTGCAGAAAATTGAAGTTGCACGTAAGAAAACTTTACAATGATGAAAATGTTGACGTAGATTAACGTTTTGACACTAAAAGATCATTAAAAATGTTTGAGGGTGCATTGACATAAATATACGAAATTGTTATGTCCCTATTAGAAACCCCAATATATTTATATTTTGTTGTAATATATTAATATAATATATGCGTTCCAAACAACATTAATTGATTTTCAAATACAATGTTTTTCTTCGAAAACATATAATACTAGCTGACCCCAGCAGACGTTGTCCTGCCCGTTCTGTTTGGGATGAATTGGTTTGTTATGCATTGATATTTCATTAAAAAATTCATACATTCCTAGTTTCAGGAAAATATCACTATAAAAATGTGTATTGGACATAAGTCTATTATAGCGCCATCTACCGGTTAGAATCATACATACAAACTATTGTCAAGACAAACCACACACATATTTTCAGTTTCAGTCAAATCGGTCTCGAAATGCGGATTTTGCAAATAACTTGACCACTTCGCCATTTTTAATGGTGGAGTGGTTTTAATTAACTAATGTGCAATTTTTAGCCCATTTGGTCTTACGGCTTCGGAGATCATGCGTTACTAACAAACGCACAAAGGATTTTATATATCGTCCCCTCTAAGAATCTACGTAATCGATTCTACAACTGGTAAAAATTTGGTGGAATTCTACATCCACAAAGTGGGTCAAAAATTAAATTGAAAAAATTGTGTATATATGTAGTATGGTGCTTTGATGCCATTTATATATAATTAACGCACTTTTAGACTAATAAATATAATATCATCTGGCTGTAGCCTGATTATTTCACCACACGTTAAAGTGACAAAAAATTGAAAACATCGTTTCTCTTCTAAAATATACATATTTATCTTCCAAAAAGTCTAATTTAACAAAAACTTAAAATACGATTTTCTCGAAACTACATACAAAACCAGTAAGGAAAGGCTAAAGTCGGGCGGTGCCGACTATATAATACCCTACACCACTCTCGTAATATTGAATAAATCTGATATATAAATTTTATAATTCATGTATAAATTGTTTACATAAATTTACTTTTGGGACATTTTATACTTAAATAATACCCTGTACCACAGTGTGGTGTAGGGTATAAAAACGATTGGATCTAAAGAGCCAAATCGGATGAAACATATATATGGGAGCTATAGCTAAATCTTTACAGATTTTCTTCAAATTCGGCAATGTTGGTTAATGAATCAAGAAACTCTACCATTCTAAATTTCAAAACGATTAGATGTAAAATATAGCTTCTATAGAACTAAAGGGCCAAATCGGACGAAACATATATATGGGAGCTATAGCTAAATCTTAACCTATTTTCTTCAAATTCGGTAGTGTTGGTTCATGAATCAAGAAACTCTACCATTCTAAATTTCAAAACGATTGGATGTAAAATACAGCTTTTATTGGACTAAAGGGCCAAATCGGACGAAACATATATATGGGAGCTATAGCTAAATCTTAACCGATTTTCTTCAAATTCGTCAGTGTTGGTTCATGGATCAACAAACTCTACCATTCTAAATTTCAAAACGATTGGATGTAAAATACAGCTTCTATAGAACTAAAGGGCCAAATCGGACGAAACATATATATGGGAGCTATAGCTAAATCTTAACCGATTTTCTTCAAATTCAGCAATGTTGGTTCATGGATCAAGAAACTTTACCATTCTAAATTTCAAAACGATCGGATGTAAAATACAGCTTCTATAGGACTAAATGGCCAAATCGGACGAAAGATATATATGGGAGCTATATCTAAATCTGAACCGATTTCAACCAAATTCAGTAGCGATCTTAACTGCCGCGAAATACTCTAAACAGCAAAATTTCAGAACGATCGGAGTGAAATTGCGACCTGTAGTCGACGAACAACTTTACATGGACAGACGGACGGACGGACGGACGGACGGACGGACATCGTTAAATCGAATCAGCAAGTGATTCTGAGTAGATCGGTATACTTTAAGGAGGGTCTAGCTGTGTTATTTTCAGGTGTTACAAACATCTGCCGTGAAACAAACTGATAATACCCTGTACCACAGTGTGGTGTAGGGTATAAAAAATATACACTATTATTTTATTGAGGGGACGATATAAAGATTTAAAAATTTTGTTTCCAAATATATTTCAAACATATCAAGAATTGCGATTTTCCTCCGTGTGCTACACAGTCTCAGAATTGAAAAATATTTTTCACTCATATATTTATCATGTTTCGTTCTTCATATTTACAAAATTTATCTTTGAACTATAGAAGAGACCTCTGAAAGGACAAAACGCAACAGAACTGACCACAAGCCGAAACATTAATACGTGAAAAGGCAGTGGCTTTTACAATACGTCTGTCTATGCGTGTACAAAATTTCAGCTTTCTAGCTCTACCAGGAGCCTCAGTGGCCAAGTAGCCGAAAATCACATGGCGGAAAATCGAAAATCAAAGTAGCCTATTTTAACTTGGGGGTATTGGTCTATCTATTCATAACGTTTCAGGAAAATCTGTTCAGCGTGTTTAGGCGTGATACAAACAAACAAATGATTTTATAATATTTATGGGATAATAGGATTATGCATTCGAAAAATCTGTCATTATGTACCAGACAGATTGCCTTGGCTTAAACTAATAGAAAATGTCTACTTCATGAAAGGTAAATGTCAGAACTGAAATGCAGTGTCAATTCCATTGTAAAATGTTCAGTCTTCTTCTGGGTGTGACATTCTTTGTAACAAACTGATATTGCCTAGTACATCCCTAAAATGTGTATATTTTAAATATGCATGTATTTCTAAATGTATTAGTGTAGAATGTGTCTGCTTGTATTACAAATGCTCTGCGGGTATTGGTGTTGTCAGCCCACTCACACATGGACACAAGGTTTTGGTAGTGTGTTAGCTACAATGACCGCATTTCATTTTAATTGGATTGTTTGGCTTGCAGGCCAAATAGTCAGTTATACACATGGCCATCTACAATATGCACACACCCATAGACACATGCTCATGTGTGTGTGTAACAATGTTTGAATTAGTTAGAACTTAAGCATTTTGCAACATCATCACTTCCCTCTCCTGCCCGCATCCATATATACTACTATAAGCAAACCTGCAAACATTTTGTTTGTTCGGCTATTTTTTATGAATCAAAGTCAGGTCCATCCTCTATTGTCTTCAAACCGCATCAGTGTGTTGTCTTCCCACTCCTGTCCTCTTTTGTGCCATTATCCTTCGGCCCGGTTGCCTTATTTTAAAATATAAAACCTCTCAGTGTTGCCATGCCAATGTATGTTTAACAATAGCAGCAGAAGATGAAGCAACATCAATAAGAAGCCTTTTCAAAATGGATGCAATGACCGTAACAATGCAATTGAACGGTTGGCTGAAGATCTATTTTAGACTTAGAAACTGCAATTTTGTTCATACACAAACACAAATGTCCTGGCCTCTGTTTCGAGTACGCAGACACACACTAGTGTACGAGTAGAATACTTATTCCAATCCAATCGACCACATGTACAGTAACAATTACCAAGTTTATACGTTCTTAGAGCCATAATCTGAATAATGTATGTTGGCTTAAAACCTTTCTTTTATCGGCAGACAATTAAAGGCAAACACTTTTATATTGGAATAAATAAGAATCTCTTTAAAATTGTTAATCCTATATATTTGCTACAGCAAAATATACAAATAGGCTAGGTAAATTTAGATAGAATAGTGTACGAAGACGGCAACTCTTGGGAACACTAAAATATTTTCAAGAAAACTTTAAATTTTCTTTAAATTGAAGTAATTTCTCAATGAACAGTAGGAAATTTAAAATATGAATAAACCAGTGAGGAAAGTCTAAAGTCGGGCGAGCCGACTGTATAATACCCTCCGCCATTGCTGGCCAAGCAGTGCACGGCGATATACCATTATTAGTATGTGTTGCTGTAAGTTAAATAGAGTACATTTCTAAATTCCAGGCACATCGGTTAAAATACGTAGGATCTACACCGACGAGAAGTAAAATTTGTCTGTAACCTTCATGCCAAATCATGGACCGATATTCAAAATTTTCCCTAAGGACGAGTATATAAAAGTGGATGTGTGTGTTACGTATGGACTCCCAAAAGGCTGGACCGATTTTTAAAAAATTTAGTATCTTCAAATTAGCCAAGCGGGTGACATAGGCTATATGTATTAGTCTTGATTGGACAAAGGGACGTGGAATATCCAGCATAAGCCAACTTTTGAAATTGAGATATCTTTCACAATTTGACATCGAAAGTGCTGTAATTTAGTGTATATGTATCTGGAGCCAGCCTATGTGATTGGTCCAAAATGGGCGGGATCGGACCAATAGGCGTGCCCACCCATATAAGCCAACTTTTGAAATTGAGATATCTTGAATAATTTTTTATTGAGAGTACTGTAATTTTGTGTATATGCATATGATGACAGTCTACGTGATTGGTATCGAAAATAAGAAATTTGGGGCGGCGATGTGGAAGGGGTCAGCTAGTACAATATAAAGTACAAATGCTTATATTTAATCTTAGTCGATTAAAAAATGCATCACTTAGAGCGTCAAGAAGTATATTTAGAACATACATTTATATCCTAAGTTTTAGTCAGATCTATTAACAAATGTGTTCACGTCGCGAAGTGACATCGCACAGTAGGAAAAAATTCGGCCGTTTCTACTTGTAGAAGGGTATTAGTAACCGAGGTATACAAAAGACTTTTTAAACATAAGAGTTACCGAGAAATATAAATTTTTTTCCGACCCTGTCCTAGTCTTTTGTCAATTTACACCTTGTTTACAGAAATCTACTTTTTACTGTAATTAATATAAATAAATGTAGTAGGATGTTGCGCATTGAACTGCAGAGGAAATTTGAAGCTCGGCGTATAGTATATTAGATATAGGGAAAAAGTAAAAAAAAATTGTAAAATTTTGGGATCGACTTTTGCAAATATATGATTCGCGAATTACTTTCGATGTATTTTATTGAAATATAAGAATTTTTAAATATTTTATGGCATTATTACCTTTTTGTTTGTATATGAAAATTTATTGCTTTCATTTTTTCCTGACCCTGTCCTAGCATTTTGTTAACAGCAGTGCAAAATACAAACGGATTTCTCTCACATTAAATTTTCTGACAAAATTTGCTATATGATGTAAATAATTTCGGTCAGATGTCCCCACTGATACAAAAGTTATGCCAATAACAATTTATATTTTGAAAAAAGTATGATTTTTTGAGAAAATATTATGTAGTATTTTGGAGACATATTTATATTTGTCTTAAAGGAAACTTTATGGGTAGTGTTCTTGAAACAGGACCAGGTCAACTAATTTTATTAATAGCGTTGACATGCTTCTCCAAATTATACCGATTGTTACGAAAAATTCAAATTTAGCCTCATTTAGGACTATCGAAAAGCTAGACTCTGAAAACCTTTGCCATTTTTATTTTGAGGAAAAACTAAAAAAATCTGTTTTTGGGGATTTTCGATTTTTTGCATTGTGGGTTTTACCTTTACAAATATGATAACACAGTACGACACTGATTTCTGAGAATTGGTCATGAAAGTAGTACTTCTGCATCATTCGCTTAGTCATGTTGGCTTAATTAATAATTTAATGGTCATATGCATTTTTTTGCTCATGGAAAAAAATGGGAAGCAAACCTACCCAAAAAAAGTGCATGCAGTGCCTTCAAAATCGCAAAAATATTCCGTTCTGTTTTATAATGTTCTGTATACGTATATGTATTTTTCAATATTTTACTGACTTTGTGGGCATTTTTGCGATTTTTAAGGCAGTGGATGCACATTTTCGGCTTATTTTTTCCGCTTTTTTTCTCCCTTCTAATATCTACACCTTTGCTTTAGAGACAAAAGAGATATTCCGTACGGTATACCGAGAAAAAATATAGAAAAGTCCTAAAAATGCCACTTTGATCAACAAAAAATCGTATGGCCATTAAATTATTAATTGAGCCAAACTTGACTAAACGAATGATGCAGAAGTTGTTATTTCTTGGGATACTTTCACATCCATTTCTCAGAATTGAGTCCCAAATAAATGAGCTGAAAATTGCCGTACTGTGTAATGAATGAAGAATTAGCCTCTGGTGTCAAGACGTAAAAATGACAAAACAATATTCCTATATACATTTTTTATACCCGACACGACACTTTTTTTCCGTCTGTAGGCCTTTCTGTCTGTCAATGTATTCTTGTTCGCAAAGAGCAGGTCGCAAATATGAAGCTATCTTTACAAAAATTAGTACAGTGGCATTTCTTAGATAAGACTCTAGATCCCTATTGAAAATGGTCCATATCTTGATATACATAGTCCCCATATAAGGGTCCCCACAGATATCACATCTTGGCACTGTAGAGAACACATTTTCCAATTGATCTGGCTAAAATTTTAGAATTTATACTATTGGATCCTATCATCCCTAGTAAAAATGGGGCACATCGGTCAACGTTTTGGTATATCCCCCATATAAAGGTCCCCACCGACGTCACTTCTTGAAGCTCTAGAGAACACATTTTAAAATTAATATGGATGAAACGTAAGAAATTACACTTTATTTTTGACCTAATCATCTCTCGTAAAAATTGGGTAAATATGTCCATGTTTTGGTATATCCCCTCCTATAAAGACCAACACAGTCACTTCTTGACACTCTTAAGCACACATTTTTTCCATTTGTTCTGGCACTTAATCGTTCTTAGTGAAAATGAGGAACATCGGTCCATGTTTTAATATAACTCCCATATAAAGGCCACTTCCTATTAGACTTCTTGGCATTCTAGGGGACAGGGATGAACCCTTCATGCAGAAATTTAAGCATTTGTACTTCTTATTTAATAAAATCGTATCTAGTGAAGATGGTGTATATCCGTTCATGTTTTTAAGGTATAAGACCCATATGAAATTCACTTTTTTAACATACGAGTATGTGCCTGGAATTTAGAAATGTACCCTATTTAACCCGCAACTGTTCATAGTACTATTGGTTCAACAATGGTGGAGGGTATTACACAGTCGGCCCCGCCCGACTTTAGTCTTTCCTTACTGGTTTTAAATATTTTATGGAATTACAAATCTTTCGCCTGCGTTTGAAATTTTTTTTTATTTTTTCGGGATTCTTTTCTAGTGTTATATTTCAATTCCTTTCTCATTTTCTTTTCTGGACAACAGAAGAATTTGCTACTTGATGGAAAATGATATCATTAAATATACCCGCTGATACAAAAGTAATGGCAATTTCAAGTTAAACTTTAAAAAAGTTTGTCAAAAATGAAAAAAATGTATGTTGGAAAGTATAACTTCAAGTGGTCATAACTTGTGTCTCCATTGATATATCTAAAGGCTATATCTGTCATGAATTAGAAAATTTTGTTGCCAATTCAGAAAATTGTATTCTGCGATATTTACAAAATACTAGGGGAAAAAATACAAATTAAATTTTCAATTGCAGATATCTCTAACTATACGAAATAACTCTTATGAGTAAAAATTGTAGACCTCGGTCAGTAGAATGCAAATGAATCAGACGAAAGATACGCAAGCTTAAACATTTTTATCACCCGGGGTGGCCAACTTTGAGGCCTTGTAATTTCCCCATAAGTGGCCCAAATTTAAAACTTAGCTTCTCTAATAGCTCTTCTACAATCATGCCAAAAGTGACTCTAATGATAGGTCTGGTTTCCTTCGTTCGTACAACATTAAATTTATGAAAATAAAATGCACATTGCCACATGATTATCGATATTATTATTTTATTCCACTTTCGAAACACTTTTTAATCTACTATTCCTTTGTCACACTTTACTGTTATCCTGAAAATTGCATTTTCATTTTCAAGGTAGAGCCTGTCATCGCCATGTTATCTCTCGAAAAATGTATCACCCATAAATAGCAAATGTTTTGAACTTAAAACAAAAGGCTTAAAAAGTTTTTTCTAGCAGAGAACGCCACAGCAAACGAAACAACAAATAGTCTCAATTCGTGAAAAATGTTGGTTTTCGGAGCAATGCTCGTAAAAGGCCTGCAAATTAAAGGAATTGTTATAATATTGTTTTTGTTTCTAGTCCATGTTTAGTATGATAAATGTGGTTAAATTTGTACACTATAAACTGCACAAAAACTTATATACTGAACATGCTGAAAAAGCTCTTCTGGGAGCTATATCTAAATATGGCCCGATATCGCCCATTTTCAATACCAAGTTACCTGCAGCTATAAGAAGTATCTATACAAAATTTCAGTCACCTAGCTTAAGTATTATACATTGTAGCGTGATTACAACAGACGCACGGACAGACGGACATGGCTAAATCGTCTTAGAATTTTACGACGATTAAGAATATATATACTTTATGGGGTCTCAGATCAATATTTAGAGGTGGAGGGTATAAAAATGGTGGAGGGTATAAAAATCGTGTAAAGTCTCAATGATTTATTCGCAATGGCAATAACCCAGAGAATAGTATTCTAGGTTAAGATTTGCACATATTGTTATTTTCATTGTTTAATAATGAAATATTCAATAATAAATGTAATGAATTGAAAAAAAAAAAACATGCTGTAATCTGAAAAAACTGTAAGGAAAATTGTTCAGCTCCTTTTGGCATCTCCCACTTAAAATGTAAATTTCAATACTTTTTCTGATTGAGACGTTATAACGCTTGCTTGTTTTTTTCTTTTTTGAACATATCTATATATTACAATATTTATATACCTTGTTATATGTAACCTAACCGATTATACCTTACCTCATTACTAAATCTATGCTACGTTCTAAGTTTACTTTCAATTGTTTCTCTGCTTTGCATGGAAATGGAAAAGCGCAACTTTTTTGTACATTTCTCAGTTGGAAAGGAGTTCAAACGCGAACATAACTGTTTGGGAGTTTTTCCTTTCTGTGCTGAGAGGTTTTTACTTTTTATGCCGGAAAATGAGCAAATGCTGCCGCTTCTGCTGCTGCTGCTGCTACTCACATGTAATGGGAAAACATTTTTAATTTTCATTGTTGCATGCAATATAAACGAGCAATAATAAGAACAAAAACAACAACATCTATAACAATTCAAATGCGGCAGCATAGTCCTGGCTGAGCACACGTTTGCTGGTGTGTTTTCTAAGGATCTGTGCTTGGGGTGTGTATGTGTGTTTGCGATTGTGATTGTGTGAACATAGTTGTGCCGTGTAACCTTTAAAATCACAAAGTTTTTCTATTATTAAAGTTACGACGGATTGTTTCGTTCTCTTTTTGCCAAAGTTTGCATTTTTTGCTTTTGTTTACCTGGTGCTACTCCGGCTCTTTGTGGTAGTTTTCTCTGTTGTGCTCCATTTTTTGCTCCTGCAGTTTTCACTTTGTGAAAAGAAATAAGTTCATCTTTTGTGTTGTTTGATTTCCAGCATTTTCCCTTCTTTTATGTTGCAATAAAAGCAACAAAAACAACTTTATACTGTTCCAATTGACTTAGTGTTCTTCGTTAGGACAGTGATCTGAAAACGATTTTGGGGAGATAATAAGCATATTAGCTAATGTATTTATAATTATGGATGAGTGTATATTTTTGCTCAGGATAAATAAAGGAGTGGCCTAGAACCCTATGTTTGTTTGAAGGAAATCCGTTTCAGGATATTTTAAGTCGTTTAAGCTACTTTCAGCCGTCTGTCTGGCTAGTACGCGCGATAACTCTCGAAGGGAGTAACCATTTATCTGCAAATTGTTTGTGGTAATATTTGCTCTTATCTCAGGCTAAGTTGGAAGATGGACCATATTGGTTATGTAACTTCCTTTACAAATGGTTTAAATTGAAATATTGATACAATATAAACTTCTACTGTCCCTTTCCTAATCTGAGGTAATTTCGCCCTCAGTAGTACTATCGTTATCGCTATCAGCTCCAGAACAATTTTCGAAATTAACACAACCATTTGGAACATCTCACAAAAAGAATCAAATCGTTAGAAATTTTAATAACTCAAAGTTTACTAACTTCACTACAAATAGACACGGACACTTCAAATTCTGTACATTGCAAAGCTTCGTAAGTGCCCACTGTTTAGCTTAAAACAGGACGTATTTGTCAAGCCCCTTCTGGTACCTCAACACAAATTTAAAAATTCATACGAAAATATTTTCCCCACATCTTATGTACCAATCATCTAAATGGAAAGAAAGGATATTTTCTATTTTCAATATCTTATGTGTGAGCCATTACTCCCATCTATCCTGTGACACTTGAGAAAAAACTGTCCATATATAGAGGGGCTATATCTAAATCTGAACCGATTTGATTGTAAAAGAATCCTTACTGCCAAATCTCAACAAGATCGGAGTGAAATTGCGACTTGTACTTAACGAAAAACTTAAGATGGACGGACAGACGGATAGACATTGTTAAATCGACTCAGTTAGCTGTAGTAATTCTAGGTGTTACAAATATCTGCAACAAAACCCACTTTTAATAAGCTGTATCACAGTGTGGTGTATAATAAATATGTTAGAAAGTCTCAGTTGTGTAAGCCATTAGATCCTCACCCTCAGAATATTCATGTAAAATGTGCTGTACCGGCTCGGTTAAGATGCCCACGGCCACAGTCACCCGACCCAATTCATTATCCGTTCGTCTAATATCAATCCACGGATTTTATCGACTATTTCTGTAGTGACCACCGCTTTTGGGCGAAATGAAACCTTAAACTTATTTGTGCTGGTAGGGCACCAACGGTACCAAGTAAACGCCCTTTTATACCATCAACCATGGGATGGGGGTATATTCATCTTGTCACTCCGTTTGTAACACCTCTAAATATTGTTCTGAGACCCATAAAGTATATATAATCTTAATCGTCGTAAAATTCTAAGACGATTTAGTCATGTCCGTCTAACAGAAATATGTCCGTCTAACAGAAATATGTCCGTCTAACAGAAAAATTTCTTATAGTTTCAGGTTGTTTGGGATTGCAAATGGGTCATATCGGCCAATTTTTGTATATAGCTTCTCTATAGAGGTCGCTCCAGAATACGGTTTTTGGCCATAGGTACCACATTTTTAAAGCAATCTAGGAGAAGTTTTGCTGTTTGTATTCTATTTTGACAAGAATTTATCACAGCAAAAATTTTACAAATCGGTTCATATTTTATTATAGTCACCCTATAG
The DNA here is from genome assembly GCA_963930755.1 of Eudasyphora cyanicolor. Classification (NCBI taxonomy): domain Eukaryota; kingdom Metazoa; phylum Arthropoda; class Insecta; order Diptera; family Muscidae; genus Eudasyphora; species Eudasyphora cyanicolor. The sequence goes on along the minus strand of OZ005737.1, from coordinate 231,987,690 downwards.
AAGTCGCTCCAAAATATACATATTTAAGCCATAAATACCACATTTTCTAAGCATATTTACTGAATGTTTGCAGTTTGTATATAATTAAGACAAGAATTCATCGCATAATTTTTTTTTTAAATCAGTTCATATTTTGTTGTGGTCCACCTATAGATGTCGCTCCCAAAAAGGCTTATTTAGGCCATAAACACCACCTTTTTTAAGACATTTTGCTAAAACTTTGCAGTTTGTATTCTATTTTGACAAGAATTCATCTCAATAAAATTTATACAATTAAAATTTTATTTTTTTGTAGTCCCCGTGTAGACGAGGCTCTCAAAAATGCTATTTTAAGCCATAAATACCACATTTTCAGGTAAAGAATTTGCCTAAGGATTTGCGGCCTCAAATTTGGCTAAAAATTGCATCGTTCTTTTTTCAATAATTTACGTGAAAAAATATGATCGTTTCATGTTTTGCTTCATATCCAAAGATTATTCCAGTAATAAAATTGAATACAATCCATGGTGGAGGGTATATAATATTCGGCATGGCCGAACTTAACGCTTTTACTTGTTCATTTTTTTCCAGGCCCTGTCCTAGTATTTTGTGAATATCGGAACTGAATATGCACCGAAATACCCAATAAGATATTTTGTAAAAAAAAATTGTGGAATGGAAAATATCATGATCGAATGGGTTTGAATTCCTTATAACTTTTTTAATATAATTTGTTTTTATTTATTGTCAGTATTTTGTAAAAAAAACACTTTGGGAACTTAAAATGGAACAGTACACAATTGAACGAGCACGAATGTATGAAGCTGAATATGGCCACCGCTTGCGACATATAATTTTTTTATAATTATATTAAAAATATTCTCCATTAACATATGTATTAAAAAAAATATAATTAAGTCTTAAATAAAAAGTTATAATGAACTCAAACCCCTTCGGTCAGTTTAAGCCACCCTGTACAATCATGTCAAGATTTGTCACAATCGGTTGTCTCATTAAGGAACGGCTGAATTATTTTTCATCTTAATTCCTCCACAGAGCGGCGTATGGGCGGAGCCAAGCGCACTTGTCACTCAGTTTGTAACGCTTCGAAATATTGATAAAAGGATACCATTAAATATATTCTTAATGGTCATATAATTTTAAGGCGATTTGACATGTCCGTCCGTCTATTGTAGTCATGCTACAGTCTACCCTAATTGAGCTAGATGACTGAAATTTGATACTTTTCATAGCTGCTGGAAACTGGTATTGAAAATGGGCAACATCGGTCCATTTGTTAATATATATATATATATGTTAACGCCATAGAGACCGCAAATTTCAACTAATCGAGCTGATATGGTTATATGGGTTTATCTGTGCCTAAATTCTAGAAGTCATTTTGCAAAACTTTTACAATTCCTATTATTTAGTGAACAGTTTAAGTATTTGTGAAGCAGTATCCACACAAATTAACTTCCAAGATTCTAATCCCCATAACATCTGTACCAATAATTTTTTTTGTGTACATTGAGGCTTACTATTTTACGAAAGAATTTTCTTAAACAATTTTAATTTTCATGGATTTTCTTCTAATAGGCATTCTTCGTTAGGATGCTAGTTTCAAAAAATGGAGCATTGTTTGTTGTTTTTTTATCCCCTCACCTTAGAGAGGAGGGTATATATCATTTGCAACGCACCAAAAGTGTAACACAACGAAAGAGTGATACACTTTTATATGTTCGGCGAATATCCGTTTTGGGTAAATGTAAGCCGAATGAGCAATGTCCGTCCGTCTGTCTGTCTGTCTGCTGGCTGGTGCGCACGATAACTCCCGAAAGGAGTAACCGATTGACTTCAAATTGGGTATGTGGTAATATTTTCTTCTATCTCCGGCTTAGTTCGAATATGGGTCATATTGGTCCACGTCTTCTAGTACCTCCCCCACAAAGGGTTTACATTTAGTGAAATATTAATTATTTAATAACTTCTACACTACATTTTTTAATCCTCTGAAATTCTACACATAATATTTGTTTATTAGTCACTATAACCTCGAGAAAAATGGGCGAAGTTTCCACGCCCCTTTTGGTACCTCCCACACAAATGGACAATTTTGAATCAAAAGTTAATAGTTTATAACTTTAATACCAGTGCATACAACTACTTGAAATTTCGTACACTGCAATGCTTTTATAGTACCTAGAGTTTAGAGAAAAATTGGCGTTATTGGCCCGCCCCTTTTGGTACCTCCCACACAAATGGACCGTTTTGTACCAAATGTAAACAGCTTTAAACCTTAATACCAGTACATACTTTAAAGTTATTAAATGCAATTTAAATTGATAATAATTTAAATAAAACAAAATAAAATTAATTTACTAATATTTTGTGAGACTCAAGGTTAGGGGATTCATTAGACGGTTTACCCGACTAAACTTTTTTACTTGTTTTTTGCTATCATTTTCTAGGTCTTATGCAAGCCATACACGTTACAACCGTTGGTAGCACTCGGTTGGTAATCAAGTTGTGTGTTTTTCCCACAGACTATATAACCTCTTTGTACAAAAACCAAAAATTTTGTTTTTTTCGTACAACCGAGATACAACTTCATACAACAAGCCTACAAACGTTACAATCTAATATACAACCTGCTTAAGTTGTACCAACGGTTGTAACGTGTATGGCTTGCTTTATTGTCTTTTTTTTCGTTTTTGTTTGGAAAAAATAATTTTTTTCTAATAGTTCAGTCACCAAACTTCTGTCTCCAGGAGAAAGTGCCATCATCAAAAAAAAATTGTTCTATGCTGGCACGAAAAAATCCAAAAAAATAGCACAAATCGTATTTGTTCCATTTTTTGAAAGCTAGCATCTTAATGAAGAAAACATTGGCATTGTTTTCCTCGTTAGGATAATATTCTATGAGTTTTAACTACATTTACTAAAATTTTGTTTCCTTGTGAAAGTGCCATCATTAACATTTGTAGTCTCTCATAATTTCCTACAATTAAAAGTATATTCCGGCTTTATCGAGCATCTACTTAAAAACACATCGAAACATCCATTCTAAAACATGCTAAGTCGACTTAGCATATTTTTACGGAGATTGCTCTTTTAATTTCTAAATATTCGAAATTATACTCAGCCAAATTTTGGTGTTTATCAGAAAACTTTAAAAAAAATTACCATACAATTTTTTATTAATATTTTTTCGTGTTTGGGCCAATGTTTGTTGTTTAGGCCACCGTTACATATTTAGGTTCAATATAGACCTGAAAACGTTATGTCCAGCCCTTTGACAAAAATTTTGTTGCATAGTATTTTCAGAATGTTTTTAATTTGATATTTTATATCACTATGACTATGTTCTGACAAGTAATGGATACTATTGTTCCACCCCTTCAGCCATCGTCCACACAAAATATCCAATTTCGCGTCACATTCCTCCTAAGAAGAGTTCAATCAATTTATTCAACTGCATTTTCAGATATGTTTCTTAACAAAAACGATTCCAATTCACGGTGTCTCTTTCGCCATTAGGTACGAGTATCGCACAACGTTTTTATACCACGAAATGAATCAAATATGTGTATTTACAGCGAAATGCATTTTCTTTTATATTTGTATGTGTGAACAAACACACATTTATATAACAGAGAAGAGTGGAAATGTTCCCAGGGTATCCTTTTGAAGCCATAGCTCCACTTGGTCCTGCGTATATTTGTGTATGTGTGTTTGTGAATCTGGTTTGCTCAACAATAAATTTTGAATTGCGGTTTAATTTGAAAGAAAAATTGCTTTGTTATTTATTTAAAATACTTATTCGAACACAGATTACATTTCACAATGTTCATTCCTAATGCCAACACAAAAGCCAAAGGACATCAGTGGACTGGGAGTGTAATATGTGGCCGAGAATAATTCTAAGCTTAAGAGAGCACAGACATTAACAATTGCGAATTGCCATCTATGGATGTCGACCATAAATTTATAAATAACAAATAAAGACATATGCCAAGGATGGCAATGGCCAGAACTTGGATATACGTCCAAGTATATAGAGTGTTTGGGAGATGTTTTTTAAACATTTATTACTATTACTGTTGAAATACGATTGTTATTTGTGACAACTGCTCGTAAATCTATTTAAGTGTGAAAAAGTTTCCAGAGATGCAACAGACATTGAGAACTATGGGAAATATAAAAAGATTTGGTAAAATTTATGCACGCAACAAAAATTTTGTGAATTAGTTATATATTATTTGTTACAGACTGAAGTGTATCACATATAAGCACTGGACTTAAAACTTAAGTTTTTTTTTGGGGAAAATCTATTGAGGGATATTTAGACTTAGCTGTTCTTGTGTCTGACTGCCTGACGGTTCTCACGATAACCAAATTTCTCATGAATAACTTTCACATCTCACAGTGGGAGGAATTGGAAAGAAGAAAAATAATTCCGACGTTTCTTAATCAGTCAAATTGGTCCTCCTGTGATATACTGGGCAGGAGCTACAGGCCCTCAATATTGGCTACCTCGGGTGAACAAAATGTTTAAACGCGTGTTACTTTTGTCTTTATTGCCTTATTCGTCTTTTTTTAAGTATGCATTCTACTAATCGAGGTCTGTGAAAGTCTTTTTGCACTTAAGAATTATATCGTATAATTACCGAGATATCAGCAAAGGAAAATTGAATTTATAATTTTTTCCCGCCGTTGTTCTCTAGTTTTTTGTAAATATCGATCCGCACTCAAGTAATATTTTAAGAAAAATTAATTTTTTGGGAACAAAATAAGTTTTTTTCGCATGGCGTTATTAAATTTCTGACAGCATTTGAAAATTCTAAATTGACAACAAAATTTGCTATACGATGTAAAAATTTCCATCAGATGTGGCCACTGAAGCACAAGCTATGGCCACATCAATTTATATTAAATTTAAAGAACAACACTGTTTTTTTAATCAAGGACCTAAAGCTGAAAAATAGAAACCAAAATTAAAAACATCAAAAAGGTCAACAATCAAAAATGTCAAAAAACTGGGATATCTTTGTATTTTGGGCAATTGCAAAGCAAATGAATCAAAAAAAAAACACACATTTTAAAAATGACCCTCTTCGTTTTGAATAGAACTTGGCACGATGATTATACAAATGTGTACGAATTTTATGGCGCTTTTAATTTTTCGAAATTAATTGTAGTATTTGTAGTACAGAGCTCCAATGTTACATTTCTCAAAGATTTTTCTCAAAAATATCATTTGCTAAATTTGTAATATCTTTTTAATCGGTTCACGTATTTTGATTAATAACACTGTGCTAGTCCAAAAATGTAACAGAAAGGAGACCCTATGGATAGACCTATTTCGGCCATGCTGAATCCAGTGGCATTAGCCAATTTTCTATGTTAGCTCTTGTTTTCGCGATATTCGACCACAAAGTTTGTTGGGAAATCAGAGAGGCGACTTATCTCTGTGGTTATTTTGAAGTGGAAGACTTCGGAATATACGCTTCAGTCCAAAGATCGAAATAAAGGGAACATTTGGACAATTATTTTTCTCAAAACAATCGTCCACGCTTCTTATTCCCTTACCCCTGAAAAAGTGCAATGAAATCTTATCATATTTTAAAAAGATCATACACATCGTCGACATTTTTAGTAGTCATCGTTGAGAAAAATATTCCTCGCGAAGAAATACTATAAGTCCTTTCTCAACTTTTTTATGAGAATTAAGCAAATTTCAAGTTATTACATAATTTGTGTATTTTTCTGCTCATAGCAGAAAATATTTGAAATAAAATTTTTTGACTTAAATTTTTGTAAATTATTTTTTCGTTAGTGTTAATGGAAATTTCAAAGGTATATAACAAAACCTGCTAAATTGTGAAACCTGTTACTTTTTCATAAATATGTTGAAAAAAGACTCAAAGTAATTTTTCGCGAGGAACATTTTTCTCAAAGACACAAACTAAAAATGTTGATGATTTGTCTGACGTTTGACATATGGTAAGATTGTATTGCATTTTTTCGGGGGTAAAGTGGTGAGAAGCGTGGTTGACTACTTTGAGAGAAATAATACTCGAAGGGTTCCCGTTATTTAGTTCTTTGGACTGAAGCGCGTTTTCGGAAGTCTTACACTTCAAAATCACCTCCGAGATAACTAACCTCTCTGATTTTTTGCAAACTTTGTGGTCGAATATCGCGAAAACAAGAGCCAACCTAGAAAAACGGCTAGCTCCATTGGATTCAGCAAGGTCGAAATAGGTATATCCATATGGTCTCCTTTCTGTTACATTTTTAAAGTGTCCATTTCGAGCACAGTGTAATTAATAGCAATGAGAAGCCCTGCTACTCATATTTAATAAAATATGATGGAATGCAATATTTATATATACGCCCTTTGGGTGGAAAATGTATAAATATGGAATATACTCCTTATTCCTGAATATCCTGAAAAAGTATTATTTCATGACCTTTATTTTTTTTTGTACTAAACTATTATGAACTGACTACGAAAACCTCAAAATGGAACCTATATGGACCCAAAAGATGTATCAATTTTATTGAGTCGAAATTATAAACTTTCGTGTATATGTTTATATACATCTTGCTGAGCCGGTCCACTCTGTTTAAAGAACGCTTTAACACTGCTAAAGCGTTCCTCAAACCTTCTTTAACTTTTTATGAATAAGGCCCTTAATGTGTAAAAATAACACCAATCTGTCAAAATATACAAGGAAAATTATAATATTGACTCTATAAAATTGCTATATCTTTTAGGTATATCATGGTTCCTTTTTGAGTTTTTCATAGTCAGTTTATAATAGTGTGACCCTTAGTACCAACAAAATCAAGGGCATGAATTGATAATTTTCAGGATATTTGAGAACTAAGGATATATCCTATATTTTCACACCCTTCCACCTAAAGGACATAAATATTTCATCCCGCAGCATTGAATAGGAGTAGCAAAGCTTTTTATTGGTGTTAAAATCTTCAAAATACGCAAAACGGGTATGAAGATCTGGCTAATTGAACAAATAGTAATTTTGAGATAAATCATTGAGGTAGCTAATGCTAAATATTGTGAAAATTAGAATGGGTAATTTTTTGAGTTGGTCGAACTGCTTTGGAATCACCCTTTTAGTGCGAAAAAGTATACTCGTTATATAAAAAGGGCGTATCTCTATTTTGTTTTTCCGTAACAGGGGCACGAATAATCGAATAAAAACAAAACCAATTCTTTGACTAGAATTATGCGGCTTTTACAATACCTATAAATCATTTAATTGCAACTATTACCAACGAAAATTTTAAAAAATTGAGGTGCATTTGACAGTTTTCGACCAAAATAAACGGACAACACAATAATGACAAAAATATATAAAAGATACGCCCTTTTGATATTAAGCCATCGATATGTACTTTTTTTGAGATATAAAGAATATTATAATAAGAAAGTAAAGAATGTTTTCGTAAAAAGAATGGTCGAAACCTTTTTAAATAGCGTTGCCACGCGTCTCCCATTTGTACGAAAATTTCAAAACTTACCCATATTTTCGACAATCACAAAGCTAGAATATAATAACCTTTACCATTTTTATACCCTACACCACACTGTGGTACAGGGTATTATAACTTTGTGCATTTGTTTGTAACACCCAAAAGGAGAAGAAATAGACCCATCGTTTATTATACCGATCGACTTAGAATTACTTTCTGAGTTGATTTAGCTATGTCCGTCTGTCTGTCTGTCCGTCTGTCCGTCTGTCTGTGCATGTATTCTTGTAATCAAAGTACAGGTCGCACTTATGGTCCGATCTCGACGAAACTTTACACATATCTTTTTTTTGGCCCAAGGACGATCCCTATTGAATTTGGTTAAAATCGGTTCAGATTTAGATATAGCCCCCATATATATGTTAGCCCCGATTTGACATGTAAGCGCTGTAAAAACTTTATTTTATATCCAATCAGTATGAAATTCGGCAGAAAGAGGTTTCTTATTATATGAATGAACACTGTTAAATTTGGAAGAAATCGGTTCAGATTTAGATGTAGCCCCCATATATACGTTACCCCCGATTTGACATGTAGGCGCTGTAGAGACTGTATTTTATATGCGATCAGTACGAAATTCGACAGAAGGAGGTCTTTTTACATGAAAGAGTATTCAGGGAAGATCGGTTCAGATTTATATTGATTGTTCCTCCTGATTTGGTATCAAACCGCTATAGAAGTTGTATTTTACTGCCGATCATTAAAATTTTCCAGAAAGATGTTTCTCAATTTAGGAACGAATATTGCTTAATTTAGCGATTATCGTTTCTGAATTAGATAACATGTTTCTACCCATTTACCAATTATTCCAAATTATTATGGCAATGACCCTTATCGCATTGTTAGGGAGGTGTAGGGTATTATATAGTCGGCCCCGCCCGACTTTCTGCCTTTCCTTACTGGTTGTTATTGAATCAGTTTCAGGTACACTCTTAACTGTATGTGTACAAAGTTTCTGCATAATACCTCTCATGGGTCGCAAAACGCATCTCGGAAAATCAAATGGTTTATTGTACCATTGCATATTTCATACAATGATATCTATGTTCCATGTTTCGATTTAATAGTTTTAAATGTCCAGGCATAAACAAGTTGAGTTCACATCTCCTTGAAGATCAGTATACGAGTATACACATTAATTTATTGATACTTAGCTCCTAAGAGACTTTTGAATTATTTAGCATTGTTTTGGTCACTACTGCGCTGACCACTGTTCAAAACGTGTGAATGTGAATAGAATATTCCAGCTACGGTTTTATCTGTATGTGTGCAAACTTTCAGATTATTACATTTACATGGGGTCAATTGTCAAGAGATCACTTGGCGGAGAAACAAATACTTAATGTGATATAATATATATATAATATAATCGATATAATCTGTTTAGTCGTGATAATAGAAATCATAATTTAAAATCTGATCACGCGCGTACTACATTGTAAATAAAGGGTCCGCCATCTAACTTTTTTTTCAACTAGTGCTTTTTTCGTAAATGGTAACACTTAGCTCATGTCTGATTTGACAGATAATTAGTTTTATCCTTCCGCTGAACGAATATGGTTGTGTATACGCTTCAACAACGCTAGGAAATATTGCGACATTACTTTGAAAATCATGGTAATGTTGCAGAATGTGTGCGAAAATTGCGTACGGATTTTGGAAGAAGGGAAGCACCGTCAGCTCCGTGTGTTCATTATCTTGTGAAAAAAGTGAAAGAAACTGGCATCCTCATCGATAAACCAAAGCGTGAAAAGCCAAAAACAGTGCGTACACCCGAGAATATTGCTGCTGTGGCAGAAAGTGTGCGTGAAGCGTCATCAACATCAATTCACCGTCGTTCTCAACAATTGAACATTTCGGAGACATCATTGAGACGAATTTTGCATAAATACCTTGGTATGACGCCATACAAAGTCCAATTGGTTCAGGAGTTGAAGCCAACTGACCATCCAATGCGTTTACGCTTCGCTAAGTGGGCCTGCGATCGACTTACAGAAGATGCCGATTTTGACAAAAAAAAAAATCATCTTTTCAGATGAAGCTCATTTTGATCTTGGCGGGTATGTAAACAAGCAAAATTGTCGCATTTGGGGCACAGAAAACCCGCACGGATACATTGAAAAGGCGATACACCCAAAACGAGTCACTGTTTGGTGCGGATTTTGGTCCAGAGGCATAATTGGTCCATTTTTCTTCGAAAATGAGCAAGGAGTGGCCGTTACAGTCAAAGGCGATCGTAATCGGGCCATGTTGAACGAATTTTTGTTCACAAAAATTTAAGAGGAGGATGTTGGCTATATGTGGGTTATTGTTCAAGAATTATTTATATTTCAACATGTTTTCAAACAATACGTGCAGATTTTTATGAAAATACCAGAAATTCGAATATGGCATGAGGAAATTGTTTGTTTCTATATTAATATGCAAAAAATCATTTTAAATGGCAATTTCTACATATCTCCTAATTATTTTACAACTTATTGGTAATGCATTATTTAAGTACATAAAATCGAGCTACAAAGAAGTACTTATTATGCTACTTTATTTTATGCTTTTGGGAAGTACTTTCCTCCAATGACATCCCCATGTTAAAATAATGAGAAATGTGGCTAAATAATAAGTACTTGCCATTATCGAACTTTGCTTACTCGTCGGATTATTTGGCAATGAGAAATTTTACTGGGTGTATTTGAATATCGGTATAAGTATAGGTACTTAGCTCTTTATGGGAATTTTGAAGTATTGGAAGAATCAAAAATTATATTTGCTTTGGTCACTGCAAAACTGACCACAAAAAGGGCAAAAGCCGACTATGTGGATAGTTCGTAGGTTATACAACAGTCGAGTCTAACATAAGCCAAATTTCCAGCATGGTGTAAAATATCATCCTTTGGAGATCATTATATACACATAAAATAGTAAGATCATAGCGAATAAAGGACTTTTAAAGTACAGAAAGAGTAAACATTGCCTTGATCACTGCTACACTGCCCACAGTCAGAATTTACAACGTTAGATATATTACAACAGTAAGCGGTGAGTGAAAAGGCTTTAGAAATTGTAAGACGCGGTATTATGTCCGGTATGACCTCAGCCTGGACATCGAATTATTGATTTCGCGTCTCCTTTAAGGACATTTTTAGATTATTAGCTCTTAAGGAACTGTAAAAATCCGTGAAATAGTGAAAGTTGTTCTGGTTACTGCTACACTGACAACAATGTGAGATTTAAAAATTATATTCCCCGCATACATCAGTCGTGTATAGTATTTCATATATTTACAAAGTTTAAAATTTTGTATATTATAAGAGGTTCCTGAAAGGACAAAAACAATACTCAAGTTTTTGATAGCGCCAGAACGGACCACTGGCAAACAAATTACTAAATGAATAGTCAGTGGTTTATAAAACACTCCTGTGCGTGAGCAAACTGTAAGTTTTCTAGCTCTAACGGGAGCCACAGCGGTTAAGTGGTCGAAAATCACTTGGCGGTAAATCGTAAATCAAAGTAGCGTATTATAATTTCCGGTTATTGGTCTATCTGTAGACCAAGTTTCAAGAAAATCGCTTCAGCCGTAAAGGCGTGATGCGGCAACAGACAAACAAACAATTTTATAATATTAATGGAATTAGAAAAAGGTTGGCTCGGGGCAGATGTTTGTAATACCTAAAATAAGACATACCCATCTTAAAGAATATCTAATGAATCAGATTTGTATACCCTACACCACACTGTGGTACAGGGTATTATAACTTTGTGCATTTGTTTGTAACACCCAAAAGAAGAAGAAATAGACCCATCGTTTATTATACCGATCGACTTAAAATCACTTTCTGAGTTGATTTAGCTATGTCCGTCTGTCTGTCCGTCTGTCTGTGCATGTATTCTTGTAATCAAAGTACAGGTCGCAATTATGGTCCGATCTCGACGAAACTTTACACATATTTTTTTTTTGGCCCAAGGACGATCCCTATTGAATTTGGTTAAAATCGGTTCAGATTTAGATATAGCCCCCATATATATGTTAGCCCCGATTTGACATGTAAGCGCTGTAAAAACTTTATTTTATATCCGATCAGTATGAAATTCGGCAGAAAGAAGTTTGTTATTATATGAATGAACACTGTTAAATTTGGAAGAAATCGGTTCAGATTTAGATATAGCCCCCATATATACCTTACCCCCGATTTGACATGTAAGCGCTGTAAAAATGTTATTTTATATCCGATCAGTGCGAAATTCGGCAGAGAGAGGTTTCTTATTACATGAAGGAATACTGCTAAATTCGGAGAAAATCGGTTCGGATTTAGATATAGCCCCCATATATATGTTACCCCCGATTGGACCTGTAAGCGATGTAGAAATTGTATTTTATATCCGATCAGTGCAAAATTCGGTAGAAATAGGTTTCTTATTACTCGAAGGAATACTGCCAAATTTGGAGAAAATCGGTTCAGATTTAAATATAACTCCCATATATATGTTACCCCCGATTTGAAATTCAAGCGCTGTAGAAACTGTATTTTATTTCCGATCACAGCGAAATTCGGCAGAAAGAGGTTTCTTATTATATGAAGGAATACTGCCAAATTCGGAGAAAATCGGTTCAGATTTAGATATAGGCCCCATATATATGTTACCCCCGATTTGACATCTAAGCGCTGTAGAGATCCGATCAGTACGAAATTCGACAGAAAGAGGTTTCTATTTTACATGAATGAGTATTCAGGGAAAATCGATTCAGATTTATATATAACCTCCATATATATGTTCCTCTTGATTTGGTTATAATGCGCTATAGAAGTTGGACTTTACTTTCGATCATTACAAAAGTCTCCAGAAAGATGTTTCTCAATTTAGGAACGAATATTGATTAATTTAGCGATTATCGGTTCAGAATTAGGTACACGCTGAAAAAAAATCGCTCCTGTAGTATATTGTCCCAAGCATATTCGGCTTGAAACATATATATGTTTAAGGTACACTCTACATATATAATATTTGGTACACACCAAAATTACATATATTGGGGAAGATGTTGTTCTAACAAATCTTTGTTTACATCCCAATATATTTTTATTTGGGACCATTATTTCAACAAACAAATATTTATTTGCATTTAAGTATTCAGAAAATGTTAAAATTTTCAGTTATTCTAAGTTCGTTTTTAGAAATTGTTAATGTTTGTAATATAATAAATGAAATTGTATAAACTTGGATCAAAATAAATTATTTACTTTTAAATGATTGATTTATTATATTAAAATTTTAATGACTGATTTAAAGCAGAAGTTAAATCTGGAAGGTACAATTCGAAACCAAGAAAAGTTAAAACTGAAATTCGAAAAAGTCAGCAAAAATTTTGAAAATCTTTTTTAAATAAAATATATTTGAAAAATTCGTAAACAAAAATTTTATTTGTATTTAAACTCATATTTTATTTGAGAAAGTTAGTTTGCAATGATATTTTGTTGAAATATATTTATAAATGCGTTACAAATATATTTTGTTGATTTTCAAATAAAATTTATTTGTTAGGAAATATATAATATTTAAAAATTTGTGTTCTAAATATATTTTCTTTCGATTCAAACATATCAAAAAAGGCGATTTTGGTCCGTGTATATTCTTACCCATTTACCAATTATTCCAAATTATTATCGCAATCACCCTTATCGCATTGTTAGGGAGGTGTAGGGTATTATATAGTCGGCCCCGCCCGACTTTCTGCCTTTCCTTACTGGTTTTTATTCCTTTTTTATTTTCAGTTTTGTACATATATTTACATTTTTATGAATGTCCAAGCGCCACTTGGAATATATTTATCCACTAGTTCATTATATTTATCCACATATTCCCTCCTATGGCCGATATAATCCCATTTGGTTCATTTAATCTTACACACATAATTGTAATACAATTAATACACAATACAATGTAATAATATAGAAGCAATTTCACAGTTATTTATTTATTTTTTAAAAATTATGCTATTCCTGATAATTTCATGTTGAGTCACCCTATATCTATATATATAAAATTGTTGCGTGACTGGCTGACTGACAGACTGATTGACTGACTGATCATCGCCCAGGCCAAACGGCTGAAGCTAGAATCATGAAATTTGGTGGGAGGGTAGTCCTTGGGACGTAGACGAGCAATAAGGCGGGATTTTTCGAAATTCGTACTATTAGCCGCACAATGGGGCAAAAAGTGATAAATATGGTACCACCGCCAAATCTAAACGAAATGAGCTAGAATCTTGAAATTTGGTATGAGGGTAGCCCTTAGGAGGTAGACTCAGAAATTGGCAGGATTTTTCGAAATTCGAACATTTACGCACACAGTGGGGTAAAAAGTGATAAATGTGGTTCATCAGCCAAATCCAAATGGCAAGAGCTAGAATCGTGAAATATTGTGTGATTGTAGCCCTTATGAGGTAGACTCTGAAATTGGCAGGATTTTTCGTAATTCGAACATTTACGCACACAGTGGGGTAAAAAGGGAAAAATGGGATAAATGTAGTACAACAGCCAAATTCAAATGGCAAGAGCTAGAATCGTAAAATTTGGTGTGAGGGTAGCTCTTATGAGGTAGACTCTGAAATTGACAGGATTTTTCGAAATTCCAACATTTACGTACACAGTGGGGTAAAAAGGGAAAAATGTGGTACAACAGCCAAATCCAAATGGCAAGACCTAGAATCGTGAAATTTGGTGTGGGAGTAGCTCTTGGGACGTAAGCAAGAACAAGGAGTGATTTTTTTTAAAAATTTAGAGACACAGTGGGACAAAAAGGTATAAATATGGTACCACCGCAAAATTTAAAGCCTAATATTAGAATGGTGAAAATTGAAGCGAGGAGTGTCTTTATGACAACTGATCGGGGTATTAAGTTTTTTTTTTGTATTCGTAGTTTTCGGGGCACAGTGGGGCAAAAAGTGTAAAATATGGTACAGTGGCTTAAAAATGTCAAACATGGATCAATGGTTCCAGGGTACCTTTTGGAACATAAACTAGAGATTGGAAGTGATTTTTAGTAATTCTAACTTTAAGAGGCACAGTGGGACACGGCGGGTTAATTATGGAGCATGGGGAAAAAACGGAACAATCTGCCAAAATTGGAACTTAAACATGAGATATGAAGAGTTTATATGGTTTTAGGAGCACTGTGGTCAAAAACGGTTAAATAGTGGAGAGGAGAAAATATGATTAAATATGTTACAGTCGGGGAAAAAGGTTTAAATACGCTAGCAAGGAGACACATTTTAAAAACGAGTACGGTACAGTGAGACAAAAATTTGTTAAATATGGTACAGTGGGTAAACATTTTGTACAGTGAGATAAAGAGTTGAATGGGGCACAGTTGTGCAAAAAGGGTTAACTATGGTACAGTGGGTTAAAAATAGTTATATGTATATGGTAAAGTGGGACAAATGGGTTAAAAATGGTACAGTGGGGCAAAAAACGTTAACTATTGAACAGTGGGGCAAAAATGTATTTACTATGATACAGTGGGGAAAAAGGGTTAAATATGGTACAGTGGGGCAAAAACTGTTAAATATGGTACAGTGAGACAAAGCGTTTAATATGACACAGTGGGGCAAAAAGGGTTAACTATGGTACATGGTAACGTGGGACAAAATGGGTTAAATATGGTACAGTGGGGCAAAAAGCTTTAACAATGGAACAGTGGGAAAAAATGTGTTAGCTATGATACAGTGGGACACAAATGGTTAAATATGGTACAGTATGACAAAAATGGTTACAGTGGGCACAGAAAGTAAAATATGGTAACGTGTAACAAAGTGGGTTAAAAATGGTACAGTGGGGCAAAAAGCGTTAACTATGGGACAGTGGGGCAAAAAGGGTTAAATATGGTACAGTGTGACAAAAATGGTTAACTATGGCATAACTGTGTTAAATATTGTACAGTGGAGCAAAGAGGGTTAAATATGGTACTGTGGGGCAAAAACTGTTAAACATGGTACAGTGAAACAAAGGGTTTAATATGACCCAGTGGGGCAAAAAGGGTTAACTATAGTACAGTGGGACAAAATGGGTTAAATATGGTACAGTGGGGCAAAAAGTTTTAAGTATGGAACAGTGGGGTAAAAAATGTGTTAGAATGGTACAGTGGACACAAATGGTTAATTATGGTACAGTATGACAAAAATGGTTACAGTGGGCACAAATAGTAAAATATGGTAACGTGGAACAAAATGTGTTAAGTATGGTACAGTGGGGCAAAAAGCGTTTACTATGGAACAGTGGGGCAAAAATGTGTTAACTATGGTACAGTGGGGCAAAAATGGTTAAATATAGTGGACAAAATATAGTAGGACAAAAAGGTGTTAAATTTGATTCAATGGACCCAAAAGGTGAAATATAGCACAGTGGGTCAAAAAGCGAGAAAGAGGGTTAAATATGAAATAAGAATGTTTTTTTTTTTCTTCTAAATGTATGCCTTTAGTAGCACTGTGGTGCAAAAAGGTTAAAATTATGATGCACTGCAATTATGTAGCACTGTTGTGCAAAAAGGTTAAATGCCGTTGGGGCAAGCAAAAATTGTTCAACATGTTACAGAGGGGAAAAAATGTGTTAAATATGGTTTAGTGGAGCAAAAAGAGTTAAAATGGTTAAAAGTGGTAAGTAGGGAAAAAAGGAACAAAATAGTCCCAGATATGTATAAAAATTCGTACTTTAGAAGCACAGTGTAATAAAAAGTGTTTAATAAGGAACAGTGGTGCAAAAGGTGTTGAATGTGGTCCCTGGGTGCAAAGGTAGCTCTCACAGCATAAACCAAAGCTAAGAAATTGTTTTTTCCAAATAGGTTCTTCTACCTAAACCGTGGGGAAAAAGTTAAATAAATGGCACAGATAGGGGACAAAAATATTGAAATACGGTCTAAGCTTGCGAATTTGGATCTTGAAATATCAATTATCATTTTAAAATATTGTACAATCGTGAAAAGTGGTTAATTATGACACACCAAAGGTTAAATGTGGTACAATGGAGCGATTTACTTTAGATTTTTAAATTCGTACCTTTATAGACACAGTGGGACAAACATGGTTTTATATTGTATGAGGGTGTGAATGTAGGTATTGGAACATAAACAAGGGGAAAGTTGCTAACGTATGAACCAAAAAAAATAGTTTTTCAACGTCCAGAGGTACTGTGGGAAAAGGGATTAATATTGTACCATGTCAGGGTAACTCTTGGAACATAAACTAGAAATGAAACGAGGGTTCGTATTTTATATATAAAAGTAATCAAATCATCTTCATATTGCACCATATGTAATAATCATGTCATTTTGAAAGAAAGAGGTATAGCTATTTTACAGTACCCTAAACAGAAAATAGATAAAAGATGGGGGCTGCGAAGCGCACCGGGTAAGCTAGTGTACTTATATATGGATAATATAAGTACATTTGGGGAGTACATCTTACGAATTTAAATATCACTGGCGAGAGTACAGACATCCATATGCTGCTATTTGGTTTTTTCACAGAATGCTGCTTTTGCTGCATTTATAAATTATGCGAATGTCTTGGGAAACATACGCACACACTCAAACGCATTTCTCATATGATACATAAAATATAATGAAACCGTAGTTAAACCCCAAACCAACTACTTAAATTTTTGTTGCCGAGATTTTCATTGTCCTCTTGTGCCGGGAATGTATGCTCTTACGTACCCCTTCTTGTGCTCCGCTCTGGCCATAAATTGAAATGTCCATAAAATCACAGAATATAAAACACAAAAAAGTACCACACATAACGCTGCGGTATAAGGATAGAATACAAAAAAAAAGCAAAAGAAACAATAAAAATGTTTTAAGAATTATTTGCATAAAGGACCCAGAGAAAAATGACTACAAGAACAACAAAAAACACCTCAAAACGTTTGAGCATTTATTATGAGATCAGCATAAAGAACGAAAAGAAAATGCAAGGAGCAGGAAATCTCTCGCTCCACATGCGAAACACAATTTTCGCAACAAACTCAAAAAACTCTTGTGAGTCCCAATGGATTGCAAAGATAAGATTTACTATGAAGTAAAACATATTTCTTTGTTCAGGAATCCATGGCACTTACTCGACATCAAAGAGTGGAGCTCTGACATTACTGCAAAATGTAAGGAAAAGGGCAAAGATTTCCACAGTAATGCATCTAAATAGTCGTAAACAGTAGATAGTGGCTAAAGTGATTTCATGAATATCAATTGAATGTTTTATAAACCGAAAACATAAAACAAATTTTATTAATTGACCTAATTAAATAAGTAAAAAATTTCATTTGAGCAAACCAACTATAGAATATTATCAGATAGCTACTTATTTATTATTGCTGTATATTCGTTTTTTTTTTCTTTTAAATTTTATTAATCCAACATACAGTGTTTAACTTATATAGAAAGTGATTTACATTAATGAGTTTTATCTTAGTGATATTTCAGCATATAAGATCTTCGTAAGAGTACATAAATAATTAATTAATACATTTCAGTCCTATTATAGGCAAAAAGGATAAAAAACCTATATATGCATACAATTTTTAAAATGTTCAAGTATAGTCTGAAAAGTATTGTTTAGAAAAACTGATTATATAAATATAATCAATAATAAGACAATATTTTCTGATTGGTAATTTGCGTATTATACTATTAGTTATAAAATCTCTCTACTTTCTCTTATTTTACAATAGCGAGAAGTTACAATTTTTTTGAAATAGGTTACATTTATTTTCTTAATAAAATCTAGGAATAGTTCATATCCCGATTCTTCGTGCAGCAGTGAAGTTGGGAAGCGCCAATGTTTATCATAAATCATCTTTAGACATTTATTCTGAATTACTTGAAGCTTTTTCAGATGTGATTTTGCAGCCCTATACCATATTGGAGAAGCGAAGGATAATATGGGTCTGAGAACACATTTATATATTAAATTTTTATTATGTAGGCTTAATGTTGACCTTCTGTTCAGAAAAGGCCAAAGGGCTCTAAATGCTTTTATTGCTTTTTGACAGGAAGTTTCGATATGTTTTCTGAAGGTGGGTTTTTTGTCAAGAGTCACTCCTAAATAAATTACTTCGTTTTCGATGTTTATGTCGTTTCCATCAAAATGTAATTGTCGACTTGGAAGTCTTTTTGGTGATTTATTGAAGGGAAATATTATTCCTTTAGTTTTACTGTTGTTTATTTTTATTTTCCATTTCTTAAAATATTTATTACAGGCTTTTAAACTTAGCTCCATTTTCTTCAGTAATGCGCTGGTGAGTTTGCTGGATGATATTAAGGCAGTATCGTCGGCATAATAGGCTGTATCGACTTCTCTTGGAGATTTGAAGTCTGATGTATAAATTGTGTATAATGTTGGGGAAAGGATAGAACCTTGAAGCAGTCCCGCGGGGATGCATTTAAAAGGCTGTCGTTAACGGATACGGCGTACTCTCTGTTTTCAAGAAACCGTGAAACAATTTTTGCAGATGTATACGGGTACGTTAGCTTGTACCAATTTATATATAAGGCCGTTATGCCATACCGTATCAAAAGCTTTTTCAATATCGAGAAGAATTAATTTATTCGATTTTCTCATATTTTTATTACTGATTATTTGGTTTTTAATACGCCCAATTTGATGAGTTGTGCTATGTTCTTTTTTAAAGCCAAATTGATTTTCGGATATTATATTTGAGTCCGCTGCGAAATCTTCTATTCTAGAATGAATTAGTTTTCCAAATATTTTTCCCAAATTACTCAAAAGACTGATTGGTCTATAGCTTGTTACGTTGTTCGGTGGTTTGTTTGGTTTGGCAATAGCAACAACCTTCGCTTTTTTGAACGCTGCAGGAAAATAATTAAGACGGATGCAACTATTAAATAATACTGTCAATAGTAGTATTGCCTTATCTGGAAGTTTTTTTAGTAAAATATTTGGAATGTTGTCAAAGCCAGGGGCTTTCGAAGATTTTAATTTTGATAAAATACTTGATATTTCTCCGTTGGTAATGAATATAGCTCCCGTAGTGGAGGGTTCTTCTGCTTTTAGGGTTGTAGCAAAGGTGTTAACTTCACGATCAATTGAATGAGAATAGTTTACCGTTAGCTCGTGAGATTTATAGAACGTATTGGCAAGTATTTCAGCTTTTTCAATATCAGTAATTAATTTTGAATTGCCGTTCATAAGGTGCGGGATTTTCCTTTTTCCTTTACATCGTAAGGATCGACTAATCTTCCAAAAGCGTTTGTCACCAGGTTTCATATGTTCGAGCAGATTAGACCATCTATTATTTTTAATAATATTTAATTTTTTATCAATAAAATTGCTAATAAATTTTGCACATTGGTTATAGAACGACGATTGTAGGGTATTGCTGGAGCGTGACTGTTTCCGTTTAAATTTCTTCCTTTGGCCAATCAAGTTTAATATGTTGGGTGGCAATATATTGGGTTCTGTCTCATTGCTCATTGGTGTATATGCATTTCTAGCTGTGAGGATTAGTTTTGTAAAATTTTCAATTTCCTTGTCAATAAACAATTCAGAGCTATAACTATCAACAGAGAAAGCAATACTACGATCAATACAATTTCGAAAAGCTCTCCAGTTAGTGTTTTTGTATGAGAACATACGACGATTTTCCTGTTTGAACCGAGCAGAAATGGAATAAACGACAGGACGATGGTCTGATGGGATTTCGTAATCCAGTACTGTAACCCTAAGTGGAAGCGGCAGATTACTTAGAATAATGTCAACTGTCGAGGGTCTGCTGTTTCTGCGGTGAGGGTATAATGTGGGACTGTCCGGATAGTATATAAAAAAGTTCCGCAATTGTTGAAAATCATTAAGGGCATTGCCAGCCGGGTTACTGTCATGGCAGTTCCAAGCAGAGTGTTTAGCGTTGAGGTCACCAAGAAGAATAAAGTCGACGTTGTTCGGGGTAAGAGCTTTAATATCATTAATAAAGTTTTGAGAATATTTGGGAGAGTAAGCTGTTGTAACTATTATTTTTCTATGGTTGATAATAATCTCAATTGAAAGATTTTCAATTAATCTAGTATTTATTATAGGTAATAGCTTGTGCTTGACGCTTTTATGGATTAAGAGCGCAACTCCACCCCCATTTGCATCTTGTCTGTCGTTCCGATCAAGTGCATAATTTCTGAAATATGGCTTATGGTTTTCTTTTAAAAATGTTTCGTTTAATCCAGCGATGTGTATATTTTGCATTGTTAGCAAGTTTTCGAATTGTCGAGTATTTGAATATGTAGTAATGCCGTTTGCATTCCAATGCAGTATATTTAATGTGTGTATGTTGTTATTTAATGTCATGAGCGTATTTTAGAAGTGACATTACAACATGCTGTATATTCGTTGTCAGTCTATAGTCATTACAAAAATATTCTAAAATACCACATTTAAAGACATTAAAATATTTGGTATAGCATTTTTGTATGAATCAGGTTGACAGACACTAATCTGTAGGCACTTCTTCGATATGTACCAAGGAGGATGAGGCAGTTACACCGATTTTTTTTTGATAGTTGTGAACTGAATCTTTCTTTTCTTAAATCTGAATTTTTTCTTTTGATAAATTTCGAAAAAGAGACATATCAAAAGAATGCTAACAACAGTAATATAAATATATGATGAAATTCTAAGTACAAATCGTTTCAGAAAATGATTTAAATACGAATGGTACAATAAATCCTGTTTCCACGTCTTTCTCTCTATAACATTACAAATTAATGTACAATGTCATAAGAGCCTGTTCCACAGTGCGGTGTATAGTAAAGGGTCCGCCATCTAACGTTTTTTTTTTCAACTAGTGCTTATTTCGTGAATAGTAACACTTAGCTCATGTCTGATTTGACAGATAATTAGTTTTATCCTTCCGCTGAACGAATATGGTTATGTATACGCTGGGAAATATTGCGACATTACTTTGAAAATCATGGTAATGTTGCAGAATGTGTGCGAAAATTGCTTACGGATTTTGGAAGAAGAGAAGCACCGTCAGCTCCGTATGTTCGTTATCTTGTGCAAAAAGTGAAAGAAACTGGCTTCCTCATCGATAAACCAAAGCGTGAAAAGCCAAAAACAGTGCGTACACCCGAGAATATTGCAGATGTGGCAGAAAGTGTGCCTGAAACGCCATCAACATCAATTCATTTCAACATGAACATTTCGGAGACATCATTGAGATGCATTTTGCATAAAGACCTTGGTATGACGCCATACAAAGTCCAATTGGTTCAGGAGTTGAAGCCAACTGACCATCCAATGCGTTTTCGCTTCGCTAAGTGGGCCTGCGATCGACTTACAGAAGATTTCGATTTTGCCAAAAAAAATCATTTTGATCTTGGCGGGTATGTAAACAAGCAAAATTGTCGCATTTGGGGCACAGAAAACCCGCACGCATACATTGAAAAGCCGATACACCCAAAACGATTCACTGTTTGGTGCGGATTTTGATCCAGAGGCATAATTGGGCCATTTTTCTTCGAAAATGAGTCAATGGCGATCGTAATCGGGCCATGTTGAACGAATTTTTGTTCACAAAAATTGAACAGAAGGATATTGGCAACATTTGGTTTCAACAGGACGGCGCTACGTGCTACACAGCCAAAGCAACACTCGATGTTTTGCGCCCTATTTTTGAACATCGCATTATCAGCCGCAGAGCTGATGTCGTTTGGCCACCTCGGAGCTGCGATTTGACACCGTTGGACTATTATTTGTGGGGTGCCCTCAAATATAAGTGTTACGCCGACAAGCCAGAGACAATTGACGCTTAAAAGGACAATATTCGTGAAGCCATTGGTGAAATACAGCTGCACACATTCGATAATGTGCTTAAAAATTGGACCGATCGTGTAGGCTACTGCATGGCCAGCCGAGGCAGCCATTTGAATGAAATTATTTTCCTTTATTAACCGGAAGGATTGTACTTTCAAATAAAAAAAGAAATTTCCAAGAAGGGTATTAATATTCGGAAATCTATGGAAATTATTTTTTTACAAAGATTTTACATAAATCAAAGTCTTAAATCTGTAGGTCTGCAAATTTATATCCATCCAGTTAATTTTATTGAATGTCTGCTGTTTATTTCCAGCAAATGTTAAATTCTTTAAATATGCATAAAGGTAGACATTCTTCGTTTAATTAGTTGTTGGGAATTTTCGACTCCTTCCACCGTAGGTAAATGTTTTTCTAGCGACATTTGTCTATTTTTTGCTCTCAAAATTTTATTAAATATTTAGCGTTGAAAAAATAATAAAGAGCAAAATTTTATATCGCGTCCGTTTTTTTTTGCATTTTTTTGTATGTATTTGCATTCAGTTAGTTGACATTTTCCAGAGACCATTATATGGAGACTATTAAAAGTTCGCCAGCAACTTTGAAATATATTCGAGTGCGCCAATGTGAAGTTGTGTGGTTCCAGTCCGTGCTTGTGATTTTCACTGCATATTATAAAATCCCCAGAGTCGTTGTTGTGGTTGTCCTCGAAGGCACAGCAACCAAAAAAATACGCAAAAGTTTCCCTGCTACAGACGTCATATGTTGGTAATGCACAATTTTTTCCCTTTGGCCCATTTTGCAGTAGCTGGGAGCAAAAAAACGTGAGCCGACGACAATATGCATAAATAATATTGTTGGAATGGTAATGGGCATAGAAAACCGACGGGAGGTGGGTTAATTTTTGAAAGATGGTCATGGGTTTGCTTTTCGCTTATGAGAAATGTTTCTCATTAAAGCTCTGAAATTCTGTGGAGGAAATTTATAAGTTCAGAAAACAACATCTCAATGAATTTCATAAAGTATTAAGCATAATTTTCGACGTCAATATTCAGTTCACCGTAAAACAAATTTTAAAATAAATTTAAAGTTTATAATAGAGTGATCAAAGCAGGCATAAAATAAACCGGCCCACCGGTTTTTTGGTTGCACAGTCCCCGGCTTTTCTCAAAATTATAAATTTGGAACAACAGGTGTAACCTGTTTTTTCGTCTGTTGCCACCGCTTTTCGCTTTTTTTAATATCACTAACATATTACAAATTGCATACAATTATTTATGTATACTAAATATCACAAATCACTATAGTAATATGAAAGATCTCCGTATATGGCGTAAAAAGACTCGGCAACTGTGCTAGAATCCGAGGCCATTCATCAATTTCTATACAAAAATTTAAAGAAAATATGTATATGATTCATACGAATTTTTCCACTTCCAAACCGAAACAAAAACGGGTAAGGAAATTTAAATTGGGTAAACCAACTAGGGTATATACACCCCAACAAAAGTGGGGATATATGTAAATATGTGCGCTACTCTATTCAAGGCTATTTAATTTAGGATAATATAAAGCTTCCGAGAATCAATTACGATAAATGGTTCTTCAGTTATGCTAAAATATATGATTGAACCTCTATTTTTCATAGGTTTATCTTCATTTTGAAAAATCAACAGATCCCATCCCATTAGGGGGATGGGATCTGTTGATCCCAGTTATGCTAAACTATATGATTGAACCTCATTTTTTCAGAGGTTTATCTTCATTTTGAAAAATCAACAGATCCCATCCCATTAGTATACAACAAAGCACATAAAGGAAATGATCAAAACTTTCTTTTGAGCAAAACAAAAAATAACAATTTAAATATAAGTTGTTACAAAAATACCAAAAAAAATTTAAATTCCAAAAAAATCACAACAAAAATATTTTTGCGTATCAAAATGAAATTCCTTAACCGATCTCGTTGACTTTTTGTGTCATAACTATGTACTATCCAACAGGACTAAACTTGGTGCAAACTTCATCTCGATCAGAAGATATCGCTTTTAAAAATCGACTCACTTGACATGAATTACCCCATATGTATAGTATTTTTGTGTAAATTTGTTTGTTATTAAAAGGGAAAATGTTTTTCAAACTGCATTTTTTATACGTTTTTTTATACAGAAAAAAACCGGTTCCACCGGTTTCCCCGGTTTTCGTCGAGAATTTTTTTAAATTTACATAAACCGTCCACAGGTTTTTATTTTTTCAAAAAAAAAAACGGTTTTTTGATCACTCTAGTTTATAATCTTAAAATACCACCAGTTTTTACAATTTCGTAATTTCAAAATTTGCTTAATCCAGTAAGGAGAATAGAAGGACTAATAGTATATGGTGATGTTTTGTATGTGGTATTCGTTACCATTAAGTAAAAATTACTTCACATGGAATTAATTGCAAAAACTCATTGAATACCAAATTTAAAATCCTGGGTTCGTATGATAAATATAAAATGTAAATGTCAAACATACGCACAGTGGGTCTATTCCAAACTTTATTATTGTTGAGAAGTGCTGCCAGTTAATAGAGTTCGACAGTAACTGGTTTCATTAACCCTAAAATCCAAAATAAAGCTTCACTATATGTAGGTTTCAATATAAAAACTCTTAAGTACTCTTAAAATGTACATGTCACTTCACACATCGATACCTTCATTCCAAAGTACAGATTAGTACACTAGTTCCAAATATCCCAATTTACTAGCTATCAAAGTTTGGTGATATTCGAGCAACCCAATCAGAAGATATGAACAAATCAACAGACGTCATACCGAATCTCATATACCCTCCACCATGGATTGTATTCAATTTTATTACTGGAAAAATCTTGGGATATGGAGCAAATCATGAAACAATCCTTTTAGTTTAAGTAAATTATTAAAAAACAAACGCTACAATTTTTAGGCTGCAAATTCTTTAACCAAACTTCACCTGAACAAGTATGAAAGTTCAGTCGGGTAAGCCGGCTTATGAATCCCCTCACCTTGAGTCCCAAAAAAATATTAGTAAATATATTTATTTTTCGTTTTAATTAAATTATTATCCATTTAAAATGCATTTAATAACTTTAAAGTATGTACTGGCATTAAAGTTAAAAGCTGCTAACTTTCGATACAAAGAAGTCCATTTGTGTGGGAGGTACCAAGAGGTGCATGCCAATAACGCCCATTTTAGAATTTAGGTACTATAAAAGCATTATACTGTACAACATTTCAAGTATTTGTATGCACAGGTATTAAAGTTATAAGCTGCTAACTTTTGGTACAAAATGGTCCATTTGTGTGGGAGGTACCAAAAAGAGCGTGGCATCCTCGCCCATTTTTCTCGAGGTAATAGTGACTAATAAACTAATACTATGTGTAGAATTTCAGGGGATTCAAATAAGTAGTATAGAAGTTATTAAATAATCATTAGTAAAACTAATTGTTAACCGCTTGTGGGGGAGTTACTAGAAGGAGTGGACCAATATGGCCCATCTTCGAACATAGCCGGAGATAGAAGAAAATATTACCACATACCAAATTTGAAGTCAATCGGTTACTCCTTTCGAGAGTTATCGTGCGCACCAACCTGCAAACAGACAGACGGACGGCGGACGGACATTGCTCATTCGACTTAAAACGACCCAAAACGGATATCCGCCGAACATGTTTAGGGTCTTAGGTCACTTCTTCGATGTGTTACACTTTGGATCGTAGCAAATGATATATACCCTCCTCTCTAAGGTGAGGGGATAAAGATGTGGTGTTCGTGGCTTGATATAGCTTTTTTGAGAGCTACATCTACATACAACAAAATAAAATGTTATTTGTATACATTTTATTGAGATAAATTCTTGCTAAAACAGAATACAAACTGCAAAGTTTCAGCTACGTTTCTCAGAAAATGTGGTGTTTATGGCTTAAATAAGCCTTTTGGGAGCGACATCTATAGGTGGACTATAACAAAATACGAACTGATTTAAAAAATTTTTACTGCGATGAATTCTTGTCTTAATTCAATACAAACTGCAAAGATTCAGTTAAAATGCTTAGAAAATATGGTATTTATGGCTTAAATACATATATTTTGGAGCGACATCTATAGGATGACTGTAACAAGATATGAACCAATTTGTAAAATTTTTGCTGTGGTGAATTCTTGTCAAAATATAATACAAACGGCAAAGTATCCGCTAAATTGCTTTAAAAATGTGGTATCTATGGCTCAAAACCCGTATTTCGGAGCGACCTCTATAGGGAGCTATATCAAAACATTGACCGATATTGCCCATTTGCAATCCCAAACAACCTGCAACTATAGGGTGATCCAAGTTGAGATACTTTTTTCAATAGCCTTTTTTTTGACAGATCACGTGTGAGTCGTGTCATGCTGTCATGTTATTTTTGTTAAGTATTGTTTGGCATTTCATCATGGAAAGACTTACGCCTGAACAACGTTTACGCGTGTCATTCGCCAGTTACCAGTCGAAATGCTCGAACGAGTCATCGTAAATTTGACTCAACGGATGGACCATCTGAGACGTAGCCGCGGCCAACATTTGATAGACATAATGTCTAAATGTTGCCTGGCCCCATCTGACATTTCTATTGGAAAGTATGCAATCTTTTAGCATAACTTCACTCAGACCGTTTTGCCATTTGAGCGCGAATTGTTTTGGTTACAATGTGTTGAAAATTCACCTCCAAAACATGGTTTTTGAACGCTTCGACAGCTGCTTCAGCCGTCGAAAAACGTTGACCAAGCAGTTTTTTCTTGATGTGGGTGAATAAGAATAGGTCATTGGGTGTCAAATCAGGGCTGTACGGCGGATGACCCATCAATTCGACGTTTTGGCCGGTCAAAAAGGCGCTGATTTGAGCCGATGTGTGAGAGCTCGCATTGTCATGGTGCACAATGAATCAACCAAATTTTTTGTTCTGTGAAAACAACATTTGAGAAAGTTATTCCAACAATTTTAGTCGAATGGTTTGTTAAACGTTATACACTGACGTTTTCTCCCCAGTCGTTCAACTGAAAATATCGCAGCAGTAAGCAAATTAATTGAAAGAAATCGATATTTAATGAGTAAACGATAAACCACTAAATTGCGAAGTTTATAATATAAAAAGATAATATATTATGTTTCGAGAGCAGACCCATGTCGAGATTGAAAAGGTGTTTCTGGCAGAAGACCTAGAGTCTTTGGACTTCAAGAGCCGAATGTTACAGAAATATTGCATTTTAGGCAAATGTTCACCCCAAAATTACCATGTTTTAATGACATCACCGCTCCAAAATATAAAATGTATTTCTCAGACGTTTTACTGGACTGTGAATTTTCTAAATTCATTTTAATTCATATAATATGTATATTTATGCTTCATTGTATTATGAACTATTTGTAGGTATTTTAAGATATAATATGATTACTTCATTCACTGTAATCACAGAAAATGGTTTCATATTTACCAATTCGAAATTGGTGAGAGTGACAAAACCATCATATAATTCTAAAGCAATTCAATGTGAATTTTAATACTTCAGTTTAGTTTTAAATTTTCGAAATAAATCCCCTTCCTCTGAATGGTGTGGGAAATGCTCACAATAAATCCAAAGAAGGTTTTTTCATTGCTCACTTTAAAAGTTCAATATGTTTCCTAAACCCATAACAATGTTAACAAAGCCTCAGTGCAATGTATACTGTATCAGGAGTTGTCGAATGGTGGCTGATGGGGGTCACAAGGAACCAGTTTTGGCTTTTAAGTCATGTAACAACTGCTGTGGTTGTCAGCTAAAGGCAATATTTGCAAATGCTGTTGGACAAAAAGACAGCCATGCACCCGCTCATTGAGGAGACTCCGTCCACAAATTCTCACAAATCCAAATATACGGTGGCAGTTAAAAATCGCCCTTGTGGTAAAGTCAGCCGATGAAAAATAGTCGCCAAACAAATAACGCTTCAAATAAACTCCAGCGAAAGCAACGCAATCCAAACCACCACTCCGAACTTACACATACATGGTAGTCTGTGTGGCATTCTAGAAAAGAGGTATTTGAATATCCATAGAAGGAATGAACAGTAAAGATAGTTTTGGCGAGTTTTGAATATGCGAGGCGGCTTAACATATTGATACATAGGCAACATTTCGAAGGAATTTGGGCAACGCAGCTCAGCTATTCCGAAAGAATAAGAAGAATGAACATTTTAGGATAATCTGTTATTGTGATTTTTGAAAATGATCAAAGAAGGAATTCGAGAGAAAACTAATATTTCATTTTGGAAAATTTGGATGTCAAATGACGAATTACACGAAAGAAAAACTACGCATTTTCGATAAAACTATGTGAAAAGAGAATAATATTTCGACATACGGCCAATTCCACAATATCCGGTTATCTTAAAGTTAGAGCTAACCTACAGTTATAGCTGTCAAATTGTATGACATTTTTATTTTTTAACTGTGAGTTAGCTCTAACCGGAGGTTGTGAATTTGGGGGTTATTGATGTTTGTATTAGCAAAACCATGAGATGGTATTACTCAAGTGTCGATATAATTTTGAGTCACCACTCGGATTTTGATTCGATTTCCCTCTTAAGCACTTCCAGCAAGCAAATATACAATATTACAAGCTTACAAAATTCCAAATTTATAAATCAAAATCCAAATATGCTTATTTTTCCGACTGAAATACCAGGCTCCCATGACTTCCAGCAAGCAAATGTAAAAATGTTATTACAATTTACAAAAACCATGTCTACAAAAAATGTGAATTTGCAAATGCAAAATCCACATTTTACTTCCTTATCGAACTGAAATACAAGGCGCCCAGCATTTTCAGTAAAAACATTTGCAAAATTACAAAAGCCAAAATTTTTAATTTTGCTTAAATTTCCGATTGAAATAACAAGCTCCCAATATTTGTAGCAATTAAATATACAAAATTGCCAAATTTGCTTAATTTTCCGAATGAAACACCAGGCACCCAGTATTTTCAGCATGCACATTTACGAATTTTACGAAAATTGCAAAAAAAAATTAAAAATGTAATATCGGACTGATTGATATACCAGACACCCAGCATTTTCAGCAAGCAAAGGCAAAATCAAAATTTTGCTTAATCTTCCGAACGGACTCCCAAAATTTTTAGCAAGAAAATTTACAAAATTCCATGTTTCAAATATTGACAATTCGCAAGGCAAAATCCAAATTTTGCTTTATATTCCGACTGAAATACCAGGCGCCCAGCATTTTCAGCAATCCAATATACAAAATTTTAAAATTTACAACATTAATAATTTACAAAAAGCAAAATACATATTTTATGAATTTACAAAACTCCAAATTTACAGAAATTAAAAATTTAAACAATATAAAATCCAAATTTTCCGACTGAAAAAACAGGCAAAAAATAAAATTAAAATTTTTCTTAATTTTCCGACTAAAATACCAGACTCCCTTAATTTTAAGGAAGCAAATTTATAAAATATTGCAAATTTACAAAAATCAAAACTCAAATTTGGTTTCATTTTCGGACTGAAATACCAGGCGAACAGCATTTTCAGCAACCAAATTTTCCAATTTCCAAAATTGTAAATTTATAAAATCTATAATTTAAGGCAAAATAATTTTTTTTTCATTTTCACCAAGCAATTTAACGAATTTACAGGAATTGAAATTTATCAATATTAAAAATGTACAAAAAGCTAATATCCAAATTTAGCCTAATTTTTCGAATGAAATACCAGGCATTTCCCGCAAGCAAATTTACGACTCTACAAAATTGTAAATTTACAAAAAATAAATATGTACAAAATTGGAAATTTACAAAAGACCAAATCAATATTTCGTTTAACTTTCTGAATGGAATACTAGGCACCCAGCATTTTCAGCATGCAAATTTACGAATTTACAAAATTGCAACTTTACAGAAATCAAAAATTTATAGAAATTAAAAATTACAGAAATCAAAAATGTACAGTAACAAGGCGCCCAGCATATTTAGAAAGCAAAATTAAAAATTACAAAAGGCAAATATACAAATTTGGAAATTTACAAAAGAAAAACTCAAAATTTGCTTAATTTTCCGAGTGAACTACCGCGCCCAGCTTTTTCAGCAAGCAATCTTACAAAACCGTAAGTTCACAAAAGTGCAAGTTTACAAAATTGCAAATTTACAAAAGGCAAAATCCAATTTTTGCTTAATTTTACGAATGAAATAACATGCACCCAGCATTTTCAGCAAGCAAATTTACGGCTTTACAAAATTACAATTTTACAAAAATTGTTATTTGCAATTTTTCAAATTTACAAAATCCAAATTTGGCCCCATTTTCCTACTGAAGTACAAGGCGCCCAGCATTATCAGCCAGCAAATTTAAAAAATTGCAAATTCACAAAAGACCAAGTCCAAATTTTACTTAATTTTCCGAAAAAATACTAGACACACAGCATTTTCAGCAAGCAAATTTAAGATTTTACAAAATTTTAAATTTTCAAAAATTGCTAATTTCAAAATGCAAATTTTGCCTTATTTTCCGTCTGAAATACCAGGCGCCCAGCAAATTCAGCAAGCAAATTTACGAATTTACAGAATTGAAAATGAACAAAAATTGTAAATTTACAAAAGCCAAATCCAATACCAGGAGCCCAGCGTTTGCTGCAAGCAAATACAATTGCAAATTTTCGAAAATTTAAACTTATAAAAGGCAAAACTCAAATTTTGCTTTATTTATCAAAAATCCAAATTCGACTGAAATACCAAGCGCCCAGCCAGCGAATTTACAGAATTGAAAATGTTAAAAAATTGCAAATTTACAAAATGCAAAATCCAAATTATGCTTCATTTTCCGACTGAAATACCAGGCGACCAGCGTTTTCAGCAAGCAAATTTAAAAACAAAAAAATATAAAATTTACAGAAATTTAAATTTACAAAAAACAAATTTCAAATTTGGCGTAACTTTCCAACTGAAATACAACGCGCACAGCATTTTAGCAATCCAATTTACGAATTTACAAATCAAATTGCAAATTTAAAAATCCAAATATTGCTTCATTTTCACAAATTGGAAATTTACAAAATCAAAATTTTGCTTAATAATGTTTCATTTTCCAACTGTGTTCATTTTCAAATAATGTTTAATTTTCCAACTGAAATGCCGGGCGCCCAGTATTTACAAAAACAAATTTAGGTATTTATAAAATTTAAAATTTCCTGCAAATTTACAAAAACCGCAAATGTATAAAATCTAAATTTTGCTTCATTTTCCGACTGAAAACCAGGCGCCCTGCATCATCAGCAAGCAAATTTACACAAGTAAAAATTTACAAATATTGCAAATTTACAAAATGCAAAATCCAAATTATGCTTAATTTTCCAACTGAAATACAGGGTGGCTGATGAACGCTGCTACCAAAAAAAAGTAATAACTTTTTTTGTATTTAATGAATCTGGTTAATTTTTTTTTATTTTGCAGATTGATTTTCAGATTTAACAAAAATGGATAACTGGGACACTGAAACAAGAATTTGGATTGTCCGCCGCTATTACGCACTGAAGTCCGTAGTTTCGGTTCAAAGAGAGTATAGGGGCACGTGTGGCGGCAATCCTCCGAGCAGATGGACCATGAAGAGACTTGTTAACAATTTTTCCGAGCATGGGACAGTCAACAGAAGACCTTACTATCGAAACCCTTCAGTTCGGACGGAGGAAACAATCGCTGCTGTAGCTGATGCCATACAAAACAATCCAAGAGTTCCGACAAGAACCTTGTCTGCTCAAATGGGTATAAGCAGACAGTTATTGCAGTCAATTGTGCACAAAGATTTGGAGTTATTCCCATATAAAAATCAAATGGCCAACAAAGTGAACTCAGCAGACTTCCCGATTCGCTTAGAATTTTGCCAGATGATGCTTTAAATGGTGGAAGGGGACGGAAACATGTTGAACTGTATTTTCATGTCTGACGAGGACCATTTGATTTAAACGGCAACATAAACAAACAAAATTGTCGAATATGGAGTGCTTCCAACCCACAGAAAATCCATGAGACGGAATTGCACCCACTTCGTGTCACAGTGTGGTGTGCAGTTTCATCACACTGCATTGTCGGGCCCTACTTCTTCGAAGAAAACGGTCACACCGTTACAGTTACTGGAGGCCGTTACTTGAGCATGTTGAGAGAGTTTTTCTATCCAGAATTACGCCGAATGAGAATTTCGTTCAACTCTGTGTGGTTTCAGCAAGATGGTGCAACTCCTCACATAGGCCAGCCTGTTATGACAGAATTGTAATAAGCTGATATCCAGAAACTCCACATTCCGTTGGCCCCACAGGTCGCCTGACCTTACTGCACCTGACTTTTTCTTGTGGGGTTATTGCAAACAGGAAGTCTACAAAGCAAAACCAACAAATTTGAATGAACTAAAGCAATCCATTCGAGAAACAATTGCGGCTATTCCCGTCTCAACTCTCCAAGCAGTAATGAACAACTTTTTGGTAAGATGCCGCACATTCCTTTTAAATTCCATTATTTTTAAAACTAATTAAGCTATATTTAATTAAATTTAATGAGCTTTAACATGAATAAAAGAAAACTGAATTCCATACACTGAAAAAAAGTTATTTGAGTTTCTTAATGTAGCAATATTCATCAGCCCTGTCTTCAGCCAGGCGTCTTCAGCAAGCAAATTCGTTTTCAGCAAGCAAATTCACAAGAAAAAATTTTAAGTTTAAACAAATTTTAAATTTAAAAAGGCTCAATTTTCTAACTGGAATACCAGGCGCACAGCTTTTTCAGAAAGCAAATCTAAGAATTTACAAAATTTTTAATTTTCGAAAAACTAAAAGTAAAAAAAAAACTGCAAATTTAAATAATCTAAATTTTCCGACTAGAATACCATGCGAATTACGAAATTTACAGTGAAAATGTTCATGAAAAATGCTCCATTTTCCAACTAAAATGCCCCCAGCATTTACAAAAAGCTAATTTAGGTATTTATAAAATTTAAAATTTCATGCAAATTTACAAAAACCGCAAATGTACAAAATCTAAATTATGCTTCATTTTCCGACTAAAATACAATGAGCCCAGCTTTTACGTGCAAGCAAATAAAATGACAAATTTTCGAAATTTACAAAAATTGTAAGTTTACGTTAAGCAAAATCCAAATTCTGCTTTATTTTGCATTTGCTTTATTTTTCCACAGAAATACCATGAGTGCATCATTTTCAGCAAGCAGATCTCAATAGTTTACGAAATACTGCATTTAAGAAAAATTCTGACCATTTTTTAATTTCCTGATAAGTTCCGAAATTGTTTGCGATATTTCGATTGTTTGCAGACAAAAAAAAAACACAATTCGGTTTCATTCTGCGTGTAAAAATTAAAAAACGTTGATGTTTTTTAATTTTTGTTTTGTGCTGACCCTGAAAAAGGTCATACTAACTTTTAATTTTTTTCTCCATAAACTGTGTGTAGAAAATGTCAGAAACCAAAATGCATTTTGGCCAGGAACGATCTAAGCATTTTTCTAAATGGCTGCTGCTAATCTTGAGATAGGCAATCGCATATACTGGGTCGTCTCTAGTTACTTTTCCTATGAAGATGTGTTAGTACCGACAGCTCTCTTCAGGGAAGTAGTAGAAAAGGAAACGTCTGATGAGTGCGAACTGATAATTGGCACAGACGAGAACGCTCATCATCCCGGGAAGACAAAGTGGCACCTGTATTAGACGAATTTTAAAAATTTTCTCAACCCTAAACTTCTGCACGAACCGAATGTCGATGGTCGATCAGGATTATCTGGTCGATTATATCACTACATAATTCAATAATTCCCTTGGAAAAAGCCTGTCAAATACCAAGGTATAGGAGTAAACCTAAACCCCAATGGTGGAATTCTGATCAAAGGCTAGGAAGAACACCTGCAACAATCTATTTAAGAAGTGAAAATCTTCTGGGGTCACTAGCATCTGGGATGCATGCATATTAGAGGGGGTCAAGCGTTAGTCGAAAACGCAATCTACGGAAAATTCTAAGAAAATTTCTCCAAGAAACCATGGGTCTAATATGAATTCCTAGCTGGCGGAAATTGACTTCAAATTTGTGGTCATATTAAATACCGTAAGGAATACCGTAAAATAAAAATACCAAAGATAAAAATAAACAGTAGGGAAAGGCAGAAAGTCGGGCGGGGCCGACTATAATAATTTAAAACAGGGCTATATATTATGGTATAATTGGTGTCGTTCCAATTACCCAGTAGCTCCACAAGTACAACTTCTGTAGGGCTTTGATGTCAAATCGGGAGTAACATATATATGGGGGCTATATCTAAATCTGAACCAATTTTCTCAAAATTGGCAGTGTTTATTCAAGCAATCGGATATAAAATACAGTTTCTACAACGACCTGCACTTTGATTACCACGAAAACGTCCTGCGAGACATTCTACAGGTGGCTCTGAACAAATTGGATAAATGAGCCAGAAGCAGCGGTTTGGGCGTAAACCAAAACAAGAAAGAATTGGTTCTCGTTACTAGGATGAATAATTTCCCACATGTGGACCCTCCACTTCGGAGAAATGGAACAGATCTAGTCTTTTCTGAAAGTGCAAAATTTTTAGGAATAATTCTAGATAGAAATCTGTTATTTAGACTTAACGTATTAGAACGTGTATGGAAGGCCAACGTCGCCTTATATTCCTGCAAAAAGGCTAGAACGTGTATGGAAGGCCAACGTCGTCTTATATTCCTGCAAAAAGGCTGTAGGGATGCGGTGGGGCCTCTCTCCTAAAATCGTCCACTGAATATATATAGCAGTAGTTCGTCCAAAACTGTTATACGGCATTGTGGTATGGTGGACGACAACTAACAAACCAACCATCACCAACGTACTACCAAAGGTTCAGAGAACAGCCTGCCTGAGCATAAGCGGATCCTTAAGGACTACAGCGACCGAGTCTCTACAAGCCTTACTCCATATACTGCCGATTAATATTGTGACGAGAGAAGTTGCAAGAAAAGCGGCAATAAGATTAAACTGCCTATCAATTAGGAGGTACAAGAACTACGGTCACATGAGGATATCAAAGTGTAGTGCTTTGGCAACCGACCGAGTGGACTACATATATGTATACCAACTGTGTACACCTTCGAGAGAAATGACATCACTATGATTCCCGCCAGAGATGAAGGGGTTTGCAGAATACCCGGTAATAGAAACCATATCCACTTTTACACGGATGGTTCGAAGCTTGATGAAAAAGTTGGCTTCGGAGTACACTGTGAAGAGCTTAGTTTGGATATAGCTCACAGACTACCAGATACCTGCAGTGTCTATCAAGCCGAAATAATGGCAATATGGGAAGTAGCCAAGTGGCTAAGTCGCAACATAGTAACCAATACTGGCGTTGTCGTTTACTCGGACAGCCAGGCTGCCATCAATTCTCTGGAGGCAACATCTCTAAATACACAAACATCCCTCGACTGCCACAGATCTCTTAACGAGAAGGCTGAGCAGTTTAATATACACCTCATAAAGGTACCGGGGCATAGGGATATCACTGGGAACTGCAAAGCCGAGGAACTTACTAGGAAAGGGACGACATTACAAATTCTCGAAGAATTTGCATATATTGGTGCGCCACTATCCACGTGCAAGTTTTGCTTAGGCAAGAGGCAATCTGGCAGTCCACCGAACGATGGACAGAAATCGGCATCAGCAGGGTAGCTAGACAAATCTGGCCAAGGTATGACCTGAGAAGGTCAAAATATCTCCTCGCACTAGAAAGGAAAATATTGTCTACTTTAGTATCAGTTCTGAGGGGACACTGCCTGATCGGCGAACAAGCCACATGGTTGGGTATTAACTGCAATGACTTCTGCAGAAGCTTTGGAGATGAGGAAGAAGAAGTGGACAGCATTGAGCACTTGTTATGCGACAGTCCCGCTTTGAGTAAACGACGACTGGACCTACTAGGGTCGGCCATTCTAGGCAGCCTAACAGATCATTTGAATATCAAACAGGTTGGTTTCGATGAAGGGCATTTTAGCCCGTGGTACCACTAGGGACCTAAACTGGTCTATGTGAGCTGAAGAAAAAAAATAAAACGGCTGCCACTCTAACCTAAATCTAACCCTTGTCATCCTAGGAAGACAGAGTGGCACCTATAAGAGAAGAATTTTAAATATGTCCTCAAATCTTAACTTCTGCAGGAACCGAATGAAGTGGTTGATCTGGATAAGCAGGTCGATCACATCGCTACAGCATTCAATAGTTTCCCTGAAGGAGCCTGTCCAAAACCAAGGGACAGGTGTGAAACAATACCACAATGGTGGACTTCTGAGCTAAAGGTTAGGAAAAAGGCATGAAACATGCTATTCAACAAGTCTAAATCTAACGAACAATTCGGCGCTGTTACATCTAAAGGTGAACTCTTGGATCCACGACACAATTAGGAGTACAGTGTCCACTAAGTTCGACCTTGAATGTTGTGGCCGCAAGGTAGTAACATATGCGGACGACGAGGCAATCGCAGTAACTGGCAAATACCTCAGCGTCCAGCGTTTGCGACAATGCACCCTATCAGAATCGAATTGGTGCCATTTTGGAAAACACGGAAGCTACATTGCTGCGATTGACTCCATTTAGCCCAATACTAAATCCAATTGAATATCAATTTCGATTTCTCAATAACAATTTGGATTTTGTCGACTTAAATTTCGATTTATCAATTACAATTTGGATATTATCAATTTCAATTTCTCAATAACAATTTTGATTTTCCAAATTTAAATTTTGATTTCTCAATTATAATTTGGATTTTATCAATGTAAAATGAATTTTCTCAATTTCAAATGAAAATGGTATATACATACTTAAAAAATGTAGTCAAACTTTACCTTAAACAAATTTTTGGGTTTGATTTTAAGGAATTATAACCCTCAATCTACACAAAAAAAGGTTAAGGCTTGGACAAAGAAAATTGTCGCATATTGTAATTAGTCATAAGGTTGACCAAAATGTGTAAATTCAACACCCTCTAACTCGCAGAGGCCTTAACCGATTCCGTTGACATCATAACTACTACCCAATAGGACTTAACTTGATGCAAGTTTCTTCAGAAGATATCGTTTTCAAAAGTTCATTCACTATACATGAAATCGCCCATATACTTATGTATTTGAAAGTACACATTTTGAAATATTGTGTCAACTTCTTTCTTATTTTAAGAATTCTAAAATGTCAGCAGTCACTACCGAGACAATAATAGTTTTATCAATATTACACCTAATATTGGCGAATATCACAACGTTTGGCAGTATATCCATTGCTGAAATGCTGCAACTGGAAATGGATGATCCAGAAACTGAATTTACATTTCTTATAGTAGGTGGTTCACGACATCCTGTACCAATGACAAAATTTCTGCCCTATATGGTGTCAATACGTTCGCGTAGTCCACAGAAATATTTTGGTGACAACCATTTTTGTGCTGGGACCATAATTGCCAAGGATTTGGTGTTGACCACAGCCCACTGTGTGATGGAGTAGATATTTCAATGATTTTCTAACCATTTCCCTTGGAATTGTAATATGTTGTTCTTCTGTAGCAAACGTCGTGTTCTCACCAAGCCACGTAGACTTCTTTTGGTTGCGGGCACCCCAAATCGTGTGGAGCCGGCCAACACAACTATACAATACCCGGTGCGGTCTCTAACAGCCAATACTAACTTCGTGCGAAAGAATCAAAACGATATTGCTATAATTCGGCTGAAAGGTGAAATCCCGGAGAAGAGTGATGCCATAAAGGCTATAAAATTACCTGAGGGACCACCGCCCTATGGGGCTCATTGTACCATACTGGGTTGGGGCAGATTGTGCAGGGTAAGTAGGATTTAATAATAAATGTTTTTTATTCACTCCGAAATTTGGCCTTATGGTCAACTACTATTTAAATTAGCGAAAAGTGGCTCATATTTATATATTCGAATATCTATCCCTGTACATGTTCCTTCCGATTAGTCAGCTAAGCGATATAAAAGCTATAGCCGATCATTATCAAAGAGAAGTTTCTTTGTTTAGGTATGAACGATGTTATATTTTAATCTGTTTAGATTTAAACGTAGTTCGCATGTGAATATTCCTTCCCACTCGGCTTACAAGCGCTATAGACACTGTATTTAACATCTGATGTGTACAACAATATGTGCTCTTACTCTGCTCTAACTGGGTAGTGTAGGGTATAACGCAACCTGTTCCATCCGAATTTACTTCTTAAAAATTGTCTATTTATATTATTTTATTTGTTTTGCATATTTCCCACAGAATGGCCCTTTGTCTGGACTGGCAACACATCTGGGGGTAAAGCTGTTCACCCAAGAGGAATGCCGCCAAAAATTACCGCAGAACTTTAAAGAAGGAATGCTATGTGCCGGTGAATCCAAACCTTTCAAAGAAGATCCCTGTCGAGGTGATAGCGGTGGACCTCTGATATGCAATAACACTTTGACCGGAATTATTTCC
This sequence comes from Eudasyphora cyanicolor, assembly GCA_963930755.1. Taxonomy (NCBI): domain Eukaryota; kingdom Metazoa; phylum Arthropoda; class Insecta; order Diptera; family Muscidae; genus Eudasyphora; species Eudasyphora cyanicolor. Next base: position 231,948,789 of record OZ005737.1, on the reverse strand, counting down.
TGGACCATAGGATGTGGAAGTTTTCACGCAGCCAGTTTATATACTGATGTTTGGCATCATCGCCAGTGGATTGAGGAGCATTTAAGCAAAGCTAATTGTTTTTCCTCAACAGTTCGTATTTTTGTTTTCTTTCAATTGTTATTAGGGATTTTGAATAGTATATGACGTTTTTTGTGTAGAAAAATAAAAATAAAATTTAAGAATTGAATGTCAATAGCTCACAAACTTTTTGTTTTCATTATATCGTGTGCAATTTGGATTTATGACATTGATGCATCTTATGCCATCATTAGCCGCTATCGGCCCCTGAGAAAAGGTGAACGTGATTTCGTAGATCCACGTGACAAAATATTGTCAGCGAGAGATGGTCCCATATCTGCTCATGAAATACAAGGTTATATTAGCAGTGGCTACAGGCCAACCAGTGGCAATTTGGACCGACATGTGGTTTCCATTAGGACTCGTAAGCCAACAGCCTATTTTGGTGATAATCATTTTTGTTCCGGTGTTATCATAACCTCTAGAATAATCATAACAGCTGCCCATTGTGTTGTAGAGTAAGTAGATTTTGAAATTTCCGGGGAATAAATCAGATGCATTGTAGCGTATTGTAGTGGACGCCGCATTGTTACCCGCCCTAGACGCTTAAGAGTTGTGGCCGGCTCTCCCAATCGCTTGAAGAAACAACAAACGACGTTGGAGTTTATGGTGTCCAAAGTGATACCTCATTCGAAATTTCAACGTAGCAAAGGTTATGATATTGCTCTATTGGTGCTGTCGGATTCCATTCCCAGATCGAATACAAAAATCAAAATTATATCACTGGCTAAGGATCGACCGCCGCAGGGCACTGCCTGTCAAACTCTGGGTTGGGGTCAACTTTATTGGGTAATGTTTCAACAACTTGATCGGAATCAAAAAAACTTATTGTATCATATACCAGTATACATACATACAAATAATTATACTCTACATTAAACTGTGGTATAGGTATTATGACTCTGAGTATTATACGCAGATGTCATGTATATGAACAACATCACCGCTGTCCGCGAATATGTACAGGGTAACACAAAGACAGTCGATTATTTCGTAGGCTTCAACATGCAGAATTATGCGTCCGAACATGGTATTCAACGACGTCTTTATCTCTACAATGAGTAAAATTCATAATTGTAATTAGAATATTTTACATTCTATTAGGGAAATTGTATGAATGCAATCCATGTGCTCAATGGACATTCGCAAACGGCGATTTGAGGGTATGGTTTTCTGTCGTGACGTTAATTTGACACCAAGATTCTGCGGCGTGACCCCGATATACTCTCTATTTCAATAAAACAGTGAGGAAAGGCTAAAGTCTGGTGTTGCCGACTATATGATACAATACACCACTCTAGTAAGATTGGATAACAATGAAATATCCAATGTATACTTCAACTAAAATTCTTTTACACAATTAAGCCAAATCGGACGAAACATCTATAACTAAATTAGAACCATTCGGCACTGTTCATGGATCAAATGTCCCTGGATCAAGAAACAATTGGATGAAAAGTACAGCTTTTATAGCGTTAAAGGAACCGATTTTCTTCAAAGTCAGCAATGTTGGTCCGTGGATCAAGAAACTCTACCATGCTAAATTTCAAAACGATTGGATGTAAATTACAGCTTCTTTTGGGCTAAAAGGCCAAATCGCACGAAACATATATATATGAGAGTTACATCCAAATCTGAACCGATTTGAACCAATTTCAATAGGGATCTTTTCAAGCACGATCGGAGTGAAATTGCGACCTGTACTCAACGAACAACATAAGATGGACAGACGGACAGACACGGCTAGTGCTTCTGAGTCGATCGGTACACTTGATATAGCTGTAGTAATTCTATGCGTTACAAACATCGGTCATGAAAGAAAATTATAATACACTGTATTACAGTGTGGTGTAGGTTACACTTATTGTTTAGGAAAATATCTCAAAATGTATTTTATTTCAAAAAGATTTCCAAAACTGTGCTGACTTTTTACAAATTCAGTTTCAATATTTTCTTTGTGTCGAATTATAACTTCCAGTTAAAAAGGGCATATTTAGCATTAACTTCTGTTTCAAAGCACTCATACTCTCACTTTAGTGATACGAGGGTATATATCATTTACTACGGGCCAAAACTGTAACACATCGAAGGAGTGACCTAAGACCCTAATTATGTTTGGCGGATATCCGTTTAGGGTAATTCTAAGTCGAATGAGCAATGTCCGTCCGTCCGTCTGTCTGTTTGTCTTTCTGTCTTTCTGTCTGTCTGTCTGCTGGCTGGTGCGCACGATAGCTCTCGAAAGGAGTAACCGATTGACTTCAAATTTGGTATGTGGTAATATTTTTTCTCATATCCGGCTAAGTTCGAATATGGGCCATATTGGTCCACTCCTTCTAGTACCTCCCCCACAAAGGGTTAATATTTAGTGAATTATTGATTATTTAATAACCTATATACTACTTATTTGAATCCTCTGAAATTCTACACATAGTATTACTTTATTAGTCACTATCACCTCGAGAAAAATGGGCGAAGTAGCCCTTTTTGGAACCTCCCACACAAATGGACCATTTTGCACTAATAGTTAAATCCTTATAGCCATAATATCACTTCAAGCAAATACTTGACATTTTGTACAGTGTAATGTTTTTATAGTACCTAGAGTCCAGTTGAAGGAGGGCGTAATGGCATGCCCCTTTTGTACCTACCACACAAATGTACTATTTTGCACTAAAAGTCAACAGTTTAAACTCGAAAACCAGTTCACACAACAACAGTCAAATGTACAAAAAAATCCATAATAAAACCCTGTAATACAGTGTAATAATGCTTTCGAATATGAAACATATTGATGAGCCAGACTTTCCTATATCCCCCCTCGGAAATATTAATATTTTATAAAATGTTGCATGCTAATTAACTTCTGCATTTCTCATCCTAATCTTCTGTAAATCTTATTATTATTATTATTTGGAAATCGGTGCAATTTATTTGGAACGCATATGGGCATTTCCGCCAAATGGTCAACCAGGGCCGAAAGATAAAATTTTGGTAATCATCGTATTTTATTGTGAATAATTATAAAAAAAATGAATACAAAAGGTCTAAATTTTTAAAATATAATGGTTTCATAGGAAATATCTCAGTTGTTTTCATGAGGAAATTTGCCTAAAAACTGAAAAGTTGTATTTTTTTCATTTTAAGCTACTTTTACAGACATTTCTATATTTAATTAGTTTACATATAAAAACATATGTTATGCTTGCACTCTTTCTACAAAATTTCGCTATTACAATCAATTAAGAAGAGAAAAATGTAAGGAGACTAACAAAAAATTTGGTTAACGACTAATTTAACGGTTAAAACAGATGGAAAAATCGTACGTTCGCGACCGTACGTTAGCGACCTGCACCTAAGCCAATTAGAAAAAAAACCAATAGAGATAATTTATTGTGTAAATACTCGATAGCAAGCTACATTAATCCTCTTTTAAAATAAATTAATAGCTTTAGAATATTCCGTTCCTTTTCGCAGATTTTTGCATGTTACTAGATTCAGCCAAAGTTGACTTCTATTTCGCGTACGTTCGTGACCACATGTTTATTGCTATCATTATGAAAACTAAAACTCGATGAAACCCATCTTTTGCTCCTAACATAGAGCTACCAAAAAAAATGCGGGGAACATTTTTGTTTTCTATATTTTTTGTACATCAAAAGCGTACGAACGTACGTTCGCGACCCACGGAAATGCCCATATATTAATATATTACAACAAAATATATTTGCAAACAAATTTTTTCAAATAAAATTTGTGTTTATAGGCCAATAAAATTATTGTTTCGGAATTTCTACAAATATATTTTATTTAAATAGGATTTTCATAACTTTGCTGAATTTTTCTAACTTCTGTTTTAATTTTTCCTTGGTTTCCGCCCAGTTAAAAATACCACATGCAGCATTAACTTTAATTTTAAGGGACTCATTTTTCTGCGTATTACAAGTCAGCATTTGTTGTCAATCCTTCAAGTAATTTATTTTTATCCAAGATTATACGATTTTACAAACATTAAAATTGAAAAAATTAGGGTGTACCCTAAACATATATATGTTTCAAGCCGAATATGTTTAGAATAATACGAGTATACTACAGGACCGATTTTTTTCATTGTGTATATTTTCCCGTAATTCCTATATGGAACATAGGGCCTCATCAAAGTTTTTCAAATCATTCCTCTAATTCACCCAACTGTGTAATGTAGTTCTTCTTTAATTTTCGAGTTGCTTTCTCTATGTATGGGCTGGTCTTTTAACACGTCTCTGCGTGTTTTAATCGATGACCATTCTGGTGATGTCGACTGGCGATTTCCTGTGTATCTGACCATCCAGCGCCATTTTGCGAAGGCAACCGTTCACAAAAACCGGAATACATGTATACCTGTAACCGGAATAAATGTATTGTTGGTGCTATCATGTAGTACGTTGCAGTTTAATATTCAGAACTTGATACCGGTTGGCAGTTGCGAGGATTGCCACAAGGCGTTTAATGTGCGAAATGTCTGTCTTGCCTGAACTAGCCTGAATTTTGTCTTATGATGATATAACGGCTTCTTTCGGATGATGTTCGAGAAGAAATGGTTGTGCTTTGGATGCATTTATGCGTATCATTTTGGTCTTGCCTGCTAATTTGTAGCCCCGCTCTCATGGACATTTGTTTGACCATTTTCCAATCGCAGTCAATCCTTTTCAAATGCCAAACTCACCCACTGCCCTTGTCAGAACTTGGTGTTTCCTATTAATGCAAATGCGGCACTGACGACCGATCTTAAGCGGTACAGAGAACATTTCGATGCACTGAACCGGCCTGGAAATCTGTTGGTACACCAAGCACAAGGAACGGATGCGTTAGCCCAATCAGCCGGTCATCTTAACAAAACATGATTACCCAAAGCACAACAAATAATAATGCAACCTTATCTTCTGTAAATTTACACACAAAGGATCATCGTAACTAGCAACTCGAGAAAAGTGTGCGTAAGTGATGTATACCATTACCATACGACTCCTCGGTACGAAATCTGCTGTTTCTTAACCGAGTCAGGTATTGTTTAGCTTAAGTATTGGATTAAACCATAAAGGAATGGAGCTACGGATGGTAAACATTTTTAAATGCGTGTAACATATTATTAACCTTCCCACTGTTTTCTTCACCATTGTCTAGCATTTTGATAACATCGGATGCAAATATATCTATATATATAAAACACAATGCCGTACGTTTGAACATGCATTATTAGAAAACGGGTCGTAAGATTTTCAAGATTTTGGGCTTGATGAGTTCGTAGTGGCTCCAGAAGTGACACTTTGGAGGAAAATTAGGATTGGTCAAGGAGGCGCGAAACGGCCAACACTAGCTAATAGCCCGAGAAGGGAGCGCCCGATTTTGTAATTAATATATTCGTATTGACCTATGGAAGAACCCCATAGAGGAAAATTTAGCATTGGTCAATGGGGCGCGACACAGTTCGATTTTCACAATTTTGGGCTTAATGGATTCGCATTGGGCGAAGGAAGAGCACTATTGGTAAAAGAGGCTTCGCGCAGTCAACACAATCTCCTAGCTCGAAAATGCATCATTCGATTTTAAAAATTTTGGGCTTAAAAGGTTCGTGAGTGAAATTTATGATTGGTCAAAGGACGCAAAACGGTCAACAAAACTTTATAGCTTGAGAACGGATCGTTCGATTTTCAATATTCTGGGCTAAATGTTAATGGAAAATAAGCATTTGTCAAAGGGTCATGAAACCGCCTTATAGCTCTAGAACGGGTCGTTTGCTTTTCGCAATTTTGTTCTTAGTGGATTCGTATTGACCCAGGAAGGAAATTTAGGATTGGTCACAAAAGCATGGAATTACACACAACGTCATAACTCGATAGCAGATCACTCGATTTTCTTGAATTTGATCAAAAACTGATCATTAGATTTCACAATTTATGGTTTGATTATTTCGTATTTGCCAATGATCAACACTATGGAGAAATATGTACTGGTATAATTTGTCTATGGCCATGGCACCGCCCACTCAACCTCATAAATTGAGAATAGGTCGTTCGATTTCACATGATGAATTTGTACTAGTCCAATGAAGGACTCGAGAAAGGAAAATGTATGATTATACAAATGTATGTTGGACTGCCCACGCAACTTGGAGGTTGAAAAGTCAATATTTCGAATACTATTGCAGTAATAACCTCAAAATTTGCTATATGTAAACTTGGTTATTATAGCGCTTAATCTAGAAAAATGTGTGACACCCGTACAAAACGAAATGTAAAACCGTAACACTTCGAAAGTAATAGCAGAGACAGATTGAAATTGTTAAAATAAACATACGAGGTCGGTTCAAAAGAAAAGGTGAATTTTGAAATTTCTCGGGCTATGTGTATTCGATTAGCGTTTTTTTATCTTGGTACACACTAGTCTCGGACATATGTTTTTAGTTGAGTTTGTTTTTGTGAGAGATATAACAGTTAGACGTGTTTTGCTAGTTTGGCGAATTTCTGCAGTGAATAAAATGGATCAATAAATTTGCATCAAATTTTTGTATAAAAATCAAAAGCACTTGATATATTGAGAGTGGCATATGGTGATTGTACTCTGAGTCATAAGTATAATTAAGGTCACTTACAATTTCATTTTTGAAAATGTCAGCTTTTACTGAAGACTTCCCGAAATTTTCTCTCTTTCCAGGATGGCCCTTATGCCGATCGTATTACATATGGTAATCTAAGCATTGTCTCCAATGCTTTGTGTAAAGAAGCCTATGGTGACCATTTTACAAAAGATCTGCTCTGTGTTGCTAATCCCAAAGATCCATTTGTGGACACATGTCGTGGTGACTCCGGAGCTCCGTTGATTTGCCACAATAAATTAGTGGGCATTGTATCCTTCAGCAGTATGTGCAGTGATTTAAGACCAACAACGTTCACGGATATAACAAAATATACAAAATGGATTATCGATATGGGATCTGGTATTGCAATCAAACCTTATGTTATACTTCTAATATTACTGCAAATAAGTTGTAGCCTATTAAAATAGTATTGAAATAAAGAGATGAAAATTTATATATTTTATTTTTCATTTAAAATATACTTCCCATCGGTATTGTTCTTAACTATGGCCAAAAAAAATAAAGTTCGCATGTAAATTTGCTTCTCTTGGGTACTTTAAAATGTTCACAAAATAATGAATCTTTCGTTTGTAGTCAACAATTTATGCAATCGAACTTTAGTTTCGCAATCACAAACGAAACCTTTGTTGCAATAAACAACCGCGAACACAATTGTCCCATTTCATAGCCGCATTTACAGACTCCGTTGGAAAACTCAAATGGCGAAGTACATATTTAGATACACATACCGAAAGGGTTAAAAAATAAGGTTTATACGAGTATAGAATTCAAACGTATTAATTTAAAACTTCAGAAATCGAGATCCGCCATGTTAGAAACAGTCTCTCAATTCTATTCATAAACCAGTAAGGAAAGACAGAAAGTCGGGCGAGGCCGACTATATAATACCCTACACCTCCCTAACAATGCGATTAGGGTCATTGCGATAATAATTTGGAATAATAGGTAAATGGGTAAGAACATATATATGTGGATATATCTAATTCTGAACCGACATTCGTTCCTAAATTGAGAAACATATTTTTGGAGAATTTTGTAATGATCGGAAGAAAAGTACAACTTCTATAGCGCTTTGTAACCAAATCAGGAAGAACATATATGTATATGGAGGTTATATATAAATCTGAATCGATTTTCCCTAAATACTCATTCATGTAAAATAGAAACCTCTTTCCGTCGAATTTCGTACTGATCGGATATAAAATACAGTCTCTACAGCGCTTGAATGTGAAATAGGGGCTAACATATATATGGGGGCTGTATCTAAATCTGAACTGAATTTCCCCGTATTTTGTAGTTTTCATTCATGTAATACGAAAACTCTCTCTGCCGAATTTCGTACAGATCGGATATAAAATACGGTTTCTATAGCGCTAACATGTCAAATCGGGTGAAACATATATATGGGTACTATATCTAAATCTGAACCAATTTTCCCCGAATTTAGCAGTGATTATTCATGTAATAAGGGAACTCTCTCTGCCAAATTTCGTACTGATCTGATATAAAATACAGTTTCTACAGCGCTTACATGTCAAATCGGGGGAAACATATATATGGGGGCAATATCTAAATCTAAACCGATTTTGACCAATTTCAATAGGGATCGTCCTTGGGCCAAAAAAGATCACTGTGCTAAATTTCTTCACAATCTGACCATAAATACGACCTGCACTTTGATTACAAAAATACATGGACAGACGGACAGACAGACGGCCATGGCTAAATCGACTCAAAAATTGATTCTATGACGATCGGTATAATAAACTATGGTTCTATTTCTTCTCTTTTTGGGCGTTAGAAACAAATGCACAAAGTCATAATACACTGTACCACAGTGTGGTGTAGGGTATAACAATTCTAACCGGAAATTATTCCAGATTTGGACTAACAATATGTGTGTTTATTCTGCTCTAATACGATGGCGTAGGATATCATATGGACGGCTGCGCTCGACTTTTGCTCTTCTTTAATAATTTAAATGAAGTATAAGAAATATATATGCTAAATCCTCATTTTTCGCAGAAGACCGAATGTGGACATATTGTCAGATTTTGTTAATTTGGTAATTTGTGGATTTTATGAAAAAGAAATTTATTGAAAATTTATGTTGATAATTAACAAAACATTTTTGCTAACCCTTTAGTAAGGCATAGCTGTATGTTGGTGTTCATCTGAAATAAAAACCAAACAAATATACTTCATTGTAAAACACTATCGCCATCATCAACAACTGCAGCAGTAACAATAACGACACCAATGCCATCGACAATCGACAAAAGAGCCGTCGGTACACAATAAAATGAAACGAGTCCAACCAATCCACAATTGTCTAACCAATTGTACCTCTTCGTCGGGATTTTTTTTCCACATGACAAAAAAAGTCCAACCTAAAGAAGGGAAAATGTTATGCCCTATTGCAATAATATCCATGAAATTGTATGCCAGTAGTCTGTTCAGGTGGGACTATATGCATATATTATTGCGAATGGTTGCGATGTTCAGGTCAGATTGGGATATATAGATTTTATATTAACCTATGAATTTAATTTTTTTTACTTAAAGGTATATAAAATATTATTTTTTGGTATATAAATTATAATTTTACGGGGATTTGCAATTTTGTAAATTTTAAAAAATGTGTTTTTTTGGATTTTACGGCTTTTTTAGTTTCTATTGATTGGCTGAACCGATTTTTACAAAGTTTACCTCGTTTGAAAAAGAACTAAACAATCCATATTTTTGTGGAAAATGTTATAATTTTGTTTGTTTTGTTTGCTTGCTTTTGTTTTGTCTGCAAATCTTTGTGATTCTAACTAGGATATTCTCCAGATTTCAAGGCCATGTTGTTTCTATCTTATTATAGAAACAAATATGTTTTTTATAAAAATTGCTTCAATTCAGATTTACACATAATATTCAACAGACTTTCACAAATCCAAAACAGTAATTGGATTTTTGGGGACTCAATATTATTAAAAAGTTATGGAAGAAATAGTAAGGTAGGTCTGGCAATTTGGGATATTGTTTTTTGTTTTTGCACATATGAATTTTAAAATCCCTTAATATGATTTTTTTATTTCATTTTTTAATTATATGATTTACAATACAAAGCAAATTTATATTTTAATTATACGGGCTAAAGGAAAGCCGGGTTACGAAGACCGTGTGGCAAGTTTTTGCAGCGAAGAAATGTTACACGCAGTGTTTAGCAGAAACAGAAGAAAAATATCAAAATTTCCCGACCTGCTTAATATTTCGCCGATAACTTTTACAAATAAAAATATGTTACTCATTACTTCATATATAATACCATACTGTAGTACAGTATATTATCACTGTATTTGCTTATTATATCTTATTATTAAACCCCGTATGAAGGACTCACCATGGGGATGCTACATTTTTTACCGATCTGCCTGGAATTTAGACATATGTACTCTTTTTAAACTAGAACTATTTCTAGTAACAATGGTTTGGTATAGCTCCTATATTTCCCCCGATTGGACATCTTAATGTCGTTCCTGAGAATTTTCATTTATAGTAGTGAGAGAAATCCATGAAGCTCTACTTTTGAAATGTGGTATGCATGTATTTTCCAGGAATATACGTGACCCCCCCCCCAAAAAAAAAGCAGTAATCTGGTCAAAGTGCATCACCTGATTTAATCGAGCGTTTCGTACATCGCGAATTCGCTCCATCACTTCATCATACGTCCCTCATTAAATGGTCACTCACATATAGTAGACATTTCTATCACTGAAAAAGCATATATTTGACACGATTGTTAAACGAGCAATGAGTTTAGTGTGAAAATTGCGTAGGTTGCACTATTGAGAATAAATACAACAGACGACGATGGCATTAAACACACAAACAATCGAAACAATCACGACATGGTGGTGTCAGGGAGGAGTGCAGCAGTTCACACAACAGGGTGGGGGAATAGTTATGGGTTGAAGTGAATGACTGACAGGACCATTACAAAAACACACACGAACACTCACCAAAGAGACAGATAGGCAAGGAGGCAGCAGAGTTGAGTTTTTTGTTATGGAAATTTTGTGTGAAGCATTTAAGAAACACATATCGTACAGCGAAGAGTGGAGAGTACTACTCAATATAACAGTGGGGGACTTAAAACAAAAGTATACGTTTTTTCCTTGTAAAACGCCGAATTCAATAACATCGTGTTCTTCCGTATATGAATATTTCTGCAGTTGTGGTATAGACAAAAAACAATTTTAAATGGTATTTTGCAACACGATGTCTGTTAAATAGAAATGAATGAATTTTGAAATTTCAAGGGCTACGTGCAAGCAAAATACTTCTAACTGTTATATCTCTCACGGCTTCATAAGTTTACACATTCGGAGATATGGGAACACATAAAAAGTGTCAATTTCTTTGAATTCCGACTTAAAAATTATGCTTGTACAATTTTAGCCTGAAAGCTTGTATATTTTGACCTTGGCAACCATTTTAGTTTTTGAAAATGCAGAAAACCAGAATCTACTCATATACTTGATCTTAATTATACATTCGGAATAAAATAGTATTTCCCTAAAAAATAAAAAAGTTAATGTTAATTAAAAAAAACTCCCATTTGGGCGTTTTGTCGGACGAAAGGCCCAAAAATTTTGGGTGTAATGCCCCAGATTATATGCGGAAATAACTCCCTTCAGGAAATTCAAAAGTTCATTTTTTATACCATCTCTGTTGTGAACGAGGCTATACATATACGACAGCGGTCTCAGAATTATCCGACCTGAAATATAGATGGCGGTAGTCGTTTTAAAAAATAAAATTACTTTCGTGAAAAGTCGTGACAACCTTCTAAAAACAATGTTTTAAATTTCAATGCGCCACGTTGTTTAGTATTTTTTGAGAACTCAAAAGTAAACTTACTCAGAGAATTTGTAAACATGGTCAAACATTGTTCACCGATATGTATATACATATATACTTTAATTTGAAAGTTCTCAGTCCAACCAATATTAAAACCGAGCTGGATTCTACTTTGGGTGAGTCTACCCCTTCGTTTAGAGCTATACAATTTTGGGTTACAGAGTTTAAACTGGGCCGTTCGAACTGCCAAGAAGAACACCATAGTGGTCGACCAATTGAGGTGTATATGCCAGAAATGAATCCACAAAATGGCATTGGATGACCGTCGCTTGAAGGTTCTTGAGATAGCTAAAGTCATAGGCATTTCAAAAAGTGCTGTACATCGCATATTGAAAGCAAATTTGATGACGAGAAATTTGTTAACCTGATGGGTGCCTCGTTTTCTCACAATCAAGACAATGCACCAGTTCACACATCCACTATTACGATGGCCAAAATCAATGAATTAATTAATATATTAGTTCGAATTGCTTCAGCACGTACCTTATTTGCAAGATTTAGCTCCCTCGTATTTTTATACCCTACACCACACAGTGGTACAGGGTATTATGACTTGTGCATTTGTTTGTAACGCACAAAAGAGAAGAAAAAGAACCATAGTTTATTATACCGATCGACATCGAATCACTTTGTAAGTCGATTTAACCATGTCCGTCTGTCCGTCCGACTGTCTGTCTGTCCATGTATTCTTGTAATCAGAGTGGTAAGGTGATTGCGATCATAATTTGGAAAAATTCGTAAATGGTTGGGAACATATTATCTAAATGTGAACCGATAATAGCTAAATTAAGCAATATTCGTTAGTAATTGCGAAACATCTTTCTTGAAAATTTTAATGATCGGAAGTAAAGTATAACTTCTATAGCGCTTTGATACCAAATCAGGAGGAACATATACATGGAGGTTATGTATAAATCTGAACCGATTTTCCCTGAATACTCACTCATGTAAAAAGACATTTCTGTCGAATTTCGTACTGATCGGATATAAAATACAGTCTCTACAGCGCTTACATGTCAAATCGGGGGTAACATATACATGGGGGCTATATCTAAATCTGAACCGATTTTCTCCGAATTCGGCAGTATTTCTTCATGTAGAAGGAAACTTCTTTTTGCCGAAGTTCGCACTGATCGGATATAAAATAACATTTTTACAGCGCTTAGATGTCAAATCGGTGGTAATGTTTATATGGGGGCTATATCTAAATCTGAACCGATTTCTTCCAAATTTAACAGTGTTCATTCAAATAATAGGAAACCTCTGTCTGCCGAATTTCATACTGATCGGATATAAAATAAAGTTTTTACAGCGCTTACATATCAAATCTGGGGTAACATATATATGGGGGCTATATCTAAATCTGAACCGATTTTAACCAAATTCAATAGGAATCATCCTTGGGACAAATAAAATATATGCGTAAAGTTTCGTCGAGATCGGACCATAATTGCGACCTGTACTTTGATTACAAGAATACATGCACAGACAGACGGACAGACGGACATAGCTAAATCAACTCAGAAAGTGATTCTAACTCGATCGGTATAATAACCGATGGGTCTATGTCTTCTCCTTTTTGGTGTTACAAACAAATGCACAAAGTTATAATACCCTGTACCACAGTGTGGTGTAGGGTATACAAATGGAACGATATACGATTCAACAACGCATTGTAATTATTAAAATTCGAAAAATCGAAAATCATCGAAAAATCATCTTGACTGATGAGGCCCATTTCCACCTCGGTGGCTACGTCAACAAGCAAAATTGTCGCATCTGGGACTCGGAAAACCCAAGAGTTATTGTTGAGAAGCCTCTCCATCCTCAACGTGTGACTGTTTGGTGCGGTTAATGGTCCGGCGGGGTCATTGGACCTTAATTTTTCGAAAATGAGGTTGGATCAACAGCTACCGTGAATGGATTGCGCTATCGAGAGGTGATTAATGATTTTTATGATCGCAGTGGGATGGTATTGATCTGGACAACGTTTACTTTCAACAAGACGGCGCTACGTGCCACACAAGCAACGAAACCATTGCTCTGTTACGGGAAAAGTTTCCGGACCGTGTTATCTCTCGAAGAGGTGATCACAATTGGCCACCGAGATCTTGTGATTTAACACCTTGCGACTTCTTCCTTTGGGGCCACGTGAAAGATAAGGTCTACGCCAACAGCCCAGCGTCGATTCAAGACCCCAAAGATAGAATTCGTGAGGCTATCGAGGACATAGGGCAGCCACTTTGCGATTTGGTTATGGAAAATTTCATGAAAAGGATATGGTCCAGTAACCGTGGTCGTGGTGGCCACTTGGCTGATGTGGTTTTTCATTATTAACGGCATACCTTCCTCTTTATTATGAAATAAACATCCGATCATTTATCTCAAAAAGTGGCATTTTTCTTTGAATACCAAAATAACACCTCTTTTTGGAAACCCCTTTATATGTTACGTCCGATTTGACATGTAAGCGCTGTATAGACTGTATTTTATATCAGATCAGTGCGCAATTTGGCAGAGAGTTCTCTTATTACATGAATGAACAGTGCCAAATTCGGGGAAAATCGGTTTAGATTTAGATATAGTCCCCATATATATGTTACACCCAATTTGACATATAAGCGCTGTATAAACCGTGTTATATATCTGATCAGTACGAAAATAAACAGAGAGAGTTTTCTTGTTACATGAATGAACACTGCTAAATTCGGGGAAAATCCTTTCAGATTTAGATATAGCCCCCATGTGTATGTTACACCCGATTCGACATGTAAGCGCTGTAGAGACCGTATTTTGTATCCGATAAGTACGAAATTCGGCAGAGAGAGTTTTTCTAAATGAATGAAAACTACCAAATTCGGAGAAAATCCGTTCAGATTTAGATATAGCCCCCATATATATGTTACACCTGATTTGTCATGTAAGCGCTGTAGAAACCGTGTTTTATACCCGATCAGTACAAAATTCGGCAGAGAGAGTTTTCTTATTACATGTATGAACACTGCCAAATTCTTGTCCCAATGCCCATTTTCGCATTGTTAGGGAGGTGCAGGCTATTATATAGTCGGCCCTGCCCGACTTTCTGTCTTTCCTTACTAGTTTTGTTTCCAAACGTTCAAAAAAATTGCTCGGCAGAAAAAGATTTGTCAGGGGTGGAGGTTGCAGTTAATGTCTATTTTCTGGAGCTAGACAGTTCTTACTATAAGCAGGGTATCAAAGCTATTGAAAACTGCTGGAAAAAGGAGATTATTTTGAGAAGTAATGACAATTTTTTCCCAAATTTGTTATTTCTTCTTTCTTAGGCTGGTTAATTTTGGGAACGCCCTCGTATCATTTGCTACGAGCCAAAAGTGCAAAACATCGAAGGGGTGACCTAAAACCTCAATTATACTTGGCGGAAACCCGTATTGGTACTTTTTAAGTCATTTGATCAATGTCTGTCTGGTCGATCAAATGACTTAAACTCAAGCAACAGCAAAAAATTATTTTTTTTAAAAATCAAAATTTTTCTAATATTTTGTGAAAGAGATATTTCCAACATTTGTAGCCCTCATAATTTCATTAAATTTAATTCGTATAACTATCATACCATAAACAATTTATTTTAAAAAAACTGAGAAATGACAAAATATAATTTTTTAAATATTTTTTCGTGTTAACGTTACCAAATTACACGAGAAAATGCCATACACAGCCCTTGTAAATATTTGTAAATATAGACAAATGTAAATTTACATATTCTGTTTTTGCACTCAGGCTCAAGATCGTTATTGTTGTTTTCAGTACATGAAAACAACTTTGTTAAAAATTAAAGAAGAAGTAAGTGACATGTATTGGGGGCGGTTGTAATGGTTGGATAGACAGATCTGTTTCGGATATCAATATCCTTATTACAACGATTACTTCAGTCGAAATTATTAAATATATACGCACAGCCAAGTATCATTAAACGAGAACTGTTTGCTAAAAGCGCATATCTCCAAACAAAAAGACAAATCTGTAATCATCATCCCTCGTACATGCACCAAGTTCCACTCTCGTGAGTCTTTACAATGTAAAGAATTCACACGAATGTTTTGCTGTTGTTGACTGTTGCATAGTGGGATGATGATTACTGAATTGTCTTTTTTTGGAGATATGCGCTTTTAGCAAACAGTTCTCGTTTAATGATACTTGGCTGTGCGTATATATTTAATAATTTCGACTGAAGTAATCGTTGTAATAAGGATATTGATATCCGAAACAGATCTGTCTATCCAACCATTACAACCGCCCCCAATACATGTCACTTACTTCTTCTTTAATTTTTAACAAAGCTGTTTTCATATACTGAAAACAACAATAACGATATTGAGCCTGAGTGCAAAAACAAAATATGTACTATGAAAGCAGATCCAATAAAACAAAAAAACAAAAACAAGAGGAAATGTAATTTTAATAGCGGTCGTCCTGGAGTCAGGGAACAAGTTCCTACTCAATTATGTCGTTATAGGAGCATAATTGCAACCTGCACTTTGATTGCATATAAAATGCATATACAAACAGAAGGATCATCACAGACAGAAGGATCATCATAGTCGGTTTAGTTATAATAAACAATGGGTCTCTTATCATTTTGGCTGCAACAATCAAATCTTTCACATCTGAAGGAGGGTTTGTAGTTAGGGGGATATAATTGATGTTAATGAACAACAAATTATTTTGTTGGTCACCTTATTTTCTGGATCTATATTTGCAAAAGAACATAACTAAATCTTACAGTTAAGACAAGACATACGAGTAAGCATAGAGAAGTTCTCATATTTTAGAATTAAACAAAAATACCATTCCCCACTGTGTATCGGTACACTCAGACCTCAATAACACCACACCGCATACCACTGCAACAACAACACCAATAACTACAACTGATACTCCATCAATTGCATATGTATTCGCACACATACATACTTGTAGAAGTGTCCACTAACAATTGCAAACAAGCTCATTCACATAGAGAGAGAGACATACACATGCAAACAGAGACACACACACACACCTACACACGTGGTGCGATATGCATGAGAGCTAGCAACTGCATTCGTATGCAGACCAGAGAAAAAAGGTCGAATGCCCAAAAGGCAGACAATAAAGGCAAAATAACTGAAATTTGACTGGACTTTAATTGCTTGGGGTTTTGTTGGTAACCATTGTGTCTGCCCTCTCATACTCAGCATAGATGTCCTGTATGTATGTTTATGCATGAGTATGTTCTTGTTTTTTGCTAATGTCTGTATAACGCTAAGAGTGGGTGTGTACGGCTTTTTGGGGGAAAATGTTTAATTCTATATCAAACGAGCATGCATTCCTGTATACAGGCAGTCAGGTACGAGTATCTGCAAAAGATAGTACACTCTGTGGAGTGATGTGATTGAATGTCCTTAGGTCTGAATGTGAATGAACGAAAATGCGTGTATAATAATATGGGTCATATTATTTAAGAGATGGCAAATTTCGGTCAATACAGATTCATAAAAATCGTACAGTTGAGCAAGTTTATAACGAATTTTCATTTGTAACGTACAATTTCTCTGGTACCAACAATTTGGTTCAGATTTTTCTATAAATCTTAACCATTCTAACAAACATCGCTTATGGCAAAGCTTTCTTATAACGAAAAATATTCCTTGTCCCTTTTTTCGAACTCCATACCGAATTATTTTCAAGAAAACGATGACATGGATGCTTATACAGGGTGGGCCTAAAGAAACCAAAGGGTGTATAAGTTTAATAACTTTTTCGTTTATTAATTTTTTTTTATTTTTTCTTCCAGATTATATAATATATTTTTTCTTCCAGATTATATAATATACAAAAGGCAAATTTTTTACATTAAGTATGAAAAATAATGTCTCTTAAATGACCACCGTTTTCAGCTTCGCACTGATGGGCTCTTTTTAGAGCATTTTCCATAACACATTTCAAAACTTGTGGCTGTAGCGTTCGAATTTCTGTAACAATGTTTACCTTGATTTCAAGGATTTTTGCAACAATGTTTGCCTTGAGTTCAAGGATTGTCTCTGGCTTGTTCACATACACTCGCTCCTTCAAATAACCCCAAATAACGCCGTAGTGACATACGAGACATGTCTAGCTGAGCAGAACGCCTTCTGACAGATGTTTCTGGTGCTTAATGTCGACGATATGCTCTTTGCGTTAAAATAATTGATCTCTGGTTTAAATAATAAAATTATATTGTTCTGGTTCTCTGTTCAATTGTGAACCTCTCCCTTATAAATTCTACAAGTGTTGTCTATATAATCTGAAAGAAAAAATAAAAAAAAAATTAATAAACGAAAAAGTTATTGAACTTTTACACCCTTGGTTTCTTTAGGCCCACCCTGTATTTGGCATACTCAACGAATATTATTTAAAGTACATTCATGATGTTGTCACTTATTTCAATAATGAAGGAGTTTTTTTACCTAATACATAAATACTATTATTAAATACTATTATTACATGATCGCTCTTTAGATCTTATCTTAATATTTGCTCAAATTGTAGGTAGGGGTATCAGAAATGGCGGGACGAATATGCCTATTTTGCGCTGAGCAGTAGATACTGCAAAGACATTGCACTGTACCGAACTGCAAGCGTTTATGTCCACTGGTATTAAGGATATGCGCCATTAAATTTTGGTATGATTTGGCGATTTTGTGTGGGAGGAACCAAATGGAAAGTACAATAAAAGCCTTACGCTGAACAAAATGTCAAGTATTTATATGCACTAGTATTAAAGTTATTAGCACTTCACTTTTTGTACAAAATGGCCTCTTTGTGTGGGAACTACCAAAATGGACGTGCAAATAACGCCAATTTTTTTACAGGACTCGAGGCACTATAGGGCATTACACTGAACAAAATTGCAAGTATTCACATGTACTGGTATTAAATTTATTAGCAGTTAACTGTTTGTAAAAAACGCTCCCTCTGTGTGGGGGGTACAAAAAGGTACGGGGCCACATCCCCCATTTTCCTCAGTCTGATAGCTAAAGATGAACTATTACTATGTGTGGATGAAGATTCGGACAAGTAATATATAAGTTAATAAAGAATCAATATTTCACTAAATGTATACCCTTCGTGTGGGAGGCACTAGCAGGAATTGACCATTATGGCCTAATTCGAAATTAGCCTGAGATAGAAAAAATATTATCACATACCAAATTTGAAGTCAATCCGTTACTCCTTTCGAGAGTGATCGTGTGATCCGGCCAGCCAGACGGTCGGACATTGCTCAAACAAATGGCTTAAATGTCCTTAAACGGATTTCAGCCGAAACGATCACTCCTTTAATGTGTCACACTTTTGGTCCGTATCAAATTTAAAGGGTGGTTAAATTTTAAGGGCTGATGTTGATTTTGAATAAAACACATACATTGACATCTAACGATAGCGAACACCATTCACAGTAAAGTATGGCCCGATGACGTCGACGCGATGACGCCTACAGACACGGTTTGCTGTAATTTGCGCACTATTCTCCCGATTGTGGACACATTTGGTCGATTATGCTGATCAAAATCATCACGAACTGCACGAAATGAATTTTGATTTGAAAGCCCATTTTCGTAAAATGCTTAAAAAACTTTAATGCGTTGCTCGATTGTGTATCTTTCCATGGTTCAAATTGAGTTAGTTTCAAATTGAGAAATGTCATATGAAATGCAGAAAAAACTTGACGTTAGGTGTGGTTCACATTCAACATCGGCCCTTACAATTTAACCACCCTTTATATACCCTCCTCCACCCGAGTTTGGATATAAAGATATTGATTAAATATGTGGACGCATAGTTTATTATATCCATCGACATAGAATTACATTTTGAGCTGATTTTGCAATGTGTCCATTTATTCTTGAGATAAAATATGAACGATATTCACGAAAATTTGCACTGCGACTTTCCTTAGATTAGGGATGATCCATAGTGAAATTGGGTCCAAATTTTCATATAAGGCCCACATAAAAGTCCCCTCCGATTTTAAATAGTTTTAAACAACATTTTTGGAGAAACATTTTATGGGTTCAATATGACATTTTATTGGCGTTCCGAGCTAAACCAGTTCATGTCTAAATGTAGCCCACATATGAAGACACCCTCGGGATTTGACTTTCTGATGCCGTAGAGCCCAAAATTATATTTCATGTTGAAAATGGGACATATGTCCATGTCCCCGATTTAACTTTCTGATCTAGTCTATATTTAGAACTAAATTTAGGACAAAAATGTTTAATAACGAGCAAGACAATTTCAATCTGTTAAAAAAGTATCACATATTACATTACTATGTGCGTAATGTAATATGGAATACTATCTGAGTGAATCAGTCAATTTATGTGGGAAGTGCCAGTAGGGGTTTCACAAATACACTAATTTTTTACTGAAAAGCAGATCCTTCAAATACATTGCACTGTACCGAATAGTAAGCGCTTATGTGCACTGGTATATTAACGTTATGAGCCATTTAATTTTGGTATGATTGGCCATTTTTTGTGAAATGTACATTTTCATGTATTTTTATGAACTAGGATTAAAATTATAAGCTGTTAACTTTTGGTGTCAAATTCTTCCATTTTTCTCAAGGTGGTAGCTACTGATAAACTAATATTATGTGTGGAATTTCGAATGGCTTGGAAGATTCGACTAAGTAGTATAGAGGTTATTTAAGAATCAATACTTCACTAAATTGTGGTGGAGGTACAAGAAAGAGGGACCAATATGGCCCATCTCCGAACTTAGCCTGAGATTGAAAAAATATTACAACATACGTTATCGGTTGCTCCTAACGAGAGTTATCGTGCGCACCAGCAGATAAACAGACGGACGGACTTTGCTCAAAGGACCTAAAACAAGTAAGAAAGTTTAGTCGGGTAAACCGACTTACGAAACCCCTCACCTTCAGTCCCGATTTAACTTTCTGATCTAGTCTATATTTAGAACTAAATTTAGGACAAAAATGTTTAATAACGAGCAAGACAATTTCAATCTGTTAAAAAAGTATCACATATTACATTACTATGTGCGTAATGTAATATGGAATACTATCTGAGTGAATCAGTCAATTTATGTGGGAAGTGCCAGTAGGGGTTTCACAAATACACCAATTTTTTACTGAAAAGCAGATCCTTCAAATACATTGCACTGTACCGAATAGTAAGCGCTTATGTGCACTGGTATATTAACGTTATGAGCCATTTAATTTTGGTATGATTGGCCATTTTTTGTGAAATGTACATTTTCATGTATTTTTATGAACTAGGATTAAAATTATAAGCTGTTAACTTTTGCTGCATTTCTGTGGAAGGTACCAAAAAGAGCGTGTCAAATTCTTCCATTTTTCTCAAGGTGGTAGCTACTGATAAACTAATATTATGTGTGGAATTTCGAATGGCTTGGAAGATTCGACTAAGTAGTATAGAGGTTATTTAAGAATCAATACTTCACTAAATTGTGGTGGAGGTACAAGAAAGAGGGACCAATATGGCCCATCTTCGAACTTAGCCTGAGATTGAAAAAATATTACAACATACGTTATCGGTTGCTCCTAACGAGAGTTATCGTGCGCACCAGCAGATAAACAGACGGACGGACTTTGCTCAAAGGACCTAAAACAAGTAAGAAAGTTTAGTCGGGTAAACCGACTTACGAAACCCCTCACCTTCAGTCCCAAAAAATATTCATAAATTTATTTATTTTTTTAAATTAATTATTATCAATTAAAATTGTATTTTATGACAGCATTCACTGGTATTAAAGTTATAAGCAGTTAACTTTTTGGGCAAAATAGTCCACTTGTGTGGGAGGTACCAAAAGGGGCTTTATAATAACGCCCACTCTAGGTACTATAAAATCATTAAACTGTACAAAAATCATGTATTTATATATAGAAGCAGTTAAATTTTCGTACAAAAATTGTCCATTTATGTGGGAGGTACCAAAAGGGGTGGCGACACTTCACCCATTTTTCTCAAGGTAATAGCGACGGATAAACTATTACTCTATTAGGAATTATAGCTGATTAGGCTAAGTAGTATAGAAGTTATTAGAGCACAACTATTTAACTACATTTTAAACCTTTGTGAGGAAGGTACCTGAAGGAGTGGATAAGTATGGCCCATCTTCGAACTTAGCCTGAGAAAAAATATTATCACGTACCAAATTTGAAGTCCATCCGTTACTTCTTTCGAGAGTTATCGTGCGCTCCACCAGATAGACAGACGGATAGACGAGCGGAAATTGCTCAGATTATTCGAAATGTCCTGAAACCGGTTTCCGTCAAACATACTTAGGGTCTTAGGTTACTCTTTCGATGTGTTGCACTTTTGGCCCTTACCTAATGACATATACCCTCTTTCACTGAAGTGACAGTACAGGGTTTTCCAACAAGAGGTGTTATATCACCCGGTATTTCGGTAGCTGTCACTTTTGAAGCTTTTATTCTTTGACATTTGACAAGTAGAAACTACGCCATTACTAAAAGTGGAACGATACACGAGTCAACAACGCATTAAAATTATTAAAATTCGAAAATCATCGAAAAATCTTGACTGATGAGGCCCATTTCCTCCTCGGTGGGGCTCGGAAAACCCAGGAGTTATTGTTGAGAAGCCTCTCAACGTGTGACTTTTTGGTGCGGTTTATGGTCCGGCGGGGTCATTGGACCTTACCTTTTCGAAATTGAGGTTGGATCAACAGTTACGGTGAATGGATTGCGCTATCGAGAGATGATTAATGATTTTTTATGGTCGGAGTTGGATGGTATTGATCTGGACAACGTTGACTTTCACCAAGACGGCGCTACGTGCCACACAAGCAACGTAACCATTGCTCTGGTACGGGAAAAGTTTCCGGACCGTGCTATTTCTCGAAGAGGTGATCACAATTGGCCTCCGAGATCTTGTGATTTAACACCTTGCGACTTCTTCCTTTGGGGCCACGTGAAAGATAAGGTATACGCCAACAGCCCAGCGTCGATTCAAGACCTCAAAGATAGAATTCGTGAGGCTATCGAGGACATAGCGCAGCCACTTTGAGATTTGGTTATGGAAAATTTCATGAAAAGGATATAGGCCTGTAAGCGTGGTCGTGGTGGCCATTTGGCTGATGTTGTTTTTCATTATTAACGGCATACCTTCCTCTTTATTATGAAATAAACATCAGATCATTTATCTCAAAAAATTGCATTTTTCTTTGAATACCAAAATAACACCTCTTGTTGGAAAACACTTTATAATAATCAGAGGGAGGGAAATCTGGCGTACAAGTGCTTGCTGAAGCAATTGGGACTTTGATTGATTTTGGCATCGCAACAGTGGATGTGTGAACTGGTACATTGTGTTGATTGTGAGAAAACGGGGCACCCATCTTGCTCACAGGTTTCTCATCAATTTTCCTTACATATGCGATGTATAGCACTTTTTGAAATGCCTATGACTTCAACTAGCACACTAACTAGACCCGTCATCCAATACTATTTGTTTTTTTTTAACCATTTCTGTCGTAGACACCTGCGGTGTTCGGCTTTGCTGCTCGTACAGCCCCGTTTAAACTCTGCCAACCAATATTTTATAGTTGTAAACGAAGGAGCAGACCCCCCACAAGTTGAATCTACTTCAATTTTATAATTGGTTGGACTGAGACCTTTCAAATGAAGGTATTGTACTACATATCAATGAACAATTTTTTCCATTTTTCACTGAGATCTTTTATTTTGAGTGCTCAAAAGAAAACTAAAGAACGTGGCGCCTTGAAACTTAAAACATATGTCTTAGGAGGTTGCCTCTTTTCACGAAATTATTTTGTTCCAAAGTTCTACCGCATCTAAAAGTCAGTTCGGCTAATTTTGGGGCGGTCGTTTGTGTGTAATTGCGCAGGATTCCGTTATGTATTATATAAGTTATTAAAGAAGCAATATTTAATAAAATTCAAACCCTTTGTAGGGGAGGTACGGGAAGGATTGGATTAATATCTATGGTCCATATTTGAAATTAGCCTGAGATAGAAAAATTCCACATACCAAATTTGTAGTAAGTCGGTTTTTCCTTTCGAGAGTTATCGCGCCCACCATCCGATAGAAAGACGGACGGACATTGCTCAAATGACCGAAATGGCCACCTTCGGCGTGTTACGCTTTTTGCCCGTAGCAAATGAGAGAGAGAATTTAAAAAAATAATTTTTAAATTCTCCTTCTTCTACTAATAAATTACAATTTCGACATTTATTCTTTGTGATTGTTTGCATTTTTCGTGCCAGCAAAAAACGATTTTTTTTTAATATAATTTTTCTAATTTGTTTACGCTTATTACTAAACCAACCTACGTCAAAGAGATATTTTCAACATTTGTAGTCAAAACAATAGTATTAAGTTTAACGCATTCCGTCTCTATCGGACTTATACTTCAAAAAATATATTCTGATATAAATTATAACTTTCATGAAAATTTGAATATTAGAAAAACAACTTCACCATAAACCAATTTTTGGTTTTGATTTTATGGTATGCTTGCATTAAACTTCACAATATTTTAAGTAATAGTATGCACTGGTACTAAGGTTATATGCTTTTAACTTTAACGTGCGTATCGATCAGACCAGTTCAGATAACTTAAAATGTCCTAAAAGAGATTTCCACCGCACGTACTTGGGGATCACAACTTCGACGTGTTACACTTTTGGCCAGTAGCAAATTATATATACACTAAAGTGAGCGTATAAAAAGGTTAAATGTCAAACATTTTAAGTTTCTACATTGTGTCCTGTACTTTGGTTACAAGAATATATGGATACATAGAGATTGACAGATGAACATAACTATAAATTGACTCAGAAATTGATTCTTAATCGATTGGTATAATTAAATGATTGAAACAATTCTCCTTTTGCCAGTACAGCAGTATGATGTAGGTGATACTTATGCCTAACCATATGAAATATTTTCATAAATTGTTTTTTTTTAAAATGTCAAATGTTCATATTGAATATTCTAACCCATATCTGTTGTTTGACTGGAACGTGTCTAATGTTCGTATAACTGATTTTTCTGATAACCTTTTGGCAATTGGCGAACAAAAATTTTATTCTTCGTCACAGAGGAACCTTATTTAGGCAAAAAATTGTGACTTTCACAGAGACAGATGGGTTAACGAACAGTGCAAAACTTGAGTCAAATGATGAGAAATGCCAAAATGTCAGCTCTTGAAACGACAAACAAATAAAAAGAACAATTAAAGCAATTGAGGCAGTTTCACTAAGCCAATGGAGGTAACAATAAATTTTGCTATATATTAAACAATTCTAGCTATGAGCGATAACACTGTTTGTATTTAACATTATATTTCCGAATTATGTATCTGTGTCACTTTAAATGCAGTGTACCACATTCGGGAGATCAATATTTTAACAAGTCTTAAATGTAGTATAATAGAATGTTGTCTCTCGGATGTAGCACATTGCATTTAAGATAATACTGATACAAAATTGGTAAATAGGCTGCTAAATATAAACAGTGTTATCGGTCATAGCTAGAATTGTTTAATATATAGCAAAATTTATTGTTACCTCCATTGTGAATCAATTATTTTTTCGAAATATCTAGGATGTTTCCTTTACGACTAATATACATATATATAACACATAGCTGAGACATATATTTTTCGCAAAAAAATAAGAAAATAATACATATATTTCAGAAGAGTTGATGTCAGGTAAATCAGTATACGTTCTGCTCTGATATTTGGAAAATACTACGACAATGTCAGGAAAAAAATAAATTTTCAAATGTACACAGAAATGTTATAACGCCATACGGTATTTCAACATTATATTTGCAAAAGTCCCGCAATTCACAAAATAAATTCGAAAATTCCCATTTGTTTTTGGTTTTTCGCCTATATATGTATACTAAAGCCGCACTACAAATTCGCTTTGCAGTTGAACAACTTACTACATATAAAACTGCTAAAGGTTGTACTATTCTAGTTTTGCGAGTGCATAAAATGTGGCTCAGTTTTTAAATGTGTGAATAAAATGGTGTAAGTTCTTTCTTCGAAAACGTTCTCTAGGGAGTTCCTTTTAAGACGTATGTGTCATATTTTTAAGTCATTTTGCCTATAACTCCAAAATGCGAAAAATATTTTTTTAATGAAAAAAATCTCAACTTTTAGAGTAATGATGCAATTTTTTTATCAAATAGCAAATTTTATTGCTAATTGTATTCTCGATATATATATGATGCTCTGCTAGTAATAAAATACTAACATAAGGTCGAGAAAACATTATAAATATTATTTTCAGATGCAGATATCTCCGGAACAGTGTGAGATAACTTTGTGGTGTAATAAGCTTTATGTAAATCTCGCTTAGTGGAATGTTTTTTTTTAGAAAAATACTATAAACACAAAAATTACTCCTATTTGAAAACATTAAACCCTATTTGAGTCTCTGTAGCTCGGTCCATGTATAGAATAAGGGCTGAAATTTAAAACTTTTATTCTCTACTCCATGCATGACTAGTTGTGTTGGAATCGGTTGTCTGTTTAAGAATTGGCAAAAATATTTTCCTTTTTCAGTTGCTCCCACTGCACGCGTGAGAATTGGAATATTTTATATGTATGTATTTGGAACAACATTTTTTGACTATTATATATTTATGAACAAATACATTTTATTTGAAAATCAGCAAAATGTGTTTGAAGCTTATAATTTAATATATTAGAACAAAAAATATTTGATAAATAAAATTATTGTTTAGGAATTTCTCCAATTATATTTTTTTTGAAAAGAGATTTTCAAAACTTGCTGACTTTCGAATTTCAGTTTAAATTTTTACTTAAACTCCAGTTATACCCTACGGTTAAAAATGCCATATGTATAATTAAATTTTTTTAAAGCTCTCATTTAAAATTTAGAAACAAGTCATAATTTATTACACTGGTCGACACAATTTTTGGGCCTGAGTTCCATGTGTCAAAATTTGGCTTCTTTTTTTGAGAAAATTTTATTATTTTCAAATAAAAGCCTCATAAAACAATCTAAAATTGCTAAATTAATGTAAAATTTGAAGAATATTTCCCAAAGAAACCACGCGGAGCCACGCCCCTTTGTAAAAAACTTTATATCGATCAACGTACTTGGCCGATCTCAAGTACGTTGATAAAATTCGACATATTTTTAATTGTATTGCCCCTAGGAACATACCAATTGCATTTGAAATAAATCGGTGCAGATTTGGATATGTATGTGCTTCGTATTTTAAAAAATTAAGGCAAATGTGACTATATTTCAGAATTAGCGGAATCAACTGATATTAAAGATGTTTCCGTTATATTTTAATAATTGAACATTATTTAAAACACGTTTATTGAACGCAGACTATCAATTGACCTTGATTTTTCGATTAGTAGTTACAAATAAATGACAAATGTATGCTTCTTCTATTGAATTGATAACGACATGGTGTGATTTTTATTTTTTTTTGTAAAAAAATGTATTTGTTTTTAACAGTTGAAAAAAATAATAAAAAAAATTTATGTTCTCAGAATTTTCAGTAGATTACGTTTTTACTAACGCTTTGTGCGAAAAAATTGTAGAAGAATATATAAACTGTTATCGGTCATAGCTAGAATTGTTTACTATATATCAAAATCTATTGTTACCACCATTGGCTTATTATGACTCCATTATTTTTTCGAAAAAATTATCTAGTATAATCCATTTAAGACTAATATAAATAAGATACTTATATTGTTTTAATAACTACTTCCAGAACACTAACCTATGACATATAGTTTTCGCAAAAAATGAAAAAAACTCAAATTTTTTAGGCTGATGTCCGGTAAATCACTGTACGTTCTGCTCTGATATTTGAAAAATACTACGACAAGGCCAGAAAAAAAAATTTAAATGTACACAGAAATGTAATAACGCCAAAAGTTATTTAAAAATTTTATTTGCAAAAGTCAATCTTACAATTCCCAAAATAAATTCGAAAATCCCCAATTATGATTTGGTTTGTCGCATATATATACACTGTACTAAAAGTTGGACTACAAATTCGCTTTGCAGTTTGTGAGAACTTACTACATAAAAAACTGCTAAAGGTTTTAATATTCCTGCTTTGCCAGTGCATTAAATGTGGCTCAGTTTTTAAATGTGTGTAAAAAATGGTGTAAGTTCTTTCTTCGAAAACATTCTGTAGGGAGTTTCTTTTAAGACATATGTGTCATACTTTTTTAAGTCATTTTGCTTAGAACTTTAAAATACGACACATAATTTTTGGACTAATGATGAAATGGTAAAATGATTTTTTTTCATTAAATAGAAAATTTTATTGCCAAATGTATTCTCGATATATATTATGCTCTGCTACTAACAAAATGCTAACATAGGGTCGAGAAAAAATTAAAAATATTTTGTTCAGATGCAGATAGGTTAGGTTTTGGTGGCAGCCGTTTTTTTTTTGTCAGCTTTAGTCAGTTAAGGTCCCTAGTGTTACCACGGGCTAAAATGCTCCTCATCGAAACCAACCTGTTTGATATAAAAATTTATCGACCCTAGTATGTTTAGTCGTCGTTTACTCAAAGCAGGACAGTCGCATAGCAAGTGTTCAATGAGGTGTATATTGAACTGCTCAGCCATCTCGGTAAAAGATATGCGGCATTCGAGCGCTGTATGTGAATTTAAGGATGTGGCCTACAGAGAATTAATGGCAGCCTGGCTGTCCGAGTAAATGACAACGCCAGTGTTGGTTACTATGTTGCGACTCAGCCACTTGGCGACTTCTGTGAGCTATATCCGAACTAAGTTCTAAGCTTCGAACCATCCGTATAAAAGTGTAGATGGTTTTTATTCTGCTGGTTTTATATCTTCCTGGTATTCTGTCAACCCATTCATCTCTGGCTGGTATCATAGTGATGTAGTTCCTCTCGAAGGTGTACACCGTTGGCATATAGTCCACTCGGTCGGTTACCATAGAACTATACTTTGATATCCTCATGTGACCGTAGTTCTTGTACCTCCACATTGATAAGCAGTTTTATCTTAGTGCCGCTCTGGTTGCAACTTCTCTCGCCACAATATTAATCGGCAGTTAAGCTTTTATAGTAGGTTGGTGATGGTTAGTTTGTCAGTCTCCGTCCACCATACCACAATGCCGTATAGCAGTATTGGACGAACTACTGTTGTATATATCCAATGGACTATTTTAGAAGAGAGGCCCCACCGCGACCCTACAGCCTTCATGCAGGAATGGAAGGCGACGTTGGTCTTCCTTAAACGTTTCAGTATGTTAAATCTGAATAACAGTTCCCTATCAATAATTATTCCTAAAATGTTTGCACTTTCCGAGAAGACTACATCTGTTCCATTTATCAGAGGAGGGGGTCCACATGTGGGATATTATTCATTCTTGTAAAGAGAACCAATTCTGTCTTGTTTGGGTTAACGCCCAAACCGCTGCTTCTGGCCCATCTATTCAACTTGTTCAGAGCCACCTGTAGGATGTCTCTGAGGACGTTTACGAATTTGCAGCTCACTGCGATTGCCATGTCGTCCGCATATACTATGACCTTGCAGCCTCAACGTTCTAGATCTAGCAGGATTTCAACCACACCGCTAGGTTCCAAATTAGTGGAGACAGTACTCCTCCTTGTGGGGTCCCTCTGTTTACAAACCTTGTTATACTTGTGGACCCAAGACATGCTGTTATGCGTCTTCTTTGAATTAGTCTAATCAAGCTAGAGTTCACCTTTAGATGTGACAGTACCGCAATCACCGTATCTGAGTGAATGTTGTAAAAAGCCTCTTCTATGTCAAGAAATGCCACCATGGTGAATTCCTTGAAATGTAGGGACGATTCGATAGTGCCCACAAGTTCGTGCAGGGCTGATTCTGTCGACTTTCCTTTATTGTTAGCATGTTGGTTCCCCGACAGGAGTGCTGTATCCAAGGGTAGGCTAATTGGTCTGAAGTCTTTTGGTCTAGTGTGAGATATCTTTCCCGCTTTGGGTATGAATACCACTTTGGTATCCCTCCATCGATTCGGTATGTATGAAAGCCTGATAATGTACTTTGAAATTTTCTGCATTTCTGCTGTAGTGACACCGTCTGGTTATGGTGTTTTGAAGGGCTCAAAGCTGTTAATAGCCCAGCTTATTCTGGATATCTCAGTCAACCAGCTAGTGACGCTCGCACTCCACTCACACTCTTGGTGGTCCTGCTGATCTTCGGATTCTGTTGGTGAGTTCTCCGGAAAATGTGTCTCAAGCAGTACATTAAGCGACTACTCAATGTTTTTTGTCCAGTTATTTGCCTCATCCTGCAAATAACCCACTGCAGAAGCTGTTAGTATCTTCCTCATCCTTGCAGCGTCGGAAACCTTTTCCACTTTGCCACAGAAGGTATACCAATAGCGTCTTTGCGCATTCCTAAGCTCTTTATTATATATCTTGAGTTGCTCTTTATAGTCATCCAAATCATTAGCGACCCCATTAGATTTCGCCCTGTTGAATAGCTTGTTGCAGGTCTTTTTTCTAGCCGTTAGCCAGGTGCCACCTTGTCTTCCTCTCATTTCTGTGGACGGCAGTTTTAGACGCTTTTTCAGCGAGTTTGAGCTCTATTTAATTGTAATCTGAGAATGAGTCCAATACATTCCACCCAATAAAATCAGTTGCTGATATCTTGCATGAGATGTTGGTTTCGACGATATTTTACAAGATACTGCAAAAAATCTTATTTTTATACCATCACTTTGGTGATACGAGGGTATATATCATTTGATACGGGCCAAAAGTGTAACACATCGAAGGAGTAATCTAAGAGCCCATGTATGTTCCGCGAATATTCCTTTTGGGTAATTTTAAGTCGAATGAGCAATGTCCTGTCTGCTGGCTGGTGGGGAAGGAGTAACTGGTTTACTTCAAATTTGGTATGCGGTAATATTTTTCTCTATCACCGGCTAAGTTCGAGGATGGGCTATATTGGTCTACCCCTCCCCCACAAAGGGTTAATTTTCTGTAATATTGATTCTTTGATAACTTCTATACTACATATTCGAATCTTATGAAATTCCACACATAGCATTAGTTTATCAGTCGCTATTACCCCGAATCATTCGCGAAGTGGCCACGCCCCTTTTTTTACCTCCCACATAAATTGACCATTTTGCACCAAATTTATAGTTTTAATATCGCTGCATGTACAGTGTAATGTTTTTATAGTACCTAGAATCTAGTGAATAGTGAGCGTAATTGGCACACTCATTTTGGTACCCCCACACAAATGTACTATTTTGCACTAAAAGTTAACAGCTTATAACCAGAGCATACAAAGACTTAACATTTTGTACAGTGTTATGGTTTTGTAGCCATGCCCCTTTTGGTACCTTCCACACAAAGGTACCATTTTGTACGAAAAGTTAACAGCTTTTAACTCTAATACTAGTGCCAACAAATTCAATACATATTTTTTGCACTGTGTATACTTTTTAAAATTCCTACAGTCCTGTTAAAATGGGAGTAATGACCACACCAAAAATACCACGTACAAAAAGAGCGAAGACATACCAGTGCATATTTACATTGCTCACAAATTGAAGGTATACCTTAGTCGGTTTACCCGACTGAAATTTCTTACTTGTTTGAGAACATTTTAATAATTAAATTTTTTTTTTATAATTTCAATTTATAATTTTTATTGTTAGGTCTGGTCGGTCACGAATTTAATGAGCCGATTCCGTAGAAGATCGATGCATAATTTAAAAAGTTGTAGCTAATGTTGCAAGGTTTTAACTTCAAAACTTTTTTATAGATGTACAATTTACAAAAAGAATCCATCAATTAATATATCGAATTACTGAAAAAATAAAACTTTGCTTACAAATAAAAG
Organism: Eudasyphora cyanicolor; assembly: GCA_963930755.1. Classification (NCBI taxonomy): domain Eukaryota; kingdom Metazoa; phylum Arthropoda; class Insecta; order Diptera; family Muscidae; genus Eudasyphora; species Eudasyphora cyanicolor. The sequence goes on along the minus strand of OZ005737.1, from coordinate 231,917,222 downwards.
AATATTAGGATGTAAACAAAATATTACAAAATGCGTTCTCTAGAGCGTAAAAAAAAACATTGATCGATGGGCCCCAGTTTCACTATCTACTTATACAGGGTGTAATTTGTATTGTAATCCTGGCTGTATGCGATGTGGCACCGTCTTGTTGATACCACATGTTCTGGCGTTAAAAAGTTTTAAATCACATCATAATATCGCTCGCCATTTCATTTTCATAGATGTAAGGTCCAATGATTCCTCCTGACCAAATACCACACCAGACTGTCACTTTTAATGGATGCAATAATTTGAGGGTTTTCCATTGCCCAGAACCGACTATTCTCTTTATTCACATATCCACTCATTATGATTTTTTCATGAAAATCGGGTTGTCATGTTTTAACGATTAAATCACGTTGGTTTATCGAATATTTTTCCATAATAAATTTGCCACGTCCCTACTTCACGAGTGCCAAATATGAACTGTCAAGACTAATGTTTACCAAAATGGCGGCAAAACAAAGTAGTATACCTTCCCGGTTTACACCCTGTATATACGAGTATATAAAAATGGATGTGTGTGTGTTACGTATGGACTCCAAAATGGCAGGATCTTCAGATTAGCATAGTGGGTAATATAGGCTATATAACTATATCAGTACCTACGATACGCAGTCTGACCAGAGCTTAATCTGATACCACGAGACTCAGGAAAGCTCTCGGAACGCAGGTTCCGGCCTGACTATTGGTGAGAACCCTATTGGGTGCAACGTGTTGGTTGTGGTTGAAACCAAAATCACTGGGAGAGAATATTCTTGGATGTGGAGTTGCAAACCATCCGGGATCGAAACAATCGGGTTGCCCATCTATAAGCCACATTTTGAATTGAGATATCTTGCACAATTTGTGAGCAGGGTGCTGTAATTTTATGCATATATATCTGGTGGTAGTCTACCCCATCCATATAAACCAAAATTTAAAATTGAGATATCTTGCAAAATATGTTAGTGAGAGTGCTGTAATTTTGTGCATATGAAACTGGTGGCAGTCTACGTGATTGGTAAAAAATGGGCGTGGCCCCGGCCATATAAACAAGATTTTGAAATTGAGTTTTCTTACACAATTTGTTTTGTGTATATGTATTTGGTGGCAGTCTACGTGATTGGTCCAAAAATGAAGGAGATCGGAAATCTGAGGCAAAGAAGTGGACCGGGTCCAGCTAGTATCTATCTATATACACTTATATACAAGAGAACGTTTACTTGATGGTTTGTTTGTGTGTTTGTTTGTACCATATAGACTAGGGTAATAGGGTTCTTGCATTTTCGATACATCAAGTGGGCGTGAATCCGCCCATATGAGCCAAGTTTTGATATTTAGAAACTTTCTAAAGTTTTGTCTGTATGCATTTAGTGGCAGTTTATGTGATTGGCCCAAAAATAAGCGGGATCGGACCAATGGGCGTGGCACCGCCCATATAAGCCAAATATTCAAATGAAGATATCTTGCACAACTTGTTAGCGAGAGAATTATAATATCTGGTGAAAGCCTATGTGATTGGTCCAAAAATGGGCGTGATCGGACCAATGGGCGTGGTTCCGCCCATATAAGCCAAATTTTCAAATTAAGATATCTGGCACAATTTGTTAGCTAACTGCTGTAGTTTTGTGAATATGTATCTGGTGGTAGTCTACGTGATTATTCCAAAAATGGGCGGGATCGGAAATCTGGATCACGAACTGGACCGGGTCCAGCTAGTATATAATATATCGTCGGTGCGCCGACAAAAACTCCTATGTGTAATTTTTCGAATTTTTTTTTTATTGTCGAATTAGAACGTCCTGGCGGTCAAACGACTACCCACCAAAGCATTTTGCGCTATCTTCGCCGGTTCAGAAGTTACCAAAAACTCCTATGTGTATCCCTCTATAGAAGTGCGCCGACAAAAACTCCTATGTGTTGTAGGCACAGCCTGTCCCAAGAGATAGAAGGTTGGCTTAGATTCACGTCAAAAAACGCCTAATGAGGTTGTGTTCAGAATCATCCCCTCTATTCCACAATGAATAGATCAAAATTGGATCTGCTTCCATTCGCGAGTTATCGCGAAAACAGTAGTTTTACTCAAAACAAACTTAATAGCTTTGATTTTTAAAGAAAAACACAGAAATTTAGAACTGTAACACAATTTCCTTTAAATATGATTATTTATAAGACGCTTTGTAACGTCCGCGACATTTGCCATGTATTTATATTGCGAATTTTGTGTAGTCGATAAAATCGACTTACACCGCCAAATTTTTCCAAAAATATTATACCGAATTTAATAAGTTTTATATATTTGCATTCTATAATCTCTGAGGAATATATTTATTAATATCAGCATTTTCGCGAAAAATATCCCTCGACGAATAAATTTTGAACAAAAAAAATAGTTCGGAATTATTTTACTATATAATGCTATTATCTCGCGAATGAACAGTTCTATGGAAAAGTAGTCAACGGACGACGATATACTCTTTTATAGAGTGATTTTTGAAGAGCTTTCGGATTTTATAAAAAACACATAAAGTTTATAGAAAGGTATGAAATCTTTATTTAAGTCAATATAACGGTCTAAATAATTTAATGTTTAAAGATGAAAAACAATGCTTAAAGATGAAAACAAGAAAACAGCTGAGCTGCTATTAACAATGTTGCCAAAAAGAAAGTTGCCACATAATTACCATTTATTTCAGCTAAATCGGTTGAAAATAAGTGTTTTCTAGAGCATCAAGAAGTCTAATCTGATGTTACCTTTATATGGGGGCTATATCTATTTTCAATTGTGATTGCCCCTGTCCCAATATATCACTCTGTATCAATTATCATAAAGATCGGTTGTTATTTGCGACAGTGATTCTATGCCGATAACTTTTTGGGCGTTGCAAAAAAAAGAACAGATTACTAATGCCCTGTACCACAGTATGGTGCGGGGATTAAATACTACAATTTCGTAAACCTCCACAAAACTCTAGTAGTAATCGTATTGACCACCAATGAGTTAAATCAGCAAGAGAAGTGGGAAAAGGTCATACATTTATCTTTGTAAATTATATAGATATGCATAGCTACACTATGTTTCATTAAAGACTTTTTTGTCTGTCACAGTATGTAAATAAATTAGTTTTTTAAACTACAAATTAAATTTGAAAATTGACCGAGACCACAAGCTAAAAAAGCCATAAAATTTATAGAAATGTATGAAATCTTTATATGAGTCAATATAACGGTCTATATAATTTTTAATGTTTAAAGACGAAAAACATTGCTAAGCCGATTTAGCATGTTTTTAGGGAGATTGCATTCTAAACTTCTTAATATTCCAAATTATATTCAGTCAAAATTTTGTGTTTATCCGTCAACCCAATCAAAAGTTATTTACAAAACAATACAGGTCATTCGATATCCATTACAAAGGAATTCCACATAAATTTAAAAAATGCATCAAACTTTGATCGCCTCTCCTGAAAACTACCTTTTTGCACTTAGCATAGTTTAGAATGGAGGTATCGATGTATCAATTATCGAAAAGATCGTTTGTTATTTGCGACAATGATTCTATTCCGATCTCTTTTTGGGTGTTGCAAAAAAATTAACAGATTTCTAATGCCCTGTACCACAGTATGATGCCGGGAATAAATACTACAATTTCGTGACCCCCCCCAACCCTATCGTATTGACCACCAACAAGTTAAATCAGCAAGAGAAGTGGAAAAAGGTCATACATGTTTTTGTAAATTTTATAGATATGCATAACTACCCTATGTTTCATTTAAGACTTTTTTCACTGTCACAGTATGTAAATCAATTTGTTTTTTAACCTACAAATGCAATTTTAAAATTGACCGACCACAAGCTGACATCATTCCCGAGTGCATTCATGTTCGTGGACGTTTATTATGGCTGTTATATTTATTATTATTATTATTTTAACAAAACAAAAAACAGTTTTCCAACTATTGAAATGATGACGAAAATAACATTTTTATTATTTCTTGATGATCATTGTTATTGCAATCATACATACAAATATTATTTTGTGTAAAGTGTAAACATACTTTGATAGATGGTAAAAATCCACAGGCCATTTTTGAATGAAGGAACAACTGATAAAGCGAATTTAGAGAGAATGTTATGTACATTAGGAAACAAGGTTCGAAAATTTATAAACAAGGAATGATTAAAAATACAAAATTTGGTTACTATTTAAGAGCTTACTATTTAACTTTCAAAAATTTTTGAAAATGTTGGAATAATTACAATTTTAATATGTTGCAATAATTACACGCTGAAAAAAAATCGCTTCTGTAGTATATTGTCCCAAACATATTCGGCTTGAAATAAACATATGTTTAGGGTACACTCCAAATATATAATATTTTATGTTTGTGAGGATATTGTTCTAAACAAAAATATGCCCCCATTCAAATATTTTTTATTTGGAACTAGTATTTCCGAAACAAGGATTAATTTGTAATTATTTATTTTGGTAATGTATTAAATGCCTTAACTTAAAGACAAGTTTTCTGTTTATCAGATTTTCAAAGAGCAATTTTTTTTATAAATTTTATATGTTTGTAAAATTTAATCAAAACTTAAATCGAACAATCTTTCGTAAATATAAACGACCTTGATGGATTGACAAAAAGTGATGAATAGGAATATTTATAAATAAGGACATTTTTATCTATAAAGTTTAACGCGAAAACTAGGAAAAGCTAACTAAAATTCGAATAAGTCAGTAATGTTTTAGAAATCTTTTTAAAAAAAACATATTTGGAAATCTTCTTAAACAATAACATTGTTTGTGTGTAAACACATATTTTATTTGTGAAATTCAGTTTGCAAATAAATTATGTTCTAATATATTAATAAATGCGTTCCAAACAAAATTTCTTGATTTTCAAATAAAATTTATTTGTTAACAAATATATAATATTTAAAAAAATCGTTTCCAAGTATATTTTCTTTCATTTCAAACATATCAAAAATGACGATTTTCCTCCGTGTACAATTTACAGAAGTTTGTAAGATAACTAGACGATCCCATCAGTCGTTGTCCTGACCGTCCAGTTTAGGTGTATTGGATTGATATTAATTGTTGTTTTCATTCAAAACCAGCAAGTCGGTCAGGGCCGACAGTATAATACCCTCCACCATTGTTTGAAATCCTATGCTCCTTATAAAAACAATGCCAACATATACAGTATCGGACAATACATATTGGACTAACATCATACTTCTGTTCATTCCAAATATTGTATCTAATATCTATAAAATTGCATCACTTTAACAAAAAATAACAGTTTGGCTGCTTAAAATTAAAATTGGCTAATTAAAATTAATTTATTAAAAAATAATTATCTAAGCAACGCCAAAGCAACCACAAAGGCGCATAGCGCCTATGGGTCATTCCAAGAAACATTACCTGAGAAGCCATAGCTCAAAAATAAATTTCGAGCCCCGGATCTTATAAATTTTACAGTTTTTCAAAATATTCAAGAATAGAGAATGTACAAAGACACATCTCGATTATTACTTTATGGGTTATTCCAAGAAACGTTGCCGAAGAACCCTGAATTGTCAAAAATTACCATAACTGAATGAGTATTTCGTCCATAACATTTACAAATATTGTGTCCCAAAAATCCAATTACAGGTTGGGGTTTGTGAGGTCCTGGGGCATAATCTGTGTAAATTTGAAAGAAATCGAAAGGGGAGCAATTTGTTTTGAATCAAAATAATCTTCAAAAAATAATCCATTAAAAAATTTACCATTATGTTCGCTTTTAAAGGTCATAAACTTTGTAAAAATTAGTCCAACAGTCCAAGAGAAAATAAAACTTTCGTAAAATCCAAAAATGCATTTTTCTCCTTCTCTTTAAGTCCCCATAAATCGTATTTTACCATTAATCAACTTTTTATAAACTCTTTAGGCAAAAATAAAATTCATAGGTTAATATTAAAAACCCAAAAGAATTGGTTGTTATACAATGAAATTGTGTATAGTGCACTGCTTTTACAGTACAATACATTCCCAGTGAATAATTGGTGCTATTTCCACCCCTTCTTTGGTAACTCCCACACAAACTAGGAAAATCATAACTGTGTCAATAACTTACTATAGGTACAGTGCAATTTTTGCTTCATATTTTCTATTTGTATCTTTATATCGAGTGGTTTAAATTTTTATCTATATTTGAACGATAACAATAAAGCTAAAAGTTTACCAATTTTTCTTCATCAACAATCAATATTGCTTTTAAATTATTTATCTTCGGGCTATTATTGAAAAAGCTACTTTGAGGCTGAATAAAGTATAGCGCAACACTTTTTCTTCTTCGTGTTGTGTTGTCTTTTAGTACAGTTTTATTGCAATGGAGTTTGTGATAAATTTCCATAAGCATGTTTAGAATATTTGATGGAATATAATTATAGAATACCATTGGTGAAACGAGGCAGAATATCGGGAATTTAAAATGTACGGGGCATATCAAATGGTTGAGAAATGTCATAAACAGATTTGCTCGTCCTCGTATCGCCCCTTCTTCCGTTTTGTGTGTAACAGAAAATATAAAAATTTATGCAAAATAGTTAAAAAGCAAAGAAAATTGACTATTTGACCCCTTAAGACATTGATACATGGTCCACAAAAGAAACACAAAGTAATAAATAGAAAAACGACATAGAAAAGTCAAAAGCAAACCGTTCGTATTCTCAAAAAAAAAATAAAAGAAACGGGGGACCCGAAGGAAAATACTTCTAACTAAGACATCATATGCAGATATTGAAAGAGGAAGATAATGAAGACGAGTTAAGTTCAGCATAAACTGCTGGAGGAAACCACAAAACAAAAATACCACCGTTAAATTCTTAGTAGTGAAACTTGAAGATATTTGTTACATTCATAAAATCAAAGCCTCACCGAAGGCTAAAATGCGTTAAAAGAAGGACATGACAGCAGGACTCGCCACATTTCAACACAGCCTTAGACGGAGATTTTCAAAACAACAATAACGCACTCGACTACAACTCACCAAAATGTAAATGACAAAAATGTTCAAAAATTATATACACGTTTTCGATTATAATAAAATAACCAAGGAACGAACAAAACAAGGACTAACCAGCAAAGATGAGTGAATGATATCAACATAAGCAAAAAAAGAAGAAAAGAAAGAATAAATGAAAAACACGTCCGACCTTTCATGGCAAGTTGAACTTTTTTCTCCGATATCTCAGTGAAAAGGATGTCAACATTTGTTGGTCGATAGCGTGACAGATAGGGAGGGGTAAAAAACGAGTGAAATAATTGTAACAGCCATAACGATATTGAAATATTCTTCTCGACAGAAAAAAAAAATAATGATATGAAAGGTTAGATTCGTGCAGAGGATCGAAAATATTTGGTTGACAATACATATACAACATGAAACGCAGATTTATTGGAACAGTGGCTATTGTGTCCTACGCTTCTCTATATATTTGAATTTCAAAAGAACACATTATGACATGTAAATAAGTAAGTAATTTACAGTCGACTAAACCGATTAAGGAATGACCTCAATTTGTGGGTAATGTTACTTTGTATGGGAGCCAGAACGGTGGACAAATTTTGTTCAGTCTATAGCCATAGGGGCAAAAGTTGTCGAAAATACAAAATATCAAATCATTTAAATGATTGCTACATGATTATTAGTTTTTTCAGATTTTTGATATATAACGGGGAAAGTATCGTTTTAAAAGAAAAACATGTCTACTGATTACACTTGTTTACTAGCTTGATGTCGACAGGCAGTGCACGAAAAAAATAACGATACCTTCTTTCTAAACAATGCTTCGTGCAAAAAGTTAGTTTTTCAGGAAAGGCGATCAAAGTTTGATGAATTTTTAAATTTGAGTGGAATTCCTTTATAATGAAAATCGAATCCTGTACTGTTTTGTGAATTTATTTTGTTGGGTTGACGGATAAAGACCTGAATATAATTTGGAGTATTTAAATATTAAAAATGCAATCTCCCTAAAAATATGAAAAGTCGACTTAACATGTTTTAGAATGGAGGTATCGATATTAATATTACGTCAGAATTTATTTTGGTTTAATACGATATGTTTCAGTTACATATGTCTATTGCAAAATGTAATTGAATTTCTTGGTAGAACTGACTGCAGTTTCGATGGACACCACTTTATCATCTATCAGTTTTGATCTGAGGCCCCATAAGGAATATATATTCTTAATCGTCGTAAAATTCTAAGACGATTTAGCCATGTCCGTCCGTCTGTTGTAATCTCGCTACAGTCCGTAAAAATAGAGCTAGGTAGAACAAATTTGAAAGAAATATTTCTTATAGTTGCAGCTTGTTCGGGATTGCAAATGGACCATATCGGTCAATGTTTTGATATAGCTCACCTATAGAGGTCGCTCCAAAATACGGTTTTTGAGCCATACATAGATAGCACATTTTTGAAGCAATTTAGCAGAAACATTGCAGTTTGTATTCTATTTCGACAAGAACTCATCACAACAACAAAATTACAAGTCGGTTCATATTTTGTTACATTCACCATATAGATGTCGCTCCAAATAAACGTATTTAAGCCATAAATACCACATTTTCGAAGCATTTTAACTGAAACTTTGGAGTTTTTATTTGATTAAGACAACAATTCATCGCAACAACATTTTTTTTAAATCATTTTATATTTTGTTACATTCCACCTATAGATGCCGCTCCCAAAAAGGCTTATTTAAGCCATAAACACCATATTTTCTAAGAATGTTAGCTGAAACTTTGCAGTTTGTATTCTGTTTTTGCAAGAATTCAGCTCAATAAAATTTATGCAAATCAAATTTTATTTTGTTGCCCGTGTAGATTTAGCTCTCAAAAATGCTATTTTAAGCCATAAAAACTACATTTTTTAAGTGAAGAGTTTGGATAAAGAATTTGCGTCGTAAAATTTGGCTAAAACTTGCATCATTAGTTTTTTTTTAACATTTTACTTAAACATAAAGGATTATTTCATGATTTGTTCCAATTGAATACAATCCATGGTGGAGGGTATATAAGATTCGACATGGCAGAACTCAACGCTTTTACTTGTTTGTATTTGTTTCTATTACGTTTTGCAATAGACAGAATGCAACTGAGACGTATGATCTCAAACCGATATAAATTCTGACGGAATAAAAAAACCACAGACCAACTAAAACACCAACAGAAAAAATCAGTAAGGAAAGACAGAAATTCGGGCGGAGCCGACTATATAATACTCTACATCTTCCTAACAATGCGAAAAGGGGCATTGCGATAATTTCTGCCGAATTTCGTATAGCGTTCATTCCATATCAAACCGAACGATTTTTGGAAAAAAATCTGGTCGACATTGCCGATTGTCTTGAACATTTTTATATGAGCTTTATATGGAAACTAGCTGACCCGGTGCACTTCGCTGCCCTCAAAGTACGTTTCAGTGAAATAGAACCATAGATATGTTGACACTCTTGATATTACGGCAGTGTTTTTGGGTCATCCATATTGTACTTTAATGCACAAATTTCGTGTAGTGCAATACCCGTCAAATCAAATTGGGAGGCTCTTCTCTGTTGGGGGACTATATGTATCTGCAAATATTGGCGAATTTTCGGATATATCGAGGATGTCCTAGTCAAGACCTTCAAAAAGACCTCTAATTTGTATAAATCTTCAGACGCGATTTTAAAATATAACAAATGCGATGTTCACATCTCAGAAATTTCATAATAAATATTTTTTTAAAAAAGAAAGGGGACTGAACACTTTCTTTAAATTTTCAGCGTTCATTAAGAATATATGGGGCTACAAAACTATATTTTTCACAGAATTTTAAGTTGTTGTCATTGATGTGTGAAATGCAAATTAAATTTGAAATGCATCGGATGGACTAAAAAACGTTAACGATGCGAACATAAATCCCTGCTATGAACAAAACTTACGACCTTTACAATGTGCCTTCTTGTGTAAAAACCCGCCCTTTGAGAATATTTTCCTACTTTCTCAGATGCTAATAACATCTTGAAAAATTTGTTGTACATTTTTCGCTAACTATAAAATGTTTTGTTTTAAAACGGGAATGTTGACCCAAAAATGTGTTCGGTTTGACATGGAATGAACGATATATGGGAGCTATATGTAAATTTAATTGTGATATGTGCAAAGTTTCGTTGAGATCGGACCATAAGTATTTGCGACGAGCACTTTGTTCGCAAGACTACATGAACAGACGGACAGACAGTCGGACGGACATGCCTAGATCTATTAAGTAAGATAACACAGTGCGACAGTCCAAAAATCAAAAGCCGCGATACTATTTTTCTTGTAGGTCTTGGCGAGAAGATCAACATTTGTTCTACGAAATTTGCCGGACACACCCAAAATCCGGATTTACGGGTAAAAAACGGATTTTCTTGCCTTTTTTAACTTGGACGCCTATAACTTAGTTAAGTATTAACCGATTTTCAATCTCTAAAAGAATTTGGAAAGAAGATAATTAGACCTTTCGAACGATGTATATTTTGTTTATTTGAAGCTGTAGGAATATAGGTTTATTTGTCCAACAAACTCATTTTTTACATATTTGTCCGCCATTTTTACCAATTATATTGTGAGATAACCGTACGATTAATTAATTTGCATATATAGTATATTTTAAAAGGAAAAAAATGCAACCAGTCCCCTAAAAATCCGTTTGCAATTGAACGCTCAAGCAGACATTATTGAGTTGAATGACCAAAATTAGAGTTTATATACCGATTTAGTTTTAATGAAACTTTAATAACTCCGTCAGTTGCAAACGGATTTTGAAGAGGCTGGTTGCATTTTTTTCCTTATAAAATATACTATATATGTAAATAAAAAACCAAGCCTAAACTAGAAAATGACTGACAAAAATGAAAAAAATGTTTTTGTAGGACAAATAAACGTATATTCCTATAGCTTCAACTAAACAAAATATACATCTTTCGAAAGGTCTAATTCTCTTCCTTCCAAATTCTTTTCGAGATTGAAAATTGATTAATAATTAACAAAGTTATAGGCGTTCAAGTGAAAAAAGGCAAGAAAATCTGGTTTTTACCCCTAAATCCGGATTTTGGGGGTGTCCGGGGAATTCCAAAAAAAGATTCGTGGTTTACTCGACAAGACCTACAGGAAAAATAGTATCGCGTCATTTGCTTCTCAACTTGAGTTTATTTTGTCGCACTGTGTAATCTATGCCGATCGGAATAATAAACTCTTGGTTTTTTAGGCGTTACAAATGCAAAAAAATGCATTAAGTCATAATAACCTCTACTACAGAGAGATGTAGGGTATACAAATACTTATAAAAAAATCTGGTAAATTATTTGTTATGTTCTTTTCGTTTTGTTTTTTCTGGTACGAATAAAACCACTAAAAATATAAAATATCTCCAAATTTTGAAATTGGAACAAGAAAACAATCCCTATTAGAAAAATTCTATGAATAAATGTTATAGCCCTATTATTGCGGGCCAAAAGTGTAACACATCGAAGGAGGGACCTTACGGATCCCAGGAATATTGGGCGACAATTTTCATTTGAGTAATGTCATCTGATTGTCTGGTTGGTGCGCATGATAACTTCGATAGGAGCCAGTGACTTTGTGGTGCTGCACCATTCGAGAACCTCTCACACAAAGGGTTAATAAAGGGTGGTTAAATTGTAAGGGCTGATGTTGAATGTGAACCACACCTAAACGTCAAGTTTTTTCTGTATTTAATTTCACATTTCTCAATTTCAGACTAACACAATTTGAACCATGAGAAGATACACAATCGATCAACGCTTTAAAGTTATTCAGGCTGCGATGCGAATATTTCTACATTTTCGGACATTTCTCACACCAAATACAAAATTCGATATTATAAGTATACCTCTGAAATGAAGAGTATACTTTAATCGGTGAACTCGACTGAGATACTTGTTAAAATTATCAATTTATTTATTTCCTCCACTGACCCACTGTTCCCCAGACATTATTACCACCAGCAGTTAGCAATGCCAATCACGTGAATGGTTTACTTTTCATTTCCACGTTGAGGTTAAAATCTAGACAGTTTTTCTATTAACATTTGAATTTTGTTTCTGAGATTTACATCGCCTTCCATTTCAATGTCGCGCAACATTGATAATGGGTATCCTGAAACATATCGCCCACACAAAGCCCGCTTCATTTGCTTTACACAAAGGATATACAATGTTTAACATAAACACTGTTAAGGAATTCGGTGCAAATAATCGCCGCTTTTCACAAATTTCTTGACATCTGACAGTGTGGAAAGAAAGCACCTTGGACAACTACAGCAACAACAACAAATTAAAAGGACGACAACACTCGATAAAACGGATAAGGAAACGAAAATGTGAAGAGCTCCACCACCTTCAAGCCAGTCAGCCTGGAAAGGCATATTTTTGTCCTTCCCACTCGTTTCGTTTCGTTAATTCGTTTGATAAATTGTTACAAATAAATTTTGGCCTTTGTGGCGAAATCGTAGACTAGGGGTGGGCGGGGGTGCTTGAGCAATATGTTTGTGGTGTTCCTGTTGTATGTAAATGGATTTTTGACCTTTTTCACCATAATCCTTGTAGACGTCGCCGTTACAATCACCAAAAGTGATCCGCTCCAAAATACACGGTGATTCAGAGAAGACTCCAACGAAGGTCTAAACATTAAGACCGTCACGTTTTTTTGAGACACTTTCGTTCGTTCGAAACGTGAAAGAAACCATCGGAAGGAAAACAAAGAACAAATGCAAACCACTCCAAATGTCGTTTGAGAATTGGATAACGTTGAACAATGTGTAATCATTTGTTAAGGGGAAATGTATAGAAAAAGCTTATGCCACCGACAGTAGTACTTTCCTTTCTTTGCTCTGGATTGCTGGTTACAATACTGGTTGCCGGTTGCCAATGCTTGGCAAAGACGGTGGCGAGCAAATTAAACAAAAAAAAAATCTGAAGGAAAAACTGTCAGTTACAGAAGTGTCTAAGATTTTTTTCTTCCTATAGAAAAGATTAAGACTTTTGAACAGTTTTTTTCCAACGAAATGGACAGTAGAGGGAACTTATACGAGGGTAGCATAATTACACGCAATTTAAAATTTGTGGAAAGTGAACGAATATTTGGCTCTCTTAATGATATTTCAAAAATATTCTGGCTATAACTTTTTCTGACACTGTCCGGTGTCTATTATACATAATTTCAAGAATGCATGTTTTCTAAACATCCAAGTAAATACGAGTAAGTTTCGCCGCAATGTTTTATGCGGAAAAGTATTACATTGCACAAAATTTTAAGTATTTTTATGTTATGTTATTGAAGTTCTACGTTGTACATTTATTTTACAAAATGGCCCCTTTGTGTTGAATTTACAAAAAGGAGCGGAACAATTTAGCGCATTTTTCACAAGGTGGTCAGATAAGCTATCACTTAATGTGGAATTACAGAGGATTAGAATAAGTAGTATAGAAGTTGTTGCATAATCAATGTTTCAGTAAATGTTAACTCTTTTTTTGGGAGGTACTAGAAGGAGTCAACCAATATGATCCATCTTCAAACGCAGCATGAACTGGAAAAAAATATTACTACATACAAAATTTTAGGTCAATCGGACACCCCTTCCGAGAGTTATCATGCTGGAATGGATTACCCGATTTTAACAAAAAACCAATAAGGAAAGGCTAGTCTGGCGGGGCCGACTGAATAATACTCCATTTTCACTAGAGACTATTTAACTCAATATAATAAATTTCCGCATGATGGGTTAAAAACTGCGCCCCCTAGACCGATAAGAAGTCTAATCGCAAGGGACCTTTATATGGGAGCAATATCAAAATATGGACCTATGTTTCCCATTTCCACTAGGAACGATTAAGTTCAACATTAAGTACGAATTCTCAAAGTTCAGCCAGATCCATTGAAAAATGATAGTGTCAAGAAGTGATATCGGTGGGGACCTTTATATGGGGGCTATATCAAAACATGGACCGATATGCCCCATTCAAATAGGATCGTCCCTTGTCTAAGGAATGCCTCCGTACCAATTTTCGTAAAGATAGCTTCATATTTGGGACCTGCACTTTGATTACAAAATAAATGGACACACAGATAGACAGATATGGCTAAATCGACTCAAAAAGTGTTACAAACAAATGCACATAGTCATAATACCCTGTACCATAGTGTTGTGTCGGGTACAAGTATGTAATTTTAGATAAAATTATGTCGCTTGACTCGAAAACTATACTTACTCGTACGTTTAAGGACAAGGAGACAAATGTAGATACTTGCTAAAAATTGCAGCGTTCGTTTCATGATTTGCGCCTTATCCAAAGATTTTTCCAGTAATAAAATTGAATGAAATCCATGGTGGAGGGTATACATATAAGATTTGGCATTGCCGAACTTAACGCTTTTACATGTTATACGCTCCACCATAGAATGGGGGGTATAACACCTCTAAATATTGATCTTAGACCACATAAAGTATATATATTCTCAATCGTCTTAAGATTCTAAGTAGAGTTGGGCATTATAGTTCTTTTAAGTGATCGCTCTTTTTAGTTTAGTTCAATTGAGTGAACTAGTACGTTCATTTAGTTCAACAGCTCACTTTAGCACTCCAGCTCACCGGCTCTTTAGCTCACCAGCTCACTTTACTTAAACAGATCATTTCGTTCAGTTCAAATCAGCCGGAATCTGATTGGAATATGAATGGAATGAGTTGAAAAAACTTATACAAAGGCGTTTGTAGAATCATACATTCATGATGAGAATCATACATTCATGATGACATAAAAATGGAGACAACACATAAAAGCTGAGAAGAGAGAACGAAATGATATGATTGAAGAAAAAACATCGCGAACTACTGAGCTGAAATGAAGAAGTAGAGTGGACTAGTTCGTTCAGTTCAGTATAGTGACCCGTTCAATTGAACTAGTTCGTTCACGAACTGCACAACTCTAATTCTAAGACGATTTAGCCATGTCCGTCCGTCTGTTGTAATAACGCTACAATCTATAATACTTGAGCTAGGTGGCTGAAATTTGGTATAGATACTTCTTATACCTGCAGGTAACTTGGGATTAAGAATGGACTATATCGGTCCACATTTTGATGGGCTATATCGGTCCACATTTTGATATAGCCCCTATGTATTGCATCTGTCCGATTTGACTTCTTAACGCCATAGAGACCACAAATGTCAACTGATCGGGCTGCAAATCGGTAACTGGGTTAATTAATAGCCGCACCCTTACAAGAACAACAATTGTAGTAGCTAATTGAGTTTTCTTTTGTGCCAAAAAATGCTACACTTTTCTGCCTTTCGCCCCAAAAATGTCCTTTTGTTTTTGTTTGTACAAAAATGCTGTACTGCGAAAGGGTTTCGTTTACTTTTGTAAAAAGTTAAAAGACTAGATTTTTGCATTTGTGTTTTCGATTCCGACCATAAAAAATGCAGCAGTACATGGGATGTTGGAGGCATTTTTAAAACCAGTAAGGAAATGCAGAAAGTCAGGCGGGGAAGTCTATGTAATACCCTACACCTCCCTAACAATTTTCGCATTGGGCCATTGCGATTATAATTTGGAATAATTGGTAAATGGGAATGAACATATATATGTGGATATATCTAATTCTGAACCAATAATCGCTAAATTAAGCAATATTCGTTCCAAATCAGGAGAAACATATATATGGAGGTTATATATGAATCTGAACCGATTTTTCCCTGAATACTCATTCATGTAAAATAGAAACCTCTTTCTGTGTAATTTTATACTGATCAGATATAAAATACAGTCTCTACAGCGCTTAGATGTCAAATCGGGGCTAACATATATATGGGCGCTATATCTAAATCTGAACCGATTTTCTCCGAATTTGGCAGTATTCCTTCATGTAATAAGAAACCTCTTTCTGCCGAATTTCGCTGTGATCGGATATAAAATACAGTTTCTACAGCGTTTGAATTTCAAATCGGGGGTAACATATATATGGGGGCTATATCTATATCACCGATTTTCTCCGAATTTGGCAGTATTTCTTCATGTAATAAGAAACCTCTTTCTGCCGAGTTTCGTACTGATCGGATATAAAATACAGTTTCTACAGCGCTTACATGTCAAATCGGGGGTAACATATATATGGGGGCTATATGTAAATCTGAACCGATTTCCCCCATATTTGGTATTGTCTGTAAGTGTATCACGAGACTACTCTCTGTCAATTTTTGTACAAATCGGTTCAAAAATGTTGCTTATACAGTGCATATATGCCAAATCGGTGCTACATATATATGGGAGCTATATGTAAATCTGACCCGATTTTAACCAAATTGACTAAATCGACTCAGAAAGTGATTACAAGTCGATCGGTATAATAAACAATGGGTCTATCTCTTCTCCTTTTGGGTGTTACAAACAAATGCACAAAGTCATAATACCACAGTGTGGTGTAGGGTATACAAAATGCTGCTTTTTAGAAAAGAAAACACTATCAATTTTACAGTTAGACACACCTTAAAATATACGATTGACTCATATCAACAGCTGAGCCAATTTAACCATGTATGTCCATCCATCCGCCTCTGAATGTCCATCATAAATTGTTCGTTAAGTACAAGTCGCAAATTCACACAGATCCTGCTGTGTGAAATTGCGATCCATATTGGAAATGGTCAAAATCTCTTAGGATTTAGATGTTACCCCCATACAGATTTATATATCGCGACCTAAGAGTGTAAAGGCGCTAAGTCCAATAATTGAAATATTACAGGAGAGACAAAATAGTTACTATATATGAATGTTTTTATAAAGGGTATATGGACTTGGCGCTTTTACGATACAGCCTTTTAAGATGACAAAGCAAGATTTTTGGTGTTTTTTGTTTTCAAAACGATGTTAATCGAACTTATGTTACGTTCCGCTTCAAAAAATACATTTAGGCAAAAGGTGGACTTAGTGCCTTTTCACTCTTAGGTCTCGATATGTTTCTTCCGGCCCTGTGTCGCTGTGGAAGCTGTATTTCACTTTCAATCATTTTAAAACTTAGCACTGTAGAGTTTATATATCTAAGAATCCAAATTGCGGAATTTGAAGAAATTCGGTTTAGATTTAGATTTAGATTTATTTATCTGTGCTCAAATAGCTGGCTTCTCCCGACCTTAGCCTTTCCTCACTGGGTTTTTACTCACTTAGGAATAGTCTTGCATAAGTTCTTATTTTGTTAGCAGCACTTTCATCTTGCTAAATTTATCACGTATATAGGTAGTTTTTGCAGACGTGTGGTTTACAATCTGTCAATACTTTTTCGGAGTTGGCCTTTTTGACAACTGTCACTTGATTAATGCTGAGTTTGGTTTGCCATTTCATAATGAATTGACTTACTCCGGAACAAATTGATTACCAAAATAAAAGTTTGGTTCGCGCGCTGCTTTCGATATTAGGTCGACATAATCGCCCAGCAGGATCGGTAATTCGAGCAACCATAGATCGTTTTCGCACCACGTTTACTCTAGTGGATAATGTGCATCCTCGGAGACGCCGTATAGCCTTGAAGGCGCTATTGCTGCTGTGGAGCAGAGTATCTCACTTTTCACAAGAAAATTTTGTTCAGCGATGAAGCTCGCTTTTGGTTAATAAACAAAACTGCCGCATTTGGAGTAATAATTATCATATTAATTATTTTGGCAATTTAGTTTGGTAGGTACTAAAAGGGGCGTGCCAATAACACCAATATGGGTACTAAAAACATTGCACTGTACAATATTTCAAGTGTTTGTATGTGCAGGAATCAAAACTATAAGCCGTTAAATTTTTGTGCAAAATGGTCCATTTGTATGAGAGGTACCTACCTGCCAGGTTGAAGGAAAACATTGCGCGAAAATGTTAGGAACTTAAACACCAAAATTTTATAAGCTTTTTAGACAAAAACAAAATCCATGGGTTAATGTGCGTTGTGTTTATGTCAAGGTGTGGAGACATACATCTATTCCCAAATTACCATACCACCATCATAATATCCGACGACATTGAATATAAAGTCAGTGATACGAGAATAGGCTGAAGTGAGTGTTTCATTAATTTTTCTTATATACATTTTTTGTTGGCAAAAAGCCTTTTGACTTGTTTATCCTATTTTCTGATGCCTCCCACTCCATGCCAATCACCTGTACCCACAATTTGCAAACAATTTTAATAAAATTGGCTAAATTGACATACTCGTACATTTGTGTATGAGCATGTGTGAGTGAGTATGAAGACTGGCTCTGGTGTTGGAAATAAATTTCAAATCATGTTAGCAGTCTCGTATGTAAACAGGTAAAACACATTTTTGTGGCCACATACATACAACACCTATATGTGTACAAATACCCTATTATTAGGGTCTAATGTTAACAAATTTAAGGTTGACTGTTTTGGCTGTGTGTTTTTTCCTCAACCTCATGACAAGAGTGAACATTTGCAAGGACTTTTATTAGAAAACAAAAAAAAAAAAAAACAACAACGCCCAATTGCAAGTGACCTTTTGGTAAATCACATGGAAATTGTGATGATTTAATGATTGTCCAGAATACTACAGTTACAAATGCTAGACAGAAATGACTTGACATTTGAAGGAATTTTGGTTGAAAGTTAAAATCTAATGGAATATAGAAACACAAATGTGTTATACATGTAACATCTTGGAAAGTAAAAAATAAAAAACATTTGTAGTCATTGTCCAAAGGACGTACGCTCCATTTACTTTTCGGGCCTTATGATTTTATACAGATCAATATTTGCTTTTATTTTCCATATAATTTAACATGTTATGATTTTTTTTGTAGATTGGTTCCTAAAAGTTGAATATAATATTTCGATTGAATATACATATATGTATAAGATTGGGTATGGCGTAAAATAAAATTGAACAATTAAGAAAATTCCAACACACTCCCTTTGTAAGTAATGTAATATGGAATATGGTACATGGTATGGGACCCACAAACGTGGTAACATATTGCTCATTTAGATGATTGCTACAGAAGATTTGGGAAAGTTGTGTTCTCGAGTCAAGCTTTCATATTCCGCCTTGCATGCAGGTACTTTTTTACATGGAGACCACCCCGCCTATAGTGTTGTGTAGTTCGCGAACGAACTAGTTCGTTGGAACGGGCCACTTTACTGAACGGTACGAACTTGTTCACACAACTCATTCATTTCAGCTGAGTAGGCCAACACTGTCATATCGTTCTCTCTTGTCATTCTCTCTTTTCAGCTGTTATGTGTTGTTTCCATTTTTATATCATCATGAATGTAGGATTCTTCTTCAATCCATTCATGTTCCAATCAGATACCTTTAATAGCGGCTGATTTGAACTGGAGATCTGAACGAAATGAACTGCTGAACTGCTGAACTAAAGAGCTGTTTAAGTAAAGTGAGCTGGTGAGCTAAAGAGCTGAAGTGAGCTGGTGAACTAAATGAACGAACTAGTTCACTCAATTGAACTGAACTAAAAAGAGCGATCACTTAAAAGAACTAAAGTGCCCAACTCTACCCGGTTTACTGAACAGTAAATACTGTGCCGAATTAAAAGTTTTAAAGTTATAAGCTATTATTTTTTTGTTTTAGTTTGACAATTTTGTATAAGGGGTACCAAAAGGAACATGACAATAACTCTCATTTTCCACTGTACTAAAGCATTACGCTGCTTTATGAAAACAACTTACCCCGCATAATTTTGACCACCTTAATCGAAAGGCATTAACTGTTTTTTTCTGTGCCATTGCGTTTTCGAGATATTTAGATACTTAATTTGTTGGATAAACAAAGAGGTTAGTAAATTCAGACACATTTTTAGTATAAAATAATATACTAACGGGAATAGTATTTCACCCAAAACATCCGACACCACTGCTCCTTCCCTTACCCCTGAAAATCCCCCTCCAAAAATAATGGTATATCAAAAGTCCTAGAAAGCGATGGATTTCTTAGATGATGTATAAAAAAATTCGGCAAAAAAAATTCCTGTAAAAATGTACTGTAATCCCCATAATACGCTTTTAGGGCAACATCATTTGCTACGAGCCAAAAGTGTAACACATCGAAGGAGTGACCTAAGACCCTAAGTATGTTCGGCGGATATCCGTTTTGGGTCATTTTAAGTCGAATTAGCAATGTCCGTCCGTCCGTCTGTGTGCTGGCTGGTGCGCACGATAACTCCCGAAAGGAGTAACTGATTGACTTCTAATTTGGTATGTAATAACATTTCCTTCTATCTCCGGCTATGTTCGAAGATGGGCCATATTGGTCCACTCCTTCTAGTACCTCCCCCACAAAAGTTTATTATTTAGTGAAATATTGATTATTTAATAACTTCTATACTATTAGTCACTTTGACCTCGAGAAAAATGGGCGAAGTTGCCACGCCCCTTTTGGTACCTCCCACCAAAATGGACAATTTTGATCCAAAAATTACTTGAAATGTTGAACAGTGTAATGGTTTAATAGTACATACAAAACAGTGAAAAGTGTGCATTATTGCCACGCTCCTTTTGGTACCTCCCACACAAATTAATCATTTTGTACCAAAAGTTACCAGCTTATAAATTTAATGCCAGAGCATACAAAAACTTGGAATTTTTTACGGTGTAATGCTTTTATAGTACCTAGAGTCCAAAGCAAAATGGGCTTATTTGCACGCCCCTGCTGGTACCTCCCACGCAAATGGAAATTTTTGTAACAAAAGTTAACAGCTTTTACTTTAATACCAGTGCATAAAAATACTTGAAATTTCGTACAGTGCAATGCTTTTACAGTACCTAGAGCCTAGAAAAAAGTGGGCGTTATTGGCACTCCACTTTTGGTACCTCCCACACAAATGGACCATTATGTACCAAAAGTAATCAGCTTTTAACTTTAATAACTTTCATTTGCTACGAGCAAAAAGTGTAACACATCGAAGGAGTGACCTAAGACCCTATGTATGTTCGGCGAATATCCGATTTGGGTAATTTTAAGTCGAATGAGCAATGTCGGTCTGTCTGTCTATCTGTCTGTCTGCTGCCTGGTGCGCACGATAACTCTCGAAAGGAGAAACCGATTGACTTCAAATTTGGTATGTGGAAATATTTGCTTCTATCTCCGGCTAAGTTCGAAGATGGGCTATATTGTTCTACTCCTTCTAGTACCTCCCCCACAAAGGGTTAACATCTAGTGAAATATTGATTATTTAATCACTTCTATACTACTTATTTGAATCCTCTGAAGTTCTACACATAGTATTCGTTTAAAAGTTATTATTACTTCGAGAAAAATGGGCGAAGTTGCCTTGCCCCTTTTGGTACCTCCCACAGAAATAGACCTTTTTGTACGAAAAGTTTAAAGATATTAACTTTAATACCAGTGAAATTTTGTACAGTGAAATGCTTTTATAGTACCTAGAGTCCAGAGAAAAGTCGAAGTTATTAGAACGCCCTTTTTGGCACCTCCCACACAAATGGACCATTTTCTACCAATAGTAAAAAGTTTTTAAATTTAATACCAGTACATACGTTAAAGTTATTAAATGCAATTTAAATTGATATTAATTTAATTAAAACCAAAAATAAATCAATTTACTAATATTGTTGTGGGACTCAAGGTGAGGGGATTCATAAGTCGGGTTACCCGACTGAACTTTCTTACTTGTGTTAATACATCGATTTCTACGACTTATGATATACGTATCATCATTTTTAATGATATGGGTTGTCTGTTGTTTTGGAAGAAAAACTTCCTGAAGGGTCTCCTCACCTTTTGTTCTTTGACATGGAATTTTTATTCCGAAGCCTTCTGCGTGAATTTACTAAACTTGTGTTTACCCAGCAAAATTTGTCGGTAAATACATGTGGAAATGTGAGGTGATCCAATAGAGACTTTTTACAGGGAATCATCAGTTGGGCGGGGCCGACCATATAATACCCTACACCTCCCTAACAATGCGATAAGGGTATTTGCGATAATAATTTGGAATAATTGGTAAATGGGTAAGAACTTATATGTATATGTGGATATATCTAATTCTGAATCGATAATCGCTAAATTAAGCAATATTCGTTCCTAATTTGAGAAACATCTTTCTGGAGAATTTTGTAATGATCGGAAGTAAAGATCAACTTCTATAGCGCTTTGTAACCAAATCAGGTGGAACATATATATGGAGGTTATATATATCTCTGAATCGATTTTCCCTGAATACTCATTCATGTAAAATAGAAACCTCTTTCTGTCGAATTTCGTACTGATCGGATATAAAATACAGTCTCTATAGCGCATAGATGTCAAATCGGGGCTAACATATATATGGGGGCTATATCTAAATCTGAACCGATTTTTTCCGAATTTGGAGTATTCCTTCTAGTAATAAGAAACCTCTTTCTGCCGAATTTCGCTGTGATCGGATATAAAATACAGTTTCTACAGCGCTTGAATTTCAAATCGGGGGTAACATATATATGGGGGCTATATCTAAATCTGAACCGATTTTTTCCGAATTTGACAGTATTCCTTCATGTAATAAGAAACATCTTTCTGCCGAATTTCTTACTGATCGGATATAAAATACAGTTTCTACAGCGCTTACATGTCAAATCAGGGGTAACATATATATGGGGGCTATATCTAAATCTGAACCGATTTCCCCCAAATTTTGTATTTATCTCTAAGTGTATCACGAGACTACTCTCTGTCAATTTTTGTATAAATCGGTTCAAAAATGTTGCTTATACAGTGCATATATGCCAAACCGATTTTAACCAAATTCAATAGGGATCGTCCTTGGGCCTAAAAAAAGATATGTGCAAAGTTTCGTTGAGATCGGACCATAATTGCGACCTGTACTTTGATTACAAGAATACATCTACAGACAGACGGACATAGCTAAATCGACTCAGAAAGTGATTGCAGTCTATCTCTTCGCCTTTTGGGTGTTACAAAAAAATGCTAAAAGTCATAATATCCTGTATCACAGTGTGGTGTAGGTTATAAAAACGACCACAAAAATTATCTTTGTATTTTTACTAAAAGTTAGTTGTATATGTTTTTATGCTGTAGGACTAAAAGCCGACTTGTCAATTAATAGCAGTTTTCGACTATAAGCTGACTTGTCCGAGAGTAGCAATTTTAAATTTTCCCATTTTAAGATAGTTTCACCATCCATGCAATTTTCACCAACTAACAGATATTTTGGTTCTCAAATACTTTTGTCGGTTTGACCAGAACGTTATATACGGAACGTAGTAATTTCTGGAGTTATTGAAACTATGGAATTATTTTTGTTATTGTATCCAAAATCAGGACCCAAAAACTCTATAAAAAAATTGGCTATAGAAAGTGTGAATGTACAGTGTGGGCCATTTAAAATGTTAAATTTGAATCAGCTATAAAAAAAGTATTGATAATTTTTTTAAATTTCTGGTTTAATTGGAAAGGTTGATCTTTGTCATTTAATAATGGAACACAATATCATTCATGTGACTACTACGACTGTCTCGGCAGTACCTCATCCGATCAACCCAATTGTTCAGTACATTTTCGATAGTTTTGGGTCGAATCTCATCAATAGCAACTTCCATTTCATGTTTCAACGCTTCATTTTTTTCTGGCAAAATCGCCATTTTGTGATATTTTTGAACTGAAAGAAAATATATTATGGAAACAATTTTTTTAAATATTATATATTCGTGAACAAATAAATTTTATTTGAAAAGAAGTTTTGTTTGGAATTCATATATTAATATATTTTAAGAACAAGTAGGAAAGTTTCAGTCGGGTAAACCGACTAAGGTATACCCTCACTTTGTGAGTAATGTAATATTGAATATTACTCGAATTATTCTGTCAATTTGTGTGGGAGGTACCAGAAGGGGTTTATCAAATACACCTTTTTTTTGCTGAACATTATATACTTTAAATTCATTGCACTGTGCCGACTTATAAGCATTTATGTGCACTGGTATAAACGTTACGAGACATTAAATTGTGGTATGATTTGGGCATTTTGTGTGGGAGGTACAAAGAGGGGCGTGGCAATAACGCCCATTTTTCACAGGGCTATAGACACTATAAAAACATTACACTGTACAAAATTTCAAGTATTTTTATACACTGGTTTTAATGTTATAAGCTGTTAACTTTTGGTGCAAAAAATGTACCTTTGTGTGGGAGGTACCAAAAGGGGCGTGACAACAACACCCATTTTTCCCTGGACTGTAGGCAATATAAAAGCATAATACTGTACAAAATTTCAAGTACTTTTATACACTGTTATTAATGTTATAAGCTGTTAACTTTTGGTGCAAAATGGTGCATTTGTGTGGGAGGTACCAAAAGGGACGCGGCGACTTCGCCCATTTTTCTCGAGTTGATAGCGACTAATAAGTTAATACTATGTGTGGAATTTTAAAAGATTCGAATAAGTAGTATAGCAGTTATTAAAGAATCAATATTTCACAACATTTTAACCCTTTGTGGGGGAGGTACTAGAAGGAGTGGACCAATATGGCCCATCTTCGAACTTAGCCGGAGATAGAAAAAAATATTACCACATACCAAATTTGAGGTCAATCGGTTACTCCTTTCGAGAGTTATCGTGCGCACCAGCCAGCAGACAGACAGACAGACAGACAGACAGACGGACGGACATTGCTCATTCGACTTAAAATGACCCATAACGGATTTTCTCCGAACATACTTGGGGTCTTAGGTCACTCCTTCGACGTGTTACACTTTTTTCCGTAGCAAATGATATATACCCTCGTCACACTAAAGTGAGGGTATAAAAATATATTTGCCAACAGACTTTTACAAATAAAATATGTGTTTACAAATAAACAAAGTTATTGTTTACTCGTAAGAACTTTTCCAAATATATTTTATTTTAAAAGACTTTTAAAACTTTGCTGAATTTTGAATAGTTATTCCTAGATTTTGTGTTATAATTTATAGTTAAACATGTCATAAGCAGCATTAGCTTCTGTTTATAGTACACATTTCTAATTTATAAATATTCCAATTCATTACTCTTTATCAATCTATCAATGCCATTTATAGATTATACCGACGATTTAAATTTTAATTCAATTTTACAAACAAATAAATTTTTTTAGTAAAATTAAGCTTTGAACTTAAAAAAAAAAACAGAAATTATGCCGTTAAAATAACATGCGTTGACAAAATACATAAATACAAAGTAATCTTTGTTTCGGAAATATTAGTTCCAAATAAAGAAATATTAGGATGGGAACATAGTTTAGTTAGTTAGAACAATAGTTAGAACAATATCCTCCCAAACATATAACTTTTGTAAGTGTCAAATATAATATAATTGGGGTGTACTCTAAACATATGTATATTCCAAGCAGAATATGTTTGGGACAATATACTACAGAAGCGTTTTTTTGTCAGCGTGTAGTATAGAAGTTATTAAATAATCAATATTTTATTAAATGTTAACCCTTTGAGGAGAGGTAATATGAAGGAGTTGACCAAAATGGCCCAACTTCAAAAATATTACAGCATACCAAATATGAAGTCAAGTGGCTACTCTTTTCGAGACTTATCGTGGCCACCAGCTAGCAGGCAGACTGACTAACATTGCTCTAATGACTTAAAATTACCCAAATCGAATTTTCACCAGACACACGAGTACTTGGGGTCTTAGGTCATTCCTTCGATGTGTCACAATTTATGCTAGTAGAAAATGTATACCTCCTCTGTAAGGTGAGGGGATAATTATTATGCTTTTTAGCGCTCACCTTTATCCGAAATGGCGTGTACAGCATTTCAAAGAAAAATGTGGCAATACATAGTTGCTCAAGCGTAAAGCGATTTAACTCCTTTCACGGAGATTTGATACTGTCTTTCTGCAAAGATTTCGAGCGGGAAAGAGCTGTCACGATCTATGACCTACGATATCACATATGAGCTAAAAATTATATAAACCAATAGATGGAACACCCTGTATTTGGTCAGAATACAGACGAAGTAGACTCAAAAGTGATTTTATGCAGATCGGTATAATAAACTTCTATTTTTGAATGTTACAAACAAGCGCACAAAATCATAATACACAGTTTAGATGATAGCTAATATGTCCTGAAACACGGATTTTCAGCAAACCCAAATAGGGCGTTTAGTCCTTCGATGTATCACACTGTTTTTTTGTTAGAAGTGATAATTGTGTTCGGTTAAAGTGATAATAGTGTTCGGCATAGACCACATGTCAAAATTTTCCTAAAGGAATTTTGAGGGCAACCAAGCGCAACGGAATAAGCTAAACAGGCATTACTACCATTTCAAATTATTATTTTGTTCTGATCGAATATTGTTGCAGGTTATCGCATAAGTAGTCGGCTCCTTCCGACTTTCAATTCTCATGATGCGTCTAAATCCTTTTTGACGAACAAAAACTGAAATCGCCCCAGTACGTGAGTTGGAAGAATGCTCGCATATGAGTTTGGGGGTCGTGGGTTCGATTCCGAGCAGAGGCTCTGGTTTGTTGCTACAGAAATATGACAAGCAACATGGTCTGTGTCACCCGGCTGTAAAATTAAAATATAAATTTACTTTGCATTGAAATTCATATGAAGGGTGGTTAAATTTTAAGGGCCGATGTTGATTTTGAATAAAACACAAATTGTTTAGGAAATTATTGTCATTTCTTTTTATTATGATAATATTGGTATGTTTCAATTATGTAAGGAACAAAATATCGGCCAACTAGCCACCGCGACCTCGGCGGCACACCTCCATTCGATGTTCGACATTTTCGATGACGCTGAGGCATAATTGAGGTTCTATGTCGTTAATGTGCCGAACGTACACCTTTTTTTTCAAATAACCCAAAAGAAAGAAGTCCAACGGTGTCAAATCACATGATCTTGGCTGCAAATTGACATCGCCACGACGTGAGATAACACGGCCAAGAGCCACTGTTTCGTTAGCTGTGTGGCAAGTGGCACCGTCCTGTTGAAACCACATATTATCCACATCCATATCTTCCAATTCGGGCCATAACAATTTGGTTATCATCTCACGATAGCGAACACCATTCACAGTAACTGCCGGACCGGCCTCATTTCGAAGAAGAACGGCGCGATGACGTCGCCAGCCCATAAACCGCACCAAACGAACTGGGCGAGCATGTGCAGGTGTTTTCAAATCTCCTACAGACCCGGTTTGCTGAAATTTGCGCACAATTCTCCCGATTGTGGAAACATTTGGACGATTATGCTGATCAAAAAAAAACATCACGAAGTGCACGAAATTCATTTTGATTTGAACGCTCATTTTCGAAAAAGGCTTAAAAAACTTTATGGCGTTGCTCGATTGTGTATCTTTCCATGGTTCAAATTGAGTTAGTCTGAAATTGAGAAATGTCAAATGAAATGCAGAAAAAAACTTGACGTTTAGGTGTGGTTCACATTCAACATCGGCCCTTACAATTTAACAACCCTTTACATAAATAAATAAAAACTAAAATGTTGCTTCCAATGCGGATCAAGAAAATTGGCTACATCACTTTACTTCTTTGAAGGGAATATTAAATAGGGGAAATTTCGAAAGAATTTTCGAAACTTTTTTTAATTTTATTTGTTTTGTTATACCAAATTGTTAAAGGAAAATTTTCAAGTGTTTACACTCTTTATTACACCGCCTGAGTCTTTACTGTAATCTTTATTTTATGATTGAAAATTTATTCGACATTCAGAAAATAGCTGGCATTTTTTAATTGCAGGTCAATGTAATTCCCTTTATGAGCGACAACAAAAAAGTGTGTTGCTTTTGCTCATGTTTCTGGTGTCTTGTGTCTTTCCCATCCATTAGCTCATTTCCACGAGAGTCCACTTTTCAATAAATAACAAATAATCCGCCACAAAAGGAGCAAGACATCTCCCCGAGATTGGGTGACGTCTGGTGGTATGTTGGCATCCAATGAGTGGCCCAGGATCATATATCATTCTGATGATGCATCGCCGCATATTCATGCATCGGTGGATACGTGATTTTTGTGTCTTTTCACATCTCACTGGAAATGCATTAATAATGTTTCACTCATTTCTTTTTCCACTTTTCTTACTTATGACGGCCTTTATCTTTACGTTGTTTGTTGATTTTTTCTGCGATCTTCTTCAGGGCAAAGGGGTTGTGGAGCTTGGAGATATTACATGTATCTCAGTATATATTTACGTACATGTGTATGTACAAATATTTTGTTATGCTTTTTATTTGGCCAACTTTTAATGCAATAACAAACTTTACATTCACTGATGATGTTGGAAGTGAGTGGTGCACTGATGATGGCTATTCTGGTGATGATGCCATCCTCGAGACTTCATCTGCACGAGCAGAAGACCATAAAAACTCCAATCATAAATATGTGTGGCGTATATGGCTTTTAATATACCCCACTTTTTTCTCTCTCTCTCCCTCGAAAGAAATCAGAAATAAGGCGATGATGTAAAATGGAGAAGAAAAAAATCCGTGAAAATGGAAAAATCATAAATAAAATACACAATCGTAAATGTCTTATAAATGCAATGATTTATAACCCTATGAACGAGTGAGTAACAAACCGAGAAAACGGGCCAGATAAGAATTTTATAATGAATATTTAAAAAAGACATGAACAAGTTTCTCATTTTCGTACGCTGCAATCAGCGATAATGTGGAATCATAATGGTCTGCAGTTAATTGCAAAAAAGGAAAAAAAACTTTAAAACAAGTAAGAAAGTTTCAGTCGGGTAAACCGACTAAGGTATACCATCACTTTGTGAGTAATGTAATATTGAATATTACTCGAATTATTCTGTCAATTTGTGTGGGAGGTACCAGAAGGGGTTTATCAAATACACATTTTTTTCGCTGAACATTAGATACTTTAAATTCATTGCACTGTGGCGACTTATAAGCATTTATGTGCACTGGTAAAAACGTTATGAGACATTAAATTGTGGTATGATTTGGGCATTTTGTGTGGGAGGTACCAAAAGGGGCGTGGCAATAACGCCCATTTTTCACAGGGCTTTAGACACTATAAAAACATTACACTGTATAAAATTTCAAGTATTTTTATACACTGGTTTTAATGTTATAAGCTGTTAACTTTTGGTGCAAAAAGGTACCTTTGTGTGGGAGGTACAAAAAGGGGCGTGGCAACAACACCCATTTTTCCCTGGACTGTAGGCAATATAAAAGCATAATACTGTACAAAATTTCAAGTATTTGTATACACTGTTATTAAAGTTATAAGCTGTTAACTTTTGGTGCAAAATGGTGCATTTGTGTGGGAGGTACCAAAAGGGACGTGGCGACTTCGCCCATTTTTCTCGAGTTGATATCGACTAATAAGCTTATACTATGTGTGGAATTTCCAAAGATTCGAATAAGAAGTATAGCAGTTATTAAAGAATCAATATTTCACAACATTTTAACCCTTTTTGGGGGAGGCACTAGAAGGAGTGGACTAATATGGCCCATCTTCGAACTTAGCCGGAGATAGAAAAAAATATTACCACATACCAAATTTGAGGTTAATCGGTTACTCCTTTCGAGAGTTATCGTGCGCACCAGCCAGCAGACACACAGACAGACAGACAGACAGACAGACAGACAGACAGACAGACAATCAGACAGACAGACAGACAGACAGACAGACGGAAGGACATTGCTCATTCGACTTAAAATGACCCAAAACGGATTTCCTCCGAACATACTTGGGGTCTTAGGTCACTCCTTCGACGTGTTACATTTTTTTCCGTAGCAAATGATATATACCCTCGTCACACTAAAGTGAGGGTATAATTAATACACTTATATATGTTCCAATCCAACCTCAAGATAAACACAAATAAGACTTTGTATATACATATGTATTCAAAGTCTTATTTGTGGTTAGCTTGAGGTAGTGTTGGAACTGGCCGATTAAAAATTGTATCACAAATCAATTACATCATAAAAAGACATGTGAGATATTTTCCATTTCACTTCGTGAGAAATGTAATATGGAATTTGGTGGATTCAGTGTGGTGGAAGAATGTTGTTCATTCTTTGTCAGACTAAATTCATTGAAAATGTAGTATAAAGTTCAGAATGTGAAGATATTTGGATTGTTGCAACAGCTATAGCTAATGCTAAGTATGAAATTATAGAAGAAAGCATAAGCCACGAAGCACAGAAGTTGAAAATGATTCAATATTTGCTAAATATTAACTATGTACCAGCGGGAGTGATAAAATATGGCCCGTGTTCAAACTTAATCTCAAGCAGGAGCAAAATAGTATCACATATATAGTTTAAAGTTAATCGATCATTGCTTGTGAGAGGTATCGTGCGCATTATCCGGACGAACATACCTCAAATATCTTCAATGACTTGAAACAGATTTCAACCAAGCATATATAAATCGTCTCAGGTAAATCAGATTGATTTGTTACACTTTTTATACCCCACAGGTTATCACAATATTATCCCCCTCTAAAGTATACAGGTAGACTCAGAATCAAAAACAGAATCGATCTAACCATGACCGCCCATACACCTGTCCGCAAAGTATAGATCGCAATCTTACTTGGTGAAATTTCAAACGACGCACTCTTTTATATCAGAGATGAAGAGTTTGTGTAAAATAGGTTCAGATTTAGATATAACACCCATATATAAGTACATATATGTACCTCAGATTTGACAATTAAGCGCTTTATTAGCCACATCTTAAACTTATGTGTATGAAATTCGACAAAAATAAATGCCTTTAACCTAGCAAAAGTAGTACTGCATTTTAACAAAAGCGGTTCAGATTTACATAAAACAATCCATATATGTGTTCCTTCCGATTTGACCTCTTAGCGCTATAAAAGCTGTATTTCAAAATCAATCATTTAGGAGAGATTAGTTTCTTTATCCAAAAACGAACGCTGTTGATTTTTTGTCGGTACTGATTTAGCTATATCAAATAATAAAATTTAAAAGTTTATGAAACAACAACAACAAAAAATCGGTCCCACTATATAGGCTAGAGTTCGACAGAAGGTGGTTTGTTCGGCCAAAGTCGAATGTTTTGCAATTTCTATTTTAACTCACTAAAAAGCGTTGATGTGTCACTTTGTATAGAGTTCAATATGTAAACAATCGACTATCTTCTAACTAATAATTTAGCGTACTCCTGACTTCTTTTGTCAGGTTTAGTAATGCTCGAAAAACGATATTTATAACCACACTGTGCTACAGGATATTTATTATAAGTTTGTTTCGTGTCAGATATTTATAACATCTAGAAATACTACTTCTAGACCCACCTTAAGATATACCGATCGACTCAGAAGCTTACGCAGATCAATGTTCCATTTCATTGCCGGCCTGCGGCAATGACTCCTCTGGGGTTATGTTCATCCTAGAGGAGTCAATACTTTGGTTACCTCCCATTTGTGTGGGAGGTAAAAAAAGGATTCGTTCGTTTTTCTCAAGATGAAAGCGACATTCCGAATGGGAATGAGATGAGACCAATTGCAAATGAAAGTTGAAATTATCCATAACAAAACAGACCATTTCAATTGGGAAGATTTGATGTAGAACAAACCATACATGTTTATATTTAACAAAATCGGTTGAAAACATTGTTCTCTACAGCTTGAAGAAGTCTAATAAGATAGAAACTTTATATGGGTGATATATCAAAACATGAACCGATATGCTGGATTTCCTAAATGCTGACAATTTAGCCAGATCAACTGAAAAATATGTTCTCTAGACCGACAAGGAATATAATCGGATGGGATCTTTTGATGGGTCAATGCTTCCCTAGTTAAGGAATACCTCTGTAACAATATTCGTAAGTATTGGTTTATATTTACGAACAACACTTTGATCGCAAAACAAAATGGATAGACGGACAGACAAGTGCTACAAAAAGTTAATACAACCTGTGCACAATTATGTATAAAGAGGGTTGTGACTAAATCTAATCAGATTTTTATAAAATTGTTAGTGTTAGTTCCATGTAAAATACAACTTCAAACGTGCCATACTTATGCAGCTAAATCTAAATCGAATTCGATTTTGGACAATCTTTGGTTTCAGCATGGATGGCGCACAATGACGCACATCCCAAACACACAATCAATCTTCACCGTTAGATCTTTTTTACCGTACAGAATCGTAGTATGCTACCGTGAATCCGGTGGAGGCAACCACTCCGATCGTTCTTAAATTTTGCAGTTTAGAGTATTTGGCAGCTGTAAAGATCCCTATTGAATTTGGTTGAAATCGGTTCAGATTAGATATAGCTCCTATATATATCTATCGTCCGATTTGGCCCTTTAGTCCTATAGAAGCTGTATTTTACATCCAATCGTTTTGAAATTTAGAATGGTAGAGTTTCTTGATCCATGAACCAACATTGCCGAATTTGAAGAAAATCGGTTAAGATTTAGCTATAGCTCCCATATATATGTTTCGTCCGATTTTGCTCTTTAGTCCTGCACCCAGGAAAATAATTGCTTGGAATTCGATTGTAACAATAAAAATATAGTACTAGCAACAAAAAGTATATTGCATGCACCGTCTGTCGGTTGTATATATATATAATTGGTTGAAACAACAATAATTACATGGATACGATACAAATGAAAATGCTTGCAACTAAATTGATGGTTTTATCAATCGAATTAAGATTGTTTTTTCATTGACACTCGGTTAGTTGTGGTAACCAATTTTAAGTTTTCATTTTAGTACCATATGATCGATTTTTGGTTGTGACAGCCAATGTTTTATTCTTGACAACAGAAATTGTATCAATAGACCAAAGATTATTATTGCAACGAATAATTGGTTACTACAACAGAAAAAATTTAATAAATAAATAATCGTTTATTGGTTATCCCAATCATTTCCCAAATTTTGAATAATTAAATGTATTTTTGGAAATACAACCGAAAGATTGGTTGATGTTCTTTTGCTGATACATAACAAACAAAACAATAAAATTACTCGACATAAAAAATTCAACATTTTGTTCAAGAATGGTATAGGTAATCAAAAATAATCTCGTGTGGATAATAATTTGTGGAATGCAGAATATGTTGTGCAAAATATTTTACATAAATAAAAAAATAAAAGCAACAATCATGAAATTGAAAGCACAGGGTTAAGCGATATTTACATACAAGTTTTGTGTTTTTTCCGTGTACTAAAATGTGTGTCAAATATTTCCACATCTTATAATAGTGATGAATTTGTAATATGGGATTTTTAATTTTGTTATGAATTGTTTTGTTTTTTGTTCAATAAATAAAATAAAAATTAATGAAAACTGTTTTTAATTAATTGTCGGTAGTATATGACTGACAAACTGTCAGAACAACGAATTTTTTAAAACAGTTGGTGTGGCAACTACAAAATATAATTTCAGCCACCATTTTCGTAGTTGCTGCAACCAAATATGATCGTTGTCATCATGGAAACAGATGTATACCACAACCAAAATATTGGTTGTCCTGATGGAATCGCATGATAGTAGACATAACTACTTCGTTTGGCAAATAATTCGGTTGAGGCAACCAAACTGTATTCTGTGTGTGTAGAAGCTGTATTTTACATCCAATCATTTTGAAATTTAGAATGGTAGAGTTTCTTGATCCATGGACTAACATTGCCGAATTTGAAGAAAATCGGTTAAGATTTAGCTATATATATATGTTTCATCCGATTTGGCAAATTTATGTAAATAATTTATACTTGAATTACAAAATTTATATTTCTACGAGAGTGGTGTAGGGTATTATATAGTCGGCCCCGCCCGACTTTAGACTTTCCTTACTGATTTTTCCTCTTAATTTATTTTTGCGAAAATAAACTTTAAAGAGAACCTCCGGTATACTGATGCTATAATTCTATGATGATTTTCACCAACTTCGTAATGGGTGGGGTGGTTTGCGGTCGGGTGTAACAAAGATATGTATAAAGAAATTTTTTTTATGGTACAACATTGAACTTATTTCATGCTAATCCCTCAATAAAGCCTATATTTTTGACTATATAATGAAAACAATGTTGATGAAATACTTGTACGTATACTATTATCTATCAAGAACTATAGTTTGAATTTTTTGCATTTCTTTTGATGATATTGCTCATTTAGAAAAAGAACGTCACAAATCAAAATTTTAAAATTTCCAAGTGCTCATACAAAAATGTCCTGCTCTTCCAAATGTAAAGATTGTTGATGGATATTTTGGATTTATGAAGTAGGCAACAATATTTTACAAACTTAGAAATAATTTTGTCCCATTCGCTTGTCTGGTTCATTTTCTATAGGCTGCACAAATTGTCCATAGGCGGAATTTCCGATTTTGAGTTGTGACGTCCTTTTTCTATATGAGCGATATTTACAAATATATACAAAGAATGGAAAAATTTGTGGCAACTTAAAATTACTGTATCAAATTTTAAGTAATTTTTCATAAGGATCGATTTTTGTCAACATGTTGTTTCATCGGAGAGAACAGGAGTTTTTTTATATTCTTAAAAAAAAATCATTTAAATAAAATCCATTCAATCCTGGTTGAAATATCAACATCAACGCAGAATTCCAATATTACTCAGAGGTCGGAAATGCGATTAAAAAATACTCAGTTCGATACAATTTGTCCTCACCGCTTTTAGTGAGGGCGGGGGAGGGCACAATTGATCACCTCTGAGCAAAAAATCTCCATTTTGATGTGGGTTAATGGTAGTATTACATTTGTGTCAACCAACCGCCAAAAACGAGAACGGTAACAGCCAAAGAAAAACTCGATTGCGAAATACCGTCCGCCGTAATGGTAAAACAAACATTGTTAAGGCCTTTGGAATTAAATGGGATTCCTTTGGCATACATTCGCATTTGCCACGAATTCGAAATAACTACACCGGCAACCCCCCCACTCCATTAGGGACGAGAAGTGATGATAGATTTCGGTTACGATACAATAAATACTCGGGCATGTCGATGTGATTGAAATCAATTTGAAATCTCTTTCTCTTCTTTTTTACAATTTATTTGTTGTGGAATTTGTGTATAAGCTTTTAATGGCCAAACAATTTAGATAATAATTTATTTGCTTTTATCAAGGATACTCGTATATATGGATGGAGGGGGACAACATAAGGCCGGGCACAGGGCAAGAATGTGGCGGAGTCGATTATAGAAGCCTATTGATATACGATTTATTTAATGACGAATTTGCTTCAAATAATAAATGATCTAATGATAGTTGATTGAGTTTTGCATTTGTTGTTTACATATATAAATATACTTTTTTTGCTTTGTTTAATTTTCTGTTTCGGAGCGGTATTTTATGACCAAAGCTTTAAGTAAATATTATTTTATGAAATTGAAATATTTGAGATTCCTTTTGAGGACAACAGTAATAATTGTGAGTGTATGTGTATGTGTGTGTACGTATGAATGTATATGTGTGTGTGTGTCATACAAAACAAATATTTTCCCATTTAAATGTTTATTATTGGCCAAAAATCATTTGCATCGAAGTGAGTGCATCTATGAATATGTATGTCGACTATCGATTTTGTGTTAAATAAATATTAATTCTTTGTTGTAGTGAAATTCAATTATATGGCAATGATTTTAAATTTCAGGTGAACATTTTAGAATATCTGAACAGCAACAACACTAGCTTACAGCCATTTTTCGAAGAATGTGTGTATATGGGGAATTCCACGACAAATTGACCAGTTCAAAAACTCTCCATTTTGACTTTTTGCCATTTTGTATACTTTTTAGTAAATCGCGAAGAAACGCTCCTTGAAAAAGTGAATAGTCCAAAAATAAATAACCACAAATATTTTGGAACAATAAATCTAAAAAATGGAGAGATGGAAAAATTCAGATGCCAGATTCGGTTTCATTGAACCAAAATGTTTTAAAATAGAGCACAATAATGTCAGAGCAACGTCTTCTCTAACCTCTGGAAATTATTGGTAAATAAAAAAACTGGGTCATTTTAAGTCATTTGAGTAATGTCCGTCCGTCTGTCTGTTGGCTGGTGCGCACGATAAATCTCGAAAGGATTAACCGATTGACTTCAAATTTGGTATGCGGAAATATTTTTCTCTATCTCCGGCTAAGTTCGAAGATGGACCATATTGGTCCACTCCTTCTAGGTCCACAAATGGACCGTTTTGCACCAAATGTTAACAGCTTATAACTTTAATACGAGTGTATACTTGACATTTTGTACACTATAATGATTTTATAGTACCTAGAGTCCAGAGAAAAGTGGTTGTTATTGGAAAGCCACTTCTGTTACCTCCTACACAAATAACTTTAATACCATTACATATTTTAAAGTTTTTAAAGGCAATTGATAACACAGTGCGACAAAATAAACTCAAGTTGAGAAGCAAATGACGCGATACTATTTTTACTGTAAGTCTTGTCGAGTAAAACACGAATATTTTTTTGGAATTCCCCGGACGCCCCCAAAATCCGGATTTACGGGTAAAAACCAGATTTTCTTGCCTTTTTTCACTTGAACGCCTATAACTTTATTAATTAATCGATCTCCAATCTCTAATAGAATTTAGAAAGAAATGAATTAGACCTTTCGAGCGGTGTATGTATTGTTTGTTTGAAGCTGTAGGAATATAGGTTTATTTGCCCTACAAACACATTTTTTTCATTTTTGTCCGCCATTTTCTAGTATAGACAATGTTTTTACCAATTATATTGTGAGATGACCGTACGATTAATTAATTTACATATATAGTATACAGGGTGGCTGATATGTAATGCAACAAAGTAAAGCGCTATATTTTTTTATTTTTTTTTTAAACTTTATTGCTCAAAAGCAAAAAGTGTCGGAAATAACATAAAACTTTAGAAACAGTTTAGATTTGTTCGAATTGGCCACCTTTGGCACAAATTATGGTCTTCAAACGGCCGACAGAGCCACTTTCGCTCCACGAAAGTGGCTCTGCGGTATTTTAGCCCATTCCCGGCGAAGCGCCGTCTTGAGATGATCGATACTTTGGTATTTGTTAGTGCGAACCTTACTCTCTAAAATGCCCCAGTCGCAAAAGTCCAACGGATTGAGATCCGGAGATCTTGGTGGCCATTGTGCGGTAGAAATGAAGCGAGGAACCTCCTTATTAAGCCATTCTTGGTTGACGCGTGCTGAGTGCGATGGTGCTGAGTCCTGTTGGAATGTCCATCATGGTCTGCGGCCGAAATGTTTGTCTGTCCAGGGCTTCAATACTGTCTTTAAGACATTTTCCCGATAATTTATTTTGACCCCATGGTCGATGAATACGAGCGGGGAGCGACCATCGGCCGTTACGGCGGCCCACACCGTTACCATCGGCGGCGCTTGAGTTCTGGTGGCCAATCGAAGGTGTAAATTTTAGCTGACCTCTTTGGCAAGTAAACCCGATCATTTTGTTTGTTCACAAACTGCTCAATTTGGAATGGCTTCTCATCGGAGAAAACCAAATTCGGTAACTGGCCACTTTCGTGCAAGCGAAGCAACTCCTTGGCTCTTTCCAGTCTAACTATTTTTGTGCATCGGTGAGCTCTTGCACTTTTTGGAACTTCAATGGCTTTAGTCCAAGCTCATTTTTTAATATGTGTTGTATCCGTTCTCGCGATATGTTCAGCTCACGACCAATTTTTCTACCACTGCGGCGTGGATTTCGATAAAATCTGGCCTTTACTTTTCGCATCATTTCTGGTGTTGTTACCGTTTTTTTTCGTCCACTTTTTGGACGCGATGCAACACTGCCAGTATTACGGTAACGAGCAATGGTACGAGAAACAAAAGATTTATTCACATTTAAATGCTGGAGCGCTCTAACGATAGCCACTTGTGTTTTTCCACCCAAATATAAAGCAATCACACTATCACGCTTGAATTCCATCACCAATAACTTTTTTTGTGATTGCAATAGATCAAAATGCTTTTGTAAGCTTGTAAAAAATAAAATGAACTGTCACTGAAATAAATCTGTCAGCTATCAGACTAGCGGTTTAGAAATGATAGCAACCTGAAGTTGGTTGCAATACATATCAGCCACCCTGTATTTTATAAGGAAAAAAAATGCAACCATTCTCTTAACTTGCACAATTTGTTAGCGAGAGTGCTGTAATTTTGTGCATATGTATCTGGTTGCAGTTTACATGATTGGTTTATAAATGGGCGGAAACGGACAAATGGGCGTGGCACCGCCCATATAAGCCAAATTTTGAAATTTAACAAACAGACACTCTCTTTTATATCTATACTGGACCCGGTCCACTTCGTTGCCCCAGATTGAGTTTTCCGACCCCGTCCATTTTTGAACCAATCACAAATCCTGCCACCAAATACGTATACATAAAATAACAACACTCTCGCTAACAAATTGTGCAAGATATCTCAATTCCAAAATGTGGCTTACATGGACGGGGCCACGCCCATTAGTCTGATCCCGCCCATTTTTTAACTAATCACGTAGACTGCCACCAGATATATATACAAAAAATTACAGCATTCTCGCTACTAAATTGTGCAAGATATCTAAATTTCAAAATTTGGCTTATATGGGCGGGGCCATGCCCATTGGTCCGATTCCGCCCATTTTTGAAAAATTCACATAATCTGCCACTAAATGCATACACACAAAATTTCAGCACTCTAGCTAAAAATTTTTCTCAATATCAAAATTGGACACATATGGGCGGGTCCACGCCCACTTGATATATCAAAAATTCAAGTACCCTATTTTCAGCACCCCCTGCACATGTACATTATGTGAAAATTTCACGATGATCGGTCTAGCCGTTTAGACGTCTATACGGAACAAACAAACATACAAACAAACAAACCCACAAACAGACACTCTCTTTTATATATACTAGCCGAGCCCGGTGCGCTTCGCTGCCCATGTCAAAATTAGCGCTGTAGAAACTGTATTTTATATCCGATCAGTACGAAATTCGGCAGAAATAGGTTTGTTATTACATGAAGGAATACTGCCAAATTCGGAGAAAATCGGTTCAGATTTAGATATAGCCCCATATATATGTTACCCCCGATTTGACATGTAAGCGCTGTAGAAACTGTATTTTATATCCGATCAGTACGAATTTCGGCAGAAAGAGGTTTGTTATTACATGAAGGAATACTGCCAAATTCGCAGAAAATCGGTTCAGATTTAGATATAGCCCCCATATATATGTTACCCCCGATTTGACATGTAAGCGCTGTAGAAACTGTATTTTATATCCGATCAGTACGAAATTCGGCAGAAAGAGGTTCGTTATTACGTGAAGGAATACTGCCAATTTCGGAGAAAATCGGTTCAGATTTAGATATAGTCCCCATATATATGTTACCCCCGATTTGAAATTCAAGCGCTGTAGAAACTGTATTTTATATCCGATCAGTAAGAAATTCGGCAGAAAGAGGTTTCTTATTACATGAAGGAATACCGCAATATTCGGAGAAAATCGGTTAAGATTTAGATATAGCCCCCATATATATGTTACCCCCAATATGACATGTAAGCGCTGTAGAGACTGTGTTTTATATCCGACCAGTACGAAATTCGACAGAAACAGGTTTCTATTTTACATGAATGAATATTCAAGGAAAATCGATTCAGATTTATATATAACCTCCATATATATGTTCCTCCAGATTTGGATACAAAGCGCTATAGAAGTTGTACTTTACTTCCGATCATTACAAAGTTCTCCAGAAAAATGTTTCTCAATTTAGGAACGAATATTGCTTAATTTAGCGATTATCGGTTCAAAATAAGATATACATACACACACACCACATTTACCAATTATTCCAAATTATTATCGCAATGACCCTTATCGCATTGTTAGGGAGGTGTAGGGTATTATATAGTCGGCCCCGCCCGACTTTCTGCCTTTCCTTACTGGTATTAGTAATAAATTCACTGAATGAAAAAATACCGAATTCAGTGGAAAGTCCAGAAAATAGAAATGTATACTTATAAAATTTCCAAATTCTTGTTTCATTGGTCATGCATCACATTATGATATTGCGATTGTATTGGAGTGAGCAGCTGTAATTATCGCATACCGAGCATTTTTGTTCATGTATTTCCTATACAATACTTGCAAGATATATCAAAATATGGGCTGTGCCACGCCCACTGGTCCTATTCCGCCCATTTGTAAGCCAATCACGTAGACTGCTACCAGATACATATACGCAAAATTTCAACACTCTCGCTAACAAAATGAGCAAGATAATTCAATTTCAAAATTTGGCTTATATGGGCGGTGGCACGCCCATTGGTCAGATCCCGCCAATTTTTGGACCAATCGCGTGGACTGTCACCAGATACATATGTACAACATTACAGCACTCTAGATAAAAAATTGTGCAAGATATATCAATTTCGAAATTTGGCTTATAAGGGCGGGGCCACGCCCATTGGTCCGATCCCGCCCATTTTCTGACCAATTACGTAGAATGCCACCAGATACATATACACAACATTGCAGCACTCCCGCTAGCAAATTGTGCAAGATATCAAAATTTGGTCTATGTGGGCGGTGCCACGCCCATTGGGCCGATCCCGCCCTTTTTTGGACCAATAACACAGACTGACACCATATACATATACACAAAATTCCAGCACTCTCGCTAACATATTGTGCAAGATATCAAAATTTCAAAATTTGGATTATATGGGCGGGGCCACGCCAATTGGTCCGATCCCGCCCATTTTTGGACCAATCACTCAGAATGACACCATATACATATACACAAAATTCCAGCACTCTCGCTAACAAATTGTGCAAAATATCTTAATTTCAAAATTTGGCTTATATGGGCGGGTCCTCGCCCATTGGTCCGATTCCGCCCATTTTTGGAAAATTCACATAATCTGCCACTAAATTCATACATACAAAATTTCAGCGCTCTAGCTAAACATTTTTCTCAATATCAAAATTGGACCCATATGGGCGGGTCCACGCCCACTTGATATATCGAAAATTATATACACAAAATTCAGCAATCTCTCTAACAAATTTCTCAAGATATATCAATTTCAAAACATGGCTCATATGGGCGGGGTCACTACCGTTGGTCTAATCCCTCCAATATTTTTACCAATCACGTAGCATGTCACCAGATAAATATATACAAAATTACAGCAATCTCGCTAACAAATTCTGGTAGATATCTCAATTTCAAAATTTTACCTAAAGGGTGTCCCAAGAAGAGCGCAATTTTTTAATTTTGAATAAAACACAGATATTTAAGAAAAAATCGTGAAACTTTATTATATCGTAAAGTAGACAGAATGAGGTTATGTATGGAACAATATATCGTGCAGATGGCCGCCGCGGCTTTGCTGGCATGCACGCGATCTTTTAATGAAATTTTCAATGACCGTTTTGCATGAATGCTGCGGTATTTCATTAATGCAGCGTCCAATTTCGTCTTTTAAGGCTTGAGTCGTCGTCGGCTTATTCGCGTAAACCATCGACTTCAAAAAACCCCAAAGAAAAAAATCTAATGGTGTTAAATCGCACGATCTAGGCGGCCAATTCTGATCTCCAAAACGCGAAATAACACGACCGGGAAATGACTGATGCAGCAATTGAATTGTTTCTCTGGCTGTATGACATGTGGCGCCGTCTTGTTGGAACCACATGTCCTCCACATTCATTTCTTCAATTCTAGGCAAGAAAAAACTGGTTATCATTTCACGATACCGAACACCATTGACTGTTTGCGCTTGACCTGCCTCATTTTCATAAAAAAAAGATCCAATGATTCCTCCAGCCCAAAAACCACCCAAAAACCGGTCGATCGACCTGGTCGATGGCGCGTTGTTGTCTTTACATCACTAACAGACCCAGTTTCGGCAAATTTATCCATTAATCTCTTTACAGTTGACTCTTTTGGAGCATTATTGTGACCCCAAATTGATCGCAATTTGCGAACTGTAGCCGCAAAACTTTCACCATTTTGGTAAAACAATTTCACAATGAGAATGCGTTGTTCATTCGTGTAGCGTTCCATTTTTACTAACCTCGTACCTTCTACTAACAAACAATAACAATTATTCAAATGTCAAACAATGACACTTCGAATGTTGCGAGATTTAAAAATTGCACTCTAATATTTCTTATTCTTAAGTTAGTTGTACACGCTGAAAAAAAATCGCTCATGTACTATATTGTCCCAAACATATTCGGCTTGAAACATATATATGTCTAGGGTACACTCTAAACATATAATATTGCGTACACACAAAAAGTATATATTTGGGAAAATGTTATTATAAACGAATCTTTGTTTACACCCCAATAAGTTTTTAGTTGGGACTATTATTTAATAAACATATATTTATTTGCACTTAAAAATTCAGAAAATACGTTTGTTGTGTTAAATTGTTTACTAATTTAAAGTTATTTTTTAGAATTTTTTTTTAATGTTCGTAAAAATATAAATAAAAATAATTGAAATCGTATAATCATGGATCAAAATAAATTACTTGGAGGATTGACAAAAAATTATAACTTGGAATACTAATTTAGAAATTTGAAATGATTGATTTAAACAAAATGTAATGCTTCATAAGGTATTGTAACTGGGAGGTGCAATTCGAAACTAAGGAAAAATTTAAACTGAAATTCTAAAAAGTCAGAAAACGTTTTGAAAATCTTTTTTAAATAAAATATGTTGGGATAATTTCCAAAACAATAATTTTATTTGTATTTAAACACATATTTTATTAGAGAAATTTAATTTGCAAATATATTGTGCTGTAATATATTAATACATGCGTTCTAAATATATTTTATTGATTTACAAATAAAGTTTATTTGCTCAGAAATATATATTATAAAAAAATTTGTGTTACAAATATATTTCCTTTCGATTCAAACATATCAAAAACATATTTTGTTTTTGTACTCAGGCTCAAGATCGTTATTGTTGTTTTCAGTATATGAAAACAACTTTGTTAAAAATTAAAGAAGAAGCATGTGACATGTATTGGGGGCGGTTGTAATGGTTGGATAGACAACCGCCCCCAATACATGTCACTTGCTTCTTCTTTAATTTTTAACAAAGTTGTTTTCATATACTGAAAACAACAATAACGATCTTGAGCCTGAGTACAAAAACAAAATATGTACTATGAAAGCAGATCGAATAAAACAAAAAAAAAAAAGGTCGATTTTGCCCCGTGTACATATAAGTTTATTTGATGTATGATTAAAAGCCGAATAGTCAAAGAATAGGAATTTATTTTCCAATTTTATGAAAGTTTGCCATGAAGTCTCATATTCTATTTGATCACGTCTAGTCGGTGCGACCATAACTGGAAAACCACAAATTTAGGCAATTGTAATAGATGTGTTTGGTCCTCAAATACTTTTATCGGTTTGACCACAGGCCGATCATAGAATTACGATTTGTTTGCTTTAGCATGACGGCTACAGGGCTGGACCTATTTTCTTAAAAGATGGCTGAATGGTACGCCAATATTTTGAAAGTTTCATACACTTAATGGATAACTGTACTCGTATAGAAAAGAGCTTTGTATATGGGTCAGAATATTTAATATCGACCTGTGTAGTTTATTTTGGATAAAATGTTTATAAGCATTTACAAATAGTTAAAATAGGATCACGATTTAATTTTTTTAAAATAAAAATTAAATAGTTTTATGGCCATTTGTGAAAAAATTAAAAAAAATTAGTTATTGTATTTTACGTAATTTGTAATTGCTCTCCAACGGCTAAAATTTTACTTTGTTTTAAAGAGGACACAATGAAACAATTTTTTGTAAATGTTTTTTTTTGAATTTTTTAAAAAACATTTTTTTTGAAAAAACCTTTGTAGTAAAAATTATTTTGGTCACTACTGCACTGACCACAGTTCAAATCGTGTGAATGTGAATAGCATATTCCAGCTACGTCGTTAACTGCATGTGTGCAAATTTTCAGATTATTACTTTTACATAGGGCCAGTGGTCAAGAGATCGCCAACCACTCGGCGGAGAAATAAATACTTACGTATACGTATTATAGTATGTTCCAAACTTCGATATAATCTGTTTAGTCATGATAATATAAATTAAATCATATATTTCAAAATCTAATCGCGTGCATACATATTGACCACACCCAAAAACTAGATACATTTTTGTTAATTATATTACCGCTATTATTGGAAAGCGGCAACAGACAAACAAACGATTTATAATATTAAAAATAGAACAAAAAGTATTTGCGAACTCACTTTCACAAATAAAATATGTGTTACACACAAACAAAGTTATTGTTTACGAGTAAGAAGTTTTACAAACATACAAGTATCATAT
This sequence comes from Eudasyphora cyanicolor, assembly GCA_963930755.1. Taxonomy (NCBI): domain Eukaryota; kingdom Metazoa; phylum Arthropoda; class Insecta; order Diptera; family Muscidae; genus Eudasyphora; species Eudasyphora cyanicolor. Next base: position 231,872,757 of record OZ005737.1, on the reverse strand, counting down.
CAAAAAAAGGTTTTTGAAACTTTGGTGACTTCTTCGAAATTTTTCGCGATTTTTAAGGCACTGGGTGCACTTTTTCGGGTAGGTTTGTTCCGCTATTTTGTTCTCCTATTCAATATTTACAATTTTGCTTCAGACACAAAAGAGATATTCCGTACTGTAAACCCCCCCCCCCAAAAAAATAAACAAAAAGTGCAAAAAATCCAATTTGAGCAACAAAAAAAAAATCGCATGGCCATCACCACGCTCCTTTTTGTACCCTCCACACAAAATAGTCAAATCATACAAAATTTAGTACTTCATAACGTCAATATCCAGTGCACATAAACGCTTATAATTCGGCACAGTTCAATATACTTAAATTATCTACATTTCAGCGAAAAATAGGTGTACATGTTAACAAACAAATTAATTCGTGTAATATTCCATATTACATCACTCACAAAGTAAGGGTATACCTTAGTCCACCGACTGAAACTTTCGTACTTGCTTAATTGTAAGAATGTCATTTTTCTCTACCAAATTAACAAAGTATGGTCTCTATTAATTTTTTTGAATAAACTATTATTGGTCTAAAAGCTTACAAAAATTTGCACAAATTTGGCCTTCCGGAATCACTGAGTGGTCTCTGACATTTCTGTTTTTTTTTTTCGTAAACAAAAAGTGAGAATTTTTGTTGGTCTCATATTTTTAGAGGATATACGATTTGTATGCTCTATGTTTTAGTTAGTTTTTTTATAAATTCTTTTATTATTCTCTTTTGGTTTGCAGTGTCTTTTTGTGTTGTTAGTATGTTTTTTTTGTGGTGGAAATGGTGATGTCGACTATTTACGAAAAAGCTTTCTTCGCATTATCTTCAACAGTTCAAATCTATTGTTTGTGGTTATTTTTCAGCTTTGTCATCGTCAGAAAGAGTAGCGTTGCTTTTGATTGTTACAATGCTCATTGGGGATTTTCGACTGAGCTATACACTGAGAAAATGTTAACCTATAAATCACTAAAGAAGGACTAAAGTAGGGCGGATTGGACTAGAGCAGAGCAGAGCTAGTGGAAATATTGTTAAGTTTTATCAATGTTCCAATGGTAAATTTGTATTTTATTGCGCTTGTTTCAAAATCTGGAAACAGACATATGCAAGGGCTATGATATCCATATCTGTGGCTAGTTTTTAGAAATTAGTCAACGTCATTATAAAGATCTGTTGAGAAATTCGGATTTTATTGAGCTTTGATACAATAACGAGATGGAGGTATATATTAGTATTATAATATATTCTGCTTGTTTGAATCAGGAATATATGTTTATCGGCCCTACAAACACATTATTTTCATTTTTTTTTTTTGAATTTTCTAGTTAAGGCTATGTTTTTGTGAACTATTGTTTGAGATAACCGCAAGATTAATTGATATATTTTTAATTTTATAAGGAAAAAATGCAACCAGTCTCTTAAAAATTCGTTTGCAAATGAATGATTTATAAAATTTTGTATAATATTAAATGTGTTCATAAATACAGGGTCCCCCATATTCGACGGACCCATCTGGCAACGCCATAACTTTTGACAGAGATGTCAGATCGCTTAATGACATACCGCGTTTGAAGCGTCAGTCCAAGCAGATTTTTACCATGGAACAATACACGCCACGCGAGCGCTCTGAAATAGTTGAAATTTACATTCAACAGAAGAAGTCAATTGTGAAAACTCAACGTGCTTTTAAAATATTAAAAAATGTGAGAAGTGCGCCTTCTAAGAACACCATTAAGCGTTTATACGAAAAATTTTCGACTGGTGAGGCTCTTTCTAATCCGAAGAGGCCAAATAAAAGTCGACCAAGGCGATCGGCCGAGAATATCGCTGCCGTTCGAGCCAGTGTTGAGAGGTCCCCAAGAACATCCCAAAAACGCCGTTCTCAGCAGTTGGGCATGGCTCGGTCCACTTTGCAACGGATTATTCGCGTTGATTTGCATTTGTTCCCGTACAAAATTCAATTGACGCAAAGATTGTTGCCTGTGGACAAGCCTCGTCGATTGGAATGGGCCCAACGAGTCATCGAAAAAAACATGGGTCCGTCGAATATGTACTAGTTTTTTGTTTTCGATAGCTTTTTCATCAATCATTTTCAGAAAATAAAAAAAATATTATTTCTGATGTTTTTTTGGCTAAATTGAAAATTATTTTTGCATTTTTGGCAAAAATTATATATTAATTTCAACTTTTTTGGTCAAACAAAAGCTTATGTCATTTGCTTTAATAGCTTAAAATCAATTTATGGGATGTGCCCCGCTTATATATCAAAACAAAGATAATCACAAAAAAAAATTTAGGTTGCACAACATATTTTACCATAACTCGATAAACATTTATCCTAATAAATTTTCATCCCATCAGCGAATTCAAAGATAACTTACAAGATATTGCGAAAAAATCAGTTTCTTGAGAAAATTTTAATAATTTTTTGATTAAAATCTCTTTAAATCATAGAAAAATTCGCAACTATTAAATTTTTGATTATTTTGTCGTAAAGTCTGATCAGTTATAATTCCCAAAAAATTTAGTGCAAAAACTATTTTTAATTTTGCAAAAAAAAAAAAATAAAAAAAAAATATTTTTGCGATTTTTTTTTGTCTTAAAAACATTATTGAACCAGTAGGGAAAGGCAAAAGTCGGGCGGTGCCGACTATATAATACCCTACACCACTCTCGTAATATTGAATAACTCTGATATATAAATTTTGTAATTCATGTATAAATTGTTTACATAAATTTACTTTTGGGACATTTTATACTTAAATAATACCCTGTACCACAGTGTGGTATAGGGTATAAAAACGATTGGATCTAAAGAGCCAAATAGATGAAACATATCTAAATCTTAACCGATTTTCTTCAAATTCGGTAGTGTTGGTTCATGGATCAAGAAACTCTACCATTCTAAATTTCAAAACAATTGGATGTAAAATACAGTTTTTATAGGACTAAATGGCCAAATCGGACGAAACATATATATGGGAGCTATAGCTAAATCTTAACCGATTTTCTTCAAATTCGGTAGTGTTGGTTCATGGATCAAGAAACTCTACCATTCTAAATTTCAGAATGATTGGATGTAAAATACAGCTTTTACAGGACTAAAGAGGAAAATCGGACGAAACATATATATTGGAGCTATAGCTAAATCTTAACTGATTTTCTTCAAATTCGGCAATGTTGGTTCATGGATCAAGAAACTCTACCATTCTAAATTTCAAAACGATCGGATGTAAAATACAGCTTCCATAGGACTAAAGGGCCAAATCGGACGAAACATATATATGGGAGCTATAGCTAAATCCTAACCGATTTTCTTCAAATTCGGCAATGTTGGTTCAAGGATCAAGAAACTCTACCATTCTAAATTTCAAAACGATTGGATGTAAAATACAGCTTCTATAGGACTAAAGGGCCAAATCGGACGAAAGATATATATGGGAGCTATATCTAAATCTGAACCGATTTCAACCAAATTCAATAGCGATCTTAACACCCGCGAAATACTATAAACTGCAAAATTTCAGAACGGTCGGAGTGAAATTGCGACCTGTAGTCGACGAACAACTTTACATTGACAGACGGACGGACGGACAGACGGACAGACATCGTTAAATCGACTCAGCTAGTGATTGTATAATACCCTGTACCACAGTGCGGTGTAGGGTATAAAAATCTAACGAAATCTCTGTGGGCATAATTTTCAAAATGCAATAGGTAATAAGTTATATGGATGGGACAAAAGGTTCGTATGATCAAAATTCAACACCCTCCAACTCGCGCAGTCCATAACCGATTTGGTTGAAATTTTGTGTCATAACTACTATCCAATAGGACTAAACTTGGTGCAAGTTTCATATCGATTGGAAGACATTGGTTTTAACAATTGACTGACATGAAGGCAGTATTCGTCTCTAGATCCAGAAACTTCACCTTCCAAAATAGTTGGACGTAAAAGAGAGCTGCAAATAGAGCTAAGCGGCCTTGGTGATTTTTTGGCAACACTGCTTTTGGCAGCTCAGATGTTTTCGAGTCTTCATCTTTAAAAATTGTTTTTCATCTTTAAACATTGAATTACATAGACCGTTCTATCGACTGAAATAAAGATTTCATACATATCTCTAAATTTAATGTGTTTTTTAACAAGTACCCTCTTAAAAAAGCTCTTAAAAATCACTCTATATAACTCTGAGACGATTTTCTTCAAATTCAGCTCTTTTTGTCCGTGGATCAATTAACTCTAGTTATCGGATTTTAAATGCAGCTTACATAGGACTTAGATGTCAAATCTGAGGTACATATGTACATATGGCAATATATCTAAATCTGAACCGATATTCCTCAAATTTGGCAGAATTGTTTCTGCCTCACATCGGGATGAACATATTATATAAAGGGGTTTCCAATAGGGATGATATGATACTGAAGTGACGTTTCGGCCATGATGATCTGTCATTTCTTTTTCATTGTATTCAGTAGTGTTTAGAATTTCATCATAGAGAGATATCCGCACGAACAACATTTACAAATTATTCAGTTTTATTATCAAAATAATCGTTCTCCAAATTTAAATAAAAAAAAATACTTTCCACTCGACCTACGACCTTGATACCCATAAGCAATATTTTAGCTCTCGTTAAGAGCTATCTTTTTGCCATTGACCGATTGTGGCTACGTGCCACACAGCAAATGAAACAATTATTGCTTTGGAGATTCGATTATTTCAAGAAATTGTGATATTGAATGGCCTCCAAGAAGTTGTGATTTAGCACCATTAGACTATTTCTGGTGGGCTTATTTGAAGTCATTGGTCTAAATAAACCAGACTCTCTTCAAGTCAATATTGAACGTGCCATTCATGACATTCGACTTGATTTAGTGGAAAAAGTGCTCGAAAATTGGGTTCATCGAATTCGTTCCATTTGAATGACGTCATTAAATAAAAACTTTTAAATTTCCTTAACAATAAATGTTTTTTTTTTCAAAGAAATCATATCACTCTTATTGGAAAACCCTGTATATGGGAGATATATCTAAACTTGAAACAACTGCCACATTTGAGTAGTACCGGCTCAGATTTAGACATAGCTCATTATGAAATTAAACTGTACGGTATTTTTTGATCCAAGAGTGAACGCTGACAAATTTGATGAAAATCTGTTTAAATTTACGTACATATATACCCATATATATGTTCCTTTCGATTCAGCATCGATGCGCTTTGAAGCCATTTTAAATACGTAGTTTCTTGATATACATATGAAAGACCACTGTGAGTTTTAAAATTACAGTTGCAGATATAGATATTGATTCATTAATGTGGTGAAGGGTACTAAATAGTCGGCTCCGCGGACTTTTGCATTATCTTACTTGTTTCGTTATTCAGCATTTCCGGGGTTGTGTAGAGTATTATATAATCGGTTCCACGCGATATTAGCCTATCCTATTTGTATACCCCCCACCATAGGATGGGGGCTATATTCATTTTGTCACTCCGTTTGTAACACCTCTAAATATTGATCTGAGACCCCATAAAGTATATATATTCTTAATCGTCGTAAAATTCTAATACGATTTAGCCATGTCCGTCATGTAATCACGCCACAGTCCGTAATAACAGATCAAGGTTGATCTATTTTGGTAGAAATATTTCTTAAAGTTGCAGGTTGTTTGGGATTGCAAATGGGCCATATCGGTCAATGTTTTTATATAGCTCCCCTATAAAGGTCGCTCCAAAATACAGTTTTGAGCCATAGATACCACATTTTTAACGCAAATTTAGCAGAAACTTTCCAGTTTGCATTCTATTTTGACAAGAATTCATCACAGCAAAAATTTTACAAATCGGTTCATATTTTGTTTTAGTCACCTTATAGAGATCGCCCCAAAATATATGTATTTATGGCTATAGATGTCGCTCCCAAAAATGCCTATTTAAGCCAAAAACACCACATTTCTAAGAAATTTACCTGAAACTTTGCTGTTTGTATTCTATTTTGGCAAGAATTCATCTCAATAGAATTTATATAAATCAGTTTTTATATTGTTGTGGTCCTCGTGTAGATCTAGTTCTCAAATATGCTAATTTAAGCCATAAATACCACATTTTCCAGCGTTCGTTTTTATACCCTACACCACACTGTGGTCTAGGGTATAATGAGTTTGTGCATTTGTTTGTAACATTCAGAAGGAGAAGACCTTGGTTTATTATACCGATCGACTTGGAATCACTTCCTGAGTCGATTTAACCATGTTCGTCTGTCCGTCCGTCCGTCTGTAGATGTATCGTTGTAATCAAAGTGCAGGTCGTATTTATAGACCGATTGTGATGAAATTAAGAACAGTGCTCTTTTTTGGCCCAAGGACGATCCCTATTGAAATCAGTCAAAATGGGTTCAGATTTAGATATAGCCCCTATATATATGTTACAACCGATTTGACATGTAAGCGCAGTAGAAACTGTATTTTGTATCAGATCACTACGAAATTTGGCAGAGAGAGTTCTCTCATTACATGAATGAACTCTGCCAAATTCGGGAAAATTCAGTTCAGATTTAGATATATGTATGTACATATTTTGTTTTTGCACTCAGGCTCAAGATCGTTATTGTTGTTTTCAGTATATGAAAACAACTTTGTTAAAACTTAAAGAAGAAGTAAGTGACATGTATTGGGGGCGGTTGTAATGGTTGGATAGACAGATCTGTTTCGGGAGCCACCAAACTCCCATTATCAATATCCTTATTACAACGATTACTTCAGTCGAAATTATTAAATATATACGCACAGTCAAGTATCATTAAACGAGAACTGTTTGCTAAAAGCGCATATCTCCAAAAAAAGACAACTCAGTAATCATCATCCCTCGTACATGCACCAACTTCCAGATATATGTTTCACCCGATTTGACATGTAAGCGCTGTAGAAACCGTACTTTATATCCGATCAGTACGAAATTCGGCAGAGAGAGTTTTCTTATTACTTGTATAAACACTGCAAAATTCTTATCGCAATGCCCATTTTCCCATTGTTGGGGAGGTGTAGGGTATTATATAGTCGGCCCCGCCCGACTTTCTGTCTTTCCTTACTGGTTTTTTAATAATTTGCTTAAACAAAAAAGATCGTTTCATAATTTGCTGCATATCCAAAGATTTTTCAAGTAATAAAATTGAATGCAATCCATGGTGGAGTGTATATAAGATTCGGCGTGGCTGAACTTGACGCTTTTACTTGTTTTATTTATTAATTATATGTAGATTTAGAATTTAATATGTATAAAATTTGTTTAAAACATTATTTTGAGCAATCGTTTAAAAGCCTCAATTTCATGTCATACATTAGTTTTGCAAAAGACTTGTTCCCCATTTATTTAGAGCTTCACATTTTACTAAGTGTAGTGCTAAAATATTTGTTGGCTTTTGGATTATTCCCAGTCGAGTTGACTGTTTTTTTGCCTTGTTCTTTGTTGCTTTCTCTATGTGGGACAAAAAAGCAAAAATACATTTGAAGCCCAAAAGTCAACAGTTTTAAGTATTTTTTTTTTCTTTTAGATTTTTTGTCCCCCTTACCAGCTTTTTGTTGTTCTAAACTGCTCATTTATAGTTAGGAAATAAGGCCAGATTTAGTTGAGGTTTTTACTTCAGGGTTTTCGGCTATAAGAGTGTCTTTTTGTGTTTGTTAGTTGTCAGCGGAGGGGGGAAATTTATGTAGGACACCACATTGGGATTCCACCTTATGTGTCTTATTATCGTTTTAACATAAATCTCAATTTTGAATGTTATTTAGCAAAGTTATATTTAATTGGTCATGAGTAATTACAAAAAAAAGTTAGTTAGTATGTAGAGTTTTAAGACTTCGACGAAATGTAAAGAGTTTTATAAAATATATGAGAGATAATTAGATTATCCATTAAGTTGGAGGATGAAGCTATGGGTTCTCAAGATAGTTCAGCTCGAGTGTTGGTACGTTTTAAATACATTAATATTTGTAATTATCGTCGTTCTTATGATTCAAATGTTGAGACATTTAAAAGAAAAATTTAATTAAGGTGAATAACGCCAGCATTGTTAACGGGAGGCAAAAATACATTGAAAACTATACATTGTATGAAAATACTTTTATGTTAAATATAATGTGAATGTCGTTCTTACATCGGCAAAATAGAGGGAACATTATTTCGTTTTAATTCCGAGTTTTAGAAAAAAATAATCGAGAATTTGCAGGTATTTTTGCTCGAAATATGTATGTTATGTATACAAACTGAATAATGTCAATTTAAAACCAGTAAGGAAAGACTAAGTCGGATTGTGCCGCCACCATTGTTTGCCATTAAATGCATGGAGAACCATTACACTATGCAACAAATGAACTTTTTTTGAAAAATACACGGACTTGACAGTATAGGTTCGATTCTACTATCAAAGGGTAGTATAACCCTATACTAGGTTTGGCTAAATTGGTGACAAATCTTTTTTTTTGGGCCTCGGAAGTTTTCTGAAAATCAGTGGACCCTCGAAAAAGGTGTCATCATCTTTTGTCCAAAAACTAATTCAGGCTTGGCAATACCGCTCAACTATATTTGGAAATAATGTAGCTAAGAATATGCTGGACAAAGCTTTTTAAAATTTTTTGCGAAAAAAAGAATTTTTCGGTACTTTTTTTGAAAAAGTGAAGTGAAACAAATAATTTTGTTCACTTTTTCAGCATAACTTTCAGGGACTAGTAATTTTTCACTAACAATGTTTGACAATGTTGTAGCCAACGTAAATCTGAACAACTTTTGTGAACATATCAGTACAATCTGAACGTGTCTAGGCTCCCTAAAAAGCTCAAAAACCACATTACCCCAAAAATGTTAGTATTTCACTATTATGTAACAAAACCAGTAAGGAAAGGCAGAAAGTCGGGCGGGGCCGACTATATAATACCCTACACCTCCTTAACAATGCTATAAGGGTCATTGCCATAAAAATTTGGAATAATTGGTAAATGGGTAGAAACATATTATCCAATTCTGAAACGATATTCGCTAAATTAAGCAATATTCGTTCCTAAAGTGAGAAACATCTTTCTGGAAAATTTTAATAATCGGAAGTAAAATACAACTTCTATAGCGGTTTGATACCAAATCAGAACGAACATATATATGGAGCTTTAATATAAATCTGAACCCATCTTCCCTGAATACTTATTCATGTAAAAAGACCTCCTTCTGTCGAATTTCGTACTGATCGGATATAAAATACAGTCTCTACAGCGCTTACATGTCAAATCGGGGAGCTATATCTAAATCTGAACCGATTTTCTCCGAATTTGGCAGTATTCCTTCATGTAATAAGAAACCTCTTTTTGCCGACTTTCGCACTGATCGGATATAAAATAACATTTTTACAGCGCTCACATATCAAATCGGGGGTAACGTATATATGGGGGCTATATCTAAATCTGAACCGATTTTCTCCGAATTTGGCAGTATTCCTTCATGTAATAAGAAACCACTTTCTGCCGAATTTCGCACTGATCGGGTATAAAATACAGTTTTACAGCGCTTACAGATCAAATCGGGGGTAACATATATATGGGAGTTATATCTAAATCTAAACCGAGTTTCTCCGAATTTGGCAGTATTCCTTCATGTAGAAAGAAACATCTTTTTGCCGACTTTCGCACTGATCGGATATAAAATAACATTTTTACAGCGCTCACATGTCAAATCGGGGGTAACGTATATATGGGGGCTATATCTAAATCTGAACCGATTTCTTCCAAATTTAAAAGGGTTCATTCATATAATAGGAAACCTCTTTCTGACGAATTTCATACTGATCGGATATAAAATACAGTTTTTACAGCGCTTACATGTGAAATCGGGGGTAACATATATATGGAGGCTATATCTAAATCCGAACCGATTTTCTCCGAAATTTGCAGTATTCCTTCATGTAATAAGAAACCTCTTTATGCCGAATTTCGCACTGATCGGATATAAAATACAGTTTTTACAGCGCTTACATGTCAAATCGGGGTAACATATATATGGGGGCTATATCTAAATCTGAACCGATTTTCTCGGAATTAAGCAGTGTTGCTTCGTGTAATAAGAAACCTCTCTTTGCCGAATTTCGCACTGATCGGATATAAAATAAAATTTTTACAGCGCTTACATGTCAAATCGGGGGTAACGTAAATATGAGGGCTATATCTAAATCTGAACCGATTTCTTCCAAATTTAACAGTGTTCATCCGTATAATAAGAAACCTCTTTCTGCCGAATTTCATACTGATCGGATATAAAATGAAGTTTTTACAGCGCTTACATGTCAAATCGGGGGTAACATATATATGGGGGCTATATCTAAATCTGAACCGATTTAAACCAAATTCAATAGGGATCGTCCTTGGGCCAAAAAAAAAGATATGTGTAAAGTTTCGTCGAGATCGGACCATAATTGCGACCTGTACTTTGATTACAAGAATACATGCACAGACGGACAGACAGACAGACAGACGGACATAGCTAAATCAACTCAGAAAGTGATTCTAAGTCGATCGGTATAATAAACGATGGGTCTATTTCTTCTCCTTTTGGGTGTTACAAACAAATGCACAAAGTTATAATACCCTGTACCACAGTGTGGTGTAGGGTATAAAGATGGCTCTGAATTTACAAACCTGTTTGTTTAGCCAGTAAACTTTGCTGCTAAATCGGTTCAGATTTAGATATAGCCCCCATTTATATGTTACCCCCGATTCGACATGTAAGCGCTGTAAAAACTGTATTTTATACCCGATCAGTGCGAAATTCGGCAAAGAGAGATTTCTTATTACACGAAGGAATACTGCTAAATTCGGAGAAAATCGGTTCAGATTTAGATATAGCCCCCATAAATATGTTACCCCGATTTGACATGTAAACGCTGTAAAAACTGTATTTTATATCCGATCAGTGCAAAATTTGGCAGAAAGAGGTTTCTTATTACATGAAGGAATACTGCCAAATTCGGAGAAAATCGGTTCAGATTTAGATATAGCCCCCATATATATGTTACCCCGATTTCACATGTAAGCGCTGTAAAAACTGTATTTTATATCCGATCAGTATGAAATTCGTCAGAAAGAGGTTTCCTATTATATGAATGAACACTTTAAAATTTGAAAGAAATCGGTTCAGATTTAGATATAGCCCCCATATATACGTTACCCCCGATTTGACATGTGAGCGCTGTAAAAATGTTATTTTATATCCGATCAGTGCGAAAGTCGGCACAAAGAGGTTTCTTTCTACATGAAGGAATACTGCCAAATTCGGAGAAACTCGGTTTAGATATAACTCCCATATATATGTTACCCCCGATTTGACCTGTAAGCGCTGTAAAAACTGTATTTTATATCCGAAATTCGGTAGAAAGAGGTTTCTTATTACATGAAGGAATACTGCCAAATTCGGAGAAAATCGGTTCAGATTTAGATATAGCTCCCATATATATGTTAACCCCGATTTGACATGTAAGCACTGTAGAGACTGTATTTTATATCCGATCAGTACGAAATTCGACAGAAGGAGGTCTTTTTACATGAATGAGTATTCAGGGAAGATCGGTTCAGATTTATATTAAAGCTCCATATATATGTTCCTCCTGATTTGGTATCAAACCGCTATAGAAGTTGTATTTTACTTCCGATCATTAAAATTTTCCAGAAAGATGTTTCTCAATTTAGGAACGAATATTGCTTAATTTAGCGATTATCGTCTCAGAATTAGATAATATGTTTCTAACCATTTACCAATTATTCCAAATTATTATGGCAATGACCCTTATCGCATTGTTAGGGAGGTGTAGGGTATTATATAGTCGGCCCCGGCCGACTTTCTGCCTTTCCTTACTGGTTTGGTATAGGGTATATTCAGCAACTTTACAGAAAATATTAAGGCCACATAACTGTGTTTTTTGGCCCCATTAAGAAAATATTAAGACAAATATTTTTGCTGTAATTTTTGGCCCCATTTTAACAAATCGTAAAAAAAAACCTTAAATGCGGAGGGCGGGGATGAAGTGTTCTACAAAAATGTTGGCCATCAAATTTTACTATATGTGTCAGAACACACCAAAGCCCAAAACTTAACACAAAAACCAAAAAACGGACAAATTCCAGTCAAAAACGCTCTTTTCTAGTATCGTTATTGCTTCGAACACTAGATCGTATTACTAACATTAATGCACGAACAGGAATTTGACCTTTTCGTTGGTGTTTGTGTTATGTTTTGTGCTTTGGTTTGTTCTGACACATATAGTAAAATTTTATGGCCAACATTTGTGTAGACGATTTCATCCCAGCCGTCCCCTGTTTTAGTTATGTTTACTACGATTTGCTAAAATGGGGCCAAAAATTACAGCAAAAATATTTGTCTTAATATTTTCTATAAAGTTGCAGAACATACCCAAAAAATATTTGTGTTACATAATAGTTAAATACTAACATTTTTGGGGTAGAATGTGGTTTTTTTGCTAAACATTGTTAGTGAAAAATTACGAGTCCCTGTAAGTTATGCTGAAAAAAGTGAAAAATATATTTTTTCCTACACTTTTCTTTTTCGCCAAAAATTTTAAGAAACTTTGTTCAGCATATTCATAGCTACATTATTGCCAAATATAGTTAAGCGGTATCACCAAGTCTGAATTAGTTTTTGGACAAAAGCTGATGACACCTTTTTCGAGGTGCCCACTGATTTTCAGAAACTTTGGAGCCACATACATAAAATTGGTCACCAATTTCGCCAAATCGAGTATAGGGTTATACTACCCTTTGATAGTAGAATCGAACCTATACCTATAAGTGACACAATCATAACATATTTAAATTGTGTAAGTCAGTTCGCAAATAAATTTTGTTTATAATTTATTAATATGGGCATTCCAAACAAAATTTCTTGGTTTTTAAATAAAATTTATTTGTTCAAAAATATATAATATTTAAAAAAAATAATTTCCAAATCTATTTTCTTTCAATTTAAACATATCAAAAATGGCGATTTCCCCCGTGTACAAACACTTGAAATTTCGTACAGTTTAATGCTTTTATAGTATCTACAGTCCAGTGAAAACTGGGTGTCATTGGCACGCCCCTTTTGGTACCTCCCTCACAAAATGGATTACATTAAAGCCATTTAAATTGATAATATTTTATTTAAAACAAAAAAATAAAGTTACGAATATTTCTTGGGACTTAAGTAGGTTTACCCGTCTGAACTTTCTTACTTGTTTGAAATGCCTATGACTTCAGCTAACTCTGCTACTCAATACAAATAAAATCAAATAAATCTCTATCTTCAGCCAAAGTGCCAAAAAAATTCCAGACCTTTCGATAGTCGCCACTGAATAACATTTTTGAGGTATCATTATCCTTCAACAGATAACTCCTAAATTGTGACACTGTCCTTAGTCAAACAAATAACACAATTTCTAATAATTTAAATTTTTTGATTTCAATCTCTTTTATTATTTTATTACAAAAGTGACACTTTTTGTAAGAAAGTGGGATACTTTTTCAATTCCTAATTTTTTTCCTATCAACAGCAACAACAACAACAATATGTTCAAGACACACTTCATTTATTTCTAACATTGAGTCAATATTAAGTTTGAAAAGGAATTTAATTACTAATGAAAGTGTATTCAAGTTCTCAACAAACATTCGCACAAACTTCGGACAAACAAAACCCTATGGAGAAAAAATGAAACTCTTAAAACGAATCATCGAAATTCGCACCAAACAAAAGGACACCCAGTGGCAGAGGCAATACGGACCACGATTGAAGACGCTATCATTGGGATTTGAGAGCAAAGAAAAGGATGCCATCGACTAGAAACGAGGCATGGATGCGAGAAGGCAAGAAACGCACAATTAAAGCGTTAAGTACTTTTTGTGGTATTGAACATTTAAATTGGTATTTGCCAAAACTGTTGAGTGCACATTTTCAATTTGCTATCATTATTCTTATCTTCATTTAGCTCGTGCAACAACAATATCCCACAGTAGTAACAGGGCACAGTGTTTTGTGACAGATGGTTATCGGCTTTCCACTATACATGTGGTTATTATATATTATTATATTCTTTATTTTTTTATTCTTTTATATTTATATCATTATATATTTTATTATCAAATTTAGATTAACACATAAACGCTCGCTATCCACACAGGGAGCCATACGAGTATGTGTTGGGAACATACCTTTTGAGGAGTGTTCCCAGACATGTCCCAAGGTGTCAGAGTCACCTCAGTGAGAAAATCCTTATAAAACTAGGAGCAGTTTCTACCCACCCTAAACCATAAGAGGACTCACGACAGTTTCATTGATTTTTAACTTGTCCCAGGGTCCCTACATCGGCCGGTATCTCACTAATTCTTCGGTCTGTCCCTTAAGACATGTGCCTTAACATAGATCCACGAGAAAATCTAAAGGCGCTAAATGGCACGATCTGTGCGGCCGACACCAAACTTGAAAGAATCTGTTCACCCAACTCAAAATTCGATAAAAATAAATAAAATTCAATAATCTGCAAGCGTCGTTCGTTTGTAAGTCGATTCATGGTTAAATTATAGACCAAAGTGAACTTGATTGACAGTAACATGTCACACGAAAACAGCTGAGCTGCCAAAAATAGTGTTGCTAATAAGAAAGTTGGAAAAAATCACCCAATACATCGATTTTCTATAAAATCGAAATACCCAAAAATCCAAAGGTATGTTCTGTTTTAAATAACTTGAATGATATTTGAGAACATGATAAGATTATATACTTATACAGTAAAGCTGAGTATACACGATTGCCTGCAATGCTGCAAATGTACGGACAATGACAGATTGTTAGGCAAAGGTGAATTGACAGTTCAGACGATTGCAAGAAAACTTTAGAATTTCACATATTTACAATATATTTTGTAAATATTTATATGCAGGATTGCCAATAAAAATATTTTATAGACAGTGTTGCCAATAAAATGTTTTTTTGGCAATGGCGCCGTTGTCACATGCATAAACTTGACATACCTAAAAATCTGCAAATTATCTCGCAACGACTTTTCTGCTAATGTTGCAAGACAAAAATTGTAATGTCATTTTTCCGCCATTTTTCTGGCAATAATGTCTGATCTGCAAATAGAGTGTACTTAGCTTAAGACGGGAAAATTTAAATTTAATTTCTTCACTCAATTTGCAATCAAATATGCTGGTTACTAAGAGAGTCATTTCGGGGGACAATTTAAAGGTAGATAGATGGCTTGGGAATATAAGTTTACCATTCGAGAACGGAATGAACGAGATTTTATAATAATATTTTCTTTGCGATATAACATTTCGCTTAAGGTTTTTCAAAAACTACAATAATGTAACAAAAGTCACTGAAAGCGTTGAAAATGTACGAGTATGTGCTATTTCCAGGAAAAATGTTTTATTTTCGCTAAAAAAACAATGGTGTAAAATCGCCCTAATTTGTTGGTCGTTACTTATTTTTCATGAAAAATTAAAACTAAATAAAGAAAAATCCCCAAAACAGAAATGAATTTTAGCCTAAATCTGAAAGAAATATCGTCCATGCGTTTGGGTTTTTATTAATTTTGTTATTATTAAACGGCGCAAAATTGCCTTTTGGATATGTTTGAATCGAAATAAAATATATTTGGAATAAAAATGTTTAAATATTACTAGCTGACACCTTTCTGTTTGGGACGTATTGGTTTGTTATTCATTGACATTTCTTAAAAAAAAATCATACATGCAGAGTTTCAGGAAAAAAAATTATTGACCATAAGTCTACTACAGCGCCATCTACCTGTTGGAATCATATATGTATACAAACTATTTTCAATACAAACCACACATACATATTAAATTTCAGTCAAAACACTCTGGAAATGCGTATTTTGCAAATATTTTGACCGCTTCCCAGCTTATCACGGTGAAAATAATTCTAAAACACGGATGACCCCAAATTGAACCTACTGTTCAATTTTTAGCCCATTCGATCTTATGGTTTCGGAGATCTTGCGTTACTAACAAACGTTCAAAGGATTTTATATATAAAAATATATTTCTGAGCAAATACATTTTATTTGAAAATCAATAAAATTTATTTGGAAGGCATATCTATCTATATATATAAAAGAGAGTGTCTGTTTGTGGGTTTGTTTGTGGGTTTGTATGTTTGTTCCGTATAGACGTCTAAACGGCTAGACCGATCATCTTGAAATTTTCACAGAATGTACATGTGTAGGGGGTGCTGAAAATAGGGTACTTGAATTTTCGATATATCAAGTGGGCGTGGACCCGCCCATGTGGGTCAAATTTTGGTATTGAGAAAAATTTTTAGCTAGAGTGCTGAAATTTTGTGTGTATGCATTTAGTGTCAGATTATGTGAATTTTCAAAAAATGGGCGGAATCGGACCAATGGGCGTGGCCCCGCCCATATAAGGCAAATTTTGAAATTGAGATATTTTGCACAATTTGTTAGAGAGAGTTCTGTATTTGAGTGTATATGTATCTGGTGACAGTCTACGTGATTGGTCCAAAAATTGGCGGGATCGGCCCAATGGGCGTGGCCCCGCCCACATAGACCAAATTTTGAAATTTCGATATCTTGAACAATTTGCTAGCGAGAGTGCTGCAATGTTGTGTATATGTATCTGGTGACAGTCTACGTGATTAGTCCAAAAATGGGCGGGATCGGACCAATGGGCGTGGCCCCGCCCACATAGACCAAATTTAGAAATTTCGATATCTTGCACAATTTGCTATCGGGAGTGCTGCAATGTTGTGTATATGTATCAGGTGACAGTCTACGTTATTGGTCCAATAATGGGCGGGATCGGACCAATGGGCGTGGCCCCGCCCACATAGACCCAATTTTGAAATTTCGATATCTTGCATAATTTGCTATCGGGAGTGCTGCAATGTTGTGCATATGTATCTGGTGGCATATTACGTAATTGGTAAAAAAAAATGGGCGGGATCGGACCAATGGGCGTGGCCCCGCCCATATAAGTCAAATTTTAAAATGTGATATCTTGCACAATTTTATACCGAGAGACCTGGAATTTTGTGTATATGTATATGGTGGCAGTCTGCGTGATTGGTCCAAAAATGGGCGGGATCGGCTCAATGGGCGTGGCCCATCCCACATAGACCAAATTTTGCAATTTCGATATCTTGCACAATTTGCTAGCGAGAGTGCTGCAATGTTGTGTATATGTATCTGGTAGCAGTCCACGAGATTTTTCCAAAAATGGGCGGGAGCGGACCAATGCGCGTGGCCCCGCCCACATAAGCCAAATTTTGAAATTGATATATCTTGCACAATATGTTAGCGAGAGTGCTGGAATTTTGTGTATATGTATATGGTGGCAGTCTGCGTGATTGGTCAGAAAATGGGCGGGATCGGACCAGTGGGCGTGGCCCCGCCCTTATAAGCCAAATTTCGAAATTGATATATCTTGCACAATTTTTTATCTAGAGTGCTGTAATGTTGTACATATGTATCTGGTGACAGTCCACGTGATTGGTCCAAAAATTCGCGGGATCTGAGCAATGGGCGTGCCACTGCCCATATAAGCCAAATTTTGAAATTGAATTATCTTGCTCATTTTGTTAGCGAGAGTGTTGAAATTTTGCGTATATGTATCTGGTAGCAGTCTACGTGATTGGCTTACAACTGGGCGGAATAGGACCAGTGGGCGTGGCACAGCCCATATTTTGATATATCTTGCAAGTATTATATAGGAAATACATGAACATAAATGCTCGGTATGCGATAATTACAGCTGCTCACTCCAATACAATCGCAATATGATAATGTGATGCATGACCAATGAAACAATAATTTGGAAATTTTATAAGTATACATTTCTATTTTCTGGACTTTCCACTGAATTCGGTATTTTTTCATTCAGTGAATTTATCACTAATACCAGTAAGGAAAGGCAGAAAGTCGGGCGGGGCCGATTAGGGTCATTGCGATAATAATTTGGAATAATTGGTAAATGTGGTGTGTGTGTGTGTATGTATATCTTATTTTGAACCGATAATCGCTAAATTAAGCAATATTCGTTCCTAAATTGAGAAACATTTTTCTGGAGAACTTTGTAATGATCGGAAGTAAAGTACAACTTCTATAGCGCTTTGTAACCAAATCTGGAGGAACATATATATGGAGGTTATATATAAATCTGAATCGATTTTCCTTGAATACTCATTCATGTAAAATAGAAACCTGTTTCTGTCGAATTTCGTACTGATCGGATATAAAACACAGTATCTACAGCGCTTACATGTCAAATTGGGGGTAACATATATATGGGGGCTATATCTAAATCTGAACCGATTTTCTCCGAATTTTGCGGTATTCCTTCATGTAATAAGAAATCTCTTTCTGCCGAATTTCTTACTGATCGGATATAAAATACAGTTTCTACAGCGCTTGAATTTCAAATCGGGGGTAACATATATATGGGGGCTATATCTAAATCTGAACCGATTTTCTCCGAATTTTGCAGTATTCCTTCATGTAATAACAAACCTCTTTCTGCCGAATTTCGTACTGATCGGATATAAAATACAGTTTCTACAGCGCTAATTTTGACATGGGCAGCGAAGCGCACCGGGCTCAGCTTTTTTATTTCAAATTAAACCGCAATTCAAAATTTATTGTTGAGCAAACCAGATTCACAAACACACATACACAAATATACGCAGGACCAAGTGGAACTATGGCTTCAAAAGGATTCCCTGGTAACATTTCTACTCTTCTCTGTTATATAAATGTGTGTTTGTTCACACATCTATATATATAAAAGAGAGTGTCTGTTTGTGGGTTTGTTTGTGGGTTTGTATGTTTGTTCCATATAGACGTCTAAACGGCTAGACCACTGAATTCACTGAATGTACATGTGTAGGGGGTGCTGAAAATAGGGTATTTGAATTTTCGATATATCAAGTGGGCGTGGACCCGCCCATATGGGTCCAATTTTGATATTGAGAAATTTTTTTAGCTAGAGTGCTGAAATTTTGTGTGTATGCATTTAGTGACAGATTATGTGAATTTTCAAAAAATGGGCGGAATCGGACCAATGGGCGTGGCCCTGCCCATATAAGGCAAATTTTGAAATTGAGATATTTAGCACAATTTGTTAGCGAGAGTGCTGGAATTTTGTGTGTATATATATGGTGGCAGTCTACGTGATTGGTCCAAAAATGGGCGGGATCGACCCAACGGGCGTGGCCCCGCCCACATAGACCAAATATTGAAATTTTGATATCTTGCACAATTTGCTAGCGAGAGTGCTGCAATGTTGTGTATATGCATCTGGTAGCAGTCCACGTGATTTTTCCAAAAATGGGCGGGATCGGACCAATGGGCGTGGCACCGCCCATATAAGCCAAATTTTAAAAATGTGATATCTTGCACAATTTGTTACCGAGAGACCTGGAATTTTGTATATACATATCCGTTGGCGAACTACATGATTGGTCCAAAAATGGGCGGGTTAGGACCAATAGGCGTGGCCCCGCCCATATAAGCCAAATTTTTAAATTGAGATATTTTGCACAATTTGATAGCGAGAGTGCTGGAATTTTGTGTATATGTATATGGTGGAAGTCTTCGTAATTGGTCCAAAAATTGGCGGAATCGGACCAATGGGCGTGGCCCCGCCCATATAAGCCAAAATTTTAAATTGAGATATCTTGCACAATTTGTTAGCTAGAGTGCTGTAATGTTGTACGTATGTATCTGGTAGCAGTCCACGTGATTTTTCCAAAAATGGGCGGGATCGGACCAATGGGCGTGGCACCACCCATATAAGCCAAATTTTAAAAATGTGATATCTTGCACAATTTGTTACCGCGAGACCAGGAATTTTGTATATATATATCCGCTGGCGACCTACATGATTGGTCCAAAAAAGGGCGGGTTCGGACCAATAGCCGTGGCCCCGCCCATATAAGCCAAATTTTGAAATTGAGATATTTTGCACAATTTGATAGCGAGAGTGCTGGAATTTTGTGTATATGTAGATGGTGGCGGTCTACGTGATTGGTCCAAAAATGGGCGGGATCAGAACACTGGGCGTGGCCCCCTCATATAAGCCAAATTTTGAAATTGAGATATATTGCACAATTTTTTACCGAGAGTGCTGTAATTTCGTGTATATATATCTAGAGCGGCATCGAACCAATGGGCGTGGCCACGTCCATATAAGCCAAATTTTGAAATTGAAATATCTTGCACAATTTATTATCGAGAGTGCTGCAGTTTTGGACATATGTATCTGATGACTGTCTACGCGATTCGCCCAAAAATTGGCGGGATCAGACCAATGGACGTGGCCCCGCCTATATAAGCCAAATTTTGAAATTGAGACACATATCTTGCACAATTTTTAGCGAGAGTGATGTCTGGTGGTAGTCTACGTTATTGGTCCAAAAAGGGTCGGAATCGGATCAATGGCCGTGACCCTGCCCATATAAACTAAATTTTGAAATTGAGATGTCTTACACAATTGTTTAGCGATAGTTCTGTAATTTTGTGCATATGTATCTGATAATAGCCTACGTGAATGTTCTAAAAAGTGGCGAGATCGGATCAATGGGCCTGGCCCCGCCCATATAAACCAAATTTTTAAATTGAGATATCATGCACAATTTGTTAGCGAGAGTGCTGTGATTTTGTGCATCTCACGCAGTCTACGTGATTACACAAAAAAGGGGCGGGACCGCCCATAGGAGCCTAATTTTTAAATTGAGATATCTTGCACAATTTGTTTAAGTGAGCGCTGCAGTTTTGGGTATATGTATCTGATGACAGTCTACGTGATTCGACCAAAAATAGGCGGGATCAGACCAATGGACGTTGCCCCGCCTATGCAAGTATAAGCCAAATTCTGAAATTGAGAGTCATATCTTGCACAATTTTTTATCGAGAGTGCTGTAATTTTTTGCATATCGATCTGGTGATAGTCTACGTGAATGGTTCAAAAGGGTTGGGATTGGACCAATGGGCGTGGCCCCACCCTTATAAGCAAATTTCTGAAATTGAAATACCTTGAACAATTTGTTAGCGAGAGTGTTGTCATTTTGTAAATATGCATTTGATGGCAGTCTACGTAATTGGTTAAAAAATTGACGGAATCGGAAATCTGAAGTCTGGGGCAACGAAGTGGACCGGGTCCAGCTAGTATTAGTATATTATAACAAAATATTTTTGCAAACTATTTTTTTTTTTTCAAATAAAATATATGTTTTTAGATAGTAATTAATTAAATGTTTAGGAATGTGTCCAAATATACTGTTTTAACGAGATTTTTAAAACGCTAAAAATTTTTCGAATTTCATTTTTCATTGATTTCTTTATAATTTAAAAAGCATTAGTAGCAATAACATATGTTTTAAAGCACCAAATTTTAATTTCTATTTATTATGTTGCTAACCCATCAAGAATGTGGTATTATACGATTTTAATTCTAAAGGAATTTTCCGTACATTTAAAATTTTGTTAAGTTAATGTGCCTTTGTGTAGCCGGCCTTAGGCCGACATTGGTCCGCATAGCCGATCTTGGACATATCCAGATGAGAAAATATTTAGCCTTTAGAATAATTAAATAACTGTTTTTGGTTTTTGTTTTATTCGATCTGCTTTCATATTACATATTTTGTTTTTGCACTTAGGCTCAAGATCGTTATTGTTGTTTTCAGTATGTATATGAAAACAACTTTGTTAAAAAATAAAGAAGAAGTAAGTGACATGTATTGGGGTGGTTGTAATGGTTGGATAGACAGATCTGTTTCGGGAGCCACCAAATAATTTTCAAATAACACCTCTGGAATATACATAATTGGTATAGCTCGATTTTTAAAATAAAACATCAATGCTGAAATATAATCCAACTTGTAAGTACTTAACCACAGACGACAATTTCTTCGTTATAATAGACAGTTATCGGACGCAACAGCCAGACAGACGGACGGGCGGACATTGCTCAAATTGCTTAAGATAATCTAAAACGGATTTACGAAAGACAAAAACAGTTTTTGGTCCGTATAAAATGATTAATACTCGTATAAGGAAATCCTTAAAATCACTAAATATAGATCCGAAGTCGACATATTAATTTTGTGGAAAGTCTTAAACGAACATTTTGATTAATGTAAATATTTTCCTATAATAGAGTATGAAACTTCAAAATTAAGCTTGGCCGTTCCAGTTATTTTAATCTCTTCAGGGATTAAATACAAACGTTCAAGTACAAAGTGTAATTCAAAATGTTTAAACCCTTCACCATTGGATGGGGGGGTATATTCATTTTGTTACTCTGATTGTAACACCTCTAAATATTGATATGAGACCCCATAAAGTATATATACACGCTGAAAAAAATCGCTTCTGTAGTATATTGTCCCAAACATATTCGGCTTGAAACATATATATGTTTGGGGTAGACTCTAAGCATGTAATATTTGGTACACACAAAAATTGTGTATTTGGGAAGATGTTGTTCTAAACAAATATTTGTTTACATTCCAATATGTTTTTATTTGCGACTATTATTTCCGAAACAAATATTTATTTGCATTTAAGTATTCATAAAATACAAAAATTGTCTCAAATTTGTCAGTAATTCAAAGTTAAATTTTTAGAAATTTTTAATGTTCGTAAAAAATAATAATTGAAATCATATACGGGTCTGTTCTGTAATCACGGCGATTGGATATCACGGTGATTTTAAAATCACCGGCGACTCAACATAACTTTTGGAATTCGAAATCACCCGAACATATTTCGAACAGTCATTTTTGGGAGGCTATGAATAATAAACCGGGCGATTTCGAACTCCAACAGCGACTGTAAGTCGCCGGTGATTTTAAAATCGCCGTGATTTCAAATCACCTTGCTACAGAACAGACCCGATAATCTTGGATCAATATAAAGTACTTAGAGGATTGACGACTAATGATGGCTTGGAATACTCAGAAATTTGAAATGATTGATTTAAAACAGTAGGTAATGCTGCATATGGTATCATAACTGGGAGGTACAATTCGAAGCCCAAGAAAAATTGAAACTGAAATATGAAAAACTCAGCAAAAGTTTTGGAAATTTTTTTTAAATAAAATATATTTGGAAAAATTCTTAAATAATAATTATACCCTACACCACACTGTGGTACAGGGTATTATAAGTTTGTTTCACGGCAGATGTTTGTAACACCTTAAAATAACACAGCTAGACCCACCTTAAAGTATACCGATCAACTCAGAATCACTAGCTGAGTCGAATTAACGATGTCTGTCCGTCCGTCCGTCCGTCCGTCTGTCCATGTAAAGTTGTTCGTCGACTACAGGTCGCAATTTCACTCCGATCGTTCTGAAATTTTGCAGTTTAGAGTATTTCGCGGCTGATAAGATCTCTATTGAATTTGGTTGAAATCAGTTCAGATTTAGATATAGCTCCCATATATATCTTTCGTCCGATTTGGCCCTTTAGTCCTATAGAAGCTGTATTTTATATCCGATCGTTTTGAAATTTAGAATGGTAGAGTTTCTTGATCTATGAACCAACATTGCTGAATTTGAAGAAAATCGGTTAAGATGTAGCTATAGCTCTCATATATATGTTTCGTCCGATTTGGCCCTTTAGTCCTATAGAAGCTGTATTTTACATCCGATCGTTTTGAAATTTAGAATGGTAGAGTTTCTTGATCCATGAACCAACATTGCCGAATTTGAAGAAAATCGGTTGAGATTTAGATCTAGCTCCCATATATATCTTTCGTCCGATTTGGTCCTTTAGTCCTATAGAAGCTGTATTTTACATCCGATCGTTTTGAAATTTGGAATGGTAGAGTTTCTTGATCCATGAACCAACATTGCCGAATTTGAAGAAAATCGGTGCAGATTTAGATATAGCTCCCATATATATCTTTCGTCCGATTTGGTCCTTTAGTCCTATAGAAGCTGTATTTTACATCTGATCGTTTTGAAATTTACAATGGTTGAGTTTCTTGATCCATGAACCAACATTGCCAAATTTGAAGAAAATCGGTTAAGATTTAGCTATAGCTCCCATATAAATGTTTCGTCCGATTTGGCCCTTTAGTCCTATAGAAGCTGTATTTTACATCCGATCGTTTTGAAATTTAGAATGGTAGGGTTTCTTGATCCATGAACCAACACTACCGAATTTGAAGAAAATCGGTTAAGATTTAGCTATAGCTCCCATATATATGTTTCATCCGATTTGGCTCTTTAGATCCAATCGTTTTTATACCCTACACCACACTGTGGTACAGGGTATTATTTAAGTATAAAATGTCCTAAAAGTAAATTTATGTAAACAATTTATACATGAATTACAAAATTTATATATCAGAGTTATTCAATATTACGAGAGTGGTGTAGGGTATTATATAGTCGGCACCGCCCGACTTTAGCCTTTCCTTACTGGTTTTATTTGTATTTAAACACATATTTTATTTGAGAAATTAAGTTTGCAAATATAATTTGTTGTAATATATTAATATATGCGTTCCAAATATATTTTATTGATTTTCAAATAAAATGTATTTGCTAAGAAATATATAATATTTAAAAATTTGTGTTCCAAATATATTTTCTTTCGATTCAAACATATCAAAAAAGGCGATTTTGCCCCGTGTATTATTAATCGTCGATTTAGCCATGTCTGTCTGTCCGTCTGTCTGTTGAATCCGTAATAATAGAGCTAGGTTGATCAAATTTGGTAGAAATATTTCTTATAGTTGCAGGTTGTTTGGGATTGCAAATGGGCCATATCGGTCAATGTTTTCATATAGCTCCCCTATAGAGGTCGCTCCAAAAGACGGTTTTTGAGCCATAGATACCACATTTTTAAAGCAATTTAGCAGAAACTTTGCAGTTTGCATTCTATTTTGACATGAATTCATCACAGCAAAAATTTTACAAATCGGTTCATATTTTGTTGTAGTCACCATATAGAGGTCGCTCCAAAATATACTTATTAAAGCCATACATACCACAATTTCTAAGCATTTTGACTGAATATTTGCAGAATTTATTAAATGAAGACAAGTATTCGTCGCTGTAAACATTTTTTAAATCAGTTCATATTTGTTATTGTTAACCTATAGATGTCGCTCCCAAAAATGATTGTTTAAGCCATAAGCACCACATTTTCTAAGAAATTTTGCAGGAACTTTGCAGTTTGTGTTTTATTTTGGCAAGAATAGATAAAATCAATAAAATTTATACAAAACTGTTTTTATATTGTTGTGGTCCCCGTGTAGATCTAGTTCTCAAATATGCGTTCGTTATTATACCCCACACCACACTGTGGTCCAGGGTATAATTTATGACTTTGTGCATTTATTTCTAACGCCAAAAGGAGAAGAGATAGACCTATCGTTTATTATACCGATAGACTTGGAATCACTTTCTGAGTCGATTCCGTCTGTCTGTCCATGTATTCTTGTAATCAAAGTGCAGGTCGTATGTATGGTCCTATTGTGATAAAATATAACACTGTGCTCTTGGTCCAAGGATGATCCCTATTGAAGTCAGTCAAAATCGGTTTAGATTTAGATATAGACCCTATATATATGTTACACCCGATTTGACATGTAAGTTCTGTAGAAACTGTATTATGTATCAGATCACTACGAAATTTGGCAGAGAGAGTTTTCTTATTACATGGATGAACACTACTAAATTCATTCAGATTTAGATATAGCCCCCATATATATGTTTCACCCGATTTGATATGTAAGTGCTGTAGAAACCGTGTTTTATATCCGATCAGTACGAAATTCGGCAGAGAGAGTTTTATTATTACATCTATGAACAATGCCAAATTAGGGGAAAATCGGTTCAGATTTAGATATAGCCCCAATATATATGTTTCACCCAATTTGACATGTAAGCGCTGTAAAAACCGTATTTCACATCCGATTAGTACGAAATTCGGCAGAGAGAGTTTTCTTATTACATGAATAACTACTGCTAAATTCGGAGAAAATCCGTTCAGATTTAGATATAGCTTTGCAGTTTGTGTTCCGACTTTTTGTCTTTCCTTACTGGTTTTCGACAGAATTTTTATAACCTACACCACACTGTGGTACAGGGTATTATAAGTTTGTTTCATGGCAGATGTTTGTAACACCTAGAAATACTACAGCTAGACCAACCTTAAACTATCTGTCCGTCCGTCTGTCCACGTAAAGTTGTCCGTCGGGTCGCAATATCACACCGATCGTGCTGAAATGTTGCAGTTAAGAGCCTTTCATACCTGGAAAGACACGTATTGAATTTTAAGAAAATCGGTTCAGATTTAGATATAGCTCCCATTTGTATGTTTCGTCCGATATGTCCCTTTAGTCCTATAGAAGCTTTATTTTACATCCAATTGTTTTGAAATTTAGCATGGTAGAGTTTCTTGAACCATGGACCAACATTGCTCAATTTGGATAAAATCGGTTCAGAAATAGCTCGGTTAGATATAGCGCCTATATATCGGTTTCGTCCTATAGACGCTGTAGTTTATCCAATCGCATGTAAGAGTTTCTTAATACATGGACCAACATTTCCGTATTTGAAGCAAATCGGTTCAGATTTACCTATAGCCTCCATATATATATATTTCGTCTGATTTGGCCCATTAGCTCTATAGAAACACCCAATTGTTTTGAAATTTAGCATGGTAGAGTTTATTTATCTATGAATCAACATTGTTCCATTTGAAGAATATCGGTTCAGATGTAGATATTGCTTTCATATATATGTTTCGTCCGATTTGGCTCTTTAGCTATATAAAAGCTGTAGTTTACATCCAAAGGATCTGAAATTTAACGCGGTGGAGTTTTTTGATCCATGGACTAACATTGCCAAATTTGAAGAATATCGGTTCAGAGTTAGCTATAGCCCCCATACATATGTTTTGTCCAATTTGGCCCCTTAGCCCTATAGAAGCTGTAGATTACATGCAATCGTTTTGAAATTTAACATAGTGATGCTCTTGATCCATGGACTAACCTTGCTAAATTTTAAGAAAAACGGTTCAGATTTAGATATAGCCCCCATATATGGGTTTCGTCCGATTTGACTACAGAGGAAGAGACGTTCCAAATGTAATTGTGTAAATAAATTTTAGTTGAAGTATACAATGGATATTTCATTGTTATCCAATCTCCCTTAGACTGGTGGAGGGTATCATATAGTCGGCACCGCCCGACTTTAGCTTTTCCTTACTGGTTTTTTATATATTCGTTAATTAACTCATGCATTTATAGTACACATAAAAATATAAATTTTGTAGTAAAAATTAATTTAAATTTTTTATCGAAAATTATTTTTTTTATATTTTAATCTGTCAATAGTTTTGCCTGGATGTTAAAAAATGAGTCATTACAATGTCCTCCTATCACTAACTTGTATGAGAAAAAAAGTTAATTGTGGAGAACACAAAAAATTTATCTTGGAAAAAAACTCTTAAGAAAATCGTCTTTTGTTGATTTTTTTCAGTTTTTTGCACGTTGAGTTTCGGAAGAGATTGGAATACAACCACAACTATTAATTGCGAAGTTTCTTATTCTAAATTTTTTTCACATAGCATTTATTTTTCAGCAAATCTTGTGAAGTTTGATAGAAGACAGATTTATTTACCTCCCAACAGTTAAGCTGCATGAAAGTCGCATTTTTTAAAACTGATGAGTTTTTTGATGCACAGAAATATCCTACCAAATATCTGGAAAATTGTTTCAGATTTAGATATATCGCTCCTATATATGTATGTATAGGTTTGCCAATTTGTCAGATATTTAAAAAAAATGGCAGAGGAATATATATAAAAGATATATTTCCAACATTTGAAGACCTCATAATTACGCATATCCCTAACGCATATCCCGGCTCTTTCAGGCATATAATGGGTGATTTTTTTGCAACATTCTTTTTGATAACACTGACATTTTTTGTTTTATTTTGCGGAATTATATCCCTCAATCTACACAACAAAAACGTTTTTAAGCCTTGGAAACAAAAAGTTATTCATTATACGACACACTATTTTTTTGTAATTGATTGAAATTAAAATGGCGCACCCACTTTTTTTCTCTTTCAATACACTTTATAAAAAGTTAAGACGGAAACTGTCATTTCTTTGATTTTTTGGATGACCTATGATTGTTTTTGTCATGTATATATAATTCTCTAAAGTATATATCATTTTCTTGGTTTTATTATTGAGGTGAATATAGTTGTACATTGGGCGCCCCACAAGGTGAGTTGGTAGCGTGCTCGCCTATTAAATTGAGGGTCATGGGTTTGATTTCCACCAGAGGCGTTAGTCTGTCGCTTTAAAAAATACTTCAAGCAACAACAAGCCATATCACCCTGGACCGTAAAATTAAAATATACATTTTCTTTGTATTGTTATTCATATAAATATTTGTTCATCTCTGTAACAATACTACTACATATGAGGTCTTTACAATAGAAAAGGTGAAGTTTTAAATATCTCGGGTATTCGATTAGCGTTTTTTATGTTGCTCACTCACTTCAAGAGTGTCATAACTCATAATTTAAAATTTTTGTGGTTGCCTTACAGAAATGCGAATTTTGCAAATATCCATAAATTAATTTCAACGAAATTTAGTTTATAAGTAAACAATCATATTTCGGATTATTCCATCTTTTTTAAACCTCCTATTTCATATTATTTATCTTTTTATACGGACTTAAAGTTACACATCTCGACAATTTTCAATTTTGAGTGATGACAGTCTTGACGTAAGTGAGCGATATGTTCTTAGTTGGGTTTGTTTGTGTTTAGTTTAGGCAAAATTCTTCAAAAATTTGAATTACCTATGAGTTATTATTCACTGAATACATTTATGCTTAAATCACGAAATCCAAAATTGGTGACATAGGTGGTTATTCCAGAAACCCACAAATATATCGGCAACTATCTTTTCGATAGCACATTAAAATTTTGTAAATTTCAATTTCCAATGTCCGTTTTTTGGCAGCGAAGCAATACTGTGTATTCGAGTTAAATTTTTCGTCCAAATTCAGTTCCCCAATACTATCTTTGAATAGTACCATTTCAAAACCACTGTGAACACATCGCTTTAAGAGCAAATATTGAGGAGCTAAAACTGTGTTTGCTTTTCTTTGGAACTTTCAAGTCCACATGTATGAGATACCCGAACGCAGAGGCAAATACTTGCCACAGATGCTTTGGACTTATATTGAGGGAATAGCATCGCCATCAAAGCACTGAAATCGAAGTTGAGCTCTCTGCTGCACATTGAGAGCTTTTCGTCCTTGTAATTGCGAGTGCGGCCGGGGCAAAAATGAAGTACGAAAAATACTGTAGCAAATATTGAGTGTGTAATGGGATTTGGTTTAATTGCGGCTGTGGATTTCAAATGTATTGAATAACCCAAAAGCTGGTACACAACCTTTTAGCCACCCACTTCAGTAACTACATAGAGACACTGAGCACTCGGTTCGACTGGCAGGCAGGCTGGCGCGCAGGAAGCCTGGCCGGTTGGCTTGAAAGATACACCCAATAGATTATGGCTGTATCGACCACAAAAATTAAGAAACCAATACCAATTGCAATACTGCAAAAAAAGAGAAGTCTGCAGAGTACACACATTTATTCGAATTTTTTGTGCTAAATTTTTTGTAGGACATGTGAGTCCAAGAATTGAGAAAAACAATCATTAAATCAACACAAGTGTAAACCCAAATTGATTTCCAGTCATGTGGATGGGATTCGATGATAGAGTGGCTGTAATCGCAACATCGCCCGTGGTAAGAGTGGAGGTGTTGGCGATGACTGAAACAACTAAAGCCTTCGAAAACATTTTCAATTTTAATTTAAAATTGTTTTTAGAGTACATTGGGATGTACGCAGAATCCTATGTATATACGAGTATATCCTCCAGCATTGGTGTTCAATATTTGTACGAGTATTAACTTGCGAAATTCCCTATAACTAGCTGTACTATAAAGGAAATAAAATAAATTCTGCATTTTTAATACAAAGAAATAACGTCAAAATTAAAAAATAGTGGATGTATTTTCATAGTGATATACAAATAATTCATGTATTATGACAGAAAGAAAACCATCTCCACAACTCTTTCCTATAAATAATAATGAATAAGTATTAAAAACGTTTTAAAGAATAATAAGTTACACATTATATTTTATGAAAAACATTGTTTATTTTTTATGTTTTACAAATGTCATATTAAATACATTTAACATGCTTTTTCGAAGAAAATGGACTGTACGAAATTTTATACATTTGTCAATGTCAATATTTTAATAGATGTAGTGAAATATGCATAATCCATGAATGAGGTAAATACGTATACAGAAAATTATTTTAAACGAACCATTTGGAATGTCCAGGAATCATGACGGCACTCTTTATTTATTTTGGATTGTATTGACTGCAGATGCAATCCAGAATTTGTTTATAACAAGAGGTCGACAGATATACGTACCGACACAAATCTGAACTCCACTTATTTCTAATGGCAAATAAATGAAATGAAATTATATTTAAATTTAGATCGAATGTCTATGAGGTTGACTGTAGTTTGTATATAGGAAGACCTCTAAGGTCGACTCTACTATAGAGGAATACCTCAGAGGTTGATTCTAGTATAGAGGAAGACCTCTTAGGTCGAACCTAGTATATAATAAGACCTCTGAGGTCGACTCTAGTATAGAGGAAGACCTCTGAGTCAACTCTAGTATAGAGGAAAACCTCTGAGGTCGAATCTAGTATAGAGGAAGACTTCTGAGGTCGACTCTAGTATAGAAGAAGGCCTATGAAGTCGACTCTGGTATAGAGGAAGGCCTCTAAGGTCGACTCAAGTGTAGCGGAAGACCTCTGAGATCGACTCTGGTATAGAGGAAGACCTCTGAGGTGGACTCTAGTGTAGAGGAAGACCTCTGAGGTCGACTCTAGTGTAGAGGAAGACCTCTGAGGTCGACTCCAGCATAAAGGAAGACCTCTGAGGTCGACTATAGTATAGAAAAAAAAAACTTTTGAGGTCGACTCTAGTATAGAAAAAAAACTTTTTAGGTCGACTCTAGTATAGTGGATGACATATGAGGTTGACTGTATTACAGGGGAAGACTTCTGAGGTCGTATATAGTGTAGCGGGAGACCTCTGAAATCGACTGTGGTATAGAGGAAGACCTCTGACGACGACTCTGGTATAGAGGAAGACCTCTGAGGTCGACTCTAGTATAGAGGAGGATCTCTGAAGACGACTTTAGTATAGAGGAGGACTTCTGAGGTCGACTCTGCTATAGAGGAGGACCTCTGAGGTCGACTCTAGTATAGAGTAGGACCTCTGAGGTCGACTCTGCTATAGAGGAGTACCTCTGAGGTCGACTCTAGTATAGAGGAGGACCTCTGAGGTCGACTCTAGTATAGAGGAGGACCTCTGAGGTCGACTCTGGTATAGAGGAAGACCTATGAGGTCGACTGTAGTATAGAGGAAGACCTCTGAGGTCGACTGTAGTATAGAGGAAGACCTCTGAGGTCGACTGTAGTATAGAGGAAGACCTCTGAGGTCGACTCTAGTATAGAGGAAGACCTCTGAGGTCGACTCTAGTATAGAGGAAGACCTCTGAAGTCGACTCTAGTATAGAGGAAGACCTCTGAGGTCGACTCTAGTATAGAGGAAGACCTCTGAGGTCGACTCTAGTATAGAGGAAGACCTCTGAGGTCGACTCTAGTATAGGGGAAGACCTCTGAGGTCGACTTTAGTAGAGAGGAACACCTCTGAAGTCGACTTTAGTATAGAGGAATACCTATGATGTCGACTTTAGTATACGGGAGGACCTCTGAGGCGACTCTAGTGTAGAGGAAGACCTCTGAGGTCGACTCTAGTATAGAGGAAAACCTCTGAGGCCGAATCTAGTATAGAGGAATACCTCTGAGGTCGACTCTAGTGTAGAGGAATCCCTCTGAAGTCGACTCTAGTATAGAGGAACACCTCTAAAGACGACTTTAGTAGAGAGGAAGACCTCTGAAGTCGACTTTAGTATAGAGGAATACGTATGATGTCGACTTTAGTATACAGGAGGACCTCTGAGGCGACTCTAGTATAGAGGAAGACCTCTGAGGTCGACTCTAGTATATAGGAATACCTCTGAGGTCGACTCTAGTATAGAGGAATACCTCTGAGGTCGACTCTACTATAGAGGAAGACCTCTAAGGTTGACTCTAGTATAGAGGAAGACCTCTAAGGTTGACTCTAGTATAGAAGAGGGCCTCTAAGGTCGACTCTAGTGTAGAGGAAGACCTCTGAGGTCGACACTAGTGTAGGTGAAGACCTCTGAGGTTAACTCTAGTATAGAAGAGGGCCCCTGAGGTCGACTCTTGTGTAGGGGAAGACCTCTGAGGTTAACTCTAGTATAGAAGAGGGCCCCTGAGGTCGACTCTTGTGTAGAGGACGACCTCTGAGGTCGATTCAAGTGTAGAGAAGGATCTCTGAGGTCGAATCTAGTATAGAAGAAAACCTCTGAGGTCGACTCTAGTATAGAAGAAAACCTCTGAGGTCGACTTTAGTATAGAGGAAGACATATGAGGTCGACTGTATTATAGGGGAAGATATATGAGGTCAAGTCAAATTTAAATGAAGATCTCTGATTTCGACATTAGAATAGAAGAAGACTTCTGAGGTCGACTCTAGTATTAAAGAAGACTTCTGAGACTCCATCTAGTAGAGATGGATACCTCTATGATCGAATATAGTATATATGAAGACCTCTGTTGTCGAATATTACATATATAAATACCTCTGGAGTCGACTTAGTAAAAATAAATATCTCTTAGTTCGGTTCTGGGTGAGATGAATATCTATTAAGAAGACTCTAGTAAAGATAATATCTCTAAGCTCGATTCTAGTTTAGAAGAAGACCTTTGTGTTAGTGAGGAGGCCCGATGTCGACGCCATTACTGAGATTGTCATCAGTGTTCGCTTCTTGTATAGAAAAGGACGACAGTTGTCTATTTTAGTATTAAGGACAAGATCTGCATTTCACCCAGAATATAGAAAGATTTCACTGTTTATATTAAGGAAGAGGAATACTTCAACTTTCAATGGCTAATGGTTTTGAATTCTGTAGGTAATATCTGTATTTATATACGTACATGGTTGTGGTTTTCCAGAGGTAATCCATTGTTATTTTCTATAATGATATACGAAATACTAACTATAATGATATACTAGTACTGATTTTGCACCGCAGATAAACCCTGTGATTTGTTTTATATCACCCTTTAACATTCATCTGAAAGTAGTGTTGTATCTGTTTACATAAGATTCTTTCGGTGATTTTGTCCTTCATTATCCCCACTATCTCACTATCCACTATCTCAATCGTCGTCAGGCCTATCAGAAACATCGTAATAGAGAACTTTTTGTACTGTCATTCTGATCCATATCACTGTGTCCACCATTGCAATCATCATCATCCTCATCATCTTCTTAATTTGCATCTTCATGGTGTATTCCCTATTAACCATTATAGCCTCAAACAACGTCGTTCAATTACCCCGACAACCCCAATTTGACCGAAAAAAGGAATCAAAGCTCTACGTTTTTGGAAAACACCATCCTTAGGCTTTTAAGGGAATGGAATGCAGTGTAGGAATTTGTTTGCTGTAGAATCACCACTGAGCGTCTGGTCCACTTCATCTTTGTGACTGTTTACCTCAAAACATCATTAGCATGTCAGTGCATACATTTCAAGTTTTGAATGAATATATCGCTCATTTTCTGCAAGAGTGTCACATATCAATGTCGGAATTTTCACCCAAGACCAATTTAAACGTCTTAGAATTAGTCAAATAAGGGTGAAGAATGGCATAAAATAACTTTCGAAGTGTGTGTATGTGTGTATATAACTGTCGCCCTTAGGAATATATCTTATTGGAGAGGAATAATTTATAGCCATGGAAATGTGGCCACTTTTGTATGACCACTTTAAAAAGTTTTTGTTTTGAAATATGACGCTCTAGCATGAAATGACCAAAGTGTGTATATTCACTTGTGTGTATAATGGTGCACTAGGATGTTTTGGTATGCGCATCTAATGAATCCTTTGAAGGACACAGATGAAGTTGAAACTTTTGTTGTTCTGCGGTTTTTCGTTGAGTTGCTACTGAGATGACATTTCAATGATGCATTTAAAGATGGTTTGGAAAACATTTAGAAATTTTAAGACGATGAAGACTGATGTGAATGTTTTCTAAATGTGATACTTTACAATACAGTCTATAACCGAACGGTCTATATAATTAAATTTTTAAAGATGAAAAATAATAATTACACGAAAACAGCTGAGCTTTACCACAGACGTCTACCTCTATACTAGAGTCGACCACAGAGGTCTTCCTCTATACTAGAGTTGACCACTGAGGTCTTCCTCTATACTAGAGTCGACCACTGAGGTCTTCCTCTATACTAGAGTCGACCACTGTGGTCATCCTTTAAACTCGACCGCCGTCGTCATCCTCTATCGACTAAGTCAAATAGACGAATACGGTTGAAATGACTTAATAGGTCCAAAAACGGATTTCAGCCAAACACACTTAATGTCTTAGAGGTCACACTTTTGATATGCTGTAGTTGCATTTTTATATAAGTAGCAAATGATATATACCCTCCTTCGCTAATCTAGAGCTATTTTTAATATAATTTCAATAATTTTAATATAAAAATATAAATGTCGTTTAAAGTTTAATGACTACTTGGCTGCATTGTTATTTGTACAATTTGTTGCACAAAGTATGTAAACCACCGTTCGCCACCATAACACAGGAAATTGAAATACTGATCATAAATTTATTAAATGTCAAAATTTAGAAACATAAATAAACACAACAACTCAAGCGAAAGCACACACTTATAAATAATACGAAACGCGTGCAAAAAAGGAATTAAAATTGTAACGTTACATGAAATGTAAACGGTATTAAATAGCTTTGGCTAAAATAGTTGTTGAAAATTATAATGTATTTATATATTTCACAACATGTGCATGTATTTGTCTGCCAGCCAGAAACATATACAAACATAATTACCAACAAAAAATACACAAAAAATTTCGGGTACTTTACATGTGAATTGCAAGGGAATGAATATCAAAACAAATACAAATTATGTTTATGCATAGTAAGCGGAATTTTATTGCTGCGAATACACAGTGGTATCAATAGATTATATACTTATACTTATATACTTAAGCCATTTATTTTAAACGCGAGTTCTACTGGTCCGATTTTAAAAATGTTTTATTTATTAAGAAGTGTCTTGATCACTGATGCTTTTTAAAAATATAAAAAAGTGTACTGAGTGAACTATGAAATTATTGATTGCAGAATAACAATTGGCCTACGGATGGTGGAATTACTATTTACCGGCAATTTATGGGATCGAATACTGGGGTGGTTCAACTTGATCTAGTATTACTTCTAATATAAATTTGTAAGTTTGCGATTAAATGTGTTAAACCGATAATTATCGCATGTCATATCAGGCATTAGAACCCTAGGATAGCCACCCGCCATATCCTAGATCTACATTAATTTGTATACTTTACAAATTTTTGACAATAGTTTCAGAACACTATATTATAAACGTATTGCAATGTCGAAAATGGGTTCAAATAATCTCAAAAGCTGCAATTTTGATACAATTATATCCTACACCTATGGTGCAGGATACCTACCCTATACATTGCGGTACAGTGTAATATAAGTATATTACGAGCCAGATGTCATTAACACCTACTAATATAGTTATCTTAAAGTATACGGATCGATACAGAATCACCAGCTGCCTTGAGCTAGAGTTGTCTGTCTCTCTGTCCGCCTGCCCTTCTGATGTCCATATACATAAATCTCGTAATCGTAATATTGAAATATTCTGATGTCCATATAAATCTCGTAATCGTAATATTGAAACAATCTTGATGAAATTTGGTCGAACGGTATTGATTTTGAATGCTCCGATTATCGCTGTTAAGTCACACTTTTTTAACGATTTTTTGCAGAACACAATTCTTTGAGCCCCAAAAAAATTCTAAACGGCCCTCTTTTCCCATCCATATAATTAAATAATAATTGGGTAATTAGTTACCCATTTGGGGCAGAAGCACAAAGTATTTTCGATAGCTTTTTCCTATTTTTATACCATCATTTTGTCACTCCGTTTGTAACACTTCTAAATATTGATCTGAGACCCTTGATAAATAATATACTCGTATATGATTAATAGTCGTGGAATTCTAAGGCGACTGCGCAGTTTGTATTCTATTTTGACAAGAATTCAACACACCAAAAATTTTACAATACCCTGTACACCACACTGTGGTACAGGGTATTATTACTTTGTGCATTTGTTTGTAACACCTAAAAGAAGAAGAGATAGACCCATTGTTTATTATGCCGATCGACTCAGAATCACTTTCTGAGTCCATTTAGCCATGTCCGTCTGTCTGTCCGTCTGTCTGTCCGTCTGTCTCTCCGTCTGTCTGTCTGTCCGTCTGTCCGTCTGTGCATGTATACTTGTAATCAAAGTACAGGTCGCAATTATGGTCCGATCTCGACAAAACTTTACACATATCTTTTTTTTGGCCCAAGGACGATCCCTATTGAATTTGGTTAAAATCGGTTCAGATTTAGATATAGCCCCCATATATATGTTATCCCCGATTTGACATGTAAGCGCTGTAAAAACTTTATTTTATATCCGATCAGTACGAAATTCGGCAGAAAGAGGTTTCTTATTATATGAAGGAATACTGCCAAATTCGGAGAAAATCGGTTCAGATTTAGATATAGCCCCCATATATAGGTTACCCCCGATTTGCTATGTAAGCACGGAGACTGTATTTTATATCCGATCAGTACGAAATTCGACAGAAAGAGGTCTTTTTACGTGAATGAGTATTCAGGGGAAATCGGTTCAGATTAATATATAACCTCCATATATATGTTCCTCCTGATTTGGTTTCAAAGCGCTATAGAAGTTGTACCTTACTTCTGACCATTAAAATTTTCCAGAAAGATGTTTCTCAATTTAGGAACGAATATTGCTTAATTTAGCGATTATCGGTTCAGAATTAGATAATATGTTCCTACCCATTCACCAATTATTACAAATTATTATCGCAATTACCTTTTGGCATTGTTAGGGAGGTGTAGGATATTATATAGTCGGCCCCGCCCGACTTTCTGCCTTTCCTTACTGGTTTTATATCCGATCAGTGCGAAATTCGGCAAAAAGAGGTTTCTTTCTACATGAAGGAATACTGCCAAATTCGGAGAAAATCGGTTCAGATTTAGATAAAGTCCCCATATATATGTTACCCCCGATTTGCTATGTAAGCACGGAGACTGTATTTTATATCCGATCAGTACGAAATTCGACAGAAAGAGGTCTTTTTACGTGAATTAGTATTCAGGGGAAATCGGTTCAGATTAATATATAACTTCCATATATATGTTTCTCCTGATTTGGTTTCAAAGCGCTATAGAAGTTGTACCTTACTTCCGACCATTAAAATTTTCCAGAAAGATGTTTCTCAATTTAGGAAGGAATATTGCTAGCGATTATCGGTTCAGAATTAGATAATATGTTCCTACCCATTCACCAATTATTACAAATTATTATCGCAATTACCTTTTGGCATTGTTAGGGAGGTGTAGGATATTATATATTCGGCCCCGCCCGACTTTCTGCCTTTCCTTACTGGTTTTATATCCGATCAGTGCGAAATTCGGCAAAAAGAGGTTTCTTTCTACATGAAGGAATACTGCCAAATTCGGAGAAAATCGGTTCAGATTTAGATATAGCCCCCATATATATGTTACCCCCGATTTGCTATGTAAGCACGGAGACTGTATTTTATATCCGATCAGTACGAAATTCGACAGAAAGAGGTCTTTTTACGTGAATTAGTATTCAGGGGAAATCGGTTCAGATTAATATATAACCTCCATATATATGTTTCTCCTGATTTGGTTTCAAAGCGCTATAGAAGTTGTACCTTACTTCAGACCATTAAAATTTTCCAGAAATAGTCGGCCCCGCCCGACTTTCTGCCTTTCCTTACTGGTTAATAATTTACTTAAACAAAAAGGATCGTTTCATGATTTGCTCAATATCCAACGATTTTTTCAGTAATAAAATTGAATGAAATCCATGGTGGAGGGTATATAAGATTCGGCATGGCCGAACTGAACGTTTTTGCTTGTTTTTTATTTGTTTTGCTCAAACGAAAGCTTAGATTATTTCCTTTAAGAGGTTTGTGCTCATTATGGGGAAGAGACTTGCTTATCTATCAAAATAAAGATAAACATCTAAAAATAGGTGGTTGAACCACATACTTTAGCATAACTCGAGAACCATTTATCCTAATTGGTTCAGGTTTAGAGCTTTTAGCTTTAAAGAATTCTAAATAAGCCACCTTCATCTTCTTCTAACATTATTCTTTCATCCCATCAGAGGGTTTAAAGATATATTACAGGATATTGCGAAAAAATTCCATCTTTTGAGAAAAAATTAATAATTTTGTAATAAAAATAATCTATATATATAAAAATGGAAAAATGTTTGTATGTATGTATGTATGTGTTTTATAGACGCTTAAACTACTGGACCGATTTTAAAATTTTTTCTTTTGTTTGAAAGCTATTTTGTCTGAGGTGGTTTTGGAAAAAAATTGTTTGCAAAAAGTGGGCGGGGAAAATATGGGCGTGGCAAATCGTTTGTTTGTGATGGCAGTCTACGTAATTGGCCAACAAATGGGCTGGATTGGAAATCTGAAATCTGGGACAACGAAGTGCAACGGGTCCAGCTAGTGATAGATAAAATAAGAAATTTCCGAAGAAAAACGATGCATAATTTAAAAAGTTGTTGCTAATTAAGTAAGATTTACTAGTTGCTAAACCTAATATTCTATGTTTGTAGACTTACTTAATTAGCTACAGCTTTTGAAATTATGTATTTATCTTTGAAGCCGCTGATGGGATGTACAAGTTATATTAGAAGAAAATTAAGGCTATTTTTCCTGAAGCAACTACGACAAATTGTTCTCGAGTTATGCTAAACTACTTACATATACAGGGTCTCCCATATTCGACGGACCCATCTGGCAACGCCATAACTTTTGACAGAGATGTCAGATCGCTTAATGACATACCGCGTTTGAAGCGTCAGTCCAAGCTGATTTTTACCATGGAACAATACACGCCACGCGAGCGCTCTGAAATAGTTGAAATTTACATTCAACAGAAGAAGTCAAGTCAACGTGCTTTTAAAATATTAAAAAATGTGAGAAGTGCGCCTTCTAAGAACACCATTAAGCGTTTATACGAAAAATTTTCGACTGGTGAGGCTCTTTCTAATCCGAAGAGGCCAAATAAAAGTCGACCAAGGCGATCGGCCGAGAATATCGCTGCCGTACGAGCCAGTGTTGAGAGGTCCCCAAGAACATCCCAAAAACGCCGTTCTCAGCAGTTGGGCATGGCTCGGTCCACTTTACAGCGGATTATTCGCGTTGATTTGCATTTGTTCCCGTACAAAATTCAATTGACGCAAAGATTGTTGCCTGCGGACAAGCCTCGTCGATTGGAATGGGCCCAACGAGTCCGTGGGTCCGTCGAATATGGGCAACCCTGTACATATATGGTTTAACCTATATTTTTTAGATGTTTATCTTTATATTGATAGATATACAATTACCATCCCAATAAGTGACCACAAAGCTCTTACAGGAAATGATCTAAGCTTTCCTTTGAGCAAAACAAAATAAAAAATAAAGTTTGTAGTTATTAGACAAAAATGTCAAATCAAGTCATAATTTTGAAAAAAAAAAACATAAGCTCTTTAGATGCAGTACTGTACAAGTATTACTTCTACTTATATGAATGTTATTTTTATCCCCTCAACTAACAGGGAGGAGGGTATATATAATTTCCTACGAGCCAAAGTGTAACACATAGAAGGAGTGACCTAAGACCCGAAATAAGTTAGGTGGAAATTCGATTTGAGTAATTTTATGTCATTTGAGCGATGTCCGTCCGACCGTCTGTCCGTTTGTGTGTCTCTCAGCTGGCTGGTGCGCACGATAATTCTCGAAAGGAGTAGCCGATCGACTTCAAATTTTGTGTGCGGTCATATTTTTCTCTCTATAATGAAATATGAGCGGATTGGTAAATCGGTTTACCCGACTGAACTTTATCAAAAGTCGTAAATCCATCGATTTCTACGACTTGATATACATGATTATACATGATTAGTTTTGAAGTGAGATTTCCTGTGGCAAGAGGATGAGTGAGGGTGTAGGGTGTTATGCGAGAAATACTTCTGGGAGTGCCTCCTTTATTTTTTGATAAGAAACATCTATTCCAAAGATACAGTTTTTACAGCGCTTACAGTTCAAATCGGGGGTAACATATATATGGGTGTTATATCTAAATCTAAACCGAGTTTCTCCGAATTTGGCAGTATTCCTTCATGTAGAAAGAAACCTCTTTTTGTCGACTTTCGCACTGATCGGATATAAAATAACATTTTTACAACGCTCACATGTCAAATCGGGGTAAGTATATATGGGGGCTATATCTAAATCTGAACCGATTTCTTCCAAATTTAAAAGTGTTCATTCATATAATAGGAAACCTCTTTCTGACGAATTTCATACTGATCGGATATAAAATACAGTTTTTACAGCGCTCACATGTCAAATCGGGGGTAACGTATATATGGGGGCTATATCTAAATCTGAACCGATTTCTTCCAAATTTAACAGTGTTCATTCATATAATAAGAAACCTCTTTCTGCCGAATTTCAAAGAGATCGGATATATAATAAAGTTTTTACAGCGCTTATATGTCAAATCTGGGGTAACATATATATGGGGGCTATATCTAAATCTGAACCGATTTTAACCAAATTCAATAGGGATCGTCCTTGGGCCAATTAAAATATATGTGTAAAGCTTCGTCGAGTTCGGACCATAATCGCGACCTGTACTTTGATTACAAGAATACATGCACAGACAGACAGACGGACATAGCTAAATCAACTCAGAAAGTGATTCTAAGTCGATCGGTATAATAAACAATGGGTCTATTTCTTCTCCTTTTGGGTGTTACAAACAAATGCACAAAGTTATAATACCCTGTACCACAGTGTGGTGTAGGGTATAAAGATGGCTCTGAATTTACAAACCTGTTTGTTTAGCCAGTAAACTTTGCTGCTAAATGTCTCGAAAACGCGATGTCACAGGAAAAAACGGCTAGAGCCCTTCGATTTAGTGGGCCGAGATTATGCGAAATTGTTTTCTTCAAGGATAGTTTTTTAAAGTGCATTTTCCCCATGAAGTGTTATTAATGTTAAATATCAACAATTTTGTCGTTTGGGTCCACTGTGCATTCGCTGTTGATGTTTACAACAACCGGAAATGTGTACTTATGCGCATCATGTAGAAACATGATTTTGCACTGAAAACCGCTTTCACACTCTTCCACATATGAACTCCACCTAGTGCTGATTAGGGAAGTCGTTCGCGAAAAATGTTCACAAGATCTCCTTTACGGTATTCGTATATCATGTCCTTTTGATTGTGCAATATAACACTTTGTCCATAATATATTACTAATGGTACATTCCTTAACAATTTAATATTTTATTTCTATACTGTTTTTTAAAATATTATAATATATTAAAAAAATGCTTAATTTTATTAAATAAAACTAATAAACGTTTTTAAGCCGCTGAAATTTGGTATTCAGTTGTCAACTTGTAAAAAACAGTTTACAATTCGATCCAAACTATTAATCGAAATCGATTATTAGAAAATCTCTGAATGAAACTATGTCAAACACTTGCTATAGAATGTACCAGTAATAGACTATGTTTATTATCTAAGCAAATACATCAAAAGTGGGAATAAAAATGAAAATTCTCTTCCTAAAATCGTAAATGTACCATTACGTATACGTGTCTTTATCACATTGCTTATAATCATCATACGCTCCAAACACCAATGTGAAACATGTAATAAACAGGGATGTAACAAAAGTGGCTTTAGCCAAAGCGAACGCGAAAGCGAATATTGAAATATGTTTCTTTTTTAATGCGATAGCGAAAGCGAACAATATTTTTCGTTTTTTTTCCGAATATAAAAAAGGTAGCTTTTTTTAACTATTCAAACTTCCATTTTCGTAGAGGATCATAAATAAGTCCAGCTCCGTCAAATAACTGTTCCCTGGGGACAATTCCCAGCGGTGTAATTTAAGACTGCCATAGAAAATAAACATTTATACTGTCTATTTTTTGATTGAGGAAGCGAATACAGAAATATATTTTTGCGAAAGCGAATATTCCTTACATCCCTGGTAATGAATTTCGAAATTACGGGACATAAGTCTGCCGTATCTAAATCAACCTACTGATTAGTTTCACTCATGGCACACTTTTCCTTCTCATGTTCAGAGCTTCAAAGAGGCCACACGAACGATTTTTAAACGCATTGATTAAATTTAAAATGTTCACTTTTCCCTTAATTAAGTGTTGTGTTTTAGTCCCCCAAATTAGTCTAGTAAATTCATAACTTCGGAAAAAAATCTACATAAACAACAAAATTTTCCATATGAAAAAAAAATTTAATGACTCAATTTCAAACAACTCAGTCAGTATACAATTTAATTTAAATTTTGATTTTGTTAACCGTTTTCGCGAAAAAATTGCATATCTTACTTGGATGATATAAAAAATTTGATTGGAAATCAAAAATTGCATTTTTCAAAAAAAATTGGCACAGAGCTGTGTTAAACGTATAGAAAATACAAAATTTGGGGAAATTCGGTTCAGATTTAGATATAGCCCCCATATATATGTTACCCCCGATTTGACATGTAAGCGCTGTAAAAACTGTACTTTATATCCGATCAGTACGAAATTCGGCAGAAAGAGGTTTCTTATTACATGAATGAACTCTGTCAAATTTGGAGGAAATCGGTTCATATTTAGGTAAAGCCCTCATATATATATTTTCCCCCGATTTCACATAAAAGCGCTGTAGAAACAGTATTTTATATCCGATCAGTACGAAATTTGGCAGAAAGAGGTTTCTTATTACAGGAATTAATTTGAGGGAAATCGTTTCAGATTTAGAGATAGCCCCTTAATATATGTTACCCCTATTTGGCTTTACAGCTCTGTAAAAACTGTTTATATTTTATATCCCATAAGTGCGAAATTCGGCAGAAAGAGGTTTCTTATTACATAAAATAATACCTCCAAATTCGGGGAAAATCAGTTAAGATTTAGATATAGCCCCCATACATATTTACACCCGATTTGACATTTAAGCGGCATAGATACTGTATTTTATATCCGATCAGTACGAAATTCGACAAAAAGTGGTTTCTTAATACATAAATGAGCAGTTAGGGAAAATCGGTTCAGAT
Source organism: Eudasyphora cyanicolor (assembly GCA_963930755.1). NCBI lineage: Eukaryota > Metazoa > Arthropoda > Insecta > Diptera > Muscidae > Eudasyphora > Eudasyphora cyanicolor. The sequence goes on along the minus strand of OZ005737.1, from coordinate 231,829,166 downwards.
TTAGATACAACCTCCACAAATATGTTCCTCTTGATATGGTATCAAAGTGCTATAGAAGTTGTACTTTACTTCCGATCATTGCGAAATTTGACAGAAAGATGTTTTTCAATTGAGGAACGAATATTGCTTAATTTAGCGATAATCGTTTAAGTGCAGTGACCCTTATCACATTGTTAGAGAGGTGTGGGGTATTATGCAGTCGGCCCCGCCCGAATTTCTGCCTTTCCTTACTGGTTCTTAATATTTTTTTACGAAAATTTTACATAATAAACTTTGAAAGTTACACAGGGTTTTCCAACAAGAGTAGTTGTCACCTTCGAAGCTTTTATTCTTTGACATTTGACAAGTAGAAACTACGCCATTACTAACCAGTAAGGAAAGGCAGAAAGTCGGACGGGGCCGACTATATAATACCCTACACCTCCCTAACAATGCGATAAGGGTGTTTGCGATAATAATTTGGAATAATTGGTAAATGGGTAAGAACATATATATGTGGATATACCTAATTCTGAACCGATAATCGCTAAATTAATCAATATTCGTTCCTAAATTGAGAAACATCTTTCTGGAGACTTTTGTAATGATGGGAAGTAAAGTACAACTTCCATAGCGCTTTGTAACCAAATCAAGAGGAACATATATGTATGTATATATATATGTCGAAATTCGTACTGATCGGATATAAAATACAGTCTCTACAGCGCTTAGATGTCAAATCGGGGGTAACATATATATGGGGGCTATATCTAAATCTGAACCGATTTTCTCCGAATTTGGCAGTATTCCTTCATGTAATAAGAAACCTTTTTCTGCCGAATTTCGCTGTGATCGGATATAAAATACAGTTTCTACAGCGCTTAAATTTCAAATCGGGGGTAACATATATATGGGAGTTATATCTAAATCTTAACCGATTTTCTCCGAATTTGGCAGTATTCCTTCGAGTAATAAGAAACCTCTTTCTGCCGAATTTCGCACTGATCGGATATAAAATAACATTTTTACAGCGCTTACATGTCAAATCGGGCGTAACGTATATATGGGGGCTATATCTACATCTGAACCGATTTCTTCCAAATTTAACAGTGTTAATTCGTATAATAAGAAACCTCTTTCTGCCGAATTTCATACTGATCGGATATTAAATAAAGTTTTTACAGCGCTTACATGTCAAATCGGGGCTAACATATATATGGGGCCTATATCTAAATCTGAACCGATTTTAACCAAATTCAATAGGGATCGTCCTTGGGCCAAAAAAAAGATATGTGTAAAGTTTCGTCGAGATCGGACCATAATTGCGACCTGTACTTTGATTACAAAAATACATGCACAGACAGACGGACAGACAGACAGACGGACATAGCTAAATCAACTCAGAAAGTGATTCTAAGTCGATCGGTATAATAAACGATGGGTCTATTTCTTCTCCTTTTGGGTGTTACAAACAAATGCACAAAGTTATAATACCCTGTACCACAGTGTGGTGTAGGGTATAAAAATGGAACGATACACGATCATCGAACGATACAAAACGATCCAAAAACGATACGAATGATACAAAATTATCTCGACTGATGAGGCCCATCTCCACCTCGGTGGCTACGTCAACAAGCAACATTGTCGCATCTGGGGATCGGAAAACCCAAGAGTTATTGTTGAAAAAGCCTCCCCATCCTCAACGTGTGACTGTTTGGTGCGGTTTATGGTCCGGCGGGGTCATTGGACCTTACTTTTTCGAAAATGAGGTTGGATCAACAGTTACGGTGAATGGATTGCGCTATCGAGAGATGATTAATAATTTTTATGGCCGGAGTTGGATGGTATTGATCTGGACAACGTTTTCGTTCAACAAGACGGCGCTACGTGCCACACAAGCAACGAAACCATTGCTCTGTTACAATTGCTCTCTCGAAGAGGTGATCACAATTGGCCACCGAGATCTTGTGATTTAACACCTTGCGACTTCTTCCTTTGAGGCCACGTGAAAGATAGCAAAGATAGCATTCGTGAGTCTATCGAGGACATAGGGCAGCCACTTTGCGATTTGGTTACGGAAAATTTCATGAAAAGGATATGGTCCTGTAAGAGTGGTCGTGGTGGCCATTTGACTGATGTTGTTTTTCATTATTAATGTCATACTTTCCTCTTTATTATGAAATAAACATCCGATCATTTATCTCAAAAAATTGCATTTTCTTTGAATACCAAAATAACACCTCTTGTTGGAAATCCTTTTACCCTTATGTACCATTGGTTTCAATCAAAAAATTTTACCCGTTTCGTCACAACAAAGTCATAAAAAATTTCTTTTTTTTGCACGAATTAACTTTTTATTTAAGGATTTTCAAGGTTGAAGGGGCTAAAAATGTAATACATGGTATAAGATGTATAATTGTTATTACTTAAAGAGAATTTTAATAAAAAAGAGGAGATTCATTAATAAATAACTTATAAATATATATCAACTAATATCCTTTATCAAGTCTTCTTAGTGCACGTATTTTGAAGTACCTGAAAAATAAATTAAGCGGTAATGGAAAAATTCAAATTACGGATAAGAATTACATTAAAGAAATGTTGCTCATCTATTGTTTTGATTTTGTCCTGATATTCTTGAATAAGTTTCCATTCACATTTTCTCAATTTTCAACGATAAATTTTACAGTTCTTGTCTTATTTTCTATAAATTCTGTAGGAATCATTGATATTTTAATAACCTATTAACGTTTTAGACATTCAGCGGTAATCATGCATCTTTAAATAATCTGTCCGGATGTCACCGACAGACAAATCATAGGTTTCCGAATTTATTATTAAGTATTATTCGATATACTTGTTGCACGTTGATAGATCAGAACAGGTATCGGTAATTTGAGATCTTTATCCAATCGGTCCAGATTTAGATATAGCCCACACATGTAACATGTATATGTATATCGGAAGGGACCATAATAAGGCGATTAATTTTAAAAACTGGATCGAAATGCCCCATTTTGTGCTACGAAAATGTTTAGGCAATATGAAATATAAATACCTAAATTTCGGCATAATCGTTAAAAAAATAAAGTCAATAAAGTCAAACGCTTACATTTCAGCCAAATCGGTTGGAGAATATGTTTTCTAGAGCGCCAAGAAAACTAGACATTTATTTATTTGTTCCATTTACACTGCTGTTGATTTATTGAAATATACACACAGTGCTCGTATGGATATACCTATTTCGATCCTACTGAATCCAGTGGTGCCAGCCGTTCTTCTAGGTTAGGTTTTATTTTCGCGGTATTCGACCACAAAATTTGAAAGAAAATCAGAGAGGTTAGTTATCTCGGAGGTGATTTTGAAGTGGATAATTATTTCTCTCAAAACATTCACCCATGCTTCAAACCCCTTTACCACAACAAATTGTAATCAAATCCATCATATGTCAAACTACATACAAATCGACGACATTTTAAGTTGGTGTATTTAAGAAAAATATTCCTCGCGTGGCCATATGGACCTAAAAAGTGAATCTCATCAGTATAATAAACTATGGGTATATCACTTCTACAGGGTGGCGCAGATGTTTCTAACACCTGAAAATAACACAGCTAGACCCACCTTAAAGTATACCGATCGACTCAGAATCACTAGCTGAGTCGATTTAACCATGTATGTCCGTCCGTCTGTTCATGTAAAGTTGTACGTCGACTACAGGTCGCAATTTCGCTCCGGTCGTTCTGAAATTTTGCAGTTTAGAGTATTTCGCAGCTGTATAGATTCCTATTGAATTTGGTTGAAATCGGTTCAGATTTAGATATAGCTCCCATATATATCTTTCGTCCGATTTGGCCCTTTAGTCCTATAGAACCTGTATTTTACATCTAATCATTTTGAAATTTAGAATGGTAGAGTGTCTTGATCCATGAACCAACACTACCGAATTTGAAGAAAATCGGTTCAGATTTAGATATAGCTCCCATATATATCTTTCGTCCGATTTGGCCCTTTAGTCCTATAGAAGCTGTATTTTACATCCAATCATTTTGAAAGTTAGAATGGTAGAGTTTCGTGATCCATGAACCAACACTACCGAATTTGAAGAAAATCGGTTAAGATTTAGCTATAGCTCCCATATATATATGTTTCGTCCGATTTGGCCCTTTAGTTCTATAGAAGCTATATTTTACATCCAATCGTTTTGAAATTTAGAATGGTAGAGTTTCTTGATCCATGAACCAACACTACCGAATTTGAAGAAAATATGTTTCATCCGGTTTGGCTCTTTAGATCCAATCGTTTTTATATGGCAAATTTTAATAGAATGCAATTTTGGCTGTATGTGGGTTATTGTACAAGATTTATTTATATTTCAACATGTTTCAAACAATACGTGCAGATTTGAATGAAAATACCAGAAATTCGAATCTGGCATGAGGAAATTGTTTGTTTCGAGAAATATGCGCGACAATATGCAAAAAATCATTTTGAATGGCCATTTCTACATTATTCAAGTACATAAAATCGAGCTACAAATAAGTACTTATTATGCTACTTTATTGTATGCTTTTGGAAAGTACTTTCCTCCAATGACATCCCCATGTTAAAATAATGAGAATAGTGGCTAAATAATAAGTACTTACCATTATCGAACTTTGCTTACTCGTCGGATTACGAGGGCGGTTCGAAAACTTCTTAGCCTAGCACAAAAAGCGCGGTATAAACAGAAAAAAGTTAAGTGTTTTGGAAACTTCCATCTCTGCTATGAACACATGTTAAATTTTGTTTCGATCTGGCAACTCCTTCATATAGAAACAGGTGTTCACAAAAGACGCATCCGCGATTTTTTTACAATGGAAAAATTAGAAATGCGTGGTGTCATTAAATATTTACATAAAAAAGGTTTATCGGGACAAGAAATTCATAATGATATGGTGAATGTGTTAGGTGAAAGTGCTCCTTCATATGCAACAGTAAAAAAAATGGGTTGCTGAATTTAAACGTGGTCGTACAAGCATTGAAGATGAACCACGTAGTGGACTCCAAAAAAAGCAACAACAACAGAAATTGTAGCCAAAGTGCATGATATGGTATTAAATAATCGACGAATAAAAGTGCGTGAAATAGCTAATATCATGGGCATCTCAAATGATCGAGTCCATTTAATTTTGCATGAAGAACTACAGATGAAAAAGCTTTCTGCAAGATGGGTGCCGCACTTGTTAAGTGTGTCGACCAAAAACGCATAAGATTGAACATTTCTCAAGCTTGTTTGGATCGTTTTAAGCGAAATAAAATGGATTTTAAGCGTCGTTTCATAACTGTTGATGAGACATGGATCCACCACTATAATCCAGAGACAAAAGAACAAGCCAAACAATGGACTGAAGCTGGAAGAAGTGTTTTAACAATGGCTAAAATCAACGAATTAAAGTACGAGTTGCTTGACCACCCACCATATTCTCCTGATTTAGCTCCCAGTGACTTTTACCTGTTCCCAAATCTAAAAAAATTCCTTGCTGGCAAGCGTTTTACCTCAAATGAAGATGCAATTACAGTTGTAAACCACTATTTTGAAGACCTTGAGGAAAACTATTTTAATCAAGGGTTAGAATTGCTAGATAAGCGTTGGACTAAGTGTATTGAAGTTTCAGGAGATTATATTGAAAAATAAAAATATTTCTGAAAAACTAACTATTCTCTTTCATTGATAGGCTAAGAAGTTTCCGAACCGCCCTCGTATATGGTAATGAGAAATTTTGCTGGGACCCTACACCGCACTGTGGTACAGGGTATTATTTAAGTATAAAATGTCCCAAAACTAAATTTATGTAAACAATTTATACATGAATTACAAAATTTATATATCAGAGTTATTCAATATTACGAGAGTGGTGTAGGGTATTAAATAGTCGGCCCCGCCCGACTTTAGCCTTTCCTTACTGGTTTATTTATGCGATTATTATATACATATATATATTTTTTAATACAGTATATTATTGGGGATTTTTTGCAATTAGCTTTGAAAAATTATATCCTGTAAGTGATGTCCATTTTCTGCTACGAACATACGTGCTCTTTTTAGCATATTTTCCATAACTTTTCGCAAAATTTCGAAAAAATTCAATTATTTTTGTACGTTGTTCGATTCATAATTAATTCCCCAAGTCTCCTTCACAAAATGCTGAAAAAAAAACAAAGAAAGAATAATAATTAAACAATTTATAAAGAATTCAAATCAATTTATTCTGCGCCACCCTGTATTTGTGGCAATGTAATATCCTTTAACTCGGGTATAAACAACTTTGCTAAAACTGGACAATATTTATTTTTGTTTATTTTTATAGGTTGTCTGTGGCAGAGCCCTTTCTTACTGGTGTTATACTATCTTGAAATAGGACACTTAAATTTACGATATATCAAGTGGGTGTGGCACCGCTCATATAGACCAAATTTTTAAAATTTAGATATTTTGCACACTGTCGCTAGTGCTGTAATTTTGTGTAGGGAGCATTTTTTCTCTTCGATCACAATAATATTTGTGTATTGTACCAAATTGAAATCCCTATTGCTTAATTCGCAATCACTCAACCTTTAGCACAGAGTCGCTGCTTCAAAATATCAATATAACGTTAATAATATACTTAACCACACACATACACTGGAACACTTGACACACACAACCGTACGCAGAGTATGATATCAACATTGCTGTCGATGAACCAATACATTAACATTCACATGCACACATACTCATATTCAAACTCGTGCTGGCATTGGACAATTTTATGCTTTCGCCGTTATGCCACATCCGTTGAACACATTAAATATCAACAAACCAATTACGATTGGCATCCTGTTGAAATGGGCAAAAAATCCTGTTGCTCGTCGATGTAATACCACCAAAGTGGCGCTGCCGCTGCTGGTGTTGCTGTTGCTGCTCATGATAATGGTAACGATGACGATGATGATCATGATGGTGACGTTGATGCTGTTGGTTGTGGTGATGGTGGTGGTTGTCCCTGTTGTCCTCGTCGTTATAGCCATTGAAGTAATAGTAGTTTATAAAATATTTTCACACATTTACCAAAACAACACTATGTCACATATATGTACTTATGTGTGTATGCAAACCAGCCCACCGAACTCTGAATGAGTTGAAAAGATAAAAACAAAACCAAAAAAGGGCCACCACCATGGGCAGTCCCATTCATTCGTTCATTCATACATAACTGAAACATTATGATTATCATCATCGTCCTTATTGCCATTACCATCACCGCTGGCATCATAAGCATCACCATCATCGTCATCATAATCATAATTTTCATGTTCAATCCCCTTCGAATAGGAGTGTGCAAATATTTTTGTTTTTTTTCTGAGTGTTTTATTCTTTCTCTCTCTACTCGGTTAACAATAATTTTTGTCATACTACAATAAAAACTTATAAATAATAAATAGCAATATATGCATGTTTGCTTACACACACAAAACAAGGGTATGTGTATAAGTATACAATCGTATAAGGGGTGACATTGTAAGCAAATTCCCCGTCCTCCTCCGACATGTTGATCATAGTAATATTTTATAAACAAAAAAGGATATGCATATTAAATATGTAAGTGAATAGACAGATACTTGTAGATGGATAATGTTAATGGCATAATTGTAGTAAATTTAGAGAAGAGGACCAAAATGAATATATAATTTGAAATGCAAATAATTTATTGAAAATATGAGTATGTAATACTACTAGTTCAACGTGTCTACAAATACGTGTATAGAAACGTTAAAACTGTTTTCTTAGCTCATTCCTCATAAACTATCGATCGATTTCAAAATAAGTATTTTATTTGAGAGCTGCATGGCGACAGATGGTTATAAACAAGTAATGGCCGTGATAAGTTTGGCCGTATCGAATATCTTATCTGCAGTCACAATCGATATCCACCTAAGTAGACTTAAGAAAGATTTGAGTTATGTATGTTATCTTCATACGAAAGTTTGTACAATTTTATTATTTTATTTTCATTTAATTCATAATTTTCCATTTAAATTGCCATTTGCATATTCTAAATATTGTTCTTACACATAGCTGTACGAATTATGAGAGTGTGTTTTTAAATATACCCTCACGCACATATGCTTTATTTGTTTCTATCGATGATTTAAAACCTACATGACTCTGTGGTAAAGGGTACTATAAGTTCTTGTTGCCCAGACGTTTGTAACACCCTAAAATATTTGAGCTAGACCTACCTTGGAGGCTGTGTCAGATTTTGGTAAACCCCCCATATATCGATACCTCCATTCTAAACAATGCTAAGTGCAAAAAGGTAGTTTTTCAAGAATAGCGACCAAAGTTTGATGCATTTTTAAAATTTGTGTGGAATTTCTCTACAATGCAAATCGAACGACCTGTACTACTTTGTGAATAATTTTTGATTTGGTTAACGGATAAACACCAAATTCCGACCGAATATGAATTGGAATATTTATAAATTAAAAGTGCATTCTCATGCTAAGTCGACTTACCATGTTTTACAATGGAGGTATCGATATATGGTCCTTCCGAATTAGCCGCTTAACGCTACAAAAGCTGTATTTTTCTTCCAAACATTTTGGAGGGTTCAGAATTTAAAGAAAATCGGTTCCGATTTAGATATAGGCCCCTTATATACATACCTATATTGGTATATATTTGCATATAAGAGCTATAAAGTCCTCACTTCTTACAATTTTACAGATAACAGTTTGTTGAACCAAAAAACCGCCGTCTAATATCAAGAAATCAGTCCGAGTTATATGTAGCACCGCATATATATATAAATATATATCCGATTTTGAATCTAAGCGTTATCAAATACATTTTTATGGATAGATCAGTAACATTAGACAAAACATTTTTGATAAATCTTGACAATATTTCTCTTATTCTGCTCGAAAATATAAAATATATTTTTTTCACATTCTACGATATTTTTTAAAATTATTTTTATACGTTTAAGAACCTAATACATAGAAAAACAACTGAAGTCAAAGCCAAATGTAAATTGTATACCAATATTTTATATAAATATGTTTCATTAAACGACCAAAAACCGGATATTTTCATACAAATACATGAAAATGTCATGGGTCTGGGCAGACTCATGAGGCACGTATATGACTATTGAAACATATGCCTGAGGGAGGGTTAAGAAAGATTTGGGCTATATAAGCTATCATATTCTACTATTATAAAAACATATTTACCTAAGTCGTCATGAAATCACATTAAAAAACTCAGTAAGTAAAGGCTAAAGTAGGGCGGTGCCGACTATATTATACCCTACACCACTCTAGTAAGATTGGATAATAATGTAATATTCAGTGTCTAATTCATGTACGATTTGTTTACATAATTTACATTTGGTACGTCTTTGCCTCTGTATCCAATTCAGACGAAACATATACTTATATATGTGAGCTATAACTAAATCTGAACCTCTTTTTATACCCTACACCACACTGTGGTACAGGGTATTATGACTTTGTGTATTTGTTTGTAACGCCCAAAAAGGGAAGAAATAGAACCATAGTTTATTATACCGATCGTCATAGAATCAATTTTTGAGTCGATTTAGCCATGTTCGTCTGTCTGTCAGTCCGTCTGTCTGTCTGTCTGTCTGTCCGTCTTTCCGTCTGTCTGTCCATGTATTCTTGTAATCAAAGTGCAGGTCGTATTTATGGTCCGATTGTGATAAAATTTAGCACAGTGCTATTTTTTGGCCCAAGGACGATCTCTATTGAAATTGGTCAAAATCGGTTTAGATTTAGATATAGCCTCCATATATATGTTACCCCCGATTTGATATGTAAGCGCTGTAGAAACTGTATTTTATATCAGATCAGTACGAAATTTGGCAGAGAGAGTTCTCTTATTACATCAATGAACACTGCTAAATTCGGGGTTCACAATCGGTTCAGATTGTGCCCATATATATGTTTCACCCGATTTGACATGTTAGCGCTATAGAAACCGTATTTTATATCCGATCTGTACGAAATTCGGCAGAGAGAGTTTTCTTGTTACGTGAATGAACACTACCAAATTCGGAGAAAATCCGTTCAGATTTAGATATAGCCCCCATATATATGTTTCACCCGATTTTACATGTAAGCGCTGTAGAAACCGTATTTCATATCCGATCAGTACGAAATTCAACAGAGAGAGTTTTCTTATTACATGTATGAACACTGCCAATTTCGGGGAAAATCGGTTCAGATTTAAACATAGTCCCAATATATATGTTACACCCGATTTCATATGTAAGCGCTGTAGAAACCGTATTTTATATCCGATAAGTACGAAATTCGGCAGAGAGAGTTTTCGTATTACATGAATGACAACTACAAAATGCGGGGAAATTCAGTTCAGATTTAGATACAGCCCCCATATATATGTTAGCCCCGATTTGCCATCCAAGCGCTGTAGAGACTATATTTTATATCCGCTCAGTACGAAATTCGACGGAAAGAGGTTTCTATTTTACATGAATGAGTATTTAGGGAAAATCGATTCAGATTTATATATAACCTCCATATGTATGTTCCTCCTGATTTGGTTAAAAAGCGCTATAGAAGTTGTAATTTACTTCCGATCATTACAAAATTCTCCAGGAAGATGTTTCTCAATTTAGGAACTAATATCGGTTCAGAATTAGATATATCCACATATATATGTTCTTACCCATTTACCTATTATTCCAAATTATTATCGCATTGACCCTAATAGCATTGTTAGGGAGTTTTAGGGTATTATATAGTCGGCCCCGCCCGACTTTCTGCCTTTCCTTACTGGTTTTAAATTCGGCAATGTTGGTCCAAGGATCAAGTAATTTTACCATAATAAATTTCAAAACTATTTGATGTAAATATAGGAATAAAGGGCAAAATCGTACGAATAATATATGGTGATTCAAGTAGAGATACTTTTTTCAATGGCCTTTTTTGACAGATCACGTATGAGTCGTGTCATGCTGTCGTGTTATTTTTGTTAAGTATTGTTTGGCATTTCATCATGGAAAGACTTACGTCTGAACAACGTTTACCAGTCGAAATGCTCGAACGAGTCATCGAAAATTGGACTCAATGGATGGACCATCTGAGACGTAGCCGCGGCCAACATTTGATAGACATAATCTTCAAAAAATAAATTCCAAAGAATGTTCTTTCAAATGCTAATAAACATTCCCCATTCAATTTGAATTTTTTGTGTTTTTTATTTAAAAAAGTATGGAACCTCGGAATGGATCACGCTATATGTATATATGGGAGCTATATCAAAATCTGAATCGAGCTCCCATGGATCAAGAAACTCTACCAAAGTAAATTGCAAAACAATTGGGACAATAAGGACCAAATCGGATAAAACATATATATGGAAGCTATATCTAAATCTGAACCAATTTCAACAAATATAAATAGGGTCTTCTCCAGGTGCATAAGACTCCTAACATGCGATCTGTACTCATCGAACAACATAAGAAAGAAAGACGGACGGACGGGCAAACATGGTTAAAACGATTCAGCTAATGATTCTTAGTCGATCGGTGTACTTTAAGGTAGTATTTCATAGTTGGCGAAAAAAATTCCAAAAAAATGTTTCCAGATGTTATTAGGATCTGAAATCTAAGAAAATAGGAAAATATTCTCAAAGGGTGTACATGTCGAGTTCTGTATTTTCGGAACTCGTGGACGGATTTTTACAAAAGAAGGCTAATTTTAAAGGTCGTAAGTTCCTTTTTGCATACGTTCGTGTCTTTTGAATTTGAAGACGGCGTTCAGCCCCGTTCTTTTTTAAAAAAAATATTTGTTAAGAAATTCCTGAGATATGAACAATGCATCTATTTATCGTCGGCTTAATGCTATTTTGGTCCATACGGCATTTTTGTGTTTTTTGAGTTAGGAGTTGATAATATGGGATTCAAGCATGCTCTTTCAGAATCTGCAATATTTTTTTCCTATCTCGTCTAGTTTTCGAGATATAGGGTAAATCTATTTAACTCTGAATAACGGGAAATAATTTTAATATTTTTTGTTCTATGTCTCCATTTTTCTATCGCCCTATATTTTTGACTCAGTATTATTCTCTTTCCATAGCGACCCTCTTTGTGGTCCATGTAATACAAATACGAAAAAATATTAAAACAAAAGTGGATATGGACCAAAATGCCAAGTACACAAATTGTTATAACTTGTTTATTTTTCAAGGTAATGACATAGCAATGCATGAGAATCATAGAAACACTGTTGGGAACCCTATGGAATAAAAAGTATACAACTCTTCAGTCCCGTTTTTACTCAAACAATAAATTGCGTTTTTCTCCGATCACACAAAATGGCGTATGGCGACGATATATAAAAATTGATGTGTCTATGTGAATGGACTCCAAAACGGATGGACCGATTTTGATGAAATTTTCAGGGAATCTTCAGATAAGCCTAGCGGGTGACATAGGCTATATTAGCTCTTGATTGAGGGGGCGTAGCCTTGCCCATATAAGGCAATTTGGAGTTATCATTTTTTGAGTGATTCCTACCGTCCGTATCTTCGAATAGTTTAACGAGATTCCGTTGGCCTACAAATTTACGGGTTCGGACTAATGGTAGTGACTCCGCCAATATGAGCCATGTTTTGAAATTGAGATATCTTGAGCAGTCCAGAAATGGACGGGATCGGAAATCTGAAGTCTGGAGCAACGAAGTGGACCGTGTCCAGCTAGTTTGTTATATTTTAATAACGCGTTTCTACGTTTATACAAATTAGAGCTCTTCTTGAATGTATTGACTAGGACATCCTAGATATATGCGAAAATTCGCCAATATTTGCACATATCGTTATTTATTTTTCCTCTTAAATTTTAATTTGCATACTGGACCAGGAAAACACCAACATAGATATGTGAGATATATATAGGCATGAAGCCCTATCTAATCGGAACTGATCCCGCAAATTTGAATCTGGTGTTGTCTCATGTTTCTATGTAAGAGCATTTTTACTTAAAAATGTCAGAAATCGAAATTGTTTTTTTATTGAAATGATTCTTTTTATTTTGTGATTTCAATATTTTTTATAGTTTATAAAGGAAAATCATTGGCATTTTTAGTAAATATTGTTTTAAAAAAGAACAAGGCTGAACACCATCATGAAATTTCAGTTTAGGACAAATGGGGCTACATGACTATATTTTTCTTAGAATTTTAAGTTGGTGCCATTTGTGTGCATGATGCAAAATAAAGTTGTATATGCAACTAATGCATTTTAAAACTTTACATTAACCAGAATTAATATATGTAGCTGAAAGTATAAGTTACGACCTTAAAAACGGTCCTTTATTTGTAAAATTCCGTCCACGCGTTTGCATTATACATTACATCCAAAATACACCTTTTCAGATATATTCCCAAGTTTTTCAGATTTTAGATGCTTGTAACATTTGAAAAAAAATTTGGTTTTTTTTTCTCGCCAACTATAAGATGATAATTTTCCATATTAAAAAACACATACAAATTTTCAAGACAATCGGGAATGTCGACCAAATTTTTTTCGAAAAATCGTTCGGTTTGACATGTAATGAAAGATATATGGGTGTTTGCAAAGTAACGGTCGTTACCAATTTTCGGAGATTTTTTCAATAAAATTTCAACCTGAGCAAATTGATTAATTAATTTTGGACTTACGAAAGAATTTATAAAAAAAATGTTGTTATTTATTGTTGGTCTGTGCTTTTGTTATTCAGTCAGAATTTATTTGGTTTGAGACCATATGTTCCATTTACTTTCTGTCTATTCCAAGAAAGTAATAGAAACAAATACAAAAATTGGTAGAGAGTTTTAATTGCTTGGTAGAATTGACTGCAGTTTCGATAGACACCACTCTATCATCTTCAGAATTCAGTAGCAATAGTGTATGTCTTTAACTTAAATCAGCTGAAATACTTGAGGAAGCAGTAAATTGAATTTAACAAGAACTGCTAACCAAACCCGTATTTTGCCGAACTAAGTCAACATACTAAAACTCTCATACCAATACATTTTTGTTTTTTGCTTGGGTTCGCATCGCGAACCACGAAAACAAATGTAGTTTTGTCAACGGCTAATGCCGACGTCATCGTACCTCATGTGTTTGTATGTGTTGTTGTTATTTATTGTTGGTCTGTGCTTTTGTTATTCAGTCAGAATTTATTTGGTTTGAGACCATATGTTCCATTTACTTTCTGTCTATTCCAAGATTAAAGTTAAAGACATACACTATTGCTACTGAATTCTGAAGATGATAGAGTGGTGTCTATCGAAACTGCAGTCAATTCTACCAAGCAATTAAAACTCTCTACCAATTTTTGTATTTGTTTCTATTACTTTCTTGGAATAGACAGAAAGTAAATGGAACATATTGTCTCAAACCAAATAAATTCTGACTGAATAACAAAAGCACAGACCAACAATAAATAACAACAACACATACAAACACATGAGGTACGATGACGTCGGCATTAGCCGTTGACAAAACTACATTTGTTTTCGTGGTTCGCGATGCGAACCCAAGCAAAAAACAAAAATGTATTGGTATGAGAGTTTTAGTATGTTGACTTAGTTCGGCAAAATACGGGTTTGGTTAGCAGTTCTTGTTAAATTCAATTTACTGCTTCCTCAAGTATTTCAGCTGATTTAAGTTAAAGACATACACTATTGCTACTGAATTCTGAAGATGATAGAGTGGTGTCTATCGAAACTGCAGTCAATTCTACCAAGCAATTAAAACTCTCTACCAATTTTTGTATTTGTTTCTATTACTTTCTTGGAATAGACAGAAAGTAAATGGAACATATGGTCTCAAACCAAATAAATTCTGACTGAATAATTTATAAAAAATTTTAATTCAATAATTTTGTTGACCATTAAATAAGTAACGGTCGTTACTTTATAAATGTGCTGATTTAAAATTTCTGAAACAAACATCATGTATTGTAAAATTTTGCACAGGATGTGTCAAGTAAAAAATCTGATTAAATTCTTTGAAATGTTTTGTTTAAGGAATGGGTTTATATCACTATGCAACAAATGAACACTTTTTGAAAAATACACGGACTTGACAGTATAGGTTCGATTATACTATCAAAGGATAGTATAACCTTATACTCGGTTTGGCGAAATTGGTGACCAATTTTATTTTATGGGCTCCCAAAGTTTCGGAAAATCAGTGAGCCACTCGAAAAAGGTGTCATCAGTATTCGTCCAACAACTAATTCAGACTTGGTGATACCGCTTAACTATGTTTGGCATTAATGTAGCTAAGAATATGCTGAATAAAGTTTCTTAAAATTTTTTGCGAAAAACAAATTATTTCCGATACTTTTTTTTTAAAAAGTGAAGGAAAAAATATTTTTTTCACTTTTTTAACATAACTTCCGGGGATACGTAATTTTTCACTAACAATGCTTTGCAAAATTGTAGCCAACGTAAATCTGAACAACTTTTTTGAACATATCAATACAATCTGAACGTGTCTAGGCAATCTAAATAGCTCAAAAAACCACATTGTACCCCAAAAATTTAAGTAATTCACTGTTATGTATCAATAATATATTTTTTTGGTATAGGGTATGTCCAGCAACATTACAGAAAACATTAAGGCCAACATTTTTGTGGAACATATTAACCCTCTAGCTCCCCCACATAACTGTAATTTTTGGCCCCATTTTAACAAATCGTAAAAAACACGTAAAAAGGGGGGAGGGCGGCGACGAAATGTTCTACAAAAATGTTCGCCATAAAATTTTACTATATGTGTCGGAACACACCAAAGTCCATATCTTAACACAAAAACCCAAAAAACGGTCTAATTCCAGTCAACAACGCTCTTTACTGGTATCTTTATTGCTTCGACCACTAGATCGTACGACTAACATTGCTGCACGAACAGGAATTTGACCGTTTTTTGGTGTTTGTGTTATGTTTTGAGCTTTGGTGTATTCTGACACATATAGTAAAATTTTATGGCGAACATTTTTGTAGAACATTTCATCACCGCCCCCCCCCCCATTTTAAGGGGTGTTTTTTTAGATTTGTTAAAATTGGGCCAAAAATTACAGTTATGTGGGGGTCTAGAGGGTTAAAATGTTCCACAAAAATATTGGCCTTAATATTTTCAATAATGTTGCTGAACATACCCTATACCAAAAAAATATATTTTTGTTACATAACAGTGAAATACTTACATTTTTGGGGTACAATGTGGTTCTTTGAGCTATTTAGGGTACATAGACACGTTCAGATTGTATTAATATGTTCTCAAAAGTTGTTCAGATTTACGTTGGCTACAATTTTGCCAAGCATTGTTAGTAAAAAATTAAGAGTCCCCCGAAGTTATGCTGAAAAAATTAAAAAAAAAATTTTTTTTCCTTCACTTTTTCCAAAAAAAGTACCGGAAAAATTTATTTTTTCGCAAAAAAATGTTAAGAAACTTTATTCAGCATATTCTTAACTACATTAATGCGAAACATAGTTAAGCGGCATGACCAAGTCTGAATTAGTTGTTGGACAAATGCTGATGACACCTTTTTCGAGGGGCCCACTGATTTTCAGAAACTTTGGAGGCCCATAAACAAAAATTGGTCGCCAATTTCGCCAAACCGAGTATAGGGTTATACTACCCTTTGATAGTAGAATCGAACCTATACTGTCAAGTCCGTGTATTTTTATCACTGTTGTACAGTGTATTCAAACAAAAGAAAATTAGTTAACAAAAAAAAAAAATATTTTAAAAAGTAACGGTCGTTACATTATAAAAAGTTAAAAGTTTTTTGTTTTTTTTGCACGAAATTTTCTTACGCGTTCGCT
Source organism: Eudasyphora cyanicolor (assembly GCA_963930755.1). Classification (NCBI taxonomy): domain Eukaryota; kingdom Metazoa; phylum Arthropoda; class Insecta; order Diptera; family Muscidae; genus Eudasyphora; species Eudasyphora cyanicolor. The sequence goes on along the minus strand of OZ005737.1, from coordinate 231,812,297 downwards.
GTATTTTTACATCTTGGTAAGTTGATTCTTGATCGTCACAGTCGGTGAGGTTGTTTTAGAACTATTAAAAAAACATTAAATTTTAACCTGTCGCCTTTAAATTGCTGCTAAGCATGAAGAAAAGTTTCAGCTTTCAGCTGAAAACTTTTCTTACATATTTCTAAATTTCTGCCTGATCTGTTGAAATGTTGATCTCTAGAGCGTTAAGAAACAAAATTGATATGGTCAATGTATTGATACGGTAAAATTTTTCCCAGAAATGGTATAAGTCCAAATAAAATACAAATTGCCAAATTTCAGACGATTGTGGCTTGTGGACATAAGAGGTAAAACTGAATGGATTCGAACATGACGACTATCAAATTGTGGATCATCTCGATGTGAAATTGGAAAGGACATTATATTAGTGTTACATCCAAACATTGGACGATACGGTTTACTTTTAAGAAACTGTTTTAAATGATATAGAGCATTAACTGATAAATTTCGAACGAATCGATTGAAACTTGTGTTAATATGGCACATATGCGTCGAATCGGGGACTGAAATATCTCATTTTTAAAAGGAAATTTCAAAGCCTGTGTAAGGTCAGGAGGACATGGCTAAATTGTCTTAGTTAAACGGAAAATCAATAATGGTTGAATTTCATTCCGTTTAAAATTTCACAGAAAAACGACAAAAACCATAAAACCTAGTATCGCAGTGTAGTGTTGGGAAAAACAACACTAGAACCTTAAAATGAAGTAAAAATTTAAATTGAAAACTAATTTCTATTTTTACCCATTACCCCAAGTACACACAAGTGTGTTCGCAGTGGCAATAACCAAAATAACTGCAACTCATTAAATGCTTAATTAAATGAAATTGCTAACAACAAAACGCGCAGGAAAATTAACGCCAAATACTATAGACAAATTTCAAGCAACTGAAACAATGAACCGACGAGCTGAAACAACAAAAATTCCGCACAAAAAATATATATCCACTATTCAGCGATATTCTGTGAAATTCGTTGCAGTTGCTGCACAAAAGTGCGTTAAAAGTGGCATTTACAGTGGCTTTTTGTATTAACAAGAAAAAAAACTCCGAAAGGAAATTTTGAGCCAACCAACCGGAAACGCTTCCTTTACCAGGCAAATGAGAAAAATACAACAAAACGAACAAAAATGGAAATTAATTCAAGACAGGCTAAAGTTTTTAGAGGAAAATGGGGAAAAAGAAAAGAAAGAAAAAAAACCAACACAGAAGAAACAATTGGCAACATTCGTTGGACGGCGAAAAACGGAAAACACAACAAAATATTTCAGACGTCACATCATTATCATCTGCCAGGAAACGGAAGCAAAAAGAGATGCCATCACATCTGTCCACACCCTTGAGAAATGTCGATAAAGAATTATAGTAGAAAAATTGAAAACGAAGAAATATTGGGAGGTAGGGTGGGGGAGGTGATGTCGGCGAGTATCGAGGCGCAACAAAATAAGTTGTAATTATTCAAGTAAATGTACGGTAGAACAAACTTTATTCCAATTTCATTCCAAACTACTGTCGGCAACACGTTTTTGGACAAATTAAAGGGTTTAAGTGGACAAGAGGACAATAATTGTTGCAGAGCGCCATGGTCGACTTCGATATGGACTACGCTTAATATTGAATAAAATACTATAGCATCTATGGTCGGTAGCAAGGATAGTCCCTAACCAGTGATATTAGGTTTACGACAGTCACAAAGGTGTTAACGTTACATACATTATAGACTAGCTTAAAATGTCATAACAAATTATCCTTTTGTTTGGTACCATTTTTCTCAAGATGTTAACGACAGATAAAGTATTAATATGTGTGGAAATGCAGACGATACGGACAATCGCACAGTGGGAGGAATTAAAAAAATGGGAAATAATTACGTAATTTTTTAACAAACAACCGATAGCGACAAAACTTGGCTTGCTTGTTGGAGAAGTAGAGAACCTTAGTTTTAAGTTGGGCCACCTATGGTATACAGGGGCGGAGCTACTGGGCCTTACAGTGAACAAAATGTTCAAGAGCGTGTTACTGTCGTCATTTTCGTCTGATTCCAAAAAAAATGTATGTGTCCGTTCTTCTAACCGAGGACTATAAAAAAATGTTCACGCCTAAAAGTAATCTCGTATTGTTACCGAGATATTCGCAATTGAAGATTGAATTTTACATTTTTTCCCCGACCCTGTCCTAGAATTTTTTAAATATCGGATCAACATATTCTTCGATTTTTTTACATCAACTATTCTCAATTGATCCGATACCCAAGAAGACAATAGTTATGGCCATTTGAAGATATATTTTCAAAAAAATTGTTTTTTGTATTTTTTTTGGAAAAAGTGCAACATATTTACATTCATATTAATTTCTAGAGAATATTTTCGAAGAAAGAACGGGTCGAAAATATTCACTGGTTTTGTTGACACCACTTTTACACAAAAATATCAAAAGAAAGCTAAAACTAGAAAGTATTAAAACCTTTGCTATTTATAACCTACACCACATCATGGTCCAGGGTATTATGAATTTGTGAATTTGTTTGTAAAACTCAAGAGGAGAAGAGATAGACCCATCGTTCATTATACCGATCGACTTGAAATAACTTCCTGGGTCGTTTTAACCATGTCCGTCCGTATATATATGCAGTTTTTGGCCCAGAGTTTAGATTTACATATGGCTCACATATATACGAACCTCCGATTTGACACATTTGCACTGCAACATTTTTAACTGATCTGAATAAAAATTGACACAAAAAAGTCTTTTGATGCACTTAGAGATAATACTAAATTTTAGTAAAATCGGTTTAGATTTAGATACAGCTCCATATATACTTATTTGTTACCCCGATTCCACATGTAAGCGCTGTAGAAACTGTATTTTATATACGATCAGTTTGAAATTCAGCAGAAAGAGGTTTTTTATTACATGAATAAACATTGAAAAATTTGTGGAAAATCGGCTCAGATTCAGATATAGCCCCCACATATAGGGTTTTCTAATAGGGACATAACATTTTCGTAGCTCTATGTCAACGCACCCTCAAACATTTTTAATGTGTCAAGACGTTAGTCGAAGTCAACATTTTCATCATGGTAAAGTTAACATACGAGCAATGTTCGGAAATCTTTAAAAATTACTACTGAAACGAAATTCTGAGTTAAACCCGTCCTACCCGACAGGCTGTGCGTGCTATAGTAGATAAATTTGAATCCAAATTGTCACTTTTGGATGTTTCGGCGCCATGGAGATGCCGTACCGCTCGAAAATAGGGCAGCCGTAAATATATCCGTTCAAAATGAGCCAAATCAGTCGATTCCACATCGTTCTCAGGAATTGGGCATCTCTCAAACCACACTGTGTCGTATTTTGATCATGGCCTTCATCCTTATAAGATCAAACTGACTCAAGAACTAAAGCCACTCGATCATTTGAAACGCCTAAACTCCTCCGATTGGGCTCTGGCAAAGTTAGTGTTATGTCCTTAATGAAAAACCCGGTATATTTTCCCCCGATATGGTATCAAAGGGCTATAGAAGATGTACTTTACTAGGAACTAATTCTGCTTTAACTGCTGATCATCGGTTCAGATTCAGTTATAGCCCCATGTATACTATGTATGTACCTTCTAGTTTTTATTTAACTGAAACTGTATTTTACGTCCAATTTTTTTTTTATATTATTTTGCAGAAATGAGTTTTTTGATCCAAGATAATAAAAATCTGTTTATATTATGTATAGCCCCATCTATTTTTTCCTTCCAATTCTTGATCTATGAAAAAATACTGCGCACTTTAATATCATCGTTTCAGTTTCAATTCATTATGATCAACATCTTCAACTCCTTCTTGGTGGAGGAGGTGGAGCTAAGTATTTTGTTAACTGAAACGAAACCAATTATTCAAAATTATTTTCACAATGCCCATTTCCGCATTATTATGTAGGTGTAGGGTATTATATAGTCGGCTCCGCCCGACTTTCTATCTTCCTCTACAGGTTTTATAGTATAGATATAGGAGAAAGTAAAAAAAAACAATTTTTGGGGATTTTCTAAATTATTTTGAGAATTGTGGTATTGTCTTTGGCAAATATAATGATACGCTAATTACTTTCGATTTGTAAAGTCAAGACCTACAAAATATTTCATTGTAATATATACATTTTTAAAAATTGTATGATGTTATTAGATTTTTGTCTGCATTTGAAAATTGATTTTTTTAATTTTTTCTGACTTCGTCCTGGCCTTTTGTTGACATCATTACAAAATATAAACCGATTTCTCTAACTCTCTTCCTCTCAACTTTTCTGAATTGACAACACAATTTGCTACACACTGAGACAAAAGTTATGGCTATATCAATTTATATTATTTATTTATTTATATGAATTACAATACAAAGTATATTTATATTTTAATTATAAGGTCCAGGGAAAGGATGGGTTACAAAGACCATATGGCTAAATTTTTGCAGCGACAGACCAGAGCCTCTGGTGGGAATCGAACCCACGACCCCCAAACTCATAGGCGAGTACGCTACCAACTCACCTACTGGGGCGATCAATTTATATTATATACATATAGAAATAGGGGAAAATAAAAATATTAATTTTTAGGGATTTTCTTACTTATTTTGGGAATTATGGGATTTACTTTTGGAAATATAATGATTCGCGAATTACCTTCGATTTCGGATGTCAAGACCTATAAACCACAAAATATTTCATTAAATTATAACGAGTTTTTCAATAAGAGTGATATGATTTCTTTGAAAAAAATCACACTTATTGTTAAGGAAATTAAAAAGTTTTTTATTTAAAGTGAAGTACAATCGATACAATTAGGTTCTACATAAAACGTCATTCAAATGGCATTCATGACTTCTTCTGCAGAAACGAATTCTATGAACCCAATTTTCAAGTACTTTTTCCACTAAATCAAGTCGTATGTCATGAATGGCACGTTCAATATTGACTTGTAAAGCTTGAAGAGAGTCTGGTTTATTTCGAAAGACCAATGACTTCAAATAACCCCACAAGAAATAGTCTAATGGTGTTAAATCGCAACTTCTTGGAGGCCATTCAATATCACAATTTCTTGAAATAATGAATTTCTCGCAACAAGTCAATTGTTTCATTTGCCGTGTGCCACGTAGCCACAATCGGTCAATGGCAAAAAGATAGCTCTTAACGAGAGCTAAAATATTGCTCATGGGTGTCACGGTTGTAGGTCGACTAGAAAGTGTTTTTCTTTTTGGATTTAACAAAAATGTACTTAGCGCACGAAAAGTTGCAATTGGAGAACGATTATTTTGATAATAAAACTGAATAATTTGTAAACGTTTTATGCGATTTAAAAATTGTATAAAATATATTTCGGTCAGATGTACTGAGACAAAAGTTGTGGCATATCAATTTAGTATATATATTTTTTGTGAACATTTATATTATATATATTTTATATATAGAGCAGAATAAAAAAGAAAGTAAATACAACACATTTAAGTATAAAATATTTTAAGAAACATCCTGGAAAATGCTTTCGAAAAAGAAATGGGTCAACAATTGTTATTAATAGTTTTGTCTCGCTTCTCCAAATTACGCCATTTTTTAGGAAAATTTCAAAATTTGCCCATATTTTCGATAATTCTAAAGCTAGAAGAAATCGTTTACTAATTTTAAATGTAGTAACATTTTGCACGGTAAACTGCAAAAGGACTTTTTAATCCGGCTTTTAGTATAATAGATTTTGGGGAAAAACTAAAATACCTTTTTTTGGGGATTTTCGAATTTATTTTGGGAATTGTGGGATTTTCTTTTACTAATATAATATAATAATATTGAAATATATTAATTTTTAAATATTTTAAAGATATACTTTGGTTTTGCACTTAGGTAGGCTCAAGATCGTTTTTATTGTTTTCAGTATATGAAAAAAACTTTGTTAACAATTAAAGAACAAGTATAGTGACATGTATTGGGGGTTGTTGTAATGGTTGGATCGACAGATCTGTTTCGGGAGCCACCAAACTCCTATTGTCAATATCCTTATTACAACGATTATTTCAGTCGATCATTAGAATTTATACGCACAGCTCGAGCAATGCTGAACGAGAACTGTTTGCTAAAAGCGCATATATCCAAAAAAGACAATATTTTAAATATATGTTAAATTCCCGTCTGCACTTGAGAACATTTTTTTTTCCGATCCTTTCCTACGAATCCATATATATTAGTGCCGGATATATACCGATTCCTTTAATGCTATTTTTTCCGGATAGAACACACAATTTGCTATTTGATGAAAATAAGTTTCCATTAGATATACCAACTGAGACAAAATTATGGCCATTTATAATGGGTGATCCATTTAAAGGATCCCTACCTAAAAAAAACACAGGAAATTAAAATTGAATGGGGAATGTTTATTATCATTTGAAAGAACATTCTTTGCCATTTATTTTTTGAAGATAACGTATATCAAATGTTGGTCGCGGCTACGTCTCAGATGGTCCATTCGTTGAGTCCAATTTTCGATGACTCGTTCGAGCATTTCGACTGGTAGCTGGCGAATGACACGCGTGATGTTTTGCTCCAAGGCCTGAATCGAAGCGGGTTTGTCCGCATAAACTTAAGACTTTACATATCCCCAAAGTCTAACGTTGTGATATCACACGATCTTGGTGGCCAATCGACCGGCCCAAAACGTGAAATTATCTGCTCACCGAAGTGTTCTCTCAATAAATCCATTGATTGATACTTTTTTAATTTTTTTCTCGATCCATTCCAAGCATCCGTATATATTATACCCGGATATATACCGATTCCTTTATCATTCTCTTTTCTAAACGGACCACAAAATTTGCTATTAGATGAAAAATGTTGCCAAAGTTATTTTTTCCAAAAAATATTCTTTGCCAAAAAAATGACAAAAACACCAGCCATACAGAAGGATGGACGGACATTGCTCGAATATCTTATACATAATATCATAAAACTGATTTTCGCCGAAAATACTTTGGATATTCGGTTACTCATTCGATGTACTACACTATTGGACCCTGGCAAATGATCTACTCGTATATCCTTATGGACCTTAACATTACCAATTTAACTAATAAACCCACTATGGTGAGATGTAGCAAACCCCGTTGAAGCATGAAAGAAGTAACAACAGTAATAGTAAGAGTAAATTAAATAACGTTGTCATTCAAGTATCCCAAACAGCATAGGGACAACAACTAACAACAAAAACAATATTTGACGACTCCTTCTTCTATTTGTTGGGGGAATTCGTTTAGCCCAACATTTTTCAATTTCTTGGGTGTCGTTTGGTTGTTTTGTGTTATATCTTCGTAAATTTCAATTCCGAACGTATTGAAGGATAAGTAATTAAATTGTTCCATCGTCGTCGTTTTTACTGCTTCTGCTTTTCCCCTGCCCCCGTCAATCTCCTCTCGAGCTTCATTTAGCTGTCGTAATCAGTTTCCCACTACAAAGCATTGTACTAGTTTTGTCTTGGCCAGCATCAATTGAAAGACGGATTAAAAAGGATAAAAGCAAACAGACAAACGCATTTCCTCGTCCGCATCATCAAAACGTAGAGGGAGATACACAAACTAATTTCAGAGGCATACCAACCAACCGAAATGGAACGAAGGAATGAATATCAAATGAAACTGGAAACGGATGTTTGTTTTCGTTTGCAAGTTCGTTCGATTGTTGGTGCTCTATTTGCTGTGTACGTGTGTGTGTGTCGTGTCATACCCGGCTGTTGTTTACTTAAATGAAAAGTTTTTCAGAAATATCTCCAGAATTTCGTTTTTCCCCTATTTTTTCTTTTTTTTTTGAGTGTTGTATGGCAGCAAATTTTATTTGCTTGCTTATGCATCACCAAATTATAAACTGAAACTTAATTGCAGAACACAGCATAGCCACTGAAATAACCAATGCAAAGCAGGAGGAGAAGACGCTCGGCCATTGTTTGGAAAGACAATTAAACACCAAGTGGACTACACACTGAACAACAACAGATGTTATTTGCCAGAGAGATTTTCTTATTTAATTTGTTAGAAATTTTGTTAAGATTTTAAATTAAATAGATTATACATTTGAGAAGTGCAGCAAAAGTGGCAACAAAAAAACGCAGATTAGTTGTGATTATGAAAGTGGTTGCAACTAATTTGGAATAAGGTAGACTTATTTAGACGTTGGAATAAATAATTTATACTTCATAGCCGCATAAGCACATAGTATATCACTAAAAGAATATAAGGTTGGTAGAATTGTAAAAATAAAGTATTAGACTTCAGCACCTAAGCAACTTTTTGCAAAACGAACAGGTGCATCACTCATCATCAAAACATCAAGATATACTGATCGACTTAGAGTTACTACACCCAGGGAAATAATTGCTTGGAATTCGATAGTAACAATAAAAAAAGAAATAGTAACAAAAAGTCTATTGCATAGGCCTGTGCCGGTTGTATTTATATATAAATAGTTAAAATAACAATAATAACATGGATACGATCAAATGAAAATGCTTCCAACTAAATCGTTGGTTGTATCAATCGATTTAAGATTGTTTTTGATTGACACTCGGTTAGTTGTGGTAACTACTTTTAAATTTTCGTTATAGTACCGTATGATCGATATTTGGTAGTGACAGTGTTTTATTCTTGACAACAGAAATTGTATCATTAGACTAAAGATTATTATTGCAACGAATATTTGGTTACTATAAAAAATATTAGTAAATAATCGTTTTGGGTTATCCCAATAATTTCTTAAATTTAGAATAATTGGTTGCTGTTCTTTTGTTGATATATGACAAACAAAAAATAGAATTATTCGACATAAATAAATCGTCAAAATTTTGTTCAAGAACAGTATATGTAGTAAAATATAATTTCGTGTGGATAATAATGTGTGGTGTGCAGAATATGTAGTGCAAAAAGTGCAAAATATTTTACATAAATAAAAAATAAAAGCAACAATCATGAAATTCAAAGCACAAGGTTGAGCGATATTTGCATACAAGTTTTGTTATGCATTGTACTCTCGGGTACTAAAATTTGTGTCAAATATTTCCACATCTAATAATAGTGATGAATTTGTAATATGGGATTTTTAATTTTGTTATAAATTGTTTGGTTTTTTGTTCAACAAATAGAATACAAATTAATGAAAACAGTTTTTAATCAATTGTCGGTAGTATATGACTGACAAATTGTCGGAACAACCAATTTTTTAAAACAGTTGGTGTAATGGACTTGTTGCTGGAAACACGTTAAAAATTATTTGATTAAATATCCAGTACTAGGAGAACTTTTTCTATCATGCGATAAAAAAATGTCCTTCCATTCTTATGCTGCGTTCAGTAACATCAATTTTCAACTATAACCATCGTTTCAGCATAAAATGGTGTGTTGTCGCAGACATATGATTTTGACACAATTGTCACGTTTTCGACACTTTTGGCTTCTTGGTGACGCTTCCTTCTTAGGTTGAAAAGTAGCTAACTTCCTTTTTCATCGATCAGTCAAACAGTAAAGACATAAAATTTATTGAACTTAATACAAAAGTTTCACACTAAATCCAAAATAGCTTACGTGAAGTGATAAATTGTGTTTGGAAAAAGAGGCATCGTAGGTAAATTTCTGCACAAATTTTAGTTTTTTGGAGATTATATTATAGGTATTATAACTCTTTAGGAAAGCGTTTAGTCCTCCAGTGTTGAATCTTCCCCTTTGAACAGGTCATAGATCGTTTCGTTATTGGGAGAGTGCTACCTAATTTACCTCGCGATAAGAGTGACTTCTGTTTTCTTTGCCAAAAGTACGAAATTGACAGACAACTAAAGCCAGTTCGTCCGTCCATAATACAAACCATCTCTCAATATCAATCACAACCCAGACTTAACCAGAGATATTGAGTTAATCCCAGTGAAGAAATCGACAACCAATCATTGGCAAAGAAAAAGTGAAAACCATCTTCCTTCCACGGTAATTATTTACCTTACACAAACAGTCTTCGAAATAACATTCTTTATTTAATTCAGGACAGATAGCCCCAAAACCCGACATTTTGTGTCCGGAAATATTAAAAGGACCAAGAAGTCGGGAGACTACCATATCTTCTTCGGGAAAGAAACTTCAGTTTTCATACCGCATGGTATGCTGGGATAGTTTCAAAACCAGAAACTGCCTGATTAACGCAGCGGCAATAAACTCTGCCTATTGAAGTATACCGCATATATGATAATTCCTCCTTTGCTCTCACTGTACGTAATACGGTACCAGCATCCAGCAGAGAGCGTGCAGAAATCCCTTCTGGCTCTGCAAATTCCACCGCTTTGCATATACCTCCATTCTTTTAAAACCTACGTCAGCAGCCAATCATATTAAAATTAAATTTCTACCGCACAACAACGAGACATATTTTCTACAAAACTAATTGGAACTACATTACACTATTATAAAACTGGAAAACGAAGCAGATTTTGGAACATCTAAGAGGAACCAAACTAATTGGCTAATCAAGATTTTAAGGATATGTAACATTAATTTAAAATGGTGATAGTGGCATATCAGGAAATTTGTAAGAAACAGAAAAGAATTACAATTCAAATTAGTGTCGAAAATTAAACATAAATATATTTTAAAACATAAAAAAGTACACTCGGAAGCACATGGTATAAAAACATGTAACACAATTGATGGAAATTTAAAAGTGAAATTTAAGTCAAATCTAAACGATTAAAAAAAAAAAAAAATCTCTAAAGTATGAGTTTTACGATGACGAAATATTAATTGTAGTTTTTTTGTGTTTCTTAAAATGTTCTTGCCAAATCACCCACACATTTTTCTGAGTGTATGGTATTTAAGTATTTAAGTCACATGTATCAGGTATGATATCTAATGATCATCAGTAACTACTCAATTTTAATTTGCAATGTAACACGTTTGATTCAACAGCTCGCGCCATCGAACACAACATCGCTGAGAATTGAAAGGCCTATCAATCTTCGACGTATGGTGTCGGTAAGTGATTAACAGAATGTTATATGATATCATCGTGACAACATTTTAACAGTGCAAGTGAGATGTAATTGGTATATACATTTGTACTCCCACATTTAGTTATAACAGTTTCGATCTCTTTCATATCAGTTCTCGGTTATTGAGTACCACAGTATGCCAGTAACATAATTTTTTTTCACAGTTCAGATCTCTTTGATCACTCTCTTAACTAGCGGGTACCGCAATTCATAACATCGAGTGATTTTTTTTTTCTTTCGTTTATTTTTTCATTACGCTCACTTGCAATGTCAGAATCCCATAGATTAATATCTACATATGTATATATATAGATATTCATTAAAGTGAATCAGCTGTTTTGTTTCTGATTCACTTGTAAGAATACCCTACATTTTTTTTCTCTAGTATTGGTAGCATATAAACCTATTTGTATTCAAATTTTTTTTTATGAATTCTTAAAAATTTGAATATTACGTTTGAATTATAGAACATAGGTCGTCGAATAGAAATATAAATTTTTTTTCTAAATTAAAATTAACCACAAACTAATTAGGGTTAGTTATAGTAAAATGTTCTGTAAAGTTAAAATTTAATATGGAATGTATGAATAAATATAGTTTTGGAAAGAATATGTTGCGTTAAATATAATTAATGAGTTCTTCTGACATGACGACATCGATAATGAAATAGGAGGACAACTTAGGTCGAAATTAGGGGTTCTAGAATAAACCAAATATCGCCACTAGAACCAAGGATAGGGTGGGTTAAGAGGCAATGCTCTCCATTAACATCTTGGAGTAGCACTTATAACTTTTGTCAAGCAATACTAGTGATCATAAATTTCAAAATGTTGTTATATTCCGGGGTTTTTATTTTCTTTTTTTATAACGACTTGGTCCACATAAATTAGTAATGTTTTCTTTTAAAAAAATAGGGAGTTATAAAAATATTGTTGTAGTGGGAAACGAAAGGTAGAAGGGAAAGGACCCGAACCCCCCAGCCGACTGCTACTGCTAGCTAAATCAAGACTCCCGCAGTCCTACTCCCAACTACTGACCACATGATAGTTTGATTTATTTTCAAAACTTCTAAAATTGATATTTTCCTTCGAAATTATTTATAAATCCATGTCTGGTACATTACAATAATTGGCGCCCAACGTGGGGCCGAAAAGGACGTGAAAATTCTTTTCTGCTCGAAATTTTATTCTGCAAAAATTTAGATTTCAAATATAATTAAGTAAAGTATAGAAACCTGGGGGGAGGTGAAGTAGCCACTAGAATAAATATGCACACTTTTTCGGATTTTAGGTATTTGAGGTTCATAAGTTCGAGTAAGCTAACCATTAAGTGGTGATATTCCTTTCCATGGTATTCTGAACCAAGTTCTAGCTATCTATTCTTTATTATAGCTTTTGTAAATTATTAGGTTTTATCTATTTCGTACTGAGTTATCAGCCCCAGCAGATCTTAGGATTACAATGATCTTGTGAGACATAATTCTATATGCGAGACATTGTCCGATTTCTGGTGAGATTTCTAAAAGAAGGCGTAATTTTTCTTTGCTGGTGTGTACAATTTATACAATTTCTTAATTTACAAAGCTCCATAGAACTGTTTTGTTTCCATATTGATTGACAATGTTATCAAATCTTCATTTCTTATTGTGTCGTCATAAAGAGAACTCAAAATTTCATAATTATTATATTTCCATTAATAGTGTTGAATATTCCACTATTATTTTTATCAACAAACTTCTTTTGTAATAAAGATAGCGGGTTTACACTTCGTTGTCAGGAAGTCAACAACCTTTGAAAAGATTTTTTTTTTAATTTTTTTTTTTTTGTCTGAAGACCCAGTATCGATATGTCTCTCGAAAGAACTCCAACAAGGCAAGTTTCGACTTTACCAACAGACACTGTGAACCTTTGCGCAATATGCACAGAAAATTTATTGGAGGATCAAAATTGCGTCATAATTCAAGAGTGTAACCACATATTTCACAAGATTTGCATTGAGACTTTTCTTGCGAATAGTTCTCAATGTCCTGTGTGCAAGAGATCGTGTCAGCTTTCTGAGTTGCATAGGTATACTTTTTTTTCTACTACAGCGCAAGCGATAGAATCTCCAAACATTAATAATTCCGACCAAATCCCGCCTAGTATTCAAACATCCAAACCAAGTGGACGAGGAAAACCTCGTGGCGCTAAGGCCTATAATACACGAAGTTATAGTCGATCCTTATTTATTGAAGGTCAAAATTCATTAAATACGAGTAATACACAAGAAATGAGTAATCATGAGACTGACTCCCGGACTAGACCAACCAACGATCCTAATTGCGGACGAAGTAATAAACAACAACCGCCAAGAAATGTTCTGAGTGTGGATTATGACCACATCAATCGGATGATAGAGGAAAGCATGTCTCGTTTGCTCAATTCGTTGAACATTGTACCTCAGGTTGGAATGAATCAGTATACAAATTCAGGATGTAATCCTGAATTAAGTACTAGAAATAGTCCTGGGAGAAATCTGATAATGAATCAGGGTGACAGGGTCAATCCTAATATACAAAATCAATTCTTTCCACCAAATGGTATGGCAGATCCAAATGTAAATAATCATTCGCATACATCCTCATCTTTTCGATTACCTTACCCAGTGGACAAAATTTCTTCAATAATTCAGGGATGGAATCTTCGATTTGATGGTTCCCAAAATGGACTAAACGTCGAAGAATTTTTGTATAGACTGGAAGCTCTGACTCTTGATACGTTTGAGGGAGATTTCACTGTCATATGCAAAAACTTGCAAATCCTTCTTTCCGGTCGAGCTAGAGATTGGCTATGGCGATACCGCAAACAAATACCATCTATTCAGTGGGATGATTTTTGTAGAGCCCTACGTTCACAATATGCCGATTTTAAATCCTCTTCAGATTTACGCGAAGAAATTCGGAATCGAAAACAGAAACCCGGAGAAACTTTTGATCTATTTTTTGATGCAATTTCTGTAATAATTGATAGATTAGATACTCCTATGCAAGAATCAGAGATAGTCGAGACACTAACCAGGAATTTGCGTCCAGAAATTAGGCAGGAATTATTATACATTCAGATTAAATCTGTTTCGCATTTGCGTCAATTAGTACACAAGCGCGAGAACTTTTTGAACGACGAACACGTGCGAAGAAACATGGGAATCCGTCATGGCAATAATTCTAATTCACGCAAACAAATAGCTGAAATTGATCAGAATGAAATTCCTAATGACTTTGAATTGGATTTAGGATGTGAAAAGTCTGTAAATGCTTTGCAAGGACCCGTCTATATTTCACAGTGCTGGAATTGTGATGGCAAAGGCCACCATTGGCAGGACTGCTTACACGATCGCCAGGTATTTTGCTATGGCTGTGGTGCAAAGCATGTATATAAACCAAATTGCTTGAAATGTAAAAGCACAGGGGTGACAAAAAACTACAAAACACCGGTTGTCCCATCCAAGGAACAACCGTAGATATTTCTGTTTTACCCCAAAAACGTAGTAAAAATAGTTCGGAAGTTTTAAACTCACAAATAACGAATCCAGATAAGAGTATTTCAGAATCCAAACCAAACCCGATTATTCTACAAAAACGGCACGAAAATGAAGTTATTCCAAAAACAAAAATAACTTATTTGTTTCCACGTTTACCTTATCACGAAAGGTTAGAAAATTACATTAGAAAACGCAATGAAATTTTCAAAATAGATTCACTTGGAAGCAAGTCAAAACCTAAACGTTCAACGATTCGCCTACGTAATTACTATAAAATTAGGAAACTGTCCAGAAAGCTACTTATCTCTGCTATTGTCTCAAACCCCAAAGATATGCGTTATTACGCCAAAATATCATTTTCGAACCTAGTTGAGTATGGGTTATTGGACACTGGAGCCAATATCAGCTGCTTCGGAGGAGATTTAGCGCAAACAAATTTTACCACTTCCAAATCTTACACTAAGTGTAAATCGTTTGTGCAAACTGCAGATGGGAGTTCACAGATTGTTACAGGTTGGCTAGACGTAGATGTAACTTTTAAAAATCAGACCCACAAAATGAAATTTTTCATAGTCCCATCGATATCGCAGCGAGTAATACTTGGTGTAGATTTCTGTAAATTATTCAAATTATTCTCCAACATCATCGGTTCGGTAGATATTATAAGTGTTAATAATCCCACTGCTTTACCACCAAAAATTTCAGATTTTCCGGAAATTCAAAAAGATAATCCTTCCGAAGAATCATTCTACCCCCTTACAAAATCTCAGAAATCTCAATTAGAAACAGTAATTTCTCTGTTTCCAAATTTTGAGAAACAAGGTCTTGGTCGTACTGGCTTAATCACTCATAAAATTGATGTAGGCAACACTTCCCCTATCAAGCAACGTCATTATCCCGTTTCTCCTGCAATCGAGAAGCTCATGTTTAAAGAAATTGACCGCATGCTTTCACTTGGGGTCATAGAGCCATCCTCCTCCCCATGGAGTTCCCCGATGCGACTCGTTGTGAAACCGAATAAGATAAGACTTTGCTTAGATGCCCGAAAAGTAAATAATGTTACTAAAAAGGATGCGTATCCGCTTCCTTCCATTGAGGGCATATTTTCGAGGCTTCCTAAGGCAAATATGATAACAAAGTTAGACTTAAAGGATGCATATTGGCAAATTGCCTTAGATGAGTCCTCTAGGTCAATAACGGCTTTTACAGTGCCCGGAAGACCCCTTTATCAGTTCGTCGTGATGCCCTTCGGCTTATGCAACGCGCCGCAAACAATGTGCAGGTTGATGGACCAGATCATCCCTCCAGATCTACGTCACTGCGTATTCGGGTATCTCGATGATCTGATAATTGTAACGGAAGACTTTCAATCGCATGTTGACATTTTAATAAGAATTGCTTCTCAATTTAGGAAGGCTAACTTGACCCTAAATGTCACAAAGAGCAAGTTCTGTGTAACAAAAGTTAATTATCTCGGATATGTCATTGGTGATGGAGGAATAACCACTGATGTAGAAAAAGTCAGTGCAATCAATAATTGGCCGGTACCAAAGAACCTTAAACAGGTTCGAGGATTTTTAGGTTTAGCAGGATGGTACCGTCGATTCATTGATAATTTTGCTACTGCTGTTTTCCCCATCACTGAGGTAGTTTCAACAAAGAGAAAGTTCACATGGACTGAAGAAGCTCAAGTAGCTTTTGAGAATATAAAATTGCTTCTTACAACTGCTCCCGTTCTTGTGAACCCTGACTTCACCAGGAAATTTTACCTACATTGTGATGCCAGCGACTATGGTATAGGAGCTGTGCTAATCCAATTGGATGAAGGAAATCAGGAGAGACCCATTGCTTTTATGAGCCGAAAGCTCAACACGGCTCAGAGGAACTATAGCGTCACTGAGCGTGAATGCTTAGCCGCTCTCGAGGCCATTAAAAGATTCAGATGCTATCTAGAGATGCAGGAATTCGAAGTCATCACAGACCACGCCAGTCTGGTATGGCTTATGAGGCAACCTAACCTTACCGGTAGACTAGCGAGGTGGGCATTACAACTGCAGTCTTATTCCTTCAC
This sequence comes from Eudasyphora cyanicolor, assembly GCA_963930755.1. Classification (NCBI taxonomy): domain Eukaryota; kingdom Metazoa; phylum Arthropoda; class Insecta; order Diptera; family Muscidae; genus Eudasyphora; species Eudasyphora cyanicolor. The sequence goes on along the minus strand of OZ005737.1, from coordinate 231,795,627 downwards.
TGTTAGCCACCGGAAAGGAAAGGATAATGTGGTCCCAGATGCGCTCTCACGAATTCCCGAGGTCGAAGTAGCATCTCTAGAAGTAATATCACCTGAAGTCGACTTAGACTCTCCTCATTTCCAAGAACAAGAATACAAAGAGTTGATTAAAAAAATTAATGACAATGAGAGTAAGTACCCCGATATACGAGTAATCGATGATTTTGTTTATATTCGGACTGAGCACTACTCTGGTAATGAAGTTCAGGAACAGCAAGCTTGGAAGCTTTGGATCCCAAGTAATCTTAGAAAACAAATCATAAATCGAGCTCATGACTCACCCATTACTTCACACGGAGGCATCTGCAAAACGCTTGAACTTCTAAGACGAAATTTCTATTGGCCTGGAATGGTGCGCAATGTTAGAGAATACATCAAAAATTGCGATGTTTGTAAAACAACTAAAGCACCCAATTTCACAATGAAACCCCCTATGGGAAAACAAATCGTCTCATTCCGCCCATTCCAGCGTCTATACATAGATATTTTAGGACCCTATCCTCGTAGTCGCAATGGTTACATTGGACTGTTAATTGTATTAGATCACCTCACTAAATTTCATTGGGTGAGCCCACTCAGGAAATTTACAGCGAGTGTAATACAGAATTTCCTAGAGAGTCAGATTTTCCACGTTTACGGAGTGCCCGAGGTGGTGGTGAGCGATAATGGTAGTCAATTCAAGGCTAATGAATTTAACGCCTTTCTGACCAAATATGGTATTTCTCATACATACACGGCCTATTACTCACCTCAATCGAATGCCTCCGAACGTGTGAACAGGTCGTTGATTGCAGGAATTAGGGCATACCTAAAAAAGGACCACAAATTATGGGACGAAAACCTTAGTAGCATATGTTGTGCATTAAGAAATTCGTACCATCAGTCCCTACACATTTCCCCATACAAAGCAGTTTTCGGCTTCAATATGGTAACCCATGCATCTTCCTATACCCTGCTTCGCAAACTGCAACTATTGGACGAACCTGTCGCTACCCTGTCAAGGGATGATCAACTCCAAACTATAAGACAAGATCTAAGAAAACCAATAAGGGAAGCTTTTGAAAGAAATAGGCAGACGTATAATCTACGTACAAGAGTGCCCACCTTCGACATTGGTGACCAAGTTTTTAGGAGAAATTTTGCACAAAGCAACATGGAGAAAAATTTTAGCGCGAAATTAGCACCCATGTTCGTTAAGGCAAAAGTTGTTCAAAAACTTGGAAACCATTATTATGTATTAGAAGACCCAGATGGAAAACCCGTAGGTACTTTTCATGCGAAAGACATTCGCAACTAATTCCTTTCTCCAACTAATTCTTTCGATTATAAATCAAGAATTATTTGGTTTTGTAATGGACTTGTTGCTGGAAACACGTTAAAAATTATTTGATTAAATATCCAGTACTAGGAGAACTTTTTCTATCATGCGATAAAAAAATGTCCTTCCATTCTTATGCTGCGTTCAGTAACATCAATTTTCAACTATAACCATCGTTTCAGCATAAAATGGTGTGTTGTCGCAGACATATGATTTTGACACAATTGTCACGTTTTCGACACTTTTGGCTTCTTGGTGACGCTTCCTTCTTAGGTTGAAAAGTAGCTAACTTCCTTTTTCATCGATCAGTCAAACAGTAAAGACATAAAATTTATTGAACTTAATACAAAAGTTTCACACTAAATCCAAAATAGCTTACGTGAAGTGATAAATTGTGTTTGGAAAAAGAGGCATCGTAGGTAAATTTCTGCACAAATTTTAGTTTTTTGGAGATTATATTATAGGTATTATAACTCTTTAGGAAAGCGTTTAGTCCTCCAGTGTTGAATCTTCCCCTTTGAACAGGTCATAGATCGTTTCGTTATTGGGAGAGTGCTACCTAATTTACCTCGCGATAAGAGTGACTTCTGTTTTCTTTGCCAAAAGTACGAAATTGACAGACAACTAAAGCCAGTTCGTCCGTCCATAATACAAACCATCTCTCAATATCAATCACAACCCAGACTTAACCAGAGATATTGAGTTAATCCCAGTGAAGAAATCGACAACCAATCATTGGCAAAGAAAAAGTGAAAACCATCTTCCTTCCACGGTAATTATTTACCTTACACAAACAGTCTTCGAAATAACATTCTTTATTTAATTCAGGACAGATAGCCCCAAAACCCGACATTTTGTGTCCGGAAATATTAAAAGGACCAAGAAGTCGGGAGACTACCATATCTTCTTCGGGAAAGAAACTTCAGTTTTCATACCGCATGGTATGCTGGGATAGTTTCAAAACCAGAAACTGCCTGATTAACGCAGCGGCAATAAACTCTGCCTATTGAAGTATACCGCATATATGATAATTCCTCCTTTGCTCTCACTGTACGTAATACGGTACCAGCATCCAGCAGAGAGCGTGCAGAAATCCCTTCTGGCTCTGCAAATTCCACCGCTTTGCATATACCTCCATTCTTTTAAAACCTACGTCAGCAGCCAATCATATTAAAATTAAATTTCTACCGCACAACAACGAGACATATTTTCTACAAAACTAATTGGAACTACATTACACTATTATAAAACTGGAAAACGAAGCAGATTTTGGAACATCTAAGAGGAACCAAACTAATTGGCTAATCAAGATTTTAAGGATATGTAACATTAATTTAAAATGGTGATAGTGGCATATCAGGAAATTTGTAAGAAACAGAAAAGAATTACAATTCAAATTAGTGTCGAAAATTAAACATAAATATATTTTAAAACATAAAAAAGTACACTCGGAAGCACATGGTATAAAAACATGTAACACAATTGATGGAAATTTAAAAGTGAAATTTAAGTCAAATCTAAACGATTAAAAAAAAAAAAAAAATCTCTAAAGTATGAGTTTTACGATGACGAAATATTAATTGTAGTTTTTTTGTGTTTCTTAAAATGTTCTTGCCAAATCACCCACACATTTTTCTGAGTGTATGGTATTTAAGTATTTAAGTCACATGTATCAGGTATGATATCTAATGATCATCGGTAACTACTCAATTTTAATTTGCAATGTAACACGTTTGATTCAACAGCTCGCGCCATCGAACACAACATCGCTGAGAATTGAAAGGCCTATCAATCTTCGACGTATGGTGTCGGTAAGTGATTAACAGAATGTTATATGATATCATCGTGACAACATTTTAACAGTGCAAGTGAGATGTAATTGGTATATACATTTGTACTCCCACATTTAGTTATAACAGTTTCGATCTCTTTCATATCAGTTCTCGGTTATTGAGTACCACAGTATGCCAGTAACATAATTTTTTTTCACAGTTCAGATCTCTTTGATCACTCTCTTAACTAGCGGGTACCGCAATTCATAACATCGAGTGATTTTTTTTTTCTTTCGTTTATTTTTTCATTACGCTCACTTGCAATGTCAGAATCCCATAGATTAATATCTACATATGTATATATATAGATATTCATTAAAGTGAATCAGCTGTTTTGTTTCTGATTCACTTGTAAGAATACCCTACATTTTTTTTCTCTAGTATTGGTAGCATATAAACCTATTTGTATTCAAATTTTTTTTTATGAATTCTTAAAAATTTGAATATTACGTTTGAATTATAGAACATAGGTCGTCGAATAGAAATATAAATTTTTTTTCTAAATTAAAATTAACCACAAACTAATTAGGGTTAGTTATAGTAAAATGTTCTGTAAAGTTAAAATTTAATATGGAATGTATGAATAAATATAGTTTTGGAAAGAATATGTTGCGTTAAATATAATTAATGAGTTCTTCTGACATGACGACATCGATAATGAAATAGGAGGACAACTTAGGTCGAAATTAGGGGTTCTAGAATAAACCAAATATCGCCACTAGAACCAAGGATAGGGTGGGTTAAGAGGCAATGCTCTCCATTAACATCTTGGAGTAGCACTTATAACTTTTGTCAAGCAATACTAGTGATCATAAATTTCAAAATGTTGTTATATTCCGGGGTTTTTATTTTCTTTTTTTATAACGACTTGGTCCACATAAATTAGTAATGTTTTCTTTTAAAAAAATAGGGAGTTATAAAAATATTGTTGTAGTGGGAAACGAAAGGTAGAAGGGAAAGGACCCGAACCCCCCAGCCGACTGCTACTGCTAGCTAAATCAAGACTCCCGCAGTCCTACTCCCAACTACTGACCACATGATAGTTTGATTTATTTTCAAAACTTCTAAAATTGATATTTTCCTTCGAAATTATTTATAAATCCATGTCTGGTACATTACATTGGTTGTGGCAACATACAACAGATAATTTCAGCCATTTTCGTAGTTGGTGCAACTAAATATGATTGTTGTCAACATGGAAGCAGAAGTATACCACAACCAAAATGTTGGTTGTCCTGATGGAATCGCATGATAGTAGACAGAACTACCAAAATTCGGTTGGCAAATAATTAGGTTGAGGCAACCAAACTGTATTCTGTGTGTACAATATCAGACGCATTAGTAACATTTGAAACTAATCGTCGAACTTCAAAAACTTTACCAATTGGTCCTCTACAAAGGATCGTATATTAGGGGGTAAATAGTCGTTACTCAACGGGTAGCCAATTAAGAATATAATCAACTGATCATTAACAAACGAATATATAAGCCAATTGTAATTTTATTAAATAGTAGATAATGAAATTAGTCGTCAACTAAGTAGTAAATAACCCAACTGGTCGTCAAATAAGGAGAAGACAACCTATGTGATCGTTAACTAAGGAGTAGATAACCCAATTTTTATTTTACTAAGAAGTAGGTAACGCAATGGTCATGAACTAAGTAATACATAACCCAAATTATCGTCAACTAAGGAGTAGATAACCAAAGTGGTCGTCAAATAAGAAGTAGATGATCCAACTGGTGATCCAAATAAGAAGTAGATGATCCAACAGACAAGACAATAAGTATCAACTCAAATAAGAATAAGACAATTCAACGGGTTGTCTGCTAACGATTAGATAACCCAAACGGTCGTCAAATAAGGAGTAGGTAACCTAAATGGTCGTCAAATGAGATGTTAATTAAACTTGTCAATTAAATCAATAAGTAATAGATAAACCAACTGGTCTTCAAATAAGGAGTATTTAATCCAACTGGTCATCGACTAACAAGTAGATAAACCCTTTGTTATTTTACTAAGTAGTAGATAACGCAACTGGCCGTCAATTGAATAGTAGACAACGCAACTGGTATTTTATTAAGAAGAAGTTAACCCAACTGGTATTATCTATATATATAAAAATGAAATGGTGTTCGTTGGTACGCGATGGACTCGAAAACGGCTGAAAAGATTTTGCTAAATTTTTGCATGAGTATATCATTTGGTGTGTGGAAGGTTCATAGCTATATTCGGTTATGATTGTACAAAGGGGCGTGTCACCGCCCACACAACGTATATATGAAAAGTTAAATATCTCGGGTACTATTGGGTCAAAATTCTCGAAATTCGATATGTGTGACTTTGGTACCAGTACACATCATGGAGCCAAAAACCGTTGTGATAGTGGGCGTGGCACCGCCCACTCAACCTGAAATTTAAAAATGTAATATTTGGAGTAGTTTTGCAGTAAAATTCTCGAAAATAGTTATGTGGGACCTCGGTACCAGTACGCGTCACCGGCTTAAAAACGGGGAAAACAGTGAAAGTAGCCGTGGCACCGCCCACACAACCTAAAAGTTAAAAGTACTATATTACGAGTATTATTGCGGTATGAGTCACGAAACGTGGTATATGTGACCTTGGCACCAGTATACGTAATGGAATCAAAAGCTGGCGTGGTAGTGACAGTGGGCGTGGCACCGCCCACACATCTTAAAATTAAACCAGTAAGGAAAGGCAGAAAGTCGGGCGGGGCCGACTATATAATACCCTACACCTCCCTAATAATGCGATAGGGGTCATTGCGATAATAATGTGGAATAATTGGTAAATGGGTAGGAACATATTATCTAATTCTGAACCGATAATCGCTAAATTAAGTAATATTCGTTCCTAAATTGAGAAACATATTTCTGGAAAATTTTAATGATCGGAAGTAAAGTACAACTTCTATAGCGCTTTGATACCAAATCAGGAGGAACATATGTACGGATGTTATATATAAATCTGAACCGATTTTCCCTGAATACTCATTCATGTAAAAAGACATCTTTCTGTCGAATTTCGTACTGATCGGATATAAAATACAATCTCTACAGCGCTTACATGTCGAATCGGCGGTAACATATATATGGGGCTATATCTAAATCTGAACCGATTTTCTCCGAATTTGGCAGTATTTCTTCATGTAGAAGGAAACCTCTTTTTGCCGACATTCGCACTGATCGGATATAAAATAACATTTTTACAGCGCTTACATGTGAAATCGGGGGTAACGTTTATATGGGGGCTATATCTAAATCTGAACCGATTTCTTCCAAATTTAACAGTGTTCATTCAAATAATAGGAAACCTCTTTCTGCCGAATTTCATACTGAACGGATATAAAATAACATTTTTACAGCGCTTACACTTCAAATCGGGGGTAACGTATATATGGGGGCTATATCTAAATCTGAACCGATTTCTTCCAAATTTAACAGTGTTCATTCAAATAATAGGAAACCTCTTTCTGCCAAATTTCATACTGATCGGGTATACAATAACATTTTTACAGCGCTTACACTTCAAATCGGGGGTAACGTATATATGGGGGCTATATCTAAATCTGAACCGATTTCTTCCAAATTTAACAGTGTTCATTCATATAATAAGAAACCTCTTTCTGCCGAATTTCATACTGATCGGATATAAAATAACATTTTTACAGTGCTTACACTTCAAATCGGGGGTAACGTACATATGGGGGCTATATCTAAATCTGAACCGATTTCAACCAAATTTAACAGTGTTCATTCATCTGATAAGAAACCTCTTTCTGCCGAATTTCAGACTGATCGGATATAAAATAAAGTTTTTAAAGCGCTTACATGTCAAATCTGGGGTAACATATATATGGGGGCTATATCTAAATCTGAACCGATTTCAACCAAATTCAATAGGGATCGTCTTTGGGCCAAATAAAACATATGTGTAAAGTTTCGTCGAGATCGGACCATAATTGCGACCTGTACTTTGATTACAAGAATACATGCACAGACAGACAGACGGACAGACGGACAGACGGACAGACAGACGGACAGACGGACATAGCTAAATCAACTCAGAAAGTAATTCTAAGTCGATCGGTATAATAAACGATGGGTCTATTTCTTCTCCTTTTGGGTGTTACAAACAAATGCACAAAGTTATAATACCCTGTACCACAGTGTGGTGTAGGGTATAAAAATTAAATATTTCGAATACCATTAGAGCAAAATTCTTGAAATTGGGTATGTGTGACCTTGCTGCAGTACGCGTCATGTAGCTGAAAACTGGGGTGGTAGTGTTAGTGGGCGTAGCACCGCCAACACAACCTATAATTTAAAAATTAAATGTTTCGAATACTATTAGAGTAAACTTCACGAAATTTGGTATTTGTGACATTGGTACTAGAACCCGCGATGAAGCTAAACACTGACGTCATAGTAACAGTGGGTGTGGTACCGTCCACACAACCTGATTGCTTCGATTGCGAAATTTGGTATGTGGAACCAGATCAAGTGCATGGTTTCGAAGTTTGGCTGTCTGATCTTGGTAAAAGTAGGGGTGATGGAGCTACAAACAGGAACGATGGAAACAGTTGGCATGATACCGCCATATAAATAAACCAGTAAGGAAAGGCAGAAAGTCGGGCGGGGACGACTATATAATACCCTACACCTCCCTAATAATGCGATAAGGGTCATTGCGATAATAATTTGGAATAATTGGTAATTGGGTAGTAACATATTATCTAAGTCTGAACCGATAATCGCTAAATTAAGCAATATTCGTTCCTAAATTGAGAAACATATTTCTGGAAAATTTTAATGATCGGAAGTAAAGTACAACTTTTATAGCGCTTTGATACCAAATCAGGAGGAACAGATGTATGGATGTTATATATAAATCTGAACCGATTTTCCCTGAATACTCATTCATGTAAAAAGACATCTTTCTGTCGAATTTCGTACTGATCGGATATAAAATACAATCTCTACAGCGCTTACATGTCGAATCGGGGGTAACATATATATGGGGCTATATCTAAATCTGAACCGATTTTCTCCGAATTCGGCAGTATTTCTTCATGTAGAAGGAAACCTCTTTTTGCCGAAATTCGCACTGATCGGATATAAAATAACATTTTGACAGCGCTTACATGTGAAATCGGGGTTAACGTTTATATGGGGGCTATATCTAAATCTGAACCGATTTCTTCCAAATTTAACAGTGTTCATTCAAATAATAGGAAACCTCTTTCTGCCGAATTTCATACTGATCGGATATATAATAACATTTTTACAGCGCTTACACTTCAAATCGGGGTAACGTATATATGAGGGCTATATCTAAATCTGAACCGATTTCTTCCAAATTTAGCAGTGTTCATTCATATAATAAGAAACCTCTTTCTGCCGAATTTCATACTGATCGGATATAAAATAACATTTTTACAGTGCTTACAATTCAAATCGGGGGTAACGTATATATGGGGGCTATATCTAAATCTGAATCGATTTATTCCAAATTTAACAGTGTTCATTCATATGATAAGAAACCTCTTTCTGCCGAATTTCAGACTGATCGGATATAAAATAAAGTTTTTACAGCGCTTACATGTCAAATCTGGGGTAACATATATATGGGGGCTATATCTAAATCTGAACCGATTTTAACCAAATTCAATAGGGATCGTCCTTGGGCCAAATAAAACATATGTGTAAAGTTTCGTCGAGATCGGACCATAATTGCGACCTGTACTTTGATTACAAGAATACATGCACAGACAGACAGACGGACAGACGGACATAGCTAAATCAACTCAGAAAGTAATTCTAAGTCGATCGGTATAATAAACGATGGGTCTATTTCTTCTCCTTTTGGGTGTTACAAACAAATGCACAAAGTTATAATACCCTGTACCACAGTGTGGTGTAGGGTATAAAAATGTAGAACGTAATATTCGAAAAAGTATTGCGGCGATATCTTTGCAAAAAAAAGTGATAAGGGCGTGGCGCCATCCATACAACTCGAGATGTGAGTTTGAAAAATTTCCAATATCATTGCAGTACAGTTTTGAAAATTTACATAAAAATAGCGTCAATGTACAAAGCCTCTCATAATTGTATGTGGATGAAAAGGGTCATATCTACAACTCTATTTGACTCCAGCACTGAAAGTGATATATAGGGAGGCATTGCACTAATCGTCTTGAAGTTTGGAGTGGATGCTGTTGATAGCACTCTACGGAATCTGATTAAAAAGCTGATCAGTCGAAGTATCTGTGAATACGACACGCTTGCTGAAAACTAAATAACTAGAGACAATTTTATCTAGAGTGACGCTGGAACAAGTGTGTTTGGTATTCAAGTGCCTCAAAAGTTAGTACGTGACCCACAAAAATGGGAGATATCGGATTAAAGGGCGGCATCGTTATAAAAAAAATAAATACTGATAGAATTATTGCACTAATTGGTATGGCAGCATTTCACAGCAATCTATATGACCCAACAGATAATGAGCGACGTGGTCTCCCAAGGTGATTTGAGTGGTGTTGCACAACACGAAAATTTTGCATTTAAGTCCAACATGGATGACCCGAAAACACTGCCGTAATATTAAGAGTGTCAATTATATCATATGGTTCTATTTTACTGAAACGCACTTTGAGGGCAGCGAAGCGCACCGGGTCAGCTAGTACTAAATAGAAGTTAACCCAACTGTTATTTTACTATGTACAGAAGATAACCCCAGTAGTCCCAACAAAGGACTTGATATCCCAACTGATATTACCATAGGATTTGAACAGATTTAAACTAAGGAGTTGTTATAAGTAGTAGATAACCCATCTGGTCATCTTCCGGGGGGTAGATAACCTAACTGGTCGTCAACTCAGGAGTAGTTATCCCAACTGGTTGTCTACTGTTTCAGTAATCTGAAGAGGTACCACAACCATCAATACCAATCATCAGTCAATTGATCGTATATTAAGGAGTAAAAAACTCTACGGGTCGCCAACTAAGAAGTTGTTAACTGGTAGTCAAAAAAGTGTATATAACCCAACTGGTCATCAACTAATGAGTAGATACACCAATTGTTATTTTAAAAACCAGTAAGGAAAGGCAGAAAGTCGGGCGGGGCCGACTATATAATACCCTACACCTCCCTAACAATGCGATAAGGGTGATTGCGATAATAATTTGGAATAATTGGTAAATGGGTAAGAACATATATATGTGGATATACATAATTCTGAACCGATAATCGCTAAATTAATCAATATTCGTTCCTGAATTGAGAAACATCTTTCTGGAGACTTTTGTAATGATCGGAAGTAAAGTACAACTTCTATAGCGCTTTGTAACCAAATCAAGAGGAACATATATACGGAGGTTATATATAAATCTGAATCGATTTTCCCTGAATACTCATTCATGTAAAATAGAAACCTCTTTCTGTCGAATTTCGTACTGATCGGATATAAAATACAGTCTCTACAGCTCTTAGATGTCAAATCGCGGGTAACATACAGGGTTGCCCATATTCGACGGACCCACGGACTCGTTGGGCCCATTCCAATCGACGAGGCTTGTCCGCAGGCAACAATCTTTGCGTCAATTGAATTTTGTACGGGAACAAATGCAAATCAACGCGAATAATCCGTTGTAAAGTGGACCGAGCCATGCCCAACTGCTGAGAACGGCGTTTTTGGGATGTTCTTGGGGACCTCTCAACACTGGCTCGTACGGCAGCGATATTCTCGGCCGATCGCCTTGGTCGACTTTTATTTGGCCTCTTCGGATTAAAAAGAGCCTCACCAGTCGAAAATTTTTCGTATAAACGCTTAATGGTGTTCTTAGAAGGCGCACTTCTCACATTTTTTAATATTTTAAAAGCACGTTGACTTGACTTCTTCTGTTGAATGTAAATTTCAACTATTTCAGAGCGCTCGCGTGGCGTGTATTGTTCCATGGTAAAAATCTGCTTGGACTGACGCTTCAAACGCGGTATGTCATTAAGCGATCTGACATCTCTGTCAAAAGTTATGGCGTTGCCAGATGGGTCCGTCGAATATGGGAGACCCTGTATATATGGAAGTTATGGAAAATTATGGAAAATCAGAACCGATTTTCTCCAAATTTGGTAGTATTCCTTCGAGTAATAAGAAACCTGTTTCTGCCGAATTTGGCACTGATCGGATATAAAATACAATTTCTACAGCGCTTACAGGTCTAATCGGGGGTAACATATATATGGGGGCTATATCTAAATCCGAACCTATTTTCTCCGAATTTAGCAGTATTCATTCATGTAATAAGAAACCTCTTTCTGCCGAATTTCGCACTGATCGGATAAAAAATAAAATTTTTACAGCGCTTACATGTCAAATCGGGGGTAACGTATATATGGGGGCTATATCTAAATCTGAACCGATTTCTTCCAAATTTAACAGTGTTAATTCATATATTTAATAACAAACCTCTTTCTGCCGAATTTCATACTGATCGGATATAAAATAAAGTTTTTACAGCGCTTACATGTCAAATCTGGGGTAACATATATATGGGGGCTATATCTAAATCTGAACCGATTTTAACCAAATTCAATAGGGATCGTCCTTGGGCCAAATAAAATATATATGTAAAGTTTCGTCGAGATCGGACCATAATTGCGACCTGTACTTTGATTACAAGAATACATGCACAGACAGACGGACAGACGGACATAGCTAAATCAACTCAGAAAGTAATTCTAAGTCGATCGGTATAATAAACGATGGGTCTATTTCTTCTCCTTTTGGGTGTTACAAACAAATGCACAAAGTACCACAGTGTGGTGTAGGGTATAACCAGTAAGGAAAGGCAGAAAGTCGGGCGGGGCCGACTATATAATACCCTACACCTCCCTAACAATGCGATAAGGGTCATTGCCATAATAATTTGGAATAATTGGTAAATGGGTAGAAACATGTTATCTAATTCAGCAACGATAATCGCTAAATTAAGCAATATTCGTTCCTAAATTGAGAAACATCTTTCTGGAAAATTTTAATGATCGGCAGTAAAATACAACTTCTATAGCAGTTTGATACCAAATCAGGAGGAACAATCAATATAAATCTGAACCGATCTTCCCTGAATACTCTTTCATGTAAAAAGACCTCCTTCTGTCGAACTTCGTACTGATCGCATATAAAATACAGTCTCTACAGCGCCTACATGTCAAATCGGGGGTAACGTATATATGGGGGCTATATCTAAATCTGAACCGATTTCTTCCGAATTTAACAGTGTTCATTCATATAATAAGAAACCTCTTTCTGCCGAATTTCATACTGATTGGATATAAAATAACATTTTTACAGCGCTTACAAGTCAAATCGGGGGTAACGTATATATGGGGGCTAGATCTAAATCTGAACCGATTTTCTCCAAATTTTGCAGTATTCCTTTATGTAATAAGAAACCTCTTTCTGCCAAATTTTGCACTGATCGGATATAAAATACAGTTTTTACAGCGCTTACATGTCAAATCGGGGGTAACATATATATGGGGGCTATATCTGAATCTGAACCGATTTTCTCCGAATTTAGCAGTATTCCTTCATGTAATAAGAAACCTCTCTTTGCCGAATTTCGCACTGATCGGATATAAAATAACATTTTTACAGCGCTTATATGTCAAATCGGGTGTAATGTATATATGGGGGCTATATCTAAATCTGAACCGATTTCTTCCAAATTTAACAGAGTTCATTCATGTAATAAGAAACCTTTTCCTGCCGAATTTCATACTGATCGGGTATAAAATAAAGATTTTACAGCGCTTACATGTCAAATCGGGGCTAACATATATATGGGGGCTATATCTAAATCTGAACCGATTTTAACCAAATTCAATAGGGATCGTCCTTGGGCCAAAAATAAGATATGTGTAAAGTTTCGTCGAGATCGGACCATAATTGCGACCTGTACTTTGATTACAAGAATACATGCACAGACAGACAGACGGACAGACAAACAGACGGACAGACAGACAGACAGACGGACAGACGGACATAGCTAAATCGACTCAGAAAGTGATTCTAAGTCGATCGGTATAATAATCGATGGGTCTATTTCTTCTCCTTTTAGGTGTTACAAACAAATGCACAAAGTTATAATACCCTGTACCACAGTGTGGTGTAGGGTATAAATAGTGGATAATGCAACTAGTCGTTAAATAAGAAGAAGATAACGTAAATTGTCCATAAATAAGAAGTGGATGATCCACCTGATGTTCAATTAAGGAGTGAACGGCAACTAAGGAGTAGATAACCCAATTGTTATTTTATTAAGCGTTAGGTATGCAAATGGTCATCAACTAATTATTAGATAATCCAAATGATGATCAACTAACGAGTAGATAACATAAGTGCTCATCAAATAAGAAGTAGATAAATCAACTGTTCGTCAACTATGGAGTAGATAACCTAACCGGTCATCAAAAAAGGAGTTAATAACCTAACTGGTCGTCAACTCAAGAGTAGATAACCCAGCTGGTCGTCTACTAAGGAGTACACTCCTCTATACACTAGTCTGATGAGATGTGGCATCCAGCAATACCAATCAATCCTTACGTGATCAGTTCAGTGGTGCGGAGTGTTGGTGCAAATTGAACTAAAGGGTTTTCCAAAATAGACTTACTTGCGAACTTCGACAGTTGATAACAGCAATTTTGTTGAAGCTACATCTGTCGAATTGGCTGTTATTTATTCTGACGGTTTTGCCATGTATGCATATATCATTCAATAACACATGTAAACGATAAAATTGTTTTATCAAAATTGGTCTTCTGTTCGAGCAACGTTCCGCGCTCTTCGCTATCTTCAGTGAAGTGTTCCATTTCTTGATGAATGGGTATGTCAACAAACAAAATTGTCGAATTGGGATCGATATTCCAAACGCGTCCAAAGCAACTCGGAATATCATTGTTGGGTATGGATTTTGGGCTGTCAACGGCTAGCGTTATAGATCGACTTATTTTGAGCTGAATTCCATAATATGAAGACCAATAACATGTGGTTTCAGCAGGACGGCGCTACGTGCTACACAGCTCATGTAATATTGAACATTCTGTACGAGCGATTTAAGGGCATGGTCTTCTCACTTAGAAGTAATGTGAACTGGTCACCGAATTCGTTTGACTTGACCCCGTTAGACTTTTTCTTGTAGGGGTTTATTAAGTCGCAGGTCAGCAGTCGTCCTTAAATTATCATTCCGTGTTTTGTTTTGTCCTAAGTGTTCGATATTTATTTCATATCATGTATGTATGCATAATTTCTGCTTTAAAACCTCTTAAAATCCACTACAATTTGCTTATGCATTACTTATTCAGAATAAAATCTAGGTTGCAATTTTACCATAAAAATAATATCTGTCTTCATTTTTCCCTTTAATATGTACATTTATAAATTTATACGAAAAAGCGACACAACACCGAAGCAAGTGGTATGCAGATGTAGTCGAAAAGAAGCAGCAAAAAGAGAAACATTTTATATGGTTTTATAGACAAATTTACCCATCACTTCAATAATGGAATTTGTCATTAAGTTAAATCAGCAACATTACAAGTATCATTCACATCCACATCCTCAGCCACTTAACAACAGCGGCAGCAGCAGCAACAGTAGCAATGGCAACGGCAACCAACTGCAGCAGCGATACTGACAGCGACAGAAGCAAGACAAAAATTTGCCAAACATTTGGTAAAGAGAAACACTTGTGAAAACCCCCGGAAAAATGGAGTGACAGCCACAGCCACACTGAGCCATCGACTATGAACAACGACGAGCTGTAGCAATAGTACGAGTATGTGGTAGTGGTACGACAAGTACCACTCACCATTCAAACTCACATGGAATCATGCAGCCTTCGGGCACTGAATTGTGACAGCCAAGAAACGGAAGATATAAATCAATTTGGTAATTGTGGATTTAAGTAAAAACATAATGACTTAACCCATTTTCTACCACCGTTGCGTTTTCGCATCAGTAACTTTACCCATATCCCATTTAAATGAATATACAGTTATTCTATGTTTTGAAAGTATATATACCTTATTTAGAACCTTAGCATTTAAAACAGGTCCAACAAAAAAAAATCTGCATAACTGTAAAAATTGCTGCCGCAGCTGCAAACGTAGTCTAAAAATATAACTTTTTTCAAATGGCTGCTGAAAAAAAGAATATTTACAAAAACAGTTTCAATACTTCAAAATGTCTAGTCGAAAGATCATACAAAACGATAATAATGAGCTCGAGCAATAGAGTTGACTAATAAATGAATACCGGGCTCGTGAAAACTGGTGATGCGAAAACGCATCAGTGGTCAATTATATGTTACTCGTTAAACATGCGTTGCCATCAATCAATGATCAATTTGCTGTTAGTAGTGCACGTGTTCTGTCGAAAATTGTGTTGGAGTCATCTCGTGATAAAGATTTTTCATAATATCGATAATTATAAATATAATAAAATATTAATAAAACTGTGGAAAATTTATTTCCAATCGTGCATAATGGCCAGAAGACAGTTTTTGTCCCAAAAAGATCTTCAGAGGATAATAGATGAATCTTCTGACGATGAAAATGAAGTTATTTTTAACGAAAATACACGTGTCGTTTATGTTCCTCCAGCTAAAGTCGATAATATAAGTGATGAAGAATGTATTGACGATAACGATCTTATTGCGGACAATGACCCAAATTTGGAAATTGCTGGAGAAATCGAGGTTCAGTATGAATCCATCAACGATGACTTCGCGGCGCCGCCCACAGGTTCATCGGAACCTGAGTTATCAGCTGAAGAAAATCAATATTCGACTCTGAAGAGTTTTGGAGAACCCAAATGGAAAAAAACCAAACGTAATGATTTCAAATTTGATGCACCTGATGAAAATGGCGTGAGGCCCTTACAAATTCGAATCGTCGAAGAAATGTGTAAGTTTATAGTTCAATGTAATGAAAAAAGAGGTTTCAAAACGTTATTTGCATATTCCAGGTGGGAAGTCTCCCTTAAATTTATTCTTTCAATATTTTGATGAGGAAGTAATGGAATTGGTAGTTCACAACACCAATACATACGCTTCTCAAAATAATAACTTGGTGGAAGTGACCAAGCAATAAATTTGTCGTTTCATTGGAATTCTAGTTCTGTCAGGATACCACACAATTCCACAGGTGGGAATGTACTGGTCATCCAAACCGGATTTAGGAGTACCTATCGTTCAGCAAGCTATGTCACGCAACAAATTTACAACCATCAAGAAAAACTTACATTTGGCTGATAATACTAGTATTGACACAACTGATCGTTTTGCAAAAGTTAGGCCCTTGATTACTTTGCTGAATGTGAAATATAAACAGTTCGGAATATTCTGTACTAATCTATCAATAGACGAGGAAATGGTCCCGTACTTTGGAAGGCATAATTGCAAGATGTTCATAAGAGGTAAACCCATTCGATTTGGGTTCAAATTGTGGTGCATGTGCTCCGATAACGGTTACCTATTTGAATCTATTCCATATGCTGGTATAGCAACACCCTACAACAAACAAGTCGGACTGGGAGCTTCAATCATCCTAGAATTGTTGCGATCTGTTCCTGAGCCAGATCACCATGCCGTTCATTTTGACAACTTCTTTTCGTCATATTATTTATTTTGTTTGCTAAACGAAAAGAGATTTCGAGCTATCGGGACAGCAAGATCAAATAGATTGAAAGGAGCCGACCTGTATTTGGCTGCTGCCAAGGGCTCTAAGAAGAATACGTCAAAACTGCTAAAACACGAATATGATTTTTTTTTGACACTAAAAACAAACTGTTTGTTGCTCGTTGGCATGACAATAATGAAGTGACCATTATTTCAAAGTTTGTTGGTGCAGAGCCAGAATCGACAGTTTCCCGATATTCATCAAAGGAGAAAAAAAGGATTTCCATTCCACAGCCAAAATTGATTACCCAGTACAACCAGCATATGGGCGGTGTCGATTTACATGATAATGGAGTCGCCAACTATCGCATCGCTATGCGAGGCAAAAAATGGTGGTGGCCAGTATGGATTAATTGTATTAATTCAACAACAATTTTAACGCGTGGAAAATTCATTGCCTAGTTGCAAAATCTGAAAATTCCAGATTTATGCCACAGCTGGAGTTCAGAAGTGAGATAGCTAGGGGTTTATTGGTATACGAGGAGAAAAAAGAATATTCAACATCTGAAGATGAATCCTTTCGAGAAACACCAAATAAAATGCCAAGATTGAGTGTACCAGACCACCTCATATGGAAACCTCCAAATGCCACACGGAAAAGATGTGTGAAATGCCATTCACAAACTCTTCAGCTCTTCACCCCAAGTGTTTCGATGAATACCATACATCCAAGGAATAAAATAAAGCACTAAACCTGATTTATCTAAGTTATAAATAATAACTTAAAAAGTAAATAAAAGCAAAAAAAATGTTTTTACCAGTTTTTTATTTCTCATGAACATGTACTTAATCGACCATTGATGCGTTTTCGCAACACCCCATATGTCGGAATCTATAAAACCTAGGCACGTAATTCTTTCGATTTATTAATCAGGATTTCCTCAATAGCCTACATTCCAAATTTCGTGAAGTTATCTCAACGGAATCGGGTAGTGGTAGAAAATGGGTTAAACATTTTCGAGACATCATAACAAAGTCATTACATATCCAAGTGTTAGTTAGTTTTTTTTTACTTTTGATAAATTTCTCAGATTTGAATACCCTACACCACACTGTGGTACAGTGTATTATAAGTAAAATTATGTAAACAATTTATACATGAATTACAAAATTTTTATTTCTCTCCTTACTGGTTTGTATTTACTTGTTATTCGTCTGGTTGCCAGAAATAAAGATTTATCATAATTTCTTAACATTAAAAATAACATTTATTTTGAAGATTTTTGCCCTGAAATGTAGATCTATTAATAATGTAAATCAATTAAGCAAATTTAAAACTAGAATATAAACTGCAAAGTTTCAGCTAAATTTCTTAGAAAATGTGGTGTTTATGGCTTAAATAAGCCTTTTAGGAGCGACATCTATAGGTTGACTAAACAAAATATTAACTGACTTAAACATTTTTTAATGCCATGAATTCTTGTCTTAATTAAATACTATCCGCTAAGATTCAGTTAAAATGCTTAGAAAATATGGTATTTATGGCTTAAATACGTATATTTTGGAGAGACCTCTATAGGGTGACTATAACAAAAAAAAAATTAACCGATTGGTAAAATGTTTGCTATGATGAATTCTTACCAAAATAGAATACAAACTGCAATTTTGCCAAATTGCTTTAAAAATGGGGTATTTATGGCTCAAAAACCGTATTTTGGAGCGACCTTTACACTTTTGCAATCCCAAACAACCTGCAACTATTAGAAATATGTCTACCAAATTTGATCAAACTGGCTCTATTAATACGGACTGTAGTGTGATTGCAACAGACGGACGGACGGACAGACGGACATGGCTAAATTGTCTTAGAATTTTACGACGATTAAGAATATATATACTTTATGGAATCTCAGATCAATATTTAGAGGTGTTACAAACGGAGTGACAAAATGAATATACCCTACATCCTATGGTGGAGGCTATAAAAAGTATAACAAAATTATATTCATCGTTAGAGAAACTTCCTAGAGAGTATTGCTAAAGAAAGAATGTCAAAATTGTTCACTGGCATAGTCGCCAATATTCTCCATTTACGCCATTTTTTACGTCAATTTTAAAAGTTAGTCATGTTTTCTCAGATCACGAAACAATAATATTAAAAACTTTACCCTTTTTATGTGTGGAAGGGAGATCCACTTTGAACAGCAAAGGTAATTTGGCTTTTAGTGTAATATTTATAGGGGAAAATACGAAAAATCCCATTTTTGGGGATTTTCGAAACTAAATTGGGTATTGTGGAATTGAATTTTGCAAACATAATGATTCGCAAATTACTTTCAATTTGTGATATCAAGACCTACAAACTACAAAATATTTCATTAATATATATTAGTTTTTAAATATTTTATGTAGTTATTAGATTTCTGACTGCATTTGAAAATTGATTTTGTATTTATTTTCTGTTATAGCATTTTGTTAATATCAATGCAGTATATAATCCAATTTTTATCTCACAATATATTTTTTGAATACACAACAAAACTTTTGATACGATGTAAAAAAACCAGTAAGGAAAGCCTAAAGTCGTGCGGGGCCGACTATATAATACCCTACACCACTCTCGTAATATTGAATAACTCTGAAATATAAATTTTGTAGTTCATGTATAAATTGTTTATTCTAAATTTCAAAACGATTGGATGTAAAATACAGCTGCTATAGAACTAAAGGGCCAAATCGGACGAAACATATATATGGGAGCTATAGCTAAATCTTAACCGATTTTCTTCAAATTTGGTAGTGTTGGTTCATGGATCAAGAAACTCTACCATTCTAAATTTCAAAATGATTGGATGTAAAATACAGCTTCTTTAGGACTAGAGAGTAAAATCGGACGAAACATATATATGGGGGCTATAGCTAAATCTTAACCGATTTTCTTCAAATTCGCAAATGTTGGTTCATGGATAAAGAAACTCTACCGTTCTAAATTTCAAAACGATTGGATGTAAAATACAGATTCTATAGAACTAATGGGCCAAATCGGACGAAACATTTATATGGGAGCCATAGCTAAATCTTAACCGATTTTCTTCAAATTCGCAAATGTTGGTTCATGGATAAAGAAACTCTACCGTTCGAAATTTCAAAACGATTGGATGTAAAATACAGATTCTATAGAACTAAAGGGCCAAATCGGACGAAACATATATATGGGAGCTATAGCTAAATCTTAACCGATTTTCTTCAAAATGGACGAAACATATATATGGGAGCTATAGCTAAATCTTAACCGATTTTCTTCAAATTCGGCAATGTTGGTTCATGGATAAAGAAACTCTACCGTTCTAAATTTCAAAACGATTGGATGTAAAATACAGCTTCTATAGGACTAAAGGGCCAAATCGGACGAAAGATATATATGGGAGCTATATCTAAATCTGAACCGATTTCAAACAAATTAAATAGCGATCTTAACAGCTGCGAAATACTCTAAACTGCAAAATTCAGAACGATCTGAGTGAAATTGCGACCTGTAGTCGACGAACAACTTTACATGGACAGACGGACGGACGGACATGCTTAAGTCGACTCAGCTGGTGATTCTGAGTCGATCGGTATACTTTAAGGTGGGTCTAGCTGTAGTATTTTTAGGTGTTACAAACATCGGCCATGAAACAAACTTATAATACCCTGTACCGATCGACTCAGAATCACTGAGTCGATTTAAAGTTGTTCGTCAACTACAGGTCGCAATTTCACTCCGACCGTTCTGAAATTTTGCTGTTTAGAGTATTTCGCAGCTGTTAATTCGGTTGAAATCGGTTCAGATTTAGATATAGCTCCCATATATATCTTTCGTCCGATTTGGCGCTTTAGTCCTATAGAAGCTGTATTTTACATACAATCGTTTGAAATTTAGAATGGTAGAGTTTCTTGATCCATGAACCAACATTGCCGAATTTGAAGTAAATCGGTTAAGATTTAGCTATAGCTCCCATATATATGTTTCGTCCGATTTTGCTCTTTAGTCCTGTATAAGCTGTATTTTACACCCAATCATTTTGAAATTTAGAATGGTAGAGTTTCTTGATCCATGAACCAACATTGCCGAATTTGAAGTAAATCGGTTAAGATTTAGCTATAGCTCCCATATATATGTTTCGTCCGATTTTGCTCTTTAGTCCTGTATAAGCTGTATTTTACACCCAATCATTTTGAAATTTAGAATGGTAGAGTTTCTTGATCCATGAACCAACATTGCCGAATTTGAAAAAAATCGGTTAATATTTAGCTATAGCTCCCATATATATGTTTCGTCCGATTTTGCTCTTTAGTCCTGAAGAAGCTGTATTTTACATCCAATCATTTTGAAATTTAGAATGGTAGAGTTTCTTGATCCATGAACCAACACTACCGAATTTGAAGAAAATCGGTTAAGATTTAGTTATAGCTCCCATATATATGTTTCGTCCGATTTGGCCCTTTAGTTCTATAGAAGCTGTATTTTACATCCAATCGTTTTGAAATTTAGAATAAACAATTTAAACATTAACTACAAAATTTATATTTCAGAGTTATTCAATATTTCGAGAGTGGTGTAGGGTATTATATAGTCGGCCCCGCCCGACTTTAGCCTTTCCTTACTGGTAATATAACTAAAACTATTTTTTTAAGGAACAATTTGTAAAAAGAATTTGTCGGAGGGCTGTACATAACATTTTCTGGTGTAATACGGTGTCCTAAACACGAATGGAATTTTTATGGAACATTTTTTAAAAAAATTTTCTTTGAAATTACCAGTTTCTTGGAAGGTGTCTTTAGTATTTAGACCACAAGTATGTGCTTGATAAAGCCAGGGTACACTCTAAATTAAAGTAAGTTATGAGGACTACAAATGTTGACACTTTCACGTGGCAACAAAAGTTTAGTAACTGCCGTTAAAATAATAAATTTTTTTTTTGTTTTTTGTTGGCGCGAAAAGAACATAAAAATAGAAAAAAAATCAAAAAAAAATGGTTGCTCATAAGAAAGAAAACAATGTCTATATGAAAAGAATCTATGGATATGTATAGAAATTATAGCACTTTTGGCAGAAATAAGAGAATTTAACATAATTCGGTTTTTATACCCCCTTCGGGGCAACATACATCGATGGAGTGACCTAAGATATCCCAAGAATAATTGCGGAAATCCGTTTTAGGTAATTTTAAGTCATTTAGCAATGTCCGCGCAAATATATAAAAACTGGGTGTTATTGCCACGCCCCTTTTGGTACCTCCCAAACAAAATTGCCAAAAAAATTAAAAATTATTTTTTTGAATTTCCCTATTTATGCAATATGGGTCATAATTTATCCATAGCCTTTTGGCAAATAGGCATTGTTTTCTTCGCCTGTAGCTCCACTCTGTACATCCAATGGGGGTCCCAAATTCAGAACTTAACTTATCTAACACTGCATCTACAAGCGTTCCAAGTTTTGTCGCAATCGGTTGTCTTGTTAAGAAACGGCAGAATTATTTCCCAAGTTTCGTTTTAATTGCAATTAGTTTTAATTCAATCTACCCTCGCCGTATATAGATATTCGTCTTTCTATATCTTTTGGCTTCTTCGTCCGTTTTTTACTGCATTGTCAAACGATTTGTCCTACTTTAGAAAATGTTGTTAGTTGTTGCAGTGGCAGTGGTAGAAGGAGCGCAGTCGACGAAAAAGAAGAGGACGGACAACACCTAAAGTAATGCAGTTGGATCTAACAAAATGAAATATGTACCGCAACTTGTTTTTTCTCCCTCTTTTTCTCCTTCGATACCATGGAAAGCACTTAGGACGTCGAAGGCAAAAGAAACCCCAGATAGATAGACTGCCAGACAAACTAGGAGGCAGGCAGAAAGACAGACAACGGCACTCGTGAAGTGTCGCATATACTTAAAATTGGTGTAGAAAGTCCTTTTGGCGTATGTGTGACACTTGGGAGAACGAAGACGACAGATATGCAAAGAGAGTGTGTCAATGCTGCTGCAGGTGTTGTTTAGTTGTCTATGATTTTCTAGAGTCCTTCATTTCAGAGCCTCTCTCTCGCTATATGGTGTGTGTGTGCATTTCCATTTCTGGTTGCCGATATCCATCCAGATGTTGTCGTCGAAATTGATGTTGTTTGCAGGCATCGTTGGGTGATTCCTTGGATGGCTGGTTTTGGTGGGTTGTATAGCTGGCGGACTGGCTGGCTGGCTGACTGGAAGATTCTGATACAACAAAATATTCCATATACAAACGAGTGCCAGTTAGTAAACAACGTACAGGTGTAGAGTATTTTCTTTATCTGTTGAGAAGATTTATCACCAATTTCATTCGGTGTTGCATTATGTTGA
Organism: Eudasyphora cyanicolor; assembly: GCA_963930755.1. Lineage (NCBI taxonomy): Eukaryota > Metazoa > Arthropoda > Insecta > Diptera > Muscidae > Eudasyphora > Eudasyphora cyanicolor. The sequence continues at coordinate 231,772,372 of OZ005737.1, read as the reverse complement.
CATATTTCTTTGGGTTTTGTCTATTGTCTAACATTTCTTATTCTTTAGGGAACACGAGGGTTTTAGAAATTGAAATATCTGAAATGTTAATTTCGGATGACAAGTGGTAATGGAATTAGTTGTGGCTAATAAGCTATGTGCGGTAGTAGAATATATCTCCATTAAATAAATAATGGGAGATATTCTTATAAATGTAATACACAGCATCTTGGAAAAAATTCCGTTGACAAATATTTGTAGATTTGTTCATAAAGTTAAATTCCTTATATTCTGCGAAAGATGGCAAAACTGCTTTAGATGTTGACAATCGCCTTCATAAAGCAAAGTTAGAAACGTGTGGCGCTCAGGCGGTATCACAGCAGTAACAAAAACTAAAGTGTTTAATGCCTGCGCCAAGTCTTCCCTACTATTCGGTAGTGAAACGTAGTTCGCAACCAATAAACTCCAAGTTTTTGTGCATAGATGTCATAGATCTATTCTGGGTATCACGACACATAACAAATCTTGCAGTCTAGAGTTTAACAAATCAGAATGTTATCACAAAGACATGAATCGATGGATCGGGCATAAACCCAGAAAAGATTGCGAATAAATTGCATATGACGCTTTATGTTGGAATCCGAAAGGCAGGCGAGCCCCTGGCAGGCCGAGGACCACATGGAGGAGGACAATTACGAGAAAAATTCTAAAATCTCTCGACCAGTTACGGTACATAGCCAGACAGAGAGACGAGTGGAGGAGTCTAATGAATATGCCAAGTTCTTAGTGATGTATAAAAATGTGTAAAATGTCATAATACGAGTAATATATTCAAAAAGCACAAATAAATACTCGTAAAAATGTAACAAGTAAGAAAATTTCAGTCGACAAAACGACTAAGGAATACCTTTACTTTGTGACTAATGTAATGTGGTTAGCTATGACAGAAGTTATGGGAATGTTGTGTTCACATGAATCTGTCGATTTGTGTGGGCGGTAATTATAAACTGATATTATGTGTGGAATTTCAAAAGATTCGAATAAGCAATACTCGTATAGGAGTTATTAAAGAATCAATATTTCTCTAAATGTTAACCCTTTGTGGAGGAAGTACTAGAAGGCGTGGACTAATATGACCCATCTTCGAACTTAGCTTGAGACATGGAGACAAATATAACCGCATACCAAATTTGAAAAACAATCGGTTACTCCTAGGGTAATATAGTTTCGGCAAAATGTCGACTTTTCGACCTTTCGACTTTTTGAAAAAAATCAAGAAGTCGACTTTTAGACTTTTGTCTTTTAAGTATAAAAAGTCGACTTTCCGACTTTATTAATGTAAATGCGAATATTTCTAGTTTTCTTGATTAATTTGTAGTAAAACATAGGAAAAAATAAAAAACTGATAATGATCAGGTGATCATAAACTCGCTGTAGTTGTCCCATAAATCAAAAAAAATCTTAAACAGAAAAACCTAAATAATAAGAAATTGTTTTGTTAAGTATAATTGCATTTAATATGTCATTCTTATTCACGGAACATGTCCAAATCAATTGGCCTTAAAACAAGCTTATTTAAACTGTTTACAGAGATTTGGCTCCGAAGTTGTGCGGCGATAACTCGTGACTGTCTTGGAATATCATTCTCATCAATATTACACATTGTTTCGATCCAACCAAAACGTTAATTGTTTATCGTATTATAGAATTATTATGTCGAACTATTTATAAATAAAAAAATATATATATAGTTATGCCATATGCGATTACTGTGCACCCAGGAAAATAATTGGTTGGAATTCGATTGTAGATATAACCAGTAAGGAAAGGCTAAAGTCGGGCGGTGCCGACTATATAATACCCTACACCACTCTAGTAATATTGAATAACTCTGATATATAAATTTTGTAATTCATGTATAAATTGTTTACATAAATTTACTTTTGGGACATTTTATACTTAAATAATACCCTGTACCACAGTGTGGTGTAGGGTATAAAAACGATTGGATCTAAAGAGCCAAATCGGATGAAACATATATATGGGAGCTATAGCTAAATCTTAACCGATTTTCTTCAAATTCGGCAATGTTGGTTCATGGATCAAGAAACTCTACCATTCTAAATTTCAAAACGATCGGATGTAAAATACAGCTTCTATAGGACTAAAGGACCAAATCGGACGAAAGATATATATGGGAGCTATAGCTAAATCTTAACCGATTTTCTTCAAATTCGGCAATGTTGGTTCATGGATCAAGAAACTCTACCATTCTAAATTTCAAAACGATCGGATGTAAAATACAGCTTCTATAGGACTAAAGGGCCAAATCGGACGAAAGATATATATGGGAGCTATATCTAAATCTGAACCGATTTTCTTCAAATTCGGCAATGTTGGTTCATGGATCAAGAAACTCTACCATTCTAAATTTCAAAACGATCGGATGTAAAATACAGATTCTATAGGACTAAAGGGCCAAATCGGACGAAACATATATATGGGAGCTATAGCTAAATCTTAACCGATTTTCTTCAAATTCGGCAATGTTGGTTCATGGATCAAGAAACTCTACCGTTCTAAATTTCAAAACGATCGGATGTAAAATACAGCTTCTATAGGACTAAAGGACCAAATCGGACGAAAGATATATATGGGAGCTATATCTAAATCTGAACCGATTTTCTTCAAATTCGGTAATGTTGGTTCATGGATCAAGAAACTCTACCATTCTTAATTTCAAAACGATCGGATGTATAATACAGCTTCTATAGGACTAAAGGGCCAAATCGGACGAAACATATATATGGGAGCTATAGCTAAATCTTAGCCGATTTTCTTCAAATTCGGCAATGTTGGTTCATGGATCAAGAAACTCTACCATTCTAAATTTCAAAACGATCGGATGTAAAATACAGCTTTTATAGGACTATAGGGCCAAATCGGACGAAAGATATATATGGGAGCTATATCTAAATCTGAACCGATTTTCTTCAAATTCGGCAATGTTGGTTCATGAATCAAGAAACTCTACCATTCTAAATTTCAAAACGATCGGATGTAAAATACAGCTTCTATAGGACTAAAGGGCCAAATCGGACGAAACATATATATGGGAGCTATAGCTAAATCTTAACCGATTTTCTTCAAATTCGGCAATGTTGGTTCATGGATCAAGAAACTCTACCATTCTAAATTTTAAAACGATCGGATGTAAAATACAGCTTCTATAGGACTAAAGGGCCAAATCGGACGAAAGATATATATGGGAGCTATATCTAAATCTGAACCGATTTCAACCAAATTCAATAGCGATCTTAACAGCCGCGAAATACTCTAAACTGCAAAATTTCAGAACGATCGGAGTGAAATTGCGACCTGTAGTCGACGAACAACTTTACATGGACGGACGGACGGACGGACGGACATCGTTAAATCGACTCAGCTAGTGATTCTGAGTCGATCGGTATACTTTAAGGTGGGTCTAGCTGTGTTATTTTCAGGTGTTACAAACATCTGCCGTGAAACAAACTTATAATACCCTGTACCACAGAGTGGTGTAGGGTATAAAAAAATAGTACTAGCAACAAAAAGTATATTGCCTACACCGTCTGTCTGTTGTATTTATATATAATTAGTTGAAGCAACAATAATAAAATGGATACGATCAAATGAACATGCTTGCAACTAAATCGATGGTTGTATCAATCGAATTAATATAGTTTTTTTCACTGACTCTCGTTTAGTTGTGGTAACCAATATAAAATTTTCATTATAGTACCATATGATCGATTTTTGGTTGTGACAACCAATGTTTTATTCTTGGCAACAGAAATTGTATCAATAGACCAAAGAATATTATTGCAACGAATAATTGGTTACTACAACAGAAAAAATATTAATAAATAATCGTTTATTGGTTATCCCAATCATTTCCCAAATTTAGAATAATTAAATGTATTTTGGGAAATACAACCGAAAGATTGGTTGCTGTTCTTTTGCTGATAAACAAAAAATAAAATTACTCGACATAAAAAAATCTTCAACATTTTGTTCAAGAACGGTATAGGTAATCAAAAATAATTTCGTGTGGATAATAATGTGTGGAATGCAGAATATGTTGTGCAAAATGATTTACATAAATAAAAAATAAAATCAACAATCATGAAATTGAAAGCACAGGGTTAAGCGATATTTGCATAAAAGTTTTGTGTTTTTTTTTTTGTGTACTAAAATCTGTGTCAAATATATCCACATCTCATAATAGTGATGAATTTGTAATATGGGATTTTTAATTTTGTTATGAATTGTTTTGTTTTTTGTTCAATAAATAAAATAAAAATTAATGAAAACTGTTTTTAATTAATTGTCGATAGTATATGACTGACAAATTGTCAGAACAACCAATTTTTTAAAACAGTTGGTTGTGGCAACTGCAACAGATAATTTAAGCCACCATTTTCGTAGTAGGCGCAACCAAATATGATTGTTGTCAACATGGAAGCAGAAGTATACCACAACCAAAATATTGGTTGTCCTGATGGAATCGCATGATAGTAGACAGAACTACCAAAATTCGGTTGGCAAATAATTCGGTTGAGGCAACCAAACTGTATTCTGAGTGTGTATTCATATTATCACGCTTATTTTTAACTGTTAAATTGGTCCGATATTGGTGTTGATACAACTAAATAAAGGTTTTTGTTCTAACCCACAATGCGCTTTTATTAATTTTATCCAAATGTAATACAAAATTGGAAATACTCGTACATGAAAAAAGTCGACATGGAAAAGTCGACTTTTAGACCTTTTCAGAAACAAAAAGTCGGCGTACGATATCGACTTTTTTGTACCAAAAAGCGACTAATTAATTAGTAGAAAGTCGACTCATAGAACCCTTGTTACTCCTTTCGAGAGTTATGGTGCGCACCAGCCAGCAGAAAGACGGCCGGGCGGATGGACGGTCATTGGTCGGTCAAAACAAGTAAGAAAGTTCAGTCAGGTAAACCTTAAGAATCCCCTTACCTTTAGTCCCAAACAATTTTCGTAAATTTATTTGTTTTGCTTTTAATTGGATTTTTATCAAATTAAATTGCATTTAATAACTTTAAGGTATGTTCTGATATTAAAGTTATAAGTTGTTTGCTTCGGACCAAAATGGTCCATTTGTGTGGCAGGTACCAAAAGGAGCGTGTCAATAACGCCCACTTTTCTCTGGACACTAGGTACTATAAACGCATAATTTTGTACAAAAGTTCATGTATTTGTATGAACAGATATTACAGCTATAAGCTGTTTACTTTTGGTGCAAAATGGTCGATATGTGTGGGAGGTACCATAAGGAGCGCAACAATAACGCCCATTTTTCTTTGGACTATCAAAACATTATACTGTACAAAATATTTGTATGCACTCTTATTAAAGTTATAAGCTGTTTACTTCTGTTGCAAAATGGTCCATTTTTGTAGGAGCTACAAAAAGGTGAGTGCTAATAACGCACACTTTTTTGTGTCACTGCACAAAATTTCAAGTTTATAAATATTAAAGCTATACGAAGTTATCTTTTGGTTATAAATGTTTCATTTATCGCTAATTCATCTCGAGGTATAAGTACTAATAAAATAATATTATGTGTGGATTTTCTAATATTACGAAAAATAAATTTTTTGAGAAAAATTTAATAATTTTTTAATTAAAACTGGAAAAAAAACATTATTCTGGAAGATAAATGGTAATATAAAAGTATGTCAAAAAAGGAAAGTGGTACGTCAATTCTGATGTCAATTAGGATTCAGTGGGCAAACATCATTCGAAAATTTGGTTCATTCCAAAAAAAATTTCGATTGATTTTTGTACCCTACACGAAATTGTGGTAAGGGTATTAAGACCTTGGGACTTTGCTGGTAACACCAAAAAATAGAAGTCCATGTATTTTTGTGTACAGGTTGTAATTATGGTCCGATCTCAACGAAACTTTGCACATATATTTGGTCAAAATCGTTTCAGATATACATATAGCTCCCGTATATATGTATGTACCTCCGATTTGGCATGTATGCACTGTATAAGAACATTTTTTAACCGATCTGTATAAAAATTGACGGAGAGTAGCCTCTTGATACACTTAGACGCAATTCCAAATTTGGGTAAAATCAATTCAGATTTAGATATAGCCCCCATATATAAGTATATGTTACCCCCGATTTGACATGTAAGCGGTGTAAGAACTGTATTTTATATCCGATCAGCACGATATTCGGCCGAAAGACGTTTCTTATTACATGAAGGAACTCTGCCGAATTTAAGGGGACCGGTTCAGATTTGGTACCAAAGCTCGTTACTTCCAATCATTACAAAATTTGCCAGAAAGAAATTTCTTACTTTATGAAAGAATACAGCTTTATTTGGGGATGTGTTGTTTAGACTTAGATATAGCCACATATCGATACCTCCATTTTAAACTATGCTAAGTGCAAAGAGGTAGTTTTTCAGTAGAGATGATCAAAGTTTGATGGATTTTTAATTTAAATTAATTTTTTTTGTGGAATTCCTTTATAATGATTTAGAAACTAAAAATTCAATATCCGCAGAACCATGCTAAGTCGACTTAGAATGTTTGAGAATGGAGGTATCGATATATGTATATGTTCCTGCCTATTTAGTAGGTAAGCGATATTGCAACTGTATTTTTAATAGGCTTTTGATCCAAGGTGATGAAAATCTGCTTAGATTATGTATAGTTCCATCTGTTTGTTTCTACCGATTCTTGATCTATAAAAGAAAATTGTGCATTTTAAGTTTAGCCTTGAAGATCTAGTTTGGTATGATCAACATTTTCAACTCCTCATTGGAATAAGTCTTGATGAGCAAGTGGAGCTTAGTAATTTGTTAACTGAAACGAAACCAATTATTCCAAATTATTATCACAATGCCTTTTGCGCATTGATAGGGAGGTGAAGGGTATTATATAGTCGGCCCCTCCTGACTTTCTGTCTTTCCTTACTGGGTTTAATTATGTCTTTATTACTTATGTATACAGGGACACCTTTTATTAGTTTCTTTTTGAATCGGCTTAATTTGCACGCCGCACGCTGGGGGATTTTAAAACAGGGAAAATATTTGGCCGTTTCTTAACAAGACTAGCTATTGAGGAAAATTTGGCATGCTTGTAGAAGAAGTTTTAGGGAAGTTAAGTTTAAAATATGGACCCCCTCTGGTATACGAGTACAGGGGCCGAGCTACAGGGACTTTAAGTTGGACATCTCGGGTATACAAAATGTTTAAATGGATGCTACTTTTGATTCTTTAGTTTCAATCAAAAAATTTTCTATATGTATTCTATTAACCGAGGTCTACAAAAGCCTTTTTACACATAAGAGTTATCTTATACAATTCGCGAGATATCTGCATTAGAAAATTAAATTTTCACGACCTATTCGTCTTTAAGGAAACTTCATGAAGAATGTCTTCAAAAAAACAATGCGTCAAAAAACCAGTAGCATTGCCCCGCATCTATAAATTACAGAATTTTTTATAAAAAAAAAACCAGTAAGGAAAGGCAGAAAGTCGGGCGGGGCCGACTATATAATACCCTACACCTCCCTAACAATGCGATAAGGGTCATTGCCATAATAATTTGGAATAATTGGTAAATGGGTAGAAACATATTATCTAATTCTGAAACGATAATCGCTAAATTAAGCAATATTCGTTCCTAAATTAAGAAACATCTTTCTGGAAAATTTTAATGATCGGAAGTAAAATACAACTTCTATAGCGGTTTGATACCAAATCAGGAGGACCATATATATGGAGCTTTAATATAAATCTGAACCGATCTTCCCTGAATAGTTATTCATGTAAAAAGACCTCCTTCTGTCGAATTTCGTACTGATCGGATATAAAATACAGTCTCTACAGCGCTTACATGTCAAATCGGGGGTAACATATATATGGGGGCTATATCTAAATCTGAACCGATTTTATCCGAATTTGGCAGTATTCCTTCATGTAATAAGAAACCTCGTTCTGCCGAATTTCGCACTGATCGGATATAAAATACAGTTTTTACATCGCTTACAGGTCAAATCGGGGGTAACATATGTATATATGGGTGTTATATCTAAATCTAAACCGAGTTTCTCCGAATTTGGCAGTATTCCTTCATGTAGAAAGAAGCCTCTTTTTGCCGACTTTCGCACTGATCGGATATAAAATAAAATTTTTACAGCGCTCACATGTCAAATCGGGGGTAACGTATATATGGGGGCTATATCTAAATCTGAACCGATTTCTTCCAAATTTAACAGTGTTCATCCATATATTAGAAAACCTCTTTCTGCCGAATTTCATACTGATCGGATATAAAATAAAGTTTTTACAGCGCTTACATGTGAAATCGGGGGTAACATATATATGGGGGCTATATCTAAATCCGAACCGATTTTCTCTGAATTTAGCAGTATTCCTTCATGTAATAAGAAACCACTTTCTGCCGAATTTCGCACTGATCGGATATAAAATACAGTTTTTACAGCGCTTACATATCAAATCGGGGGAAACATATATATGGGGGCTATATCTAAATCTGAACCGATTTTCTCCGAATTTAGCAGTATTCCTTCATGTAATAAGAAACCTCTCTTTGCCGAATTTCGCACTGATCGGATATAAAATAAAGTTTTTACAGCGCTTACATGTCAAATCGGGGGTAACGTATATATGGGGGCTATATCTAAATCTGAACCGATTTATTCCAAATTTAACAGTGTTCATCCATATATTAGAAAACCTCTTTCTGCCGAATTTCATACTGATCGGATATAAAATAAAGTTTTTACAGCGCTTACATGTCAAATCGGGGCTAACATATATATGGGGGCTATATCTAAATCTGAACCGATTTTAACCAAATTCAATAGGGATCGTCCTTGGGCCAAAACAAAGATATGTGTAAAGTTTCGTCGAGATCGGACCATAATTGCGACCTGTAGTTTGATTACAAGAATACATGCACAGACGGACAGACAGACGGACAGACGGACAGACAGACGGACAGACGGACATAGCTAAATCAACTCAGAAAGTGATTCTAAGTCGATCGGTATAATAAACGATGGGTCTATTTCTTCTCCTTTTGGGTGTTACAAACAAATGCACAAAGTTATAATACCCTGTACCACAGTGTGGTCTAGGGTATAATAAAAAACACACTTTGTGTAGTTTTGCAAATATTTAATTTTCGCGGAAGAAATTCACTCATTAGTCTACTTGTAGGCCTTTTTTGTTTTCTATTTTTCCGCCGATCTACTCAACAGATTACGCTAATATTGGGCATGCACATCAATAATAATAAATTCATGAAACTGGTGAAGCATAATTTGCAAAATGGATTAATTTCTCGCGAATATCGGAATTTTGCATACAAATTTGCATATTCAACTATTTTTTCCATCTGGATCTAAAAAAGTTGTTGTCCTTGAACAAAATTACACTTTGGAACCAGTTTATTAAAAGAGTGCGCGTATCAAACTATATTTTTTATCCGATCTTTACGAAATTCGGCGGAAAGAGGTTTCTTTTTACATGAGTAAACACTGCCAAATTCGGGGAAAGTCGGTTCAGATTTAGATATAGTCCCCATATATATGTTACCCCCGATTTCATATGTAAGCGCTGTAGAAAGTGGATTTCATATCCTATCAGTACGAAAATCGGCAGAAAGAGGTTTCCTATTACATGTCGATACCTCCATTCTAATATATGCTAAGTCGACTCAGCATGTTTTTAGGAAAATTGCATTTTTAATTTCTAAATATTCCAAATTATATTCAGTCAAATTTGGTGTTTATCCGTCAACCCAATCAAAAGTTATTCACAAAACAGTACAGGTAATTCGATTTGCATTATAAAGGAATTCCAAACAAATTTAAAAAATGCATTAAACTTTGATCACCTCTCCTGAAAAACTTCATTTTTGCACTTAGCATAGTTTAGAATGGAGGTATCGATGTGTAAACACTGATTTGGTATCAAAACGATCTAGTTTATTATGATCACCATCTTCACCTCCTCCTTGGAATCCGCATTGCCCCATTTGCGCATTGTTTCGAGGTGTAGGGTATTATATAGTCGGTCCCGCCCGACTTTCTGTCTTTCCTTTTTGGTTATATGTACTAATGTGTTACAACGGTAAATTACAAATGATATTAGAATTAACCTCGATTTCTGATATCAATACCTGCAAATTACAAAAAATTTCAAGATACACAATTTTTAAATAATTTTTGGATTTATTAAGTATCACTCTGCGTTTTATTTTTTGCATGAAACTTTCGCAGGAATCGGTATTTATTAGAGACGGATATATACCGATTCCTTCCTCATTATATTTTCTAGACAGACAACACAATTTGCTATTTGATGAAAGATATTGCCATCAGATATAGTTATCGAAACAAAATGTATGGCCATTTGAAGTTGTGCTTTCCAAAATATAGTCTTTGACAAAAATACAAAAATGGTAAAGTAATAACAAATATTGTTTGGAAAGTATAACTTCAAATTGCCATAATATTTGTCTTAGTAGGTATATCTGACAGCAATGTCTTTTTTATCAAATACCAACAAAAAAATTTAAGTTTATAGCTAAATCTGAACTGATTTTTACATTTAGAATTGTTCTTTCAATTATCTAAAAGATACTCTCTATCAAATTTCATAACCATTGATTCATTAACCATTTCAAAATCAGACAAATCGGCTGATATTTAAATCGGATGGGGTTATATCTAAATCGGAACCGATTTACTTCTACTTTCTACGTAATTTCATAATAATCAGATACAAATAACCGTAGTATCCAAAATAACATACTATATCGATACGTCCATTCCAAAATATGCTAAATCTAAAAAGTATGTATTCTGGATTATGTTGAGTTCCTGCCGTTGGGCTTAACACCACCGTGTTATAAACACCTGGGTGAATATATGCGTAGACCAACGCCCCCACATACACTGTGCATGAGTACCAAACAATTTCGTGTTTCTGGACACTTTTGCCCTTCTCCTTGGTTAGGAGCGGATTCCATCTAAAATTCCTTTCTATTCCATGGGTCATGGCACCCGGTTGGTTTGCAAATCCACATCCGAAAATGTTCTCTGGTCAAACTGCGTAGCCGAAGATGCTAACAGTTAGACTCCAGAAAATCTAGGACCGGTGACCACTCTGGGATCAGTGTCCAGTCCCCATCCTGCGAATAAATGGGAACTACAGGATTCGTAGATCCCCCACTAAATCGAAACAGGAAAATGCGATCAATGTTTAATGAGATTTGTAAAGTTGTAAGGAACGTATATTTGCGGTAACATCTAAATATAAAACGATTTTCGCCAACTTCGACAGAGATCGTCCTTGCTACAAAAATCGAAGTATAATTGCCAGCTGAACTTTGGATACGAATATTTTATAAGAATACAAGTACAAACAGATATAAAGACTAAAACTACTCAGAAAGTGATTCTAGGTTTATCTGTATAATAAACGATGGGTGTGTTTTTCGCGGACATGGCTATCTCCCGTGATCATGCGATTTAATTGTGATGGAATTTATATTGTTGGCTTTTTTAATTCGCGATCTATGTCAATAAGATATAATCGACCAACGCCCTTAATGTCAATATAGACTTGCCAATTGCTCAAATTAAAGCGGAATTAATGAGACTCTATTACATTCTATTCATAATCCAATTCATGAGACTTCAAATAAAAATAAGAATTACATTCATTCCTCCACAAACAGCTAATTTTATTCCGTTTAAGAATCGACCTGCCCTTGTAGCCACATTACAGTCAATTTATTAAGGTTGAAATAAAATTATATGCCTCAAAAAAACTCAATGCCATAATTATGACACACAATTTCCATTTGAATCCAAAATCTACAATCAGACAACAGGAAAACCTTGAAAACTATGTATTTTGCAAAATTTCCACGAATTTCAAGTATTTCTCAAAAGCAAACGTTTCTCTTATCAATACAAAGTTCACTCTCTATCTCTGTGGTAGTTCGTTCTGGAAATACATGAGAGGCACGTAGCAAACAGCTGCGGCAACGAGACTATGCCATTGCAATGAATAAACGCTTCTTCTTTGGTTTGTGGTTTAGAACAATTGCCGACTGATGATGCATAACAACCACCCATAACAACCAGACCCAGACCTACAGTTGCATATATACATATATTGCCAGTGCAAATGCAGTTCTGCATATTTATCAGCAGCTAAGAATGCATAGTCGTATAGTCGTAATCAAGAACTAAAATAGTACTGTTCTGTTTAGACACTTCACTCCCACGCCAACTGGAGACATATGGATAAAAGGATGGATCGGTTTTGGAAGAATGTGAAGATGAAATTGCTGTTGTAGCATGTCAACAAATTAACTGTGTTACGAATTATAAATAAATTAATAATTTCTCAACAAATTGTTTTTATTATTTTGTATTGCTTCGACAGTTTTTCGACCCTCTCTAATCTACGTACGTGAGTGCATGAATTTGTGTTAGCTAATAAAGTTCACTTATGCTGCTTACACCTCGACCGCACACCGCTCCGCATCCTGACACTTAGGAAGCTAAAACTACAAAAACGATGAGAAAATACCTTTAAGTCAAATGTCTAACATTTTCCCATGTAATGCGAAAAACTACTTTTCACAGAAACTTCTAAAATTATGTTGTTTTTTGCATTTTATTTTCCATTCGAATGTCTACTACAAATGATAAGAAACCCATAGCGGCGAAATGAAAGATAATGTCAATTCTCTGAGCTAAAAGTTGGTGGAAAAGTAGAGAAAACTTTTTATGCAAAATTCGAGTTTAGCCTAAGGAATGGATACAAACCATTGTGCCGTTGTATGTGAGACATTTCACACGTAATCTAACTGAGGACTTGGAATAAGTAGCAAATATATGCGAGGCTGGGGAATTGAGAATGCGACATAATTATATATGTGCAAATTCAGATATTAAATTGCCCATATTGAACACATTTTTGTGGATATTTCGTAAATGATAATCACCTTATTCTCTTTAAATACTTTGAACAATAACTCTGTGCAACAACCAAAATGGGAATGGGATGAAACCAATTGCATATGAAAGATGACATTATATTTACATAACAAAACCTTCAAGGGGTTTTTTCAGTTCAGTGTATTAATTTTTTAGGCTGAAAAATCAATTTATGATGCTGGCATCACTGTAAAAAATATTTCTAAAGCTATCTTTTCTTCTTCTTATTTAATATATAATACTTTAAAATAAAAAAGTTATTTTTGTAATAAAAAATATTTTTTTCCAATAAAAAACACAATTTTTTTTCATAAAAATTAAATTTTTGTAATATAAACGGACTGAGAATAATAAAATGTACTTCGCAATATATATACGTTTTACAATGATGACAACATTAAAAATGGATTTTTCAGCCTAAAAAAAATAATTACACCGTTAATTCTATGAAAATCGACCAGATTTGTAGGTAAGATAAATAACAAAAATAAATTCCTCGTCCCCAAAAACAGAAAGATACCATAACTTTCCGTAATAATAAAAAATAAGCATTATTTTATCAAATTTGCAATGATCTTTCTTTTTAGACAACGTTCCAAAATCACCAACTTCAAATGCATGTAAAAAAAATCTCGCACTGAACTAAAAAGAACCTTGAAGGTTTTGTTACACGGAGAAAAATCACATTTTTTGATATATTTGAATTGAAAGAATCTATATTTGGAACCCAATTTTTTAAATATTATTTATTTATGAGCAAATAAATTTTATTTGAAAATCAATACAATATATTTGGAACGCATATATTAATATGTTACAACAAAATATATTTACAAATAAAATTTCTCAAATCAAATATGTGTTTAAATACAAATAAAATTATTGTTTAGGAATCTCTCTAGAAATATTTTATTTAAAAAAGATTTTCAAAATTTTTGCTGACTTTTTCGAATTTCAGTTTTAAATTTTCCTTGGTTTCGAATTGTACTCGTACATTCCAGTTATGATTCTGTACTCGTACCTTCCAGTTAACTTCTGTTTTAAATCAATTATTTCAAATTTCTGATCATTCCACGCCATCATTAGCTGTCAATCCTAAAAGTAATTTTTTTTGATCCAAGATTATACGATTGCAATTATTTTTAATTATTATTTTTACGAACATAAAAAATTTATAAAAAATTAACTTTGAATAACTGACAAATTTAACACAATTTAGGTATTTTCTGAATACTTCAATGCAAATAAATATTTGTTTCGGATATAATAGTCCCAACTAAAAACAGATTAGGATGTAAACAAAGATTTGTTTAGAACAACATCTTTCTAAATATATAATTTTTGTGTGACCCAAATATTATATATTTAGAGTGTACCCTAAACATACATATATATGTTTCAAGCCGAATATGTTTGGGACAATATACTACAGAAGCGATTTTTTCAGCGTGTATGGATAATGTCAACTTTCATTTGCAATTGGTGTCATCCCATTCCCATTCGGAAAGTTCGATTTTGTATCACAGCGTAATTGTTAAAATTAATTGCTGTCTTGAGTGGAAAATCACATAAATATATTTGTAGGCATGTCATAACGTTCATTAACATAAGCAAGCAAAGACGGTGTTAAGTTCGGTCATGTCGAATATTATATACCCTCCACCAAGGATCGCATGTGAATGGTTTTGGGTAGAAATAAATTCGTATTACAAAATTTCAGACAGATTCGTTGAAATTTGTGTCTTTTTTGCGCTAAGATGTAAATTCTAGGGAGACGTTTAGGGTCTATATAAAAACATATACCTATGGCGGGCGTTTATCATATAAAGGGTTCTGGGTTCAATCAACTACACCAAAAATATTAATTTTCAGCCCGATCAGTTGAAATTTGCGGTCTCGATGGCGTAAAGAAGATGAAGGCGCCAAATGGACATCGATACTGCTGCCATGAAATGAAGTTGGGGCGGAATAAAATTTCTTTCCCAAGATAATTAAACATTGGAACATGTTTGTTGAGGCCTATGCTCCTTATAGGAACGAAGGAAGGAGGAGGGTATTATTAAAGCGGACATGGGACATGAAACAGAATAAATCGACCTCCTTTTTTCAACTTAACCTATCGGTCAATTTGCATGTGCGTTGTTTTGGATTGAAAATGGATCAATGTCTACATAGGTCCAGAATTATTTAAAACATAAAGCGTGGACAATTAAAATTTTAAATTTGAACTACCAATTACTTTTAATTGTGATTTGACTCCTTTGGATTATTTTTTATACCCTACACCACACTGTGGTACAGGGTATTATAAGTTTGTTTCACGGCAGATGTTTGTAACACCTGAAAATAACACAGCTAGACCCACCTTAAAGTATACCGATCGACTCGGAATCACTAGGTGAGTCAATTTAACGATGTCCGTCCGTCTGTCCATGTAAAGTTGTTCGTCGTTCTGAAATTTTGCAGTTTAGAGTATTTCGCGGCTGTTAAGATCGCTATTGAATTTGGTTGAAATCGGTTCAGATTTAGATATAGCTCCCATATATATCTTTCGTCCGATTTGGCCCTTTAGTCCTATAGAAGCTGTATTTTACATCCAATCGTTTTGAAATTTAGAATGGTAGAGTTTCTTGATCCATTAACCAACATTGCCGAATTTGAAGAAAATCGGTTAAGATTTAGCTATAGCTCCCATATATATGTTTCGTCCGATTTGGGCCTTTAGTCCTATAGAAGCTGTATTTTACAACCGATCGTTTTGAAATTTAGAATGGTAGAGTTTCTTGATCCGTGAACCAACATTGCCGAATTTGAAGAAAATCGGTTAAGATTTAGCTATAGCTCCCATATATATGTTTCGTCCGATTCTGCTCTTTAGTCCTGTAGAAGCTGTATTTTACATCCAATCACTTTGAAATTTAGAATGGTAAAGTTTCTTGATCCATGAACCAACACTACCGAATTTGAAGAAAATCAGTTAAGATTTAGCTATAGCTCCCATATATATGTTTCGTCCGATTTTGCCATTTAGTCTTATAAAAGCTGTATTTTACATCCAATCGTTTCGAAATTTAGAATGGTGGAGTTTCTTGATCCGTGAACCAACATTGCCGAATTTGAAGAAAATCGGTTAAGATTTAGCTATAGCTCCCATATATATGTTTCGTCCGATTTTGCTCTTTAGTCCTGTATAAGCTGTATTTTACACCCAATAATTTTGAAATTTAGAATGGTAGAGTTTCTTGATCCATGAACCAACACTACTGAATTTGAAGAAAATCGGTTAAGATTTAGCTATAGCTCCCATGTATATGTTTCGTCCGATTTGGCCCTTTAGTTCTATAGAAGCTGTATTTTACATCCAATCGTTTTGAAATTTAGAATGGTAGAGTTTATTGATCCATGAACCAACACTACCGAATTTTAAGAAAATCGGTTAAGATTTAGCTATAGCTCCCATATACATGTTTCGTCCGATTTGGCCCTTTAGTCCTGTAGAAGCTGTATTTTACATCCAACCATTTTGAAATTTAGAATGGTAGTGTTTCTTGATCCATGAACCAACACTGCCGAATTTGAAGAAAATCGGTTAAGAATTAGCTATAGCTCCCATATATATGTTTCGTCCGATTTGGCCCTTTAGTCCTATAAAAGCTGTGTTTTACATCCAATCGTTTTGAAATTTAGAATGGTAGAGTTTCTTGATCCATGAACCAACACTACTGAATTTGAAGAAAATCGGTTAAGATTTAGCTATAGCTCCCATATACATGTTTCGTCCTATTTGGCCCTTTAGTCCTGTAGAAGCGGTATTTTACATCCAACCATTTTGAAATTTAGAATGGTAGTGTTTCTTGATCCATGAACCAACACTGCCGAATTTGAAGAAAATCGGTTAAGATTTAGCTATAGCTCCCATATATATGTTTCGTCCGATTTGGCCCTTTAGTCCTATAAAAGCTGTATTTTACATCCAATCGTTTTGAAATTTAGAATGGTAGAGTTTCTTGATCCATGAACCAACACTACTGAATTTGAAGAAAATCGGTTAAGATTTACCTATAGCTCCCATATATATGATTCGTCCGATTTGGCCCTTTAGTTCTATAGAAGCTATATTTTACATCCAATCGTTTTGAAATTTAGAATGGTAGAGTTTCTTGATTCATGAACCAACATTGCCGAATTTGAAGAAAATCGGTAAAGATTTAGCTATAGCTCCCATATATATGTTTCATCCGATTTGGCCCTTTAGTTCTATAGAAGCTGTATTTTACATCCAATCGTTTTGAAATTTAGAATGGTAGAGTTTATTGATCCATGAACCAACACTACCGAATTTGAAGAAAATCGGTTAAGATTTAGCTATAGCTCCCATATACATGTTTCGTCCGATTTGGCCCTTTAGTCCCGTAGAAGCTGTATTTTACATCCAATCATTTTGAAATTTAGAATGGTAGAGTTTCTTGATCCATGAACCAACACTGTCGAATTTGAAGAAAATCGGTTAAGATTTAGCTATAGCTCCCATATATATGTTTCGTCCGATTTGGCCCTTTAGTCCTATAAAAGCTGTATTTTACATCCAATCGTTTTGAAATTTAGAATGGTAGAGTTTCTTGATTCATGAACCAACACTACCGAATTTGAAGAAAATCGGTTAAGGTTTAGCTATAGCTCCCATATATATGTTTTGTCCGATTTGGCCCTTTAGTTCTATAGAAGCTATATTTTACATCCAATCGTTTTGAAATTTAGAATGGTAGAGTTTTTTGATTCATGAACCAACATTGCCGAATTTGAAGAAAATCGGTAAAGATTTAGCTATAGCTCCCATATATATGTTTCATCCGATTTGGCTCTTTAGATCCAATCGTTTTTATACCCTACACCACACTGTGGTACAGGGTATTATTTAAGTATAAAATGTCCCAAAAGTAAATTTATGTAAACAATTTATACATGAATTACAAAATTTATATATCAGAGTTATTCAATATTACGAGAGTGGTGTAGGGTATTATATAGTCGGCACCGCCCGACTTTAGCCTTTCCTTACTGGTTTATCAGTACTTTTTTTATAGCCAATTCAAATTTAAAATTTTAGATGGCCCACCCTGTATATGGCCCATCCTTAAATTTAGTATTGTTGCTAAATGTATCAAGAGACTTCCCTCGGTCAGTTTTTTTACAGATCGGTTAATAAAAACGTTGCTTATAAGTCCTTGGGTCAAAACAGCGATATTTGCAAAGTTTAGTTGAGATCTGACCATTGCGACCTGTACCTTGTAAGAATACATGCACAGACAGACGGGTCCGGACGGACAGAATGTGATTCTAGGTCGACGGGATAATAAACGGTGGGGCTATTTCTTCTTATTTTTGGGTATTACAAACAAATGCATGAATCTACATCTAAAGCAGTAACTTTAAACCAGCTGTTCAACTTCCCAAGCCACCACTGACAAACATCACTGGAATCTCCTCTAGACTTCCCTTCAGAGACCTAATTCACTTACACGTATGTGTAGAGAGCGGATTGTCTATCGGCCACACTTGCCAGTTTAGGGGGTTTTCCCCATAAATTTATCAATTTTTTCGTCTTGCCGAGTTTTGGGGGAATTGTTTATATCAAATTTTGTTTATCAAATCAAAATAAGTCATATCAAGTTAAATACATATATACGTAAAGGGTTGCTGATGAAAGCTGCTACAAAAAAAAAAAATTTAACAACTTTTTTTCTATTTAATGAATCTGGTTAATTTTTTTTATTTTGGAGATTAATTTTTAGATTTAACAAAAATGGATAACTGGGACACTGAAACAAGAATTTGGATTGTCCGCCGCTATTACGCACTGAAGTCCGTAGTTTCGGTTCAAAGTGAGTATAGGGGCACGTTTGGCGGCAATCCTCCGAGCAGATGGACCATAAAGAGACTTGTTAACAATTTTTCCGAGCATGGGACAGTCAACAGAAGACCTTACCATCGAAACCCTTCAGTTCGGACGGAGGAAACAATCGCTGCTGTAGCTGATGCCATACAAAACAATCCAAGAGTTTCGACAAGAACCTTATCTGCTCAAATGGGTATATGCAGACAGTCATTGCAGTCAATTATGCACAATGATTTGGAGTTATTCCCATATAAAATTCAAATGGCCAACAAAGTGAACTCAGCAGACTTCCTGATTCCCTTGGAATTTTATTCCGTCCTCTTCCACCATTAGAAGGTGGAAGAGGACGGAAACATGTTGAACTGTCTTTTCATGTCTGACGAGGCCCATTTCGATTTAAACGGCAACATAAACAAAGAAAATTGTCGAATATGGAGTGCTTCCAACCCACAGATACTCCATGAGATGGAATTGCATCCATTTCGTGTCACAGTGTGGTGTGCATTTTCATCACGCTGCATTGTAGGGCCCTACTTCTTCGAAGAAAACGGTCACACCGTTACAATTACTGGAGGCCGTTACTTGATCATGTTGAGAGAGTTTTTCTATCCAGAATTACGACGAATGAGAATTTCTTTCAACTCTGTGTGGTTTCAGCAAGATTGTGCAATTCCTCACATAGCCCGGCCTGTTATGACAGAATTGCGGCGAAAATTTCCAAATAAGCTGATATCCAGAAACTCCACATTCCGTTGGCCTAACCTACTGCACCTAACTTTTTCTTGTGGGGTTATTGCAAACAGGAAGTCTACAAAGCAAAACCAACAAATTTGAATGAACTAAAGCAATCCATTCGAGAAACAATTGCGGCTATGCCCGTCTCAACTCTCCAAGCAGTAATGAACCACTTTTTGGTAAGATGCCGCACATACTAATTAAGCTATATTTAATTAAATTTAATGAGCTTTAACATGAATAAAAGAAAACTAAATTGCATACACTGAAAAGAAAGTTATTTGAGTTTCTTAATGTAGCAATATTCATCAGCCACCCTGTATATGGTAAAATTCATGAAAAATGTCCTGCCTAAAATTTTTTTATTGACCGAATTGGTTAAAACTTTGTGTATGACTGACGCTATATACAATTAATATACCTGCCAAATTTGGGAAATATCCGCTGAATATTGGATGCTTGGGCGGTGGTCCAAAATTGACTCCTCAAGCCTAGGTGATGATGTTTGGGTATTTTTTGTGCTTTGTTATAGGAATATTGAGGGCTTTTTCACTAGCTTTCGAATGATTGAATCTTTTCCCGCAAAAAAATGGAAACTGACCAATAACGCGAAATTAAACACCAAAAATTAATTTTCGACAAATCTTCTTTTTAATCGAAATAGTTTTAGATTAAAGAGAAGATTTTCCTCCATATGTGTGCAGATTTTTAAGACGGCGTCATTTTCCATTTGTTGGAAAAAAAAATTATAAGATTTCTCTCTCAAAAAATAAGTTTTGAAATAAAGGGTGGTTAAATTTTAAGGGCCGATGTTGATTTTGAATAAAACACGAATTATTTAGGAAATTATTGTCATTTCTTTTATTATGATAATATTGGTATAGTTCAATTATGTATGGAACAAAATATCGGCCGAATGGCCGCCGCGACCTCGACGACCTCCATCCGATTGTCCAAATTTTCGATGACGCTGAGGTATAATTGAGGTTCTATGCCGTTAATGTGCCGAATCATCTCATCCTTTAGCTCTTGAGTTGTTGCCGGCTTATCGACGTACACCTTTTCTTTCAAATAATCCCAAAGAAAGAAGTCCAACCGTGTCAAATCACATGATCTTGGCGGCCAATTGACATCGCCACGACGTGAGATAACAAGGCAATTGAATTTGTTGCGCAAAAGAGCCATTGTTTGGTTAGCTGTGTGGCAAGTGACTCCGTCCTGTTGAAACCACATATTGTCCACATCCATATCTTCCAATTCGGGCCATAAAAAGTTCGTTATCATCTCACCATTCACAGTAACTGCCTGACCGGCATCATTTCGAAGAAAAATGGCCCGATGACGTCTCCATCCCGTAAGCCGCACCAAAGGAACTGGGCGAGCATGCACAGGTGTTTTCACATCTCCTACAGACCCGGTTTTCTGTAATTTGCGCACAATTCTCCCGATTGTGGATTCATTTGGTCGATTATGCTGATCAAAAAAACATCACGAAGTGCAAGGCTTGAAAGTAAATGGCTTAAATAACTTAAACGCGTTGCTCGATTGTGTATCTTTCCATGGTTCCAATTGAGTTAGTCTGAAATTGAGAAATGTAAAATAAAATGCAGAAAAAACTTGACGTTTAGCTGTGGTTCACATTAAATATCGGCCCTTACGATTTAACCAACCTTTATAGTACAAAATGTTTTTTTTTATCCCCTCACCTTAGAGAGTAGGGTATATATCATTTGCTGCGAGCCAAAAGTTTAACACAGAAGGAGTGACCTAAGACCCTAAGTATGTTCGGCGTATATCCGTTTTGGGTAATTTTAAGTCGAATGAGCAATGTCCGTCCGTATGTCTGTATGTCCGTCTACTGGCTGGTGCGCACGATAACTCTCCAAAGGAGTAACCGATTGACTTAAAATTTGGTACGTAATATTTTCTTCTATCTCTGGCTATGTTCAAAGATGGACCACATTGGTCCACTCCTTCTAGTACCTCTCCCACAAAGGGTTAACATTTAGTGAAATATTGATTATTTAATAATTTCTATACTACTTATTTGAATCCCCTGAAATTCTACACCATACTTTATTAGTCACTATTACCACGACATAGGATATTTGGTTCAGTAGTGTACAAGTATTTTGTGGTAAAGCTGGTAGATTTACTAAATTTTAGAGCTTAACTAAAAATTTTAGACCTTTATAACTACTGTACAACAGGATTAAACTTGGTGCAAGTTCCATCCCGAACGAAGACATCGGTTTTAGAAATTCACTAATTCACATGAAATCCCCCCAATATGTATCTCCGATTTGACATATAACACAGTTTTCAAATGAAATTGGACACAAAGTTGGTTATCGATGTAAGCATACTGACGAATTTCAAACAAATCGGTTCAGATTTAGTCATAGCGCCATATACAAATACGATCATTCCGATTGGGCATATAAGCGGTATAGAAACTGTATTTTTCCTTCGATCAATATACAATTTTGGCAGAGTTCAGTATCTTGATACAAAATTAAATAGTTTTAAGTGTGAGAAAAATAGGATCAGATTTGGATATAGCGTCCATATAAAGGGTGGTCCAACTAAAGCGCACGATGTTAATTGTAAATAAAACAAAAAGTATTTAGAGAATTATCTTAATATTTTTTATTATGATAGAAGGATCTAAGACAATTATGTGTGAAACAAAATATCGGCCAAATGCTCGCCACAGTATGGTATATCTCTACCTGATGATATACCTCTTTTTAAATGCCGTAATGTGACGAATTATCTCATCCTTTAGCTCTTGAATTGTTTTTGGCATATTGACGTATTCTTTTTCCTTTAATTATCTCCAAAAAAAGAAATCCAACGGTGTCGAATCACATCGTGGCGATCAATTAACATCACCACGACGTGGGATAACGCGGCCATTGAGTTTCTCACCCAAAATAGCTATTGTTTCGTTGGCTGTGTGGCAAGTGGCACCATTCTGTTGGAACCACATATCGTCCAGGTCCATATCCTAATTTTCTGGCCACAGGAAGTCCGTTATCATCTCGCGATAGCGATCACCATTCAACGTAACTGCACAGATACGGTTTGCTTAAACTTGCGCACAATTCTCCTGATTGTGGACACACTTGGTCAATTATGCTGACCAAAAAAATCACGAAGTGCACGAAATGCATTTTGATTTGAACGTCCATTTTTGTTAAAGGCGTCAACAATTTTAACGCGCTGCTCAATTGTGTACCTCTCCATGGTTGAAATTGTCAAACACTGAAACCAGCAAATGTTAAAAATGTGACTTACAATTACAAGAAGGAGCACTGCCGAATTTGTAAAAAACCCCATATATATTTACCTTCGATTTGGCATATGTGCACAATAGAAGTCATATTTTAGTTTTGGGTTTATTGAACAAGTTGGCTAGATGGGCCAGAAGCAGCGGTTTCGGCGTTAACCCAACAAGACAGAATAAGTTCTCTTTACTAGGATGAATAATGTCCCACATGTAGACCCTCCCCCTCGGATAAATGGAACAGATCTAGTCTTTTCTGAAAGTGCAAAATTTTTAGGAATAATTTTAGATAGGAAACTGTAATTCAGACTTAGCGCACTGGAACGTGTAAAGAAGGCCAACGTCGCCCTATATTCCTGCAGGATGGCTGTAGGGTCGCGGTGGGGCCTCTCTCCTAAAATAGTCCACTGGATATATATGTATAGCAGTAGTTCGTCCAATATTGTTATTCGGCTTGTGGTATGGTGGACGGCAACTGACAAACTAACCATCACAAACCTACTGTCAAAGGTTCAGAGAACTGCTTGCCTGTGCATAAGCGGAGCGTTAAGGTCAACAGCGACTGAGTCTTTACAAGCCCTTCTCCAAATTCTGCCGATTAATGTTGTGGCGAGAGAAGTTGAAACCAAAGCGGCAGTAGGATTAAATTGCCTATCAATGTGGAATTACAGAACTACGTTCACATGAGGATATTAATGTGTAGTGCTATGGTAACCGACCAGTGGACTATATATCAACGGTGCGCACCTTTGAGAGGAACTACATCACTACGATACCAGCCAGGGACGAATGGGTTGGCAGAATACCAGGAAATAGAAACCATCTCCACTTCTATACGGATGGTTCGAAGCTTGATGGATTTTGGTCCAACAAACGATGGACCAAAATCGGCACCTGCAGGGTAGCTAGACAAATCTGGCCAAGGTATATGTCCTAAGAAGGTCAAAATATCTCTTCGCACTAGAAAGATTGTCTACGTTAGTATCATTTCTGACGGGACAGTGCCTGATCGGCGATTGGGTATTGACTCCAACGACTTCTGCAGAAGCTGTGAAGATGAGGAAGAAGTGGAGAGCATTGAGCACTTTCTATGCGACGACTGGACACACTGGGGTCGGCCTTTCTTGGCAGTCTAACAGATCTTTCCGGTACCAATATTCGTACTATCGATAAATTTGTATATCAAACAGGTTGGTTTCGATGGGGGCATTTTAGCCATGGTACCACTAGGGACCATAATCATCGTAAAATTGTAAAAAAAGATGTTGTAATCACGATACAACCCGTAATAATAGAGCTAGGTGGAAGAAATTTGGTATAGATACATCTTATAGCTGCAGGTAACTTGGTATTGAAAATGGACGATATCGGTCCATATTTAGATATAGCTCCCATATATAGCATCTAACTTGTTCCTACTGTTTTCGTCTACTACTCCTACTGTTCTCATTTACTATTTTTTGTGTGTTTTCGGTGTTATTTTCTTCAGGTTTGAATTATTTTGTGTGGTCACATGCTATCCATGGTGGAGGGTATATAAGATTCGGCATGGCCGAACTTAACGCTTTTACATGTTTTATATTTCTTACTTTTTAAGTTGATGGCGGACATCAATTAGTAACTAAATTTCAAATATTTTAAATTAATAACTTAATATAAATATTATTTATTTTAAAACTAAAATCCAATTAAAATATATTTTTTTAAATTTTATATATTCTCCCCCACTTAAAAAACACTCACACTTACTGAATTTTATTCATGGTATGCTACTTATCAGCAAACAATGAAAACATTAATTTATAGACCACTTTAATTAAGTGTCACATAGTTTATTTATTGAAATCATAAAAAAATGCTTTCATTCGAAAAGGCTAATTTACACAGTTTTCAACAATTTATAAATAATTGGTTTATGGCAGAGCATTCAGTCAGATGTGAGGGGACGTGATTCGTTTTTGCTGTTTTCTTTTTATTTGAAAATGAAAAATATGATAAATGGCCATATATATATTTTTTTAAGTTTACTCATAAATACGCGACGCGTCGACACATGCCAAAGTAGCCACCAAAAATCCAGTCAAGCTGTTGAACCAAGGACACGACCCAACATTTAATGTCATAAATGGGCCAACCAGCGGACGTGCATGAAACACTTTGGTCAGGAAGAAGTGAAGCACTTGTTAGGTGGTCATTTCAAGTGGATGTGTTGACATTTGTTTTTATAAAGTGGACTGTGGCAATTGTGATTGTAAATTAATTTACAAAATAATATTGCCATAAATAACAGTAAAATATGAACAATTATTTTGTCAAATGCTACATTGAGGTGTATTTTAATTACATATGAAACGATTTAATATTTCAGAATTTTTATTCCATAGTTTATATTTCCAATACTTTGAAATCATTGAATGTACTTAATTTAAAGACGAAGTGCGTCTTTGGAGCCATTCTTTAATATTATGAAAATTTTTTTGTTTCTTCGTCTGTCTGTAGAAGCATTATTGTAGATAAAGTAGAGGTCACAATTATACTCCGATAATCACGAAATTAAGTAGGATCTTCTTCTTTAGCTCGAGGACCATCCCTATTTATATTTGTAAAAATCAGTTCAGATTTATGTTTAAATCTCCCACAGTTATGTACATCCGATTTGTCATATAAAAACAACAATTTTCAAACAACCCATATGAAATTAGACACAAATAAATTTCTTGTAAGCTTAATTTCAGTTCCGATCATTATAAATTTGGCAGATGTTTAGTTTTATATATGTCGACTCAATGCTATTTTGTTTATTTTCAGTTCCGGTGCACTTTGACATAATGCCACTGAACAGAAGAAAAATTCACTAATATTGAGTCTCCAAAAATTCAATTAATGTTTTGGATTTATAAGAGTCTGGTGCATATTCTGTATACATTTAAAAATATAAAGCTAAGTAATTTTTTCTAAATTACAATTTTTAAAAACGTTATACATTTTTATCCCCTCGCCTTAGAGAGGAGGGTATATAAAGAGTGGTTAAATTTTAAGAGCCGATGTTGATTTTGAATAAAACACAAATTATTTAGGAAATTATTGGTTCAATTATGTATGGAACAAGATATCGGCCAAATGGCCGCCGCGACCTCGGCGGCACACCTCCATCCGATTGTCCAAATTTTCGGTGACGCTGAGGCATAATTGAGGTTCTATGCCGTTATTGTTCCGAATTATCTCATCCTTTAGCTCTTTAATTGTTGCTGGCTTATCGACGTACACCTTTTCTTTCAAATAACCCCAATGAAAGAAGTCCAACGGTGTCAAATCGCATGATCTTGGCGGCCAACTGACATCGCCACGACGTGAGATAACACGGCCATTGAATTTGTTGCGCAAAAGAGCCGATGTTTCGTTAGCTGTGTGGCAAGTGGCACCGTCCTGTTGAAACCACATGTTGTCCACATTTATATCTTCCAATTCGGGCCATAAATAGTTCGTTATCATCTCACGATAGCGGACACCATTCACAGTAACTGCCTGACCGGCCTCATTTCGAAGAAGTATGGCCAAATGACGTCGCCAGCCCATAAGCCGCACCAAACGAACTGGGCGAGCATGCGCAGGTGTTTTCACAACTCCTACTGACCCGGTTTGCTGAAATTTGCGCAGAATTCTCAAACACGAAACACAAACATCACGAAGTGCACGAAATGCATTTTGATTAATACGCCCATTTTCGTAAAAGTCTTAAGAAATTTTAACTCGTAGCTCTATTGTGTATCTTTCCATGGTTCAAATTGGGTTAGTCCCAAATTGAGAAATTTCAAATGAAATGCAGAAAAAAGCTTGACGTTTAGGTGTGGTTCACATTCAACATCGGCCCTTACAATTTAACCACCCTTTGTCATTTGCTACGAACCAAAAGTTTAACACATCAAAGGAGTGGCCTGAGACCCTAAGTATGTTCGGCGGAAATCCGTTTTGGGTCATTTTAAGTTATTTGAGAAATGTCCGTCGGTCCATCCGTCTGTCTGTGTGTCCGTCTGCTGGCTGGTGCGCACAATAAGGTGTAACCGATTGACTTCAAATTTGGTATGCGGTAATATTTTTCTCTATCTCCGGGCCATATTGGTCCACTCCTTCTAGTACCTCCCCCACAAAGGTTTAACTTTTAGTCAAATATTGTTTCTTTAATACCTTCTATACTACTTACTCGAATCTTTTTAAATTTCACTCATAGTATTAGTTTGTTAGTCACTAACATGGCAAGAAAAATGGGCGAAGTTGCCACTCCCTTTTGCTACATCCCACACAAATGGACCATTTTGTACCAAAAGTTACCAGCTTATAACTTTAATACCAGTGCATACAAATGCTTGCTACTTCGTACAATGTATTTATTATTGGCACGCCCCTTTTGGTACCTCCCACACAAAAGAACCATTTCGCACCAAATTTAAACAGCTTTTAACTTTAATACCAGAACATACTTTAAAGTTATTAAACACAATTTAAATTGATAATAATTTAATTAAAACAAAACAAAAATTACAAATATTTTTGGGACTCAAGGTGAGGGAATTTATAAATCGGTTTACCCGACTGAACTTTCTTACTGGTTTAAAAATAAATCCCACAAAAATGGCATTTTATGACGTAGACTTTGTAAAAATGAAAGGGTGATTTTTTAAGAGCTTCCGGATTTGATTTAAAATAAAAAACACACATAATTTAGGGAAATGCATGAGATCTTTATTTGAGGTGATAGAACGGTCTATATTATTCAATGTTTAAAGATGATTTCATGTAAATGTAGACAGCGGCTGCGCCTCAAATGGTTGGATTCCAGTGCGTCAACCGTTGCGGGCTTGTCCCTACAGAGACGAGCCTTAAATAAAATTAAATAATCTGCAAGCGTTGTTCGTTTGTAAGTCGGTTCATGGTTAAATGAAAGAGCAAACTGAACATGTTTGCAGATGACTTCACATGTGAAGTAAAGTCAAATGTTACACTAAACCAGTGTTTCTAAATAATCATTCATTACAATATTAGTAAAACCCATTTTTTTTTAATTTTTTAATATTTCAAATCCAATTAAAATTTCGAGAAATTTTATTTTTAAAAAACATATGATAGGGAGATCTTATTTTACCATTTAGAAAATTTTTACATTTATACACTCTTTAGGCAAAAAAATCATGGGTTAATATTAAAAATTTCGTCCCAGACATTAATGTGTGCGACGCACAATGGGAAAAAATGGATAAATACGCGCGCATAGCAGTATTTTTAATCTCACGACTATACCGTTAGAGATAGAGTCCAACAGTGGGGCTTTAAAATCGACTTTGTGGAAATTAGTGTGAAACTCCGAATATCGTGCCAAATTCAGTGATCTTGATTTTAAATTGAAGCTGACAAAATTTAGTTTAAAATATGTTTCAGGTGCTTGATTGTGTGTTGCTGCGTTTTAAATATGCAGACCATTGAAGTTCAAAAATATGTTTGTCAACATTGCGAAAAAAGTCTACAAAACCTGCCATGCTTTTAAAATTGAAACTAAGACAACTTAAATAGGATAAAATTATGGGTTGCAATATTTTTGAAAGCTGAAATTTTACTATAATATACTATACACAATGGTTCGTAGGCTGATAATAATTGAAAGTTAAATTAAAAACAAAAAATAATCGGTCCATCCTAATACACACAAACTACGGAAGCGTATATATTTTATTGTAACTATATTTTTATAGGTTTTGTAGAAAAAGTGAAGTATAAAAATTACTATAATCCTTATAATATTAACAAGATCTCTATTTTTAATCGTACTTGATAAAACTTGCAGCCGCGTGTTAATCCATTTATTCTCGTCCGTTCAGTACCCTTCGTAATTATTATCCGATTTTGCCGAAATTTCACAAACGTTATTTTTTTTAACCAAGAAGATCGGTCCATATGTTTCGAGAAAATCGGTTCATAGATTGATACATTGATACCACACATATTTTCTATATTTAAAGAAAAAAAGCACATATTTAAAGTACAAAAATCTGCCATAATCGCAAAAAGTCGCAGATAAACTAGGTACCGTTGGATTCATTCCTAAGTCACCTCTCTACTCTATGTCATATGGTAGTGATCCCACGTGATCCAAAAAAGTTGTATTCCATATACTGTGGATCATTTTTTTGAAAAACAAAAAAAAACTGTTGTTTTTACTTTGAAATATCTCTTCATTGGAAGGCGTTAAAAATACGTTTTATACACAAAAATTAAGATGAATAGTACCAAGTTGCAAGTCCTATAGCATTTCACCAATAAACGCGAATTCTACAAGCATTTTAGTATATGCATTTTATCATCGCAATGTTATTTGCATTTATTAGTAAAAAAGACAAACTTTGAATGGTCATAACTCAAAATCGCCTGGAGATATTTTCATAAAATTTGTAGGTATTTTCATTAAATGTTATCCACAATAAAATAACACTCCCAAAAAATTGATTTTTGAAAGATGTTTTCAAAGTCTATGCGCGCATATTTCATCATATTTTCCCATCGTGCGACGTTCATTTTCAACAAGATGGCGCATGTATTTTGGTGCGACATTTTACAATCCAAAACTGTCCTTGATTTAACTGTTCTAGACGTTATTTGCTTGATAGCGATTTGGCTACCTATAAAAAATATATTTACATTTGTTGTTCTTGTGTTAGCGCTATGCCAGCGCACACACTCTATAATCGCTCGGACTTCCGCGGTTTCTGGTTCTTCGATATAAAGTCCCAGCCCGTTCTTTCCCTAGTGTGGAACCATCTGTATAACAACAAGTTCCAGCATGTGTCTCCGCTAGAGTTCCATCAATCCAAGATTGTCGGTCTGGTAACAGGGTTTCACACTCAACACTATTGATGTTTCAGGTATTCTGTCGGATACTGATGCTAGTCAGTTAAATTCTCTGCCACTACCTCAATTATTTATTGGTGATATGACCTGTGATAGCTTTCGATCCATTCGCCATGACTTTAGGTCTCACTACTGTGAGGGCGGGTTCATATTTAATCTGCATATCTATTGGGTGGACATTTAAATTTGTCTCCAATGCCCTATTAGATGTAGTCTTCATTGCTTAGCTTACGCCGAGACAACACATTCGTTGGACCTTTTGCAATATTTTTATGTTGAACTTATTTTCTATCGATGTCACCCACTGTCCACCACCACTACTATTGATGCGTAGGTTAGAACGGGTCTGATTACGTTTTTTTAGAGCCAGTGTTTCATCTTTGGTTTTGGACCCCATTTTGAGCCTATTGTTCTTGTACATAGTGACCAGCATATGTGAGCTTTGTTTCCTCGTTCTTTTATGTGGTACTTAAAATTTAGTTTCCTGTCCAAGATTAATCTACTACGTGTTTGACCTTTTTATACCCTACACCACACTGTGGTACAGTGTATTATGACTTTGTGCATTTGTTTGTAACGCCCAAAAAGAGAAGAAGTAGAACCATAGTTTATTATACCGATTGTCATAGAATCAATTTTTGAGTCGATTTAGCCATGTCCGTCTGTCTGTCCGTCTGTCCATGTATACTTGTAATCAAAGTGCAGGTCGTATTTATGGTCCGATTGTGATGAAATTTAACACAGTGCTCTTTTTCGGCCCAAGGACGATCCTTATTGAAATTGGTCAAAATCGGTTCAGATTTAGATATAGCCCCCATATATATGTTTCACCCGATTTGACATGTAAGCGCTGTAGAAACTGTATTTTATATCAGATCAGTACGAAATTTGGCAGAGAGAGTTCCCTTATTACATGAATGAACACTACTCAATTCGGGGAAAATCGGTTCAGATTTAGATATAGTCCCCATATATATGTTTCACCCGATTTGACATGTTAGCGCTATAGAAACCGTATTTTATATCCGATCTGTACGAAATTCGGCAGAGAGAGTTTTCTTGTCACGTGAATGAATACTACCAAATTCGGAGAAAATCCGTTCAGATTTAGATATAGCCCCCATATATATGTTTCACCCGATTTTAAATGTAAGCGCTGTAGAAACTGTATTTTATATCCGATCAGTGCGAAGTTCGGCAGAAAGAGGTTTCTTATTACATGAAGGAATACTGCCAAATTCGGAGAAAATCGGTTCAGATTTAGATATAGCCCCCATATATACGTTACCCCCGATTTGACATGTAAGCGCTGTAAAAACTGTATTTTATATCCGATCAGTACGAAAATCGGCAGAAAGAGGTTTCCTATTATATGAATGAACACTTTTAAATTTGGATGAAATCGGTTCAGATTTAGATATAGCCCCCATATATACTTTACCCCCGATTTGACATGTAAGCGCTGTAAAAACTTTATTTTATATCCGATCAGTATGAAATTCTTCAGAAAGAGGTTTCCTATTATATGAATGAACACTTTTAAATTTGGAAGAAATCGGTTCAGATTTAGATATAGCCCCCATATATACGATACCCCCGATGACATGTAAGCGCTGTAGAGACTGTATTTTATATCCGATCAGTACGAAATTCGACAGAAAGAGGTCTTTTTACGTGAATGAGTATTCAGGGAAAATCGGTTCAGATTTATATATAACCTCCATATATATGTTCCTCCTGATTTGGTATTAAATCGCTATAGTAGTTGTACTTTACTTCCGATCATTAAAATTTTTCAGAAAGATGTTTCTCAATTTAGGAACGAATATTGCTTAATTTTGCGATTATCGCTTCAGAATTAGATAATATGTTCCTACCCATTTACCAATTATTCCAAATTCTTATCGCAGTGACCCTTATCGCATTGTTAGGGAGGTGTAGGGTATTATATAGTCGGCCCCGCCCGACTTTCTGCCTTTCCTTACTGGTTGAATACTGAAATTGTTTTGTCTAGGAATATTGGGTCAACGTATTGGATTTTCGATTTCCATGCAAACAGACATATCGTTGTTTGTCTGGGTTTTCATTTAGACCTCTCGGACGAGACCAGTCATATGCAATTTTTAGAGCCGGTCCTTCTACAAAGATGATTGGGATTCCCTTCCCTTTATAACGTAATCTGCTTAGTAGACAGGTTTAAGTCCTTCGTCCGTTAGTTTATAGTAGTAACCCCCAGGAGTGGTGATAATACGAATAATCTCTTATTTTTATATCGTGAGACTAACAACTTATCCATCTATTCCTTAGCATGTGGCTTATCCAGTCTCGGAGAGCCCGGTCTTCCTGAAACTGGTCTAAGGATTAGAGAACTGTATCAGTCCGTGCGTTGAAAGCACCTTCAATGTCAATGCATACCCCAAGTGTATATGTACATCTCGACATTGAAGGATTCTTCTATATTGTGTACTAGTGTAGGGCGCTTTCCACTGATCGTCCGTTTTCGTATTGTTTAAATTTTAGAATTTCGATTGGTATCTTACTTTTAAGCAGGTATCCATTATGCGTTGCATGGTTTTAAGTAAGAAAGATTTTAGGATTATTGGTCTATATTGAGTAGATAACTTTTGTAGAATTAACTTATGGTCCACATGGTGTGAGTTTTACAATACAGCGGGTCATTGTTTTCATTTTTGGGCCGAAGGGAGCAGTATACTAAATGAAAACAATGCTGAATGTTAATGTCTGAGAGATTTCTTACTGTCAAAGTTATATAGTGAAATTTTATGAGTATCATTTTTATGGAAGATCTTTTCCCTCTAGCTTCCCTCTTAATGGGTAAAAATCGCCCTTTATAGCTCGTTGCGTTTAATTAGAAAAAATACTATTATGTAAAATTTAAAGTCGTGATATCTATGGAATTATTGGAGCAGAAGAGCGACTCTATAATTTTGAATGGGCATGTTGAATGGATTATATTTGTATAATAAACTTATGGTTCAGCTGATCTGAGTTTTTTTTACAGTGGGTCAAAGTTTTAATTTTTTGGGCGAATGAAGCATTATACTAAATGAAATAAATGCTGTAAGTTAATGTCTGAAACAGGGATGGTCCGTCGTAAACTGTGACGTATATGACATACATTTGAGACGTATTCGACATACGTATACAACGTCGTAAACCTAATGTCGGAAACTTGACTTCGTCACTAACAGTAAATAACTAGCAAATCAATAGAAAAGAAAAAATATTTATTTTGAACTTTCAAGTTTATTTATTGGTTCAAATGAATTATTATTTGTTTATAAATTAGGTATATTCTTCACTCGAATCTCTTCAATGCCTTCAAAGTTGTCTTTTTCCGCTTATTTTAAGTGAAAAGTAAACTTCCAGCAACTTTTTAGATCGTTCCGATTCTAATAGATTTCGAAAACCAGCATGCACATGAGACCAATTGGAGAAAATGCCTTCTAATTATGCAGTTGACGCTGGGATCATCAGTAATTTTAGATGCCAATGCGTTATGTCGACTTTTTGCCATATTCCAGAATAAGTCAGGCCTTCTATTTTTTGAAGCACGCACAGGAATGGGTGGGGTGTCAAAGTTTGTTGGAGAGCGGCAGACAAACAACAAACTATGATACTTGCTTTGAAAAAATTGTCTCGTGTGAATCAGAACTTATATACATAATACTTTTCAAAAAAAACTGAAACTGAAAGATTTATTGTTCGTCAAGAATATAAATTAAATGGTCTACAAAAGATGTGAAGAAAAGTGAATTTTTATGATCTGAAAAGATGTGCGTGCCGTTGTTGAAAAAGTAGATTTATCGCCGAAAGTAGTTGATTTTCCGATTTGAACTTAATTAATGTTCGGGTTGTACACTATATCATACCATTGCGTAAATATTGGTATTCGATCAAAAACATATATTTTCTCAAAAAAAAAATTAAATAAAGTTGTATCTCGTATTTCGATTAGTTTTTATATGGTGTCTACCAGATTTTTACTTGAAGGGCTGAAGTCTGCAGCGTCCTTATAATTGATATTACAGTTTACGACATTTCATACATTTCAGACGGGTTTATGACGTATGTGACGTTTACACCTTTCTGACAGTCGTAAACCTACAAAAGCATGTTGGGGACCATCCCTGGTCTGAAAGATTTCTTAATGTCAGAGTTATATGGATTTTCCAACAAGAGGTGTTATTTTGGTTTTCAAAGAAAAATGCAATTTTTTAGATAAATGATCGGATGTTTATTTCATAATAAAGAGGAAGGTGTGCCGTTAATAATCAAAGACAACATAAGCCAAATGGCCACCACGGCCACGCTTAAAGGACCATATCCTTTTCATGAAATTTTCCATAAGCAAATCGCAAAGTGGCTGTCCTATGTCCTCGATAGCCTCACGAATTCTATCCTTGAGGTCTTGAATCGACGCAGGGCTGTTAGCGTAGACCTTATCTTTCACGTGGCCCCAAAGGAAGAAGTCACAAGGTGTTAAATCACAAGATCTCGGTGGCCAATTGTGATCACCTCTTCGAGAGATAACACGGTCCAGAAACTTTTCCCGTAACAAAGCAATGGTTTCGTTGCTTGTGTGGCACGTAGCGCCGTCTTTTTTGATTAAACGTTGTCCAGATCAATACCATGAAACTCCGACCATAAAAAATCATTAATCATCTCTCGATAGCGCAATCCATTCACCGTAACTGTTGATCCAACCTCAATTTCGAAAAGGTAAGGTCCAATGACCCCGCCGGACCATAAACCGCAGCAAACAGTCACACGTTGAGGATGGAGAGGCTTCTCAACAATAACTCTTGGGTTTCCGAGCCCCAGATGCGACAATTTTGCTTGTTGACGTAGCCACCGAGGTGGAAATGGGCCTCATCTGTCAAGATGATTTTTCGATGGAATTCCGGATAGTGAATTTTAATAATTTCAATGCGTTGTTGAATCGTGTATGTTTCCATTTTTAGTAATGGCGTAGTTTCTACTTGTCAAATGTCAAAGAATAAAAACTTCAAAAGTGACAGCTACCGAAATACCGGGAGATTCAAAATAGCACCTCTTGTTGGAAAACCGTGTTATATTTCCATTGAAATCATTGAATGTACTTATTTTAAAGACGAAGGACGTCTTTGAAGCCATTCTTAGATTTTATGACAACATTTCTTTCAATATATGTCCGTCTGTCTGTACAAAGAATAAAAACTTCAAAAGTGACAGCTACCGAAATACCGGGAGATTCAAAATAGCACCTCTTGTTGGAAAACCCTGTTATATTTCCATTGAAATCATTGAATGTTCTTATTTTAAAGATGAAGGACGTCTTTGAAGCCTTTCTTAAATTTTATGAAAAATTTCTTTCAAAATATTTGTCCGTCTGTCTGTACAAACTTTATTTATAAAGTTACTTTGGGGCCCATAAAAAAATTGGTCACTAATTTCAACAAACCGAGTATAGAGTTATACTATCATTTGGTAGTAGAATCGAACCTATACTGTCATGTCCGAGTTTTTTGTTTTCACAGTTGCACAGTGTTTTTGAAGAACCGATCACAATTTGCCAACCAGATCCTGTGATTTAACACTTTTAGAGTTTTGTCTGTGGGCTACGTGAAAGATAATGTATGTGCCATTGGCCTACACTCGTTTCAGGACTTCAATGATGGAATACGTGCAGTTATCGGGGACATAAAGCCAAACAAATGTGTGAATTTACAACGGAAAATTTCATGTAAAGAATATAGTCCTGGCGGCCATTTGAATGATAATCTTTCCCATAACTAACATCCGATGATTTATCTTAAAAAATAGTAGTTTTTTAAATATCAAAATGAAACCACTTATTGGAAGACCCCTTTCGTTAAAAACTTATTATTTCACAGAAAATACAAGGGTATTTAAGTTTCAGCTAGCATTGCACATTTGTAAATACATACATAAAATTTTAAAAAAATCAACTAAAAATTAATACAAGTGTTCAAAATTAAAAACTTCATTCCCCTTATCAATATATAATATGTACTAATAATTGAGTGTTGTATTTGAATAACCCTTTATTTTAAACATTATGGTATAGTCGATTTTATTATTTAGTTGTTGTTATTTTCATCATTTAAATAAGAGTATGTATATCGTTTTGCCATATATTACGATTTCAAAATATAATAAATTACTGTTGGCGTGTCTGTGCAACACAATGATATGTTACTGCCTGTGGAAACAAAATATTTTAAATTTCATTGACTTGTTATACGGGCAACGCAAGTATGTCGTGCGTGCGTACGCCTGTGTTATCTATCTCTGCCGAAAATGTAAAATTTATGGATATTTTTCACAGGCGCTTGCAAGCAACGAGTTCACATTTACCATTCTGGTCGGTCGGTGTGTGAAATTCCCAATAGATGTACATACTCGTGCAAACTCGCATATTGACAGATCATTTGTTATAATTAAACGAATGCATAAATATCAATATATATTATATAACAATTTGATTATTTTTAATATTTAACTTGTTGTGCTCTTTTAGAATGTACCAAAAATATCATAAACAAAACGGAGCCATAAAAGAATTATAGGCATTTTTCATATTGGCCACTCTCAAAGGAGTTTACGATTAAGATAGACCGTCAGCAGCTATGTGGAGGACTGCAAATTTTGGGATATTTGTTTTTTCTTCTTTTTTTGCTTTTCGTGCCCGACATGAAATTTTATTTTAAAATATTTGCTCTTTCTGTTTTCTGCATTGATGTGGGCTTTTAACACATGTCTGTGTCTGCGTTTCGGTTAAACATTTGTTATTTGGTTGTTTTTAAAATAAATGTGTCTGCGTTGTGGTTGTTATTGACAGAAAATGATTTATTAATTAGTTTTTGCCCTTGTTTAACATTGGCTGCGACTAACCAATTTACAAGTTATTTGGCAGCAATTTTTATTATTTGTTATGCATAAACGAATTTAAAAGGCTTTCTTCATTGAGATAATACGTATAGCGTAGAGAATGAATTTACATAAATATTAAATTAAATTTGCATTCGAAATTAAATAGTGGTACAGTAGGCGTATGAATAATAATATAATCCTAACATTACTTATACGCTATGGTAGACAATGACTGCCAACTAATATCACCATGCAACAAGATTTTTGTCATAGGGCTGTGCATAACATTTTCTGTTGCAATATGCTGCCCTAAACACGAAAAAAATATTAATAAAAATTGTTATGGTTATAATCTTTTTATTTAAAAATGTTTCTTTAAAATTTTCATTTTCTGGAAGGTGTCTTAAGTGATATATATTTTTTTAAATATATGCTCGATAAAACCCGGATATACTTTAAATTAAAGAAAATTAAGAGGACTACAAATGTTAGTTATGACACTGTCACGTGGAAACAGATATTTAGTATCTGTTGTTAAAATAATTAAAAAAAAATTGTTTTTTTTTTTTAAAATGTATTTTGGCACAAAATAGAAAAAAGTAGCAAAAAATGTGTTCCATTTTTTGGAAGCTATAATACTAAGGAAGAAAACAATGCAAGAAAACAAGCAATATGAAGAAAATCTAAAAAAATTGCAAAAAATCTAAAATAATTAGAATTTTTTTTTAAAAAAACTTTTTTGCTTTATAATACAAAAAATTAGCAAAAAATAATTTGTTCCAATTTTTGGATGCTAGCATTTTAAGGAAGAAAACAATACCTGTCTTTGATAAATATAGAAATTTTAGCACTTTTGGTAGAAATAGCAGAATTTCAACATATTCAGGTTTTTATACACCCACTATTGTGAACAAGGGTATATATGAAATGCTGCAGGTCAATAAAGTAACATATCGATGGAGTGACCTAAGAGACCCCAAGAATATTTGGCGGAAATCCATTTTGTGCCATTTTAAGTCATTTTAACAATGTCCGTCAGCCTGTCTGTCTGTGTGGTGCGCACGATAACTTTCGACAGGATTAACCGATTGACTTCAAATTTGGTATGTGCCAATATGTTTTTCTATCTCAGACTATGGCCAAATATAGACTATGCTGGTTCACTCCTTCGAGTACCTCCCTCTCAAAGGGTAAAAATTTTGTAAAATATTGATTATCTCATAACTTCTATACTACTATTCAGAATCTTTGACCATGCCAAACAAAGTATTAGTATCTTGGTCGCTATCATATTAAGGAAAATGGGCGAAGTTGCCACGCCCCTTTTGGTACCTCCCTTACAAATGGACCATTTTCACTAAATGTTAACCCTTTGTGGGTGAGGTAATAGAAGGAGTGGACCAATATGACACATCTTCGAACTTAGGCGAAGACAAAAAAAAACGAATATCCGCCGAACATATTTAGGGTTTTAGGTCACTCCTTCGATGTGTTGCACATTTGGTCCGTAGCAAATGATATATACCCTTGTATCACTTAAGTGAGGGTATAAAAAGAACGAGGCTGAACACCATCTTCAAATTTATAGGGTCAGTTTAGGACATGACTATATTTTCTCAGAATTTTAAGTTGGTGTCATTGATGTGCAGGATGCAAACAAAAGTTTAATATGTATTCGATGAATTTAAAAACTTTAAAGTAACCATTACTAATAAATGAACTTGAAAGTACAAGTCACGACCTTACATAAAAGTCTTCATTTGTAAAATTCCGTCCACGCGTTTGCTAATACTTAACTTCCAAAATACAGCTTTTCTGATATTTTTTTAAATTTTTCAGATTTCAGATGATGAACTACAATATGATTCATCTCCAGAGTAAACTTCAGCCCATTCTTAGCTACATTATTGCCAACTATAGGTTATCGGTATCAGCAAATCTGAATTAGTTGTTGGACAAAAGCTGATGACACCTTTTCCGAGGGACCCACTAATATTCAGAAACTTTGGAGGCCCATACAAAAAGATTGGTCAGCAATTTCGCCAAATAGAGTAAAGGGTTATACCACCCATGTATAAATTGTTTACATAAATTTACTTTTGGGACATTTTATACTTAAATAATACCCTGTACCACAGTGTGGTGTGGGGTATAAAAACGATTGGATCTAAAGAGCCAAATCGGATGAAACATATATATGGGAGCTATAGCTAAATCTTTACCGATTTTCTTCAAATTCGGCAATGTTGGTTCATGAATCAAGAAACTCTACCATTCTAAATTTCAAAACGATTGGATGTAAAATATAGCTTCTATAGAACTAAAGGGCCAAATCGGACGAAACATATATATGGGAGCTATAGCTAAATCTTAACCGATTTTCTTCAAATTCGGCAATGTTGGTTCATGGATCAAGAAACTCTACCATTCTAAATTTCAAAACGATCGGATGTAAAATACAACTTCTATAGGACTAAAGGGCCAAATCGGACGAAACATATATATGGGAGATATAGCTAAATCTTAACCGATTTTCTTCAAATTCGGCAATGTTGGTTCATGGATCAAGAAACTCTACCATTCTAAATTTCAAAACGATTGGATGTAAAATACAGCTTCTATAGGACTAAAGGGCCAAATCGGACGAAAGATATATATGGGAGCTATATCTAAATCTGAACCGATTTCAACCAAATTCAATAGCGATCTTAACAGCCGCGAAATACTCTAAACTGCGAAATTTCAGAACGATCGGAGTGAAATTGCGACCTGTAGTCGACAAACAACTTTACATGGACAGACGGACGGACGGACGGACATCGTTAAATCGACTCAGCTAGTGATTCTGAGTCGATCGGTATACTTTAAGGTGGGTCTAGCTGTGTTATTTTCAGGTGTTACAAACATCTGCCGTGAAAGAAACTTATAATACCCTGTACCACAGTGTGGTGTAGGGTATAAAAATCTAATTTCTAATTATAAATTTCGAGTATTTTTAAACACTCCAGTTCCATATATATAATAATATAGTAATTCCATACATATAGTAAAAGAGCGCAACATATTCGAATTAAAATATTTTTAAAATTTTATTGGGATTCATCAACTATTATAATTCTTACTGTTCACAGGATTACACTCGTCAATTGAAATTCAGAACACGTTACTTGAAATTCAGATTTTCCATTTACATTTCAGAATTCGTCAGTTGAAAATCAGAATTTCTATTTGATATTTTAGACTTCATCACTTAAAATTCAGAATATCCATTTGTAATTCAGAATTTCCATTTGAAATTGCAGAACTCGACATTTGAAATTCAGAATTTTCATTTGAAAATCAGGATTTTTCATTTGAAATTCGAAAATTTTCATTTGAAATTCAGAAACCATTATTTTTATGTTCAGAATTTCTATTTGAAAACAAGAAAATATTAATTTAACATTATTTAGGTATAGGTATATTCTGAAAAGGATTTTAACAACATGTCAATCCATCAATGTCAATCCATCCATATATTTAAAAAGCTTCTTAAACATTAACTCTGTTTGTGTATACATATTTTATAGATATTTTTTTTGTGAAAGTGAGTTCGCAAATATATATTGTTCTAATATATTCTTATATGCGTTTCAAGCAAAATGTCCTTATTTTCAAATAAAATGTATTTGTTCACAAGCATAAAGTATTTAAAAAAGATGTTTCCAAATATTCTTCAATTCAAACATATCAAAAGTGGCGATTTTCCCCGTTCAGCCTTTCGTCAGAATTGGTCCACGTTGTGATGTAGCCCTGATATCATCTCATTTGACATCTCGACGCTATAAAAAAATACTTTCCGAAGAGTCGGGGGAAATTACATTGCGCAGTGCAGATTCAAATTTATCGATTCATCGTCGGTCGCAGGAATTAGGGCTCTGTCCGATGACTGATTTTCAAAGTAAATTTAGATAATTTGGTAGCGTTATTCTAGCGTGAGATCGGCCTGATACAGGAGCCCTACGCAGTGGGAGGAAGGGTGTGCGGTATCAGGACACCCAACTTTAAACTGCTTGTGGCCAACTGTGAAGGTACTCCAAAAACCTGCATTTTGGCCAGGAAAGATCTAAGTATCTTTCTCCTGGCTAATTTAAGTGGTAAAGACCAAACATCTGCTAGTCTGGAGATAGGTAATCGCATATATTGGGTGGTCTCCAGTTAATTTCCTTATGAAACTGTAGTACCGACTGCTCTATTCAGGGAAGTAGTAGAAGAAGCAACGTCTGACGAGGTCGAGCTGATTATTGGCGCAGATACGAACGCTCATCAGACTATCTGGGATATTACGGATATAAACAATAGGGGTGATTCGCTTCTTGACTTTATTCTAACTACCAACCTAAGTATTTATAACATAGGTAATAAACCGACCTTTACAATTAAAGACAGACAAGAAGTACTCGACGTAACGTTTGCTACTGACCGGCTGTCAGACAAAATTATTGCGTGGAATGTACTGGACGACCACTCATTCTCAGATCACCATTATATTGAGTTCAAACTCACTGAAAAAGCGCCTAAATCTCCCGTCCACAGAAATGTGAGGAAAACAAATTGGCACCTGTATGATGAGAATTTCAAGAAAGTCCTCAACTCCAAACATCTGTACGAACCGAATGACAAAGCCGGTCTGGATAATCTGATCGAACATTTCACCACATCATTCAAAAGTTCCCTTGCAGAAGCCTGTCCAAAAACAAGGTACAAGGGTAAAACTAAACCCTAATGGTGGACTTCTGAGCTAACGGCTATGAAAAAGACCTGCAACAAGCTTTTCAACGAGGCTAAATCTACTGGGGTCGCTAATGTTTGGGATGCCTATAAAGAACTCAAGATCTATAAGAAGGAGTTTAGAAAGGCGCAAAGACGCTCTTGGTATACCTTCCGTGGCGAAGTGCAAAAGGTCTCCGACGCCGCAAGGCTGAGGAAAATACTATCAGAGTTCACCCTGTGCAGTGGGTTACTTGCAGGATGAGGCAAATAACTGGACAAAAAAACAGCGAGCAGTCGCTGAATGTACTGCTCGACACACATTTCCCGGAGAACTCACCAAGAGAACCCGAAGGTCAGCAAGACCAACAAGAATGCGAGTGGACTACGAGCATTGCAAGCTTGTTGACTGAGAGATCCGGAATAAGCTGGGCTATTAACAGCTTTGAGCCCTTCACGTCACCTGGACCAGACGGCACCACTCCAGCAGAAATGCGGCACCACTCCCTGGCTGGAGAAAATTTATGTAGGCTGTATCAGGCTTTCACACATCCCGAATCGATGGAGGGATACCAATATGGTATTTATACCTAAAGCGGAGAAGATATCACACACTAGGCCAAAAGACTTCAGAACAATTAGCCTATCCTCCTTCCTATTGAAAGGTCTGGAAAGGCTTTTAGATTATTTCATTAGGGAAAAACCTGAATACAAAATTCCTGTCGGTGAACCAACATGCTTACAATAAGGGGAAGTCTACAGAATCAGAACTGCACGATCTTGTGAGCACTATCGAATCTTCCCTGCATTTCACGGAATTCACTATGGTGACATTTCTTGACATAGAAGGGGCTTTTAACAACATTCACTCAGATGCGGTAATTGCGGCACTGTCACATCTAAAAGTTAACTCTAGTTTGATTAGACTAAAGTCTGCTCAACAGAAGACGCACAACAGCATGTCTAGGGTCCACAACTCTAACAAGGTTTGTTAACAGAGGACCCCACAAGGAGGAGTACTGTCTCCACTAGCGGCGAATGAAATCCTGCTAGATTTAGAACGTTGTGGCTGCAAGGTCGTGGCATATGCGAAGGACGTTGCAATTGATGTAAGTGGCAAATTGATAAACGTCCTCAGAGACATTATACAGGTGGCTCTGAACAAATTGGCTAGATGGGCCAGAAGCAGCGGTTTGGGCGTAAATCCAAACAAAAAGAATGGGTTCTCTTTACTAGGATGAATAATGTCCCACATGTGGACCCTTCACCTCGGATAAATGGAACAGATCTAGTCCTTTCTGAAAGTGCAAAATTTTTAAGAATAATTCTAGATAGAAAACTGTTTTTAAGACTTAACGTATTGGAACGAAGGAAGGCCAACGCCTTATATTCCTGCAAAAAGGCTGTAGGGTCGCGGTGGGGCCTCTCTCCAAAAATCGTCAAGTGGATATATATAGCAGTGGTTCGTCCAATACTGTTATACGGCATTGTGGTATGGTGGACACAACTGACAAACTAACCATCACCAACCTACTAACAAATGTTCAGAGAACTGCCTGCCTGAGCATAAGCTGAGCTTTAAAGACTACAGCGACCGAGTCTCTACAAGCCCTACTCCATATACTGCCGATTAATATTGTGGAGAGGGAAGTTGCAACCAAAAGCAATACGATTAAACTGCCTATCAATGTGGAGGCA
The DNA here is from genome assembly GCA_963930755.1 of Eudasyphora cyanicolor. Lineage (NCBI taxonomy): Eukaryota > Metazoa > Arthropoda > Insecta > Diptera > Muscidae > Eudasyphora > Eudasyphora cyanicolor. The sequence continues at coordinate 231,729,156 of OZ005737.1, read as the reverse complement.
CAAGAACTACGGTCACATTAAGATATCTAAGTGTAGTTCTATGGTAACCGACAGAGTGTACTATATACCAACTGTGTACACCTTCGAGTGAATGGGTTGGCAGAATACCAGGTAAAAGAAACCATCTCCACTTTTACACGGATGGTTCGAAGCTTGATGAAAAGGTTGGCTTCGGAGTACACTGTGAAGAACTTAGTTTGGATATAGTTCACAGACTACCAGATACCTGCAGTGTCTATCAAGCCGAAATATGGGTAGTCGCCAAGTGGCTGAGTCGCAACATAGTAACCAACACTGGCGTTGTTATTTACTAGGACAGCCAGGCTGCCATCAATTCTCTGGAGCCAACATCCCTAAATTCACAAACAGTCCTCGACTGCCGCAGATCTCTTAACGAGATTGCTGAGCAGTTTAATATACACCTCATATGGGTGCCTGGGCATAGGGATATCCTGCGGAACTGTAAAGCCGATGAACTTGCTAGGAAAGGGACGGCATTACAAATTCTCGAAGAATTTGCATATATTGGTGCGCCACTATCCACGTGTCCATCGAAAGATGGACAGAAATCGGCACCTGCAGGGTAGCTAGACAAATCTGGCCAAGGTATGACCTGAGAAGATCAAAATATCTCCTCGCACTAGAGAGGCAAAGTTTGTCTACGTTAGTATCAATTCTGACGGGACACTGCTTGATCGGCGAACACGCCAAACGATTGGGTATTGACTCCAATGACGTCTGCAGAAGCTGTGGAGATCAGGAAAAATGGGAGAGCATTGAGCACTTGCTATGCGACTACCCCGCTCTGTGTACATACCCGACTGGACATACTGGGGTCGGTCTTTCAATGGGGGGCATTTCAGCCCGTGGTAACACTAGGGACATAAACTGGTCTATGTGAGCTTGTAAAAAAATACGGCTGCCACCCTAACCTAACCTATTCTAGCGTGAATCTTTCCGTGGTGATTTTCCAGAGTATCGTGATTATAAATATCTAAACGTGAGCGCATTATGACAGTTCTTTTGACAGATAACCCTTTCGTAAGTTCTAAGTAAGCTAAAAAACGCCCTATTTATCAATTGATGACTACTTCATTTTTCAGATTTTTGAAACTATTACACGCTGAAAAAAAATCGCTTCAGTAGTATATTGCTCCAAACATATTTTGCTGGAAACATACATATGTTTAGGGTACACTCCAAATATATAATATTTGACACTCACAAATATTATATGTTTGTGGGGATGTTGTTCTAAACAAAATTATGTTTTCATCCTAATATTTTTTTATTTTGAAATAATATATCCCAAACAATGATTAATTTATATTTAAGTATTTTGGCAATGTATCGATGCCTTAATTTAAAGGAAAGTTTTAAGTGTTTTATAAATTTTATATGTTTGAAAAATTTAAATCGTATAATTTTGGGTTACGACGAATAGCATTGATGGATTAACAATTGGACTATTTATAAAAAAAATTAGTGCTGTAAAACAAAAATTATAACACAAAATCGAGAAAAAAATAATATAAAAAATTGCCCAAGTCAACAAAGTTTTAACATTTTTTTTAAATATAATGAATTTGGATAAATTCTTAAACAATATCTTTGCTTGTTTGTAAACACATATTTTATTTGTGACAGTAAGTTCGCAAATATATTTTGTTGTAATATATTAATATATGCGTTCCAAACAAAATTTCTTGATTTTGAAATAAAATATATTTGTTCAAAAATATATAATATTTAAAAATTTTGGTTCCAAGTATATTTTCTTTGAATTCAAACATATCAAAAATGACGATTTTCCTCCGTGTATAAACCAGGTTAAATTATACATTTCGTCCTACCCTTGTGTTTTGGTCGTTTGTTAAACTTTTTGTTCGTTAACTTTTCCACTATCAATTAATTCACATACAATAATTTCAAAGCATTTCACATATATAACATAAAAAAAATAGATTTTATTTACCACTGATTTTCCCCTATATGGACTTGTGGTGATACTTTTCGAAAGTTAATTAAAATCCACAGGAAAAACATTTACAAACTAATGGCAAAAAGTGAACAACTAAAGAAACAAATGTGGAGAAAAACCTCACTCGAATAGTTACATTCATAACTTGACATAAATTTGCATTTCTCTGTGTGTCTGCTCCGTGTTTCCGGTGCACTACATTTGACACAATGCCATTGATGATGTTCGTGCTGTTGTCGGTCGTTGCTGGAGCACCAACTGCCGGAAAATATTTCAACAATTGAACCATTCCATTTCATTCAGTCATTATAACACATGGACTAACTCATTCAGGTTACAGTTGTTCGTTTTTGTGCTCACTTCTAGAGTTTTTGTTATGGAGATGCAATAAAAATTGAAAGTTACGTTTTGCTAGAATGTGTGTGTGTGTGTATGTGGGTATGTGTGCATGTATATGCACATATATGTAAATGTATGTGAGTATTCCAGTACAGATCTAGAGGATTGCAAGAAACCCGTTTGAGGTTAGAGCAGAGGGAAATAACAAAAGTATCCCACAACAACAAACTACGAAGTCGGTCACCACTCAAAACATCAATCCATTCCTATGGGCATGAGAAAAATATATGTATGTATGTACGAGTATACAAGTTGGTCCGCATGTGTTCATATGTGTATAAATGTATGTGTAAGATTTTTTTGAACATTATAATGTTCTTCCTTGTTTGAGAAATTGAAGGAGTAGTATGGAAAATTTAGCAAAACCTCACATTAGAGAATTTGGATTTGATTTGGCATCTGAGAGAAACAACAATTTTTACTTATTGACATCAGAAATTGAGGCTAATACTAACATCATTATATTTGTAAAGTTGTGTCTCATAATTCCAAAAATATATACGAAAATCCCCAAAAACGCATTCTTTTATACCCAAAGCCGGTCTCCAAATACATTTTGCATTTTAACTTGCAGAAAATGTTCTTCCTTGTTTGAGAAATTGAAGGAGTAGTATGGAAAATTTAGCAAAACCTCACATTAGAGAATTTGGATTTGATTTGGCATCTGAGAGAAACAACAATTTTTACTTATTGACATCAGAAATTGAGGCTAATACTAACATCATTATATTTGTAAAGTTGTGTCTCATAATTCCAAAAATATATACGAAAATCCCCAAAAACGCATTCTTTTATACCCAAAGCCGGTCTCCAAATACATTTTGCATTTTAACTTGCAGAAAATTACAAAATTTACAAATTATAAATTGTTTAATATCCTATTATAGACTAGAACCAGATAAATCTATATAACGGGTGTCATGCTGTCATGTTATTTTGTTAAGTATTGTTTGGCATTTCATCATTGAAAGACGTACGCCTGAACAACGTTTACAAATCGTTCAACTTTATTACGAAAATTCACGTTCTGTGAGGAATGTGTTTCATGCTCAACTTATGGTCAACATAATCGAGTCATCGAAAATTGGACTCAACGGATGGACTATCTGAGACGTAGCCGCGGCCAACATTTGATAGACATAATCTTCAAAAAATAAATGCCAAAGAATGTTCTTTCAAATGATAATAAACATTCCCCATTCAATTTGCATTTTCTGTGTTTTTTTCTTTAAAAAAGTAGGGAACCTCGAAGTGGATCACCCTATATATAAAATTGTTGCGTGACTGGCTGACTGACTGACTGATCATCGCCCTGGCCAAACTGCTGAAGCTAGAATCATGAAATTTGGTGGGAGGGTAGCCCTTGGGATGCAGAATTGCAATGAGACGGGATTTTTCGAAATTCTTACTATTACCCTATGGGGCTAAAAGGGATAAATATGGTCAAATCCAAATGCTAAGAGCTAGAATCGTGAAATTTTCTGTGAGAGTAGCTCTTGGGACGTAAACTGGAACAAGTAGCGTTTTTTTTTTTTGGAAAATTTTTAGGTCACATTGGACAGAAAGTGATAAATATGGTACCACCGCCAACTTTAACGCCTAGAATTACAGTGGTGAAAATTACCAAATTAGAACTTAACCAAAATTAGAACTTAAACTTGAGTGGGTCAAGAACATTAAATAATGTATAGTGGCAAAACTGGTACAGTGGTGTGATTAAATATGGTACAGTTAAGGGTTAAGTATGGTAGAGAGGGGACAAATTTTAAATATGGTACAGTGAGACAAAAAGGGTTAGATGCGGTAGAGTGGGGCAAAAATGTATTAACTATCATACAGTGTGGCAAAAAGGTTTAAATATGGTACAGTGAGACAAAAAGTGTTAAATATGGTAAAATAAGACAAAAAGGGTTTAATATGGCGCAGAGGGGAAAAAAGGGTTATGTATGGTAAAAAATAGTTAAATATGGTTGTTTAACTCCGCGCCAGAGTGGCGGAAGTTAAAAAAGTGAAACGAAAAATTTATTTTTTATTTAAATTATTTTGATTTTATTTTGGCCGTGAGCCGTATGTTTTGCGGGTGAGTTTACAACTGATTAAATGTCACAGTAATGGCGTTACCATCACTGCGATTTGACTCCCAGTCGTCGTTGATAGAGGTCGATGTTGTTAACAACGAATCAATATAAAAGCTAGGGGCGCTAGTTGAAGATCAGCTGTTGACGCTTCAACAATGGTAAAGTAGGACAAAATGGATTAAATATGGTACAGTGGGCAAAAATGGTTAACTAAGGTACATTGGGTCAAAAAGGTGCTAAATATGATACAGTGGAGGATTAAATATGGTACAGTGGGGCAAAAAGTGTTAAATATGTTACAGGGAGACAGCGGGTTTAATATTGCACAATGGGACAAAAAAGGAAAATATAGTTAAAAATGGTAAAGTGAGGCAAATGGGTTAAATATGGTACAGTGGGCCAAAAAGAGTTATGAGATAAGAAGTCATTTTTTTTAATGTTATGTTATATTATGGTGCAGAGTGGCTAAAAGGTGTAAAGAGGGTTGAGTATAGCAGAAAGGGTTAAAAGTGGTACAGTAAAGCAAGAAGGTTAAATATGGTACAGTTGGGTAAAAAAATTTTAAAACGGTAAAGTGTGGCAAAATTGTAAATGTGGTAAGTGGGGAAAAAGTGTTATTCAGTGTGAAGAACAGTGGAATAATAAAATATTGAATTAAGTAAAGTAGTGCAGTGATTCATAACCAGAGTGCGATGCTTCTATGTAAGCAGTCGGAAAAAAGTTAAATAAGGAACGGTATGGTAAAAAGTTAAATGTGTCACAGATAGGGAACATAAAGGGTAAAATAGAGCCTAAGGTTGCGAATATGGCTTTTGGAATATAAACTTTGATTTATCTAAATGCACACCTTTAGTGGCACTGTTGTGGCAAAAACGATTAAATTTTGTATAGTGGTGCAAAAATGATAAATTATAAAACATTGGTTTGAATGAATAGAACGAAAATGATTAAGTATGATCCCAATGGCAATTTTAAGTCTTGCAAATTAAACTAGGCAAAGCTAGTTGTTCATTAAATTTGCCGATGTCCTCCGATTAAATTTTATAGTTTTTTTTACACAGTGTGTGAGTAGTTTTTCTTATTGTTAGATGATATATAATTGTTTATATATACTGTGAAAGTTAGGAGAAAATTGTTTACTCGGTTGTTTACTACTCTTTCTATTGTTTTCTGTTTTATTTTATAATTTAGTCATTTTATTTATTTAGATATTTAAGATTTTTGAGTAGTCTACATATTGTTGTTTTTTTTAACTGTAAAAGGCAATATAGGCTCGGTTACTATGATGGGAAATAAATTAAATTAATATTAAAATTAAATTGACATTTCTCAATTTCAGGCTAACTCAATTTTTTTAAGCCTTTTACGAAAATGGGCGTTCAAATCAAAATGCATTTCGTGCACTTCGTGATATTTTTTTGATCAGCATAATCGACCAAATGTGTCCACAATCGGGAAATTGTGCGCAAATTTCAGCAAACCGGGTCTGTAGGAGATGTGAATACACCTGTGCATGCTCGCCCAGTTCGTTTGGTGCGGCTTATGGGCTGGCGACGTCATCGGGCCATACTTCCTCGAAATGAGGCCGGTCAGGCAGTTACTGTGAATGGTGTTCGCTATCTTGAGATGATAACTAACTTTTTATGGCCCGAAGTGGAGGATATGGATGTGGACAATATGTGGTTTCAACAGGACGGTGCCACTTGTCACACAGCAAAGGAAACAATGGCTCTTTTGCGCAACAAATTCAATGGCCGTGTTATCTCACGTCGTGGCGATGTAAATTGGCCGCCAACATCATGTAATTTGCCACCGTTGGACTTTTTTCTTTGGGGTTATTCGAAAGAAAAGGTGTACGTCAATAAGCCAGCAACAATTAAAGAGCTAAAGGATGAGATAATTCGGCACATTAACGGCATAGAACCTCAATTATGCCTCAGCGTCATCGAAAATTTGAACCATCGGATGGAGGTGAGCCGCCGAGGTCGCGGCGGCCATTTGGCCGATATTTTGTTCCATACATAATTGAACCATACCAATATTATCATAATAAAAAGAAATGATAAAAAATTTCCTAAATAATTTGTGTTTTATTCAAAATCAACATCGGCCCTTAAAATTTAACCACCCTTTATTAGGAATTGGACAAACAAATATTGAAAAGTGCTTGCATTTCAAAGCTAAAAACTTTTGATCCACCAGAGATATTTAAACATTTTTTTTTACCTAGATTCCTAAAGATTTCAATTTTAGTAATGTCGAGGTGGATGCTGCATGACATTAAACACAAATTAAAATCTATATTTTTTCAAAAAATAATTTTTTTAAATTGAAAAAAAATGGACCAGATACTAACCCCTATTATGCCCTATATGTCCAAACAAATACACAAAACCATAATACCACAGTGAACGACATGGTATAAAAACCAGCTGGCTCGATTCTCGACTTCTAAGTATAAAACGTAAAAAAGTCTTTTCGTGAAAATTAACCGAATTTTCATACCAAACTTCTCATAAACACTCGTACATCTACAGTTCGCCCTACAAGAACTGCAGACAGACATCGTTAAGTTTGTGTGAGGCTAACGCCATGGGAAACCTACTGACACACAAAGTACCCGAAGCTCAAAACTAACCTGAACAGAGCCATTGTATGGCAATAGTTATGCTTTCACTTTAGATCGGAATACAAGAACTCACAAAAACACACTCGCAAGCACAATCCCAATCCATCTAAGCGTGAGCTTGAGTGTATGTGTTGGCGTTTTCACTCTCACACACTGGGCGTGCAATTCACACAATTACAACTGGAGCAAGAAGTCATTGTACGCTTACGAATTGTTGTAATTACAATTGTTCTGTTACCCCTTTCGGGTTTCCCATACTCCACAAACCGTCATACGACTGGCACCACCAAAAATAGTAACCTGGAGTGTGTAGTGTCTGCCAATATATGTATATATATGCTTTTATATAGAAATATATATGTTTTATATCCACCTATGCATATAACAATCGTATGTGAGATGAACTTATGTATTTTCACATATACATAAATAGAGACCACATATATGAATGACTCTTTGGCAAAAAAGTGTGCTGGACGGAGAGTCATTTTTTCTAGAATAAAAAAAGCATAAGGTATTAGACATGTGGCAGAAATAATATGCTTGCAATATACGTATATATTTATGTATATATGCACACTAAGGAGGACCACCAAAATCCTAATTTTTAGGATTATGCTTATATCGGCATATTACATAGTAAGGAAGGGCTAAACTCGCTGACTATATGATAACCTACATCTCCTTGTTAGATCAGTATAAGCTCACACATACCTCTTATTTATCTGAAGAGACTATATTTAAATCGCATAATTCGAAACAACTCTCATATGTATATAGTATATGGGTTGATATTTTTAAATTGAATAGATTAGCGCTTAAAGACATTCCATTCTGTCATATTTAATAATTATGAAATGTAAAAAAAGGACTTATAGTAAAGCATAGATGCTAAATCGAGTGGAATATGTACATATATGAACAGATGGATGCCATATATAAATCGAAATCGATTTTCTTCAAACTTGGCAATGTTCACTTTCATACCAAGAAAGTTCTCTGTCAAATTGCAATGTTATCGAATGTAAAATACGGTTTCTTTAGCGCTTATACGCTTAGCTTAAGAAACTTATTTGTTAGTTTAAAATTGTGCCTTCAATAGCGCGTATAAGAAAAATTGTGATTCAAATAGGCATATTTTTGTCAGAGACAGTGTTGCCAGATGAATTTGAACCAAAATCGTCAAATGGGGGCACAATTTTCAAATGGTCAAACAAATTTGATATCATCCATAAATCGTCAACACAAAAATCTTGCAGTTGCAGTAAGCCATAACTCCATAAAGAGTTTCCTCAAACTGTCACTGACTTTTGATAGTGTACCGATCGCGCAGGTCACTACTTCTTTAATGCATCCGTGTGGAGTATTTGTCTTGGTATTGACGAGTGAATTTACCGGTTATTTGAGAGCATTTGAGCTATCTACGTCATCTGGATATGTTTCTTTTTAATGAGTAACGTTACACTCTTCTTCACTCTGGTTCTATCAACTAAATTACCATCTTGTCCTTACAATGTAATTTTGCTATTAATAAAGCTTTTATTTAATTTATGAAAAAAGACTAAAATCCGGTATTATATTTCTATTTTATATTTCATAAAACCATCGCTCACGGCGAACCAAATAAAGGTTTTGAGATTTTTACGGGCGAAGGTAATTTTTCAAATACAGATATGCACTAATAGATACTCTCTAACGATATTTCCGGTTCCTCAACGTGAATTTAAAAATAAAATGTTGTGGGTGGTTCTAATATGCACTTTGTTGAACCGCAATAATAATCAAATTTGGTGGAAACATATTGGACCATTTTTCGTATTCCTCATAGAAGGATTCGATATTATTTATGTCAATTGGAAATCCTGCAAAACGTTTAAAACGTTTCCACAACGACAATTGTCGCAGTTTCGAGGAGGAACAGGAGACGGTTGAACACCTTTTCTGCTCCTGGTCAACACTAATACCTCCCTCACAAAGGGTTAACACTTAGTGAAATATTTATTCTCTAATAAATATTTATTCTTCTAATAACATTCCCTGGAAAAATGGGCGCTCCTCTTTTGTTACCCCCACATAAATGGACTATTTTGCACAAACAGTTTGCAGCTTATAACTTTATTAACAGTACATACAGTACATGCTTTTATAGTACCTAGAGTCCAGTGAAAAGTGGACGTTATTGGTGCACCCACTTTGGTAGCTCCAACACAAATGGACCATTTTGCACCAAAAGTTAGCACCTTATAATATTTTATATAATTTCTATTTACATTATTATACGGTGAAATGCAATCCATGATGCAGAATATATAAGGTTCGACCTGGTCGAATTTAATGTTGTTTTCCCTGGCTTAATCACTTTGAATGATTTTAACATACTCGTAAAAATGATAAAATAAACCCACTGTCAATACTGGAAATGCATTTTTACAAAAACAAAAAAACATACAGTAGTCAAGAGCCACCTTAATAACCACAAATACCATTAGTGTATACGATTTTCCAGAGATATTTGTTTGTTCTTGAGCAAGTGTCACTTGCCATTAACTATTTATTTTTTTGTTTTTTTTGCAAAATATAGTATGTGACAGTGAGCACAGTAGTTTAAATAGCCTAAAATTATAGTTTATTGTAAATATTTTGTTTTTGTTTATAGTTTATTACATTACCATTTCACTAAATAAAACAATTTTTGTTAAGTAAACCAACTGAAATATAGACTCAGAAAAAATATAATTATACCTTACACCACACGAGAATTCGATTTTATGCATTTATTTTATTTTACAATAATAGGAAATAGAGAAGGTAAACCCTTAGTTTATTATACCGATCGACTTATACGAGTAGTCATTTTCATAGTTATTTTAAGCATTTGTTGTCCGTCCGCCCACCATTGGCCTTTGCAAAAAATAATCTAAAATGCCGAATTTGAATGCATTAAGACACTAATGGTGATTTCGTTTCTGAAAAATAATGTCCTCACATTATGTTGCGACATTTTAAAATTTCCCCCTGCATCCTCTGCTAATTTCGCATTTTGCTTGCGCACAGCCGAACAAAAGTCGTGCGGTGAATAAAACCCATACCTACATTATTGCGCAGCCATTTAGGTTTGGTTCTGACGTCTGCTTTTTGACGGTGCAAAGTGTGGGAAATGCGATATTTTCGCATTTCCCACGGCTGCACCCTTTTTACAAACGAACTAAAAAATGCGGTTTCAGTGTAAAATGTAGATTTTACATTTTTTGCACAAACGAAATCACCATAAGTAAGCAATTGGCAAATAAGAGGTGTAATAATTTTCGTATAAATTATTAATTTCTATGCAAAGCCCAAAATTTTATATTTTTTAACCTCCATATTATGGGGATATACTAAGTTTGTCATTCTATTTGTAACACCTTGAAATATTGATCACCGAAAAATTCTAAGATGATTTAGCAATTTCTATCTGTCTGTCCACCCATTTGTTTATATCAAATTACAGTCCGAAAAACTCGGCGTCTCAAATTTGGAAATATGGAAATTACGTCTTAATTTACATGGATTCATTCATACGGGAAATGCACCTGATTGGCCGACATTTTGATAAATGTCTCAAAAGATCTGAATTCTTGTTGACGGAGGAACCACAAATACCAAATGATTTGGCTAAAACAGGACAATGTTTTGTGTCACGGCCTACTTCCGGGACCTTTAATGTTCTATGCACCTACTAAAATAGTTTGGCCAAAAAATAGTGAAAATACAGACTGCAAGAAACCCAAAACAAAATGTTAATGAGTTATAATAACTATCACTGAAAGACCCAAGAAAGGACAGATATTTACCATCACTGAGAAGATAAACCCGTCATCGATAAAACATCTCAAACTCGTACCAAAAAGTGTATATTGCGAGGATTGGAAAAAGCGCTAGCAGAAGTATTTTTATGTGATGGGGATTATATTGAATGAGAGAAAATTAAATTCATCCATGACCAAATGTATTTTTCGAGAATAATAAAAAGTCACCATTTTAGCAAACATTTAGTTTAACGAACACTTACATATTTATGTTCAGCAGAATTCTATGTTTTGTTGCTTTCCAATCAAAAACATAACGTACATAATTTTCATCAAGACATCAAGGCCCTTTGATATGCCCCTACGGATTCCCAGTGGGCCGCAGACCACCATCTGAGAAGCTCTGGGCTAAAATGTGGCGGTTAATTTTTCCCAGAACTATTCACAGGAGTAAGGGACTTAATTTTGGTCGACATTTTGATATATCCGTCGTAGAAAATTCAATTTCCTATTAATGATTTTATATCAGATCAGTACGAAATTCCGCGGAGAAAGTTTTCTTATGACATGTATGAACACTGCCAAACTTTTATCGCAATACACATTTTCACATTGTTAGGGAGGTGTAGGGTATTATATAGTCGGCTATATAATACGCCCGACTTTCTGTCTTTCCTTACTGGTTCTGTTTAGATTCATTTCAAATTTTCACACAACATTTTTGAAAGGTTCTCCATTCGGAAAATCGAATGAAACACAAGTAAAAGCGTTAAGTGCGGCCATGCCGAATCTTATATACCCTCCACCATGGATAGCATGTGTCCTCACAAAATAACTCAAACCTAAAGAAAATAACACCGAAAAACACAAAAAAGTATATATATGAGAACAGTAGAAATCGAAACAAGTTAGATGCTATATATGGGAGCTGTATCTAAATATGGACGGATATCGCCCATTTGCAATCTCAAACAACATGCAACTATAAGAAATATTTATACCAAATTTTATCAACCTAGCTCTATTATTACGGACTGTAGCGTGATTACAACAGACGGACGGACGGACGGACAGATGGACATGGCTAAATCATCTTAGAATTTTACGACGATTAAGAATATATATACTTTATGGGGTCTCAGATCAATATTTAGAGGTATTACAAACGGAGTGACAAAATGAATATACCCCCATCCTATGGTGGAGGGTATACAAATTGCAAAAAAGTTTATAAATAATGTTAAATTAGTAACTACATAACGTTGTCAAAATGCATAAATTTTTAACAATAATAAAACAAAATTCCAATTAAGCGGAGTCATTATCATTGGAATGTGCTTTTTTTGGAGCCATTTTTATTCCACTTAAGCGATTTTTCAATTAAGCGGAGTTTCAAATAAACGGAGTGAAACGTACGAAAAGTTCGCTGAAATAATTGACTTCAAAATTTTGTTTTAATTATGCGACTTTTACGATTAAGCGGTTTGCAATTAAGCGAATTCGACTGTATTCACCATAATTTTGATGTATCATTCCTAGACGTCGTAGAATATCCAATTTCCTTTTTTTGATACTTCAACTTGCTTTTTGATACTTCAATACTCCACTTGCTCTACTTGTTATTATTACATAGACCTGTTAAATTGTCTTCAGGCCAAAATGCAGATATTAAGCTTGCTCATAAACTATGATCAGAAGAATTGCGTCCGCGCATTTTCTATGACCAATTAGAAGATCACCCTTCTTGGTAATCTTTAGCAATGACAGAGCTTTAGCTAGGTATGCAACTATTAATTTTAAATTAATCAAATTGTTTACTCATACAAAACTAATGTAAATAATGCTATAGCAAAAACTTTGTTGTAGTTGTGTTTTTATATATGTTTTATATTAATACTGTCTTTTTCGCTTCCCACTTCCCCTACCATTAGCTTCGTTGTGTTTTTGTGTCGACATTAAATATTAAGGTGTTGAAAGTGGTAAATTAGTATTGACAGCAGCAGACACTCAGTCTGTTGGAATTTTTCCTTGAATCGCCCTAAAGCATTGTCATGGACTAATACCCGTAGCCACATAATGTGTAACATATTCGAATGTAGATATAAATATATATTTTCTAGTTTTGCTTTAATATAAATGAAGGCAACACTATATTCTCATAGACAGCTACCCAGCGGGCAAATGAGTATTTCTCCCTCATGCTCCCCAGGACTTTCATTCACTCACGTTTGTACATTTTAACGTCAAACATGCCACTCAGTCAGGCTGACGATGGTTCCTCATTATTATCCCGTTTTTGCATCCCTGCGAGACAGCAACTTTGTGACATATATAAATGTGAATCTGTTGGAAATTCATAGAAAAATGGAACAATGGTTTTTGCTCGTATTATCTGGTTTTTATGCTTAAGTACCTTCCAACTCTGACCCCAAGGAATAGTTAACACAGAATGATGAAATAAACCACTACAAGTGTTGGAAGATGTAATTGTTACGATAACAACAACAAATTATAAGCACCATGAAGTCTTATATGCTATTTGATCACGTCACCATACCAGAAAACCAAAAATGTTGATGATTGCAATAGATTGGTTCTCAAACACTTGTGCCGGTTTGACAACATGCCGATCATCCAAAACTCAAAAATAGTTGGCTATAGTGAAAGATATGTACAGGGTTTTCCAACAAGAGGTGTTATTTTGAATCACCCGTTACTTCGGTAGCTGTCACTTTTGAAGCTTTTATTCTTTAACATTTCACAAGTAGAAACTACGCCATTACTAAAAATGGAACGACACATGATTCAACAACGCATTGAAATTACTAAAATTCGAAAATCATCGAAAAATCAGCTTGACTGATGAGGCCCATTTCCATCTCGGTGGCTACTTCAACAAGCAAAATTGTCGCATCTGGGGCCCGGAAAACCCAAGAGTTATTGTTGAGAAGGCTCTCCATCCTCAACGTGTGACTGTTTGGTGCGGTTTATGGTACGGCAAGGTCATTGGACCTTACTTTTTCGAAAATGAGGTTGGATCAACAGTTACGGTGAATGGATTGCGATATCGAGAAATGATTAATGATTTTTATGGTCGGAGTTGGATGGTATTGATCTTTACTTTCAACAAGACGGCGCTACATGCCACACAAGCAACGAAACCACTGCTCTGTTTCGGGTAAAGTTTCCGGACCGTGTTATCTCTCGAAGAGGTGATCACAATTGGCCACCGTGATCTTGTGATTTAACACCTTGCGATTTCTTCCTTTGGGGCCACGTGAAAGATAAGGTCTACGCCAACAGCCCAACGTCGATTCAATACCTCAAAGATAGAATTCGCGAGGCTATCGAGGACATAGGGCAGTCACTTTGCGATTTGGTTATGGAAAATTTCATGAAAAGGATATGGTCCTGTAAGCGTGGTCGTGGTGGCCATTTGGCTGATGTTGTTTTTCATTATTAACGGCATACCTTCCTCCTTATTATGAGATAAACATCCGATCATTTATCTCAAAAAATGGAATTTTGCTTTGAATACGAAAACCCTTTATAAGTACTTAAAATCTTTGGTTCACCAATAGCTTTGTCTGTTCGATCATACGCCGATCATAAAAAAGTGTATTTAATATTCACGCATCTCTTATGAGGTTAATATGTACTCGTACTTATACATATTTGGATTATTATGAAACAATTAGTGATGTCAAAAGAGAAATCCCGATCACGAGAAAACCCGAATCCGAGATTTTTTTTAAATGAATCCTGGGATATTCTAAAAATAATATATGAAGTTGTTTCGTATAAAATATTAAGTGATAGATAGAAACATACACTCTGTCGAAAATGTTAACTAATGAAGCATATTGGTAAGATCAGAAAACACTGACATAATGTGGTAAAAAAAATTTGAAATTTGGAAAAGAATTACAAAATATATAATAAATTTAATAAAAAAAACAAATAAACATAAAACAAGGACACAAATGGAGTTTGTATTCCATAAAACGAAGAACATTACATTCTATTCTTTCAAAAATATGAAAAAATCTTTATATAAAATCTTATTTGGATCGACACAAAAAATCGGAATTAGTCTAACTGATTTCTCAAGTTGAAAATATATTTTTCGTAGATCAATGATAGAAATTTATAACGTTAATAACACTATGCAACAAAAACAAAAATTTTTTTGTTTCCTACACCTAAAAATTATTTTTTTGTATGGATTGTGGCATACTGTTATATAAAATCAAAACCAAAAATTTTTTATGGATACATTTTTTTTAAAAAAATTTTTATTAAAAATACTATTATCGTCGAAGGTACCCTCACTATATTTTTGGAGTCGACTTATACGTTAAATTGAAGCTATTAATGTGGAAATATCTCGTTCACTTAGAAACAGTGGTTTAGTAATATTCATTAAACATATTGTAAAAAGTAGTTTTTTTTTTCAAAAAAAAAAAAATCCTGGGACAAAAAAAAAACATAGAATAGAAAAAAAATCGAATATTTTATTTTATTTTTTGAAAACTTTGCATCCTAGCGAAGAAAATAATGCCTATTTGAAAAAAATCTATGGATAAATGTAGGAATTATAGCCTTTTTGGTAGAGGTAACAGTAATTCAATTTTTTTTTAAATTTCTGTTTATTACTTTTATTTATATTATGTACATTTGAGTTTATTTACATGAACAAGTTTCATTAGAAGTAATTGTGTGTTCTTTGTTGACGTTTGTAGGTGTAGCATATTTTAATTTCCGGGTATTGGTCTATCTGCTCACCAAGTTTCAAGAAAATCGGTTCATCAGCTAAGGCGTTATGCGGCAGCAGTCAAAAAGACAAACAAACCAACGATTATATAATTGTAAAGGGATCAGTTTCTACATAGCTTACATGTCAAATCGGGGGTAACATATATATAAGGGGGATATATCTAAATCTGAACCGATTTTAACCAAATTCAATAGGGATCGTCCTTGGGCCTAAAGAAAGATATGTGCAAAGTTTCGTTGAGATCGGATCATAATTGCGAGCTGTACTTTTATTACAAGAATACATCTACAGACAGACAGACTGACAGACAGACAGACGGACATAGCTAAATCGACTCAGAAAGTGATTACAAGTCGATCGGTATAATAAACAATGGGTCTATCTCTTCTCCTTTTGGGTGTTACAAACAAATGCACAAAGTCATAATACCCTGTACCACAGTGTGGTGTAGGGTATAAAAATCGCAAAACATTTTTAGTTTTAATTTTTTAAACCTAGCATCCTTACGAAGAAAACAAAGCCTATTTGAGCTAAGAATCTATTTACGAATGTAGAAATTATAGCCCTTTTGGTAGAAGTAAGAGAATTTCAACAAAATCATGTTTTTGTACCCCCACTATTGTGAACGAGAGTATACTCGTATATCTGTTGCAGTGTGCCACATATCTAACACATCGAAGGAGTGCCCTAAGAGACACCAAGAATATTTGATGGAAATTCGTTTTAGGCCATTTTAGGTCATTTGAGCAATGTCCGTCCGTCTGGCTTGAAGGTGCGGACGATAACTTTCGATAGGAGTAAAAGATTTACCTCAAATTTGGTATGTGTTAAAATTTATACCCAACACTATACTATGGTATAGGGTATTATAACTTTCTGCATTTGTTTGTAACACTCAAATGGAGAAGAAATAGAACCATCGTCTATTATACCGAACGACTTAGAATCATTTTCTGAGTTGATTTAGCTCTGTCCATGCGTCTGCCACAATTATGGTCCGATTTCACCGAAACTTTCCACATATAATTCTTTTGGCCGAGTGATGGGAATGCCGGGCATTCGCAGACAATAAATACCGATTATTAGGATGACTTTATCAGACTTGAACCATATCAGGGACACAGAATGGAAAATACTGTACTATGTCAAGAGTACCGGGTTCGTTAAATAGTCTCTAAAGGATAGACAATAAAATAAAAAATAATTAGTGGCGGAATAAATCTGCCTCCTCTTTTCAACATAACCTAGCCTAGCAAATCTTCCATGATGCAAATAAATTTTTTGTAGCGTATTTCATCAAGATCAGAGTACAATTGGAACCTATTCTTTCCGATGGGCTTACAGATTAAGAGATTAACGGACATACATTATCAGCTAGTGTTTCTGAGTCGATCGGTATATCGGTCTAGCTGCAGTAGTTGTAGGTATAAACAAAACATACCCTCAACAGACTTGTAATACCCTGTAGCACAGTGTGGTATAGCTTAAAAAAATCATACGAGTATATATAGTGATCATCGTTAAATAATGGTTATATTCAAAAGCTTCTTTGAATTACTGTTCATGAAATAGAGCAGTGGATATATAATAGTCTAATGGTCCACTTTTGGTCCACTTTTGGTTCACTTTTGGTCTTTCCCAATAGCCCTGAACATGTAGAACAATAGAGTCTCACCAGTCAATATAACGAAATTCATTAGTGTACGATTTGTCATGTAAATAAACATGTATAGAAACCCAATACAATTTACATGCTCCACCATTTGTTCCAACTAGGAACTTTTTGGAAAATATATAATACAATTTTCATGATTTGCTGTAACTTTCATCAGTTACGCCCAGATATTATTTGCATTTCAGCAAACTTCCTTTACTTGTTAACAAAATAATAAAATGTTGCCACCAGTATATAATATAATTTAAATTGCTTTCTGTGCGATTGTCACGAGAAAGTTTCGTTGTTATGAATTCATATGTGGGTAGGTATACATATGTGATTTTCTTGTTCTGTTTGTTTTCTGTGTACATATCATAATCAAATATAATCAATTTCAAATTTTCCCCATCCTCCTGGTGGTCTGAAGTTCTCTGCTATGTCTACATTTCTTAGATCCTTTGGCAGGATAACTGGTTGCGTATGTATGCGCGTTTCAGTGCGTCTGTACATGTCGACTGATGATAGGCGAAGACAAATAAAACAAAGTAACAAACAAATTGTTTCTGAGAGATTGAATACAAATGGCAGGCGGCAAAAGAAATTTTGCAAACAAACGCAAAATTTTCATTAAAAAATTTCATTTTCTTTTCAGCACTGATTTTCTGCAGCCCCTTTTGAATTTCCAATTTTTTTCTTAGCCTATGTAGTATATCTTCTTCACAATTCCAGGCAAATGCATGATAAATGAATCAACAAACATTGGCAGCAAAGAAAACTTTATTTCGTGAACGACTCAAAAAAGCAGCAGCCGTTAAAACAAGAATTGAAAAAAAAAACTTGAAAGTTGCTTCTTTTTCGTTAACCTCGAAAACATACAAGCAATTACATACACCCCTTTTTGACGAAGTTCTTATGCCAATTTTGCACAATCCGGCATAAGCCGCATTAAAATTGTGTAGAGCCGAATTTGTTAAGCACTCCCTAATGCATATAAGGGTGAACTCAAGCAGATGTGATCACAAGGCGAAAAGTTTGTAATAATAAGACGAGTATCACTTTAACAAAGGCTCAAGGTGTGGCGATATTACAGCATCACCTCTGGAGTAAAATACAAATTTTAATTGTCTTTACAATTTGTCTACGTCTGACTCTTTTGTCGTATCACAAAAAGATGCCATGTGAAAATTCAAAGAAATGATTTAAATGTTGTGTATGAGTATTTTATAATACTTTACAAAAAAATGTGTGGTATTTACTTTTTATAGGAATACTTCGGGCGCATAAATACTGGAGTCAGATCCACCTTCAAATAACTCGATTGATTCCGAATTACCAGCAAACTGAATTCTGTTGATAATACCATTGCCATATCTGACAAATTTGTGACCGTTTAATTGCAATCAGATTACGGAAGCTCTATACAATATCCTTTGTACAGGGTGGGCCTAATGAAACCAAGGGGTGTAAAAGTTTAATAACTTTTTCGTTTATTAATTTTTTTTTATTTTTTCTTCCCGATTATATAATACTAGCGGACCCGGCGAACTTCGCCTCGCCCCAATTTAACGCCTTCAGATAAACTCCAGAGTGATAATAAAACACAGATAGTTAAAATTTTAATGCGATTTGTTTAAAAGGAATCGAAATCAGTAGAGAGCGATGTGATAAACAACAAACAACGAAGACAGAAGACAGGCAACGTACAGATGACCGTGCGAAAAACAGGGAAATTCGAGATTAATTCCACAGACTTCCTACGATTTGTCTTGAGATTTATTGATTGTCATCGTAAAAGCCAATCGTACAGGGAACTGAATCCTCTTGAATTGGAATGAAAGATCAGTTGGAATAATCGGAATTCGTAGGATAAGGACTTCCTCTCCTTTGAATTTTCCCTTGATGATCGTCGCCTGAATCACATTGTCCATCAGTTTCATAATGGACAACCGCGAACTATGCACAATTTCGGATGATTCAGATTCCGCAACATGATTATGATCGATTCCACCTTCAGCTGTAAATTATGCGGCGGAGCTCCTGGCACATCAAGCGAGTTCGATTTTACTTTTAATAATAAAATTCATGCTATCGACGTCCTTATTCTTCGCTGCTAATATTGCCCATTCACTAATCTAATCGAGATTTGGAAACACTTTGGTGATGAGTTCCTCGTTCGACGATGTGAACTCGCAAAAATTTGCCGGGAACAATATCAATGCAGTGGAAACATCAACAGTAATTCGGCCATTGCCAAGCGCCAACAGTTGTTTCGAGAATTCAAGAGCCGATGAGTCGTTTCAATTTCAACTTCTTGACATGCCGCCACAAAGACCACGATTTCAGGCATGCATTAATTTCATCGGCAGTAGATTTCGGGATGACGGGAAGCGTTTGACGAAAATCTCCGGAGAGCAATATCATAGACTCACCAAATTGTCTCAAATCACGTCGTAAATCCTTCATCGTTCGGTCAACTGCCTCCAGAGCTCGTTTATGCGCCATCGTGCATTCATCCGAAATTATGATTTTGCAGTGCCCGCAATCCAATAAGATAACCTTACCTCTTATACTCAAACTTATTATCTAAAAAAATTTTCGAACTGATAAATATCGCGTTGAATTTTAATTGATCGTAATGCTTGTACCGTTTGTCGATGTGATACGCGAAATCAGTGTAACAATACGCAAAACTCGAATGAATTGCAGCAAGAAAAATAGCACATACTCGTACATATGTTTAATAGAAAACTTTTTTGTTTAATAGAAAATTAATAAAAAAAATTGGATTCAAAAAGAGAGTAGTAGATAGGAACAGTAGGAATCTCGCAAGAAATAGCAATTTTCGATTTTCCCAATTTTCCGACTTTTTTCCAAAATGTTCTTGTGTATTCTTCTTATTTGGCCGGAGACCTGTCCGAATTGGTACTAATCACCGAAATCGGTCCAGGCGTTCTCGAGTTATAAGCGTAGTAACTAACATCACTTTCTTTTATATATATAGATACAAAAGGCAAATTTTTTACACTAAGTATGAAAAATAATGTCTCTTAAATGACCACCGTTTTCAGCTTCGCACTGATGGGTTCTTTTTAGAGCATTTTCCACAACACCTTTCAAAACTTGTGGCTGTAGCGTTCGAATTTCTGCAACAATGTTTGCCTTGAGTTCAAGGATTGTCTCTGTCTTGTTCACATACACTTGCTTCTTCAAATAACCCCAAAGAAAATAGTCGGGTGCTGTCAAATCTGGCGATCGCGAAATTATTCGCTCTCCAAAAATTTGACTTAAAAGAGCCATTGTGTCTCGGGCAGTATGGGCAGTGGCTCCGTCCTGCTGAAACCACATACCAGGTCTGTTTTCAAGAGCAGGACGTAAAAAATTTTCTATCATAAACCGATTTCGCTCTCCATTTAAGGTTACAGCACTTCCATCTTCATTCTCGAAGAAGTAAGGCCCAATGACATTTTCAGATGTGATCCCACACCATACTGTACACCTGATGGGGTGCAATTGGCGTTGATGAATAGCTCTTGGATTTAGAGAACCCCAGAACCTACAGTTCTGCTTATTAACAAAGCCATTCAAATGAAAATGAGCTTCATCTCTCATAATCAAATTTTTAATAATTTTGATTTCATTTCTGGCCAACTCTTGAAATTTAACTGCAAAATTTAGACGTTGCCGATGATCTGGGGGTTTTAATTCTTGCACCAATTGGACCTTATATGGGTATAACTGTAAACCTTTTTTTAAAATGCGCCGTAGTGACGTACGAGACATTTCTAGCTGAGCAGAACGCCTTCTGACAGATGTTTCTGGTGCTTCGTTAACACTTTGCTGTACTCGTTCAATATTTTCCACAGTTTTCTTTAGGCCCACCCTGTATAATACACCCGAAGCCGGATTTTTCGAACAATCCTTATGAACTTTGGCAGAGAGGAGCTTTTCGACAAGGAACGAATTAAGAAAATCGCTTTAGATTATTTTTATTTTAACACGCTGAAAAAAATCGTTTCTGTAGTATATTGTCCCGTGACAAATGACAAAAAATCTGATTTTTTTGGAAAATATAATTTAAATTGCCATAACTTTGGACCTATTTGGTATATGGAACCAATTTTTCTTTTCATCATATAGGAAAATTTATTGCCAATTCAGGCGTATTGACGTGGATGAAATCGTTGCACATTCTACTCCGATATTTACAAAATTTAAATTTAAAATTTTAAATGCAATTTGTGTAATTATACTAGATAATTCTTAGGTATACCAAGTTTTTTGTAGACCTCGGTGGGTAGAACGTACACAAAAGATTTTATGAATCAGACGATAAAGACGAATAATAATCGCGCTTAAACATTTTCATCGCCAGAGGTAACCAACTTTGAGACCTTGCAGCTCCGCCCTGTATGACATAGGGTGCCCTAATTTAAAACTTAACAATCGGTTGTTAAGAAACGGCCGAATTATTTTCCTTTTTTTAAATTCCTCACACTGTGCGATGTGTGCAGCATCTTGGACTAAAGCCCAGCTATGAATTACGGTATGTGAATTTATGCTCTAATCAAAGGGCCTTATAAAGATCCGCTGTTTTTCTGCCACATTTTTTTCAGAGATGAGGCATATTTCTGTCTAATTTGGGCTGATTAGCAACCTGAAGTGGAACACCTATTATTAGCTCCTCCGCAATATAAGTTTACTCTCTCGTTACATTTAAATTGGCTTGGCATTTTAAAGATCGCACATTAAGTTACGTTTCATTGTACTCTAATCTAAACGGAAGTTCTAAGCATTTTTGTCGTCATAGAACTTGTCCATAATCAAAAACATGCATTTCAGGATAAAATGTATCCAATGAAAAACAAAATGTAGAAACTCAATATCCCCTATGGTAAAGCGGTTAAAAAGTGACAACAAATTGAAACAACTTTTGTAAGTTCATCAGCGTTGTCTTCGTCGTCGGCTTCGACATCGTCATTATTACTCCATGTGTACTACATCGTATGCAAAATGAAAGGCAAGCACGCAGAAAAAGAGGTGGATGAACATAAAGAAGGAAAAATTAGCAGACAGAAGAAGAAAAACGTTCTCTTTCAACTCATAACAAATGATGACAAACAATCAACAAAATACGGAAAAAACGAACCGAAGATAAGGAAATGAGGGAATACGACTGGATGAAGAAGAAGTTTCATTGAGTAATAGAAATTGTAATGACATAGTGTGACAGAAGGGAAGTGGTCTTGGCTGCACTAGCGGTAGCGGTAGCATCACTGTGGCAGAGCTAGTTAAAGACAAAAAGTTTGCTGCTCTCATGTAAATTCTTCGGCAAATTAGTGTGGCATCGCAAAAAACGAGCGAAATGAACAAAAAGTTTCTAGTGGAAGAAGTTCTTCACTCACTCACCCACACTCTCATGTAAATACAAATAAGATAAATACCAAAAAAAAAAGAGATAAAACAAATCTCGTATTGTGTACATTACTTTGTGTTGAAGTGCCTGAAAGTGTTTGTGTGTGTGGATGTGTACATTTTTGCACTTCACTTCGGGTAACAACAAAATCTCACACCATTGTACTTTCTTCGTATGTATGTATAGTCACTTGTACAGACAGAAACAGAACGATTCATACTTAGTTAAATTGTTTGTGTCAGCTAAAAGTGCTAATGATGCAGGCGTGTGTTCTTAGATTATCCATCTTCACTTATTTTGCTTCGAAACCCTGTCCGCTTGCTATAGCAGACATCTGATAAGTTTGGTTAATTTCGTAGCAATCTATAATAAAGGGTTCGATGCTCGAATTATTTCCAAGCTTTTAGTAGACCTGCATAAGGCTGGGCTTGATGTTGTAGAAAAAGCAACATCCCCAGTCATCCCAGAGCCCTCACCTAGTTTACAGAAGAACAATCCAACTCGGATGACACACTCGAGATAATAAACCAGTAAGGAAAGACAGAAAGTCGGGCGGGGCCGACTATATAATACCCTACACCTACCTACCAATGTGAAAATGGGCATTGCGATAAGAATTTGGCAGTGTTCATACATGTAATAAGCAAACTCTCTCTGCCGATTTTCGTACTGATCGGATATAAAACACAGTTTCTACAGTGCTTACATGTCAAATCGGGTGTAACATATATATTGGGACTATGTTTAAATCTGAACCGATTTTCCCCGAATTTAGCAGTGTTCATACATGTACTCTCTCTGTTAAATTTAGTACCGATCGGATATAAAACACGATTTCTACAGCGCTTAAATGATAAATCGGGTGGAACATATATATGGGGGCTATATCTAAATCTGAACCGATTTTCCCCGAATTGCGCATTGTTTTTTCATGTAATAAGAGAACTTTCTCTGCCGAATTTCGTACAGGTCGGATGTAAAATACGGTTTCTACAGCGCTTTCATGTCAAATCGGGTGAAACATATATATGGGGACTATATCTAAATCTGAACCGATTTTCCCAGCAATGTTTATTCATGTAATAAGATAACTCTCTCTGCCAAATTTCGTACTGATCTGATTTAAAATACAGTTCCTACAGCGCTTACATGTCAAATCGGGTGAAACATAAAGGGTGTCCCAAGAAGAGCGCAATTTTTTAATTACTGATGCAGCAATTGAATTGTTTCTCTGGCTGTATGACATGTGGCGCCGTCTTGTTGGAACCACATGCTCTCCACATTCATTTCTTCAATTCTAGGCAAGAAAAAACTGGTTATCATTTCACGATACCGAACACCATTGACTGTTTGCGCTTGACCTGCCTCAAAGGTCCAATGATTCCTCAAGCCCAAAAACCACACCACACAGTGACACGTTGAGGATGCATTTGCTTCTCGTGAATCACTCGAGGATTTTCCGCACCCCAAATGCGACAATTCTGCCTATTGACGAAGCCATCAAGATGAAAATGGGCCTCGTCACTGAAGATGATTTTATCGGCAAAATCAGCATTTTCATGTTGTCTCTCCAATACCCAATTAACGAACTCCCTTCGCTGTCCTTCTCCATTTTTACTAACCTCGTACCTTCTACTAACAAACAATAACAATTATTCAAATGTCAAACAATGACACTTCGAATGTTGCGAGATTTAAAAATTGCGTTCTTCTTGGGACACCCTTTATATATGGGGGCTATATCTAAATCTAAACGGATTTTCTCCGAATTTGGTAGTGTTCATTCACGTAATAATAGAACTCTCTCTGCCGAATTTCATAACGATCGGATGTAAAGTGTGGTTTCTACAGCGCTTGCATGTCAAATCGGGTGAAACATATATATGGGGACTATATCCAAATCTGAACCAATTTTAACTAATTTAAATAGGGATCGTCCTTGGGCCAAAAAAGAGCACTATGCTAAATTTCAACACAATCGGACCATAAATACGACCTGCACTTTGATTACAAGAATACATGGACAGACAGACGGACAGACAGACGGACATGGCTAAATCGACTCAGAAAGTGATTCTGAGTCGATCGGTATTATAAACAATGGGTCTATCTCTTCTCCTTTTAGGTGTTACAAACAAATGCACAAAGTCATAATACCCTGTACCACAGTGTGGTGTAGGATATAAAAATTACAATCCTGGTCTGCCGAACAATAATTGGAGAAATAGTAAGACGGATGGTCAAAACGGCTGGTCATTTTTGTACCCTCCACCATAGGATGGGGTTATATTAATTTTGTCACTCCTTTTGTAACACCTCTAAATATTGATCTGAGACCCCATTAAGTATATACATTCTTAATTGTCTTAATATTCTAAGACGATTATGCCATGTCCGTCCGTCCGTCCGTTAGTTGCATGTTGTTTGGTATTGCAAATGGGCCATATCGGTCAATGTTTTGATATACCTCCAATATAGAGGTGGCTCCAAAATTCTGTATATGAGCCATAGATAAAACATTTCTAAATCAATTTAGCTGAAACTTTCCAATTTGTATTCTATTTTGACAAGAATTTATCACAGTAAAAATTTTACAAATCGGTTCATATTTTGTTATAGTCACCCTATAGAGGTCGCTCCAAAATATACGTAGTTAAGCCATAAATACCACATTTTCTAAGCATTTTAACTGAATCTTTGTTGTTGCTTGTATTTATTTTAGACAAGAATTAATCACAGTAAAATTTTTTTAAATCAGTTCATATTTTGTTATAGTCCACCTATAGATGTCGCCTCCAAAAAGGCTTATTTAAGCCATAAACCCCACATTTTCTAAGACATTTAGCTGAATCTTTACAGTTTGTAAACTATTTTGGCAAGAATTCATCTCAATAAAATCTATACAAACCACTTTTATGTTTTGTTTTTGTCCCCGTGTAGATGTAGCTCTCAAATATGCTAATTTAAACCATAAATACTTCATTTTCGGGTGAAGAGTTTGACTAAAAGATTTGCGACCTAAAATGTGGCCAAAAATTGCAGTGTTTGTTTTTTTAATAGTGATTTCCAGGATTCGTTCCACATCCAAAGATTTTTCCAGTAATAGAATTGAATGTAATCCATGGTGGAGTGTATATAAGATTCGGCGTGGCGCTTTTACTTGTTATTCCTAATGCTGAACCCCCCACTTACAACGGGTAAATATAACATTGCGATATGGTTCCTAGACTATACCCACTATAAAAATAACTTGCAAACAAGTAAGAAAGTTCAGTCGGTTAAACCTACTTATGAATCCCCTCACCTTGAGTCCCAAACACATATTCGTAAATTTATTTATTTTTTGTTTCAATTAAATTACTATCAATTTTAATTGCATTTAATAACTTATGTGTGTATGTTAATATGTACTGGTATTAAAGTTAAAAACATTACACTCTAAAAATGTTCACGTATTTCTATTCACTGGTATTAAAGTTAAAATCAGTTAACTTTTGGTACAAAATGGTCCATTTGTGTGGGAGTTGCCAAGAGGGGCGTGTCAATAAGGACCACTTTTCTCTAGACCCTAGGCACAATAAAAGCATTACACTGTAAAAATTTCAATTTCAGAAACAGGCTTAACCTAGCGACAATTAAAAAACCTAGCAGTAGGTAAAGTTAAATGGAATGAAGTTGTTACGGTCGTACGAGTATGCTCCTCCTAGGAAATATGGGTATATATATATTCATACATATATATTAGGCCGGGTCAATTTGTGGGGAGGCAAAAAAAGTCGCCATTGCTCAGTGAAAATCGTATTCTAGGGATCAAAATAAGAAACTTTGCCGAAGGAACCATACCTCTAAAACGAATTCTGATGTCCCAGAATTTGGGTCGAACTTTTGGGTAGGGGCAAATTTTGAAAAATCCCACTTTGACCCATTTAGTGTGCTCCAATCGAGTCCAAATGTATGACCGACCCCCAACTTTGGAGGCCGACCCACCCATGCCAGTGGCACACTCCCTGGAACCCCCTGGGGGTTCCATACATTTGGCCTCGATTGGAGCACTCTAAATGGGTCAAAGTGGGATTTTTTCCGGGATATCAGAATTCGTTTTAGAGGTATGGTTCCTTCGGCAAAGTTTCTTATTTTGATCCTTAGAATTCGATTTTCACTGGACAATGGGCGATTTTTAAATCGACCCGCCCTAATATATATTCATACACTTTTATATTCTTTCATTAGAGGAAACCTGGATACAAAACTCCTGCCTGGGAACCAACATACATACAAAAAGAAAAGTGTAATTAATCAGCCTGCACGAACTCGTTTGCACTATTGAATCGTCCCTCCATTTCAAGGAAAATATTCAGACGCGGTAATTGCGGTGCTTTCCCATCTAAGGGTGAACTTTAGCTTTATTAGACTAGTTCAAAGCCAGCTTTAGAGAAGACACATAATATCACGTCTAGGGTGCACCACTCTAACAATGTTTGTAAACAGAAGGAACCCCTTAAAGAGGAGTATTGTCTCAACTAATTTGGAACATAGCGGTGAATGAAATCCTGCTAGATCTAGGGCATTGTGGCTGCATGTTCGTGGCATATGAGGACAGCGTAAATTGCAAATTCGAAAACGTCCTCAGAGACATCTTACATGTGGCTCTGAATATATATTGTCTATATGAGCCAACAAGACAGAATTGGCTTTCGTTACTAGGAAGAATAAGGTTCCACATGTGGACATTCCTCAGATAGATGGAACAGAGCTAGTCCTTTTCCAAAATCAAAATTTCTAGGAATAATTCTATATAGGGAATATTTATTCAGACCTAATGTACTGGAACGTGTAAGGAAGGCCAACGTCGCTATATATTCCTGCAAGAAAGCTTTAGGGTTGCGTTGAGGCCTAACTTCTAATTGGAAATATATGGCAGTAGTTCGCCCAATACTGTTGTACGGTATTGTGGTGTGGTGGACGGCAACTGATAAGCGATCCAACACCAGTCAACTGATGAAGGTTCAGAGAACTGGCTTCCTATGCATATGCGGAGCTTTAAGGTTAACAGCGACAGAGTCACTGCAGGCCCATCTACTGTCGCTTGATATTATGGCGATGGATTTTTCAACCAGAGCGGCATTAAGGTTAAACTGTCCCTCTATGTGGAGGTACAAAAACAACGACTACATGAGAATATCACAGTGTAACTCAATAGTAACTGATCGAACTTTACCACTAAGATACCTGCCGGAGAGAAATGGTTTGGCTGAACACCAGGTAATATAAACCATCTTCATTTCTATACGTATGGTTCGAAGATTCATGATAAAATGCGATCGAAGAAGGTCATAATATCTCCTCGCACTAGAGAGGAAAATACTGTGTCAGTTCTGACGGGACAGTATGCGATCGAAGAAGGTCATAATATCTCCTCGCACTAGAGAGGAAAATACTGTGTCAGTTCTGACGGGACAATGCCTAATCGGCCAACATGCCAGAAGGTTGGCAATTTAGTCCAATCGCTTCTGCAGAAGATGTAGAGATGAGAAGGAAGTGAAGAGCGTTGAACACATTGTCCCGCGATAGAAACATAGAAAACTAATAGAAAAAATTAAGAAGCTATTACCACTTTATAAAATCTCAAATTTGTGCACATTATTCTTATTATGATTTTTAAATACGTAAATTAGCTCAAAGTATTAAAACTGTTAGTCTGAATGTCTCCTCTCTCCTACAAAGTCGCCATTCATTCTTTCGAGTATATGAGATCAAAATACAATATATCGAGAAATGGTATTGGAAAATATCATTAATAATTCCATACTCACCTCATCGTAATATCTTCTTTCAACATTTTTAAGACGCTTAAGCGGTAAGAGGAACAACAACAAAATGGTGGAGGTTTGTACCTCAAATTACACGACTCAATTCAATAATAATTGATGTGGGTGTAAATAATTGCGTGTATGTGTGTTCCCAGTGTTACTGTATATGTCCTTAAGAGTACTCTAATAGCACTGTGAATGTGTATATCTGGGATTCGACAAGGACAACCCATAGAGAAGAGAACATAAAAAAAAGACGGACTACATACAAATATCTTAAACTGAAACTAAAGTTTGCAAGAAAAAATCCTTCGGAAAAGCTGTGAAAAGTAATAGAAAGTGGGATGGATATTTTCTGTTCATGTTCTTCTGTTCTAATGAGATAATTTCGTTAGTTTGTGATTGAAATTAACCGAAACAAACAGACACATACACAGGACACTGTCACACACACATACACTCATATCCAAATTGATCTACACCTACCAACACGTTACTTATACATTGGAGTATATATACCCACATACGAGTATATAGTAGCAAATAAAGGAAACTGTTTTTTCTCACTTTGCTAAATAAGTTCAACGTTCGACTACACGGAAAGTAGACAAACAAATAAGCTTTCTACTAAATGAGATTGCAACAGAAGAGAAGCTTTCTGCCATAAACATAAAACACTAGGAATTTTTCTTCAATTAATTTAATGAAAACCGCGGAACTAGCTTAGTGCTTTGAAGGAACGATGAAGGTGCGTAGTTATAATGAACTCCGAACAAAAATCCATCATTCCTTGATAAAAATAGGGGATGTGTTAATATACTTATACATTCAAATGTATGTATTCCCTGTAAAATGAGGTCAAAACAGTATATAAATCTCTGGAAGCAAAGTTTTATTAATTTCCAAGAATTTATTTTTCTCTTTCAATCCAATATTCATAAAAGCGTAAATTTTTCAAATGAGAAAATGTTAACTTTTCCTAACGTTTTTTTTTTTTGTTGAAGAAAAAATAAGTCTAAAATTAACCTAAATTACAATATGTAAAATAAACATTAAAAATCAATTTTCAAATGCATAAAATATTTAAAATGCAAAATTTCAATGATATTTTATTTATATCGAGAGTAATTCTAATATAATTTTATATGCCAAGGTAAATCCATAAATTCCGAAAATAAATTAAAAAATCCTCAAAAATATTTTTTTAGATGACTAGAAATATATAATACCTAATAACTCACAAAAAAACATACTCTATACGAGAAATGTTGTTGTGAAAGAAATCGTAATTTTTGTGAAATAGTGTGGTACTGATATATTCTGTTCTGATATTAACAAAATACTAAGACGATTTGTAAGGCACTGGATGCACTTTTTTCGGGTAGGTTTGTTCCGTATTTTTTCTCCTATTCTGTATCTACAGCTTTGCTTCAGACACAAAAGAGATATTCCGTACGGTATACCGAGAAAAAATATATAGAAAATGTGCTAAAAATCCACCTTGAGAAAAAAATGTCGTATGGCCATGACTAAACGAATGATGCAGAAGTTCCTATTTTTGGTACTACTTTTACGTACAATTCTCAGAATAGAGACCCAAATCAATGAGCTGAAAAATTCTGTACTGTGTTAGTCAAACAAACAAAATGGTGGAGGTTTGTACCTCAAATTACCCGACTCAATTCAATAATAATTGATGTGGGTGTAAATAATTGCGTCTATGTGTGTTCCCAGTGTTACTGTATATGTCGTATTAGATAGGGTCGTAAAAAAAAGTTGCGTTTGTCACCCCCTAGATTTGAAGATTATTCGAAGACAATTTCAGAAAATTTTTTTTTAATTTTTTTGGTGCACCCTACATACCGCCCTTTTAGTTTTCTTTATCCTGTGTTACTATTTGAAGTCCGATCGTAACGGGATATATACCGTTGTTCATGTTTTGGAAAGGGCTATATTTCGTCCAATGGCCATTTTTGACTCCGAGGTCAAATTCGATTATTGACCTCTGTTATCTCTTTTTCTACCCCCCTTATTTGGACTTATTTTGAAACGATAATAAAGGCATTTAAAAATAATTAAACTATCGTCTTTAAAGTACTCAGTTTTATTCATAAACAAAAAAAGATACATAGGGTTCAAAATTGTAAAATATGTGCTGAGGTCAAATTCGACTAGTTTCTTTTGGTCTCGTTTCTGTCTCACTCTCTCTCGCAGACACATGAATAACCCAATGCCACAAACACACAACGACTATGGCGGTTCTTTACAGCATCAACAAATTAAATTTGCGGGATTCTCTAACAAATTTTGAATCTTTTTAAGGAAGAATATAAGAATACATTCACTTTGTTTTCCCATTCACCCTACACTCCACCAAAATAGTATTTTTTCCACTAATTCCTGATTTAATCTAGTATGATATTTTTGTATGATACGTCGATGATCATCTCTTGACAACGACAACACTTCTTCCTTACTTCAGTTTTGAATCCGAAGCAAATTTTTACTAGTGACTTCAGTTATTTGATTTTCAACCCCCGTAAATAACACTTATTTTGAAACACATGGGAAGGCATTTGTATGTAAGTTAAATATGGTGTTCAAACAAATTAATCATGTCTATAACATTTTATTAATAATTCTCTATAACTTATTTGCTTATGAATACATTTAAAATTTGAATCAGCTTTAAAAAAAAATTACTGATAGTTTTTTCGAATTTCTGTTTTTTTATGGAAATGTTGAACTTTTTCATTTAATAATGAAACACAAAATCATTCATATGACTACCAAGACTGGCTCGGCAGTACCTCATCCGCTCATCCCAATTTTTCAGCACATATTCTATTGCTTCGAGTCGAATCTCTTCAATGGCAACTTATGGTGATTTCGTTTCTGAAAAATAATATCACTACATCATGTTGCTACATTTTAAAAATTCCCCCTGCACATACTGCTAATTTCGCATTTTGCTTGCGAACAATCGAACAAAAATCTTGCGGTGAGTAAAACCCATTCCTACATTATAGCGCAACCATTTGATAGTGCATTAAGCATGTACGCTTTCAATTAGGCTTGGTTCTGAAGTTTGGTTTTTGACGGTGCAACACTCCACATCGTGGACTGGGCTGAGTGTGGAAAATAGATATTTTCGCATTTGCGGAGTGTAATAATTTTACAAACCCGTTCGTACGGCTGCACCATTTTTACAAACTAACCTAAAAATGCGGTTTTAGTGTAAAATGTAGAAAAATTTTAAAATTTTTTTACACAAACGAAATCATCATTAGTTTTCATGTTTCAACGCTTCAACTGTCTTTGGATGCTTTGCATAGCATTTATCCTTAATGGGTTCCCACCGAAAATAAGCCAAAGGACTCAAATCACAATGCAAGGTAATCGGTAATTCAAATTTTAAATGGCCCACCCTTTATAGTGAAAGTAGAAAATCTGGTAAAAAATCCAAAGTGACGTATGGAAGAAAAGTAGACCTTATAGAGATGATCCACGAGGTATCATACGTAAAGATAGGATAATAAATATGGACTCAGTGGCAAAAATACTATTTTAGTGGAGTGTAGGGTGAATGTGAAAACAAAGTGATTTTATTCTTCCTTAAAAAGCTTCAACATTTGCTAGAGAATCCCGCAAATTTAATTTGTTGATGCTGGACCGAACTGCCATAGTGATTGTGCGTTTGTGGCATTGGGTTATTCATGTGTGTGTGAGAGAGATACAGAAAACGAGGTCAAAAGAAACTAGTCGAATTTGCCTCCAGCATATATTTTACAATTTTAAACCCTATGTAACTTTTTTGTTTATGAATAAAACTGAGTACTTTAAAGACAAAAGTTTAATTATTTTTAATTGCCTTTATTATCGTTTCAAAATAAGTCCAAAAAAAGGGGGTAGAAAACGAGATAATAGAGGTCAATTATCGAATTTGACCTCGGAGTAAAAAATGGCCAGTGGACGAAATATAGCCCTTTCCAAAACGTGAACAACGTTCACGATCCCGTTACGATCGGACTTCAAATAGCAACACAGGATAAAGAAAACTAAAAGGGCGGTATGTAGGGTGCACCAAAAAAATTAAAAATTTTTTTTCTGAAATTGTCTTTGAATAATCTTCAAATCTAGGGGGTGACAAACGCAACTTATTTTTCTTGGTTGGGCATCGACCCTATCTAATGTCGTATGGCCATTAAATTATTAATTAGGCCAACTTGACTAAACGAATGATGCAGAAGTTCTTATTTTTGGTACTACTTTTACGTCCAATTCTCAGAATAGAGACCCAAATCAATGAGCTGAAAAATTCTGTACTGTGTTAGTCAAACAAACGATTGCGACAAATCTTTATATTTTAGAAAAATAGTTAATCTTTGTATTTTATTGCGAAAAGGCATATTTAGTACTTTGGAGATATAGTGGAAATTATAAAAAGAAAGATATTACGAATCAGACGAAAATGACAAAAGCTACTGTCACATAAACATGTTGTTCACCCTAGGTGTTCGACTTTGAGACCCAGTAGCTCCGCCCTTTATACCATAGGGTTCCCAAATTCAAAACACAAATTCTCTACTACCTCCTTTACAAACATGTCAAGTTGTGTTGCAATCGGTTGGGTGGTTAAGAAACGGCCGGATTATTTCCCCTTTTTTTAATTCCTCCCACTGTGTGGCAGGGGTTATATCTTAATTTGAACCGATTTTCTTAAATTTAGTCAGTGCACACTGGTCCCAAATCCATTTTTTGTGGCATAAATATGAAGGAATGTACATACAGCCCTAAAAATTTGCACACCTGTTAGTCATAACTCACATAAAAAAATGAACAAAAATTTGGACCAATCTGGAAACTCCCACTGCCACCTCCCACACAAGCTTGATGTCTGTACGCTAAGTTCTGGCTGCAAATATGGTCCAATTTGCTTGAAATTTGGCATGGATATTTTTTTGTTACCAAGGACCAACCATATTTAATTTGAAGAAAATCGATTCAGATTTGGATATAGCCCTCATACAAATTTGCCACCGATTTGGACAATATGGACCCTATACGCCGACTGCAACATTCGGTTTGCGTAAATATCGACTCACTCAATACTTTAAAAGTAGTTATGGTGTACAAAAAACTGAACGCAATAATACAATACCTCCCGATGTTATAAACGAATTCCATTTTCTTCATAACTGCACATGCATTTATGATTGTCTCTTAGAAATGCAAATAGTTGATAATAATGGATCCGACGAATCCATAGATCTGTGAAAAATTAATGCGGCTATTTTGTCAGACGGTCACTTCTGTCTTACTTATAAAATTTCTTCAGTGCCTCCGAAGCATTTCCCCTAAGCTGCCAACAGGAAGTGCAGAAGCGACAACAATCTGAGAACAATGCGCTAATATTTTAAAAAAAGTTGCTGACAAGTATATTTTCCCATGTGTAACAAGGTCAATGTGTCTCAGGGTACATGTGCAACAGGGTCCATGTGTAACAAGTTTGTGTTAAAGTATTTTTTAAAACACACATCGGCATCTTTTGTCTTACTCGCTGATATAGTTGCCGTATGCACAAGTGTTATGTTTGTTGGGGCAGTGAGAGTTCAGCTGTCAATTCCCTTTTTAGTCGTTTTCCCACTTCAGTGGCTGTTTCGCATAATCATTGTGTTTGATATTACTTTTAAAATTTTTAGAAACCCACTCTTAGTGGGCCTCCACTAACCTTTCCAAATGTCTTCTGAACTTTGATAAATATTTCTGAACATAAATTAAAACACATTTTCATCAATTATTTTAGTACCAAATTCGAAACGGTATCATGTTTTCAGTTAAACAAGATTTTGACTGAAAAAACATAATTTTGATCACTTTGCGCACAAAACGCGCAAAGCGCAATTGTGCGTTTAAACTTTCATGAACACGCGAGTACATTATAGATGCACTTTTACTCCACGAAACACAAATAACGTGAGGTTATGTATCTCTAAAATACCACACCTCATAAATACGAAATAACAACGAAAAAGATTAACAATTATGAATTATGTTATAATAATTATAATCTACATACTTTGAGCTTGATTTTCCATATTTCACAGATTAAATAAATTTTAGTTCTGCCGATTTCCAGTATCAAAGATATTGCCAATTTTTCTCAAGAAGAAGTGCTTAACAACACCTGATTGAACTACTAACTTTGATCGCATGGATAAAAACAGGGTTGCCACCTAAGTTTAAAAAATTACATTTTCTAGGTCCGGTATAAGGTTGCCTTTTTGGAATATATATATACTTCTGGTACTTTCTTAAGTTTATTTTTTGAATTTATGCCAAAAAATTTGGATTTGGGACCAGTGTGCAGTGTTTATATCACTATTAAAAAATTCCCGCGTACCAAATAACATAATTATATATATGCACTCTAGGACGGGTCAATTTGAATGGAGGTTAAAAATGAATTTCGAGCCCAACCACTTTTTCAAAATGTGTATTTTTCCTTTATATGCAAGAATAGAGACAAAACATAGTCTTTCCTCTTCAAAAAATTTTTATATGGGGGGTTCATTTTTGACATTTATTTTTATTTTCGAATGCCGCCAGAGGGCGCTTTAGTACATTTTTGAAATTTTATCGCCTTTTTTTGGTGAAATTTTTCGTTTGAATTACATAGTGCGAAAGTCCGAAAACCAAAAACTATTTTTCTATACTATTTTTCTTGTAGGTATTGGCGAGTAAAACAACGCTTGTTCCTTAAAATTTGCCGAACATTACGGGTAACAAACCGATTTCCTTGCCTTTGCGCACTTAAACGCATATAGCTTTGTTAATTACGAACCGATTTTCAATCTCTAAACTTAGATCTTTCAAACGCTATACTTATATATGTTGTTTATTTAAAGATGTAGGAATATACGTTTATTTCTCCTACAAACACACAAAGGTAGTTTTTCAGGAGAGGAGATCAAAGTTTGATGATTTTTTTTAAATTTGTGTGGAATTGCTTTTCGATGCAAATCGAAAGACCTGTACTGTTTTGTGAATACATTTTGTTTTGGTTGACGGATAAACACCATTTTGACTGAATATAATTTCTAATATTTATAAATTAAAAATGCAATCTCAAAATAAGCTTAGTCCACTTAGCATGTTTAAGAATGGAGGTATCGATATGTACTCGTGTGGCAGATATGCATTTGTAAATCTGAACCAATTTTTACAATTTTCAATAGGAAGCTTTTTTTATTATACTCGACACCACACTCTGGTACAGGATATTATGACCTTGTGCATTTGTTTGTAACGCTTAAAAAATAAAGAGATAGGCCCATAGTTTATTACAGGGATGCAATGAATATTCGCATTCGCATATGCGAAAGCGAATATTTCGCGTCATTTTTAACATTCTCAAAAACCATCTTTGGAATATTAGCTTTCGCAAAAAAATAGTTCAGTATTACATTTGTTAAAATTGTCATATCTTTCTAACAGCTTTACACTTTGTGAGGATGTGAATACAAATAAAAACCTCTGCTACTTCTATTCAAAACAGTTGAATAAAATATGTCAAAATATAAAGGGTCCGCTAAATAACTTTTTTTTTGAAAATGCTATAAAAAAAACTACTGAATATTTTCTCAAATTTCTTTCTTTATTTGAAAGTACAATCCTTCCGGTTAATAATGGAAAATAATTTCGTTCAAATGGCTGCCTCGGCTGGCCATGCAGTAGCCTACACGATCGGTCCAATTTTTAAGCACATTATCGATTGTGTGCAGCTGTATTTCACCAATGGCTTCACGAATATTGTCCTTTAAAGCGTCAATTGTCTCTGGCTTGTCGGCGTAACACTTATCTTTGAGGGCACCCCATATAATAATAATCCAACGGTGTCAAATCGCAGCTCCGAGGTGGCCAAACGACATCAGCTCGGCGGCTGATAATGCAATCTTCAAAAACAGGGCGCAAAACATCGAGTGTAGCTTCGGCTGTGTGGCACGTAGCGCCGTCCAAATGTTGCCAATATCCTCCTCTTCAATTTTTGTGAACAAAAATTCGTTCAACATGGCCCGATAACGATCGAAATTGACTGTAACGGCCACTTCTTGCTCATTTTCGAAGAAAAATGACCCAATTATGCCTCTGGACCAAAATCCGCACCAAACAGTGACTCGTTTTGGGTGTACTCGTTTTGGCTTTTCAATGTATGCGTGCGGGTTTTCTGTTCCCCAAATGCGACAATTTTGCTTGTTTACATACCCGCCAAGATCAAAATGAGCTTCATCTGAAAAGATGATTTTTTTTTTGGCAAAATCGGCATCTTCTGTGAGTCGATCGCAGGCCCACTTAGCGATCGTTGTTCAAGCGTATACACAACCATATTCGTTCAGCGGAAGGATAAAAATAATTATCTGTCAAATGAGACATGAGCTAAGTGTTACCATTCACGAAATAAGCACTAGTTGAAAAAAAACGTTAGATGGCGGACCCTTTAGAAAACATCCCTAATACTTGAATATTCGTGAAAAGTATCTATTCTGGTCCATAATTTTGTCGGTAATAAAAGGTAAAAAACTGGAACTGGAGTCTTGATGGAACCAAAGATATAGCAATTTTATTGAGTCAATATTATAATTGTTCTTGTATTAGTATATTTTTATAGAAACAATTTTAGATTCATCTGTTGGAGGGTTACTCCTAAATTGCTTGACCAATTGATGCTATTCTTACACATTCCTACACATATATTTGTGACGCTATATTCATGTTATTAGAAAAACTAAAAACGCCAAAAAATTCATGCGCACTTTGTATTCGCAAAAAAACTATTATTCGCTTTTGCAAAAATGCATATTTCACTATTCGAATTCGCAAGAAATTTCAATATTCGCTTTCGCTAAAGTCACTTTCATTACATCCCTAGTTTATTATACAGATCGGCATAGAATCACTTTCTGAGTCTATATAGCCATGTTAGTCTGTCTGTCCATGTATTCTTGTTATCAAAGTGCAGGTCGTGAATATACAGCAATCTTTACGAAAATTGGTATAGGGGAATTTATTAGACTAAAGATGATCCCTATTGAAAATGGGGCATATCGGTTCACGTTTTGATAAAGCCCCCCTAACAAAGATCCCCACCGATGTCATTTCTTTACAGTCTATTTTAAATGGATTTGGCTGGAATTTAAAAATTTATACTTTATATTGAACCTAATCGCCCCTAGTAAAATGGGGCACTTCGGTAGTAGTAATGGTTATCCGTGCATTTGTTGGCAAACAACGGTGGAGGGTATTATACAGGCGGCCTCGCCCGTCTTTAGTCTTTCCTTACTGTTTTTTTTTAAAGATTGAAGAAAAAGCTGCCAAAAACACTTTGGGCAAAATTTTCAAAACACAATAGGTTATTAGTTATGTGGATGGGAAAAACTGGACGTTTGACAAAAATATCAAAATTCAACACCCACCAACTCGCACAGTCCTTAACCAATTGCGTTGCAATTTTATATCATAACTTCTATTCAAAAGGACTAAACTTGGTGCAAGTTTCATTCCGATCAGAAAATTTAAGAGCGACCTCTATATGGGACCAGTGATGGTATTGGACAATTTTCTAATTGTACCATAATGTTCAAGAAATTGTACCAACTGTACCACGATTGTACCATAAGTGAAACATTTTGTTTGTTTTTTGTTTTTTATACCCTCCACCACAGGATGTCACTTCGTTTATTGAAATATGAACATGTACATATTCAGCTAATCATTATCTATCGATCGATATGTGACACTCCCATGTTAGCCTATTTTTTGAAGACACTTTCCAACACTCAACTTTTATATTTAGTATCAAATGTATGGCGAATTAAAAATTATTTTGGCCCTCCTGAACATTTTGAATTTTTTAGATGTACTGTTATCTTTGAAAAACACAGATATATCCTCTGTCCGATTTGACTTCTTAACGCCATAGAGACTGCGATTTTAACTGATACCATGAACCCTTTAAATGAAAAATAGTCTTTATATGTCCATGTTTTGATATAGCCTCATTCAAAGATCCCTATGGATTTACTTCTTAACGCTCTGAAATTTGGTAATATGAGTTTATTTTTCCTGAAACAATACAAAGGCGTAGCATGGTGGAGGTTATATATGATTCGACATGGTCGAACTTAACTCCGTCTTCTTGTTATACCCTACACCACAGGGTATTATGACTTTGTGCATTTCTTTGTAACACCTAAAAGGAGAAGAGATAGACCCTTTGTTTATTATACCGATCGACTCAGAATCACTTTCTGTGTCGATTTAGCCATGTCCGTGTGTCTGTCTGGCTGTCCATGTATTCTGGTAATCAAAGTGCAGGTCGTATTTATGGTCCGATTGTGATGAAATTTAGCATAGTGCTCTTTTTTGGCCCAAGGACGATCCCTATTGAAATTGTTTATAATCGATTCAGATTTGGATATAGTCCCCATATATGTGTTTCACCCGATTTGACATGTAAGCGCTGTAGAAACCACAGTTTACATCCGATCTTTATGAAATTCGGTAGAGAGAGTTTCATTATTACGTGAATGAACACTACCAAATTCGGAGAAAATCCGTTCAGATTTAGATATAGCCCCCATATATATGTTTCACCCGATTTGACATGTAAGCGCTGTAGAAACCGTATTTTACATCCGACTTATTACATGTATGAACACTGCCAAATTCTTATCGCTTATTTTATGCCCATTTTCGCCTTGGTAGGTAGGTGTAGGGTATTATATAGTCGGCCCCGCCCGACTTTCTGTCTTTCCTTACTGGTTTTTTTTTTGGTTTTAATCAACGATGTACAAAATAGTTGTAGTACATACTGGTACGAAAATCATTCTTACAAAATGATATCATAAATAGGTACACTTTTTACTTTAAAAATTGTGTGAAATGTATGGTTTTTTATTAATTTTGCCAGACATTTTTTGATTGTACCAGCGTACCAAAAGTTACTCAATTGTACCAAAATTGGTACTTATGTCAATATATATTTGTTAATATATTTTGACGACATGTTTCAAACGGAATGACAAAGATAGGATAACCCCATCCTACCGTTTAAGGTATAAAACTGCCCAACTTAGACATTTCATGAGAAAGTCCAATAGAAGGAAAACATGCCAAAGGGAGAAAGAAGGTGTCATGAATTGAAAATATTCAAGAATGGATTGGAATCCGAGACGTAGAATATATTATAAATGCGGCAAAGTTTGGAGAAATGTTCACCGGTGTTTGAAGTTATCGTATCTAAGTAATAAGTATTTTATTGTAATTCGTATGACGAATGGACAAATAAAGAAGAAGAAACACGACGGAAATTTAAATAAGTTCTGACTAGCCGAAAAATTTGCATTATCCCAAAAGTAATATATCATTGTCTTTTGTTTTTGTTATTCGATCTGTTATGACTTTTCATAGTTTTTTTCTTGACAATCAAGTTCTAGATCGTTGCTTTTGTTTGCTGTAAAACAGAAAAACAAACCATATTTGAAAAAGAAGAAAAATAAATGAATAAAGGGTGACCAGTGGTTTATAGGCGATAAGTTTCGAAAGCTACCAAGCAATCTCATCAGTACTCTCTTGGGCAAATACTCCGTCAATAAGAACAGCTTAATATATACATAGTAATTGAGAACTGCTTACAAAAGTCGTATATCTCCAAAGCATTGCAGACAGTTTTTTTCAATCTTAATACATCCCCATACTTCTTGTTCGGTCACTTGTGTGTCCCTGCAATTTTTGTGGAAGGCACACCAGCTGTTGTTGTTGATCTTCTTACAATCAAAAGTAATATGTTTTCAGCAAAGAAGCTATTTTTTCATAGTTTTTACAATAGAATTTGGTGCTGTTTGAGAGTGATATCAGCAAACCAGGAACACAAGGGTTAGGCAAATTGTTTTACAAACTTTTTTAACACGAATTTAATAACGAATTTGAAGAAATACAACACAAATTGAAGATGATTGTTGCAGAAGTTATGGAAACATGATTTTTGTATAAAAGTAGGAATTTTCCACTGAACACTAGGCACTGCAATAGCATCGTAATGTACGTTATTTCATGTATACATGTGTATTGTATAAAACTCATGAGCTTTGTTCTGGTATTAGAGTTTGGTCCGATTTTTAATCTTTGTAAAATACCTAATAGTTAAAGGAAAAATACTCTCTGAAAAAAATCGGATTCTTTATTACAATTTCAAAACATGATATTTCCATTTGCATTGTGCACCAGCACACTTACGAGTATATTGACACAAGAAATATGCATTAGGGAGGGTTGATTTTGTTCTTCTTGTTTGAAATGTAAACTTATTTTTATTTAAACGTTTATTTTCAAAATATTTTTATATACTATAAATATTTATACATAGGGCAGCCACTTTGCGATTTGGTTATGGACAATTTCATGAAAAAGATATGGTCCTGTAAGCGTGGTCGTGGCCATTTGGCTGATGTTGTTTTTCATTATTAACGACATACCTTCCTCTTTATTATGAAATAAACATACGATTATTTATCTCAAAAAATTTCATTTTTCTTTGAATACCAAATTAACACCTCTTGTTGGAAAACCCCTTACTATATCGGAGCACAGAGGTAGAACGGAGAGATCCCTAAAGACAGTTATCCAAAAAAAAAAATTCACTAAAAAGTTTTATCGAAAAAAATGTAGTCTTATATTTGAGAACATTTAAAAAGACAGCTGAATATGAAATGTGGGGTTAATCCACGCCAGACATTTCATATTTTGCAGTTCTATTAGACTCGTACATAGGTCCAATAGAATTGAAGTTATTAATTTAGAAGTGAAGTTATTAATTTCCAATAGAACTGAAGTGTTATGAGATTTTTTGGTTAATTTTCAATGAAACTTATAGCTGAGCTCTTGCTGAGTTGGAGACTATGCTAATTTACTATGGCGTCAAGTTTACAAAAAAAAGTAGTTTCAGAAGCATTTTAAGCATTGAGAAAATTGACTACTAAAGCGATACCACATCAATTATGTTAGACCTGAATCGCAGATGTTAGTGCAGTCAGACGTGGAATAAACTTGTTTTATTCCGTCATCATGGAGAAACCGATTCACTTCAAATTTTGTATGTGATAATACTTTATTTCAGGCTAAGTTCGAAGATGAGTCAAATTGGTCCACTCCTTCTAGTACCTCCCCAACAAAGGATTAAAAATTGGTGAAATATAGATTCTCAAATAACTTCTATACTACTTATCCAAATTGTCTGTAATTTCGCATATAGTAATATAATACACTTCTCTTGGGCGGCTCCATCGATGTTTTACACTATTGTCAAGAAGCAGCAACTGATATATACCCTCGTTCACAATAGTGGGGGTATAAAAACATGATAATGTCGAAATTCCCTTACTTCTACCAAAAGGGCTATAATTTCTACAATTATCCATAATTTTTTTCAATTAATCATTGTTTTCTAAACATTCGATGCTAAATCTAAATATTTTCATATTTTGTTTTTTAGACAATATTGCCATTGACTATGTATATAATGACAAATAATTAACACTTTTGTTCAATGTTCTGGCATCTCACACCTAAATACCAGATTGCATTATTCACAAAGTGAGGGTCTACCTTAGTCGGTTATTTAGACGTAATGTTGTTTGATATACATACATAATCAACTCTTCGTTAGAAAGACATAATTCTTTAGAGGTATAATCGCTCTATACCAGTGATGATAAACAATATAGCCTAATATCCGAATTGGGTTTATTGAAATAACTAAACAAGCTTTCATTTCACATGGGAAGAATTATAACCTATCTTATGTTCATACACACTGATCCGCCCAAATATACAGACATACATATACTTATACATACATATGAATACATTTTAGAAATTTGGTTATTCGTATTCTCAGTACTATGCACTGATGCTTTGGCAAATATAATTGTATGCAATCCACAACAAAAAAGTTATATAAGGAATAACAATTAGAAACTTAAGTGGATTCTAATGCCAAAGAGATTAGGCTATTTTTTTAATCAAAAAATATAATAGATTTAATAATTTAGAAAAGTAAATCCTTAGAGATAAAACACAAATGAAAAAAAAAATAAACAAAAAACTGATTGTGAATGTTTTCAATGTAATGCAAACAATAAATGTAAATAGAATTTATATCATAAATAACAAATGGAAAATCTCTTAGAGAAATGCTCAAGTCAAGAAGATTAAACTCTTTTTGGTAATTGGTTTCAGGCAAATGTCAGCCTCTTAATGAACATTTTAATTTAGAAGTTAATTTATGTAATACACATGATGCATGGTATTCAACAAAAATTTAAAAATTTTATTGAAGAGAATTAAAATTATCTTTTGAATTAAGAAGCAATTTAAATTAAATTAAATATTTTGAAGTAAAATTTAAATTAAGTCTACATAATCGCTTTGGCCCAGTAAAGATTTTTTGATTATAAAACAAGTAAAAGCGTTTAGTTCGGCCATGCCGAATCTTATATACCCTCTACCATGGATAGCATGTGACCTCGCAAAATAACTCAAACCTAAAGAAAATAACACCGAAAAACACAAAAAAATATAGAACAGAAAATGAGAAAAGTAGGAATCACAACAAGTTAG
Source organism: Eudasyphora cyanicolor (assembly GCA_963930755.1). Taxonomy (NCBI): domain Eukaryota; kingdom Metazoa; phylum Arthropoda; class Insecta; order Diptera; family Muscidae; genus Eudasyphora; species Eudasyphora cyanicolor. Next base: position 231,685,948 of record OZ005737.1, on the reverse strand, counting down.
ATTTTATATATGGGAGCTATATCTAAATATGGACCGATATCGCCCATTTGCAATCCCAAACAACCTGCAACTATAAGAAATATTTATACCAAAATTTATCAACCTAGCTCTATTATTACAGACTGTAGCGTGATTACAACAGACGATTAAGAATTTTACGACGATTAAGAATATATAACTTTATGGGGTCTCAGATCAATATTTAGAGGTGTTATAAACGGAGTGACAAAATGAATATAACCCCCATCCTATGGTAGAGGGTATAATAAATAAATAAAAATAAATAAATGAAAATTTCGTACCTTTTTTAATAGTACCTAATGGCGTATGATTGCTATTTCCCAGTACAATTATGTGAAATATTATGAATACGATCCCAGGTACAACCAAACAAATTTAATGTCCAATCGTCATTAAAATGTACACATTAATAGTTTATGGCAATCGGGAGCAGTGAATCTCAAATGGTGGTTCAAGGTCTCATGGGGAGCCTTAGCGGCATACCAGGGGGCCGCGACATCTTCATGAAAATTACCAAATCACATATAATATATATTTTATACCGAAAAAATACGAAATGTAATTTTTTTAAAAAATCTAATCAAATTCTGGAAAAAACGAATTCGAAAACTATTGTTCGAAACAAATGGACAAATTCGAAAAATTTCTTTCCCTTCGGAATTGGATTAAACCCACATATATGATTCTTTTATTTATATTTATTCAAAAATATAGCTAATTTGTCGAGGTCAGAACATCTTTATTTAGACACAAAAATACGATGTTTGGAAAAATACTTCACTTTATATCTATGGAAAAATCCTTATATTTTATTCATGAAAATAAATTGTGTTCCCACCAAAGTTATCCCACGCAAATAGAAAATTCTTCTACCAATTCTGGAAACATTTTTGTTACGGGATTTTTTTTGTATGTCCTTGTGATATTTGAGCAGTCGGTCTTTATATCCTCAAATATCCCTCCTTTCTTTTGTATTTTCAGTCTTTGGAACAGTACGAGTTAGTCATGAATCCATTGAGCTTATGAGATAGTTATTTTGGTAAAAAATTAGCTATTTTTGCTATATATTGCTTTAAGTTTCATGTTCTTAACAAAAATTGCATGAAAGGGGCCAATCGCAACTTCTCCAAAAGACAATCGACAATTTACCCACCTCGCGTGAACAAAATTTTAAAGCGCATATAACATTCGTCTTTTTCGTAAATTTCAAGTTTGGGCCCCTAAATTTGGGTGAACATAATGTTCAAGCGGGTTTAAATTTCTTCTTCTTCTACTGCTTCCTAAAATCTTGTTTTAGTGCATTCTACTAACCGAGGCCTACAAAAAGCTGTTTACGCCTAAGAGTTAGCTCATATAGTTTCCGAGATATTTGCAACTAATTATCGATTTTCTCATTTTTTACCCGATCCTGACCTAGTATTTTGTGAATATCGGATTAGAATATGCACCAATTTTGTTACTTTTCTGGCAACAACATTTTTTATATTTTGAAAAAAAACCAGTAAGGAAAGGCAGAAAGTCGGGCGGGGCCGACTATATAATACCCTACACCTCCCTACCAATGCGATAAAGGTCATTGCGATAATAATTTGGAATAATTGAAAATCGGCAGCAACATATTATCTAATTCTGAGCCGATAATCGCTAAATTAAGCAATATTTGTTCCTAAATTGAGAAACATCTTTCCGGAAAATATTAATGATCGGAAGTAAAGTACAACTTCTATAGCGCTTTGATACCAAATCAGGAGGAACATATATATGGAGGTTATATATAAATCTGAACCGATTTTCCCTGAATACTCATTCATGTAAAAAGACCTCTTTCTGTAGAATTTCGTACTGATCGGATATAAAATAAGTCTCTACAGCGCTTACTTGGTGGTAACATACATATGGGGCTTAAATCGGTGGTAACATACATATGGGGCCTATATCTAAATCTGAACCGATTTTCTCCGAATTTGGCAGTATTCCTTCGAGTAATAAGAAACCTCTTTCTGCCGAATTTCGCACTGATCGGATATAAAATACAGTTTCTACAGCGCTTACATGTCAAATCGGGAGTAACATATATATGTGGGCTATATCTAAATCTCAACCGATTTCCCTCAAATTTGGTAGTATTAATTCATGTAATAAGAAACCTCTTTCTGCCGAATTTCGTACTGATCGGATTAAAAATACACTTTTTACAGCGCTTACATGTAAAATCGGGGGTAACATATATATGGGGGCTATACCTAAATCTGAACCGATTTCCCTCAAATTTGGCAGAATTAATTCATGTAGTAAGAAACCTCTTTCTGCGAATTTCGTACTGATCGAATTAAAAATACACTTTTTACAGCGCTTACATGTAAAATCGGGGGTAACATATATATGGGGGCTATATATAAATCTGAACCGATTTTCTCCGAATTTGGCAGTATTCCTTCATGTAATAAGAAACCTCTTTCTGCCGAATTTCACACTGATCGGTTATAAAATAATTTTTTTACGGCGCTTACATGTGAAATCGGGGATAACGTATATATGGGGGCTATATCTAAATCTGAACCGATTTCTTCGAAATTTAACAGTGTTCATTAATATAATAAGAGACCTCTTTCTGCTGAATTTCATACTGATCGGATATAAAATAAAGTTTTTACAGCGCTTACATGTCAAATCGGGGCTAACATATATATGGGGGCTATATCCAAATCTGAACCGATTTTAACCAAATTAAATAGGGATCGTCCTTGGGCCAACAAAAAGATATGTGTAAAGTTTCGTCTAGATCGGACCATAATTGCGAACTGTACTTTGATTACAAGAATACATGCACAGACAGACGGACAGACGGACATAGCTAAATCAACTCAGAAAGTGATTCTAAGTCGATCGGTATAATAAACGATGGGTCTATTTCTTCTCCTTTTGGGTGTTACAAACAAATGCACAAAGTTATAATACCCTGTACCTGGTGTAGGGTATAAATAGTATATTTATATATAAATAGTATATTTATATATAAATAGTATATTTATATATAAATAGTATATTTATATATAAATAGTATATTTATACCCTACACCACACTGTGGTACAGGGTATTATAACTTTGTGCATTTGTTTGTAACACCCAAAAAGGAGAAGAAATAGACCCATCGTTTATTATACCGATCGACTTAGAATCACTTTCTGAGTTGATTTAGCTATGTCCGTCTGTCCGTCTGTGCATGTATTCTTGTAATCAAAGTACAGGTCGCAATTATGGTCCGATCTCGACGAAACTTTACACATATCTTTTTTTTTGGCCCAAGGACGATCCCTATTGAATTTGGCTAAAATCGGTTCAGATTTAGATATAGCCCCCATATATATGTTAGCCCCGATTTGACATGTAAGCGCTGTAAAAACTATACTTTATATCCGATCAGTATGAAATTCGGCAGAAAGAGGTTTCTTATTATATGGATGAACACTATTAAATTTGGAAGAAATCGGTTCAGATTTAGATATAGCCCCCATATATACGTTACCCCCGATTTGACATGTAAGCGCTGTAAAAACTTTATTTTATATCCGGTCAGTATGAAATTCGGCAGAAAGAGGTTTCTTATTATATGGATGAACACTATTAAATTTGGAAGAAATCGGTTCAGATTTAGATATAGCCCCCATATATACGATACCCCCGATTTGACATGTAAGCGCTGTAAAAACTTTTTTTATATCCGATCAGTATGAAATTCGGCAGAAAGAGGTTTTTATTATATGGATGAACACTATTAAATTGGGAAGAAATCGGTTCAGATTTAGATATAGCCCCCATATATATGTTACCCCCGATTTGACCTGTAAGCGCTGTAAAAACTGTATTTTATGTCCGATCCGTACGAAATTCGACAGAAGGAGGTCTTTTTACATGAGTAAGTATTCAGGGAAGATCGGTTCAGATTTATATTAAAGCTCCATATATATGTTCCTCCTGAGTTGGTATCAAACCACTATAGAAGTTGTATTTTACTTCCGATCATTAAAATTTTCCGAGGATGTTTCTCACTTTAGGAACGAATATTGCTTAATTTAGCGATTATCGTTTCAGAATTAGATAATACGTTTCTACCCATTTACCAATTATTCCAAATTATTATGGCAATGACCCTTATCGCATTGTTAGGGAGGTGTAGGGTATTATATAGTCGGCCCCGCCCGACTTTCTGCCTTTCCTTACTGGTTTTATATTATTACTAGGGTATACCCGGTGCACTTTGTAGCCCCCAGAATTCATTTTAGCGAACTAGAGACTGTAAATTTTCTCTTGAGTCACGCACTTTGCTGTGGTAGAACGATTTGCGCAATGGTTCTCTAGGTATCTCAAATACAGCTATACCTAATATTTAACCAGATATTTCGATTTCAGTAGTGGAGTCATAAAGTTGCACTATGGGTGGAAATGGGAAACTGTGGTCAAAATGCTGATAAATCTACAAAAATGCTTGGATTTTGATGAAATTTGTAATGAAGGCAAATAATATTCATATCACGTAATTTTTTTTAACATTTTTTTATTTTTTAATTTTTATAATTTTTCAATAGAAGCGTCGTAAAAACATCGGAAACAGAAAATCATTAATTTTTTAATATTTTATCGTAAATTTTGATCGGTCATAAATAAAATAAGACCATTCCGAAGAAAATCGATGTATAATTTAAAAAAGTTGTCGCTAATTCAGCAATTCAACTCACTTAAATTTGAAAATACGATATAGCGCCCAAAGTGCACCGAAGGCTCAAGTGATCTTTTAACAGAATATTATAGAAAACCTCAACGAAGACTCAAAAAAAATTTTAGTGACGCCTCATGACGCTTTCTGATTATACGAGACGTGCAAAAAAATAAAAAAAAAAATCTGCCAACAAAAGGACTTTAGTTCCATGTAAATTTTAACAACGAAAACAAATAAATATTTCAAGTGTCTATATATGATTTCATACCTCATAAAGCATATCTTCACAACATTTTAAATTTCAGCAAACTGTACTGTAAATGCAGATTCAAATATATGTCTAATTTTGGACAGGCATTTGATCATCTAAGTATTAAGATGTTTTGTTTACATTTCGGATACAACATACTGAATACTTTTATATGCTCTACAGATTGGTATAACAATCTTTTCATTATGTAATATGTACCATAAAATCTGAATTTTTGGCTACAAATTTCGATTTTCGCCCATATTGGGGCGGGGACACGCCCGATATGATGCGACTACCTTCGCATTATTTCCTTTCTAATGGAAATAATGCGAAACCCATGTACCGATTTGGGGTACATGGGTTTGACTGGTTTCAAAGTCTATGACGGACATTGTTATAAAATTTTTTGTGTTTATAGTTACTTATACTCGTATATATAGATAATATTACCACGTCCACTTTTGGTTAAACTACTTATATTGATCCCAATAACTTACGAACTAAATTTCATTATTCTACGGTCAATAGATAAAGCATTTTTAACTAATGCTATGCCTTCTTTTGCCATATCCACTAACCCGATCCAACCCATTTTTGTTGAAGTTTTGTATAATAACATATGTTCCAAATTTCGATCTTTAACGATCAATATCTTATGAGATATTCGACTTGTAACTATTCCGACGCCCACTTATTTTATCGCGCCCACTTCTGTTGGTAGTACAAATATTGACTCCAATAATTTACAGTCCAAATTTCGTTCATCTGTGGTCTATAGTTTTTTGAGATAATAAATTTTTAACAATACTACGTCCACTTTGACCACACCCACTAATCCGATCCTGCCAATCTTTGTGGCTGTTTAATATAATAACTTCTACGTTCTTCTACGATCACTACATTCTGAGATATTCGAATTGTATATAATGCCAAGCCCACTTATTCTATCCGACCCACTTTTGGTGAAGATCCAATTTTTTTTCTTTTATCAAAATTTTCTAAGTTATTCGAATTTTAAGAAATGCCACGCCCATATTTTTCCGGCCCACTTTTTCCAAAACGATCACTGACCAAATAGCTTTCAAACTAAAGAAAACATTTTAAAATCGATCCACTGGTATCGGCTTCTATAAAGCACATACATACAAACATTTTTCTATTTTTATGTATATAGATTATTATTTTCAAAATTTTTAATTATCTGGGAGTGCACGGAGCATTCATGCTCTTGAAAGTGGACTGTATCTCAAAACTTGGTGAGAAGCACTAATCTAGGGCAAAAAACACTTTTATTTAGAATCATTCATTCAGGGAAGATTATATGAAAATCGTGAGAAACCTATATCAGAAGCGACGTAGCAATAATAATTTGCTATAATTTCCACTGGACTCTAGGTACCAAAATAGCTTTACTCTGCTGAAATAAAGCTAAATTATTTTTATGCACTCATATTAAAATTATACGCTTTTTGAACAAAATTGCCCCTTTGTGTCGGAGGCACCAAAAAGAGCGTTGCAAGCTCGCCATTTTTCTCACGGCGATTTTGACAGATAACAGTATGCAAGAAAACTTTGTCGAAGGGCTGTACATAACATTATTTGTTATGTACATTTAAAAACATTTTTATGGCAATTTTTTTTAAACAAATTCTTTAAAATTCCAATTTTCTTGGAAGGAGCCATTAGTATTTGGATCCTATATTTATACCCTCACTTTAGTGATACGAGGGCCAAAAGTGTAACACATCAAAGAAGTGATCTAAGACCCTAAGTATGTTCGGCGGATATTAGTTTTGGGTCATTTAAAGTCGAATGAGAAATGTCTGTCTGTCTGGCTTTTGCGCACGATAACTCTCGAAAGGAGTAACCGATTGACTTCAAATTTGGTATACCGTAATATTTTTTTCTATCCCCGGCTAAGTTCGAAGGTGGGCCATATTGGTCCACTCCTTCTGGTACCTCTCACACAAAGGGTTAACATTTAGTGAAATATTGATTCTTTAATAACATCTATACTGCTTTTTAGAATCTTCTGAAATTCCACACATAGTATTATTTTATTAGTCGCTGTCACCTTGAGAAAAAATGGCGAAGTTGCCACGCCCCTTTTGGTTCCTCCCACATAAACGAACCATTTTGCATCAAAATTGATCTGCTTATAACTTTAATACAAGTGCATAAAAATACTTGAAATGTTGTACAGTATAATGAATTCGTAGCGCCTATAGTCCGGTAAAAAATTGGCATTATTGTACAGCCACTTTTGGTACCTACCATCCAAATGGACCGTTATACACCAAAAGTTAAAAGCTTATAATTTTCTTAGCAGTGCATACAAATACTTGAAATTGTGTACAGTGTAATGCTGTTATAGTGGCTACAGTCGTATGAAAAGTGGGCGTTATCACCACACCCCTTTTTGTACCTCCCACACAAAATGACCAAATCATACTAAAATATAGCTCGTAACGTTAATATACCAGTGGACATAAACGCTTATGGTTTGGCATAGTGCAATGTATTTAAAGACAATACTGTAAATTAAAGTTAAATTATGAGAACTTCAAATATTAATAATGACAATTTCACGTGGAAACAGAAGTTAAGTAACTGGGTCAGAATATTTAATATCGACTTATGTAGTTTATCTTTGGCTAAAATGATAATAAGCAGTTACAAATAGATAAAAAAGCTCTCGCTATAATTTTTCTCTTTAACAATTTTTTTTTAAAAAATTTCTTGGGGATTTTAATTTTTGAAAAAATTAAAAAATATTGTTTTTGTGTTTTGCGAATATTTGGCGGAATCAATTTTGGGACATTTTATGCCATTTGAACAATGTTCGTCAGTCTGTCCTTCTATCTGTCTGGCTGGTGTACACGGTAACTTTCGACAGGAGTAACCGATTGACTTCAAATCTCAGGCTAGGATCAAAGATGGACTATGTTGGCCCACTCCTTCGAGTACCTCCCCACGAATGGTCAACATTTAGGGAAATATAGATTCTTTAATAACTTCTGTACTACTTATCAGATTCTTTCACTATTTCACACATAGTATTAGCTATTTTTCGCTATCACCTTGAGAAAAATGCTGGACCTTGCCACTCCTCTTTTGGTACCTCCCATACAAATGAACAATTCCGCAAAAAAGTTAACGGTTATACATTTGATTCCACTACAGTCCCTTATGTACCTCCCAAACAAATGGACCATTTTCAAAATTTAAGTTTCTAAAAAAAAAAATGCCACTAAAATGTGAACAAATTAAGTTTTATTATACCCTCCACCATAGGATGTGGGATATATTCATTTTGTCACTCCAACTGTAACACCTCTAAATATATTTTTTTTTTTTTTCAGTTTCAAAATTAGCTATTTATTTTCCAAAATCACTTAACCTAATACAAAAAGATAGCTTACTTCTAATCTTACTCACTAAATAAACATACCATATACTATTGTCCATCATGGCGCACAAAATCATATAAAAGGTGCCGTGGTCAGGCCACAGACACAAATCCAGCAAAAAATAAAAGTAAAAAACGAAAAGAAAAATGCCCAAAAAAATGGAATATTCAAAAAAAGGCAATCATACTTAATTTAACTTAAAACTAAAGGTGTCGCTTAAAACTAATAAAAACTAAAAACTACTATCTACAATTATATACAAGTTCGACCTACTGAGCGGTGATGTACACCGTGTCAGTGAGGTCGAATGCGTCGTACCTCCTATGATAAAATAGGAGGTTATCTCCAACATGAAGCAGGCCCTCTTCGTGGAACCTGCGAAATGCGGCGGGTGGCAGGTGCCTCAGCGTCCGCAGCAACTCCAAATCGTCCTCGTTCCTGAGGCATCCTTCGACGATACTGTTGTGCAGGTCCTGACTCCTCTCAAAAAACCTAACAGCGCCCCTAACAAGGAAGACATCCAACCTATCGAAAGAAATGCCCTCGTAGATAACCCTACAAGCAACCGTCCTAACAGAACCGTCCTCCAGAATACGGGGCCGAATGCCCAAACATCCCCTAAGAACTCGCCTCTCCCATATCCTCAACCTCTCCATCTGATGGGCGGAAATGCCGAACCACACCGGGAAGGCGTATGCGATGATCGGTCTGATCACCTGCCGGTATATCAGTAGCCTCACATCGGGGGAGAGTCCACCCCTCATACGCAGAAGACTTTGGTATCCAAAGTACATCTTCCTCGCCCTATCGAGAACGTAGTCAATGTGCCTACAGAAGTCAAATCTATCGTGAAAGAGGACCCCTAGGTACCTGATCCTATCAGAATTGCCTATCAGCTCACCACCTATGCGCAACACAGGGATGTAGCGGCGAAAATTCGGGTACACGTGCCCCGGCCTACCTCCAAAGACGACCGCGCAGCATTTCCCCACGTTGAGCCGGAGGCCCCACCTGGAGAAATACTCGTGAAGATCGGTCAGGTAGGTGCTAACGCACCTCTCAACATTGCTGGCCCTAACCCCCGAAAAAGCCAGCAGGACATCATCGGCATACACAAGCAGCAACCCACCAGGAGGGGGTCCTGGTATGTCTCTGACAAATAAATTGTAGAGCATAGGCCCTAGCAAGGAACCCTGAGGTACCCCCGCCAGGACCGGTTTCCTGCCGGAAACCTGTTCGCCCACTTTCACCCTGAAGAAGCGACCCCTAAGGAAGCTAGCAACGAGCCTACAGGTCTGGAAATCAAAACCAAAGCCCTGCAATTTGTGGAGGATCCCATCATGCCAAACAGAGTCGAACGCCCTAGAAAAATCGAGCCCAACTGCAATCGTACCTTGCCTCCTATTCAATCCCCCTACGACATAGTCAGCAAAAGCACACAACGCATGAGTGGTAGAATGCCCCCTCCTAAAACCAAACTGGAAGTCCCTGAGAACACGCCTGTCCTCAACGAACCTCCAGATCCTAGCCAATATGACCGACTCAAAGACCTTACCGAAAGCCGAGAGAAGAGAAATCGGTCTATAGCTGCCACAACGCCCTGGGTCAGAACCCTGTTTCAACACTGGAACCATCATCGCCTCCTTCCACGCAGCAGGGAAATAGCCCAAGTTGAAACAATGATTGAAGAGAACCGTCAAGAAAACAAAAAGAACCTCACCAGCCCTCTTCAACGCCACGTCAGGAACGCCATCCACACCAGACGAGCGTCTAGCTGGGCGCCCCGCAAGAGCACCAGCTACCTCAGAAGAATGAACAAATCCACCCTCTTCCCATCTAACCAGATCACCTACGACCGAACCATCAGCCAAAAACCCCTCAGAAAATTCCACCAGCGGGTCCCTACAGTCCAAAGCCGCAGTAGACTCCGCCACCTGGGCACGAAAAGAAGCATCGAGATTCTCCACACCTGCCCTGTAGACCCCCTGTAAGTCCTCCGCCAAAAGCTCAGCCTTACGCCTATCATCAGAAACACGCGTGCCATCCGCATCAAGGAGACTCCCCACAGGCTCCCTGTGCGACAAGCCGGCCGCCCTCTTCACACGCCCATACATCCTACTATCGACCCTAACTCCCTGAAGATAATCCCTAAATCGGTCACGCTCAAACAGGCGGATCGACTCATCAATAATCCTACTCAAATTCCTAATGTCCGCCCTCAACACAAGCCCACGATCCGGATCAGGAGTCCGGTGGAGCGCACGACACAACCTCCTACGCTCACGAATGAAACGCAAAATCCGAGGTGGGAGATCACCCAGGATACCATCCCTAGCCCGCGACATCGGCACAGCAGAGTCCAACGCCTCACTGAAAACCGAGCCCAAACTCTCCACACAGCCATCGACCTCCTCAACAGTGACATTCCTATCAACAGGCAAAGCACACCCCACAAGACCGCGTCCTAGACAGCCCCTATAACGGCGGACGTCCATCCGACCGAAGTCCCTAAACCTACGACCCTCACAAGTATCAACCCTGCCAACATCAATCAAAATCTGTATCGCCCTATGATCCGACTCAAAATCAAACGTCCTAGCCTCGTGGCCATCAGCCAAAACGATCCCAGGAGTCCTCAAGAAAAAGTCAATATAAGATCCCACCGATCTACCAGGCCTAGTAGGTGCATCGGCAGGAACAGCAGCAAAATCAGGGGAAGCAAGAAGATAGCCGTGAAGGCATGCACCCCTGGTATCAACCACAGCACCACCCCAAGATGGGTGCTTAGCGTTGAGATCGGCGCCTACAACCACCTCACCAGAGCCATACAACAAATAAATGGGATCAAGGTCAGAAGTGAGAAATGGGTCACCCGGCCGAAGATACAATGAAACAAAGGCCATAGAGGAGCCATCCCCCCTCCAAATCCTAACCGCACAACTCTCTATACCACCCGTATCGACACAAATCCTGTCACAGCGAAAATTCTCCCTAACCAGAACAGCCGTACCACCGCCCCTACGACCTATCCTATTCTGACGAAACACCTTGTAGCCCCTCAACTCAAACCTATGAGAATCAGACAGCTTGTGCTCAGCAAGCAGAAGAATATCGGGACCCCTCTCCCTAACAAACAAACTGAGGAAATGTCTCTTGGCCAAGGAAACGCAAGAGTTAACATTCAAAAAGACACAACTAAGCGATCTAGACATCGCAAATTCTAAGAGCAAGGCCTAACACCGCAAGAGAGTCAGCACCGCCAGACATCAACCGCCGAAACTCAGGAGCGTATTCCCTGACTCGACCTATCACACCGAGAAAATCGGTGCCGAAAGCCTTCTCACAAACGCCTAAGACCCCCGGAACACTAACCTGCCCGTTGCCACCAGCAGCACCACCGGCCCTAGCAGCCGGAGGCAGCTTCGATGCCCCCCCTGAGGCAACAGGCCCTATACGAGGCGCGCGCGCAGCCCCAGCCGCAACCGAATAGGAAACGCCGGGCCGAACACCCGACGCCACCGAAGCCCTAGCTCTATCCCTAGCCTCCTTATCAGCCTCTCTCCTAGCAAGGATAGCAATACGTCTAGGACACATACGTGAACCAGCAGTATGCCCCACCACACCGCAGTTCACGCAGCTAACCTCCTTCTCAGGCTTCCTAACAATGACCCCCGTAACAGGGTCAGAAACTTCAACGAAATTCTCTGCCTCCTTAGCAGGAATTGGGCAATCCGCCATAACGTGCGGTTGCCCGCACTTGACACACCTAATTGGCATCCCACAGTTGGCAGAGACGTGTCCAAATCTCTGGCATCTGAAGCACTGCGTGATGCCGTGCCGTTTGTCCCTAACAAACTTCACAGCTAGTCTAAACATCCTTCTCAAACGGTAAACGCCCTCTATGTCCGACGCCCTGGACAATCTCAATAGTCACTTGCCGCCTGAGACGCAGACGGCACCAAGTACCTCTACCCTAACGCCTGACTCTACCTCTAACCACGACTTAACCTCCTCGGCAGAATACTCATCTGACAGACCCTCCAGGACAACGGGTTAAGGCAGAAGAGACTTAGGAGTGTGGGTATGGAACTTATACCCACGCTCAACGAAAAGATCCCTGACTTTCGAAAAATCCCCAAGGCTCCTAACCCGAACCGACAATGCGGTCTTCCTAATCACAACAAGATGAAACTCACCCTTGTTCAGGACCCGCTGCAGGAGGTTGGTGATCTCCTTCACACCAACGTCGTAAATAGTGATCGCGGGGAGGGATTTCCCCGCCGATCGTCCTCCATCATTGCCTCCGTTGTCCTTCGCCGGGGCAGCGGCAGTTCCAACGGGGGCGCCCTTCTTCGCCGGGGCAGCGGCAGTTCCAACGGGGGCGCCCTTCTTCGCCGGGGCAGTGGTCTTCGGGGTGGCCCCCACGCTCGATTGGCCCGAAGTAGATGGGAGCTCCAGTTTGGGGCTCCATTTTCCACGAGAGGTCGCTGGGGGCGCGACCCCTTTTCGCGGTTCCCCCTTAGTTCTCGGGGGGACCGCCATCCTAACATCCGTAGTAGCCGGCGGTGCTACTGCCTCTTCCTTCTTTCCTTCCGCCGCGCTGAGGTGTTCGGCTACCTCAGCTGACGCTGGGACAATGTCCACCAGCATGTCAGTCAGCTCCTCAGGGGGCGTAACACCCGCCTGTGCCTTCCTAAGGGCCGAAAGTTCAGCCACAAGGGCACGGTTGTCCCGTTGGAGACTCTGGATAGTATCAGTAAGTCTATCCAGAGTCGCCTGGTACTTGAGGTCTTTGTACGAAGACTCTCCATCACTGCAGCTGCAACTGCAGTTCTTCTTCTTCTTCTTACGCTTCCGGTGGTGCCGGTCGGCCACCGCCTGGAAGCCATCCGTAGTGCCGCCGGTATCCGACATGCCCTCACGGGTGGCACTACGCTCAATCAGGACGGGGGTCCCGCCTGCAAGAGGCAGAGGGATTTCGCCGTCGCCACTCATCTTAACAATATCCCAGCCGTCAACTCTATCAAACAGAGTTTCGGGTCTGGGATGTCCGATCTCTTTCAGAAAAGTTCTCAACAAAATTTTATCTCAATACAGAAAAATACTATTCCTACAAGTAGGAATAGCCGTCGGCAAATCGCCTTTATACAAAGTGCTATTAGAAAAATTCTAACAATTTAGCACTTTGCCGCCTCCTATGCACTTCTCACTTTTACAAGTAAGAACACAAAAAATTCCTAACTCAACTCGTCCTCCTATTGGCCGGAATCTTTCGACCAATCAGAAACGAGCACTTATTGTCACTGCTAAAACTCACTTTTATTTCCTCAGAAGGAGCACAATTCACTATGTCTTGCCTTGTCGCTGGTCTCTAATCCGATCTTTTCACCTCTAAATATTGATCTGAGACCCCATAAATATATTCTTAATTGTCGTAAAATTCTAAGACGATTTAGCCATGTCCGTCTGTCCGTCCGTCTGTTGTAATCACGCTACAATCTATAATACTTGAGCTAGGTGGCTGAAATTTGGTATAGATACTTCTTATTGCTGTAGGTATGTTGGGATTGAAAATGGGTGATATCGGTCCATATTTAGATAAAGCTCCCATATATATCATCTAACATGTTGTGATTCATACTGTACTATACTTTTTTGTGTGTGTTTCGGGGTTATTTTCTTTAGGTTTGAGTTATTTTGTGAGGTCACATGATATCCATGGTGGGTATATAAGATTCGGCATGGCCGAACTTAACGCTTTTACTTGTTTTACTTATTTCGGTTTAGATATTGGTAAAATGTAAAAAATCCGGACCCGAAGACTTCCCCGAATTAGTCTCCATTTTTAGGGATATCACCCCACTCTGTGGCGTATGTATGATTGCTATTTCCCACCACAATTATGTGAAATATTATCAACAAGATCGACTTGTAATCACTTTCCGAGTCGATTCAGCTATGTCCGTCTGTCTGTCTGTAGATGTATTCTTTTAATCAAAGTACAGGTCGCAATTATGGTCCGATCTCAACGAAACCTTGCACATATCTATTTTTAGGCCCAAGGACGATCCCTATTGAATTTGGTTAAAATCGGTTCAGATTTACATATAGCACCCATATATATGTACCTCCGATGTAACATGTAAGCGCTGTAGAAACTGTATTTTATATCAGATCAGTACGAAAACTAGCAGAGAGAGTTTTTGTATTGAATGAATGAACGCTGCCAAATTCGGGGAAAATCGGTTCAGATTTAGATATAGTCCCCATATATATGTTACACCCGATTTGACATGTAAGCGCTGTAGAAACCGTATTTTACACCCGATCTGTTCGAAATTCGCCATAGAGATTTTTCTTATAACGTGAATGAACGCTACCATATTGAGAAAATCCGTTCAGATTTAGATACAGCCCCTCATATATATGTTTCATCTGATTTGATATGTAAGCGCTGTAGAACCCGTATTTTATATCCGCTCCGTACGAAATTCAATAGAGAGAGTGTTCTTATTACATGTATGAACGCTGCCAAATTCAGGGAAAATTGGTTCAGATTTAGATATAGCCTCCATATGTATATATGTTTCACCCGATTTGACATGTAAGCGCTGTAGAAACCGTGTTTTATATCCGATCAGTACGAAATTCGACAGAGAGAGTTTTCTTATTACATGTATGAACACTGCCAAATTCTTATCACAAATTATATAGTCGGCCCGCCCGACTTTATGTCTTTCCTTACTGGTTAAAAACGATCTATTGTAAAAAAAAACGTATAAAGGGTGGCTTTCATTTAAATTACTTTCTAAAACATAAAATAAACAATTATAAAAGCTACAGTAAAGTAAACCGATAAAGGTATACCCTCACTTTGTGAGTAATGTAATATAGAATATGGTACTTTGTTTTGAAGTCAAAAATGTGAAAACATTTTACTAAGTCCATAGTTATTGCAAAAGTCGTGGAAAATACTGAATACGAAAATATTGAAGTACATGATTGTTGCCGAAGCTGTGAGGGGTAAGAAAAGGGGCTTGACAATTACGTATATTTTGTGCTGAGCAGTAGAGACTTCAATGGCATTGCACTGCACGGAATTCCAATATTACAGTTAATATTTCACAAAATTTTAACTCTTTGTGGGACAGGTACTAGAAGGAGTTGTTCCATACGGGGAACAACTAAGCCTTTGTTCATGGAACAAACTTAGAGACTTTTTTACATTATTTTTCTTACATACCCTTGATGATGTGAACTATATCATTGAAAATTTCCTTTTTAATTCTGTTTAAATTTTCGATAAGTCCACAAATGGACACACACAAACTTCAATGACGTACTAGTTATTTATCATTACTCATGTGCATTACCAATTACACGCACCGCGCGCAGTACGAGTGTGCATTAATTCGCAAGTACAACCATATTAATGTCAAAGGAATAAATGAAATTGTAGCAGCATTTCGCCAAAGGAAATGGAAATAAACGGAAACAAAATTAAACAACTTAAAAAAACGCACATATAAAGATTTCTCTACAGATGTATACTGCCATTGAATGCATAAAGAAAAGAGAAATACGCAGATTTATCCATTACAACATCGCCACCGCCAACACCGTTAACAACCGCCACAACAACCTTTCCTCTCCACTTCCCTGTGAGGTAAATATGGGACATGGAGAAAAACTCACTCCCTAAAGAAGGCCTTTGCTTTATGAACTCATTCCCTTCCGTCCTTTCGTTTGCCTGCGTGGGTACATAAAAAGAGGCTGACAACAACTCTGCGCTCAAAAGTGCATATGCATGCGTGCATGTCGTACCATGCATGCCGATTTGTCAAGCAGTGAGCTACTCAGCCTTTGAGTGATCAGCTTACCAATGCCGCTCTCCCAAGCACAGATGGGTCTAGCTCTGTGCTTGAGTACATGTGTGGGTGAGTGATAAAATGTTTGTAGCTTGCCTTAAGTCTTATGGCAAAGCTGAGTACAGCAAAGGAAAAACATCTCCGAATCGGCCATAAAGCCTTAAAGCTCACACTACACTGAGGCCTGGGGAACAGAAAAAAACTGGCAAGGCAGCTAATGTGGACTGTACGTACGAACAAAGTCTCGCAATCACCACACACGCATACATGCATACACTAGAAAATATGCATACACAAAACGAGAAAAGTCGAAGGTGGACTTGCCAAACATAATTCTCCACATAAACTAAAGTGTGTATATGTAAGAATGTATGCGACAGTGGCAACACCAGTCCCACATGATAAGAGCATATGCGAATGTGACTTGTTATAAGAACATGAATACGTATGAGTCATTCCATCCAAGAATAAGAAAGACAGACAGTCGCATAAACCGACTAAGGTTTACCCTCACTTTCTGAGTAATAGAATATGAACAAATAAAAAATGTCAGTCAGGTAAACCGACTAAGGCATACTTATCTTACTTTGTGATCAATGTAAATATGCACTGATATGTGTACTAATATTATTACGTATTTAATTTTGGAATGTCTTGGCTCTTTTTGCATGGTAGGTACTAAAACGGTTATGGTGATAACTCGCATTTTTAACAGGACTGTATGTATATAATTCAATGTTTAAAGATGATTTCATGTAAATGTTGAACGCGTCTGCGCCCCGAATGGTTCAAACGCTGGGTCCAATTTTGGCATACTCTATCCAACATATCGGCAGGTATCTCACGAATAAATTCTTCAATATTGAGTTCCAGTGCGTCAACCGTTGCGGGCTTGTCCCTATACACATGCGCCTTAACATAACCCCACAAAAAATATTCTAAAGGCGTTAAATCGCACGATCTAGGCGGCTAATTGAACGGCCTAAACGTGAAATAAACTGTTCACCGAACTCAAAATTCAATAAAAATAATAATACAAATTTTATGGTTTTTCTCACTGTGGAGTTGAGCTGAAGATCAAAGAATTCCTTCAAAGTGAAGGAAGGTATTTTTGAATAGTCAAGTGAAAAAGAAAACCACCTTGAGATTCAACATCAGCCAATGCATGACTTTTCGTTGGTGGTTAGTCAACTCTTCGGGTGCAGTAATGTTCTTTTTGGCCTGCGGTCCACATGTCATTACTTCTACTTATACGAAAGTTATTCCAAATTTACATATAGGAATTGTTTTTCAAGTAAGAGTAATTTCAAGTCAATCGCCTGCCGCCGTGTTCTTTTTCCCTCGACAATTCAAAGTAGTTTTTGTTGTTGGTAAATGCTTTGTTTACACGAACAACAGCTTTCGTTCTATTCCACTATATTAGTGGTAGATTTGAAAGTAATGTAGAGTACTGCACTAAAGCAACAATGCGGTGAGTATTCTTTAACGATGCCTTGGCTCGTGGCGACGTTCTATTTTGATGATTCCCTATGCGGGATTGATCTGTTATTGATGTTATTTTATGGTTTTTCTCACTGTGGAGTTGAGCTGAAGATCAAAGAATTCCTTCAAAGTGAAGGAAGGTATTTTTGAATAGTCAAGTGAAAAAGAAAACGACCTTGAAATCCAACATTAACCAATGCATGACGTTTCGTTGGTGGTTAGTCAACTCTTCGGATGCAGTAATGTTGTTTTTGGCCTGCGGTCCACATGTCATTACTTCTTCTTATACGAAAGTTATTCCAAATTTACATATAGGAATTGTTTCTCAAGTAAGAGTAATTTCAAGTCAATCGCCTGTCGCCGTGTTCTTTTTCCCTCCACAATTCAAAGTAGTTTTTTTTTCTTCAGCTATGCTAAATTTCATCACAATCGTACCATAAATACGACCTGCACTTTGATCACAAGAATACATGGACAGACGGACATGGCTAAATCGACTCAAAAAGTGATTCTATGTCGATCGGTATAATAAACTATGGTACTATTTCTTCTCTTTTGGACGTTACAAACAAATGCACAGAGTCATAATACCCTGTACCACAGTCTGTTGTAGGGTATACAAATGGCAAGTTCGAGTAAGTGGTACCAAAAGGGGCGTAATAATAAGACTTATTTTTCGACGCTATGTACATATATGCTATAAAAAATCATAATGTACAACATTTTACGTATATATGTAAGTATTTATGAACTAGTATTCACGTTAAAAGCCGTTAAATTTTCGTACGAAATGTAACCATTGTGTGGGAGGTACCAAAAGGTACTATAAAACAAGTATACTGTGCAAAATTTCTAGTATTTGTATGCACTGGTATTATAGTTATAAGCTGTTAATATTTGGTTAAATCTTTCACAAACTGATAGCGACTAACAAAGTAATACTATATGCGGAATATTAGAAGACTTCGATTGGTAGTATAGATGTTATTAAAGAAACAAATTCCACCAAAATTTAACCATTTGTTGAGGGAGGTACTTGAAGCGGTGGACCAATATGGCCCATTTTCAAATGTAGCCTGAGATAAAAATAATTTTTCCACATACACAATTTGAAGTCAATTGGTTGCTCCTTTCGAGAGTTATCGTGCGCACCAGCAAGCAGACAGACACACAGACAGACGGACGGACATTGCACATCCGACTTAAAATTACCCAAAACGGGTAACCGCTGAAAAATATTGTCAAAAAAATAATAGAATAACTGGGAATACCAGATAAAGCCTGATAAAATGTGGAAGAGTTTTATCCCCTCTGAAAAATCGTAATTAAATACAAAAAATACATCACTATTCTACAAAAGGTGTATTCGCCCTAGATATTCTAAGATATATCTAAAGCGTATTCAAGTAATCCAGAATAACAACTTGACATCAATGTATGACATAGGTAAACGATTCTACACTGTCCACTTACACCAACGATTTATGGAGGAAATGCTTACAAATTTTGTTCACAAGATAACTTTTTTGCTTATCTATGTTTTGGTTATAACAAAATTTGCAAGAGTAGCTAAGCAACTGTAACTTGAAACTGACATTCACATATTCACAGTAAAAATTTTACGTTCGAAATATAAGAGGTTTTCTCTTTTCGTTTTTCCTCACAATGTTAATATGATATGAAGATGTTAAGATTAAGATAGGAAACCGAATATTTTCCACATTAAACATTCTTATTTGTTGTAATAATTATCTCAAAACTTGATTAACATTAGAATTATAAACTATTTATACCCTCACTTTAGTGTGACGATGGTATATATCATTTGCTACGGAAAAAAGTGTAACACATCGAAGGAGTGACCTAAGACCCCAAGTATGTTCGGAGGAAAACCGTTTTGGGTCATTTTAAGTCGAATGAGCAATGTCCGTCCGTCTGTCTGTCTGTCTGTCTGTCTGCTGGCTGGTGCGCACGATAACTCTCGAAAGGAGTAACCGATTGACTTCAAATTTGGTATGTGGTAATATTTTTTTCTATCTCCGGCTAAGTTCGAAGATGGGCCATACTGGTCCACTTCTTCTAGTACCTCCCCCACAAAGGGTTAAAATGTTGTGAAAAATTTATTCTTTAATAACTGCTATACTGCTTATTCGAATCTTCTGTCGCTATCAACTCGAGAAAAATGGGCGAAGTTGCCACGTCCCTTTTGGTACCTCCCACAAAAACTCACCGTTTTGCACCAAAAGTTAACAGCTTATAACATTAATAACAGTGTTTAAAAAAACTTGAAATTTTGTACAGTATTATGCTTTTATATTGCCTACAGTCAAGGGAAAAATTGGCGTTGTTGCAACGCCCTTTTTGGTACCTCCCACACAAAGGTACCTTTTTGCACCAAAAGTTAACAGCTTATAACATTAAAACCAGTGTATAAAAATACTTGAAATTTTGTACAGTGTAATGTTTTTATAGTGTCTATAGCCCTGTGAAAAATTGGCGTTATCGCCACGCCCCTTTTTGTACCTCCCACAAAAAATGCCCAAATCATGCCACAATTTAATATCTCATAACGTTTTTACCAGTGCACATAAATGCTTATAATTCGGCACAGTGCAATGAATTTAAAGTATCTAATGTTCAGCGAAAAATAGGTGTATTTGATAAACCCCTTCTGGTACCTCCCACACAAATTGACAGAATAATTCGAGTAATATTCAATATTACATTACTCACAAAGTGAGGGTATATCTTAGTCGGTTTACCCGACTGAAACTTTCTTACTTGTTTTTATTGTATTAATGGCAGATGAAAAGATACATTTTTGTTTTCTCTTTTCTTACGAATTAAGGAATACATATTTTTTTGCTAAAGTTAGTTTTTGTAGAAATTAGAGCAAATATTCAAATTTAAAGAGAAGTGACTGGTTCCCTTGCTACTAATTTTTAGATTATGCATCGATTTTCTTCGGAATGACCTCATTTTATTCACGACCGATCAAACTTTACGATCAAGTTATAAAAATATAACAATTGTGCGTTGTTAGATGCTTTTATTTAAAAAATATTTAAATTTTCTCCAAAAATATGATTTTTCGCAATATTTTGGTATAACTCGAGGACTATTTATCCGAATTAGTTCAGCAAAATTTTAAAGAATTCAAAATTACGTAGCCACAAACCATTTCCCATCAGTTCAGCGGTTTCGCCGAAATATCTTACAAAACATTGCACAAAATCTTATTTTTTGAGAAATTTTTAATAAATTTCAAACAAAAGATCTATAAAATAATTAAAAAATGTAAAATTGTTATATTTTTATGATTTTATCGTAAAGTCTTGTCGGCCATAAATTAAATGACCCCATTCCGAAGAAAATCGACGCATACTTTAAAGAGTTGTAGCTAATTTAGTAATGTTTTAACTTTAAAACCTTTTGATCGATGTAAAATCTACAAAAACAATCTGTAAAAACTAAAAATGGATATTTTGGCGTTTTTTATGTCTAACATCAGCATCTATACATTAAACCAAAAAACCCAAGAAAAAAGTTTGTTCTTTTCGACCGGTTTTATAATGTGAAATAATAATATGAATTAATAAAAAACCAGTAAGGAAAGACAGAAATTTGGGCGAGGCCGACTACATTATATCCTACACCTCCGTAACAATGTGAAAAGTGGCATTGTGATAATAATTTGGAATAATAGGTTTCCTTTTAGTTAACAAACAAAGCTCCAACTCTTCACCAAGGCTTATTCCAAGGAGCAGCAGAAGATGTTGATCATAATAAACTAGATATGAAACGATAACCTTAAAATGCGCAGGATTCTTTCATAGATCAAGAATCGAAAGGAACCAGCAGATGGACAATAAATAATATAAACAGATTTTTGTCAACTTGCATCAAAAACCTAATTTCTGCCAAATTATATAAAGATCGGATGTAAAATACAGTTTCAATAGCATTTATATTTTATATCGCACCTGTTCAACGAAAGGGTAACAACTCGAAATGAAAACAAGTAAAAAAGTTAAGTTCGGCCATGTCGAGTCTTATATACCCTCCACCACGGATTGCATTCAATTCTATTACTGGAAAAACCTTTGGATATGGAGCAAATGTTCGAACCATCCTTTTGGTAGAAGCAAACATTGAAAAAAGAAGCTGCAATTTTTAACCAAATTTTAGGCCCCAAATTTTTCAGCCAAACTCTTCATCTGAAAAATGAAGTACTTATGGCTTAAATAAGCATATTTGTGGGCTACCTCTACACGGGGACTGCAACAAAATATAAACTGACTAAATTTTCTTGCCAAAATAGAATACAAACTGCAAAGTTTCAGCTAAATTGCTTAGAAAATATGGTGCGTATGGCTAAACAAGCGTTTTTGGGAGCGACATCTATAGGTGGACTATAACAGAATATGAACTGATTTACAAAATTTTTGCTGTGATGAATTATTGTCTAAATGAAATACAAACTGCAAAAATTCGTTTAAAATGCTTACAAAATGTGGAATTTATGGTTTAAATAAACTTATGTATTTTGGAGCGACCTCTATAGGGTGACTATAACAAAATATGAACCGATTTGCAAAATTTTTACTGTGATGAATTCTAGTCAAAAAAAAATACAAACTACAAAGTTTCAGCAAAATTTCATTAAAAACCTGGAACTATGGCTCAAAAACCGTATTTTGGAGGAACCTCTACAGGGGAGCTATATCAAAACATTGACCGATATGGCCCATTTGCAATCCTAAACGACCTGCAACTATAAGAAGTATTACTACCAAATTTGGTCATTTTAGCTCTATTGTTAAGGACTGTAGCGTGATTTCAACAGCAGTAGCGTTTCAAATTAGGACTCTCTGCTAAATTTCGTAATGATTGGATATAAAATACAACTTCTATAGAGCTTTGATGTCATATCGGGAGAAACATACGAGTATGTATATATGGGGCCATATCTAAATCAGAACCCATTTCAGTATTTTCAATAGATTTCGTCCTTAGGCCAAACAAGATATACGTGCCAAATTTTATCGCGATTAGATAATAATTGCTATCTGTACTTCGATTAAAAGGATATGCGAACAGACAGACGGATAAACGGACATAGCTAAATCGACTCAGATAGTTAATCCAAATAAATGTTTACTCAAATTTAGGAAAATTTAATAAAGTTTAAGCAATAAGAATTGTTGGTATTTTTTAGTCCTTTCCGTCCATTTCTTTCCGATGTTTGATCACCTCCTCCATTTATATTTTGGAATCTCTTACCACTTGCTCTTATTATATTATGGAATCTCTTACCACTTGCTCTTATTATATTATTACACACGAAATGTTCAATATTATATGTATAAAATTTTACCTCCGCTCCGAATGTGATTCGATCCCAGAACCTTCCGTTTTGTGAGCCACATGTTTACCAACTGAGCTATGGAGACACATAAATTTTTGTGAAAAATTTGTTTTTAAAAACAATTTATGTTCACTTGAATTTAATAAAAGGATTGCCATCATTGAATGATAAATAGTGTTGCCATATACTATATTTATAGGCGACAAAAAATTGTATTATGAATGACATTTTCATATCATATCTAAATGAGTTCCGTAGCTCGATATATGTATAGTGTGTCTGGTTCACAATCATAAGGTTGTCGGTTCGTCTAACGTCATGGGCGTAACATTTTTAATGTTTCGCCATAAATTTAAGTTTTTGCAAGTAACAAAAATAAAAATTGCGGAATGAAAAAGGACATAGTTAATATTTCCTTGATTTAGTATGTTTTTCTAATTTTGAGTTCAAATTCATGGACTCGAAATGAGGATTCATGATTATTTTTAGTTAAAAAACTCATGCTTTCCATTTTTAGTTCATAATTTCCTTGTGTCTATGTTGGGTGTCCACCGCATATGTCAAAATTTGATAAATTTATGAATATTCGAACTATTTTCAAAAAATATTATTTTAGTAAAAATATGTCCTCATTTTTAGTTAATGAACTATTATGCATATCCCCCTAAACAATAAAATTTAGTAGTACTATGTACAATTTCCCAGTTTTAAGAAAAAATTAACTCAATATGAATAAAAACATTGAACTAAATTGGAGTACGGATTTTACTAAAATTTAGGAAATACATTTTTTGAGTGTAAGCGGTAAACATTTTCCGGCCAATTTTAGCATATTATCAGTCTATTTTCCAGCACCAAAGTATAGCTTCATATAGGATGTGAATAATATCTAGAACGAAATGTACGAGTAGTGTTTCATTAATTCGTCCTCATTCAATTTGAACTTATTTCCCCTTACTAAGTGTTTGCAATTTTTTGTTTGCTTTGTTTATGTTTTGTTTATTTGTCCATATTTAAAATGTACTTAAAAGCCAAAATGTTAAAAGCTACAACCGCACCATTATAAAACATACGCACTCATACACTCGCATGGCCAACAGCATTGCCATACGTTTTGCGATTGCATATGAAGTCGCATATGGTGACCGCTGTTGTTCGCAACGTTTGTCCCTTTTAGCCACTTTAGTTGCTGTTGTTTTAGCTTTTGACGGGTTGACTGCATTCACAAATGAATAAGCAGAAATATGAGCAGCTCATGTGTTGGTTTTGTTGTTGTTTTGTTCTGTTCTGTTCTGTATTTTTTTAAGTTTTTGTTAAATAGCCATTCATTGCCGTTAATATGGACACATAAAAATGAATAAGGCAAGAGGGTTATCGAATAAATTATAAAACTTTCTTTTCTTCAACGAAAACTAGAGAAAAGATCTTGAGTCTAAGAAAGTGCAAAAACCAAATATGTACACGCTGAAAAAAAATCGCATCTGTAGTATATTGTCCTAAACATATTCGGCTTGAAACGTATATATGTTTAGATTACACACTAAACATATAATATTTGGTATTTGTTCTATACAAATCTTTGTTTACAACCCAATATATTTTTATTTGGGACTATTATTTAAAAAAAAAAATATTTATTTGCATTTAAATATTCAGAAAATATAAAAATTTTGTTTAATTTTTCATGAATGCAAAGTAAATTTTTTAGAAATTGTTAATGTTGGTAAAATAATAAATAATAATAATTGAAATCGTATATTCTTGGATCAAAATAAATAACTTGGAGGATTGCTAACTAATGATGACTTGGAATACTCAGAAATTTGAAATGATTGATTTAGTATAGAAGTTAATGCTGCACATGGTATCATAACTGTGAGATACAAATCGAAAACAAGGAAAAATTAAAACTGAAATTCCAAAAAGGTCAGCAAAAGTTTTGATATTAAAAAATATATTTGGAGAAATTCCCAAACAGTAATTTTATTTCTATTTAAACACATATTTTATTTGAGAAATTTAGTTTGCAAATATATTTTGGTATAATATATTAATATATGTGTTCCAAATATATTTTGTCGATTTTCAAATAAAATTTATTTGCTAGAAAATACATAATATTTAAAAATTTTTGTTCCAAATATATTTTCTTTCGTTTCAAACATATAAAAAAGGCGATTTTGCCCCGTGTACTATAAAAGCAAATCGAATAAAACAATGATAGATATGGGTTTTTAGAAAACAGTTAACGTTCAATGCAACATTAAATATGAATATAGGTTCTAATGATCGAAAGATGATAATAGTTCACGCTGAAAAAAAATCGCTTCTGTTGTATATTGTATCAAACATATTCAGCTTGAAACATACATATGTTGAAGGTACACTCCAAATATAAAATTCTTGACACAAAGAAATATTATATCTTTAGGAGGATGTAGTTCTAAATAAAAGTGTGTCTACATCCAAATATTTTTTTAGTTGGAACTATTATTTTCGAAACAAAGATTAATTTATGTCTAAATATGCTGTCAATGTATCAATGCCTTAAATTAAAGGCAAATTGGGTCAAAAATAGAGAGGATCGGATTAGTGGGCGTGACCCAGCCCGTAGAAGCCAAATTTTTAAATTGAGCAATTTTGTGTATGGGGAAAATATATCAAAAGGCCCACTTTTTTCCATTTTATTCCGATCGCGTAAATACTTGGTGGGATTGCAGAAGTACTATGGGAATGAGTTGTGCCAAAAATACAGCTCCCTAAAGTAACAGATTGCGAGGTTATAGCGCGCCAAAGTTTGCAATTTTGACTATTGTATCTCCTGACTACGTGGACCGATTTAAACGAAACGTTGCTTATATGACAGCTATTTAGAAACGCACAAAATGTACACTGATAATTTTTTGCAAATATTTAATTTTGCAAATCTGACGATTTTCCTCAAATTTGGCAGTGTTCATTCATGAACTAAGCCTCTTTCTGCCGAATTTCATACTGATCGTATATACAATACAATTTTTACAGCGCTTACATGGCAAATCGGGCGTAATATACGTATGGGACCTATATCTGAATCTGAACCGATTTCCACTAATTTCAATAGGGATCGTTCTCGAGTCAAAAAAGAGCACTGTGCTAAATATTATCACAATCGGATAATAAATACGACTGCACTTTGATTTCGCTATTTTCGCTTGTTAGTTCTTTCTCAAGTGTCACAGGTCAAAAATTATATCTTTCTCAAATTCTCAGAAAATGTTGCCCTAGTATGTGGAAGTAATGACGCAAAATATTTAAAAAATTATGAAAATTTGAGGCAGGGGGCGATGTCAAAGTTCAGAAAAATATATTTTTTCTTCGGTAATGGTTTTTTGAAGTCAATTTTAATGCTACAAAGCATAGGACATTGAAAATAGAAAATAACATTTCTTAAAGATTTTCCACGCACTTTTCATATAAAATACTAATGTTATCCAAACATAAAAAATTTAAGGAAAAAAATTATATCGATTCTGAGATATCGCAATTTATATTTTTATATCCGCGAAAAGTGACCGAAATAAACGGTTTTAGATAAAATTAGTAAGGGGTTTTCCAATAGGGATGATATGATTTTGAAGTGACGTTTCGACCATTTGTAATATGTCATGATCTGTTATTTGTTTTTCATTGTATTCAGTAGTGTTTACAATTTCATCATGGAGAGATATACGCAAGAACAACGTTTACGAATTATTACTTTTTATTATGAAAATAATCGTTTTCGTGAACTTTTGCCATTTTATGAACGTAATAATCGTCCTAGTGTGCTCGCTATTCGTCGAATTGTTGAAAATTGTGAGCTTAAATTTGTTTACATAATGTGCAAGTGCCAATAAGACAAATATTGCTGCCGTTCAGGCAAGTGTTGCTGAAGACCACAATTTGTCGATTCCAAGACGTTCGCAGCAATTGGGACTGTTTCAAACCACAACCTGACGGATTTTGAGAAAGGATTTGGGTATGCATCCGTATAAAATTGTTCTCACTCAAGAACTGAAGCCATTGGACCACCGAAAACGTCGTGAATTTGCTGATTTTGACTTGGAACAACTTGAAAACGATAAAGATTTTTTTAAGAAAATCATCTACTCCAATGAGGCTCAGTTTCATCTAAGTGGTGCGGTAAATAAACAAAACTGTCGATTCTGGTGCGAAGAAAATCCACAAATTATTCATGAAAAACCATTACATTCACCTAAATTGAAAGTTTGGTGCGGTTTTTGGTCAGGTGGAATCATCGGTCCGTACTTCTTTCGAAATGAAGCTGGTAACACTGTTACTGTCAATGGAGAGCGGTATAGATCGATGATAATCAACTATTTGTGGCCGAAATTGGAAGAAGTTGATCTTGAGAACATTTGTTTCCAACAAGACGGGGCTACGTGCCACACAGCAAATGAAACAATTGTATTGTTGCGAGAAAAGTTTGGAGATTCGATTATTTCAAGAAATGTTGATATTGAATGGCCTCCAGGAAGTTGTGATTTAACACCATTAGACTATTTCTTGTCGGGTCATTTGAAGTCATTGGTCTTTCGAAATTTGAATTACCTTAACAATAAGTGTGTTTTTTTCCAAAGAAATCATATCACATCCTATATCTATTTTTTATTAAAAATAGGCGGAAAAATCTTTAAGAAATTATATTTTATATTTTCAATGCCTTTTGCTTTGCAGCATTTAAATTGACTTGAAAAAAACATTACTGGGGAAACCCCCTATTCTTTTGAACTTTGACCTTGCCCCCTGCCTCCATTTTTCATTTATTTTTTAATATTGTGGATCAGTGAATAGTGACAAATGCTCTTTTACGAGGCACTCCCATCGCACGATTGGAATGAAAATGAAATAAGTTGGCCTTTTGACGTGTTTTTCCCCGTATCGGACCATTGCGCTTATCCCCGGCCATATAAGCCAAATTTTGAATTTGAGATACCTTGAACAATTTGTTAGCGGAGGTGCTGTAAGTTGTGTATCAGGTGCACGGGGCAAAATCGCCTTTTTTGATATGTTTGAATAGAAAGAAAATATATTTGGAACACAAATTTTTAAATATTATATATTTCTGAGCAAATAAATTTTATTTGAAAATCAATAAAATATATTTGGAACTCGTATATTAATATGTTACAACATATAATATTTGCAAACTAAATTTCTCTAATAAAATATGTATTTGAATACAAATAAAATGATTGTTTAAGAATTTCTCCAAATACATTTTATTTAAAAAATATTTTCGAAACTTTTGTTGAATTTTCGAATTCCAATTTTGTTTTTTTTTTTTTTTTTTTTGGTTTGAACCTCCCAGTTATGATACCAAATTCAGCAATAACTTATGTTTTAAATCAATCATTTAAAATTTCTGAGTATTCCTAGCCATCATTGGTTGTCAGTCATCCATGTATGCATTTCGATCCAAGATTTATTATTTTATTTATTTATTATTACGTTAATTTTTTTTTAAAAATTAACTTTGAATTACCGAAAAAATTTACACAATTTAGGTATTTTCTGAATACTTCAAGGCAAATACATATTTGTTTCCGAAAAAATAGTCCAAAATAAACACATATTGAGATGTAAACAAAGATTGGTTTAGAACAACATCTTCCCAAATATATAATTTTTGTGTGTACCAAATATTATATGTTAAATATTATATGTTTATATCCTAAAGATATATATGTTTCAAGCCGAATATGTTTGCCACATTATACTACAGAAGCGATTTTTTTCAGCGTGTGGCAGTCCACATGATTGGTACAAAAATTGACGGGAACGAAGTGGACTGGGTCCAGCTAGTAGTGTATGGAGAATGAATGTAGATTGAAAAATTAAATTATTGTAATACCCTACATTCTAACATGGTATTATAACTTTGTTCACTTTTTGGTAATACAAAAAAGGAGAAGAAGTAGATCCATAGTTTATTATACTGACCGGCTTAGCTATGCCCTGGCTTTTTTTAGCTATGCCCTCAGTCTGCTTATTCGTCAGTCTGTCCGCCCCACCTATTTGTTCTTCCCTATTTTTGATCTATGTAAGACTACTGCGCGTTTTAGGGTTTGCCCTGGCTTTTTTTTTAGCTATGCCTTCAGTCTGCTTATTCGTCAGTCTGTCCGCCCCACCCATTTGTTCTTCCCTATTTTTGATCTATGTAAGACTACTGCGCGTTTTAGGGTTACCATTTTTACCGTCTTTACTTACTGGTTTTACCAAAAAAATAATCTATATATATAAAAGAGAGTGTCTGTTTGTGGGTTTGTTTGTGGGTTTGTATGTTTGTTCCGTATAGACGTCTAAACGGCTAGACCGATCATCTTGAAATTTTCACTGAATGTACATGTGAAAGGGGTGCTGAAAATAGGGTACTTGAATTTTCGATATATCAAGTGGGCGTGGACCCGCCCATATGGGTCAAATTTTGGTATTGAGAAAAATTTTTAGCTAGAGTGCTGAAATTTTGTGTGTATGCATTTAGTGTCAGATTATGTGAATTTTCAAAAAATGGGCGGAATCGGACCAATGGGCGTGGCCCCGCCCATACAAGCCAAATTTTGAAATTTAAATACTTTCCACAATTTATTAGCGAGAGTTCCGTAGTTTTGTGTATATGTATCAGGTGACAGTCTACGTGATTGGTCCAAAAATGGGCGGGATCGGACCAATGGGCGTGGCCACGCCCACATAGACCAAATTTTGAAATTGTTATATCTTGCACAATTTGCTAGCTAGAGTGCTGTAATGTTGTACATATGTATCTGGTGAAAGTCCACGTGATTGGTCCAAAAATTGACGGGATCGGACCAATGGGCGTGGCCCCGCCCACATGGACCAAATTTTGAAATTTTGATATCTTGCACAATTTGCTAGCGGGAGTGCTGCAATGTTGTACATATGTATCTGGTGACAGTCTACGTGATTGGTCCAAAAATGGGCGGGATCGGACCAATGGGCTTGGCCCCGCCCATATAAGCCAAATTTTGAAATTTTGATATCTTGCACAATTTGCTAGCGGGAGTGCTGCAATGTTGCGTATATGTATCTGGTGGCATTCTGCGTAATTGGTCAAAAAAAGGGCGGGATCGGACCAATGGGCTTGGCCCCGCCCATATAAGCCAAATTTGGAAATTGATATATCTTGCACAATATGTTAGCGAGAGTGCTGGAATTTTGTGTATATGTATCAGGTGACAGTCTACGTGATTGGTCCAAAAATGGGCGGGATCGGACCAATGGGCGTGGCCCCGCCCACAAAGACCAAATTTTGAAATTTCGATATCTTCCACAATTTGCTATCGGGAGTGCTGCAATATTGTGTATATGTATCTGGTGGCATTTTTCGTAATTGGTAAAAAAATTGGCGGGATCGGACCAATGGGCGTGGCCCCGCCCATATAAGCCAAATTTTGAAATTGTTATATCTTGCACAATTTGCTAGCTAGAGTGCTGTAATGTTGTACATATGTATCTGGTGAAAGTCCACGTGATTGGTCCAAAAATTGACGGGATCGGACCAATGGGCGTGGCCCCGCCCACATGGACCAAATTTTGAAATTTTGATATCTTGCACAATTTGCTAGCGGGAGTGCTGCAATGTTGTACATATGTATCTGGTGACAGTCTACGTGATTGGTCCAAAATTGGCGGGATCGGACCAATGGGCTTGGCCCCGCCCATATAAGCCAAATTTTGAAATTTTGATATCTTGCACAATTTGCTAGCGGGAGTGCTGCAATGTTGCGTATATGTATCTGGTGGCATTCTGCGTAATTGGTCAAAAAATGGTCGGGATCGGACCAATGGGCTTGGCCCCGCCCATATAAGCCAAATTTGGAAATTGATATATCTTGCATAATATGTTAGCGAGAGTGCTGGAATTTTGTGTATATGTATATGGTGGCAGTCTGCGTGATTGGTCCAAAAATGGGCGGGATCGGCCCAATGGGCGTGGCCCCGCCCACATAGACAAAATTTTGATATCTTGCACAATTTGCTAGCGGGAGTGCTGCAATGTTGCGTATATGTATCTGGTGGCATTCTACGTAATTGGTGAAAAAATGGGCGGGACCGGACCAATGGGCGTGGCCCCGCCCATATAAGCCAAATTTTGAAATTGAGATATTTTGCACAATTTGTTAGCGAGAGTGCTGGAATTTTGTGTATATTTAAACGGTGGCAGTCTACGTGATTGATCCAAAAACGGGCGGGATCGAACCAATGGGCGTGGCACTGCCCATATAAGCCAAATTTAAAAAATGTGATATCTTGCACAATTTGTTAGCGAGAGACCTGGAATTTTGTGTATATATATCCGTTGGCGATCTACGTGATTGGTCCAAAAATGGGCGGGTTCGGACCAATAGGCGTGGCCCCGCCCACAATGACCAAATTTTGAAATTTTTATATCTTGCACAATTTGCTATCGGGAGTGCTGCAATGTTGTGTATATGTATCTGGTGGCATTCTACGTAATTGGTCAGAAAATGGGCGGGATCGGACCAATGGGCGTGGCCCCGCCCTTATAAGCCAAATTTTGAAATTGATATAACTTGCACAATTTTTTATCTAGAGTGCTGTCATGTTGTAGATATATATCTGGTGACAGTCCACGTGATTGGTCCAAAAATTGGCGGGATCTGACCAATGGGCGGGCCACCGCCAATATAAGCCAAATTTTGAAATTGAATTATCTTGCTTATTTTGTTAGCGAGAGTGTTGAAATTTTGCGTATATGTATCTGGTAGCAGTCTACGTGATTGGCTTTCAAATGGGCGGAATAGGACCAGTGGGCGTGGCCCAGCCCATATTTTGATATATCTTGCAAGTATTATGTAGGAAATACATGAACAAAAATGCTCGGTATGCGATAATTACAGCTGCTCACTCCAATACAATCGCAATATGATAATGTGATGCAATATCAATGAAACAAGAATTTGGAAATTTTATAAGTATACATTTCTATTTTCTGGACTTTCCACTGAATTCGGTATTTTTTCATTCAGTGAATTTATTACTAATACCAGTAAGGAAAGGCAGAAAGTCGGGCGGGGCCGACTATATAATACCCTACACCTCCCTAACAATGCGATAAGGGTCATTGCGATAATAATTTGGAATAATTGGTAAATGTATTTTGAACCGATAATCGCAAAATTAAGCAATATTCGTTCCTAAATTGAGAAAAATCTTTCTGGAGAACTTTGTAATGATCGGAAGTTTCGTACTGATCGGATATAAAACACAGTCTCTACAGCGCTTACATGTCAAATTGGGGGTAACATATATATATGGGGGCTATATTTAAATCTGAACTGATTTTCTCCGAATTTTGCGGCATTCCTTCATGTAATAAGAAACCTCTTTCTGCCGAATTTCTTACTGATCGGATATAAAATACAGTTTCTACAGCGCTTGAATTTCAAATCGGGGGTAACATATATATGGGGACTATATCTAAATCTGAACCGATTTTCTCCGAATTTTGCAGTATTCCTTCATGTAATAACAAACCTCTTTCTGCCGAATTTCGTACTGATCGGATATAAAATACAGTTTCTACAGCGCGAATTTTGACATGGGCAGCGAAGCGCACCGGGCTCAGCTAGTATTTAATAATTCTCATTTTCTCCTCAAATTAAATGGTAGTTTGCTATCAATGGCTGTCAAACACAAACTAACGTACATACCCAATTACAATTTGAAGTTGACAGATGTCAAGTGACATATGCCTCTTGACAGGAGCAGTATTGCCATTTCTCTTAAGAAGGGGAAAATTAAAAAAGTCACTGACGGTTCAGATTTAGATATATTCGGCATATACATATTTTTTCATTCTGGAATAAGTTTCTTTGCAATCTAAAAGGAATTTGGCAAATAATTTAAGCTATAATTAGTATTTTTATGAGAAGTCTGTGGAAAATGCTTTAAAGAACGATATTTCCTCTTGTCAATTCGTGTGCTTATTTTAATTATTAAAAACAGCTTCAGAAAACATTACAGAGGTAAAAAATTATTCTTCCGCATTTTCAATTCAATTATTTAATATTGTGGGACATCACTCCGACATATTATTGCAACATTTTCAGAGATTTCGAGAAAGATTTAATTTAATATATAGTAAGTATTCTAAGACCAATGTAAGGCAAATTTTGTAATCGATGTGAATGTTCAATTTAATAACACTTTATGTGAACACACAAAAAGCATAAATACAACAGCACAAACGATAGGACAAAAAATATCCTTTTATTACTGCAAATGCATATTTAATACTTAAAAATGCCATAAATGCCCTTAACCGCATGCATATATGGAAATGTATATGTGTGTATATACACGTATACATACAATACGTAACGACATGCAATAGTACAATGTATAACGACAAATGTGTTGGTAAATCCGTATAACTACATTTATGTACGAATATTCATATGCACATGTATGTATTCGTCCGTTGTACGATACAAGTACTATACAGTACGTTATAGTAAAGGCGACTGCACTTGTGCAGTGGTGTGTTAAAGGTTAAAGTTGACATTTTGACAAAAAAAAAAATACCCAAACAAAGCTTCATATAAATGCGAGTTTCAATGGCCAAGTGTGAGAGAGTGGGTTTGTGTATGGGATTTAATAAGCTTTAGTAGTTCTCGGTTTTCTCTTTTTTTCCCATCTCTCTATAAATTTTGTATTGTCCTTGCCGTTATATTGTGACAGGAAAATAACATCAAAAGGAAGTTCTCATTGTCGTTGTGCCACGAGCGGTAATTTTCATTAACCTTGATAAGGAATTTTCACAAAAAGTCCAACAACCAAAGCCATTGAAAGAGGGAGAGAGTGAGTGAGAGTCGATGGCAGTGCTCTGCATTGCACCGCATAATGCGGTGGTAAAAGCCAATTAAATTTTATTTACACTTTGACTGTTCAGGGTTGTGTATAATTTACCAGTTTCCTCTTCAGATGTCAAGTCATTCAAATTGATAATATCTATTGGGTCGTTTGAATTTTATTGAATATGGGTGGCAGCATTTGCGGTCTATGATATTTTACAATTTAGCTGCGATTAAAATTTTCTAACCAGATGGATTTAAATTAAAAAAAATATTTCTAGAAAGAATTAGCAACAAGTCAAATACATTTGCTTCTTAAATAGAAGTGAATAGTGTCAGATATTAAAACTTAGTTAATTCGACATTTTCCATCAGTTATTATTCACAAACAATAAAGATAGTTCAATCTTATATTGTACTCACTCATATACGGTAATTGCTGTGCTGTCGCATCTACGAATTAACTATATCTTAATTAGTCTATTCAGCGTCTGCTCGCTAGAGGACGCTAAACAGCAAGTCTCAGGGCCACAAATATAATGAAGTTTGTAAACAGGGGGGCAGGAAAGAGTACCGTATCCCATAATTTGGAATCAAGGCGCGAATAGAATTCTGTTAGATCTAGTTGTGGTTGTAAAGTCGTGGCATATACGGGTGACGTTGCAATCCCATTAATTGCCAAATTTCCCTAGGACTTCAGAGACATTATACTGGTGGCTCTGAACAAATTGGCCAGACGCACACTGCTCCGTCCCCAAACTAGAATTGGACAAAATTAGAAGCAGTTTTCAGAATACAACTTCAGATAGAAACTTAATTTCTAAATGGATTTTGATGCGCTGAATTCAAAAATGTTATCAGTTTTTGCGTAACATTTATGGTTTTCTTGTAAACTCAATCTGTTTGGCTGTGTTTTTACTAAATCAATGACTACTGCAACTATGGCTGCCTACTGATAACAACAAAAAATTGCATATACAAAAAATTTTTCCTAACATTAATTTTTTTCAGATAATTTTAATACGTACAATCACTTCCGTAATTATCAGCTCCATATCAGAGTCTGCATCTTGTACTATATAATATTGTACATATTTATCTTAATTGCAACATTTCAACTGTACATTTTGCGTCAAAAGTAACGGTTAACAAAATTTGCGTAGTATTAAATGCACTACATTCACTTTCTGAGTCGATTTAGCCATTTCCGTCTGTCTGTCCATATATTCTGGTTATCAAAGTGCAGGCCGTAGATATAAAGCAATCTTTAAGAATATAGGTACAAAGGAATTTCTTAGACTGGGAACGATCCCTATTGAAAATGGGACATATAGGTTCATGTTTTGATATATCCCCCATATAAAGATCCCCACAGATGTCACTTCATGACCCTCTAGAGAACACATTTTTCAATTTATATGGCTGTAATTTAAAAATTTATACTTTATATCTGATTTAATTGTTCCTAGTAAAAATTGGGTACATCGGTTCATGTCTTGGCATAGCCCCCATATAAAGGTCACCACCAATATCACTTCCTGACCATTTAGCGAACACATTTTTAAATTTATCTGCCTGAAATTTAAAAATTTATACTTAATATTGGACCTACATAATTGTCCTTAGTAAAAGTGGGGTACATCAGTTCATGTTTTTGTATAGCCCCCATATGAAGGACCCTACCGAAGACACTTCTTGACGCTCTAGAGACAACATTTTACAATAGATCTGACTGAAATTCAAGAACTTTTACTTTATATTGCACTTTATGGCCTCTATTGAAAATATAAAGGTCACTTCCGATTATTCTACTTGGCGTTCTAGAGGACGATTTTTTAAAACTAAGTAAAACACTGCACTTTTTAAAACATTAAAATAAACAAGTTAGAAAGTTTCAGTCGGGTAAACCGACTAAGGTATACTACCCTCACCTTGAGTCTCAAAAAAATATTAGTAAATTTATTTATTTTTTGTTTAATTATTATCAATTAAAATTGCATTTAATAAATTTAAAGTATGTACTGGTACTAAAGTTCAAAGCTGTTTACTTTTGGTACAAAATGGTCCATTTGTATAAGAGGTACCAAAAGGGGCGTGCCAATAATGCCCATTTTTCTCTGGACCCTAGGTACTATAAAAGCATTGCACTGTACGAAATTTCAAGTATTTGTATGCTCTGGTATAACAATTTATAAACATTTGGTAGCTATTAACTTTTGGTTCAAAATTGTCAATTTGTGTGGGAGGTACCAAAAGGGGCGTGGCAACTTCACCTATTTTTCTCGAGGTAATAGTGTCTAATAAACTTATACTATGTGTAGAATTTCAGAGGATTCAAATAAGTAGTATAGCAGTTATTAAATAATCAATATTTCACTAAATGCTAACCCTTTGTGGGGGAGGTACTAGAAGGAGTGGACCAATATGGCCCATCTTCGAACATAGCCGGAGATAAAAGAAAATATTACTACATACCAAATTAGAAGTCAATCGGTTACTCCTTTCGAGAGTCATCGTGCGCACCAGCCAGCAGACAGACAGACGGACGGACATTGCTCATTCGACTTAAAATTACCCAAAACGGATATCCGCCGAACATACTTAGTCTCTTAGGTCACTCCTTCGATGTGTTACACTTTTGGTTCGTAGCAAAAAAAATCAAAATTCGTACTACTCCTCAACTATTCAGAAAATTCAAGAATATGCAATTCTGTTTACAAATGTGTTTTAAACAATATTTCCCATCAACTACTCACGAACGAAGCTAAAGAATCCATTTATTTTACCTACACTTTGAATTTCTTTTTAGCGCAAAGAACTTTTCTATGAACATTTTCTTTAAAATTCCTATTTTCTTCGAAGGTGTCTTGAGTATTTTGAGTATTAACTTTTGAAGTATATGCTCGATAATGCCCGGATATACTATATATATAGAAGTTGCGACCTGCAATGGTAACCGCCAGGTCGCAAACAGACCTCGACTCTCGCAGATTTCTCAACGAGATTGCTGAGCAGTTTAACATATACCTCAATGGGTACGCGGGTATAGGGATATCCCGTTGAACGTCAAAGCCGATGAAAAAAGGACGACAGTACAAATTATCGAAGAATTTGATACATATGTGAGCCACTGTTCACATGCATTCTTTGACTTAGGCAAGATGCAGTCAGGCGGTCCAATGAGAGATGGGCAGAAGTCGACTCCTTCAGGCTAGCTAGACAAATCTTGCCAAGAGACGATCTAAGAAGATAAAAATATCTCCTCACACTATACAGGAAAATACTGTCTACGTTAGTGTCCGTTAGTGTCCGTTCTAACAAAAATATTTTTTGTTTTACCCCTTTTAACACAAAACCAAATAACCGAGCGTTAGAGCTAACGAAAGTTAAATTGTATGGAATTTTACAGCTATAACCGGTACTTAGCTCTTAACCCTTTATTTGTTTTTAGTGGCCCTTAGTGTTACAAAATAAATAAATACTAACATTCTTGAGGTACAATCTATGTTAGCTATTTAGGGTGCCTAGACACGCTCAGATTGTATTGATTTCAAAATTGTTAGCGAAAAATTTCTAGTTCCTATAAGTTATGCTGGAAAAAAGCGAAAAAGATATTTTTTTTGGCATAAAATATTAATAAACTTTGTTCAGCATATTCTTGGCAACATTATTGGCAAATATAGTTAAGCGGTATCACCAAGTCTTAATTAGCTGTTGGACAAAAATGGATGACACCTTTTTCGAGGGGCCCACTAATTTTTAGAATATCTTACGGCCCTTATAGAAATTGGTCATAAATTTCGCCAAACCGAGTATAGGGTTATACTATCCTTTGGTATTAGAATAGAACCTATATTGTCAAGTACGTGTATTTTTTGCACTGCTATACAAATTTAAAGTATTTTTGTTTTTTTGGCAACAGTGCACTAGAGCACTTTTAAAACCGCAGTAGCATTCATAAAATCGCAATAGCAGCAGCTCTGCTGACAAGTTTTTTTGTCATACCATCATGAGAAAAGTTTGCATTCCTTAGCATTATTGAAGCAAATTGGTCTTAATCCTAGGAACAAATTTAAATTTTTCGTTATTATACTGTGTAATGTGATTTGGGGGTGTCAAGTTTTTACTTTCTACTTTCCAACGCATACCCTTTACTTACATATATCACTTTTCAACTTAATTTATTTATAAAAATGTAAAAGTACATAGTACTGATATTTATATTCCATTATTTTTGTACAAATTTCAATTGAACATGATTTAGTCCTAAATCATTCTAATTTAATATTCCCCCCATGTTGGGTTTGGTTCATGCCCAATCATCTAATACATTCGTGGGCATAACAGTAATCAGCGCAGAAAAACACACTAATGCTCCGTAAAATCCCATCAAAATTGATTTATATCCAGTCAAAAACCATCAAAATAATTCCCAACATTACAGCCACTTGCACAGGTATTTATTTATACCGTAAAACAAAAAAACAATAACAGCAAAGCGAACTCCCCAAAAAAAACTATAAATTGTTTGCATATTACACATGAATGCCGTTGTAATATAAAATATTTGTACATTACCGCAATATTTTGTAAATTTCATGCAATAATAATTTTCAATTGACGGGGAAAAAGGTGAACACTTCAGTCGAAAATATATTGAATAACTGAAATTATTTTTCAATATTACCGGTGAACTCCCACCTGATGTGGTTGGGTGGGTAAACTTGCACTCAGATATACAGAAAGCCAATGATTAGAGGGGCGGTCCGTGGTTTCAATTGTAAATTACGTCAGCAATGCTTTTCATTTCACATGAATATGTGAAATTAAAGCGACCAAAAACTAAATACAAATTGATGATATAAATTCATTTATAATTTTGACTGTTTATTTCTATGTGTACAATGGGACATATTGGAAATTAGGGTACAGAGATCTTTTCTGCAAGAATTATGTGCCAGGACATTTTCAGTCATTTCAAATATGTCCATCCGTCTATCAGACAGACCGAAAATTGTATGCTCCAGTCTAGTTAAGTCTGGGAAATTTTTCCAAGTAAGAGTAAATTTTAATTACACTGCACGAATCCTGAATAGTCTATAATGTAGAAATAAACCAGTAAGGAAAGACAGAAAGTCGGGCGGTGCCGACTTTGTAATACCCTACACCTCGTTAACAGTGCGAAAATGGGCTTTGTAATAATAATTTGGAATAATTGGTTTCATTTCAGGTAAAAAAGTACTTAGCTCCACCTGCTCAGCAAGAGTTATTCCAAAGAGAAGTTGAAGATGGTGCTCATAGTAAACTAAATTAGAAATGATAACCTTGAAATGCACAATTTTTTTAACAGATCAAGAATCGGCAGGAACCGGCAGATGGAGCAAGAATTCCCTCACCTTCAGTCCCAAAAATATTCGTAAATTTATTTATTTTTTGTATTAATTATATTATTATCAAATTAAATTGAATTTAATAACTTGCAGTGGTATTAAAGTTATAGACTGTTAACTTGTGGTGCAAAGTAATCCATTTCTGCGGGAGGTACCAAAACGGGCGTGCCAATGACGCACATTTTTCACTCTACTGTAGTTATAAGCAGTTAAATTTTGAGGCAAAACAGTCCATTTGTGTAGGAGGTACAAAATAGGACGTGTCAATAACGCCCACTTTTCACGGGACTCTAGGTACTTTAAAAGCAATACACTGCACAAAATGTCTACTATTTGTATGAACTGATATTAAAGCTAAAAGCAGTTAATTTTTGGAGCAAAATGGTCAATTTGTGTGGGGGGTACAAAAGGGGCGTGGCAACTTCGCCCATTTTTCTTGAAGTCTTAGCGACTAATAAACTAAATAATATGTGTGGAATTTCGAAAGATTCGAGTAATTAGTATAGAAGTTATTAAAGAATCAATATTTCACTACATGTTAACCATTTGTGGGGGAGGTACTAGAAGGAGTAGACCATTATAGTCCATCTCCGAACTTAGCCAGAGATAGAGGAAAATATTACCGCATACCAAATTTGAGATCAAGCGGCTAAACCTTTCGAGAGTTATCGTGCGCCCCAGCCAGCAGACAGGCATACAGTCACACTGGCAGACAGACACACGGACGGACATTGCTCAAATGACTTAAAATGACCCAAATCATATTTCGCCAAACATACTTGGGGTCTTAGGTCACTCCTTCGATGATTTACACTTTTTGCTCGTAGCAATTGATATATACCCTCCTAACTACAAATAATCTATACGGCTTTTAATCAAATTGGATAAAAAGCCTAATTTAATATAAAGATTGGACGTAAAATATAGATTCAATAGCGCTAAAATACTAAATAGGCAGGAACATTTATATGTGGCTATATCTAAATCTGAAACGATTATCCCCAAACTAAGCAGTACTCGTTCCTGAATTAAGAAATTTCTTTCTGTGAAATCTTTTAATGAATGGAAGTAAAGTACAACGGCTATAGAGCTTTGATACCAAATCGGTAAGGGGGGCTTTATCTAAATTTGAACCGATTTTCCCCAAACTTTACAGTGTTAATTTATGTAATAAGAAACCTCTTTCTGCCGAATTTCGGACTTATCGCATATAAAATATAGTATCTATAGCGCATACATGTCAAATCTGGGGTAACATCTATATGGTGGCTATATCTAAATCTGAGAGGTTTTTCCCCAAATTTGGTTGTGATCCTTCATGTGGCGGAATGAAATTGGGCCCCAGGAAAATACACCCCATTATTTTTATGAACATGGGCCCCAAAAAATAACATGTCAAACAACAAAATTTTTTTTTGGGGCTTAATTTCATTTTTTGTCTGCTTTTTGGGGTTTCATTTCATTTTTTTGGGGCTTATTTTCATCTATAAATTTAGAAACAGGAGAGGCTACGCATAAATGATTTGCTCCACGTTGCCAACTTTGGATCCTGTCCATAGAAGAAAGTCTTAAACAGAGGCCGAAGGCCGACCGCGCAGGGAAAGATTTATAATTACAAAATAGGTTCGTGTAGGTGTATTATTACATACTCCACAGATTTACGAAGATAAAATTTCTTAGTTTTTTTTGGGTTTATTTTCATTTCATACTATTTTCTTAATTGGGGTGTAATTTCCTAAATCAGTTTTTGTAACGAAAATAGGCCCCAAATATGGGGTTCATATTCATTTTCAATTTGGGGTGCATTTTCTTGGGGCCCAACTTCCGGCCGCCCCTTCATGTAATAAGAGAACCCCCTCTCTTCCAAATTTCGTACTGATCTGGTATAAAATACAGTTTCTACAGCGCTTACATGTCAAATCGGGGGTAACATATATGGGGTCTATATCTAAATCATTCATATAATAAGAAACCTCTTTTTGCCGAATTTTATACTCATCGGATAAAAAATAAGGTTTTTACAGCGCTTATATGTCAAATCGGGGCTAACATACTCGTACATATGAGGGCTATATCTAAATCTGAACCGATTGAATTTGGTTAAATTCAATTGGGATCGTCCTTGAGCCAAAACAAGTAAGAAAGTTTCAGTCGGGTAAACCGACTGCATAACCGACAACTGGCGTTTTTAATCCGGAACCCAGTTTTTTGCACTCCCCAGTTACAATATTTGCATTCGAACAAAAATTTTCATTCAAATAAATATTTGACTTTAAATAATAAATACTTCATTATTTATACGATTACAATGAATTTCAGTTTGCATATCTCTATCTATGTTGTTGATATTTATTTATAGAATATTTAATTCAAACTTTTTATACGTCCTTATTTATGCACATACAGCGTTTATAATTTAACAACCATTTGCAACTACAACAATGTCATTTATACATAATTGTCTGTCTATAGAGAGACAATCAAAAGTAAAATGTTTTAAACTGCGGTCACAAATACCAAAACACAAATGACAGATGCAACAAAAACAACAACAAAAACGCAGAACATAAAATAGGTTCGGTGGTATTGAGTGTATCGGTTTTATTGCATTGTCTGCTTGTTTTTGTTGTCAAAGTCAAATTATTTTAGTTTCACTATTCGTCGAAATTAATTTTTACCAATGGTTATGATTTGATGCATGAATTTATGTACGTATGTGTGTATTTAAATAAATTTTCCGTTTAGATGATTCTGAATACTAATAGATGGTTTACGTCGACTATGTAATGTATTTCATAGAAATTGTGGATGACAATATAGGTGAATATTTATATATTTTATAATACACTGCTGTGAAAAACATTTTGCAATGGCAACATATGATGCTTTTCGTATAGGAACATAATTTTATAGAAGCAAGAAGACGATCAAAATTGTTTTTCTCCATTGAGATTTATTGTATGCAAACATACTTTTTAAAGTTTGAAAAGTCTCTGATATAATGTAATCAAATACATACAGACAATATTTAAGACGATTGAGAAAGTGGGTTTCTAGATATGTCGTCTTGCATAAAAAGGTCGTAATTGCAGTACTCGAACGATATAATGAAAAAATAACCCATATTACAAAACTCACAAAGTGAGTGTATGTACACCTTAGTTGGTTTATTCAAGCTTCATTTTCTTACTTTTTTTATGAAATTATATATACCGTCGTCCACTAAATTAAGGGTGTAATAAAGGAAAATTACCCCAGTATTATATTTTTCTTTTACTTTCTCTACTTCTGAGCACCTGGTCTTGTGTAAAACCAATCCATAAGCATCACAGTGATACAATTCAGGAAAAAATGGTTGATATAACGATACCTCCATTCCAAAATATGCTAAAGTATGCCAAGCATCTTTTCGGGGACATTGCAATTTAAAAGCCTAAATATTCCAGACTATATTCTGTCAAAATTTGGTATTTATTCGTCAAATCAATCTAGAGTTATTTGTATGCATTATAAAGGAATTCCAAACAAATTTAAAAATTACATTAAACTTTGATAGCCGCTTATGAAAAACTACCTGTTTCGACTTGGTGTGTTTGGGAATGCAGGTATCGATATACTTAATGAGTCCAATATATATCAAAACCATTAACGTAAGACAAAAGTCGGGCGAAGCCGACTATATGACATCCTACACCATCCTGATCAGAGAATGAAGCCGAGCCAAAATTGGCGGCGGCGGCTGCCTTTGAAAATTATAGATCGGCGGCGGGGGCTAGACGGCTTAGCCGACATAAAATTGACATACGGCGGCTCCATGATAGACATTTTAACATTTTAAATAATAGTTGAAAAATAAAGCTCTGGTATTTATTCTTAAATAATAGATGTTTTTAAGTTAATTGTAAGATATTGTGAGGTGAAAAAATCATTGATTCATAGAATGGAGGTATTAATTTATATGTTCTACTATTCTTTAATACTCCATTGATTTTATAATCTAATAATAAATAAAAAATCTTATTATTTCCTTTAAAAAAGGTTTTTTATAATTATTTTTCTATTACTATCAATATAATCATTTTAAGACATCTTAAGCTTCCTCTTGTGACAATAAACGAATTAAAACGAAAATCACTTTCCATATCGTCCACCCAATAAATGAATAGTGTATAATTTATTTGTCGTTTCGAGAAAATCATTTTTGAAGTTTTTGTAAAATTGAAACTCGATATTATTATTTATTAATGAACAATTGCAAACACCCAATAACTCAATTTGTGAAAGTAGAATTTAACCATATA
The DNA here is from genome assembly GCA_963930755.1 of Eudasyphora cyanicolor. Classification (NCBI taxonomy): domain Eukaryota; kingdom Metazoa; phylum Arthropoda; class Insecta; order Diptera; family Muscidae; genus Eudasyphora; species Eudasyphora cyanicolor. Next base: position 231,642,257 of record OZ005737.1, on the reverse strand, counting down.
TAGAACCAATTGCGTAGATTCTTAGAATGCAATAAAAAATAATAGTGTATATGGGTACACATTATTCTTCTATTAAGGAGACGATATACATATCTGCTATATGGCTATTCAATCAAAAATTAAAATATTTCAAAGTTTTTCTATGGAACGGCGGCTGTGTTTCAGCCGATTTTATGTTTTAAATTTCCAAGCCATTCAGGAGGACAACACGAACTGACGGATACGTTTGAACACAACTTCCTCATATCTCTGTATAAATCATCTTATTTTTTAACTTCTGCAACTACTTTTGCAATGACTATCGACTGAGTAAAATGTTTCCACCTTTCTGGCTCCTACACAAAGTACCATATTCCATTTTTCACAGAGTGAAGTTATTATACCTAAATCGGTTTTATTCTCAGTAGTATAAGACCTCATTAGTCCATATTTTGATATAGAACTTATACTATATGATAGAACAGTATGCAAATCAGTCACTTATAAGTTTGTGTATGAGACCATGAAGTGACTATCCATCCCGGTTTGGTCCGGACGATCCCGCTTTTTGCATTCGGGTTCCACCTAAATCTAAGCCAGTCCCGCTTTTTTAACATTTTTGAATTGTCTTATGATAATGAATTTAAATCCTTGAATGAAATCTATTTGTTCCCTCACCTTATAGATGAGGGTATATGTAATTTGCCAAGAGCCAAAAGTGTAACACATCGAAGGAGTGACCTAAGACCCCAAGAGAGAGAAATGTCCGTCTGTCTGGCTGGCTGTAGCGCACGATAACTCTCGAAAGGAGTGACGGCTGACTTCAAATTTGGTATATAATAATATTTTTTTCTATCTCAGGTAAAGTTCGAAGATGGACCATACTGGTATACTCCTTCTAGTTCCTCCCTCACAAAGGGTTACAATATAGTGAACTGTTGATTCTCTCAAAACTTCTATACTACTTATCCGAATCTTCTGTAATTCCACTCATAGTAATAGTTTAACTGTCCCTATCAACTACTTATCCGACTCTTCTGTAATTCCACTCATAGTAATAGTTTAACTGTCGCTATAAGCTTGAGAAAAGTGGTCAAAGTGAGCCCGTCCCTTTTGGAACCTCCCACACAAAGGAACTATTTTGTACAAAAAGTTGACTGCTAATAAATTTAATATCAGTGCATACAAATACTTGAAATGTTGTACAGTGTAATGTTTTTGTAGTACCTACAGTCTAGTAAAAAGTGGTCGTTATTCACACGCCCCTTTCGGTACCTCCCACACAAATGAACAATTTCGCACCTAAAGATAACTGCTTATAGCATTAATATTAGTCCATACAAATACCTGAAATTTGTTTACGGTATAATGTTTATAAAGTACTTACAGTCCAGTAAACAATGGGCGAAGCTGCCACGCCCCTTTTTGTACCTCCCACAGAAAGAGACCGTTTTGTACAAAAAGTCAACCGCTAATTACTTTAATACTATTGCATACAAATGCTTGAAATTTTATACGGTGTAATGTTTTTATTGTACCTAGAGTCCAGAGCAAAAGTCCAGAGAAATTTGAAAACCAGTAAATACAAATACTTGAAATGTTGTACAGTGTAATGGTTTGATGGTAAATATAGTCCAGTGAAAATGGGCATCATTGACACGACCCTTGTAATACTTCCCACACAAATGGAACATTTTGGCCTAAAACATAACAGCTTATAACATTAATACCAGTTCATTATTAAAAGTTATTAAATGCAATTTAAATTGATAAATATTTATTTAAAACAAAAAAATAAATAAATTTACGAATATTTTTGTGACTGAAGGAGAGTGGGTTCGTAAGTTGGTTTACCCGACTGAATTTTCTTACTTGTTTTTTGTATGGTTTTTTGAAATAAGGAATCTTTTTCATTTATTTGTGTTTCACTGAATATAAAGCAAACTTGCTTTGTTATTCTTGTTTTTTATGAAATAAATATATCTCAGCTTTGTTCAAAAAATCAATCAATACTGCATTTATTTCAATGATTTAGAAAAAGTCCCGCTTTTTGTAACAAAATCCACCTTTTTTTGCAAAGGAATTCCCGCTTATGGACCAAAGACTGCTGATCACTTTATATATGAAGGATCCATTGTAGGGTATTACCACAATAACGTTGTAATGCTTATTTATGGATTATTTCCTAGTTGTTTGTTTACAGCGAAAATTCCACACTAACCTATCGTAATTTAATAGTTGCTGATGTCAATGATGATGAGTTGTTTTCTAGTTTACAAATGGAAATAAAATATAGACAAAGGCTTATGACATGAGTATACATATATTTTCCATTTTTGACTATTCGCTGATATTCAATTTATTATACTTCCAAGCTAGCCCTTAGTGTTTTCGGTCGAAAAGTCAAATTTACTTTAAAATTTAAAAAAAAATATAAGTACTTATAAACCTAATTTAATAACCCTCAACAGTATTTGTTTCCAACCACAAAACCACAATATTTCGAATTGAATAGATGAATGGAACACAATTTTGTTGGCGGATAGAAAAACAACTAAGCATTAACCAGAAATTTGAGAATTGTTTAGATTTTCTATGTTTTAAATGAAAACACATTTCAGCGCTAATTGTGCAAATTAAATGGTTGAAGTCATGGGGATAGATTACGGTGGGGAATAAAACCCTGCAGGACATCCTAGTCAAGTACGGATTTCCATTTGGAAATTTAACATTAATTCGTTGGTTTAAAAAATTTTCTCTACCATTTGTTTTTTTTATAAATTCTATATTTAGAAATTCTGCGTTTTTTCTGTATAAGCCTTTTCTCCTTTCCTTTTTGCTTGTAATTAAAATTAAATAAATTAAAATAAACTTTATATTCAGGAATTTCACTTTAATTTATTAGTTTAAGTTTTTTATCCTTTCCTATTCCATGTAATTTAAATAAATTGTCTGCAACACAATAAGAAAAACTGCAACTATTAAAAAAGGGTTTTCAAATTCTTGGCATGCGAGAAAAGAAACTACTTCAGTGTTTACGTTAATTACATTTTGTCGTGTCTTTTCTTTAATACTTCCAGGGTAAATTACGCACTATTTCCTATTTCTTAGTTGGTTTTCGTATTCGCAGCAGCAAACCAAACCTAAAGTTCACTTTAACTAAGGTGTTGGCACTCGTACCAACACTGTCTTTCATTCAGCACTGGCATCCCTAATTGGTGCTTTGTTCAGTGCGTACTTCTCGGCCCTTTCGTACCAGCTGTTATTAGCAATGCCCTTCTTCGTTTTTGAACGGCGTTCAGAAGGGAAGAAGGGAACTTGGGTTTGTCATTGTGTTTTATTCGAAAAACAAACCTCAACCCGACAGCCGGCAAAGTGCAAGAAAAGTCTTTTTCGAGTTTCCTTTTGTATTTGTGCCATACAATATTAAATAAAAATAAGCAATTAGCACGGTTGAACAGTGCAACAAAAAGTGTCTTTTTTTATTTAAAACATTCGGTGGTGCTAAAGAAAAGCATAGTGGTTTGTGTGTAGTGTGTGCCTGACCCACGACAACAATTGCAAGTGTCTCGCCAAGTCTGTCCCGTTTTCCCAACCGGTGTTCTTGCCAGTACCGTAGGTGACGAGGGGGTCACAAAGGGAGACGAAAAGAGGCCACAGAGGAAGAATAAGCCGTGGACAGGTTTGTGGCAGTAACATCATTACTAGCAGCAACAGGTACGTGCAAAAGCTGAGTTGACCACCAGGGCGTCAACATAAGGGAAGGAAAGAGAAATAGTGACATGTTGAGAATTATAACTTATCTAGTCTAGAAAGGAAACATAAAAGGAATGTAAGAAAGGTAAGAATGTATTTAAAGAGTGTGGAGAAAAGTAAGTCTCAACATTGCTGGTTTGCAAGTTCTTAATAACATAATTTACTAAATGGTATACAGGAGCCTAACTACACTATGCAACAAACAAAATTTGTTTTTGTTTGCAAGACCTAAACACTTTTTTTGTGTGGAATGAGGCATATCATTTATGAAACCAAAACCAAAATTTATTTATGGTATTGTTTTTTTAATTACAATTTTTTTAATTACAATTACCTTTAGTATTTGGACCACATTTTTTGAAGAATAAACCCAATAGAATAAGAATAAACCCGATACCCCTCAAATTAAAGAACATTATAAGGGCTACAGATGTTAGGAATATCACTTTCACGTAGATGCAGTATTAGGTTTAGGTTTAGTTTAGTGTGGCTGCCGTTTGTTTTATTAGCCCACATATGCCAGTTTAGGACTCTAGTGTTACCACGGGCATATCGGATCCAACATGTTTGATATACAGAGTTATCAATAGTACGATTATCGGTACCGGAAAGATCTTTTAGACTACCTAGAAAGGCTGACCCCAGCATGCCCAGACAGCGTTTACTCAAAGCGGGACAGTCACATAAAAAGCTTCTGCAGAAGTCATTGGAGTCAGTACCCTACCTACTATCGGATTCGCCGATCTGTAATGTCGTCCCTTTTCTAGCAAGTTACTCCCTTCTTACAATTTTCGTAACAGGGGTCTGTTAATTTAGCTTATACAGCTTATATGGGGGCTATATCTAAATCCAATTTCCGATATCCAATTTTTCTAAAGGGGGAAGATCCAATTTAACCATGTCCGTCCGTCCATAATAAATAAGCTCCCCAGACTTCAGCCATTCCTTACTTGTTTTTCAAATATGTTTGTTTTACATATATTGAATTTAAAAGGCAGTATGTAGGAATGATTATACGTAAATAAGGAGTGATTTTCTAAGAGTTTTCGCATTTGATTAAAAAAACCCATACAAAAATGGGAAACGTATGAAATCTTTATTTGAGTATAGATGATTTCATGTAAATGTTGACCGCGGCTGCGCCTCAAATGGTTCATATGCTGGGTCCAATATTGGCATACTCTCTCCAACATATCGGCCGGTATCTCACGAATAAATTCTTCAATATTGGCTTCCAGTGTCTCAACCGTTGCGGGTTTGTCCCTATAGACATGAGCCTTAACATAGACCTACAAAAAATAATCTAAAGACGTTAAATCGCACGATCTAGGCGGCCAACCGACCGGACCCAAACGTGAAATAAACTGTTCATCGAACTCAAAATTCAATAAAAAAAAAATAAAATTCAATTATCTACAAGCATTGTTCATTTCTTTGACAGTAATATGTTACACGAAAACAGCCGAGCTGCCAAAAACAGAGTTGCCAAAAATATCACCCATTATGTCGCTTCCGTAAATCAGTTTTTGATATTCGCTTTGTATTCGAAAAAAAAATTTATTGACTTTCCCCACAAATGCATTTTTCAATATCCGCTATTGAAAATATTTACACATTCCAAATCATAAAATTCTCTTATTTCTACCAAAAATGCTATAATAACGGGTTTTCCAATAGGGATGATATGATTTTGAATGACGTTTCGGCCATTTGTAATCTGTCATTTGTTATTCATTTTATTCTCCAATTGCAACTTTTCGTGCGCTATGTCCATTTTTTTTAAAAATCGACCAACGACCTTGACCGATTCCTGATCCGACGTACCGTTATGGAGCTAGAGCAAAAATAAACTTTCCGTTCACATTTGAAAATGATGCTAAGTCCATTTTTTTATAAATCCAGTCGACCTACGACCTTGACACCCATGACCAATATTTTTGCTCTCGTTAAGAGCTATATTTTTGCTATTGGCATATTGTGGCTACGCGCCACAAAGCAAATGAAACAATTGAATTGTTGCGAGAAAAGTTAGGAGATTCGATTATTTCAAGAAATTGTGATATTGAATGGCCTCCAAGAAGTTGCGATTCAACACCATTAGACTATTTCTTGTGGGGTTATTTGAAGTCATTGAACTTTTGAAATAAACCAGACTCTCTTCAAGCTTTACAAGTCAATATTGAACGTGCGATTCATGACATACGACTTGATTTAGTGGAAAAAATTGCTTGAAAATTGGGTTCATCGAATTCGTTCCTGCAGAAGTCGTGGAGGCCATTTGAATGACGTTTTATTTAGAACCTAATTATACCGATTGTACTTCACATTAAATAAAAAACTTTAGAATTTCCTTAACAATTAGTGTGTTTTTTCAAAGAAATAATATCACTCTTATTGAAAAACCATGTACATTTAACCAAAGATTTTTGTTATCAAATAGACATTGTGTTCTTTGTTAGGGTGCTAGCTTTCAAATTGAAGGAAACAATTTTTCCGCGATTTTTTATGGTTTTTTGCCAACAAAAATATTTTTTGAAAAAAATAAATTTTATTCTAATAATTTCAACTATATTTACTAATCTTCTATTTTCCCGTAGAAGTGTCATTATCAACATTTGTAGCCATCATAATTTCCTCTAATAAAAGTGTACCGCTTCTTTATCGAGTACATACTTCCATAAAATATCGGCCAAATACTAAAGGCACCTTCAAACAAAATATGAATTTTAAAGAAATTTAAAAAAACCAGTAAGGAAACCCAGAAAGTCGGGCGGGGCCGACTATATAATACCCTACACCTCCCTAACAATGCGATAAGGGTCATTGCCATAATAATTTGGACTAATTGGTAAATGGGTAGAAACATATTATCTAATTCTGAAACGATAATCGCTAAATTAAGCAATATTCGTTCCTAAATTGAGAAACATCTTTCTGGAAAATTGTAATGATCGGAAGTAAAGTACAACTTCTATAGCGCTTTGAAACCAAATCAGGAGGAACATATATATGGAGGTTATATATAAATCTGAACCGATTTTCCCTGAATACTCATTCATGTAAAAAGACCTCTTTCTGTAGAATTTCGTACTGATCGGATATAAAATACAGTCTCTACAGCGCTTACATGTCAAATCGGGGGTAACATATATATGGGAGCTATATCTAAATCTGAATCGATTTTCTCCGAATTTAGCAGTATTCCTTCATGTAATAAGAATCCTCTCTTTGCCGAATTTCGCACTGATCGGATATAAAATAATATTTTTACAGCGCTTACTTGTCAAATCGGGGGTAACGTATATACGGGGGCTATATCTAAATCTGAACCGATTTCTTCCAAATTTAACAGTGTTCAGTCATATAATAAGAAACCTCTTTCATCCGAATTTCATACTGACGGATATAAAATAAAGTTTTTACAGTGCTTACATGTCAAATCGGGGCTAATATATATATGGGGGCTATATCTAAATCTGAAACGATTTTAAAAAAATTAAATAGGGATCGTCCTTGTGCCAAAATAAAGATATGTGTAAAGTTTCGTCGAGATCCATAATTCGTCGAGGGCCATAATTGCGACCTGTACTTTGATTACAAGAATACATGCACAGACAGACGGACAGACAGACGGACATAGCTAAATCAACTCAGAAAGTGATTCTAAGTCGATCTGTATAATAAACGATGGGTCTATTTCTTCTCCTTTTGGGTGTTACAAACAAATGCACAAAGTTATAATACCCTGTACCACAGTGTGGTGTAGGGTATAATTATCATAACAATTTTTTAAATGTGATTCTAACTAGGATATTCTCCCGGCTTCAAGACCATTTTGTTTCTATATTATTATAGAAACAAGTATTTTATACATGGCGGTGTATAAATATGTATTAAAAATTGGCAGCACACATACTGGATCATGATTTGTGAGCCGTGACACTCGTTATCAACAGTTCTGCTGCAATTGTATGGGAGAAACGGAGCTCTATATGGTTGACTTCTAAACACAAGCAAATGAGAAATCTTTGTGAAACCACACTTCTCCAAAATCTTCCAAAACACAATTGTTAACCAAAGTTAATACAAAACACCAGCCATGTCCAATGAGAAGCAAATTTTGCTCCATCAAATGGAAAATTACCACACTATTAGAAGTCGACCATATAGAGCTCCGTTTCTCCCATACAATTGCAGCAGAACTGTTGATAACGAGTGTCACGGCTCAGAAATCTTGATCCAGTATGTGTGCTGCCAATTTTTAATACATATTTATACACCGCCATGTATAAAATACTTGTTTCTATAATAATATAGAAACAAAATGGTCTTGAAGCCGGGAGAGTATCCTAGTTAGAATCACAAAGATTTGCAGACCGAATAAAAGCAAGCAAGCAACATTTTTAAATATTTTTTTGTGATTAGGACAACATATTACAGAAAATTTTATGCCCAGCCCTTCGACAACAATATTGAGGTATGGTGTTGCCAGACATGACGATTTATCGCCATTTTGACGATTTTTGGAGCCAAAAAATAATACACGACGATTTAACGAATTTTCCGTGAATTGACGATTTTTTCTGATTTGGAAAAAAGTAACGAAAACTGCAGACATTTTTCTTACGAGTATGTTAAGGATTTTTTGGATTGAATTCAATGACGTAACAAAATCTGTAATGGACCAATGAGGTCAATTGCTGCGAATTTTAGCCCAATCGGTTGGTATTTGTGGTTTCTAAGGCCCAAAAAAGTCAAATCGGGTGCAGGTATACCAAAATGTTTAACAATAAGGTCAGTAGCCGTATAAACGATTACGGGTAAAAGTAAACGCAAATACTCATTTCAATCGGTTATATCGAGCCTTAACCGCCAAACAACGTAAGCGCCACTTACAAAAATTTAGAGGAGATGATTTCTTTTGCGATTATTTTTTGTTTAAATGCATGTGTAATGCATACATCTGTTTATTTAACTGTGAAATTTAGTAAAACGGTACAGTTTACAGCTATTAATTTCGGACACATGATGCCATTTGTCATAAGTAAACGATTTCCCTCAAAAAACTAAAAGTAGATCATGTTGGCTCTTACGTCTTTTTGGCGGTTAGGGCTCAGTATGGTTTCTAAATAAAAATGTACACCATTTATTCTGTAAAACATTCTAGATAAAACAAAAAAAGGGTGGGCCATTTAAAATTTTACATTTGAATCGGCAATAAAAAAGTACTGATCATTTTTTCAAATATCTGGTTTTATTGGAGAGGTTGAACTTTGTCATATAATAATGGAGGTAGTCATTCATATGACTACCACGACTGGCTCGGTAATTGAGAATTTTGGGGATGGATTCAGTTACGGTTGGGCCATTAAAAATTTTAAATTTGAATTGGCTATAAAAAATGTACTAATATTTTTTTCAAATTTCTGGTTTTATTGAAAATGTTGAATTTTTTCATTTAATAATGGAACACAATATCATTGAAGTGATTGGCTCGGCAGTACTTACCCGATCAACCCAATTTTTCGGTACATTTTCGATTGTTTCGGGTCGAATGGCAACTTCGATTTCATATTTCAACGCTTTACTTGTCTCTGTGTGATTTGCGTAACATTTATCCTTAATGGCTCCCCACAGAAAATAATCCAAAGGGACCAAATCACAAGTCAAAGTAATCGGTAGTTCAAATTTAAAATTTTAAATTGGCCCCCCCTTTACATATAGTGAATGTGGAGCATAATCGGTACTAACCGATGAGGTTTTTAAAACGAGGTTTTTTGGGGTTTTATAAACAGTATAAAACATTGTTCTACACTGGACCCTTTTGGCGTAAATGGTTATATGCATTTGCCAACCTTGTCCCAATCGGTTGAAGTTTGTGGCTTTCTTGACGTAAAGAACTAAAATAGTTTTGGAGCTTGTATGAAGAGGACCAATTTCAACCCTAAGTGATTAATATGTATTAGATATGTTTCCGCTAAATTTGATCAAGAATGTGAGATCCACCAACGAAATTTATTTTGGTTCACTTTGAGGAACCGCAAAAATCATTTGCGAATATCTATTAATACATATCTGTCTCTGAAACGTGACCTTCTAGTAGATTTTTGTGTTGCAGAATTTTCGATGATATCGAACATTTATTTTAACGATTTTTGCGCACTCATTCCGACGATTTGCGGTGAAATTCGTCTGGCAACACTGCTCTCGGCAACTCTGCCCGCAGCAGCTGATATATACCTTCGTACACAATACTGGGGTATAAACACATGAAACAAATATGTATCCCTTATAATTTCCTTCGATTGAAATGGCGTCACGGCTATATCGAGTTTATACTTAAGAAATACGGCCCAAATACTAAAGGCACACGCCAAGAAAATTTGAATTTAAAAAAGAAATAATAAAATTTAAATTTTTTCTTCGTATTTAGGACACCATATTACACCAGAAAATGTTATGAACAACCATTCGACAAACATTTTGTAAACTAGTGTTATTTGTCTAAAATATACTTAATATTATTTTTTCCAATGAATTTGTTACACATTTTAGTAAGTACTTTCCCAAAGATTTTTGGCTCTTTTACAGATATCGATAAAAACCAAACAAGTATGTTTTGATTTTTGTTTTCCAGCAGTTGTCAACATTGTTGCCGTTCTCATATAAATCCAAATGTAAAACATCGAACATAAATAAATAATAAAACTTATTTCGTTTGTTTATTTTGACATGCAATCAGCAAAAACTTTTAGCAATACCAATAAATCTTTTGCCTTAATTCAATGGGAAGCCACAATAGAAATTCCAACGATGATGTGATGGCATCATCTGAAGTGGAAACAATAGCTACAGCAGTTACACCGATAGGAGTAATACTCCTCTATAGACAACCACATATGTATGTATGTACATACAAGAGTATATGTATAATCACTATGCAGGAAATCTATGATGGAAATGGATTTTTTGTTTATTTATATTGACTTTTTTTCGTAATATGTCTATATTTACTGGTTTCAGTAGTTCAGCAGACAATAGAAAGGACTATCGCATGGAATGGCAAATTTAATTTCTATTTTGTGTAAAATAAAATAAATAACAGCCTGTGTTCGTTGTGGTTGAAATTTATAAAGAAAAGATTCGTAAATCTAAAATCACAGAAATTTTTATTTTTGTATTATGTTTTATTAGAATTGGTGTTCTGTTTGGAAAACTTTCCGCGTGCTTCCCAATTTTCGGCGATCTTACTAAATTGTTGATGAATGGATACAAAATAGTCCAATTTGATGAAGAGCGTCCAATGCATACCGAAAAAGTCACTTGTAGGTGTGGCTTTTCGGCTGGCTGTGTCATCGGTCCATATTTTTTGAGAAAAACATCAACGGCAAGTGCTATAGGTCGATAATAACCGACTTATTTTGGTAAGTATTGGACGACGACGACAATGACAAGTGGGTTCAATTGGACGGCGCACAGTGGGAGTAATTAAAAATGGGAAATAGTTCGTTTCTTAGCTAGAAAACCGATTGCGATTGTAGAAGCGGGATTAGAGAAGTTAAGTTCCAAATTTGGGCCGCCTATGGTATACAGGGGCGGAGCTACAGGGACTCAAGGTTGGTCAACCCCCGTGAACAAAATATTTAAGATCGTGTAACTATCGTCGTTTTCGTCTGAAAGCATTTTTTGCATGCTAACATATGTCTAAAAAGTAATGTTTGCACCTAAGAGTTATCGCGTATAGTTACCGCTATATCTTCAATTGTAAATTTTTTTTTTCCAATCCTGCCCTAGAATTTCCGAAATGTCGGAGCAGAATATTTCTTTTCGATAAACTTTTCAGAATTGGCAACAAAATGATGAAAAAATTGATCCGAATTGATGTTATATTAAAAGACAAATAATTCGTTGTCATTTTTGGAAAAAGTATACATATGCCGAATTTTGAAGTTATAGAAGAATTTATTTAAAAAAATACAACATATTTACATTCATTTTGATGATTTTTCAAATTATTTTGGAAATTGTTGGATTGACTTTTACAAATATTATGATTTGCGAATTAACTTCGATTCTTGATGTCAAGATCTACAAACTGCAAAATTAAATTAGTAATTATACCCTCAACCACATTGTGGTCCAGGGTATTATGAGTTTGCATTTGTTTGTAACACTCAAAAGGAGAAGAGATAGACGATTTTGCCATGTACGTCTGTTGTAATCACGCTATAATCTATCATACCTGAGCTAGGTGTCAGAAATTTCGTACATATACTTTTTATATCTGCAGGTTGGGATTGAAAAGGAACAATATTGGTACAATGTGATTTTAAAATTCATATGTGCAGAAAAAGAAGAAAAATATCGAAAATTGCCGGACTCAGTATTTCGTCTATAACTGTAACAACTGTTTGTGATTACATTTTTAAATTAAACTTTTCGAAAAAAATTATGACGTAATCTTTGTAAAAATCTGTTCAGTTCTTCAAAAGCAATTAAAACTTGTGTAAAACACGAAAATTAATTTTTTTCAAATTTTGATGATTCAAATCTCCATAGAATGTTGCAAAATATTTTTTTTTTTAAAAAAATAAATGATGGCGACATCTTATTCTACAATTTAGCAACTTTTATAAACTTTTTATTCAAAAATAAAATGCATAGTTTAATATTAAAAATTCTAACCCAGCAGTATTTCATTCTAGCAGATCAAGAGGATGTACTGGCACTTTTGAACCCGCCCACTTTTAATTTGTTAAGATTCATATCTATATATATAAAAATGAAACGGTCCATCTGTGTTATCTCAACATGTGAGATAACGGGATCTAAATGTCTCAACATGTAAAAATAGCAACCACAAAGTCTGCGTTCACTTTGATTCTTTGCAAAATACCGTTAGTTTTTCTGAACTTCTTCTTCTTTTTGCTCAGTTTCGATTTCTTATTCTTATAATTGATTGTTTTAAGAGCACAGTGGTGCAGTTTGGTTAACATTATTAATAATTATAAAAGATGGAATCCAAAGGAAAGGAAATTAGTGTCGCGGAGAGAAAAATAATTATTAAATTGTGGAAGAATGGAAAAAGCTTCCGAAAAATTGGCCAAACTATTGGAAGAACGTATTCCTCTGTTCAGCGCGTAGTAACCAATTTCAAAAAAACTGGAATTTTGACATCTAAGCCGCGATCAGGGCGCCCAAAGAAATTGTCAGAAAGGGAAGAACGAAAAATTATAAACATGGCAAAGGTTAACCCTCGGATTACTTCAACAAAAATTGTTGAAAACGTTAATACAACGTTTAAAAAAAAACATTTGTGCCGAAACTGCTAGAAAAATTTTACGTAAGGCTGGGTATCATGGCAGAGTCGCTCGAAGAAAGCCATACATATCACCTGTGAACAGACTAAAGCGCATTGAATTTGCTAATAACTATATTAACAAGCCTCCAGAATTCTGGAAACACGTAATTTTTTCAGATGAAAGCAAATATTGCATTTTCGGAATAAAAAGTCGACAAATTGTGTGGCGCAAATCAGGAACTGCACTGGATAAACAGAACCTTGTTGGTACAGTCAAACATGGTGGTGGTGGCGTTATGGTGTGGGGATGCATGGCGGCTAGTGGTGTGGGTCAGCTGGAGTTTATAGAATCGACGATGGATAAGTGGGGATATTTAAACATTTTAAAAACTTGGCTTATCTACGACATTTTGGTTCCAGCAGGATAACGATCCGAAACATACTGCGGAGATAGTTAGACTTTGGCTTTTGTACAATGCTCCAAGACAGCTTAAAACGCCCCCCCAATCGCCAGATCTCAACCCCATTGAGCATCTTTGGGATTTATTAGAGAAAAGAATTCGCCAGCATGTAGTAACAAGCAAAGAGGCTTTGAGAAGTGTTATGCAGATGGAATGGGCGAAGATAACAGCAGAGGAAACAGAGAAGTTGGCAAATTCAATGCCAAACAGGCTTAGTGAAGTTTTGAAACAACGAGGCTATCCAACAAAATATTAAAACTTATATTTCCTTATTGTTCTTAATACTTTTATAACTTATTTTAAAACTGAACGCAGACTTTATGGTTGCTATATGTACTTGTTCCGACCCTTAGATCCCGTTATCTTAAACGCGAAGTGAAGTATCCAGATTTTTGTTTTTGTTTTTTAAACTTAAGAATGTAACAAATAAACATATGTAAAAAGATTGACTTGAATTACATACTAACTTTGTGTTTTGACTTCACTTAAAAAACTTAGTCAGGTGAACGCAGACTTTATGGTCTATGTGTATATATGGGAGCTATAGCTAAATCTTAACCGATTTTCTTCAAATTCGGTAGTGTTGGTTCATGGATCAAGAAACTCTACCATTCTAAAATTCAACACGATTGGATGTAAAATACAGCTTTTATAGGACTAAAGGGCCAAATCGCACGAAACATATATATGGGAGCTATAGCTAAATCTTAACCTAAATCTTAATCCAGCCAGAACGGCTGGAGCGATTTGGATGATTTTTTTTTTATTCGATTCTAAATTTTCACGAGATGGTTTATATAGAAAAAAAAAATTAATTGGACAAAGGGGCGTGGTACCTCCCATACAAATCGCAGGTTAAAAATCCGATATTTCTGCTCCTATTATAGGTATAGTGCTGAAATTTTGTTTGTATGCATTTAATGGCAGATTATGTGAATTTTCCAAAAATGGGCGGAATCGGACCAATGGGCGTGGCCCCGCCCATATAAGCCAAATTTTGAAATTGAGATATTTTGCACAATTTGTTAGCGAGAGTGCTGGAATTTTGTGTATATGTAAACGGTGGCAGTCTACGTGATTGGTCCAAAAATGGGCGGGATCGGACCAATGGGCGTGGCCCCGCCCACATAGACAACATTTTGATATCTTGCACAATTTGCTAGCGGGAGTGCTGCAATGTTGCGTATATGTATCTGGTGGCATTCTACGTAATTGGTGAAAAAATGGGCGGGACCGGACCAATGGGCGTGGCCCCGCCCATATAAGCCAAATTTTGAAATTGAGATTTTTTGCACAATTTGTTAGCGAGAGTGCTGGAATTTTGTGTATATGTAAACGGTGGCAGTCTACGTGATTGATCCAAAAACGGGCGGGATCGAACCAATGGGCGTGGCACTGCCCATATAAGCCAAATTTAAAAAATGTGATATCTTGCGCAATTTGTTAGCGAGAGACCTGGAATTTTGTGTATATATATCCGTTGGCGATCTACGTGATTGGTCCAAATAGGCGTGGCCCCGCCCACAATGACCAAATTTTGAAATTTTTATATCTTGCACAATTTGCTATCGGGAGTGCTGCAATGTTGTGTATATGTATCTGGTGGCATTCTACGTAATTGGTCAGAAAATGGGCGGGATCGGACCAATGGGCGTGGCCCCGCCCTTATAAGCCAAATTTTGAAATTGATATAACTTGCACAATTTTTTATCTAGAGTGCTGTCATGTTGTAGATATGTATCTGGTGACAGTCCACGTGATTGGTCCAAAAATTGGCGGGATCTGACCAATGGGCGGGCCACCGCCAATATAAGCCAAATTTTGAAATTGAATTATCTTGCTTATTTTGTTAGCGAGAGTGTTGAAATTTTGCGTATATGTATCTGGTAGCAGTCTACGTGATTGGCTTTCAAATGGGCGGAATAGGACCAGTGGGCGTGGCCCAGCCCATATTTTGATATATCTTGCAAGTATTATATAGGAAATACATGAACAAAAATGCTCGGTATGCGATAATTACAGCTGCTCACTCCAATACAATCGCAATATGATAATGTGATGCAATATCAATGAAACAAGAATTTGGAAATTTTATAAGTATACATTTCTATTTTCTGGACTTTCCACTGAATTCGGTATTTTTTCATTCAGTGAATTTATTACTAATACCAGTAAGGAAAGGCAGAAAGTCGGGCGGGGCCGACTATATAATACCCTACACCTCCCTAACAATGCGATAAGGGTCATTGCGATAATAATTTGGAATAATTGGTAAATGTATTTTGAACCGATAATCGCAAAATTAAGCAATATTCGTTCCTAAATTGAGAAAAATCTTTCTGGAGAACTTTGTAATGATCGGAAGTAAAGTACAACTTCTATAGCGCTTTGTAACCAAATCTGGAGGAACATATATATGGAGGTTATATATAAATCTGAATCGATTTTCCTAGAATACTCATTCATGTAAAATAGAAACCTGTTTCTGTCGAATTTCGTACTGATCGGATATAAAACACAGTCTCTACAGCGCTTACATGTCAAATTGGGGGTAACATATATATATGGGGGCTATATCTAAATCTGAACTGATTTTCTCCGAATTTTGCGGCATTCCTTCATGTAATAAGAAACCTCTTTCTGCCGAATTTCTTACTGATCGGATATAAAATACAGTTTCTACAGCGCTTGAATTTCAAATCGGGGGTAACATATTTATGGGGACTATATCTAAATCTGAACCGATTTTCTCCGAATTTGGCAGTATTCCTTCATGTAATAACAAACCTCTTTCTGCCGAATTTCGTACTGATCGGATATAAAATACAGTTTCTACAGCGCGAATTTTGACATGGGCAGCGAAGCGCACCGGGCTCAGCTAGTATATTCATATAATCTAATATTGACTCCGATAAATTACAAAACAAATTTCGTTCTTCTACGATAAATACATAGTTTCTGTAATATTAAAATTTTATATAATGACACGCCCTCTTATTCTATCCCTGCCACTTTTAGTGAAAGTACTAATATTAACCCCAATAACTAACCATTCAAATTTCGTTGTTCTATGGTCAATAGTTTCCAAGATATTATATTTTCAAACACTTTTGCCACACCCACTTATCCGATCCCGTTCATTCTTATTGAAGTTTTAGATAATAGCTCGAATAACGTATGTACCAAATTTCGTTCTTTTACGATTAATACTTTTTGAGATAATCAAATTTAAAATACTGCCACGCCCACTTTTGACCCCCCCCCCCCCCCCCCCACTTTATTATTTTTTTTAAGAACCATCTGTGGCCAAGAAGCTTTCATATAAACGAAACGTTTTTTTTAAATCAAATACACTCTGAGTATTCAAATTGTAAATAATGCCACACCCACTTTTGAATCCGCCCTCTTTTTATTTGTTAAGATTCATCTGAGGTTAATCTAACAAAGACTCCAATAACTTATAAAACAAATTTCGTATTTCTAAGATAAATAGTTTCTGCGATATTCTACATTAAATATTGGCCCATATTGGTGGAAGTACTAATAATGAACCCAATAACTAACTATCCAAATTTCTTTCTTCTATGGTCAATATTTTTCTAGATTTGAAATTTTCAAACATTACTACGCCCTCGTTTGCCACACACACGTGTCCGATCCCGTCCATTTTTATTGAAATAATAGCTCGAATAACGTATGTACCAAATCTCGTTCTTCTACGATCAATACTTTATGAAATATTCAAATTTTAAATATACAATGCTTTGATTTTGATAAAAGTCCTTTCAAAAGTAATCCTATTAATATTATAAAATCGTTTGTTTGTCTGTTTGTTTGTTTGTTCCAGCATCACGCCTAAACGGCTGAACCGATTTTCTTGAAACTTGGTGGACAGATAGACCAATGCCTGGGAAGTGCCATAGGCTGCTTTGATTTTCGATTTTCCGCCAAGTGATTTTCGACCACTTGACCACAGAGGCTCCTGTTAAAGCTAGAGAGCTGAAATTTTGCACACACATAGACTGGAGTGTTGTATAAACTACGGACTACTCACTTAATCATATTTCGGCCAGTGGTCAGTTGTAGCGCTATCAAAAACTTGCGTTTTGTTTTTGTCATTTCGGAAGTTAAAACTTTGTATATATGAAGTACTATAAACCGCAAATATATGCGCGAAAAATTATTTTGAATTATCTGAATGTGGTCAGTTTAACTATGACCCGAACAATTTTCATTATTTCTCTAATTTTAAAAGTTCCTTAAGAGCCAATGATTTACAAATTTATATGTACAGACTGATCTCAATGGAGATGCGAAAACAACAATTCGATGTCCAGTCTGAGGTCAAACCGGACATAAAACCGCGTCTTAAAATTTTTAAAGCCTTTTCAAAATATATCGCTCACCACTTACTGTGGTAACCTATCTAACATTGTCAATTCGGTCACTTATCCGACTGTGGTCAGTTTAGCAGTGACCAAATCAATTTCCACACTATCTGTACTTTAATAGTCCTTTAAGAGCTATAATCCTAATAATTTATGTTTGTATACTGATCTCCAAGGGATGCGATTTTACACCAAGCGACTTTTGACCGCTTGACCATTACGGTACCTTTAAAAACTAGGAAGCTTTAAATTTTGCTTTGGTATGGACTTGAGTGTTGTATACCCTTCGGACTATTCACACAAACGTTTTTGACACGTATTCAGTTGTCGCGCTATCAAAATTTTAAATATTTTTTGTATTTCAGAACCGCCTAAAATGATACACAGATAAAATAATATGTAGTACTATACCCGAGAAATGCAATTTTGAATTCTACGATTGTGGTCAGTTAAGAAATGACCAAAACCATTTTCAATCTTTACTGGATTTCAAGATTCTTTAAGAGTTTTTCATTCTTTCAATACAATAAAAATCCCATAATTTGCTATAAATTAAATTGTTATAGCGCTATCAATTGTTTTTGTCCTTTCTGAAGCCTCTTATAGGATACAAAGTTAAAACTGTGTAAATATAATAATTTTGAATTCTCTGACTGTGGTCAGTGAAGAAGTGGCCAAAACAATGTTCACTATTTTACATATTGTAAAACTTCTATCCCCTGTTCAAAATATATCTCACACTACTTAATGTGGTAAGATATACATATATAACGTTGTCAATTCGGTCAAATCTCAGAATGTGGCCAGTGTAGCAGTGACCAATGCAATTTCCACTCTTTCTGTACTTTAACGGGCCCAAAATGGCAATGTTAATTCTAATTCAAGCGACTTTTGGCCGCTTGACCGTTGCGTCTCATATAACAGGTAGAAAGCTAGAAACTCCAGTGTGGTATAGCCTACGGACTATTAACATAGTCGTTTTTTGGCCAGTGGTCAACTCTCGCGCTTAAATTATACAAAGATAAAATAATATGTAATATACACAGAAAAAAAACAATTTTGAATTCTAAGATTGTTGTCAGTAGCGACCAAAGCAATTTTCATTCTTCCACTACATTTCAAAATTCTTTAAGATTTTTTCATTCTTCAAATAAAAATCCCATAAAGATCTGTGGAGCTGCACATATATGTGCATAAAACGATCTTCAAGGAAATGCGTCGTCCGGCCTGAGGACAAGAGGTACACAAAAACGGAGACATAATGTTTAAAAGTCTTTTCGAAATATATCGCTCGCTATGTACACCGGTAATATTTAAACAAAAATGTATACGAGTATATCTAAATTTGAAACATGCATAGCATATTATGCATTTGTTTCTCTGCCACTTATTTGGTGACCTCTTGACCACTGACCCCATAAAAGCATTAATTTGAAAGTTTGCACACATATCGTACATTTGAGGTTGTGCTTTCATATTTACAGAATTTTTTACTGTTGTCAGTGAATTTGTTTGAGTTTTTGAGAGCATCTGGAGTTTGATAGACTTTCAAGTAGACTGATCCTGGATGTTAAACAAATTTTAAATTATCGGCGTATGATCAAATATTTGAAGGTATTTGTAAACCAACGATTTTAAATACGTATTTTTACATACATTTTGCTATAGCCAACATTTTTTTTAGTTTTTGGGTCCTTATTTTTTATTCAAAATCAAAAATAATACTAATGTTTGGATCACTGTTTTCAAAGGCAACCCGGGCATCGCCGGGTATTTAAATGCTAGTATTATATACATATGCAATGAAGTACTGGGGTATAAGCGGAAAGAACGCAAAGAATGGATGACGAATTGCTCTTGAAACCTTATAGAGGTGCAAAGGTGTATATGAGAATAAATACAAATCTCTCAGCAAGGATGTAAGGAAAAAGGAAAAGATCGACCAAAAAGTCTACGTCAAAAAATTGGAAATGAAGCCCAAGTAGCTGCCAACAAGGGTGAAACAATAAGAACACCAAGCGGAAAAAGGGCAACGAGAGTTACCCATACAGACGGACGGACATTGCGCAAGTGATTTAAATGTCCTAAAATAGTTGATACTGAAGGTTATATGAAAATATTGCATTCAAAACGCGACCGGGATGAGCATTAGTAAAACAATATGCGTACGAATGTAACGTCCCCAACCCAGGATTTGCCCATATATAGATGGACAGATAGATTAGAAATTTTTGTAGAAGAAGGGGGTTCCCTTGGTAAAGGGATTGAGTGTGTCCTAACCTTACCAAGAAGAGTGTGTATAGTTATGTCATTTTAGGGGAGCCAAAAGTGTAAGACATGGAAGTTATTACCTAAGATATTTAGCGGAAGTCTGTTTTATGATTTTTTTTAATCATTTATGTTAATCCGTCTGCATACGATAACTTTCAAAAGGAGGGAACGAATGACTTCAAATTTGGTGAAGTAATATCTTTTTCACATTTAGTTTAAATTCAATGATGGAACATATTAGCATCTAACTTCTGATACCTCACCCACAAAAGGATAACATTTGTGAAACTGTATATCTGCGAAACAAATCTCTCAGCAAGGATATAAGGAAACAAGTAAAATTCTACAGAAAAGCCTACATCGAAAAAGTGGAAATGATGCCCAAGTAAATGCCAACAAGGGTGATACGAAGGAGCTCTACAAAACAATAAGAACACTAAACGGAAAAGGGGCAACAAGAGTTACCTATTTCGAGGAATTATCGTGCACACAAACCAGACAGACAGAGGGACGGACATTGCATAAATGATTTAAATGTCCTAACACGTATTTCCGCCAAAAATACACAGGGCCTTACACCTACAAAGGGTCACTCCCTCAATATGTTATACTTTTGGGCCTTAGAAAAAGCCAATTCAATAAATAGCAACAACAAATTTTAGATGTACTAGCGCAAAACCAATTCAATAAATTTCTTTTGCTTAAAGATCCATTTTTGAATTTCTAATGTTCAATAAATATCCATATGGCCATCTTTAATGGAAAAATCTATATTTGGTTTTAAACCCTCCCATGCGTTCTCGACGGCACCCTCACTGCAAACAGATGTGCTCCCTTCCCATTTAATGGCAATAAACAATATCGTTGGCATTTAACATTTACCGCGCCCGTATATAATGCCTGGGCACGTTCCAGGTAAATGGTTGCCAAAGTACCCACATAGCCATAGCTCCATCACCTTTGCCGTTGAGGTAAATTTTCACACAAAAAAAATAACGGGAACAGCTTTTGGAATAGTGGCAAAAACATTTAGTTAGAAAACGGTCTGCACTATCATGCTTAACATTGGCGAGGGAAATTTATTTATTAATTGACCGAAAAATAAAAGATAAATAAAATCTGTATAAAATTCTCGAAACGGAATTAAACGAAACACAAAATTCTCCGCCATTTATTGTTTATGGCTGCAAATAAAAAAACACCGAAACCAGTAGCCCCTCAAAAGTTTGGCTGTGACCTGTACTCATTGTGTGTTAAAAAATATTATGGCTGTGAAGAAACAAACAAAAATCGAGAAACAGTTTCAATAAAACATCAATGGATATAAAAAACAATAAACGTTGTAACCAATTCCAAAACCCAACATGGTAGGGCACGGAAATTAAAAAACCAAGGACAAGCAGTGCTTTTTGCTAAATGTTTTAATTTTAAATGCATTGGATCAAAATACAAAATACACTTTAAAAATATGTTGGGAAAATTTAAAGGTACTGGTAGTTTAAATATACATATAGTTTTAAATATATCAATTTTTATTTTAGTTAATTTTTTTTTACATAATATCCAATACATTTATTTCAAAAAATTATAGAGTGCTATCTGACCCTACTACCCAATAAAGTATATATTATTAATTGTCGTAAAATTCTAAGACGATTTAGCCATGTCCGTCTGTTCGTCTATTGTAATCACGCTACAGTTGTACTGTTGTGCCAACTACGCGGAGAAATTAATTTTTCGAAATCTAGCATCCTAACGAAGAAAAAATGTCTATATAGAATTTATAGCAGTTTTGTTGGAAATAAAAGCACTTCATTCAACATAATCCTGTTTTTATGACAAATTATGTGCAGAAATATCTTATCATATTAACAATTACTCGAGAATTTTGCCATTTTATAGCAAGGGCAGTTTTTTCAAACCTTTTTTTTACATATTTTGCTCTTCTGTCTATATCTACAATTATGCTGAAAACCGTAAACGGCATTTTCGTCGGTTAACTAGATATAGAAGTTGTCAACCTTGAGCCAAAATATTCACTGCACTATAAAATCAGAACTGGTGCTGAATCAGAACAACCCGAACAGCATTTTGTTATTTTCAGAAATTGAAGTCAAAATTATGTCAACTTCCGATGTCCTCGAAAATGTTGTACTGTTAATATGTTTTATGAGAATTTTTCGCAATATCTTGTAGGAAAAGATAACCGCTTCTTCTAATATAATTTCTTCATCCCATCGATGAAGAAATTATATTAGAAGGGGATGAAGGCTGCTCAGATTTCGGTGCAAAAGGAATTATATAAACCACAAAACTTACAAGCTTTTCTCAAAAAAAGTTATTATTACCTACAAAACTTTTAAAGTTATAAGCACATACATTTTAAAAATTTAGAAAATATCCTACACATTTTCCAACCTTTGTCCATTCCATTTTAAGCTGTGTCCAAACTATTCGTCCTAAAGGCACTGTTTAGTTACAAAAAATAAGTGAGACACATGGAGGAAGCTTTGAGCATTGTTAATATGAAATCTTTCGGCGAAAAATTATACCTTATAATTTTTGGAAATGTGTTTTCAAGTGTTTTTGACCCCGCAATGTAATGAATTAACACCAAAGAAGCGTCTATAGCGGCTTGTAGTATCTACCGGATTTTTCAATAAGAACGCTACAAAAGTTTTTTTAAATAAAACACAAACGTTTTGGATATCAATGAAAATCTTTATTCCTGTGAAAGTACGTTCGATGCCATTATGTATGGAACTCGATTTCTTTTGTATGGCCACCACGGGCAGGCTTGCAGAAGTCCAGACGCTGAACCCAATTTTCGACGGTTTTTAAGCATAAATCGGCCGATACTGCTGCAATTTCACGTTCGATATTCGTACGAAGTTCATCAATCGTCGCTGGCTTGTTGGCATAGACCATAGACTTGACGTAGCCCCACAGGAAATAGTCTAACGGCGTCAAATCGCACGACCGAGGCGGCCAATCGACTGGACCATTTCGTGAGATAACACGTTTTCCAAACTTGGATTCCAATAAATTGATTGTGGCATTCGCTGTGTGGCTTGTGGCGCCGTCCTGTTGGAACCACATGTCCTCCAAGTCCATATCATCCAATTGGGGCCAAAAATATTCGGTTATCATTGAACGGTAGCGATTCCCATTCACAGTAACGTGCCGGTCTTGATCATCACGGAAGAAGTACGGCCCAATGACGCCGCCGGCACATAAACCGCACCAATCCGTAATTTTTTCGGGATGCAATGATGACCCATGGAGTACGTGTGGATTTCTGCCTGACCAATAACGCATATTTTGTTTATTGACGAAGCCATTCAACCAGAAATGAGCCTCATCGCTGAAAATGATTTTTCGATGAAAATCCGAATCATTTTCAAGCTGTTGCTCAGCCCGATTCACGAACGTACGACGCTTCTGGTGGTCAAGCGGCTTCAGTTCTTGCGTCAATTTGATCTTGTAAGGATGTAGGCCAAGATCTTTTCGCAAAATTCGCCACAACGACGTCACAGAGATGCTTAAAGCTTGAGAACGACGTGTGAGAGACACATTTGGGTTTTCTTCAACTGAAGCGGCAGCAATATTCTCGACACAACGGGCACTTCTTTGTCTCACTGGAACGGGAACATTTTGTACTGTGCCTGTGAATTCAAATTTTTCAACTTAACGCTCAACTGTTGATCTGCTAGGACGATTATGACGACCATATATTGGACGTAGCGCTCTTAACGTTGAGGCCACTGACTCCGAATTTCGGTAGTAAATTTTAATAATTTCGAATCGTTGTTGGCTCGTATATCTTTCCATCATGAAATGGCAAACCTTTACTGAAGAGAAATGTCAAAACAGCGGCAAAAAATATGCGTCGTTTGCTGTCCCTGTCGGTCTACTTTTGTAGCGTCCCTGTTGCTAATGGAACCAACGCTATAGCTTCCCAAACCTTCTTTAAACATGGGTGAAGTCTTTTTTGTTAGCGTATTTCGCGGGGCATATCGACAGTTATATAAAGATTGCCGACTTCACAATCAGCGAAATTCATAAGAAAATTTTTAAAAAATGTCTTAGTTTAAAACCAGTAAGGAAAGGCAGAAAGTCGGGCGGGGCCGACTATATAATACCCTACACCTCCCTAACAAAGCGATAAGGGTCATTGCCATAATAATGTAATAAGAAACCTCCGAATTTAGCAGTATTCCTTCATGTAGAAAGAAACCTCTTTTTGCCGACTTCCGCACTGATCGGATATAAAATAAAATTTTTACAGCGCTCACATGTCAAATCGGGGGTAACGTATATATGGGGGCTATATCTAAATCTGAACCGATTTCTTCCAAATTTAAAAGTGTTCATTCATATAATAGGAAACCTCTTTCTGTCGAATTTCGTACTGATCGGATATAAAATACAGTCTCTAAAGCGCATACATGTCAAATCGGGGGTAACATATATATGGGAGCTCTATCTAAATCTGCACCGATTTTCTCCGAATTTAGCAGTATTCCTTCATGTAATAAGAAACCTCTCTTTGCCGAACTTCGCACTGATCGGATATAAAATAACATTTTTACAGCGCCTACATGTCAAATCGGGGCTAACGTATATATGGGGGCTATATCTAAATCTGAACCGATTTCTTCCAAATTTAAAAGTGTTCATGCATATAATAGGAAACCTCTTTTTGACGAATTTCATACTGATCGGATGTAAAATACAGTTTTTACAGCGCTTACATGTGAAATCGGGGGTAACATATATATGGGGGCTATATCTAAATCCGAACCGATTATCTCCGAATTTGGCAGTATTCCTTCACGTAATAAGAAACCTCTTTCTGCCGAATTTCATACTGATCGGATATAAAATAAAGTTTTTACAGCGCTTACATGTCAAATCGGGGGTAACATATATATGGGGGCTACATCTAAATCTGAACCGATTTTACCCAAATTCAATAGGGATCGTCCTTGGGCCAAAAAAAAGATATGTGTAAAGTTTTGTCGAAATCGGACCATAATTGCGACCTGTACTTTGATTACAAGAATACATGCACAGACGGACAGACAGACGGACATAGCTAAATCAACTCAGAAAGTGATTCTAAGTTGATCGGTATAATAAACGATGGGTCTATTTCTTCTCCTTTTTGGTGTTACAAACAAATGCACAAAGTTATAATACCCTGTACCACAGTGTGGTGTAGGGTATAAATATTACCACAAACATTCGCGAATTGTGATATTTTTATATGAAGTACTAGCTGGACCCGGTCCACTTCGTTGCCCCAGACTTCAGATTTCCGATTCCGTCAATTTTTTAACCAATTA
Organism: Eudasyphora cyanicolor; assembly: GCA_963930755.1. Taxonomy (NCBI): domain Eukaryota; kingdom Metazoa; phylum Arthropoda; class Insecta; order Diptera; family Muscidae; genus Eudasyphora; species Eudasyphora cyanicolor. Next base: position 231,616,753 of record OZ005737.1, on the reverse strand, counting down.
CGTAGACTGCCATCAAATGCATATTTACAAAATGACAACACTCTCGCTAACAAATTGTTCAAGGTATTTCAATTTCAGAAATTTGCTTATAAGGGTGGGGCCACGCCCATTGGTCCAATCCCAACCCTTTTGGACCATTCACGTAGACTATCACCAGATCGATATGCAAAAAATTACAGCACTCCCGATAAAAAAATGTAGAAGATATGACTCTCAATTTCGAAATTTGGCTTATACTCGCATATGCGGGACAACGACCATTGGTCTGATCCCGCCTATTTTTGGTCGAATCACGTAGACTGTCATCAGAAACTGCAGCGCTCACTTAAACAAATTGTGCAAGATATCTCAATTTAAAAATTAGGCTCCTATGGGCGGTGCCGCCCTTTTTTGTGTAATCACGTAGACTGCGTGAGATGCACAAAATCACAGCACTCTCGCTAACAAATTGTGCATGATATCTCAATTTCAAAATTTGGTTTATATGGGCTGGGCCAGGTCCATTGATCCGATCCCGCCACTTTTTAGAACATTCACGTAGGCTATCATCAGATACATATGCACAAAATTACAGAACTATCGCTAAACAATTGTGTAAGACATCTCAATTTCAAAATTTAGTTTATATGGGCAGGGCCACGGCCATTGATCCGACCCGACCCTTTTTGGACCAATAACGTAGACTACCACCAGACATCACTCTCGCTAAATATTGTGCAAGATATGTGTCTCAATTTCAAAATTTGGCTTATATAGGCGGGGCCACGTCCATTGGTCTGATCCCGCCAATTTTTGGGCGAATCGCGTAGACAGTCATCAGATACATATGTCCAAAACTGCAGCACTCTCGATAATAAATTGTGCAAGATATTTCAATTTCAAAATTTGGCTTATATGGACGTGGCCACGCCCATTGGTTCGATGCCGCTCCAGATATATATACACGAAATTACAGAACTCTCGGTAAAAAATTGTGCAATATATCTCAATTTCAAAATTTGGCTTATATGAGGAGGCCACGCCCAGTGTTCTGATCCCGCCCATTTTTGGACCAATCACGTAGACCGCCACCATCTACATATACACAAAATTCCAGCACTCTCGCTATCAAATTGTGCAAAATATCTCAATTTCAAAATTTGGCTTATATGGGCGGGGCCACGGCTATTGGTCCGAACCCGCCCTTTTTTGGACCAATCATGTAGGTCGCCAACGGATATATATATACAAAATTCCAGGTCTCGCGGTAACAAATTGTGCAAGATATCACATTTTTAAAATTTGGCTTATATGGGTGGTGCCACGCCCATTGGTCCGATCCCGCCCATTTTTGGAAAAATCACGTGGACTGCTACCAGATACATACGTACAACATTACAGCACTCTAGCTAACAAATTGTGCAAGATATCTCAATTTAAAATTTTGGCTTATATGGGCGGGGCCACGCCCATTGGTCCGATTCCGCCAATTTTTGGACCAATTACGAAGACTTCCACCATATACATATACACAAAATTCCAGCGCTCTCGCTATCAAATTGTGCAAAATATCTCAATTTAAAAATTTGGTTTATATGGGCGGGGCCACGCCTATTGGTCCGAACCCGCCCATTTTTGGACCAATCATGTAGTTCGCCAACGGATATGTATATACAAAATTCCAGGTCTCTCGGTAACAAATTGTGCAAGATATCACATTTTTAAAATTTGGCTTATATGGGCGGTGCCACGCCCATTGGTCCGATCCCGCCCATTTTTGGAAAAATCACGTGGACTGCTACCAGATGCATATACACAACATTGCAGCACTCTCGCTAGCAAATTGTGCAAGATATCAAAATTTCAAAATTTGGTCTATGTGGGCGGGGCCACGCCCGTTGGGTCGATCCCGCCCATTTTTGGACCAATCACGTAGACTGCCACCATATATATACACACAAAATTCCAGCACTCTCGCTAACAAATTGTGCAAAATATCTCAATTTCAAAATTTGCCTTATATGGGCAGGGCCACGCCCATTGGTCCGATTCCGCCCATTTTTTGAAAATTCACATAATCTGTCACTAAATGCATACACACAAAATTTCAGTACTCTAGCTAAAAAAATTTCTCAATATCAAAATTGGACCCATATGGGCGGGTCCACGCCCACTTGATATATCGAAAATTCAAATACCCTATTTTCAGCACCCCCTACACATGTACATTCAGTGAAAATTTCAAGATGATCGGTCTAGCCGTTTAGACGTCTATACGGAACAAACATACAAACCCACAAACAAACCCACAAACAGACACTCTCTTTTATATATATAGATGTTAGTTTATTATTAAAAGCCATTACAAATAATAAAGGCTGGTTAAACTGTAAGGGCCGATGTTGAATGTGAACCACACCTAAACCTCAAGTTTTTTTCTGCATTTCATTTGACATTTCTCAATTTCAGACTAACTCAATTTGAACCATGGAAAGATACACAATCGAGCAACGCGTTAAAGTTTATTAAGCCTTTTACGAAAATGGGCGTTCAAATCACAATGCAATTCGTGCACTTCGTGATGTTTTTTTGATCAGCATAATCGACTAAATGTGTCCACAATCGGGAGAATTGTGCGTAAATTTAGGCAAACCGGGTCTGTAGGAAATGTGAAAACACCTGTGCATGCTCGTTTGGTGCGGCTTATGGGCTGGCGACGTCATTGGGCCATACTTCTTCGAAATGAGGTCGGTCAGGCAGTTACTGTGAATGGTGTTCGCTATCGTGAGATGATAACGAACTTTTTATGGCCCGAATTGAAATATATGGATGTTGACAATATGTGGTTTCGACAGGACGGTGCCACTTGCCACACAGCTAACGAAGCAAGGCTCTTTTGCGCAAAAAAATCAATGGCCGTGTTATCTCACGTCGTGGCGATGTCAATTGGCCAAGATCATGTGATTTGACACCGTTGGATGAGATTATGCATCAGCGTCATAGAAAATTTGGACCATCGGATGGAGGTGTGCCGCCGAGGTCGTTGCGGCCAGTTGGTCGATATTTTGTTCCGTACACAATTGAACCATACCAATATTATAATAACTAAAAGAAATGACAATAGTTTCCTAAATAATTTGTGTTTTATTCAAAATCAACATCGGCCCTTAAAATGTAACCACGTTTTACTTCCTATTCTTGATCTATGAAGGAATACTGCCCGTTTTAAGTATATCGTTTCAGATCTTGTGTTTTGGGATCAACATCTTAAACTCCGAAATGACCCTTTGTGCACTATAAGGGAGGTGTCGGGTATTATATAGTCGACCCCGCCAGACTATCTTTTTTTCCTTACTGGTTCTTTATTGAAAATTTGTCGTCAGCGACGAGGCTCATTTTTGGCACAAATGTTGCGGCAATAAACAAAATACAAAAATTTGGTCCGAAGAGAGAATGTTCAGTAACTGCCATAAAACGTGCCCCAAGCGATAAAAGTTGTTTAGAATCATCCCCACTACTCAACTACGATGATATCAAAATCGGATTTGTTCCTTCGCGAGAGAGACAAACTTATTTACTTGACAAAGTCGCAGCTCTACGGTGGCAAAAACAAGAAACCTGTATATGGAAATATTTCAGAAATATTTAAAAAATATGTAAGGAAACTTACATGCCGAGTTATGTTTTGGATTTCAATCGAAAGAATTTCGGTTCCCCTTATGTCACCTGAAAAGAAGAAATAATTATATTATATTAATTACTTCAGTATAATCATATACATATTCGTATGTATATCGTTTATTCCATGTCAAACCGAACACCTTTTTTTTTTTTTATTATATTTGTACTATCATCATTACAATTTTAAAATGAATTTTAATATTTACATTGCTTGAGATTTTACTAAAAGTATTGCAACAAATTATATCTTATTTTTCTAGAGAAGTCGTTTATAGTTATGTTACATTTTAGGCAAAAAAGATAGTAAAAAACCTATTTTATGTGTAAAGAAATATTGATATTAACAACTTCTTTCATCTTCGTGCCGAAGATTTGGAAGATAGTTACATCTTTAAATTTCTTATTAAATCATAGCTAGAAAATCCGTTTCGATCTTCAAAGCTTTTGTTTAAATTCTGTATGACCATATTAAATGTATCCTCGTTGTATTTTCTGTGCAGTTGAAAAGTTGAGTAGCGTATTGGTAAATTGAATATTATTTTTAAATTCTTATTTTGAATTATTTGAAGTTTTTTTGCGGTAAGTATTAGCAGCTTTCATATACCAGACTTGACATCCGTATGTCATTATGGGTCGTATACACATTTTGTATAAAAGCAGTTTGTTTTTCAAATTTAGCTTTGACTTCCTATTCAATAGAGGAAAAAGTGCTCTTCCGCATCTTACAGCCTTTTCACATGTTTTAAAGATGTGATCTCTAAAAGTGATTTTTTTATCTAATGTTATACCCAGATATTTAACACTATTTTGAAGCGGTATTTCAGTCCCATGAATATTCAAAGAAATTGTAGGAATTCTTTTCGGAGATTTGTTAAATGGGAAAATAATTGCCTGGGTTTTTTCTTCGTTGATTTTTATTTTCAATTTGTAAAGTATTTTTCTGCATGTAGCAGAGATTTCTTCATGTTCTTAATGATTGCATTTGACAATTTTCCACTAGTTATTATTGCTGTGTCATCGGCGTACAGTGCAGTGTTTTGCTCTTTCAAAACCTTAAAATCTGAGGTATATGTACAGTGAGTACAGCTTGGATTAATCTTTCCGTTGATTTGCCTTTATTAACAGAAACCACCATTGTTCTATTTGTTAAAAAGCTTTTTATAATTTTCTGCAGGTATATGGGAAATCCCATCGTGCTTAATTTGAAAACCAGACCGCGATGCCAAACAGTGTCAAAAGCTTTTTCTATATCCAAAAACACAATTCCAGTACTTCTCCTTTTCCGTTTATTGTCTTCGATAAAATTAGTAATTCTTTTTACTTGGTGTACAGTTGAATGCTCCTTTCTAAATCCAAACTGTTCTTTCTTCAATAAATTATTACATTCTGCAAATTCTGTAATTCTATGTATCCATTTTTAAGGCACCAATTAAAAATATTTGTGACTGAAATAAAAAAACTGTCGGGAAGTTTCTTCAACATAATTGGTTTTATACCATCAATTCCGGGGGCTTTCGAATTCCGCAGATTTTCCGTAAAGAATTTTATTTCATTTTTGGTTGTCAAGTTTACATCGTTTGTGATATATTGACGTAGCAGCCATTGATCGTGTGTTTTTACCTTATTTTCAATTTTTGATTGCATATTAAGTGTAGTTTTATGATTTTTTTCAAAGACATCTGCAATTATATTAGCCTTTTCATTACAATCGTAAATATCAGCGCCATCTACCGTCAAACGTTCCATTTGCGGTTTACTTCCTCTCATTGCCTTTGTCAACTTCCAGAACTTTTTGCTTTCAGGTGGCAACCCTTGGATAAATTTGGACCAGCTGTTATTTCTGTCATTTAACACGTGTTGATCTATCAAAGTTCTCAGTTGTTTTAAAATGCATGTGATAGTAAATCTTTCAGAAATATTGTTGGTTCTTTGTAATTTTCGTCTAAATTGGTTTCTTTGGCCGATTAACGATAGTGTTGTTTTCGAGAGTTTTTTCTGCCAAGCAGGTGATACACCGAGGGGTATCTGTTTCGTTGCTTCTTGAATTATGTGAGTTATTTTCGACAATAATTGTTCCACATTTAGGCTTGTGACAATTGCAGCTTGAATATTGTTATTTTTAATTTGAGTATCCACCCACTTCTCTATAGATTTCCAATTTGCTAGCCTGTATTGCATTACTAAATTGTCATGTTCAAGAGCCGAACCGAGGATGTGGCACGATATTGGGACATGATCGGAAAAGAGTTCACCGGGGTGAGTCTCAATTGGTGAAATATATAAAGAGGAATTGTAAAGGACAATGTCGACAACCGATGGCTGCGTGGGAGTGGAATTTTCTCCAAATCGCGTGAAAGAAGTAGGATAATGTATGAAGTAGTTCGAGTTAAGCTGATCATTGTACAATTTGTTACCCGCCGTATTGTTTTGTATACAATTCCAGCTGGAGTGATGGGCATTGAAGTCACCAAAAATGATGAGCTCGCCTGTACCAGATGTATTTTTTTTTTTGATGTCATCTAAAAAACTTGATTTGTATTTTGGACAGTAAGCAGAAGTAAATCTGACTGGTCTATTGTTGATGTGAATAATAATTGAAACATTTTCTATTGTAGATGTCGTGAACTTTGAAATACGATGATGAGGGATAGAAGTGCGTATTGCTATTAAAACTCCTCCTCCATGAGTGGGGCGATCTTCTCTGTGTACCTTATAATTTTGTATTTTTACTTTATGACTGCTGTTTAAAAATGTTTCGTTAATAAAAATTATGTCTATTTTGTTTTGGTGTAGTAAGTGTTCTAATTGAAGGACTGATGCAGTAGTTGTTATGCCTCTTGCATTCCAGTGCATGACATTTAGTCTCGAAATAGTTTTAGGATTATATGACATGTTTTAACATCATTCCCAGAACTCGCATTTTATCATATTTGTTTTTGCATTATTGTAGTGCATCGAGAGCTTCAAAATAGATTTCAAGAATCTTTTCGTTTGACAAATCATCACATTCATCATTTTGTGAACCAGATTTTGTCATTTTAGCATATGACATATTGCGATCTTTTCTATTTGGAATAGCGAAAGAATTTTTTGTGGTTTGACCACTGGCTTCGAATAAACTCTCATCATCAGAAGAGAGTACAACATTTCTTGGGTTTCTTGTTGGAGCTTGTTTATTAGTGACTTTACGTCTAACATCTAAATATTCCTGTCTGGAAGGACATTTCGGATCATCAGTTTTACATGTTTCATGTTCTTTTGAACACAGTTAAAACATTTATATACAACAGGACCCGCATTAGATGATTTGTTCATTTGACAATTTGCATAATCGTGAGTTCCACCACAACCCAGACAAATGGGTTGATCCATGACCATACATGGTACATTTTGTACATTGTGTTGGGCCTTGCGCACGCCGAAGAGGGCATCATCTTTATTAGAACGTGCCGTCATGACCTCTTTTATGGTTATGGGTTCAATATTGAATTCCGTTTTGAACTCATCATATATTGTTTTAATGTCTAGTTTCGGAAGGCCGAAAAGCATTAGTTTGAACTTCTTTGTATCTACAACTGGATGCGTGAAGAATCTTAGCTCCTTTGCCTTAAGTTTCTTGATGACTTCATCATACTCCGTAATTGTGTTTGGCAATACTTTTGTCCCAATAGACATACGCTTATACTTACATGTTGTCCCAAGCAGGTCCATAATCTGGGTAAAGTTCTGACAATTATCGACCGTAATTGGAGGAATTTTTTCTCGTCCTTGAATGTTTCCGACACTGCAAACACTTGTATTGTCACCATCGCTATCCAAATCAGATAGAGATTTATATCTATTACTGCTGGCGCTGGTCACAGGTCTCTGCTTTTTATATCGGGGATTATTTCCCCAGAATATTTTGCGTTTTGAACTCATAGTCGGCAAAACTATAATTTATCTTTTGCAAATAATTCTTATTCACAAACAGCTGAATGCTTTGAATGACAGCAAGCAACTGAAACCGAACACCTTACGCCACGATTCCCGATTTCAAAATAAATTTGCAAACCGATTATCTGCTCAAAACAAAACACTTAAAAGCCGGCGAAAAAAATTACAAAACTTTTTTCAGATGTTATTATTAGTATATGGCCAATAAAATGTTTTTCTGACAATGTCGCCGTTGTCACATGCATAAACTTCGCACATATTATAATCTGCAAATGATCTCACAATGACTTTTCTGCCAACATTGCAAGACAAAAATTGTATGTTCACACGGTTGTGCGTTCACAGGGTTGCATTTTTCCGCCATTCGTCTATACATAGCTTAAGTCAAAACAGGTTGTTTCCAGGAGAGGTGAATCGACGTTTTAGTGAAATTTTAAATTTGTGTGGAATTACCTTGTGGTTTAAATAGAATGAACTCTACTGTTTTGAGCTTAACTTGATTGATTCTTTAGAATGAAGGTATTAATTTATATGTTATACTATTCTTTAATATTCCATTGATTTTTTTCCGAAAATATTTTTATCTCTATATGTACATAATCTAATAATAAATAAAAAATCTTATTATTTCCTTTAAAAAAGAATTTTTATAATTATTTTCCTATTAATATCAATATCATGATTTTTAGACGTAGATTCTTAGAATGCAATTAAAAATAATAGTGTATATATATGCTTACACATTATTCTTCTATTAAGGGGACGATATAACTGCTATATAGCTATTTGCTTATCAAAAATGTAAATTGTATCTATTCATATTTTAAACTTTTTCTATGGAACGGCGGCTGTGTTTCAGCCGATTTAGCCGCAAAGATCGGCGGCGGCTTCGGCTAGTGAAAAAAGGTCGGCGGCGGCTAAAATCGGCGGCTCGGCTCGGCGGCTTCATACTCTGCTTCTGATACCTCCTCCACAAATGGTTAGCATTAGTGTAGCTGACAACAGATTGACATTCCCTAGAACACTGTGCACCTGGGAAACTGGTAATAACAAATCAGATATATGCCTTCGAAAACTAAGGTAAAACAACAGCAGACGTTGAATCATATCGGCTATGTCAATTCAGTTCGATTCAGTTGCACAAAGTTAAATTTGTTGGACCAAAAAAAAAAAACGATACCTATATCTGCTGCCAGGAACAACAGAGCATATTGCCTCTCGGCTGTGGCCATTGATGTTGGCATTGCTGTTGTTGTTGGAAAATGCTTTAGGACATTTAACAGGTTATTGTTTTGTGTTACCCGCATTTGCTGATGGTAACTCCCCAGTATTGTTTTATTGTTTTTTTGTACCTCCCTTTAGATGTGGTTTTAAACTCATTCGTAAATAAAACGATTATTGTTTTTTTTTCTTGTTACTCAGTTCTGTTTTTATTTTTACTCCTTCATGCCGTACCTCTGCGGTTATATTTATTGTCTGTTGTTGTAGCGGTAGTAAGAGGGGGTTTCTCTACGCCTTGCTTCAATTGTAGGGCGCCTTATGCAGCACACAGTGTTTCCCGATCGATGTTCAATGAACAAAATTTATTATATAGGAATTTTGGAAAATTAGTCTCATCTTGTCAAATTTTTATGTTATTCGATATTTTGTAATATAAAATCTGTTATTTTATTTTTAAGTAATTTGATATAATTCTTGAAAATATCAATAACATACACTTTTATTGCTCTGTTTCTGTAAATTTTATTTTTTCCTATAGTCGTACAAACATGATAGAATTTGGTAATACAATATCTTCACCTGAAATCCAAAATAACGTTATGATAGATTTTAGTCTATTAGACTAAACTATACATTCATACACAATTTTAGAGTTAAATATCTAAAATTTACAATTTTATGACTGAAATTCGAAATGACGTAATATCAAACAAGGTCATTAAAAAAGCGCAAAGATTCATAAAATTTTATTTTTTTTATTTAGAATGTAGGCCACAACTAATTGCACTATATTCGTTATTTGATTTCGTCTTAATAGTCGGGAAATCCATAAATCTAGCGAAAAACTTAAAATTCGTTTACTTTGTTTTTTTCTTCTCCTGAAAAAGCATAAACATTTGTGTTACGTTATTTTTGATTTCAAGCGACGATATGTTTCTTTATTCTGCTGTAACAGCGTTGTGTAGGCAATCATATAATATTGATTTCTTTATATCCCTTTTCCATTCTAAAGCACTGTGGCGCTTTCTTTTTTTGCAGATTTTTTTCTGCTGGTTAGCGTGGCAGTTGTTGAGTTGTAGCCGTTTCATGTTTGGTTACTCTTTGTTTTGATTGCTTCAAATGGTGTATTTAATGGCAGCAGACCATGATATTTTCACCGTGTTCAGCGGGGTAAATGTTTTACTTTTCTGTAGTTGATTTTTCACTTTGTTCGTTTTTTGTTGTTGCTCTTATTGTTTTATGTTCAATATTCGATTTTTGCCATTTTCTGCTTTTTTTTGCTTCTCGCCAATTGTTTTTGGTGAATGCCATTCGTGGCTGGGTTTTCCACATTCCAGTGTGGACTGCAAAACGGCCTTCCTCCCGTAAGGACCACCTTTAGTCGTTCATTGATTCATTCAATCGTGCAGCACACTTTACAAGGTCATAAAATTTTTGGTTTATTGTATTTAAGTTTGATATTTATGGTTATTTTATAAATTGTTTATTGGGGGATTAGTTCTAGAAGTGGTTGTGAATGTGAGCGAGCGTTTCACTTGAACATTCCGACAGATGAAATTAAATTAAGGGAGATTTTTGAGGCGTGAGGTTTTGCAATTGCCAAGGTTAATGGTAATGACTTTCTTAAATGTAGAGAGAAAAGTATTCGTTTGATGATTAAATCGTATATATTTTTAGCGGTAGGTTAGGAATGAGATGAAAATAAAACTGGCTATTTTAAAAAGGTTAATATAAGGTGCGAAACAAGCAGGAAGAAGATAACTGTAACACTATAGGATATTCTAAATATTTAGTTTAAGCCAAACCTGCATTAGGCCAAACTCATTCCAACTTAAAGACGGTAAAATGATTACTATGTATGTAATTTTACAGGATAACATGTCACAAAATGTTAACCATTTGTGGGAGCGGTACCACAAAGGGTAGGTCGATATAGCTATTCATCAAGAATAAACTGGGGTTGAATATAATAAAGGGTGTCCCAAGAAGAGCGCAATTTTTAAATCTCGCAACATTCGAAGTGTCATTGTTTGACATTTGAATAATTGTTATTGTTTGTTAGTAGAAGGTACGAGGTTAGTAAAAATGGAGCGCTACACGAATGAACAACGCATTCTCATTGTGAAATTGTTTTACCAAAATGGTGAAAGTTTTGCGGCTACAGTTCGCAAATTGCGATCAATTTGGGGTCACAATAATGCTCCAAAAGAGTCAACTGTAAAGAGATTAATGGATAAATTTGCCGAAACTGGGTCTGTTAGTGATGTAAAGACAACAACGCGCCATCGACCAGGTCGATCGACCGAAAATGTCGCAGCTGTACGTGATGATGTCGCTCAAACTCAAATGAGGCAGGTCAAGCGCAAACAGTCAATGGTGTTCGGTATCGTGAAATGATAACCATTTTTTTCTTGCCTAGAATTGAAGAAATGAATGTGGAGGGCATGTGGTTCCAACAAGACGGCGCCACATGTCATACAGCCAGAGAAACAATTCAATTGCTGCATCAGTCATTTCCCGGTCGTGTTATTTCGCGTTTTGGAGATCAGAATTGGCCGCCTAGATCGTGCGATTTAACACAATTAGATTTTTTTCCTTGGGGTTTTTTGAAGTCGATGGTTTACGCGAATAAGCCGACGACGACTCAAGCCTTAAAAGACGAAATTGGACGCTGCATTAATGAAATACCGCAGCATTCATGCAAAACGGTCATTGAAAATTTCATTAAAAGATCGCGTGCATGCCAGCAAAGCCGCGGCGGCCATCTGCACGATATATTGTTCCATACATAACCTCATTCTGTCTACTTTACGATATAATAAAGTTTCACGATTTTTTCTTAAATATCTGTGTTTTATTTAAAATTAAAAAATTGCGCTCTTCTTGGGACACCCTTTATTATAACGTACGAAATTTTAAGTCATTCGGTCACTCCTTTTCAGAGTTATCGTTAGCACCATTCAGTCGAACTGACAGACGGACGGACACGAATTAATTCATATTTTTTTACCACAGGACCCATGGAGGACCCATGCTGAAGTTTTTACATTTTGTGGTAAAATATGTGGGTAATTTTAAAAATTAAAATTTTATATTTTGCGGTAAAATATGTGCGTAATTTTTAAAAATAATACGAACAAATTCAGGATTATCAAGGATTAAGGACATTTTCTTCCATATAATGCCCATAATAAACAAAACTGTATTACTTTATTTATAATTCTTTGAGAGAATGTTAAATCCTTTCAAATGGTACTTAAATCCGTTCAAAAGCTATTTAGACAAAATTTTTAAAAAAAAATTGTAGGTATCCAACATGGGCACCTTATAAAATCTAAATCGTTATGAATTTAGACTTCAAGTATACTTGTGTAAAATTTCATTGAAATCTTAATCCACAAATATATGGAGTTGTTAGCTTTCCTTTGCAATTACCCATAATGCAGTTTCCATGTAAAACATTACTATATAAGTATATAACCAGTAAGGAAAGACATTAAGTACGGCGAAAATGGGCATACATGTAATAAGAAAACTCTCTGTTCGTTTCGCAGAAACGAATTCCTTTCTTTGCGTGTATAAAATAGAGTTTCTACAGCGCTTACATGTCAAATCGGGGGCAACATATATATGGGGGCAATATATAAATCTGAACCGATTTTGCGAAATTTAAATAGGGATCGTGTTTGGGCCAAAAAATAGCACTATGCTAAATTTCATCACAATGGGACTACAATACGACTTGCGCTTTGATGAAAAGAATATAAGGACAGACAGACAGACAGACGAACATGGCTAAATCGACTCAAAAAGTGATTCTATGTCGATGGGTGCAATAAACTATGGTTCTATTTCTTCCCTTTTTGAGTGTAACAAACTTTTTTGGGTGCACAAAGCCATAATACCCTGTACCACGGTGTGGGTATAAAAAGTAAGAAAGTTCTGTCGGGTATAGTGACTTACGAATCCTCTCATCTTCATTCCCAATAAATATTCCTAAATGTAATTATTGTTTTGTTTAATTAAATTATAACCAATTAAAAATGCATTTAATAACTATCAAATATGCACTGATATTAATGTTATAAGATGTTAACTTTTGGTGCAAAATAGCCCTTCTTGCGATTTTTAAGGCACTGGATGCATATTTTATACCCTACACCACACTGTGGTACAGGGTATTATAAGTTTGTTTCACGGCAGATGTTTGTAACACCTGAAAATAACACAGCTAGACCCACCTTAAAGTATACCGATCGACTCAGAATGACTAGCTGAGTCGATTTAACGATGTCCGTCCGTCCGTCGCAATTTTACTCCGATCGTTCTGAAATTTATCTTTCATATATATATGTTTCGATTTGGCCCTTTAGTCCTATAGAAGCTGTATTTTACATCCGATCGTTTTGAAATTTAGAATGGTAGAGTTTCTTGATCCATGAACCAACACTACCGAATTTGAAGAAAATCGGTTAAGATTTAGCTATAGCTCCCATATATATGTTTCGTCCGATTTTGCTCTTTAGTCCTGTAGAAGCTGTATTTTACATCCACTCATTTTGAAACTTAGAATGGTGGAGTTTCTTGATCCATGAACCAACACTACCGAATTTGAAGAAAATCGGTTAAGATTTAGCTATAGCTCCCATATATATGTTTCGTCCGATTTGGCCATTTAGTCCTATAAAAACTGTATTTTACATCCAATGGTTTTGAAATTTAGAATGGTAGAGTTTCTTGATCCATGAACCAACATTGCCGAATTTAAAGAAAATCGGTTAAGATTTAGCTATAGCTCCCATACATATGTTTCGTCCGATTTGGCCCTTTAGTTCTATAGAAGCTATATTTTACATCCAATCGGTTTGAAATTTAGAATGGTAGAGTTTCTTGATTCATTAACCAACATTGCTGAATTTGAAGAAAGTCGGTAAAGATTTAGCTATAGCTCCCATATATATGTTTCATCCGATTTGGCTCTTTAGATCCAATCGTTTTTATACCCTACACCACACTGTGGTACAGGGTATTATTTAAGTATAAAATGTCCAAAAGTAAATTTATGTAAACAATTTATACATAAATTACAAAATTTATATATCAGAGTTATTCAATATTACGAGAGTGGTGTAGGGTATTATATAGTCGGCCCCGCCCGAATTTAGACTTTCCTTACTGGTTTTTATTATATGGCCATAATTATCCCCTCACCTTAGAGAGGAGGGTATATATCATTTGCTACGGCCAAAAGTGCAACACATCGAAGGAGTGACCTAAGACCCTAAGTATGTTCGGCGTTTTGGGTAATTTTAACGGTTTTGGGTAATTTTAAGTCGAATGAGCAATGTCCGTCTGTCTGCCTGTCTGTCTGTCTGCTGGCTGGTGCGCACGATAACTCTCGAAAGTAGTAACCGATTGACTTCAAATTTGGTATGTGGTAATATTTTCTTCTATCTCCGCCTAAGTTCGAAGATGGGCCATATTGGTCCACTCCTTCTAGTACCTCCCCCACAAAGGGTTAACATTTAGTTAAGTATTGATTATTTAATAACTTCTATACTACTTATTTGAATCCTCTAAAATTCTACACATAATATTATTTTATTAGTCACTATTACCTCAAGCAAAATGGACGAAGTTACCTCGCCCCTTTTGGTACCTTCCACACAAATGGACCATTTGGCTCCCAAAGTTAACAGGTTATAACTTTAATACCTATGCACAAAAAGACTTGAAATTTTGTACAGTGTAATGGTTTCATAGTACATACAATCCAGTAAAAAATGGGCGAAGTTGCCACGCCCCTTTTGGTACCTCCCACACAAAATGGCCAAATAATACCAAAATTGAATAGATCATAACTTTAATACACCGGTGCAAACGCTTACAATTCGACACAGTAATATATGCAATATATTTGAAGTTTACTGTTTAGCGAAAAATATGAGTATTTGTTAAACCCCCTCTGGTACCTGCCATATAAATTGACAGATTAATTCGTGTATTTCATATCACAGTACTCACAAAGTGAGGGTATACCTTAGTCGGTTTACCCGACTGAAACTTTCTTACTTGTTACATTATAGTTTATGCAATACAGGTTTTGTCTTGAGACTAATCAAAATATTCAATTATCAAAAAGGCAGTTGAACCCCAATTTGCATCTCCTCTGATTTGCGTTCTATATAAAAAATAGTTAGAACACGTTTCACGTTTTTATTTGCATTATAAAATAAGAATTGTTTATCGAAACAAAAGAAGGTTATTTTATAAATACTGAAAACAATTTTTTGAGTGCAATTTTTTTTTGTAAGAAATATTTTTTTATCTATTTTCCTTATAAACATTTTAAATATAAAATTGTATACAAACTTTTTTACTTGGGTGAATATTTTTTTAATGAAAAAAAATTTGAGTGTAGAAAAGATATAAAGTGCAAAAGAACTACCTTACTAAAAATTTTATTCAGAAAATTCTATTTCTTTTTGGAAAAATCTATTTTTTCTAATATTTATTTTTTTGGCAAAGGCGGGCATATACATTTTCAAGTCGAGAGGCGCGGATTAGGATTTTATTTTAGATACATGGTTTCTTCGGAGAATTTTCTTAGAATTGTATGTAGTTTACGTTTTTGCTATACGATTAAAAAAAAATCAACCCGCCCTAGTATAGATATTTCAAGACAGGCTCCAAATTTCCTTTGCAATTAGTTCAACGTGCAACACGTTACCATATAAAAATGGTATAAGTTTTAATATTTTAACTTTGGGATTGGCGGAAATGTGGCTTACTTTTGAAATTTGTGTAAAAAAATGATGTAAATTGGAGAAGCTTGGTAACAATACCATCGAATATTCTAGAGCTGTTCATTCTTCGACAACATTTTGTAGGAAGTTTCTTTAAGATGAATATAAATATGTTATACTTTTTTTAAATAACTTCTTCTATAATTCCAAAATACGACATATACCTTTTTCTAAAATAAATTACAAAAAACAACATTTTTTGAAAATATAACTTCAAATTGCCATAACTTTTGTCTCATTGGTCATAACATTTATCTTCATCATACAGTATATTCTTCTACGATATTTATGGAATACTAGCAGATATCTCCGCAACTATTTGGGATAACACTTAGGTTCAGAAAGTCTTTTGTAGACCTCTGTTAGTAAAATGTGCAGAAAAAACAAGTAAGAAAGTTCAGTTGGGTAAACAGACTTACGAATCCATTACGACTTACGAATCCATTACAATACTCGTAAATTTAGTTATTTTTTTGTTTTAATTAAATTATCATTTTAAATTGAATCTAATAACTTTAAAGCATGCACTGTTATTAAAGTTGTAAACTGTTAACATGTGGTGCAAAATAGTCCATTTGTGGAGATACCAAAACGATAGTGGCAATAACGCACATTTTTCACTGGAATGTAGGTCCTATAAAAGCATTACACTGTACAAAATTCTAAGTGTTTGTGTGCACTGGTTTTAAAGTTATATGCAGTTAACCTTTGGGGCAAAATGGTCCATTTGTGTGGGGGTACCAAAAGGGACGTGGCAATAACGCCCACTTTTCACTGGACTGTACGTCCTATACAAGCAATACACTGTAAAACATTTAAATTATTTGCGTGCACTGGTATTAAAGTTATCAGCAGTTTACTTTTTAGGCAAAATGGTCCACAGTTACTACACGGGGCAAAATCGCCCTTTTTGTTATGTTTGAATCGAAAGAAAATATGTTTGGAATACAAATTTTCAAATATTATATATTTCTGAGCAAATACATTTTATTTGAAAATCAATAAAATATATTTGGAACTCGTTTATTAATATATTACAACATATAATATTTGCACACTAAAATTCTCAAATAAAATATGTATTTGAATACAAATAAAATTATTGTTTAGGGATCTCTCCAAATATATTTTAGTTAGAAAAGATTTTCGAAACTGTTGTTGAATTTTTTTAATTTCAGTTTTATTTTTTGGTTTCTTTCTTTTGAACCTCCCAGTTATGATACCAAATCTAGCATTAACTTATGTTTTAAATCAATCATTTAAAATTTCTGAGTATTCCAAGCCATCATTAGTTGTCAATCCTCCAAGTATATATTTCGATTCAAGATTAAATGATTTCAATTATTATTATCTATCTATATATAGCATGATCCATTTCGAGGCTCCCTACTTTTTTAAAGAAAAAAACGCAGAACATTCAAATTGAATGGGGAATGTTTATTATCATTTGAAAGAACATTCTTTGGCATTTATTTTTTGAAGATTATGCCTATCAAATATTGGCCGCGGCTACGTCTCAGATGGTCCATCCGTTGAGTCCAATTTTCGATGACTCGTTCGAGCATTTCGACTGGTAACTGGCGAATGACACGCGTGATGTTTTGCTCCAAGGCCTGAATCGAAGCGGGTTTGTCCGCATAAACTTTAGACTTTACATATCCCCACAGGAAAAAGTCTAACGGTGTGATATAGCACGATCTTGGTAGCCAATCGACCGGCCCAAAACGTGAAATAATCTGCTCACCGAAGTGTTCCTCAATAAATCCATTGATTAATGCGATGTGTGGGAAGTGGCACCGTCTTGTTGAAACCAAATGTCGCCGAGATCTCGAACTTCAATTTCAGGCATCAAATAGTCGGTTACCATGGACCGATAATTCCGGTACGTCGGATCGGGAATCGGTCAATGGCAAAAAGATAGCTCTTAACAAGAGCTAAAATATTGCTCATGGGTGTCAAGGTCGTGGGACGACTGGAAAGTGTTTTTTTGGATTTAAAAAAAATGGACTTAGCGCAATCGGCGAACGATTATTTTGATAATAAAACTGAATAATTTGTAAACGTTGTTCAGGCGCAAGCCTTTCCATGATGAAATGCCAAACAATACTTAACAAAAATAACATGACAGCATGACACGACTCACACGTGATCTGTCAAAAAAAGGCTATTGAAAAAAGTATCTCTACTTAGATCACCCATTATATAAAAGAGAGTATCTGTTTGTGGGTTTGTTTGTATATTTGTTCCGTATAGACGTCTAAACGGCTGGACCGATCATCTTGAAATTTTCACAGAATGTACACGTGTAGCGGGTGCTGAAAATATGGTACTTGAATTTTCGATATATCAAGTGGGCGTGGACCCGCCCAAATGGGTCCAATTTTGATATTGAGAACATTTTTTAGCTAGAGTGCTGAAGTTTTGTGTGTATGCATTTAGTGGCAGATTATGTGAATTTTCCAAAAATGGGCGGAATAAGCCTATAAGCCCTATAAGCCAAATTTTGAAATTGAAATATTTTCCACAATTTTTTAGCGAGAGTTCTGTAGTTTAGTGTATATATATCTGGTGACAGTCTACGTGAATGGTCCAAAAATGGGCGGGATCGGGCCAATGGGCGTGGCCCCGCCAACATAGACCAAATTTTGAAATTAGGATATCATTCACAATTTGCTAGCGAGATTGCTGCAATGTTGTGTATATATATCTGGTGGCATTCTACGTAATTGGTAGAAAAATAGGCGTGATCGGACCCATATAAGCCAAACTTTGAAATTGAGTTATCTTTCAGAATTTATTAGCGAGAGTGATGAAAGTTTTGTACACATATATATACATATATCTGGTGGTGGTCCACGTGATTGTTTCAAAAATGGCAGGGATCGGACCAATGGGCGTGGCCCCGCCCATATAAGCCAAATTTTTAAATTGATATATTTTGCACAATTTATTGCCGAGAGTGCTGTAGTTTTGTGCAAATGTATCTGGTGATAGTCTTGATTGGTCTAAAAATGAGCGAGATCAGACCAAAGGGCGTGGCACCGCCCATATAAGCCTAATTTTGAAATTGAGATATCTTGCACAATTTGTTAGCGACAGTGCTGTAATTTTGTGCATATGTATCTGGTGGTAGTCTACGTGATTGGTCCAAAAATGGGCGGCAACGGACCAATGGGCGTGGCACCGCCCATATAAGCCAAATTTTGAAATTTATATATTTTTCAACATATGTTAGAGAGAGTGTGGTAATTCTGTGTATATGTATCTGGTGGTAGTCTACGTGATTGGTTCAAAAATGGGTGGGATCGGACCAAAGGGCGTGGCCCCGCCCATATAAGCCACATTTTTCAATTGAGATATCTTACACGATTTGTAAGCGAGAGTGCTGTAATTTTGTGCATATGTATCTGGTGGCAGACTACGTGATTGTTCCAAAAATGGGCGGGATCGGACCAGTGGGCGTGGCCCATACAGGCTAAACTTTAAAATTGAGAAATCTTATGGGATCAATTGGGATCTTATGGGCGGGATCGGACTAAAAGACGTGGCCTCGCCCATATAAGCTTAATTTTGAAATTGAGATATCTTGCACAATTTGTTAGCGAGAGTGTTATAATTGTGTGCATATATATCTGGTGGCAGTATACGTAATTTGTCCAAAAATGGGCGGGATCGGACAAATGGACGTGGCCCCGCCCAAAAAGCCCAATTTTTTAAATGGAGATATCTTGGACAATTTGATAGCCAGAGTGCTGCCATTTACTGCATATATACCATGTGGCAGTCCACGTGATTGTTCTGAAAATGGGCGGGTTTGGAGCAATGGGCGTGGCCGCTAGCATATAGGCCAAACTTTGAAATTGAGATATCTTACACAATTTGTTAGCGAGAGTGCTTTAACTTTGTGTATATGTATCAGGTGGTAGTCTACTTGATTGGTCCAAAAATAGGCGGGATCAGACCAATGGGCGTGGCCCCGCCCATTCAAGCCAAATTTTGAAATTTGTTAAAAAATGGACGCGATCGGAAATCTAAATCTGGGGCAAAGAAGTGGACCGGGTCCAGCTAGTTTGTTATATTTACGACGTGAAAAAATTCTAAAAAAAAATAACTTTGAATGCTGAAAAATTTAACACAATTTAGGTATTTTCTGAATACTTAAATGCAAATAAGTCTTTGTTTCGGAAAAATAGCCCAAAATAAACACATATTGGGGTGTAAAGAAAGATTTGTTTAAAACAACATCTTCCCAAATATATAATTTTTGCGTGTACCAAATATTATATGTTTAGAGTGCACCCTAAAGACATATATGTTTCAAGCCGAATATTTTTGTGACAATATACTAATTTGTTTTTCATTAGTATAGAAGTTATTAAAGAATCAATATTTAACTAAATGTTAACCCTTTGTACTAGAAGGAGTGGACCAATGTGAGGCATCTTCCAACACAGCCTGAGATAAAAAAAAATATTTTCTCGCACAAAATTTGAAGTCAACCCTTACTCGAGAGTTATCGTGCGCTCCAGCCAGACAGGCAGACAGACGGACGGGCATTGCTAAAATGACTTAAAATGTCCTGAAAGGGATTTCCGCCGAACATACTTAGGATCTTAGGTCACTCCTGTGATGTGTTGCAGTTTGGCTCGTAGCAAATGATATATACCCTTCTCCCTGTAAGGTGAGGTGATAAATATATGCATCAAAGTAAAAAGGCAAAATTTACACGCGCTAAAAACTTCGTTCGCACAATGTGGCCAACTTTGAGGCCCTGTAGCTCCGCCCCTGTATGCCATAGGGGCCCAAATTTAAAAATTAATTTCTCTAATACCTGTTCTACAATGCAATTTTTATAGTTCTTCTAACTGTGAGACGGACGGATTTGCATAATCTTGAAATTTTCCTTTATTTTCAACTGGTAAAAGATGTGGGGAACTCTAGTGAGTTTTTACAATGTGTGTTTTTGTCAAATACGTTACCCAAAAAATCCATAAATTTCTTTGTATTTTGATATATTACTTTTGGATGGATGTTATCAGGAGTAATGGGGTGAGTAGGGGTATCGGCTGTTTTGGAAGAAATACCTTAAAGTGTAACTTTTATTTCGTTCTTTGACATGGACCATCTATTCCGAAGACAGCTATACTAAAACTGTAGCTGAATTTACAAACCTATTCATTTATACAGTAAACATTGTGACTACATATCTCGGAAACGCAATTTCACAAGGATGATTAATGCCATTCGACTTAGGGGGTCGAAATTATGCGGGATAAGTTGATTTTCTCGAGAATACATTTTCAAAGTACAATGTTATGCGATCTCAGTGCAATTAAAAGAACACATGTTAGACAGATATGACAATTGTGCACATTTTGGTTTGCCATTTCATCCTGAATAGAAAAAAAACGGAAAAAGTCTTCTATGTATTTGGGAAATAATGGTTCTGTTTGGGAATTTTTTTTTAATGCAAATATTGTGCTCAGTGATGAAACTAACTTTTAATTTTTAATTGCATAAAATTATCTTACTCAATTTTAGTTTTCAGCTTGAAATTTCATTATTTTATATAAATTAAAAGTATTACTCTGGTTCTTCATTCAGTTTGGCAATTTTTTTCAAGTCATTATTATATATTATTTTTTCATAAAATAATCCTCAGTATATTCTGAGGCATTCAACCTACTGCTACAACAAAAAGGAAACTTTAATTTAATGTTTGAATTTTTATCGTGATTCCCAGTCAGTTTAAACCTTCCAGCCTCCCTACGAACCTACACACAACATTGGTGAACCACAAAATCATTTACTGGCAAAAATAAATGAGAGTTTCACCGAAACACTAAATATTTCCATGGAGTTCGTTTTTGTCATAACCAAACTAAGTCAAACTTTTTCCGTTTTAATCATTATAACAAAAGTTTAAACAAAACAATATGCAGCAACTGCGATATGGGGAAAAATATTGTTGTTTTTTTTTATATGTCGGTAGTTTTATTTTCACTACTGCAGCACTTCAAACCAAAGGGATAGCCAAAAAGCAAAGAAAAAACACATCGTCCGTTTTGACATAGTTGATTTTTGTTCGTTTCCGTTCCCATTACTAAACCAAACGCTCAGGACGAATGAGCAACAAACCGACACTCATCTATGACAGTTGAACCCTTAAAAATGATGAAGGCAAAGAAAAATAAATGACCAAGAGTGAGAGAGAGAGCAAGAGTGAGTGAAACGAAGAGTGATTGTGCAGAATAAAAAAACGAAAACAACAAAAAAACGTTACAGATTTTATAATTAAAAGTTAAGTGGCGACTCATTTAAATGAATGAATGTTGACTCGTCTATGATATGGAAGAGTTGCAAACAAACAAAGCGTCCGAGAAAACAGAGAACTTCCTGCCCTACTTTGCCACTGATGATGTCCCGAGCAGTTGTGTTTCTGTTCTGGCATTTCCTCCTATTCGAAATGTCAAATGAGTTTGGACACTTTTTGGTGGTCAAGCATCGACCACAAGTGGCACTGCAGCAATGAATTCAAAGTATCGGGGGCGAAACTGAATAAAAGCTGATAAAATGATTGTGTTCTTCCGCTAATAGTTGGTACATATTAACTGTGGGGGCAAAATTGACATATCACAAAAAGTCGTGAACTTTTTTGGTAAAGTTCAAGTCTATATCTTCTCTATATAAAAACTAGACCGCGATCATTAATATCAAAGAAATAAAAGGTAAACTATAGTTATGGCCATTTTCACCATTTCCGGTTATCCCACAGTTAGAGCTAACCTAAATTTATACCTGCCAAATCGTATGTAATTAACTAATTTTAACTCTAGATTAGCTTTAACCAGATCTGGTAAAAATAGGGATCTCTGAAAATATTATAGTTATGAACATAATAATTTATTTTATGTTTTCTTGGATATAGCTATACATTTTTTTTATTTTTTCCCGTTGTAAGTGGTTGTCGATTTTACAAATTTTGGTGGAGGAGCCAGCTACCTTTGAAGGATGGTATAATATTTATTATTTTATCAATTTTAATCTCATCTCATGTATGATTTTCTACTACTGTTTGTTAAACTCTAGACAAATAGTTTTCTTCTTTCTTTCTTGTTATCTTAAGAAAATCAATTAGAAAAATTTAAAAAATTTACGGATTTTTAAAATGAAATTTTTCTCTGGACTCTAGGTACTATAAAAGCATTACACTGTACAAAATGTCAAGTATTTGTATGCACTGGTATTACAGTTATAAGCTGGTAACAGCTTCGAAAGTTATCGTGCGCACCAGCCAGCAGACAGACGGATGGACATTGCTCATTCGACTTAAGATGACCCAAAACGGATATCCACCAAACATACTTAGGGTCTTAGGTCACTCCTTCGATATGTTACACCTTTGGTTCGTATCAAATGATATATACCCTCCTCTCTAAGGTGAGGGGATATATATGATACCATACACCAATACCTTAGATTAGTTGTTCTAAATCTGTACACGCTAAAAAAATCGCCTCTGTAGTATATTGTCCCAAACATATTCTGGTGGAAACATGCATATGTTTAGGGTATATTCCAACCCGGCGAACTTCGGTTCCCCCAAAATCGTTAATATAATGAAAATAATAATACGAACATGCACATTAATACGAATACGTTTAGCAAAAACGTAAACTTCATAAAACTCTAAGAAAATTTTCCGAAGAAACCATGTATTTAAAATAAAATCCTAAACCGCAATACTCGACTTGAAAATTTAAATGCCCGCCTTTGCCAAAAAATAAATGTTAGAAAAAATAGATTTTTCCAAAAAGAAATTTTCTGAATAAAATTGTGTAGTAAGGTAGTTCTTTTGCACCTTATATCTTTTCTACATCTAAAATTGTTTTTCATTAAAAAAATATTCACCAAGTAAAATAGTTTGTATATAATTTTATATTTAATATTTTTATAAGGAAAATAGATAAAAAATTTCTTTCATAATTTAATAAAAAATATTAGAAATACAAAAAAAAATTGCACTCGAAAAATTGTGTTCAGTATTTATAAAATAACCTTCTTTTGTTTCCATAAACAATTCTTAATTTATAGTGCAAATAAAAACGTGAATCGTGTTCTAACTATTTTTATATAGAACGCAAATCAGAGGAGATGCAAATTGGGGTTCAACGTTTTTTTTGATAATTGCATATTTTGATTAGTCTCAAGACAAAAACTGTATTGCATAAACTATAATATAACAAGTAAAAAAGTTTCAGTCGGGTAAACCGACTAAGGTATACCCTCATATATACCCTGTAATACGAAATACACGAATTAATCTGTCAATTTGTATGGGAGGTACCAGAGGGGGTTTAACAAATACTCCTATTTTTCGCTTAACAGTAGACTTCAAATATATTGCACTGTATCCAATTGTAAGCGTTTATGTATATGCACTGGTATGATCTATTCAATTTTGGTATGATTTGGACATTTTGTATGGGAGGTACCAAAAGGGGCGTGGTAACTTCGCTCATTTTTCACTGGATTGTAAGTGCTATGAAACCATTACACTGTACAAAATTTCAAGTATTTTTGTGCATAGGTTTTCAAGTTATAAGCTGTTAACTTTTGGAGCAAAATGGTTCATTTGTGTGGAAGGCACCAAAGAGGGCGTGGTAACATCGCCCATTTTTCTTGACGTGATAGTGACTAATAAAATAATATTATGTGTAGAACTTCAGAGGATTCAAATAAGTAGTATAGAAGTTATTAAATAATCAATAATTCACTTAATAATATTAACACTTTGTGGGGAGGTACTAGAAGGAGTGGACCAATATAGCCCATCTTTGAACTGAGCCGGAGATAGAAACAAATATTACCACATACCAAATTTGAAGTCAATCGGTTACTCCTTTCGAGAGTTATCGTTCGCACCATCTAGCAGACAGACGGGCGGACATTGCTCATTCGACTTAAAACGACCTAAAACGGATATCCGCCAAACATACTTAGGGTCTTATGTCACTCTTTCGATGTGTTACACTTTTGGCCCGAAGCAAATGATTTGTACCCACGTATCACTAAAGTGAGGGTATAATAAAACAAAACCAAAAAGAAAATTATTTTAGCGAAAGAAGAGAAAAACATTTTTCAAGTCGAGAGGCGCGGATTAGGTTTTGATTTTAGACACATGGTTTCTTCGGAGAATTTTCTTAGAATTTAATGTAGATTACGTTTTTGCTATACGATTTTTAATTTTTCATTCATCCATACAAATCAATTCGCCCTAATGCACATGCTGCTTCCTGTAGTTCGGTCAATTAAAATTCTTTATATAGTACTAAACAGAATGGGAATAACTGAAGTTTATAACAATGTCGATATACATCTACCGACACTCTCACGTCGTACTTATTGGCTTTTTTGCAATGCTATCAAAAGTATAAACTAAAAACCTCAAGATGATTGGTGCAATAATTTTCCAGATTCCGTTTTCAGTATTGGATTCATATGAGCTACGCGCTTGCTAATTCCATATACCTCGAAATATTATATTTTTTGTGTGGAAGGCTTCACGTTAGTTAAAATCGAAAGATCTGTTTTCGAGATATGAGGTAGTGTTGACCACAACACACATCTTTCCCAACCCTAAATTTTCCTAAATAGTGTCCTTCCTAGGGCCAATCCTAAATCTTCAAGCCCAAATCGTGAAAAACGAAAGATCCGTTCTCGAGTTATGAGATTGTGTTTGCGGTGACACGCCCATTTGACCAATCCTAAAGACATCTAGCAAAAATCATAGAATTGAAAGATTTATTCTCGAGTTATGAGGTTGTGATGGCCGTGTCGCGTCTTTTTGGGCAACCCTAAATTTTCCTTAATGATGCCCCCCCTGGGACCAATAAGAAACCATCAGTACCTAAATCGCGAAGCTATGAGTTTACAGACCGAAATCGGTTCTGCGAAAGTCAGTTTGCAAATGCGTTCCAACAAAATTTATTGATTTTCAAATAAAATTAATTTTTTTAATATAATTTTTAAAAATTTTAGTTTCAAATATATTTTCTTTCAGTTCAAACATACGAAAAATGGCAATTTTCCCCCGTGTATGTATACTTATACATCTAAATTTAAACAGATTATCTGCAAATTCGGTAGGGAAAGTGCTAAACTCGGTTAGAAAATGCGGCTTCTTTAGCGATTAAATGATGTTGTGCTGGCCGCGCATCGCCCATTTGACCGATCCTTAATTGTTCTCCCAGATTCCCTCCTTCGCAAGATCCGTTCTCGAGCTATGAGGTTGTGTTGGCCCTGTTGTGCCCGTTTGACCAATTCGAAAATTTCCTCCACAGTTTCTCTGTACAATACAAATCCGTCAATCCCAAAACCGAACCTTCCGTTTAACCAATCCAAAATTTTCCACCATACTATCGAGAGGATAAATTTGCGTTGAATAATACTACATATTTACTAAGATTTAGGTTTGTTTCTTATAAAACGATTCTGAAAGGATAAAAATAACACTCACGTTTTTGATTTCGCGAGAACTGGCCACTGGCCAAAATCCGATTCTGTGAAAAGTCCGGCGTTTATACAACACTCGAGTCTATGCATATGCAAAATTTCATCTGTGTAGCTCTTACAGGAGACTCAACGGCCAAGTGGTCAAAAATCACTTGGCGTAAAAGCACATCCGTTGAATATCCGTATATATGTATACATATCAGTTTGTAGGCTGATAGTTCTTTAGACGTTTTAAGTACTGAAAGAGAAGCAACTGCTTTGGCCACTGCAGAAGGAAGTATCCAATTTGGTCCAGTAGTTTTCAAGTATTAAGCAGTCGAACCCAATTTTCGAGCACTTTTTCCACTAAATCAAGTCGTATGTCATGAATGCACGTTCAATATTGACTTGTAAAGCTTGAAGCGAATCTGGTTTATTTCGAAAGACCAATGACTTCAAATAACGCCACAAGAAATAGTCTAATGATGTTAAATCACAACTTCTTGGAGGTCATTCAATATCACAATTTGTTGAAATAATCGAATCTCCAAACTTTTCTCGCAACAATTCAATTGTTTCATTTGCTGTGTGGCATGTAGCCACAATCGGTCAATCGCAAAAAGATAGCTCTTAACGAGAGCTAAAATATTGCTCATAAGTGTCAAGGTCGTAGGTCGACTGAAAAGTTTTTTTTTTTTGTACTTAGAATCATTTTCAAATGTGAAAGAAAAGTTTATTTTTGATCTAGCTCCTTAACGGTACGTCGGATCATGTATCGGTCAATGGCAAAAAGATAGCTCTTAACGAGGGCTAAAATATTGCTCATGGGTGTCAAGGTCGTAGGTCGACTGGAAAGAGTTGTTTTGGATTTAAAAAAAGGAATTAGCGCACGAAAAGTTGCAATTGGAGAACGATTATTTTGATAATAAAACTGAATAATTTGTAAACGTTGTTCTTGCGTATATCTCTCCGTGATGAAATTGCAAACACTACTGAATACAATGAAAAACAAATGACAGACCATGACATATTACAAATGGCCGAAACGTCACGTCATCCCTATTCGAAAACCCGTTATATTTTGTTCTAATATATTATTACATGCGTTCCAAACAAAATTTATTGATTTTCAAATAAAAATTATTTGTTCAAAAATATATGGGCATTTCCAACGAGTCTATAAAAGTATGTTGTTTTAATACTTTTTTACAGGGAATCTATCAAATTTAACTAATTTTCCCAAAAACTACATTTATTCATAACATATTTTAAAATATTTGAGTGCAAATTCGAATAATTGCAAAATTTATGTTTTAAACATTGGTATTGCATGTTATGTTCTCTCTTTTAAATCTTGACTTATATTTAAGGGATATAAGAAAAATAATTTTTGTTGTGAAAATAAATATATTGAAAATATTAAAAATCATTTATAATCAACCTTTGGATGTCTAGTTGCATAAAAAGTAAAAAAATAAACATAAAAAGAACGATGGAATAAAATGTCGCATGCGACATTTCGCGCACGAATGTGATTAAAATTAAATAAAAAATAAACTTCTTAATACTTCTGAATAAAATAAAAAACATTATTAAGATACATGAATCCATGACATATTAAAATTAGTCGCATTAAAATATTCCTTCGCTGAAATAAGTGTTTGATTGGTTTGCTTTGAAAGCGACTTCTGTTTTTGTCGCGTGCGAATGGCTTGGTTTTTTGCAATTATCTTGAAAACGAACAATTGGCCTTAGCACCAATTATAGTGCTAATCAAGAGCTATAAGTTTTGCCATTTGCCAAAATGAAATAATGTTTTGGCATATGTTTTTTTCACTTTGAATGCGTACGAATGTCGCATTCTACATTGGAGAAATGCCCATATACAGGGTTGCCCATATTCGACGGACCCATGTTTTTTTTGGGCCCATTCCAATCGACGAGGCTTGTCCGCAGGCAACAATCTTTGCGTCAATTGAATTTTGTACGGGAACAAATGCAAATCAACGCGAATAATCCGTTGTAAAGTGGACCGAGCCATGCCCAACTGCTGAGAACGGCGTTTTTGGGATGTTCTTGGGGACCTCTCAACACTGGCTCGTACGGCAGCGATATTCTCGACCGATCACCTTGGTCGACTTTTATTTGGCCTCTTCGGATTAGAAAGAGCCTCACAAGTCGAAAATTTTTCGTATAAACGCTTAATGGTGTTCTTAGAAGGCGCACTTCTCACATTTTTTAATATTTTAAAAGCACGTTGAGTTTTCACAATTGACTTCTTCTGTTGAATGTAAATTTCAACTATTTCGCGTGGCGTGTATTGTTCCATGGTACAAAATCTGCTTGGACTGACGCTTCAAACGCGGTATGTCATTAAGCGATCTGACATCTCTGTCAAAAGTTATGGCGTTGCCAGATGGGTCCGTCGAATATGGGAGACCCTGTACATACAAAATTTATAAAAATGTTGGTTCCCAATATATTTTCTTGTGATTAAATTCAGAACCAGGGGTACAAATTATACATTTGGACAAATAAATTGTTGTATTACAAATAAGGTACTGAATAACTCTAAAACAGCGTTTTTATCTATCTATCATCTGCAACATACAGCCGAAAATCAAAGAAGCGGAATGAACAATTGTTACATCTATTGAAACAATATGTAATATAGGAAAAAATAATTTCGACAAAAAAAGGAAAAAAGCTGACAGCAAAGCCAACCAAAGACATTCCTTCATGTAGCGAGTAATTGTCAGTTACGAACGAATAGGAATTTGATTCTAACGAGTGAGGTTTTTCGCGGATTTTCAGACCGTTTTCCCCGAATTTTTTGTAATTGTCACAATTAAAAAATTAATATGAATCGATAAGTGCACAAAAGTTCAATCAATGTTCGCAGAATACTGTGTTTTCGCGTGTTACAATTCATTCCTATTCGTTCGTAACTGATAGATTTTGACGTTTCGGCCTGAAGGAATGCCTTCTTATATTCTATTTGTCTTTGAAACCAACTAATAGTCAAATTTAGTATATCGAGCAAAAACAACTTTCATATTTCTTCTGTTTTTTGTTTTTTCTTCTACAAAAACTTCGAAGTTTCCGCTGCTCGCTTTGTCATGAAAATATTGTTATATTTTTTGTTCCAGAGATTAGGCTGTTAGGCCGAACAACAATGATTACTTTGTATTTCGTTAAGTTTCCGTGATTAATGTGGCTCAACTGAGTCGCCTAACTGTTGCATTTAATTTGGAAAATTAAACAAAAAGTTTTCTCTTCCATTGTCATTTGTTATTCGCTTAACACAAGAAATGCAAACAAATGTGTTGGCCTATTTTACTTCATTTTCTGATTTTGGGTGCAAATATTAGAAAACAAATATGTCACCTACAAATTATCCTTACATCGGATGCGAAGCGGGATGGTAGTGTAAACAATAATGATTTATCAAAAGTCGTAAAATCGGTTGATATTATGGTGATTTTTATACCCTACACCACACTGTGGTACAGGGTATTATAACTTTGTGCATTTGTTTGTAACACACAAAAGGAGAAGAAATAGACCCATCGTTTATTATACCGATCGACTTAGAATCACTTTCTGAGTTGATTTAGCTATGTCCGTCTGTCTGTCTGTCCGTCTGTCCGTCTGTCCGTCTGTCCGTCTGTCTGTGCATGTATTCTTGTAATCAAAGTACAGGTCGCAATTATGGTCCGATCGAACGACCGACGAAACTTTACACATATCTTTTTTTTGGCCCAAGGACGATCCCTATTGAATTTGGTTAAAATCGGTTCAGATTTAGATATAGCCCCCATATATATGTTAGCCCCGATTTGACATATAAGCGCTGTAAAAACCTTATTTTATATCCGATCAGAATGAAATTCGGCAGAAAGAGGTTCCTTATTATATGGATGAACACTATTAAATTTGGAAGAAATCGGTTCAGATTTAGATATAGCCCCCATATATACGTTACCCCCGATTTGACATGTAAGCGCTGTAAAAACTTTATTTTATATCCGATCAGTATGAAATTCGGCAGAAAGAGGTTTCTTATTATATGGATGAACACTATTAAATTTGGTTAAAATCGGTTCAGATTTGGATATAACCCCCATATATATGTTACCCCGATTTGACATGTAAGCGCTGTAAAAACTTTATTTTATATCCGATCAGTATGAACTTCATCAGAAAGAGGTCTCTTATTATATTAATGAACACTGTTAAATTTGGAAGAAATCGGTTCAGATTTAGATATAGCCCCCATATATACGTTACCCCCGATTTGACATGTAAGCGCTGTAAAAAATTTATTTTATAACCGATCAGTGTGAAATTCTGCAGAAAGAGGTTTCTTATTACATGAAGGAATACTGCCAAATACGGAGAAAATCGGTTCAGATTTAGATATAGCACCCATATATATGTTACCCCCGATTTTACATGTAAGCGCTGTAAAAAGTGTGTTTTTAATCCGATAAGTACGAAATTCGGCTGAAAGAGGTTTTTTATTCCGTGAAATAATTCTGCCAAATTTGAGGGAAATCGGTTCAGATTTAGATATAGCCCCCATATATATGTTACCCCCGATTTTATATGTAAGCGCTGTAAAAAGTGTGTTTTTAATCCGATCAGTACGAAATTCGGCAGAAAGAGGTTTCTTATTACATGAATTAATACTACCAAATTTGAGGGAAATCGGTTGAGATTTAGATATATATAGCCCACATATATATGTTACTCCCGATTTGACATGTAAGCGCTGTAGAACTGTATTTTAAATCCGATCAGTAAAAAAAATTGTCAGAAGAGGTTTCTCATTACATGAATTAACACTGCAAAATTTGTGGGAAATCGGTTCAGATTTATATATAGCCCCCATATATATGTTACTCCCGATTTGAGATGTAAATGCTGTAGAAACTGTATTTTATATCCGATCAGTGCAAAATTCGGCAGAAAGGGGTTTCTTATTAGTCGAAGGAATACTGCCAAATTCGGAGAAAATCGGTTCAGATTTAGATATAGCCCCCATATATATGTTAACCCCGATTTTACATGTAAGCGCTGTAAAAAGTGTATTTTTAATCCGATCAGTACGAAATTCGGCAGAAAGAGGTTTCTTATAACATGAATTAATACTACCAAATTTGAGGGAAATCGGTTGAGATTTAGATATAGCCCCCATATATACGTTATCCCCGATTTCAGATGTAAGCGCCGTAAAAAATTTATTTTATAACCGATCAGTGTGAAATTCGGCAGAAAGAGGTTTTTTATTACATGAAATAATTCTGCCAAATTTGAGGGAAATCGGTTCAGATTTAGATATAGCCCCCATATATATGTTCCCCCCGATTTTACATGTAAGCGCTGTAAAAAGTGTATTTTAATCCGATCAGTACGGAATTCGGCAGAAAGAGGTTTCTTATTACATGAATTAATACTACCAAATTTGAGGGAAATCGGTTGAGATTTAGATATAGCCCACATATATATGTTACCCCCGATTTGACATGTAAGCGCTGTAGAACTGTATTTTAAATCCGATCAGTAAAAAAAATTGTCAGAAGAGGTTTCTCATTACATGAATTAACACTGCAAAATTTGTGGGAAATCGGTTCAGATTTAGATATAGCCCCCATATATATGTTACTCCCGATTTGACATGCAAGCGCTGTAGAGTCTGTATTTTATATCCGATCAGTACGAAATTCTACAGAAAGAGGTCTTTTTACATGAATGAGTATTCAGGGAAAATCGGTTCAGATTTATATATAACCTCCATATATATGTTCCTCCTGATTTGGTATCAAAGCGCTATGGAGTTGTACATTACTTCCGATCATTAATATTTTCCGGAAAGATGTTTCTCAATTTAGGAACAAATATTGCTTAATTTAGCGATTATCGGCTCAGAATTAGATAATATGTTGCTGCCCGTTTTTAATTATTCCAAATTATTATCGCAATGACCTCTATCGCATTGTTAGGGAGGTGTAGGGTATTATATAGTCGGCCCCGCCCGACTTTCTGCCTTTCCTTACTGGTTTCGACTAATATATTCCTTGTAAAAAATCATTATAGGCTACCACAATTCACTTTTATGACAATCCATTGGTTTTTTATATATATCGTATTTGTTGGTTATCTTTGAACAATTGAGAATATAGTAAAATGTCAAGACACAATGCAATAATTACGATATATTTAAAAAACATTTAGTTGCCATAAAAGTGTAGTGTGGGGACCTATAGTATTATTCTACAAGGAATCTTTTTGCCATAATTTGTGTTGAATACATCACCAAAAAAATCCATCGAGTTCGACGACTTTTGAAACAGGATTATTTTTGGTGGGAGATTTCAGAGGTGACAGTCTACGTGATTTGTCCAAAAATAGACGGGATTGGAAATCTGAAATGTGGGGCAATGAAGTGGATCGGGTCCAGCTAGTAGTTTATAAAGGAATGTGATGGACTTATTTACCAAAAATATTGGAGGTTCTCATAAGCATAAGGGCCCGAAGGTCGCATTAACATTTTGAGAAAGTATAAAAAGAAGTCAATCAATACGGAAAATCAGCAATTTGTCAATATCCCCCCACTATCCATCTCGGAAATTATATATCCTCTATGACATATCCCAAAAATTTAAGGAATTATATATCGATTGAAAACAAAAAGTCAAAAAAAATCATGCTTTGTTATCTTTAAAAGCTGAATCGTAAACGCGCTAAGTTCATATACCCTTTATAAAACCATTGGGGTTCATTTACATTTCATGCTGTTAGTTTAATGGGGTGTAATTTCCTAAATCAGTTTTTGTAACGAAAATAGGCCCCAAATTTGTGGCGTATTTTCATTTTCAATTTGGGGTGCATTTTCTTGGGGTTCAACTTCCGGCCGCCTCTGAAGGCTCTATGAAATAAACCCCAATGAAATAAATCCTAATGAAATAAGTCCCACTGCAATGTTTCCCAAAAAAATTAAATAACTCCCAAAACAAAAAGTGAAATTAATCTAAAAAAAAAGTGAAATAACTGCCTCTACCGTAAGTATTTAGCCTCTTCTGTAAAATTCGAAATATTAGACTTAGCGCCTTTACACTCTTAGGTCGCGATATATTCTATTCTAATTCGTCCTCATTACAAAGGCCCTACAGATTTGGCTTATTGCAACTCCAGAAACCACGTTTTAATGTTTATCAGATCTGTCTGAAATGTATGAACGTGTATTTGATTTTGCCTGAGACTTATATGCACTCAAGAAAACACTTAAGAGAAATACTCAAAAAGTAAGTATATTTTTGCAACAGGTCTCTCTTAACGTGTTCCACATAGAATCGAAATGAAACTGAATTCAAAGAGTTCAAACATTCTTAAATCTTAATTAGCTGCTAATTAATTTAATAGATGTTAGGTTAGGTTTAGGTTAGGGTGGCAGCCGTATTTTTTTACAAGCTCACATAGACCAGTTTAGGTCCCTAGTGTTACCACGGGCTGAAATGCCCCTCATCGAAACCAACCTGTTTGATATATAAATTTATCGATAGTACGAATATCAGTACTGGAAAGATCTGTTAGGCTGCCTAAAAAGGCCGACCCCAGTATATCCAGTCGTCGTTTACTCAAAGCGGGACAGTCGCAAAGCAGGTGCTCAATGCTCTCCACTTCTTCCTCATCTCCACAGCTTCGGCAGAAGTCATTGGACTCAATACCCAATCTTTTGGCGTGTTCGCCGATCAAGCAGTGTCCCGTCAGAACCTGTACTAACGTAGACAATCGTTTCCTCTCTAGTGCGAGGAGATATTTTGACCTTCTCAGGTCATACCTTGGCCAGATTTTTCTAGCTACCCTGCAGGTGCCGATTTCTGTCCATCTATCGTTGGACTGCCTGATTGCCTCTTGCCTAAGCCAAAGCTTGCACGTGGATAGTGGCGCACCAATATATGCAAATTCTTCGAGAATTTGTAATGTCGTCCCTTTCCTAGCAAGTTCATCGGCTTTGCAGTTCCCCGGGATATCCCTATGCCCAGGCACCCATATGAGGTGTATATTAAACTGCTCAGCCATCTCGTTAAGAGATCTGCGGCAGTCGAGGGCTGTTTGTGAATTTAGGGATGTTGCCTCCAGAGAATTGATGGCAGCCTGGCTGTCCGAGTAAATGACAACGCCATTGTTGGTTACTATGTTGCGACTCAGCCACTTGGCGACTTCCCATATTGCCATTATTTCGGCTTGATAGACACTGCAGGTATCTGGTAGTCTGTGAGCTATATCCAGACTAAGTTCTTCACAGTGTACTCCGAAGCCAACCTTTTCATCAAGCTTCGAACCATCCGTGTAAAAGTGGAGATGGTTTATATTACCTGGTATTCTGCCGACCCATTCATCTCTGGCGGGAATCATAGTGATGTAATTTCTCTCGAAGGTGTACACTGTTGGTATATAGTCCACTCGGTCGGTTACCATAGCACTACACTTTGATATCCTCATGTGACCATAGTTCTTGTACCTCCACATTGATAGGCAGTTTAATCTTATAGCCGCTTTGGTTGCAACCTCTCTCGCCACAATATTAATCGGCAGTATATGGAGTAGGGCTTGTAGAGACTCGGTCGCTGTAGTCCTTAAGGCTCCGCTTATGCTCAGGCAGGCAGTTCTCTGAACCTTTGTTAGTAGGTTGGTAATGGTTAGTTTGTCAGTTGCCGTCCACCATACCACAATACCGTATAACAGTATTGGACGAACTACTGCTATATATATCCAGTGGACGATTTTAGGAGAGAGTCCCCACCGCGACCCTACAGCCTTTTTGCAGGAATATAAGGCGACGTTGGCCTTCCTTACACGTTCCAATACGTTAAGTCTAAATAACATTTTCCTATCTAGAATTATTCCTAAAAATTTTGCACTTTCAGAAAAGACTAGATCTGTTCCATTTATCCGAGGTGGAGGGTCCACATGTGGGACATTATTCATCCTAGTAAAGAGAACCAATTCTGTCTTGTTGGGGTTAACGCCCAAACCACTGCTTCTGGCCCATCTAGCCAACTTGTTCAGAGCCACCTGTAGGATGTCTCTGAGGACGTTTACGAATTTGCCACTCACTGCGATTGCCACGTCGTCCGCATATGCCACGACCTTGCAGCCACAACGTTCTAGATCTAGCAGGATTTCATTCACCGCTAGGTTCCAAATTAGTGGAGACAATACTCCTCCTTGCGGGGTCCCTCTGTTTACATACCTTGTTAGAGTTGTGGACCCTAGACATGCTGTTATGCGTCTTCTGGTGAGCAGACTTTGAATTAGTCTAATCAAACTAGTGTTAACTTTTAGATGTGAGAGTGCCGCAATTACCGCATCGGAATGAATGTTGTTAAAAGCCCCTTCTATGTCAAGATATGCCACCATGGTGAATTCCTTGAAATGCAGGGACGATTCGATAGTGCTCACAAGTTCGTGCAGGGCTGATTCAGTAGAGTTGCCCTTGTTGTAAGCATGTTGGTTCCTCGACAGGAGTTTTGTATCCAGGTTTTCCCTAATGAAATGATCTAAAAGTCTTTCCAGACCTTTCAATAAGAACGAGGATAGGCTAATTGGTCTGAAGTCTTTTGGCCTAGTGTGTGATATCTTTCCCGCTTTAGGTATGAATACCACTTTGGTATCCCTCCATCGATTCGGGACGTATGAAAGCCTGATACAGCCTACATAAATTTTCTCCAGCCAGGGGATAATGTACTTTAACATTTTCTGCATTTCTGCTGGAGTGATGCCATCTGGTCCAGGTGACTTGAAGGGCTCAAAGCTGTTAATAGCCCAGCTTATTCTGGATCTCTCAGTCAAGAAGCTAGCGACGCTCGCAGTCCACTCGCACTCTTGTTGGTCCTGCTGATCCTCGGGTTCTGTTACAGAGTTCCCCGGGAAATGTGTGTCGAGCAGTACATTGAGCGACTGCTCGCTGTTTTTGGTCCAGTTATTTGCCTGATCCTGTAAATATCCCACTGTACAGGGTGAAGCAGATAATATCTTCCTCAGCCTAGCGGTGTCGGAGACCTTTTCCACTTCACCACAGAAGGTATACCAAGAGCGCCTTTGCGCCTTTCTAAGCTCCTTCTTATAGATCTTGAGTTGCTCTTTATAGGCGTCCCAATCATTAGCGACCCCAGTAGATTTAGCCTTATTGAATAGCTTGTTGCAGGTCTTTTTCATAGCCGTTAGCTCAGAAGTCCACCATTGGGGTTTAGTTTTACCCTTGTACCTTGTTTTTGGACAGGCTTCTTCAAGGGATCTATTGAATGATATGGTGATGTGATCGACCAGATTATCCAGACCGGCTTTGTCACTCGGTTCGTACGGATGTTTAGAGTTGAGGACTTTCTTGAAATTCTTCTCATACAGATGCCACTTTGTCTTCCTTACATTTCTGTGGACGGCGGGTTTAGGCGCTTTTTCCGCAAGTTTGAACTCAATATAATGGTGATCTGAGAATGAGTGGTCGTCCAGTACATTCCACCCAATAATTTTGTCTGACAGCCGGTCAGTAGCAAACGTTACGTCGAGTACTTCTTGTCTGTCTTTAATTGTGAAGGTCGGTTTATTACCTATGTTACAAATACTAAGATTGGTAGTTAGAATAAAGTCAAGAAGCGAATCACCCCTATTGTTTATATCCGTACTACCCCAGATAGTATGATGAGCGTTCGTGTCTGCGCCAATAATCAGCTCGAGCTCGTCAGACGTTGCTTCTTCTACTACTTCCCTGAATAGAGCAGTCGGTACTACAGATTCATAAGGCAAGTAGCTGGAGACCACCCAATATATGCGATTACCGATCTCCAGGCTAGCAGCTGTTTGGTCTTTACCACTTAAATTAGTCAGGAGAAAGATACTTAGATCTTTCCTGGCCAAAATGCAGGTTCTTGGAGTGCCTTCACAGTTGGCCACAAGCAGTTTAAAGTTGGGTGTCCTAATACCGCACACCCTTCCTCCCACTACGTAGGGCTCCTGTATCAGGACGATGTCTACTGCGCCTGTGGACAGGCGCAGCAATAGAGCCGCTGAGGCTGCTTTAGCGTGATGGAGGTTAATCTGTAGAATTCTTACCATCATTGGTAATTGACAGATTAACATCCACCCCGACAAGGGTGTTATCGAACTCTTCGTCCGTATCGTCGAGAAGCATGTCCCCGCCAGATGCGTCAAAGAGTCCGGAGACTCCCCTCAGCCCCTCTGTGTCAGAAGAAGAGCTTTCGTCCTCAGAGTAGGACGTTACAGATCTTCTGTTAGAGTTGGAGTCACCAGAAATAATAGGCGTGGCTACCTCCGCACTTACAGAAAGTGCCACGGTGGACGACTCACCTTCTGCAGTGGGAGCTATATCCTGCTTGTATATCCTCAAGACTATAGTCTCGAAGCCATATTGTAGGGTTGCACTCGCACTTTGTATATGGGAGGTGGATTCAGCGTTTAGGATAAGATTGACCTGCCGCTTTTTACCATCCGCCTCACCCACCTTGCTGATTCTCCAATTATGGGCCGGCAGACCAGGATTGGAATCTTTTATTATTTCTAAGATGTCAGCCGGGTTGGAGGGCTCTTCTGTAACCCAGGTGATGGCTCTAGGGTGACTAGGGATGTTGTTTTTTTCGACAACATCCAACTGGGCACCCGGCCACACCTCACCCGCT
This sequence comes from Eudasyphora cyanicolor, assembly GCA_963930755.1. Taxonomy (NCBI): domain Eukaryota; kingdom Metazoa; phylum Arthropoda; class Insecta; order Diptera; family Muscidae; genus Eudasyphora; species Eudasyphora cyanicolor. Next base: position 231,578,934 of record OZ005737.1, on the reverse strand, counting down.
CGACTCAGAGCAGCCTTATAAAGGTCTACTGATCTGGCATCACCGAAATATAAGAGCTTTACTCTCCCCTGATGCCATCCTGCATCGTTGCAGATTGGTGGTTTGCCCGGCATTTCTCTACGGACATCGAGGTAATGAGCCATAATGGCTGATTGTACATGACTCCATTTGTCCTTGAGGATGGATCCATCCTCACTACTTCTGTCTATAACAGCCATCACTAGACTCTCCTTCGCCACTTCATTGAAGGGCTTGGTGAGTGTCCTGTTGATGGTGACATTAGGGCCTCTTGCCTTTTTCGAAGGCAGGGGTTCATCAGGTGATCTGATTCGTTTTACTTTATTAGCCGTTAACACAGCTGAATTTGTGGCTCTTTCAGCCGACTCATTGGCCTTAGAAGCATCTATGACGCCTTTAGCCCAGGTAAGTGACTCTTTTTGTTTTTCGGTAAGAGCCGAAACCTCAACAGCCTCCAACTTCGTCAAAACTCTGAGCGCTACACGATGCTCATTGTGCTTCCGTTTTGACGGTCGGACATGACGTTTTCCCCTCACCGCACCACCTGTTGTGAGTGCTTGGTGGAGATTTTCACCATTTTTGGTGTGGTCGGCTTTGGCCAAGACCAACGGACGGACAGTCGGACGATTGGGTAACCGCGCTCCATCGGAACACGAAGGCATCCCCGTCAAGAGAATTTATTTTAATTTTGTCTGTATTAGACCGTAATAGGTACTACGATGTAGGCCTTACAGACTTTGTACAGATTTTTGCTATTGCGTAATAGGTACTGGTAACTATCCGCTATGTGATAAACACGTCCGTTCACTGCGAATGATCAGTTGGTATTAATAGATGTTAGTTTATGGCAAATGACCAACAGACATTCATCCCAACACTTGGAGGTGCAATTCATATACATCGTTCTGAATCGCTGCTCGAATTTGTTTTATTTTTCATAGTTTATTTTGGTTAATTGTTTGCATAACGCTTTGGTATTTAAAGCGTAAACATCTGCTAATTGCAATTTATTGTACTAATGCACTTATGGTTATAACCGTGCACACACATTCATCTCCTTCCATACCTCTGAACAAATCCATATACATATACTAGTATTTATTAACACAACAACCAACATAAGAAGTTGTCTAGTGCTCAGAGGATACGAGTAACGCACACATACACTTGCACAAGTCGCATACAAACGAATGTTATTAATACTGGGCTCCCGTGGAGGTGCTCTTGTTACACTGCATGTATAATTTGTGTGCGTTTGTATAGTGATTCGACTGTGAGTTCATTGAAAGCTATTGCATAGAATTTTATAGAACTCCAACTAAAGCGTTGCTTAGATTTATAAACCATGAGAGACATGCAATGTGAGACTATTGCAACCGCCTCCTTTGGCCAAAGCCCCACTAATGCAACTAAATACAACCGCATACATTCAAACTCTGCTTGCTTTTCTCGTACTCTTGCTGGCAGTGTCGATATGAGCGAACGTCGTCATTTCTCTATGTGTGTGTGTGTGAGAGAGTGTAAATGAATCAACCGATATACAAATACACAGGGATTGTGTAGCTACGAGTGTAGTAATCTTAATGCAAAAATAAAACCAGTAAGGAAAGGCAAAAGTAGGGCGGAACCGACTTTAGCGGAATAGAGCAGAATAAGCACGCACAAGTCCAATTGACTTTTTTCTTCCAATTTTCGTAACGAGAGACTGTAAAATACAGTTTCAAAAGCGCATCGATGCGAAATCGGAAGCAACATTATATGGGGGCTATATCTAAGTCTTAACCGATTTCCACTAAATTTAGTAGGTCTTATTAATGGCTGAAGGGACTTCCGTCAGCTAATTATTTTGCACCAAAAGTTAACAGCTTATAACTTTAATATCTGTACATACAAATACTTGAAATTCTGTACGGTATAATGCTGTACGGTTATTTTCCACCATGGCAATGCAAGGGTGCACTCATGTGCATTTTCCGTGAATTAGGCGAATTGCTCCCTCATACGTCCTATGCTCCGGAGTTAGCCACAAATGACTACTTTAGTTTCCAAACTTGAAGAAATGGCTCGGCGGTAAGAAATTTGACTCCAACATTGAAATAATCTCGAAAACAAATACCTATTTTGATAACCTCGACAAATTTTATTCCTTGGAATAGATAAAAATATTTGATAAACTTTAGACAAAGTGTATAGACCTCAACGGAGACTACGTCGAAATATTAAATGATTTTGTATCATTAGAAACATCTGTAGATTGGTCTACCTTGACACCTTTTAACGCGATTTTTTAGCAGCAACAGGTTTTAAGGTATGCCTCATCTGATAGCTTGGTTCCTTTGCTACAAATGTCTATTGTATTGTGAAACACCATTTACTTGCTTTCGGCCTCCCCTCTCATCATGCGTCGGCGTATATAATAAATACTCATTAACCAGAATTCTATCCTTACAGCTACGAGCTCGATTTTTATCCTTACAGTTCGTATATGATCAAATTTCACACGAAATATGTAATATATCCTATTAAAAGCAAACCTTATAATAAGGTTGAAAATTAATTATGCTATAGGGCTGAAATGTATTTTTATTTCAATTGCTAAACATATCTCAATTAGCCGCATATTTGATAGATGAGAAATGACTTGACTCGTTTATAGAACTTATGATACATACACGGGGCAAAATCGCCTTTTTTGATATGTTTGAATCGAAAGAAAATATATTTGGAACACAACTTTTTAAATATTATGTGTTTCTGAGCAAACAAATTTTACTTGAAAATCAATAAAATATATTTGCAACCCGTATATTAATATGTTACAACATATAATATTTGCAAACTAATTTTCTCAAATAAAATATGTCTTTGAATACAAAAAATATTATTGTTTAGGAATTTCTCCAAATATATTTTATTTATAAAAGATTTTCTAAACTTTTGTTGAATTTTTCGAATTTCAGTTTTAATTTTTTTTGGCAGCATTATCTTCTGTTTTAGATCAAACATCTAACATTTCTGAGTATTCCAAGTCATCATTAATTGTCAATCCTCCAAGAAATATATTTCGATCCAAGATTATACGATTTCAATTATTATTATTTATTATTTTTACGACATGAAAAAAAGTTAACACAATTTAGGTAGTTTCTGAATACTTAAACGCAAATGAATATTTGTTTCAGAAAAAAAAGTTCAAAGTAAACACATGTTGGGATGTAAACAAAGATTTGTTTAGAACAACCCCTCCCCAAATATATAATTTTTGTGTGCACCAAATATTATATGCTTAGAGTGTACGCTAAATACATATATGTTTCAAGCCGAATATGTTTGGGACAATATACTACAGAAGCGATTTTTTTTCAGCGTGTATCAATACATTAATATCAATTATACGCAATTCTGGCTTTTTAGTTATTTTAGGAAATTTTACATAATTTGGAAATTAGTTTCCTGAAATTAAAGAGAAAAATTATTACATTTATTATTTTTTTTCATAGAGATGGTAGACGGTTTGATGGGTTTTTAGTACATATGATAAATTTCAATATCATTTCAAATTATAAGCCCTGCTGGCCTTTTATTTATTTAACAAAATTTCATATAATTTTTAAAATTATTTTCGTGGAATTAAGAGCTTTAATTGAGTTTTTCTTTGTTTTGGCTAGGAAACATTTTGTAAATACAATTTCAAGAAAATAATAATAGATTAAATAAACAGATTCTAGAGGGTTTGCCTCATTGCATTTTGTAGGCCATTCTTGTATGATATTTTACAGTAATATTTTGCTCACTTGAACGCTTAAAAACGATGTTTTGTTGGAAGTTTTTAAGGATTTTGTGCGTTTGTGTAATACTGTTTTCTGCTATATGGAACATATATTCACAAATATAGAGAAATCAGCAAAGGCTAAAATGGTCCAAAACAGATTTCAGAAAAATATTCTTGGGGTTTCTTAGGGTCACTCCTTTATTGTGTTACACTTTTGGACCGCAGTGTATAAAACCCCGATTTTGTTGTAATTCTGTAACTTCTACCGAAAAGGGCTATCATTTCTACATTTCTACATAGATTTTTTTTCTTCACAAGCCCTCAAAAATGGGAAGAAACAGTTTTTTTTAGCGATATTTTCTTCTATTTTTATGGTTTTTTCGTCACAGTTAAACTGTTTTTTCTAAAATAAATAATAAATAAATAATCAACATATTTTCAAAAGATCCAAAACATACAAAAATTAAAAAGCTCATAAAACTAGTACATATACCAGTGCATATGGGTAGTTCTTTCTCAAGTGTCAAAGGACCAAAATTAGATCCTTATCAAATTCTCAGAAAATATTGCCCTAGTATGTGGGAATAATACCTAGAATATTCAAAAAAATTAAATGAAAATTGGAGGCAGTGGCGGAGGTCAAAGTTCAGAAAAATTTGTTTCCACTGTAATGGTTTTTTGAAGTTAATTTTAATGCTACTCGTACAAAACTGAAGAAAATACCTTAGAGAGAGATCTTGACTTGTACTGACTCGTACATATAGCGTGAACCATTTCGAGGTTCCCTACTTTTTTAAAGAAAGAAACACAGAAAATTCAAATTGAATGGGGAATGTTTATTGTCATTTGAAAGAACATTCTTTGGCATTTATTTTTTGAAGATTATGTCTATCAAATGTTGGCCACGGCTACGTCTCAGATGGTCCATCCGTTGAGTTCCAATTTGCATCCGTTGATGACTCGTTCGAGCATTTCGACTGGTAACTGGCGAATGACACGCGTGATGCTTTGCTCCAAGGCCTGAATCGAAGCGGGTTTGTCCTCATAAACTTTAGACTTTACATATCTCCACAGGAAACAAGTCTAACGGTGTGATATGACACGATCTTGGTAGTAAATCGACCGGCCCAAAACGTGAAATTATCAGCTCATCGAAGTGTTCTCTCAATAAATCCATTGATTGATGCGATGTGTGGAAAGTGGCGCAGTCTTGTTGAAACCAAATGTCCCTGAGATCACGAGCTTCAATTTCTGGCATAAAAAATCGGTTATCATGGTACATGGTATCGGTTATCATGGTACGGTCGCCATTGACGGTTACTTTCTCACCGGCATGATTTTTGAAGAAATATGGACCGATGATTCCACCGGCCCACAAACCACACCAAACCGTTGTCTTTTTCTGGATGAAGAGGCGGCTCTTGAATCTCCTCAGGTTGCTCTTCGTCCCAAATGCGGCAATTTTGCTTGTTTACATACCCATTGAGCCAGAAATGGGCCTCATCGCTGAACAAAATTTGGCTCGAAAACGTCGGATCTTCTGGGAACTTTTCAAGAGCCCATAAAGCGTTCCATACGTCAGTCCGAGTTGCTGCACGGGGCAAAACAGCCTTTTTTGATATGTTTGAAATAAATGAAAATATACTTGGAACACAAATTTTTAAATATTATATATTTCCTAGCAAATAAATTTTATTTGAAAATCAACAAAATATATTTGGAACGCATATATTATTATATTACAACAAAATATATTTGCAAACTAAAATTCTCAAATAAAATATGTGTTTAAATACAAATATAATTATTGTTTAGGAATTTCTGCAAATATATTTTATTTAAAAATAATTTTAAAACTTTTGTTAACTTTTCGAATTTCAGATTTAATTTTTCCTTTGTTCCGTTATTAATCAATCATTTAAATTTCTGAGTATCCTAAGCCATCATTAGTTGTCAATCCTCTAAGTAATTTATATTGATCCAAGATTATACGATTTCAATAATTATTTTACAAACATTACAAATTTATAAAAAATGTACATTGAATTACTGACAAATTTAACATAACTTTTTTCTGAATACTTAAATGCAAATAAATATCTGTTTCGGAAATAATGGTCCCAAATAAAATTATATTGGGATGTAAACAAAGATTTGTTTAGAACAACATCTTCCCAAATATATAATTTTGGTGTGTATCAAATATTATATGTTTAGAGTGTACCATAAACATATATATGTTTCAAGCCGAATATGTTCGGGACAATATACTACAGAAGCGATTTTTTTCAGCGTGTGCGAACGGCGCCGAATCGACTCTCCACGGTCTTCGTGTACATACTTAATAAAATAACATACTTAACAAAAATAACATGACATCATGACATGACTCACACGTGATCTGTCAAAAAGAGGCTATTGAAAAAAGTATATCTACTTGGATCACCCGTTATAAGCATACACCCTGAAAAAAATCGCTTCTGTAGTATATTGTCGCAAACATATTCTACTTGAAATATGTAAATGTTTAGGGTACACTCTGAATATCTTAAATTCGGCATACACAAATATTATAGTTTTTGAAACGCAAGAAATATTTATTTGCATTTAACTATTCAGAAAATGTATCAGTACTTTAATTTTATAAAATTTTTTATGTTTTTCAGTAATTCAATATACATAAATAATCTTCGCAAAATTCCTTTATATTTCAAATAGTATAATCTTGCATTATGATACATTGCTTCATTCTTGTCATTGTATCATTGTTGTCATCCCATCAACAAATGGATTAATTAGAAGTTAAAAAAACTATTTAAAGAAAGGAGCTGCATAAAGCCGAGGCTTGTAATTTCCTAGAACGCATAACATTTGATTCACCGGACGACATGATTTTTAGGTCTGACTTTCAAGTGCTCAATTTTGGCTTCTTTTTACGCGCATGTAAAGAGCAGACTTTACTAAAAAATTATAAAAATAAATAATAATTGTGCAAATTTCGCTTTTATTTAAAAATTATTAACATTTTCTTACAAAATGCGTTTTTTTGCATGGAAAAATCGTATTGTGTGAGCGCCCCACGATTCCCATCAGAGGCTCTTGTCTGTCGCTGCAAACATTTCGCCATATGGTCTTTGTAACCCGGCCTTTCCCTGGACCTTTAAATTAAAATATAAATTTACTTAGTATTGTAATTCATAAAAATAAAATAAATAAACAAATAAAAATGGCATTTTGTTACTTTCGATAATCACTTTCAGAAACTGCAGTCAAAGTGAAACTACATGTAAACCATCTATGAAAGGGCCACAGATCCTTACAAAACTTTTGTCGCTGCACAATTATTTTCTTCCTGACTTCTGGGCGAAGTAAGGAAAGGATTTGTTATTTCGGTTGGCATTTCGCCAGCTGCTAGTGGGGCATTTTGCTGATTCTTTGTCAGACTATAGTCATTACGATTAGAATATAAGTTATACTGCATTTTTAAAGTCATCTGATTCGATTCTTTTCCGTTTATAGTACCGAAAGAGTGGAGAGTATACAAGACCCTTTATATTTTGGCTTAAAATTAGAAAATGAAGGAACCTATATTTTACTTCTTACAAATGTGGGAATTAACAAATTTCCTTAAAATCATTATACTCGTACCATCGGTGTTGCATATCCTTCTACCCGTCTGCTTAATTCTCGTTGTGGTACCTTCTCGAGGTGTTCGTATACATGTGTTTGTTAATGATTGTGGTTATGAGGTGAAGCTACAAATAAATAATGTATATCAACATTTTAACCGCGTATGTGAGGTGGAGCACTCGGCATGATCTCAACTGGCAGAAGGCACAGGGCACACGCCAGGACTCCCATGCAAAATGCCGCCATAACAATCAACCGATTTGAATGCTACCTGCCTCATCTTTCACGGCACATTCAGGAAAGTGAGCAGAGATAATACCACGAAAAGGTAAATGTTCACATGCCAATATATGAATGTATGGCACATAGACGATGATTGTACTCGTATGCACTCGTACATGAATACACATACGATAGCACTCCCAATGAACTGATGTATTAAATACGGATTACAAGGATCGCATACATGCATATTCAACTCTCCTCCTCCCACTGACATTTGGAATCGTATATTATTCTGACATTGAATTGCAGCGATGGTTGGGTTGTTGTGTATACAAAGATTCTTCTGATTTAGTTTATTGTCGTAATGTTGACAACACTCTCCCACGTAACCACTATCTGACACTTGTGTAGCCTATGTATGTGGAGGTGTTTTAAATGCATTCCATTGTTGGTGGTTTCTCCTCCGTGTCGTCTCCAAAAAGGGATTTCAGTTTACACATGCTGGGAATTGGATAACCCGCTAACAACTGGTTCTTGTCACATGCACGTTTATGGAATATATACAACGAGTTTTATTTTTGTAATTGCCTTAAAAATTAAATACTTGATCTGCTTTTCGTGGAAAGTAATTAACATATGTATGAACTATATACTAAAGAAAGACAAAAATAAGGCACAGTTTGACACTACCTTATAACGCCATACACAATTACTTATATTTACAAGGCGTGATATATAAACGCTAAATAATTGTGTTTAAATATTTGGCTTTTATTTTGTAAATGCTTTATACCATAAATAACACTGTCGTCCAAGTTATTAGGACTTTGTGCATTTAGTTGTAACACCTAAAAGGAGAAAAAATATATCTATCGTTTTTATCCCGATCGATTTGGAATCACTTCCTGAGTTTATGTAATCATGAACGTCTGTAAATATATCCTAGTAATCAAAGTGCAAGCCGTATTTATGATCCGATCGAGATGCAATATAGTACAGTTCTCTATCTTCTCAAGAACGATACTTATTTAAGCCGGTGAAACTCGGTTCTGGCTTAAATATAGCCCAAAAAATTTCCTTGTCACAGGGCCGATTACTAAGAAATTTGGAGTCGGTTCAGATTTAGATCTAGCCTTCATATATATTTTCATTGCGATTTGGCATTTTAGCGCCATAGAAGGTACATGTTACAGCCGATCAATATGAATATTGGTAGAGCGAAATCTATACCGACAGAAAATATAAGTAGATTCGGATTTAGATAAAGCTACAATATGTACTTTACGTTCTTCCGATTTGTCACCTAAGGATTATAGATGTTGTATTTTACACCTGATCAGTATGAACATTGATAGAGACTTGAGACACGAATAAACGGCACTGAATTTAATGGAAATTGGTTCAGATTTAGATATACCCCCGATATGTTTCGCTCACTCACTTCAAGAGTGTCATAACTCAAAATTGAAAATTGCCGAGATGTGTAACTTTAAGTCCGTATAAAGAGATAAGTAACATGATATAAGATGTTTAAATACGCTTGCATAATACGAAATATGGTTTACTTATAGACCAAATTTCGCTGAGATGAATTTATGAACATTTGCAAAACCTGAAAAATTTTAAATTTTGAGTTATGTAACTTTTGAAGTGAGTGAGCGATATGTTCACTTCGATTTGGCATATAAAGGCTTCGGAGGCTATATTTTACATCCGATATAATTGGGGGATTTCATATCAAGTGAGTGAAATTTTGAAACCGATGTCTTCTGATAGGGATGAAACTTGCATAAAGTTTAGCCCTGCTGGGTAGTAGTTATGACACAAAATTTCAATGTGATCGATTAAATACTCTCTCATGAATAAATTGAGACCATTCCGAAGAAAGTCGGGGCATAATTTAAAAAGTTGAAGCTAATTTAGCAAGTCTACCGACATTATCACCCTCACCAACATGTTTCAAAAATAAATACCAAATGTAAAATAACATTATGTTAAATAACATAACATCATCATACTTAACAAAACACAACTAAACCGAATATTCCATGTTAGTTGATTTACTTACTTTTCTTCGGATGGGTCTCATTTTATTCATGGCCAAAACTCATAAAGGAAGTTACCTAAGCTTTCGTTTAAGCAAAAAACGCCATGCCGAATCTTATAAACCATCTTGCCAAAATACATTACAAACTGCAAAGTTGCAGCTAAATTTCTTAGAAAAAGTGGTGTTTATGGCCTAAATAAACCGTTTTGGAGAGACATCTATAGGTGGACTACAACAAACTTAATTAATTATTTTTTTTAATTAAATACAAACTGTAAAGATTCAGTTAAAATGCTAAGAAAATATTGTATTTATGGCTTAAATACGTATATGAAAATTGGTTCGATATACCCAATAGTACAACAATTATGACCACTTGAAGTTATATTTTCAAAAATAAATCCGATTTTTGTAATTTTTTTTAGGAAAAAAGTATAATTATATATAACTTCATGTGGTAAAAACTTTTGTACTATTGGATATATCGAACCCATTTTCTTCGCCATATAGACATTTTTTTGCCCATCAAGACATGTTGATACGGATGAAATCGGTACATATTTTGCTCCGATATTTACAAAATACTAGCACACGTAAGGGAAAAATGAAAAATTAAATTTTTAATTGTAGATATCTCGGTAACTATACGAGATAATTCTTAGGTGTAAACAGTTTATTTGTAGACCCCAGTTAGTAGAACACACACAAAAAATAAATTTAATAAAACGGAAGAGAAACACGTGTTACACGCGCTTGAATATTTTCTTCACCCGATGTGGCCAACTTTGAGGCCCGCCCAGCTCCGCTCCTGTCTGACATAGGGGGCCCAAATATAAAACATAACTTCTCTAACACCTCTTCATCTATCATGCCAAGTTTGGTCGCAATCGGTTGTTTGGTTAAGAATCGTGCAGTGTTTTGCAAAAACACACGAAAATTGTCAGACTAGTCTTGGTATTTCGTCCATAACTTTTACAAATATTGAGTCTCACAAAATTTTTTTTTACTCCTTTGGATTTGTGAGAAGGCGACGAATATTCTGTGAAAATTTAAAGACAATTTTTCTACAAAGGTTTTTTTAAAAAATTTTCGAAATTTTTTTTTTAAATTTAAAAAAAAGTGGTGCATTGCATCCTCTAAAAAACTTTGCAAAAATCGGTTCAGCCGTTCCAGAGCAATTACAAATTTGGTAAAACACAAAAACTCATTTTTTTATTTTTTTTTTTCAAAAACTAAAATGCCCACAAAATTTAAAAAAAAAAAAATTATAGCGAGATCTTATTTTACCTATTTGTAACCGCTTATAAACATTTTAGATAAAAAATAACTTAAGGGTAATTAAATTTTAAGGGTCGATGTTGATTTTCAATAAAACACAAATTATTTAGGAAATTATTGTCATTTCTTTTTATTATGTAAATATTGGTATGGTTCAATTATGTATGGAACAAAATATCGGCCAAATGGCGCGATCTCGGCGGCACCCCTCCATCCGATGGTCCAAATTTTCGATGACGCTGAGGCATTATTGAGGTTCTATGCCGTTAATGTGCCGAATTATCTCACCCTTTAGTTCTTGAATTGTTGCTGGCTTATCGACGTACACCTTTTCTTTCAAATAACCCCAAAGACAGAAGTCCAACGGAGTCAAATCACATGATCTTGGCGGCCAATTGACATCGCCACGACGTGAGATAACGCGGCCATTGAATTTGTTGCGCAAAAGAGTCTTTGTCTCGTTAGCTGTGTGGCAAGTGGCACTGTCCTGTTGAAACCACATATTATCCACATATCTTCCAATTCGGGCCATAAAAAGTTCGTTCTCATCTCACGATAGCGAACACCATTCACAGTAACTGCCTGACCGGCCTCATTTCGAAGAACTATGGCCCGATGACGTCGCCAGCCCATAAGCCGCACCAAACGAACTGGGCGACCATGCACAGGTGTTTTCACATCTCCTACAGACCCGGTTTGCTGAAAGTTGCGCACAATTCTCCCGATTGTGGACACATTTGGTCGATTATGCTGATAAAAAAAACATCACGAAATTCATTTTGATTTCAACGCCCATTTTCGTAAAGGCTTACAAAACTTTAACGCGTTGCTCGATTCTGTATCTTTCAATGGTTCAAATAAGTTAGTCTGAAATTGAGAAATGTCAAATAAAATGCAGAAAAAAACTTGAGGTTTAGGTGTGGTTCACATTCAACATCGGACCTTACAATTTAACCACCCTCTATAAAGCAATCTTTACAAAAAATAGCTACAGAGTCATTTTTTAGACTAGGGACGATCCCTATTGAAAATGGGACATATTGTTTTGAGACTCGTATAACCCCCATAAAAAGGTACGATGTCATTTCCTAACACTCTAGATAACACATTTTCCAATTGAACTGGCTGAAATTTAAGAATTTATACTTTATAGTGGGCCTAATCGTCCCACATTTTACATATTTCAGTTTGGTGAAATATTAAGATATCACGTGATCAATTTTGCAGTGAAATACTCTCTTATAAGAATCTTAGACAATTGGTGTAGTGGTTTTCCAGATATTTCGTTTTTAATAATGCAGTCGCTTGAGAGGGTACACGCCTTTTATTCGATATCTCCTACTTTGTGTTGAGTCACAAACAGTGTGTCAAAAGTATTAATACCAAATTTAAGGACACTTGGTGCAACGGTTCCCGAACACTCTCGCTAAAAAATTGTTCAAGATATCACAATTTCCAAAATGTCTTCATATGGACACGCCTTTTGATCCGATCTCGCCCATTTTTGGATCAATCAAGTACACATGCACCAGATACATATACACAATCCTACAGCAAATTCGAGAACAAATTGTGCAAGATATCTCAATTTCAAAATTTGGCTCATATGGGCGGGGTCACACTGATTGGTCCGATCCCGCCAAGTTTTGGACCTATCACGTAGACTGCGAGCAGATATATATATACACTAAATTGCAGCACACTCGCTAACAAATTGTGCAAGATATCTCAGTTTCAAAATTTGGCTCATATGGGCGGGGCCACCTCCATTGGTCCTATCCCGCCCTTCTTTGGACCAATCACGTAGACTGCCACCTGATACATATACACAAACTTATAGCACTCTCGCTAAAAAATTGTGATAAACATCAGAATTTGGGTTTATTGGGCGAGTCCACGTCAATTAAACCGATTCCGTACATTTTTGGACTAATCACTTAGACTACCACCAGATACATGTACACAAAATTACATGTATCTGGTGGTAGTCTCGCTAACAAATTGTGCAATATATCTCATTTTCAAAATTTGGCTTATATGGGCGGGACCACGCCCAGTGGTCCGATAGATATTGCGTTTTCAAAAATGGGGGCGTATGGGCGGGCCCACTTGAGATATAAGAAATTCAAATATCCTATTTTCCCTTCCAGACCAAATACTACATTCTCAGAAAATTTCGTGGAGATCGGTTCAGTGGTTTATACGTCTATACGGAACCAAAACACAAACAAACACAAATTCAGTTTTATATATGAGTAGTTCTTTTTCAAGTGCCACAGGTAAAATTAGATCTTTCTCAAATCCCACAATAAAAAAAATAAATGAAAATTGGAGGCCGTGGGTGAGGTCAAAGTTCAGAAAAAATGATTTTTTCCTCTGTAATGGTTTTTTGAAGTTAATTTTAATGCTACAAATCATAAGGAATTGAAAACAGGAAATATTGTTTCTTAAAGAATTTTCCGAGCACTTTTCATAAAAAATACCAATTTTTTTCTTAAATAATTTATTACGGCCACTTTTCGCGGAAATAAAAATATAAATTGCGATATCTCAGAATCGATCAAATTTTTTTCCTTAAATTTTTTATAACAAATGTTTCATATGTACTCTACCGCTGCAGTAAACTTTGGAGTGGGACCGACTTTGGTTCAGAAGATACATTATTATAACTGAAAATCTTCATCAAATTACGAAGAATAAATATTTGAAACAAAAAAATAAAAAACAAGATATAATTGAAGACACATAACATTTTTTTTTAATTTGGTGAAGATTTTCAGTTATTATAATGTAACTTCTGAACCAAAGTCGGTCCCACTCAAAAATTGACAGCATCGGTAGAGTACATATGAAGCATTTTTTATAAAAAATATCGCAATTAATATTTTTAATTCCGCGAAAGTAAAAAAAAAATATTATTTTTAATGAAAAGTGCACGGAAAATCCTTTAAGATACAATACTTTTTATAGCCCCGCCCGACTAAAGTCTTTCCTTGATGGTTTTGTAATTCAAAACCGCTAGGAATTTGGAAAAACCATAAGAGACCATAATTAACGCACTGACTAGTAGAATACGTGTAAAAAATTTCAGTGAAATCGAAAGGGCCGTGTATCCAAATTGTGGTTATATCCTATCTGACTGTTTGGTATCATAAGTTTGTTTTGGGCCAGATGTTTGTAACGTCTAAAAATATTGGAGCTAGATCCACCTTAAAGTATACCAACGACTCAGAATCAATAGCTGTCTACAAAAAATTTAATTGATTGCATTTCTTTAATCAAATACGATTACAGCCCTACACATAACTAAATCCCGATTTTGATCAAAGCGCTTTAAAGTATGATTTTCTCAACAGCAGTTTATAAAATGTAGCGACTAATAGTTTCATAAGCAAAGAACAAATTTTAAGAAAATCAGTTTAGATTAAGATTCCACGTGCTATATAACTTTATCAGGATTTTGCATCATATACGCATTATAAACTAAATATTGTTGAACAGATAATTGTCATTAAAATTTGACAATATTTCTTCCAATACAGCTCAAATAGTGGGGTGTAGGGTATCACATAGTCGGCTCCACCTGGAGGTAGTCCTTCCAAACATTTTTTCATAGCGTTACCCTTAAAATATAAACTGTTTAGTTTAGACCTATGCCGTTTGGTAGAAGCATAATTCTACTCACACTGATTAAGTTGGAAAGATCCAATAGCCTTTAATATGCGATGCAAAACTCTAATAACTACAATTAGTTGTATCATTTCAAAATACCCTCGATCTCCCTCTCTCATCAAATTAAAAACAAAAATAAAATTACTGCAATTTTCTGCATATTCACATATCAGTCATTTCACAAAAGCCGATTTAAATCTTTACATTTCACCTGGCCATGAACTTTTTCCATGTCCCACATTTTGTCAACTGCATTTGTCCCAGATTATGTGAAGGGTTATATGTATGTATGTATGTGCGCGAGTATATGAGTTATTTCTGCTATGTCATGCGGATTTTAAGCACAGAGAAATATAATTTTGTTCCTTAGATTTCCATTGTTGCCATGATTTTAACTGTCACACCCACCTTATGATCCAAATGCTGCTGCTGCTCCTCCTCTTCCATCCTCGTCCTCCGCCGCGTCCTCCTTCTGACTGCCATGGACAACAATGAGAGCAATGGAAAATAAACCATGAACGACATGAACACGAAACTTTCGAAACGGAAGTGAATATTACGCGGAAGTGCACTAATGTGCGCTCAATTATTTAATTTGGCTTATACTCGTTGAGAGCTAAATCGTTGCAGACACACACACACATCCACTCTCTATATTACAAACACACACATGCAGTGTTACCCACAAATATTCTCCCACTCAATTGTGCTTTGTTGAAATATATGAGCATTGGTAGTTTGGTTGTTGTTAACTTCCGGTTCAACTGTACGTGTGCGTCTGCGGCTGTGTGTGTATGTAAGAGAATGTGTTATGGTATTATGATTCTTTTTACCAATATTTACTTAACCACCCCCACCTCCTCCCACATACACACTTACTTAAATACATTCACAACGCACAGTGGGGAAAATTATTTTTTGTTATCCTTATGTGGATACATCCATTCTTAAGTAGGCTAAGTCGGCCTAGCATGTTTTTAAGGGATATTTCGTTTTTAAATTCTGCGTATTCTAATTTACATTCTGGCAAAGTTTATTAAAAATCCGTCAAACCAATCAAATTTTCTACAGACAGTTATATTCACACTATAAATGGAATAAATACAAATATACTCGTACTTATACATATTGCTCAATTAGAAAAATTACTTCACATTTTAAGTTATGACTTAAGTGTGATTTAAATATCCTATACAAAAATAACTATTTAGCAGAATGTGCTGACACAACTTCTGAAGTGCGCCAACTATTATTGGCTTCCACAGGATTCAGTCCAACGATGGATCAGCTTGTAAATATTGAAATGTAGCACAATTTAGTATAACCACCTCAAAAAAAATTATTTTGAGTTGTGACGTTCATTTTCTAAATGAGCGATATGTCATAGAAATTGAATATTGCCGGAGGTATAGGAGGTGTGAATGTTTTTATGAGGTGTACGGTTTTAACAACAACTGACCCAACTTAGTTGGGAAAACCATTTAAAACATTTCTATTAACATTTTTGAAAAAAATGAAAATCGTTTGTACGGTATACTTATACTTATATATGACACATTTTCATATGTATTTCGGGCTTCTATCCTCAAAAAGAAGTATTTTTTCCTAAAACATTACTTTTTTGGGTGAAACTTCTTACTACTGTTTTTAAACAAAATAGTTCGCAAAATGGTCCATTTTCTGCAAAATGGTCCATTTGTATGTGAGGTTCTAAAAGGGGCGTGGTAATAACGCCAATTTTCCATGGGACTATATGTATTATAAAAGCATTACACTGCAGAACATTTTAAGTATTTGTATGGACTAGACAAAAGTGAATTCAGCACCACAGTAAACAGAATCAGAAAATGAGGTGGAAACTCTTTATCCAATGAGTGAAAGATTTTCAGGAGAAACAATCATTGGATAAAGCGTTGCAATATGTACAGACTAGAATAAACCTAAAAGTGAATTAAAATATTTATGGTCAAAATGACCGTTTCTTAAGCGTTAATTCAACAATCATACAAATATTCAGTTCAAATTCAGTTAATCTTAAAATTAAATACAGTTGTTAAACATGATTCAACAGAAGTTATAAAAGAATCAATATTTCACTAAATGTTGACCCTTTGTTGGGGATGTACCAGATGGGGTGGACCAACATCGTCCATCTTCGTTCTTAGCTTGATATAGAAAAAACTATTAAAATGTACCAAAATTTAAAGTCAATCGGCTACTCCAGACACACACACGGACAACATCATTTTGTGAAATTATATTACTTCTACCAAAAGGATTTTATTACTTTTAGGGCGGGCCATTTAAAATTTTAAATTTGAACTACCGATTACTTTGACTTGTGATTTGAGCCCTTTGGATTATTTTCTGTGTGGAGCTATTAAGGATAACATGGAACTTGAAACATGAAATCAAAGTTGCCATTGAAGAGATTCGACCCGAAACAATCGAAAATGTACTAAAAATTGGGTTGATCGGATGAGTTACTGTCGAGCCAGTTGTGGTAGTCATATGAATGATATGTGTTCCATTATTAAATGACAATGTTCAGAACTTTTTTCATAGCCGATTCAAATTTAAAATTTAAAATGGCCTACCCTTTATATTCAACAAGTTGACATTGTTGTCTTCGTTAGGATGCTCGCTATAGAAAAATGGAATAAAATAAATTGTTTGCCATTTTTTTCTATTTTTTATAGTATTCTTCTAGCCAGCAGAAAACAATATTTTGATAAAAACCAGTAAGGAAAGGCTAAAGTCGGGCGGAGCCGACTATATAATACCCTACACCACTCTCGTAATATTGAAATAGTCATGTATAAATTGTTTACATAAATTTCCTTTAGGGTAAAATTTAATACTTAAATAATACCCTGTACCACAGTGTGGTGTAGGGTATAAAAACGATTGGATCTAAAGAGCCAAATCGGATGAAACATATATATGGGAGCTATAGCTAAATCTTAACCGATTTTCTTCAAATTCGGTAGTGTTGGTTCATGGATCAAGAAACTCTACCATTCTAAATTGCAAAACGATTGGATGTAAAATACAGCTTCTTCAGGACTAAAGAGCAAAATCGGACGACACATATATATGGGAGCTATAGCTCAATCTTAACCGATTTTCTTCAAATTCGGCAATGTTGGTTCATGGATCAAGAAACTCTACCATTCTAAATTTCAAAACGATTGCATGTAAAATACAGCTTCTTCAGGATTAAAGAGCAAAATCGGACGACACATATATATGGGAGCTATAGCTAAATCTTAACCGATTTTCTTCAAATTCGGCAATGTTGGTTCATGGATCAAGAAACTCTACCATTCTAAATTTCAAAACGATTGCATGTAAAATACAGCTTTTATAGGACTAAAGGGCCAAATCGGACGAAACATATATATGGGAGCTATAGCTAAATCTTAACCGATTTGCTTCAAATTCGGTAGTCTTGGTTCATGGATCAAGAAACTCTACCATTCTACATTTCAAAATGATTGGATGTAAAATACAGCTTCTATAGGACTAAAGGGCCAAATCGGACGAAACATATACAGGGTCTCCCATATTCGACGGACCCATCTGGCAACGCCATAACTTTTGACATAGATGTCAGATCGCTTAATGACATACCGCGTTTGAAGCGTCAGTCTAAGCAGATTTTTACCATGGAACAATACACGCCACGCGAGCGCTTTGAAATAGTTGAAATTTACATTCAACAGAAGAAGTCAAGTCAACGTGCTTTTAAAATATTAAAAAATGTGAGAAGTGCGCCTTCTAAGAACACCATTAAGCGTTTATACGAAAAATTTTCGACTGGTGAGGCTCTTTCTAATCCGAAGAGGCCAAATAAAAGTCGACCAAGGCGATCGGCCGAGAATATCGCTGCCGTACGAGCCAGTGTTGAGAGGTCCCCAAGAACATCCCAAAAACGCCGTTCTCAGCAGTTGGGCATGGCTCGGTCCACTTTACAACGGATTATTCGCGTTGATTTGCATTTGTTCCCGTACAAAATTCAATTGACGCAAAGATTGTTGCCTGCGGACAAGCCTCGTCGATTGGAATTGGCCCAACGAGTCCGTGGGTCCGTCGAATATGGGCAACCCTGTATATGGGAGCTATAGCTAAATCTTAACCGATTTTCTTCAAATTCACCAATGTTGGTTCATGGATCAAGAAACTCTACCATTCTAAATTTCAAAACGATTGGATGTAAAATACAGCTTCTATAGGACTAAAGGGCCAAATCGGACGAAAGATATATATGGGAGCTATATCTAAATCTGAACCGATTTCAACCAAATTCAATAGCGATCTTAACAGCTGCGAAATACTCAAAACTTTCAGAACGATCGGAGTGAAATTGCGACCTATAGTCGACGAACAACTTTACATGGACAGACGGACGGACGGACGAACGGACAGACATGCATAAATCGACTCAGCTAGTGATTCTGAGTCGATCGGTATACTTTAAGGTGGGTCTAGCTGTGTTATTTTCAGGTGTTACAAACATCTGCCATGAAACAAACTTATAATACCCTGTACCACAGTGTGGTATAAAAACTCAAATTTTTCTAATTTTTAAAAACAGTTACCAAAGCTCTCTTTCAATATAATCAAAATACTAAAGATAATTTCCATGAAAATTTGAATTACAAAAATATAATAACTATACTTTACCCTCAATCTACAAAAAAAGTTTTTAGGCTATGCACAAAAAAATGTTTGTTACATAGTGTTAAGGAAAATAAGGAATATTTCTTGGAGATATAAATTGATATAGACACAACTAACTTGGTTCATCTGATCGAATTGTTTTTCAAAATATAGCTAATTTTGTTGTCACTTCAGAGAAGATTATGTGAGGGAGATCGGTGTGTATTATGTACTGATATTAACCAAATGCTAGGATAGGGCCAGGAAAAAAATAAAATATTCGTAGATTAATATATTTCAATTAATTATTTTGAAATTTGCGGGATTGACATTATATTTACAAAATTCAATCCCGCAATTCCCAAAACAATTTCAAAATTCTCCAAAAATTTTATTTTTTTGGTTTAAAAGGTTTAAAAGGTTTAAAAGGTTTAAAAGGTTTAATATTTTAACTTTTCAATTGCAGAAAATTTGGATTAGTATTAAAATTTGCGTAAAAAATACTGCAGGTTGGAGATGCGTGGCAACAATATCAGTGACCATTTTTGTTATGTTTTTCAACGAAGACATTCTCCTAGTTTTCTTAAGAAATGATGAATATAATAATGTTATAGGGTTTCTTTAGTAACTCCAAAATTCTATATATACTTTTTTCGCAAATAAATCAGAACAAATTATTATTTTTTTGAAAATATAACTTCAAATGGCCATACATTAGAGGGCATGATCCTATCTTCATTACTAGAAACAGCAAGGAAAGACAGAAAGTCGGGCGGGGCCGACTATATAATACCCTACACCTACCTACCAATGCGAAAATGGGCATTGCGATAAGAATTTGGCAGTGTTCATACATGTAATAAGAAAACTCTCTCTGTTAAATTTCGTACGGATCGGATATAAAACACGATTTCTACAGCGCTTAAATGTTAAATCGGGTGAAACATATATATGGTGGCTATATCTAAATCTGAACCGATTTTCCCCGAATTTGTCAGTGTTTATTCATGTAATAAGAGAACTCTCTCTGTTAAATTTCGTACTGATCGGATATAAAACACGATTTCTACAGCGCTTAAATGTTAAATCGGGTGAAACATATATATGGTGGCTATATCTAAATCTGAACCGATTTTCCCCGAATTTGGCAGTGTTTATTCATGTAATAAGAGAACTCTCTCTGCCGAATTGCATAAAGATCGGATGTAAAATGTGGTTTCTACGGCGCTTGCATGTCAAATCGGGTGAAACATATATATGGGGACTATATCCAAATCTGAACCAATTTTAACCAATTTCAATAGGGATCGTCCTCGTGCCAAAAAAGATCACTATGCTAAATTTCATCACAATCGGACCATAAATACGACCTGCACTTTGATTACAATAATACATGGACAGACGGACAGGCAGACGGACAGACAGACAGACAGACAGACGGACAGACAGACGGACAGACAGACGGACAGACAGACGGACAGACAGACGGACAGACAGACGGACAGACAGACGGACAGACAGACGGACAGACAGACGGACAGACAGACGGACAGACAGACGGACAGACAGACGGACAGACAGACGGACAGACAGACGGACAGACAGACGGACAGACAGACGGACAGACAGACAGACGGACATGGCTAAATCGACTCAGAAAGTGATTCTGAGTCGATCGGTATAATAAACAATGTCTATCTCTTCTCCTTTTAGGTGTTACAAACAAATGCACAATGTCATAATATCCTGTACCACAGTGTGGTGTAGGGTATAAAAAGCTAATTGGGACAAATTTAGACATACAATCAACAGGTATCTTCCAAAAAGTCTTGAAATGAAAATGCAAACTATCCGGGATTTAGAAGAATCGGTGGAACGAGTCACTGCAACTCTCAACGGCTCGTTACAAGCCGCATGTTCCAAACAGAAACCAAGGGGAAACAACAACCGCAAAGTGGTCGTCTCAATTATTTATGCTGTGAAAATGCTGTAGAGCCAGAGCCCCATAGGACTTGGACACATACAAACGGTACAAAAAAGGATGGAGAAAGGCTCAAAATGAATCCTGGATAAATTTCAGTAAAGCTCATCCGAAACCTCAAGGTTACGGAAAATTTTAGCCTCAACACCTTGTACTATTGGGTATATCAAAAAGGATGATAGTTCTTGAACTACATCCAGTGAGGTAACCTTCTGTGCTCCTGGATATAAATTTCCCGGGGGATTCCCTTGAAGTGCAGCCATCAGAGGTTTCCTGCGAGAATTTTTTGGGCTATCAAAAGCTTTAAAACATTTAAGTCGTCAGGAATGGATTTGTCAGCAGAGGAACGCCCCTGTCTCTTCTGCTATGAAATCCCTCCATGAGCAATATTTTACTTTCTCTTGAGATGATGGGTGTCAGAGTTGTTGCATATGCAGATGGCGTAGCAATAGCTGATAGAGAGAAGTTTGTCTTCTGGTGAACAGTTCTGCAGAAATCCACCTTGTGTGCGATACTAAACAAGGTTCAGCGATTGACCGCTATATGTATCACTGGTGCACTGAGATGGACACCAACTGTTGTACTACATGTAATGTCGCTAGATATTATAACATTTCAATATGCCGCATGTACTGCGATTAGACTCAGGGAACCGTCACTATGGTTAGGCAATGGCTACGATCATAGTGTTATTCTAGACAGACTGCCTGACCTTCAGGGCACTGTTGATTACACTATGAATGGACCACTCTTTGACAAGAAGTATTTTACTCCTATACCTGATAGATCAGAATATCATAGGTATTTAAGAGGTAGCCGAATGGCTGAATATTAATGTGTTGACCAAAGTCGGTATAAACATTTTCTCTGATAGTTAGGCTGCTATCAAGTCCCTCGAAACTAAATTCATGAATTCAAAAACTGCCCTCGACTGTCGCCGATATCTTAACGAGATGGCTGAACAGTTCAATATTCACCTGAAATGGCTGCAGGGCCAAAGGGCACAATAGGGAACTGCAAGGCTGATGAACTTGCAAGACTAGGAACTAGGAACAAGCAGGGGACCTGGAACATGTGACTATTCCTCTAGCGACCTGCAAGCTCCTCTTGAGAGATAGTGCACTTACGGCAACAAATGACAGGTGGTCCCTAGTCAGGAACTTCATATATATCAGGGTGATGTGACTCGGCCTAGACTCAAAACGCACCAAAGTGCTGCTGTTGTTGTCGAGAACGGACGTCTCACTTTCCGTGTTTGTCATGACAGGTCACAGTCTTATTTGATGGTACGCAGAGAGATTGCAGGTCTTGCATAATGACTTTTGCAAAAGCTGTGGAGATGAAGAGGAGGAGGAATCGGTATAACACTTTAGGTGTCTGTTCCCCGCTCTCTCTAGAAGGCGGCATACAAATTTAGGGTCTTATTTCTTAACTAACCTGGCTGACGGTGGAATCCGCTAACTTTTCAGCTTTTTAAAGCCACACATATTGATTCAACGGGAGGGTATCAACTAGGTATAACTTATGTTTTTCTTTATGTCCCTGTGGTAACACAATGGACTGCATAGAATTGGTTCATAAGTGAGTTTGTTTTGCAGGCTGCCACTCTTAACCTAACCTTATTTCACGCCAATCTTATGATATTTGAAACAAATCACTTTTACATGTCAGGGCGATCCTATCGATATTGGTCAAAATCAGTTGAGATATAGGTATAACCTCCATAATATGTACATACGATTTAGCGTATTTACTCTATAGGAACCATGAATCATGCTAACTGTTATGAAAATATAGCCGCTATATATTTAACATCCCGATTTTGCATCTACGTGGTGTAAAGCCAACTAAATCTTTACACAATAAAATTGTTTCTGTCCAAAAGAAACTCTACTAGATGTGATGAAAATCGGTTTATATTTGGATATAACCCCTATACATACCAATATCCGCATTTTGACCAGATCTTTATACAGCATAAAACATTTTTTTGAACCAACAACGAATTTAGCCAAATTTTAAGAAAATCACTTCAGATATCTTCTTCGGTTAAGATCTAGTATAACCCCTATATATAGCAATATCCAGTTTTTGCCTATAAGAGCAGTATAATCCGCATTTTGAACAGATCTTTATAAAATGTAACATATAATTGTAATATGTCAAATAGGATAGTCGGCTCTATCCGACTTTAGTGATTCGTTTTCTTTATATCGATACCTCCATTCTAAAGTATGCTAAGTAGAAAAAGTTATTTTTCAGGGTTTAAAGTTTGATGCATTTTTTAAATTTGATTGGAATTCCTTTATAAAGCAAATCGAATAACCTGTACTGTTTTGTGAATAACTTTTGATTGGGTTGACGGATAAACACCAAACACACTTTAACTGAGCAGACTTAGCATGTTTTAGAATGGAGGTATCGATATGCTCTAGTGTCTAATAATAATAGGTCAACTCAGTTCACGTTTATATACAGCCTCCATGTGAAGGCCCCCTCTGATTTTTTTCCCTCTGAAGCAATAAGCATAATATATCTCGTTGAAAATTATGACTTTGCATTTTATTTTGTAAAAATATGCTGTATAGGTTCGTGTTTTAATATAACTTCCCGTATGAAGATGTTAGTCGATTAGATTTCATACAATTCCTAGTAAAAACGTTTTGGTATATTCTTTATATAAATGTTCCTCATTTTCCCTTATTTTTTACATTCTAGGAGAACGTCCTTTTCTTTCTTTTATTTCTTGAACGAATGTAAAATGTCTTTAGCTATCCGTTTTTTCACATACCCCACTGTTCATCGATGTGTGAGTCGCCTAAGTTGCCAGGTCGTGTTATATATTCAAAATAAAATTTAACGACATGCAGCAGTGCGCGGAGTTAGGGAGTGTAGGAAACACCCCAAAAGCAGCCGAGACATTGTACGATTTTTTTCTGATTTGTCCCGACTATACTCATGTGTGTTATTATAATTTGTAAAATTTTCTCATCACAGTTTTTTTTGGCAAAGTAATTGTTAAAATGAGGAAATGTGTTCAGGGGCTGGAACACTTTGTAAGAGTTCATATGTGCAATTTCCACGGGTGGTGGTCGTGAGGGGTTTGTGTTACGGAATTTTTGGCAATAACTGCGACAGCCCCGAAAACATGGCAAGGACGCGAGGCAGACAGATACGATTTTGCCAAATGTTGTTGAGCACAAACGTTTATTATAGGCACTTGTAGACAATTAAGAAGATTAAATATTAATTTTAATATACTATGTCAGTAATTGCGATTTTTCCAAGTGGTTTTTCTTTGATTGCTTGTAAAGTGAGGAGCAGAAGAACGATTGATATTTGATGTTATTAAGCTAGAGTATAACATGTCAAATTTATCATCTTTTCTTGTAAATACTTAGTTTGTTTGTAAATTTCAATTTCACACTATCCCAAAGTACTTTGACTTATGCTAAGCAATAACATGAAATACTTGTAGCATCAAACAAAGCAAGACTGAAGGTGGATCTAACTGTACAATAACCTATACAATTAAATGACAAATCGGAAGAATCCTGTATCACATAAACTCTGAGTAATTTCATGTAATGTACCTTTTGCTAGAAGTTTAGAAGTGTAAGCTACATAGAGACGGATTACGCACTAAATTTAAGGAGATTATGAGAGCAACAAATATTGGAGATATCTCTTTTACATAAAGACTGTATTCTTTAATATTTGAAAAAAATTATTTAAAAAAAGTTTTTTTCTGACAAAAAAAAACAGTAAAAAAAATAGAAGAAAAAAATCGCAAAAGATATATTCGATAGATATGCATTACCATTTCTAATTTTTCATCCCTGATATTCTCCGACATCCTTACATTTCATGTCTCATCTTCATTCCTAACTAAAATGATAATATCTGAAAATATATAAAAGATTTAAGTTAAACATTCAAAGAATTTGTTATGTTTTGCTTTAATTTCACTTACAGCATTTGTTTTAATTATATTAATAATGATAATTGTTTAAAATCCTTAGCCGTAATTAATGTCAAGTAAATCAATTAAATATTTCAAAGAAAATTTCCCCTAATTAATTATTGCAAATATCTCCGCCCACTATTAAGAATAATTGCAAAATATAAGATTCCTGTTGTTTCTGTCTAATATGTCGAAACAGTCAAACATTTCATCTTGTGTGTTGTTATATGCGATGTATTCTCTGTAATTATAAAGAAAGAATAATAATATATATATTTTTATTGTACAGAAACAATCACTGTGGGCAGTTTGTACATTTAACTTGTTGGATATGAGTACAGATGCGAGTATATAATTAAAATTACATATATAAATAAAATTACTATTAAATTGAATGATTTTATTTGACGTTAAACGATTGGGAAAACACATTTACTAAATATAGTTAATTCGATAAACCATACAAAGTAACTCGGCTGTAAATTATTCAATGAAGAAAATTTGAACTTAATAAGGAAACTCAAAAGGTGAGAAAATTTCAGTGGTGTAATAAAAAGAAAGTGAACTCTTTCTTTTAAAGAAATACTCGCATAGAGTAGTTGATGAATAGCCTTATTGATCAAATTATATCGTTCCACTTAATTTTCCATTCATTCATGAATTTGACAAAAACTTTGTATAAGGAGAAATTTGACTTTTAACCTGTGAAAATTGCGAATGTTTATGATTTTATCTTACAAGCTGTCAATTTCGTGTCTAATAATATAAGTTAAAAGTAGACAGCGGAATATATGTAATTGCATATTTTTATTGGAGGTTTGTACGGCAAAACCGATAACACACAAATGTTTTTAGTCAAAAAATAATTAAATATACACATTTTATGCAAACTGCGTATTTGCATATATCGTACATATACAGGGTGGCTGATATGTAATGCAACAAAGTAAGGCGCTATATTTTTTTTAATTTTTTTTTAAATTTTATTGTTCAAAAGCATTTGAACACCTTTGGCACGAATTATGGCCGACAAAGCCATCACACGCTGCACGAAAGTGGCTCTGCGGTATTTTGGCCCATTCCCGGCGAAGCGCCGTCTTGAGATGATCGATACTTTGGTATTTTTTAGTGCGAACCTTACTCTCTAAAATGCCCCAGGCGCAAAAGTCCAACGGATTGAGATCCGGAGATCTTGGTGGCCATTGTGCGGTAGAAATGAAGCGAGGAACCTCCTTTTTAAGCCATTCTTGGTTGACGCGTGGTGAGTGCGATGGTGCTGAGTCCTGTTGGAATGTACATGGTTTGCGGCCGAAATGTTTGTCCGCCCAGGGCTTCAATACTGTCTTTAGGACATTTTCCCGATAATATTCGGCATTTATTTTGACCCCATGGTCGATGAATACGAGCGGGGACAAGCGAAGCACCTCCTTGGCTCTTTCCAGTCTAACTTTTTTTGTGCATCGGTGAGCTCTTGAACTTTTTGGAACTTCAATGGCTTTAGTCCAAGCTCATTTTTTAATATGTGTTGTATCCGTTCTCGCGATATGTTCAGCTGACAAGCAGTTTTTTTACCACTGCGGCGTGGATTTCGATCAAATCTGGCCTTCACTTTTCGGATCATTTCTGGTGTTGTTACCGTTTTTTTTCGTCCACTTTTTGGACGCGATGCAACACTGCCAGTATCACGGTAACGAGCAATGGTACGAGAAACAAAAGATTTATTCACACTTAAATGCTGGAGGGCTCTAACGGGCTCTAACCCACTTGTGTTTTTCCACCCAAATATAAAGCAATCACACTATCACGCTTGAATTCCATCACGAATAACTTTTTTTCTGAATGCAATTGATCAAAATGCTTTTGTAAGCTTGTAAACAATAAAATGAACTGTCACTGAAATAAATCTGTCAGCTATCAGACTAGCGGGTTAGAAATGATAGCAACCTGAAGTTGGTTGCAATACATATCAGCCACCATGTACACACTTCGTAGCACTGTTACATATCATTGTCATTTTTATTCCATACTTGTTTGGTTTGTTTGGAATACATATTTTAAAGGGGCAGCGACCACGAAAACCCAAGAGTTGTTCATCAATAGTAGTATGCGATCCTGGAGTGTAGCTAGTTTGACACTGTTTTACAAAGAGATTCCATACCTTTCTGACAGGCACAAAAGCATAAGGCCGAAAAGCCTTATCGTCCATTCTTAGGCATCGAATGAGAAAGTCAAACCTATCCCGTCTCATTGTTGAGGTATATAGCGTTCCACTATAGGTATTATTGAACAACTCATCGGTTGATAAATTGTTATCCTTCAATGCTGCCGATAGTGTAAGAATTCCAATAAGAGCACGAATTTCATGACTATTTGTATCTCGAAATGTTGCATTTGTCATATCATTTCGACGATTTAAAATATCTCTGAATTTGTCTATTGCACAACTTCCAAAATTATTTCTTCTCTGAGAAGTACATTGAAGCACGCAACTGGATCGTGGAGCGATTTACAATGCCGAATTGGCCCTCTGGCCATGCGAACTATATTCATCGAAGAAATTCTTACTATTTCTTCTTAGAAAAGTAAGAATTGTACAAAAGTTCGTCTCTCAGGCGTACGTTGTGTTAATTTCTCCGAAAACAGCCAACCTACCACACAAAAACAGCCTCCACCGGCAAGCTGCAGCTTATGACTGAGATAACTGAGCGTGAGAAAATGATCCGGACACTGTGTGGAGAAAGAGAGCATAAAATGTAAAAGGTGTACGTCTTTATTTAGGCACGAGAGAAGTGATCCTACACTCATTATTTTAACCTCAAAAGCTACTGTTTTTAAGATGTTGGACATTTTATGCATTTTTCTATAAAATTGCTCAAATTCAGGTGAAAATAAAAATGCTATGTCGATAAATATAACAATTGTTTTAGATTAGGGCACATATTTCGAATAAAATTTACAAAATGCCTATTTTCGTGATAATTTCAGGTTTTGAGGTGTAAAATCATGTTTATTGTAATCAATTCGCTTTAACCCATATGGGGCCACCAATCAAATAAAAATTTTACGCCCTTGAAAGGGTTAATTTTTTTTATAAAAATGAAATCTAGAGATCAGCAGTTCTATAACAAGCCATAAAAAATGAAAATCGGACCAAAATTGTGAAAATTGTTTCCGATTTTTTAAAAATTGCAATAAAATCGTGAAAAAAGTTGACTTTACATTGCAATTTTTTAATGGAAAACACGTTGCCCTATAAATAATGGTGCAGATTCATTACATTGACATTAGTCAGGTGGTCAATTTCTAAATGTAGTAAAATTTGACAATTTTATTAAGGGAAAACCTGATTTTTAGAGGTTATTTCAACCGCAACTAGCCCCTAATTTCGGGATCGCAGAAACGAAATATTTTGCTAATAGTCTTAAAACAAACAAAATTTGCATATAAGCTTTGATCAACGCCAACTTTTTTTGACGCCACTCTAATCTACATCACCCTTACTACTACGATATAAGGGAATTTAAAAAAAAATATTTGAAATTTTGTTTTTCAATTTTTTTATTATGATGGTGCGGTATATAAAGATTAGACCTCTTTTAGTTTAATCAAAGATGCAGTGTTATATTTTGAGTGAAAGCTAACGCGCTTAAAATTATGACTATGGAAAATATTATTATCTATATATATAAAAATGAAACGGTCCATCTGTGTAATGGCATCACGTCAGAACGGCTGGAGCGATTTGGCTCAATTTTTTTTTCAGTTGTTCGTATTTGCCTGGAGAAGGTTGTGTTTTATTATCACTCTGGAGTTTATCTGAAGGCGTTAAATTGGGGCGAGTCGAAGTTCGCCGGGTCCGCTAGTTTTGTATAAAAACATCACAGAAGGAACATCAAGACGGAAGTTCGCTCTCTAGACGACTCAAATTTTTTGTCGAAGAGTTTAACATAAAATTTTTTGGTGTAATATCAAAAAAATATTAAAAAACATTTTTATGGTAATTTTTTAAAAAAAAAATTTCTTTGAAATTTCAATAACCATACTTTTTGAAGTATAAGCTCCATAAAGCCGAAATCGCGTGGAAACGGAAGTTTAGTAACTGTCGTTGAAACATTTAGAAAAAATAGATTTTTTTCAAAACAATCGTTTTTTGCTGGCACGAAAAAAATCATAAAAAATAGAAAAAATTCGCAAAAAAAATGTTGATCCATTTTTTTAAAGCTAGCTCCTATAGAAGAACACAATGCTTATTTGAGGAAAATCTATGGATAAATGTAGCACTTATAGGCAGAAATAAGAGAATTTCAACAAAATTCGTTTTGTCTAACCTTACTATTGTGAACAAGGATACGAGTGTAACACATCGATGGAGTGACCAAGAATATTTGCCGGAAATCCGTTTTGGGCCATTTAAAGTCATTTGAGCAATGTCCGTAATACTGTCCGCCTGTCTGTCTTGTTGGTGGGCACGTTAACTTTCGATAGGATAAACCGATTTCCTTAATATTTTGTATGTGTCAAATTTTTTCTTATCTCAGTGTAAGGTCAAAGGTGGACAATTTTGGTCCAATACTGCGAGTAAAAATTTACCGAAATATTGATTATCTAATAACACCTATACTACTACTCAAAATCTTTCACAATTCCACACATAGAATTAGTTGCTTGGTCGCTATCATCTTAAGAAAAATGGGCGAAGTTGCCACGCCCCCCTCCCATACAAACAGACCATTTCGCACAAAATGTTAACGGTGTATAACTATGATCCCAATCCATACAAATAGTTTTAAAATTTTGTGGAGTGTAATGCATGTACAGTACCTATAGGTACCTTCCATACAAATAGACCATTTTGTATAAACAGTTAACGGCGTATAACTTCGATTCCTGCAGATTCAAACACTTAAAATTTGTTTACAGTGTAATGTTTTTATAGTTCCCATTGTATATACAACCAGTAAGGAAAGGCAGAAAGTCGGGCGGGGCCGACTATATAATACCCTACACCTCCCTAACAATGCGATAAGGGTTATTGCGATAATAATTTGGAATAATTGGTGAATGGGTAAGAACATATATATGCGGATATATCTAATTCTGAACCGATAATTGCTAAATTAAGCAATATTCGTTCCTAAATTGAGAAACATCTTTCTGGAGAATTTTGTAATGATCCGAAGTAAAGTACAACTTCTATAGCGCTTTGTAACCAAATCAGGAGGAACATATATATGGAGCTTATATATAAATCTGAATCGATTTTCCCTGAATACTCATTCATGTAAAATAGAAACCTCTTTCTGTCGAATTTCGTACTGATCGGATATAAAATACAGTCTCTACAGCGCTTGAATGTCAAATCGGTGCTAACATATATATGGGGGCTATATCTAAATCTGAACCGATTTTCTCCAAATTTGGCAGTATTCCTTCGTGTAATAAGAAACCTCTTTCTGCCGAATTTCGCTGTGATCGGATATAAAATACAATTTCTACAGCTATTGAATTTCAAATCGGGGGAAACATATATATGGGGGCTATATCTAAATCTGAACCGATTTTCTCCGAATTTGGCAGTATTCCTTCATGTAATAAGAAACCTCTTTCTGCCGAATTTCGTACTGATTGGATATAAAATACAGTTTCTACAGCGCTTACATGTCAAATCGGGTGCAACATATATATGGGGGCTATATATAAATCTGAACCGATTTCCCCCAAATTTTGTATTGTATCTAAGTGTATCACGAGACTATGCTCTGTCAATTTTTGTACAAATCGGTTACAAAATGTTGCTCATACAGTGCATATATGCCAAATCGGAGGTACATATATATGGGAGCTATATGTAAATCTGAACCGATTTCTTCCAAATTTAACAGTGTTCATCCATATAAGAAGAAACGTCTTTCTGTCGAATTTCATACTGAGCGGACATGAAATAAAGTTTTTACAGCGCTTACATGTCAAATCGGGGCTAACATATATATTGTGGCTATATCTAAATCTGAACCGATTTTAACCAAATTCAATAGGGATCGTCCTTGGGCCAAAAAAAAGATATGTGTAAAGCTTCGTCGAGATCGGAACATAATTGCGACCTGTACTTTGATTACAAGAATACATGCACAGACGAACAGACGGACAGACAGACAGACGGACATAGCTAAATCAACTCAGAAAGTGATTCTAAGTCGATCGGTATAATAAACGATGGGTCTATTTCTTCTCCTTTTGGGTGTTACAAACAAATGCACAAAGTTATAATACCCTGTACCACAGTGTGGTGTAGGGTATAAATACAGTTTTTACAGCGCTTACAGGTCAAATCGGGGGTAACATATATATGGGGGCTATATCTAAATCCGAACCGATTTTCTCCGAATTTGACAGTATTCCTTCATGTAATAAGAAACGTCTTTCTGTCGAATTTCATACTGATCGGACATAAAATAAAGTTTTTACAGCGCTTACATGTCAAATCGGGGCAAACATATATATGGGGGCTATATCGAAATATGAACCGATTTTAACCAAATTCAATAGGGATCGTCCTTGGGCCAAAAAAAATATATGTGTAAAGTTTCGTCGAGATCGGACCATAATTGCGACCTGTACTTTGATTACAAGAATACATGCACAGACGGACAGACAGGCGGACAGACAGACAGACGGACATAGCTAAATCAACTCAGAAAGTGATTCTAAGTCGATCGGTATAATAAACGATGGGTCTATTTCTTCTCCTTTTGGGTGTTACAAACAAATGCACAAAGTTATAATACCCTGTACCACAGTGTGGTGTAGGGTATAAAAAGGACAAAATTTTTATAACAATTATTTTTTGGTCAAAAATTAAATTTTTCTTAGCAAAACTTAAAATGTTGGTATTTCCTTAACTAGGCGCTCCACAGAGAAAAGATATCACATTTTCTGTTGCTTGCATTATTGAATTTTCTTTGTAAAATTTAAAATGCTTTAAATTCCTTAACTAAGCGTCCAACGAATTTTTGATATCACTTACTTTGTAGGTCAACACTTTGAATTTCCATAGCAAAATTTAAAATTTCTGTATTTACTTAACTAAGCTTTATACAGCGAAGAGGACAAAATATTTATATCGCTTATTTTTTGGTCAAAATTTAGTTTACTTTCTATCCTACAGCGAATTAAGCACCCTACAGTGAAAAGGGTGAAATTTTGATATCACTTTTTTTTTATTATTTTAATTTTCTCAGCAAAACTTAAAATGATTGTTTTTCCTTTATTAAGCGTCCTACTGCGAAAAGGACGAATATTTGATATCACTTATTTTTAGGTCAACATTTTTAACTTTTTAAGCAAAACCAAAAATTCTTCTATTTTCTTAAATAAGCGTCCGAGGAATTTTTGATGTCACTTATTTTTTGGTCAAATTTTTTAATTTCTTATCAAATCCAAAAATGCCTGTATTTCATTAACTAAGCGTCCTACGGCGAAATGGGCAAAATTTTGATTTCTTTCTTTGTTAAATGCTTGTATTTTCTTAACTAAGCATCCTACAGCGAAAAGAACAAAATTTTGATATCACTTATTTTTTGATCAACATTTTGAATTTTCTTAGCAAAACTAAACTTTTGATATCAGTTATTTGTTTTGTAAACATTTTGAATTTTCTTAGTCAAACTTAAAATGCTTGAATCTCTTTAACTAAGCATCGGACAGCGAAAGGGGCGAATTTTTTATATTACTTATTTTCTGGTCAAGATTTTGAATTTTCTTAGCAAAATTTTAAATGCTTGTATTTACTTTAACAAGCGTCCCACAGCGAAAAGGGCACATTTTTAATATCACTTATTTTTTGGTTACAAGTTTTCTTACCATAACTTAAAATGCTCGTATTTCAGTACCTAAGCATCGTACAGCGCAAAGGACGAATTGTTTATATCACAGATTGTCAAAATTTTAAATTTTGTTAGCAAAATTTATCTAATTGTCCTACAGCGAAAAGGACGAAAGTTTGGTACCACTTACTATTTTGCAAAAATTTGGAATCATCATAGAAAAACTTAAAATGTTTGTATTTCCTTATCTAAGCGTCTTAAAGCGAAAAGGAAGAATTTTTGATATCACTTATTTTTTGGTCAAAATTTAGAATATTCTTAGCAAAACTTTAAATGGCAGCGAGAGGACGAAATTTTGATATCACTTGTTTTGTTGGTCAACATTTTAATTTTTTTTAGCAAAACATAAAATGCTTTTATTTCCATAACTAAGCATCCTACAGCGAAAGAGACGAACTTTTGATATCACTTATATTTTGGTATTTTTTTCATTTTGTTGTCAAAAAAAGGCTATTGAAAAGAGTATCTCTACTTAGATCACCCTATATTAGCGCATTATTCTCCGATTGTTGTCGCTTCTACACTTACTGTTGGCTGCTTAGGGGAAATGCTTCGGAGGCACTGAACAAATTTTATAAGCAAGGCAGACGGTTACGAGTACACCCTAGACAAAATAGCCGCATTAATATAAATAATTGTTCACAGGTCTACGGATGCTTCGAATCAATTATTATCCAGCATTTGCATTTATAAGAGACAATCATAAATTCATGCAGTTATGATAAAAATGGAATTTGTTTATAATATCGGGAGGTATTGTATTATTGGGTTCACTTTTTTTGTACATAACTACTCCTAAAATATTGAGTGTGTCGATATTTACGCAAATCGGATGTCGCAGTCGGCGTATAGGGTCACTATTGTCCAAATCGGTGGGAAATTTATATGAGGGCTATATCAAAATCTGAATCGATTTCCTTAAAATTAAATATGGTTGGTCCTTGGTACAAAAAACATATCCATTCCAAATTTAATGCAAATTGGACCATATTTGCAACCAGCGTACAGACATCAAGCTTTTATGGGAGGTGGCAGTGGGAATTGCCAGATTGGTCAAAATTTTTGTTCTTTGTTATGTGTGTTATGACAAACACATTTTTAGGGCTGTATATACATTCCTGCATATTTATGCCACAAAATGGATCTGGGACTAGTGTGCAGTGTAATCTTTTGAGAAAATGTTACAATTTTTTAATTCATTATTTGATTTTTTTAATTTAATGTATATGGTAGATATGGTAGATAAATTTTAAATTTTAACTGAAATAAAGTTTTTTTAAAAACGTAAAGAAAAATCTTAAAAAATCCTGAAAATTAAAATACGTATATCATAAATTGAACCTTATATTTTTTAATTTATTCCATTTGCATAATATGAATGCTCTGCAGTAGGTATCAAAACCAAACCAAGCCATTTCTGGTGCATTACTGATTTGTGCCTTTGCACTCATCGCATTGTAAAGGATAAATACGACAAAGTAATGCAACAACTCTCATTATCATTGAAATTGTCTATGCGAATTGACTGCGACCAACTAACTACAGATATACTTATGTCGTAAAATCGTTATTATACTCAAAATCGTTATTGAGTTAAAGTCAAGAGAGCGCACAAAAGAGAAGCGACTTTAAGGCTTTTACAATGTAAGAGAAAACTGAAAGCTTATGAGATTCGGAGAATACGTGTATAACACTTGTGGATATGAAACATCCTATTATTTTTCAGCTTACTAAATGGGATTATTTCAATTCAATTGGAAAATAAAGGGAAATATGTGAATATCCCAAATGGTTTGTGAGGATAAATTAGGAAATTAAGTTTGTGTGGTGTTTCGTATAATAAAGGCATCTTCGAAATCTGTAATTGTATGACAAACTTTTTTCAGTGCAGAATTGTTCATTTCTAATATATTGGTGTTTATTTTCATTAGCTTGGTCACTGATCATTTAAATATTTCTAGTTGCCAGTCATATCAAACAGTTTAACTTTTCGTTAATTCAAAGTTAATTTTAAATATTTCCAAAAATCCGTTTATTAATATTAAATCATATAACCTTCAGAGTTTTCAATACATAATAACGAATTTTATTGGAGAATTGACTACAAATGATGATTCGGAATATTAAGAAGTTAAAATTATGAGCAAAAAAAACAAAAACTAATGCTACTTGTTATATTTTAAACAGTAATGTGTTAATTATATTTGTAAATGTAATTCCAAAAATAAATTCTCCCAAAAGAAAAAATATTTTTTTCCCTAAATCTAGTGTACTCTAATCCGGCCTTTAAATTCCATTTTGCAATTTAACATGTACCACATTACCACATAAAGAACCTGCAAGGAAGTGCTAAAGTCTAAAGTAGAAATATTATAAATAATTTAAATAGTTTATGGCGCTTAGATTCAAATTCAAGCCAAAAAAGTCATAGGGTACGTTTTTTGAGATGCACGGGGTATAATCCACATTGACTACCTTCAAATGGGTAAAACAATCAATGGCGAATATTATGTCAACTTAATTGATCGGTTTAATAAGGATTTGAAAATACGGCTGCATTTTTCCAATAAATTAGTTATTTTCCACCAGGACAATGCAAGGGCAAAAATCCATGAATTAGGTTACGAATTGCTCCCCCATCCGTCCTATTATCCGGATGTAGCCCCGAGTTACTATTTCTTATTTCCAAACCAGAAGAAATTGCTCGGCGGAAAGAGATTCGACTCCGACGATGAAATCATCCCACAAACAAATACCTATTTTAATGACCTCGACAACTCTTTTTTTTTCAAGGGATAAAGAAATTGGAGTAACGTTGGACAAAGAGTAGATAGGTCAAAGAAGACTTCAGTAAAAAATAAAAATATTTTGTCTCCAATCACAGGTTTCATTTAAAAGTCACGAACATTTTGATCCGCCCTAGTAGTATAGGAGTCCTGGAAGGAAAATGGACACAGCGCCCTCAAAAGATTGGCCGTTATGCCAGTTTGAGGGACAATCATAACGCCTATACAAAATTTGGCCATATGCAAACACAGGGTCCAAAACGAACTCATAAAATCCCGTACCGCAAAGTGGTGTGAGATGTGCACACAACAGAATTAGGAAACTTTTTCTTTATTTCTCACTTTTGCACTTGTTTCAGCGATTTCCAATGGCTTCCCCTGTTTATAGTAAGAACTGTCTAACTACTGAAAATAGCCATTCACCGCTACCTCACCATCTTCATTTTTGGCATATCTTTCTCTGCCGAGCCATTTTTTTCATGTTTGGAAACAAAAACCTGTAAGGAAAGGCAGAAAGTCGGGCGGGGCAGACTATATAATACCCTACACCTCCCTTACAATGCGATAAAGGTCATTGCGAAAATAATTGGTAAGTAGGCAGGAACATATTATCTAATTCTGAGCCGATAATCGCTAAATTAAGCAATATTCGTTCCTAAATTGAGAAACATCTTTCCGGAAAATATTAATGATAAAGTACAACTTCTATAGCGCGTTGATACCAAATCAGGAGGAACATATATATGGAGGTTATATATAAATCTGAACCGATTTTCCCTGAATACTCATTTATGTAAAAATACCCCTTTCTGTAGAATTTCGTACTGATCGGATATAAAATACAGTCTCTACAGCGCTTACATGTCAAATCGGGGGTAACATATATATGTGGGCTATATCTAAATCTCAACCGATTTCCCTCAAATTTGGCAGTATTAATTCATGTAATAAGAAACCTCTTTCTGCCGAATTTCGTACTGATCGGATTAGAAATACACTTTTTACAGCGCTTACATGTAAAATCGGGGGTAACATATATATGGGGGCTATATCTAAATCTGAACCGATTTTCTCCAAATGTGGCAGTATTCCTTCATGTAATAAGAAACATCTTTCTGCCGAATTTTACACTGATCGGTTATAAAATAATTTTTTTACGGCGCTTACATGTGAAATCGGGATTAACGTATATATGGGGCTATATCTAAATCTGAACAGATTTCTTCCAAATTTAACAGTGTTCATTCATATAATAAGAGACCTCTTTCTGCTGAATTTCATACTGATCGGATATAAAATAAAGTTTTTACAGCGCTTACATGTCAAATCGGGGCTAACATATATATGGAGGCTATATCCAAATCTGAACCGATTTTATCCAAACTGAATAGGGATCGTCCTTGGGCAAAAAAAAGGTATGTGTAAAGTTTCGTCAAGATCGGGCCATAATTGCGACCTGTACTTTGATTACAAGAATACATCTACAGACAGACGGACAGACGGACGGACATAGCTAAATCGACTCAGAAAGTGATTACAAGTCGATCGGTATAATAAACAATGGATCTATCTGTTCTCCTTTTAGGTGTTACAAACAAATGCAGAAAGTCATAATACCCTATACCACAGTGTGGTGTAGGGTATAAAAATCCGATGGAGCTAAATCTGGCGAATAGAATGTGTGTGCGGAAGCATTTCGAAGTTTAATTCATTGATTTTGGCCATCGTAATACTGGTTGTGTAATCAAGCGAAGCCAATCCGATTTTGATCTTTTCACAGTTGAGGAGGGGATGATCCTGAACAAAATCTCATTAACAGTTTTTGACGTCAAACTAGGCAAACTTTTTAACCATTGAGGTACCCTGTGTATAAATTTAGACTGTGTGTATAAGTTTAGTATTTCAGACAGATCTTTAAAAAATGTGTTTTCTAGAGTGTCAAAAAATTACATCGGAGGGGACCGTTATATAGGGGATATATCATAACATGAACCGATATATCCCATAGGGATCATCCCTAGTCCAAGAAATACCTCTATATTTCGAAAAGTTCAGTTTTTCGAAAAGATCAGTTTATATTTGCGACCTGCTATTCGATCACAAGAATATATGGAACTAGCTGGCCCCGGTCCACTTCGTTGCCCCAGACTTCAGATTTCCGATTCCGTCCATTTTCGGATCAATCACGAATACCGCCATCAAATGCATGTACATAAAATAACAGCACTCTCTCTAACAAATTTTTCGAGATATATTCCAAAAAATGGCTCATATGGGCAGGGTCACGCCATTTGGTCCGTTCCCGCCCATTTTTTAACCAATTACGTAGACTGCCATCAAATGCATATTCACAAAATTACAGCACTCTCGCTAAAAAATTGTGCAAGATATGTGTCTCAATTTGGAAATTTGGCTTATATAGGCGGGGCCACGCCAATTAGTCTGATCCGTCCCATTTCCTGACCAATCACGTAGACTGCCACCAGATACATATACACAATATACAGCGCTCATTTAAACAAATTGTGCAAGATATATCAATTTCAAAATTACGTTTATATGGGCGGGGCCACGCCCATTGGTTGAATCACACCCTTTTTTTGTTTAATCACGTAGACTGCATGAGATGCACAAAATTACAGCACTCTCGCTAACAAAATGCAATTTAACTAGAGTTTTTATATCCCGGGCTTTTTCAATTCCCAGGAAAGCAGTAAAGTTACGAAA
Source organism: Eudasyphora cyanicolor (assembly GCA_963930755.1). Lineage (NCBI taxonomy): Eukaryota > Metazoa > Arthropoda > Insecta > Diptera > Muscidae > Eudasyphora > Eudasyphora cyanicolor. Next base: position 231,540,289 of record OZ005737.1, on the reverse strand, counting down.
TGTATATTTTATATACGGGGAATTCCACGACAAATCGACGGTTTCAAAAAAATGGTGGTTTTGATTTTTCCCATTTGCTTAAATTTTTTAGTACACCTGAAGAAACACTTTGTGGATTTTTTTTTAGATTTTGGCGATAACTCGTTTAGAAGTTATCGATATTAAAAAAAAACGCTAATATATCACTCTATGTATCGGGTTTTTGGTCATAAGTTGCTAAGTTATTTTACGATTTTTAATTTTTTTTGAAATGTTGGCACTTTTCGGTACTTTTCAGACAAAAATGTAAAAAAAATATTAAACCATTTTTTGTGTGCTATTTTTAAGTTTTACAATTTTAATGTGCGAATTTTTCATATTTTAAACTTCAATTAAATTTCTAACATATAAGCTTTGGATGAAAGTGGGGCTAAAATTATTTCTAATTTTTTTTTTTAATTTTTTAAAATTTAAAAAAAAAATTCGCTTAAAAAAATTTTACTTTGCGAGATTTTTAAAGTATTGTCTGGCTCGAGGTCATATATAAAATTAAAAACTGAAAACTGATAGTGTTGTTTCTATTATGTTTTATTTTTATTTATTTCCGATATTTCGATCGTCTTCGACGATCATCTTCAGGGATTTTCACTTAAAAAATAACAAAGAACAAATATTATTTAAAGAAAAATTACAAAAATATATCACGATATTTACATTTAAACAAAAGAAAGGACTTGTTGCTAACACAGCATTGTTTCAACTAATTATTTTATTTTCTTGGTTTGTATTTTTCCATTAAGTTACGATAAATTTGTGCATAGTGGTCAGTGTCGGTCTTATAGTTCTTTCTTACGTCAGTAGGTACATTAATTATGTGCAGCGTTTCCAGAGTGTATATTTTCTTGTAATTGTTCTCCTGTGTCAATATGTCAACGTCCTTGAAATTTTGCTCATGTCCCGTCAGAGTACAATGTGCTGCTAGAGCTGCTTTTTGCTCCAAAGGTTTATAACTTGCTTTATGGTTTTTGTTGTGCCAACATATACCTTTTGGCATATGTTGGTTTTGTCCCCATTACATTTTATCTTATATACTAAGTTCGATTTGTCCTCTTTTTTAATTTTCGATTTTGTCCTACTGCAAAAGTTATTTACTGTATTGTTTGTTTTATGCGCCTTGTCCTTATTGTAAATGTTGGATTTGCAGAATCTTTCTGAAAAACCTGCGATGTATGTTGAGGTCTTGTATATCTTCGCCATGTCTTCTTTTGTTTCCATTATTTTTGTTGATTTCTCCTTCACGTGTCTTATTAAATCGTCAATAGTGTTTTTAGGAAAATCGTTAATTCTTAATATGTGTCGTATCGACATCTTTTTAAGTTATTCATATATTTACTTCGGCTTGGTCTTGTTTTATTCATATCCTATCAGATTTTACAAAGAAATATAATATTTGTGAATATTGTGATATTTTTATCAAGACTTTATTTAGAAAATATTAAAACTTTCTTTCCTAAAATCTGGCAAGATATCGTCGAAACCCCTAAAGGTATAAACAAATTATATTAGAAGAAAATTAATGTTACTTAATTTTGATCATTTAACCAAAAATTAACCAATTCGGATAAGTTTTTCTAGGTCTATGATCAAATATATGGTTCAAACTCGCTCTATTTGCATATCATGGTTTATCGCGAGAACTATATAGGCTGAGAAGTGTAAAAATATATCTTTTCTGTTTTTTTCAGTGACAAGATTATTTTCTTAACATTCGAAAGGAAAGTATATTTATGTATAAGCACAAAATCGCGAGAATTTCCGCACTGGGATTGAAAAATATGACTTTTTCTGAAGTTTCCCAGAAAAATACTTGCTTGATATAAAATAAATAATAATAAACATAATTTTCTAGAAAAATGCAATTTCGATGAACATTTGTAGAAAAATTTAATTTTGTATAGCAAACAAAATGCCATTTCAAGAAATGAATTTTGGAAAATGGCATATCAACGTAATTTTTTAGAGAATTGCATATACTCGTACGGCGGAATGAAATTGGGCCCCAGGAAAATACACCCCAATATTTCTATGAATATGGGCCCCAAAATATAGCATGTCAAACAAAAACAATTTTTTTGGGGCTTAATTTCATTTTTTGCCTGCTTTTTATACCCTCATTTTAGTGATACGAGGGTATATATCATTTGCTACAGAAAAAAGTGTAACACATCGAAGGAGTGACCTAAGACCCCAAGTATGTTCCGCGGATATTCGTTTTGGGCCATTTTAAGTCGAATGAGCAATGTGTCCGTCTGTCTGTCTGTCTGCTGGCTGGTGCGCACGATAACTCTCGAAAGGAGTAAGCGATTGACTTCAAATTTGGTATGCGGTAATATTTTTGTCTATCTCCGGATGAGTTCGAAGATGGGCCATATTGGTCTACTCCTTCTGGTACCTCCCACACAATGGGTTAAAATTTAGTGAAGTATTGATTCTTTAATAACGTCTATACTGCTTATTCGAATCTTCTGAAATTCTACACATAATATTAGTTTATTAGTCGCTATAACCTCGAGAAAAATTGGTGAAGTTGACATGCCCCTTTTGGTACCTTCCACCCAAATGGACAGTTTCGTACCAAAAGTAAATGGCTTGTAACTTTAATACCAGTGCATACAAATACTTGAAATTTTGTACAGTGTAATGCTGTTATAGTGCCTATAGTATTGTAAAAAGTGGGCGTTATCACCCCGCTCCTTTGTGTACCTCCCACACAAAATGACCAAATCATACCAAAATTACACAGCTCTTAACTTTAATATACCAGTGCAAACGCTTATAGTTCGGCACAAAGCAATGTATTTAAGAATCTACTGTTTACCGAAAAATAGGTGTATTTGGAAAACCCTTCCAGTACCTCCCACACAAATTGAAAGATTTATTAGTGTAATGTTATATATTACATTACTCACAAAGTGAGGGTATACCTTAGTCGGTTTACCCGACTGAAACTTTCTTACTTGTTTCATTTCATTTAATTTTTTGGGGCTTATGTTCATCTATAAATTTAGAAACAGGAGAGGCTACGCAAAAAAGATTTGCTCCACGTTGCCAACTTTGGACCCTGTCCAGAGGAGAAAGTCTTAATCAGAGGCCGAAGGCCGCAGGCCGTAGTTCGACCACGCCAGAAAAGATTTATAATTAAAAAAATATTATTTCGTACTCCTAATATTTACGAAGTGAAAATTTCTTGGTTTTTTTGGGGTTAATTTTCATTTCATACTGTTTTCTTGATTGGGGTGTAATTTCCTAAATCAGTTTTTGTAAAGAAAATAGGCCCCAAATTTGTGGCGCACTTTCATTTTCAATTTGGGGTGCATTTTCTTGGGGTCCAACTTCCGGCCGCCTATTCGTACAACGAAATTTTGTAAAAAAAAAATTAATTTCAACGAATTTTTGTAGAAAAATTAAATTTTGAGGAAATTTTCTAATACAATGCAATCAATTTTTAGAAAATATTAATTTCGGTAAAAATACAAAATTTTCAGAAATAATGCAATTTCGCTCAAAAATACAATTTATAAAATTCAAAAATATTTTCAAGAACACAAAAATTTATAAATTTCAAGGAAATTTTCAAGATAAAATAATGCAATTAAACGTAATTTTCTAAAAAAATCCATCTTAACCGAAATTTTCTAGAAAAATTTAATTTCAACAAAATTTTTAATAAAATTGCAATTTTCTAAAAAAAATTATTTCAATTTTTTAAAAAATTTTCAAGAACAATACAATTTATAAATTTCCACGAAATTTTCAAGAAATAAATAATTTTGAAAAATAATGCAATTAAATGTAATTTTCTAAAAAAATGCAACTTAACCGAAAACTTTTAATAAAATTGCAATTTTCTAAAAAAAATGCAATTCCAATGTAATGGTTTAGAGAAATGTAATTTCTACAATATTCTGTGTAAAAATTTTAATTTACGGCCAATTCCACTGTCTCCGTTTATTCTACAGTTAGAGCTAACCTACAGTTACAGCTGTCAAATTGTATGCAATTATTATTTTTTAACTGGGAGTTAGCTCTACCCGGAGGTTGTGAAATTGGGGGTTAGACGATTGTTTGTAGAAAAAGTAATTTCGGAGAAATTTTCTAGAATGTAATTAATTTCAACAATGTTTTTTGTGCAACAAAAAAAACTTTTTTTCGAGACCTAAAATTTTATTTTTTAATAAAAACTTTTTTCTAAGATTCCAATTTTCATGGAAGTTACCTTTAGCATTTGGACCCTATTTTTTGAATACCATTTAAATTAAAAGAAATTCTATGGGCTAGAAAAGCGGAAAGCATCAGTTTCATGTAGAAACGGAAGTTTAGTAACTGTTGTTAAAACAACTAGAACAATTTTATCTTTTTCAAAAAAATAATTTTTTGCCGGCACGAAAAAAGTCCAAAAAAAATAGAAAAATTGTTTGTTCCATTTCTTGAAATCTATAATGAAGAAAACAATACTTATTTGCAAAATATCTATGGATAAATGTATAAACAATAACCCATATTGTAAAAATAGTATAAAGTTATAAGACGTTAACTTTTTGTGCAAAATGGTCAATTTTTATGGGAGGTACTAAAAAGGGCGTGGCAATAACGTCCATTTTTCACGGGACTGCAAGTACTATAAAAGCATTACACTTCTTAAAATGTCAAGCATTTCTACTGACTGGAATCAAAGTTATAAGCCGTTAATTTTTTGTGCAAAGCTGTTCATTTATATGGAAGGTACTAAAACGGGGCGTGGCAACTTCGCCCATGGAAGCTTTTCTGCCCAGGAAGCTTTCCGGCAGGAATATAATTCTACGTTGGGTTTTCTTACGCGTTCCAGTACACAAAGTCTGAATAACAATATCCTATCTAGAAGTTTTCCTATATACATTATTTTGCACTTCCAGAAAACACCAGCTCGTTTCCATTTATCTGAGGAGGGTCCACACATAGGACATTATTCTTTCAAGTAAATAGAACCATTTCGGTCTTGTTTGGGGTTAACGCCTAAACCACTACTTCTGGCTGATCTAGCCTATTTGACACCTGTTGGATGTCTCTGAAAACGACGAGGAATTTGCCAGTTACTGATATTGGCACGTCATCCGCATATGCCACGACTTTGCAGCCACAACATTCTAGATCTAACAGGATTCCATTGACCGCTAGGTTCCAAATTAGTGGATACAGTACTCCTCCTTGTTGGATCCCTCTGTTCACAAAGCTTGCTAGAGTTGTGTACAAAGCCTTTAATAAGTTAATGTTGTTCCATGTCAAGAAAGGCCACCAAAGTGAAATCTTTAAAATGTAAGGACGATTCGATAGTGCCCATAAGTTCGTGCAGGGCAGATTCTGTAGACTTGCCCTTGTTGTAAGCATGGTGGTTTCCCGACAGGAGTTTTGTATCCAAATTTGCTCTAATGAAGGAATCTACAAGTCCTTCCTGACCTTCCTCCTGAACATTTCAAGTCATTTGAGCAATGTCCGTCATTCTGTTTTAAGAACATGTTTGACATGAAAACTGATAAAATTTGACAATATATTTATTTTCCCTGTAGTCGACTCCGCCCGACTTTATGCATCCTTAATTTTTTTCAATCTATTTTACAGTGCAACATTCAAAGAACTAAAATATATTTTGGCTTAGCGTTAAATTGTCACATTCTTAGAGAAAAAAATCTATCGTTATTTATAAATATGAAAATCTATCTACCTCAAAACGAGATTATTGGTTACTACAAATATTTGAAATTCCATATAACAACAAGCAAGGTGGGCTTCTTTCTTTACACTGCTCAGAAGGGCAGAGGTAGGTTAAGTTATCCCCTTAAAATGAATGACATTCTTAGAGCATTAAGATAAAAATTCTGCATATCCTTCAAAGCCAAACCAAACCACACACACAACCTACGCAATATATCCTTTTTGGGGTATACACTCGCTTAATCAAGCAAACACATACGCACACACACATTCATATAATATACCCAAAACGCAACAAAAGTATGTTAAAATAACAAAAGAGCACACAAAGTGAAGTCCTTGCCAATAGCAGAGAAAACAAAAGCAGCTAAAAAGCTTCCGTCCCGAGAGAATCAAAAAGATAAATTTCAGCAGAGTATGAAAGTGGGAACAGCAACAAAAACAACATCAGGGAGGATATAACAAGAACGAACACTGCTGTCGGTGAAAATAAAGTAATAAGGATATGACCTACGCAATAAAAATAAAGTTACAAAACCAAACGTCGAGAGAGGGGTGAAGGTAAAGCAGATGAAACGAAGAGAGCTAGAAATCATGGACATACTAAGAGTGAAGCTTTGCGTTAATAACATTAAAGAGAAACAATTGAACGGTTAAATTGTTTTTCAACTACAATTTAAGAGAGTGGATACCACATGAATAGAAGAAAAATAGAAATTGTGAGAACTCAGAGAGTTAAGCTTTGCCTTAATAACGTTAAAGAGAATGCATAATAGAGCGATTATGTGGAATGTATGTTAAGAGAGAAGATTTATGAGTTCAGTATTTGTAGAGGGTGAAGCTTTGCTTGTTTACCCAGAGTGTAAGAAAGCTTTCTGTTCTAAGGAAATGAGCAAGAGTAGAGTTGTGTGTCGTTATAACCGTTATTGCTTAAACGAATCGTTTCTTTGGCTGCCTTTGTGTGCTAACCTCGTAAGGACTCGTTGGTTTTTTCGCCTTCTTTCCTCAATTTCAGGCTTTTGCTTTGAAATCAGGTGAAATCTTGGAGAGTAAAAAAGCTTTTCAGTCGTTTAACGATATTCGGGCCGCATGGTTGTTATCCTTAACCTAAAACGGAACGTATTTCAAACAACCTAACAAAAAAAAGCAAGAAGTGAATTAAGTGTTGGTTTTCTGTTTGTTTTTTGTTCTCTCGGAAAGGGGAAAACACTTGCTCCAAAATGTAAAATAAAAAAATGAATAAAAATTAGAAATTAACAACAAACATTTTAAAAAATATATACGAATTATATAAAAAAAAAATAAGCTTAAGCCTAAAACGAAAACGAAAAGCTATGCTTTTCATTTAACTGCTGTAGCCTTTAAACTCCTGTGTTGGTGATTTACAATTTCGGCACTTCGTATTATTTAAATCGTAACGTGAAACGAGGATATCTCCCATATTGCCCTGCTCTAGCCATCCCCTGTGGTGGTGTCGGCTAAGGTTCGTTAGTCAGTTAATGTAGAAGACGACGAAGACGAAAAAAACATACAGTATTTATTGTGTTATATTCAGAGAGGTTACGAGGACCAGCTCGTCTTTGGAGGCTTTGCAAGGGAATGAATGAATGTTCTTTATTTTTGTTTTTGTTTTGTAACTTGTGTCCCTAAAAACCTCATTCAGCTCAGCTTAACTCAGTTCGGTTTGTTTTGAATTCGTCGGTTCCCTAATATATTTTGACAAATTGAAATGCATAAATTATGAATGAAACTAGTACCTACTGCCGTTAAGTGCGTGACAAGTCATAATTTGTTTTAGTGGCAACTGCAAAAACAACAACGGCGACAATCAACAACAACAGCAACAAAAGCCGTCCACCACCACGTGTTTGAGGCCAACAGCCGTTTGACTGACAGCGCTCGTTTGGCTCGTTTCGGAAGAGACCACAATAAAATTAAACTTTAACAAAAGTTCGTTAATTCCGAATAGAAGTTAAACCCCCACACTAACAAACAGACACACGCACAAACTCATACAATTGCAATTATTGTTCAAACATGAAAATAAGGCGCTAAGGTTGCTTCAAGTGCGGTTTCGCGCCTTTGGAGTTTGACGAACGACGTCATTCATGTTCGTTGTCACTTTATCGCTTTATTATAAATTGCTCCCTATCGCCTTGATGTTGTCGTGCTTTTCGTCCTTGTCGCCCCCCTCGTCGTTAACATCATCACCGGGTGAGAAGACTTGCGCGAGTGTCGTTGTTGCATACTGTGTTACTCTATTTATTTGACAAATTACGTGAAATTTATTTTCTTCGCAAAATAAAGCGATTTTTTCGCAATTGTTAATGTTGTTTCATGGGGGTATGAGTGTGAGTGTATGATTAAAAGGAAGTTTTATAAGAAATAAATGCAAAGTTGAATCGTAATTTTCGCAATTTACAAATTCATCAACTCTTAGACGTTATTACATCAGACGAAAAGGATTTTTCGTTGCATCGTATATTGGCTGCATTAGTGCAAATAATGGCTAATTCATGGTGAGTATTTTTATGATAAAATATGACAAAATGAAACATCCCTATTTAAAAAATGAAAGCCTAAAATGAATTTTCAAAAATGTGATTGAACTTCCCGCCACTATTTTTTATTACACTATGCAACAAAATTTTGAAAATTCGGCCATGCCGAATCTTATATACCCTCCACCATGGATCGCACGTGAATGGTTAGGGGTACTAATAAACTCATTATACCAAATTTCAGCCCAATTCGTTGAAATTTGAGGTTTTTGTGGCGTTAAGAAGTCAAATCTAGAGGGACTTTTATATGTGGGCTACATCAAAACATTGACCTATGACTACCGTTGCTCGTGTGAAGGATTCCGGGTATAAACAAACCCTAGTTAACAACGTTCAGCCCGATCAATTGACATTTGTGGTCCCTATGAAGTTAATAAATCAAATCGGGGAGATGCCATATGTCGGGGATATAACCAAAATAGGACCGATATTGCCCATTTTCAATCCCAACATACCTGCAGATATAGGAAGTACATGTACCAAATTTCAGTCTCCTAGCACAAGTATTATAGATTGTAGCGCGATTACAACAGGCGGACATGGCTAAATCGTCTTAGACGATTTATAATATATATACAATATTTAGTGGTGTTACAAACGGAGTGACAAAATGAATATACCCTCCATCCTATGGTGGAGATATAATAAAAAATTATGGTATACTTTTTTTTTAAAAAAATTATTTAAAGTGTTCCCAATTTCTTAGAACGTGCCTTTAGTATTTGGAACTCGATTAACTCGATTTTTGGTGTTGTATTTATTTGATGAATGTATGTCGTTCTTATTAACATCTTTGGGTTCAGAGATAATTCTCTTATTTTATTTACAAATGTTGAGCCTTCGTGACATAGGGAAGGGAATGTATAAATAATTTACTCTTGGCCAAAGTGATCGACGATCATATATATAAGCATGTATGTTCGGGACATTTGAAGATGTTTGTAATCTGTATCGTATGGCTGGCTCTTGAAAAGTGTGACCGATGACCCCATAGTGTAACTTCTAGTAACATTTTTGCAAATAGTCAACATTCTCACTAATAAACCAGTAAGGAAAGGCTAAAGTCGGGCGGTGCCGACTATATAATACCCTACACCACTCTCGTAATATTGAATAACTCTCATATATAAATTTTGTAATTCATGTATAAATTGTTTACATAAATTTACTTTTGGGACATTTTATACTTAAATAATACCCTGTTCCATAGTGTGGGGCAGGGTATAAAAACGATTGGATCTAAAGAGCCAAATCGGATGAAACATATATATGGGAGCTATAGCTACATCTTTACCGATTTTCTTCAAATTCGGCAATGTTGGTTCATAAATCAAGAAACTCTACAATTCTAAATTCAAAACGATTGGATGTAAAATATAGATTCTACAGGACTAAAGAGCAAAATCGGACGAAACATATATATGGGAGCTTCACACGACTAAAGGGCCAAATCGGACGAAACATGTATATGGGAGCTATAGCTAAATCTTAACCGATTTTCTTCAAATTCGGTAGTGTTGGTTCATGGATCAAGAAACTCTACCATTCTAAATTTCGAAATGATTGGATGTAAAATACAGCTTCTTCAGGACTAAAGAGCAAAATCGGACGAAACGTATATATGGGAGCTATAGCTAAATCTTAACCGATTTTCTTCAAATTCGGCAATGTTGGTTCATGGATCAAGAAACTTAACCATTCTAAATTTCAAAACGATTGAATGTAAAATACAGCTTTTATAGGACTAAATGGCCAAATCGGACGAAACATGTATATGGGAGCTATAGCTAAATCTTAACCGATTTTCTTCAAATTCGGTAGTGTTGGTTCATGGATCAAGAAACTCTACCATTCTAAATTTCAAAATGATTGGATGTAAAATACAGCTTCTGCAGGACTAAAGAGCAAAATCGGACGAAACATATATATGGGAGCTATAGCTAAATCTTAACCGATTTTCTTCAAATTCGGCAATGTTGGTTCATGGATCAAGAAACTCTACCATTCTAAATTTCAAAACGATCGGATGTAAACAGCTTCTATAGGACTAAAGGGCCAAATCGGACGAAACATATATATGGGAGCTATAGCTAAATCTTAACCGATTTTCTTCAAATTCGGCAATGTTGGTTCATGGATCAAGAAACTCTACCATTCTAAATTTCAAAACGATTGGATGTAAAATACAGCTTCTACAGGACTAAAGGGCCAAATCGGACGAAAGATATATATGGGAGCTATATCTAAATCTGAACCGATTTCAACCAAATTCAATAGCGATCTTAACAGCCGCAAATTACTCTAAACTGCAAAATTTCAGAACGATCGGAGTGAAATTGCGACCTGTAGTCGACGAACAACTTTACATGGACGGACGGACATCGTTAAATCGACTCAGCTAGTGATTCTGAGTCGATCGGTATACTTTAAGGTGGGTCTAGCTGTGTTATTTTCAGGTGTTACAAACATCTGCCGTGAAACAAACTTATAATACCCTGTACCACAGTGTGGTGTAGGGTATAAAAAGTATTTTTTATTCTACACATAGCACATTGGTGCTTCGCTTCGTATTTTTCGTAGCCCCGGTTCAGAGAGTAGTAAAGTACCACAGTGTGGTATACTTATAGTAAGTACGGAATGGTATATTTAATTCCCATAATTTCTTTTAAAATTATTTATTTATAACCTACACCACACTGTGGTACAATTTATAATAATTTTATGCATTTGTTTCTAACACCCAAAAGGAGAAGAGATATAAACCATCGGTTATTATACCGATCGACTTAGAATTACTTTCTGAACCGATTTAGCTGTGCAGTTCGCAAATATAGCACGATCTCAAAGAAATTTTGCACATATCTACAATTCGTATTGAAAAAGAAAGACAATCCGTATTTAGATATAGGCCCTGTTTCTGTTACTTATTTTCTTTCGTCTACGGCGAACGATCAAAAATCTCTCAACTATTTTAATATCACTTTAGAACCATATATCTTCATATATATGAATGTACCTTCGATTTAGCTTATACCCTCTATAGAAGATATAATTTCCTTTCGATATTCATGAAATTTGGTAAAGAGTGTCTTATTTTACCAGTTAACATCTGTGTTAACAATATCGGTTGAAATTTACATATAGCTCCACATACTCGCATGGATAGAAGACATATTTAAGTCAAATGTACTATATTTGGCATAGAACCTCAAAACAGCAACAAGAGAACAACTTCAAAGGTTACACAGATGAATACAGTACGTTCCGTTTAATACAATGTGGGCAACGCCTTTAGTGCTTTATCAAAAACGATCACTCGATGTTACGTCTTTTTTCTTTCTTCTTTTTTCATCAATAAAGTCGTGATTTTTGGACGAAAAACGAATTTTCGTTTTTTTGAGGGTTATGCCCTTGGGCATTTCTGGTGATGATTATCGGCATTTTTGGAAAGGATAAAGTGTTATTAATATATTCAGTTTTTATCGCTATCCAATGAACTACAATTCCACAATTTAACATATTTAGAAGAACATCAAGATACTTTAAAATGACTTACAGCCTGTTTCTGTAACTTAAAAATTTGCTTTCGTTCGCCTGCCAGACGACAAACAGCTTATTTGGGTTTCACTAACGCCCATCACAACGAGAAGTCGCACGATAATGAACTCGTACGAAAACGTAATCATTTCAGTGCAAATTTTGGTTTCTCTATCTCTCTTTGCTGTCATGTCGGCGAACACAAATGTCAGATCGAGTCACATTATTTTATTTGTCGACTGATAGGAACAATGGCAAAATAAACATTGTTAAAAGCAAAAATATAAGTAGATATTAATATAATTATGGTAAAAACAATTAAATAATAATAAAATTGTGTTATTATGTGTACATATTTTAGCATAAAGAAGTCGATATTGGTTGCTCGCTAAGATGGAAAAAAATTATCAGTGCACAATGAGAGAGACGTGAGAGAGAGAGAAAGAAATGAGAGTCTTGGCGCAGCTCAGATGACCACCCAGGGTTGCTTTTTTGGCCACCGCTAGTGTAAATAGTACAGAGATGTATTTGCTAAGGTCGACCATACAAAAATTTGTGCTTTTTTAGACCGGAAGTTGTGAAATTATTGATCTGGCAATTACATTATTTTCCAATTGGTAAATTGCTAACGTCATTGACGTAAGGCCAGGCGAACGAACGATAGAACGTTAGAGAAACCAAATTCCTGACGAAATTGAGTGACTGGTTTTCGTTGGCAGAGACTTTCGTTAGAAATACAGAAACAGGGCGTTAATGTTATTTTAATCGCCTATGAAAAGTAGAATTTTGGGTCCGATTAATCGACCTAGTCGACTGAAACGAAATTTGGTTAATGAAAAAGTAGAAAATCGACCATTCTATACCATAATACTGGTATAGCCGCCATATAAATATATATTTCTTCCTTTAGCACTATAGAAGCAGTATTTCACATATACTTCATAGCCCCCATATATATGCTCCTTCCGATCTGGGCTTTTATCACTTCAGAAGCTTTATTTTACATCCAATCGTTTTGAAATTATGCATTGTAGGGTTAATAATTTATACTCCGAAATTACATTTGGGTTAGTTATTTAGAAGAACTTCATTAAATGCTGAAAAAATTTTCATACATCTGATTTGGAAGTACTTATAATGTTATTCTTTTGGAAGTACTTCTTTTATTTGTTGCTGGGTAATGACACATTCGCGTGGAAGCAGAAATTTAGTAAGTGTCGTTAAAATAATTAGAAAAAAAATTATTTTTTCCGCAAAAAATAGTTTTTTGCTGGCACGAAAAAAAACCAAAAAAATGGAAAAAAAAATTCGCAAAAAATAGTTTGTTACAGTTTTTGAAAGCTAGCATCCTAACATAGAAAAAAATTTCTATTTGAAGAAAATCAATGTAGAAATTATGGCACTTTTGGTAGAAATAAGAGAATTTCAACATATCGTAATTCCGTTTTCATTCCCCCACAATTGTGAGCAAGGGTATATATCAGATGCTGCGGCCCAAAAGTGTAACACATCGATGGTGTGACCTAGAAGAATGATTGACGAAAATTTTGGGTAATTTTAAGTGATTTTAGCAATGTTCACCACCCTGTTCGTCGGTCTGTCTGGTTGGTTCGCACGATAACTTCCGACAGGATTAACTGACTGACTTCATATTTGGTATGTATCAATATTATTTTCTGTCTCAGACAATGATCAAAGTTGGACTATGTTGGTCACTTCCTTCGAGTACTTCCCCCACGAAGGGTCAAAATTTAGTGAAATACCGATTGTCATAACTTCTGTACTACTACACAGAATCTTTTACAATTCCTCACATAGTATTAGTATCTTGGTCGCTATAATCTTGAAATAAATGGGCGTTATTACCACGCCCCTTTCGATACCTCCCATTCACGTGAATCATTTTGCAAAAAAGTTATCGGCTTATAACTTCGATTCCTGTACATACAAACACTTGAAACTTTCTACAGTGTAATATTCTTATAGGACCCATAGTATATTAAAAAATGATCGTTATTGGTACGCCCTTTTTGTACCTCCCAAACAAAATTGCCAAAAAAAACCAGTAAGGAAAGGCAGAAAGTCGGGCGGGGCCGACTATATAATACCCTACACCTCCCTAACAATGCGATAAGGGTCATTGCCTTAATAATTTGGAATAATTGGTAAACGGGTAGAAACATATTATCTAATTCTGAAACGATAATCGCTAAATTAAGCAATATTCGTTCCTAAATTGAGAAACATATTTCTGGAAAATTTTAATGATAGGAAGTAAAATACAACTTATATAGCGGTTTGATACCAAATCAGGAGGAACAATCAATATAAATCTGAACAGATCTTCCCTGAATACTCATTCATGTAAAAAGACCTCCTTCTGTCGAATTTCGTACTGATCGCATATAAAATACAGTCTCTACAGCGCCTACATGTCAAATCGGGGGTAACGTATATATGGGGGCTTTATCTAAATCTGAACCGATTTCTTCCAAATTTAACAGTGTTCATTCATATAATAAGAAACCTCTTTCTGCCGAATTTCATACTGATCGGATATAAAATAACATTTTTACAGCGCTTACAAGTCAAATCGGGGGTAACGTATATATGGGGGCTATATCTAAATCTGAACCGATTTTCTCCGAATTTAGCAGTATTCCTTCATGTAATAAGAAACCTCTCTTTGCCGAATTTCGCACTGATCGGATATAAAATAACATGTTTACAGCGCTTATATGTCAAATCGGGGGTAATGTATATATGGGGGCTATATCTAAATCTGAACCGATTTCTTCCAAATTTAACAGAGTTCATTCATGTAATAAGAAACCTTTTCCTGCCGAATTTCATACTGATCGGATATAAAATAAAGTTTTTACAGCGCTTACATGTCAAATCGGGGCTAATATATATATGGGGGCTATATCTAAATCTGAACCGATTTCAACCAAATTCAATAGGGATCGTCCTTGGGCCAAAAAAAAGATATGTGTAAAGTTTCGTCGAGATCGGACCATAATTGCGACCTGTACTTTAATTACAAGAATACATGCACAGACAGACAGACGGACATAGCTAAATCGACTCAGAAAGTGATTCTAAGTCGATCGGTATAATAAACGATGGGTCTATTTCTTCTCCTTTTGGGTGTTACAAACAAATGCACAAAGTTATAATACCCTGTACCACAGTGTGGTGTAGGGTATAAAAATAAAAAAGTTGTTTTACTTCGAATTCAACAACATCGCCCCCTATTGACATCGGTTGAAACTAAAAAAACTGTGATGGTAACGCCGTCACTGTGACATTTAGGTGGTCAGTTGTAAACTCACCCGCAAAGCATACGGCTCACGGCCAAAATAAATTCAAAATAATTTAAATAAAAAATAAGTTTTGTGTTTTTCTTTTTTTAACTCCCGCCACTATGGCGCGGAGTTAAACATGCTCCTTCGTTACCAAATTTGATCCAGCGATTTTTGTGCGAGTTCTAACGTCATTTAAAATAAAAATATTTAGTCAATACATGACACTCTCCTGCTATCTGCCTAGTCTCCATCGCAACACTATTGTTTCATCACGTGAAACAAGGCTTCACGAGTCTGCGACGGACGACAAAGACAGAGCCACTCACTGATACGCCTAGGCTCCGTCACTACACCATTTTTTTCATCACGGGAAACAAGGCTTCACCAGCCAGTGACGGACGACAAAAGCACAACACAAACATCTCAAAATAAACAGCAGCTTAAATCAACAAATATACAGCAGCCACAAGAACAACTACTAGCCCAACATCATTACAAGGAATGAACAACATTGAAACCAAGCAACAACAACAGCACACGATTTGTAGATCGGACAATATTGCCAGAAAAATGGCGGAAAAATGCAACCCTGTGAATTTACAACCGTGTGAACATAAAATTTTTGTGTTGCAACGTTAGCAGAAAAGTCATTGCGAGATAATTTGCAGATTGTTAGATGTGCGAAGTTTATGCATGTGACAACGGCGCCATTGTCAGAAAAACATTTAATTGGCAACACTGTCTATAAAATATTTTTGTTGGAAATCATGCATATAAATATTAAAAAAATTTATTGTAAATATATGAAATTATAAGGTTTTCTTGCAATCGTCTGAACTGTCAATTCACCTTTGCCAAACAATCTGTCATTTTCCGTACATTTGCAGCACTTTAACAGGGTTGATAACGTTGTCCGATCTGGCAATCGTCTATACGTAGCTTAACTGGCATTGTACTTTGTGCAAGGGGGCGGTATGTTGAAGTGTCACTAGCTGCTCTTCAACAGCAGCGCCCCCCGTGGTTTTACTTAGCATTCAACAACATCGCCTCCAACCGACATCGGTTGAAACTAAAAAATCTGTGATGGTAAAGCCGTCACTGTGACATTTTGGTGGTCAGATGTAAACTCAAAATAATGTAAATAAAAAATAAATTTTGCGTTTTTCTTTTTTAACTCTCGCCACTCTGCCGCGGAGTTTAACACATAGAGTTATAAGACATATTATTCTATTAGCGACCAAACATGGAACGTTTATGAAACTTGTCTGTTCACTTAAAGTACTTAAAAAATTAATCACAAATTTTATTTGTTGTTGTTGTTGACTAATTATGGTTGCAATTGTATATGGGAGTCAAGAATAACAAAAAGAGAATAAGAACTAGGAATCTGATTGGGTTCATTAATTTATTTATTTCTTCTATTGTTTCAGGGATATAATTGTTATAATTTCTTGACAAAATATAATTTAGAAATTATTAGAAGAAAAACGGTTCGAATATTATGTACCCGCCTCCATGAATCGCATTCCACTGTATACGAGTAATAACGCAAATATAAATTAAAAAAAAATTCAAATAATGGCAAAACGTGAGCCAATAGGAATGCTTTTATTGCTGAATAGATATGAAAAATAAGAGGAAGCTTTCTATGGAGACAATATTTAAACATGAACCTGTAATGAACGCTGATCGTGTGTTGGATTTGTGTTACAAATAGATTCAGTATCCCAATTTTGAGAGCCATTAGTTGAAATTTGTGGTTTCTATAACACTAAGAAGTGAAATCGGATGAGTCCTTTGTGTGTGAGCTATACCAAAATACGAACCTATGACGACCGTTATAAATAAATCAAAAAAAAAAGAATTTTCAGCCCGATCAGTTAAAGTTGTTTGTGCTACATGAAATTACGTAGTCAAATGGAGCTATATCAAAAAAGCCGATATTGGCTATTTTCCCAAGTTCCCTGAAGCTATAAAAAGTATCTATACCAAATGTCAGTCATCTGCCTCAGTTATTGTAGATTATAGCGAGATTACAACAGACGAACGGACAAACCTAAGTGGCTAAATCATTTTCGCGACGATTAAGATTATGGGGGATTTCATGTCAAGTGAGTTAATTTTTAAAAGCGGCATCTTCTGATCGGGATGATCAGGAGGGTGATGAATATTGAAATATTTATCAAAATATTTAATATTATATTTATTATAAAAATATTTTTGCATTTTTTTGCGAATTAAAATATAAACTAATACTATGTGTTAAAATTCAGGCGATTCGAATAAATACATAGAGTAGAAGTTATTGGATGAGGTACTAGAAGGGGTGGACCAATATGGCACATTTTCGAACTTCGCCTGAGTTAGACAAAAATATTAGCTCATACCAAATTTGCGGTCAATCGATTACCCCTTTCAAGAGTTATCGTGCGCTCCAGCAGACAAACAGACGGATGGTCTGTAAATTGGATTGCTCAAATTACTTAAAATGTCCTATAACAGATTTCCGCCGAACAAATGGGTACTTGGGATCTTAGATGACTCCCTTGATGTGTTACACTTTTGCCCCGTAGCAAATGATATATAAGTATACCCTCGTTACACTGAAGTGAGGGTATAAAAGTGGATAGTTAGAACTTTGTTGCTTGGGATATTTCGTAAAGAGCAAACTAAATATAGTACGATGTGATATACGAGTATAGATCAATTTATCAAAAATTGTCAATTATAACTCTGTTGTTCTAAGGTCGCGATTTATCCATACATTTTTTTAAAGTTGTCACTGTATTTTTAATTAGCACGCGTTATTTTAAAAAATGGAATACAATAATTTGTTGAGATTTTTTTAAATCGACTTTTTCTATTTTTTGACGACTCTTTTTAACTGGTATACTTCCAACATTTGAGGGATTACAATTTTCCTAAAAGCGTATTCCGGCTCTATCGATCGTTTACATTCTAAGCTATGGTCCAAATATTAAAGGTACATTCTATAAAAACGGTAATTAAAGAAAGTAAACGTAAAAAGGTAAGGAAAGACAGATGTTCTGTCGGGTCGACTATATAAGACCCTACACCTCCCTAACAATGCGCAAAGGAGCATTCCGATAATAATTTGAAATAATTTGTTTCGTTTCAGTTAACAAAGTACTTGGTACACCGCCTCATCAAGGCTTATTCCAAGGAGGAGTTCAAGATGTTGGTCACGATAATCTAGATCTGAAGCGAAAGTCATATGATTTCAAAGATTATGAATCGGAAGGAAGAAACAGATGGGACTATGTATGATCTAAACAGATTTTCATCGATATGGATTTAAACCCCGTTTCCGCGAAATTATATAATAAAAATTAACTGAAACAAACCCAATTATTCCAAATTATTATCGCAATGTCCCTTATATAGCCGGCACCGTCCTGTTTTGTTTCATGTCAGCAAAAAAACATTTTTTGGACAAAAAATCAAATTTGTGCTTTTTCTTTTAACGACAGTTACTAAACCTCTAAGTGAAAGTTATATATACAACAATTGTAGCCCTCATAATTGTATTTAATTTAAACAGCTCTTTCGGGCTTATACTTCAAAAAATGTGGTGCAAATAGTAAAAGTACCAGTCATTAAAATTGGAATTAAAAAAAATAAAAAAACTTTACAAAAACAATTTTTGGTAAAGTTTAAATCTCCCATATTTTTGGTGACCTCTGTAGGAAATTTGTCAAAAGCAGTTGATTTTACCCTTTATTAGATCTTTCCTTTTTTTAATTTTTTTTTGCAATGAATCATTAGTATGAGTTTTCATATTGTTGAAATATGTATTCTTTATATAGTTTTGTTTTTGACTATTGAGTTCGAGATCGTTGTTTTTGTTTTCTGTTAAACAGAAAAACAAACCTTCTTTAAAAAAGAAGAAGAATAAAAAATGTGTGAAATGTATTAAGGGTGGTCACTGGTTGGTGGACGATATCGTTTCGGAAGCTACCAAGCAACCTCATCGGCACCTTGGACAAAATACCCTGTCAATAATTGGCACAATATGACAGCAGCTCAATATGAAATAATTGAGAACTGATTTCAAAGTCCCATATCTCCAAAACATTGCAAACAGTATTTCTCAACCTTAATACATCCCCACACTTCTTGTTTGGTTATTTGTGTATCCCTGCAATTTGCGGGGAAGGCACACGATTTGTTGTTATTGTCGCTTCTTATAGCTAAAGGATATATAACCCACGCAAATTTACATTTCATTTCTATTTGCCGTCAGTAACAAGATAATTTTGTTAATTCCAAAATGTCATACATGTTTGTTGACACTACTGAAAATACCTAGAAATACCCGTATACATGTTATTTATTTTTAGTATTACAACATTTCAAACCAAATAATCAATTCTATGTAATTATATTAATAACATTATTTATATATCATCAAATAAAGAAACAAAAGTAACATTATTATTGGAACCCATGCAGTTATCCTAGCAACAAATGTTTGTTATTTACTACATATGTATTTCATGTGGGTATAATTGAAATGTTTTGCGTTGTTTCTCTTTTTGGAGCTTTAAGTCGTATATTACTCGTATTTAGACAACCACACATACTTTTTTTGTCGTAACCGCCTAAAAAATTAAAAATACTCTGTAAAGCTAAAAATTCGTGGAATTCAATTTATTGTATCTATAAATAATATTCTTCATTAGCAACTTTTTCAAAACAAAATGTGAGGCGAGTGCCATAGAGGCCTATCCCACACGATAGTGGAACGAATATATTTGCGTTTTAAGGTTTGATATTTTTATAATTAATCAACATTTATTTATTAATTAAATTTCAAGGCTGATTCTATAATTCTACATTCGAAACATTTTAATACAACATTTCGACACCTCCATTCTAAAGTATGTACAATACAGGTCACTCGCATTTATAATGCAAATCGAGTGACCTGTACTGTTTTGTGAATAACTTTAGAAATGGAATCTCTCTAAAAGCATTCTAAGGCGATTTAGCATGTTTTGAAATGGAGGTATCGATTTAATGTGGTAAAAATGCTGTCGAGCGGCTGTGCATATCATTTTCTGGTATAATTTGGTGTCTAACCCCCAATTTCACTAACTCCGGTTAGAGCTAACTCACAGTTAAAAAATAAAAATGTCCTTCAATTTGACAGCTATAAATGTAGGTTAGCTCTAACTGTAGGATAACCAGAGGTTGTGGAATTGGCCGTAAAACACGAAAAAATATGAAAAACAGTAATTAAACCAAAAAGTCCGACGGGGCCGACCATATAATACCCTACCCTCCCTGGAAATGCGCAAAGGAACATTCCGATAATAATTTGGAATAATTGGGTTTGTTTTAGTTATCAAAGTACTTAGCTGCACCTCATCATCAAGGTTCATAAAATGGGCAGCATTATTTCGTATATCAAGTATCGGAAGGAACAAATATATGGGACTATATATAATCTTAAAAGATTTTCATAAGCTTGGATCAAAAACATAATTTTTGCAAAATTATATAAGGACCGGACGAAAAATACAGTTTTAATAGAGCTTCAATACTAAACAACAAAAACCGTTAAGTTTTTGAAGTGACGTTTCGGCCATTTGTAATATGTCATGATCTGTCATTTGTTTTTCATTGTATTCAGTAGTGTTTACAATTTCATCATAGAGAGATAAAAGCAAGAATAACGTTTTATTATCAAAATAATCGCTCTCCAATTGCAACTTTTCGTGCGTCCATTTTTCCTAATCCTAAAGCAACCAATTTCCAGTCGACTTGCGACCTTGACACCCATGAGCATATTTTTTGCCATTAAGAGCTATCTTTTTGCCATTGACCGATTCCCTATGCGGCGTAGCGTTAGGGAACTAGAGCAAAAATAAAGTTTCCGTTCACATTTGAAAATTATGCTAAGTCCATTTTTTTAAATCCAAAAAAACACTTTCCAGTCGACCTATGACCTTTACGCCCATGAGCAATATTTTAGTTCTCGTTAAGAGCTATCTTTTTGCCATTGCCCGATTGTGGCTATGTGCCACAAAGCAAATGAAACAATTGAATTGTTGCGAGAAAAGCTGGGAGATTCGATTATTTCAAGAAATTGTGATATTGAATGGCCTCCAAGAAGTTGTGATTTAACACCATTAAACTATTTCTTGTGGGGTTATTTGAAGTCATTGGTCTTTCGAAATAAACCAGACTCTCTTCAAGCTTTACAAGTCAATATTGAACGTGCCATTCATGACATAAGACTTGCTTTAGTTGAAAAAGTGCTCGTGGAAGTGGGTTCATCGAATTCGTTCCAGCAGAAGAAGTCAAGGAGGCCATTTGAATAACGTTTTATTTAGAAGTTAATTGTATCGATTGTAATTCACATTAACTAAAAAAACTTTTGAATTTCCTTAACAATAATAAATAACGGTAAAACGTTGTGATATAAACTCCATATGAGGTAGTTCTTAAATATCTTTGTTTAACCCATAAAAACTATAATTTCTAAACAAGTTGGCTAAAAGTTAACAGACTTCGTTCTTTTAAATATTTTTCTAAAACAAAAAAGAACTTTGTCAAAAATTTGCTTCATTTGCCAAGATTTTTCCGGTTATAGAAATGAATACTATCCATGGAGGAGGATATATAAAATTAGGCTCGGACGAAAATACCACTGTGCTTACTAGTTTATTGATAATTTGGTTTAGACTACTATTGCTCTCAGAGCTTCATATCCACATGCATAAATGAGTTGACACGTGTTTAACAACAAATGTGTAATTAAAAATAATAATTAACAGGTTTCTGAAGAAAGTTGTAAAAGGAATGTGTTCAAGAACTTTTTTCATAATAGTCTGTGTTCGGAGAACATTCTTTTCTCTGGAATTAAAATTTGCATCAAAAGAGTTAATTATGCTGTGTGATAGCAAATGATAGAAACGATTTTTTAAAATTGTTTTTCTACAGAAATTTCAATTCTCTGTAAATGATACAACTATTTGCAACAATTGAAGTGTTCTACGAAATTGCGACATGAGTTAATTGAAAACTATTAGGACGAATTTAATATATCCTCTCCACAATGGATTGCATACAATTGTCTAACATAATGGAAAATTTTTTGAAGTGGAAAAGAAGCAAATCGTAGACCGACATTGTTGAAGCATATTATTTTAAAAATAAAACAAAAACAGCAAAGCTTCAGCAAAGTTTTAAATTATTCATCGATTTTCCAAATGGTCTCATTTTTGTAGAACATTTCATCTCCGCCCTCCCCATTTTAAGGGGTGTTTTTTACGATTTGTTCAAATGGGGCCCAAAATTACATTGTTGTGGGGGAGCTAGAGGGTTAAAATGTTCCACAAAAATATTGGCCTTAATATTTTCTGTAAAGTTGCTGAACATACCCTATACCAATAAATATATTTTTGTTACATAACAGTGAAATACAAAACTAGCCAATAAATACGATATATTAAAACTGTTGAATTGCGATAAAAGTGTATTTTGGGCACCTATAGTGATCTTTTTCTTGAATCCATCGATTTCAAAAAAATCCATCGATTTCTACTACTTTTTATATATAGTTATACGAGTATTTATAGGGAGATTATCAGTGATAAGGGGATCAGCGGGGGTGGCGGGTGTTTTAGAAGAAATATTTTCTGAAGTATCTACTTTATTTAGTTTTTTTGATGCGGAACATCTATTCCGAAGCGTTCAAGCCACAAGCACAGTGGTTAAAAAAATATTTAAAAAAGGTCCACTTCCATCCAAATGAGGAATTATATGTTAGAGGATTAATATAAGTTTAACATTTAAAAAATTCACGAAAATCGGAGAGTACAAACAATTTAAAAAATTTGATTTAAATTTCAAAACATAAAATTCGAAATCAAATATAATTTTAATATTTTTTCTGAAAAATGCCGAAAAATACCGACGTTTCAAAAAAAAGTTTTTCAAATCGAACCATAACATAAGACGGTATGAACGAAAATCCGATACACAGAGTGAATATCGATAACTTCTGAACGAGTTATCGAAAAAATCAAAAAGAAATCCACAAAGCGTTTATTCAGGTGTACTAAAAAAATATTAAAAAAGTAAGAAATCATCAGTCGGGTAAACCGACTAATGAATCCCCTCACCTTAAGTCTCAACAAATTTTAGTAATTTTATTTATTTTTTGTTCTATTTAAATTATTATCAATTTAAATTGAATTTAATAACTTTAAAGTACGTACTGGTATTAAAGTTAAAAGCTGTTTACTTTTGGTACAAAATGGTCCATTTGTGTGAGAGGTACCAAAAGGGGCGTCCCAATAACGGTCACTTTTCTCTGGATTCTAGGTACTATAAAAGTATTACACTGTACATAATTTCAGTTTAAAGTTATAAGCTGGTAACTTTTGGTACAAAATGGTCCATTTGTGTGGGAGGTCCCAAAAGGAGGGTGGCAATAATGCCCATTTTCCACTGTATTGTAGGTACTATTAAACCATTACACTGTACAAAATTTCAAGTCTTTGTATTCACTAG
The DNA here is from genome assembly GCA_963930755.1 of Eudasyphora cyanicolor. Classification (NCBI taxonomy): domain Eukaryota; kingdom Metazoa; phylum Arthropoda; class Insecta; order Diptera; family Muscidae; genus Eudasyphora; species Eudasyphora cyanicolor. The sequence goes on along the minus strand of OZ005737.1, from coordinate 231,516,612 downwards.
TAGTAAAGTTATAAGCTATTGACTTTTGGTTCAAAATTGACCATTTGTTTGAGAGGTGCCAAAACTATCGCAACTTCGCCCATTTTTCTCTAGGTAATAGTGACTAATAAACTAATACTATGTGTAGAATATCAGAGGATTCAAAAAAGTAGTATAGAAGTTATTAAATGATCAATATTTCACTAAATGTTAACCCTTTTTGGGGGAGGTAGAAGAAGGTGAGGACCAATATGGCCCATCTTCGAACTCAGCCGGAGATAGAAAAAATATTACACATACCAAATTGTAAGTCAATTGGTTATTCCTTTCGAGAGTTATCGTGCGCACCAGCCAGCAGACAGACAGACGGACGGACATTGCTCAAATTACTTAAATGACCCAAAACGGAATTCCGCAGAACATACTTAAGGTCTTAGGTCACTCCTTCGATGTGGTACACTTTTGGCCTGTAGCAAATGATATATACCCACGTCACACTAAAGTGAGGGTATAAAGAAATGGGACAAACCAAAACCGATTTTTTTTAATCCGTCGATTTGTCGTGAAATTCCCCATATATAGGGGCTACATCTAAATCTTAACCGATTTTCCTCAAATTTAGTATTGTCTATAAGCGTATCAAGAGGCTTCTCTCTGTAATTTTTTTTAAAGATCGGTTAAAAAATGTTGCTTATACAGGGTTTTCCAATATGAGTGATATGATTTCTTTGAAAAAAAACACTTATTGTTAAGGAAATTCAAAAGTTTTTATTGAATATGAAGTACAATCGATACAATTAAGTTCTAAATAAAACGTCATTCAAATGGCTTATGGCATATGTCATGAATGGCACGTTCAATATTGACTTGTAAAGCTTGAAGAGAGTCTGGTTTATTTCGAAAGGGTATACAAATTTTAATCATCATACACTGTCTTAACAAAGTACTTTTCGGAAGTTGATGATGACTGAACTCTAATTTTTTTATCGGACGTGGTAGTTTTAAGTTCAATAAATTACTTTTGCTTTATTATTGGTTTCTTTTTTCTTTGAATTGTCGAATTGAATGTGAAAAACGGACTAACAAAGTTATTGTATTTTTTTTCTACATCAAAAACTGAAATCCAGGTTGCTGTGATTTTAAAAAATTTTCATCTCAGAGTATAGTTTAACAAATACATTCTTATCTTTTGACTCTTGCTATTGTTTAATGAGTTTTGTTTTTTAAATATCAAGTCATCGCTGATTTTTGCGTTTTTGCAAATAATTTTGCAAAATTAATAATATTTATTGCTATATTAATAAACTAACGGCTAAAAATTATCATTCTTTTAATTATTTAAAGCACATTCATAGAAATTATGCAAATGGTTTTCTTATAAAAAATCGTAAAAAATAGTTCCCATCAATTCACCACTTCCAAATTCATACAGTAGCTAACAAAGACATCTCAGAACACGACATTAAAATTTCAAAAAAATCGATGGGTGTAATAATTTTGAAAATCGCAATAAAAAGTATAAAAGGGCAAAACCTGTTAGTTGTAGTAGTTGAAATTACCTTCAAAACAAGGTATAGCACATTAAAATCGGTCACGTATTTTAGGAGATACAAGCTAAAGGATAAACACACCTTTTAGAAAAAAAACGTAATTTCGTCAACTTTAAATTGCTCATAACTCTTAAAGGATTTTTTTTTTAAATTTTTTCTTGAACTACGTATAAGATATTTTTAGGTAAATAATGCATATACAAAATTTCGAAGCAATCAAAAATAGTGATGTCAAAAATCGTCCCGTTTGGCGTGGAATGACTCATATGCAAAATTGTAGGAACATATATATGGGGGCTATATGTAAATCTGAACCGATTTTAACCAAATTCATTAGGGATGGTCCTTGGGCAAAAACAAGTGTGTGCAAAGTTTCGTTGAAATCGGAATATAATTGCGGCCTGTACTTTGAACACAAGAATACATGGACGGACCGAGATACATGACTAAATCGACTTAAAATGTGATTCTATGTCGATCGGTATAATAAACTTTGGGTCTGTCTCCTATTTCTTTGGCTGTTATAGGCAAATGCATGGTATACTCGGACTATAACAAAATATGAACGGTTTTTTGAACGGGGGTTTTAAACGATGGGTGGTATACTTTTTTCAATCCGTTTGTAACACCTCGAAATAGCTATCAGAGACCCCCTTAAGGCCATATAGGCCTGTAATTACACTACAATATACAATAATTGAGCTAGATGACTGAAATTTGATGACTGAAATTTTTAGATACTCGAACTTTTTAAAGCTGCAGGTAACTTGGGATGGAAAAAGGGCAACAGCGGTCTATTTTTTGATATAAAGGGTGGTTACATTTTAAGGGCAGATGTTGATTTTGAATAAAACACAAATTGTTTAGGAAATTATTGTCATTTCTATAGGTATGGTTCAATTATGTATGGAATAAAATATCCGCCAAATGGCACACCTCCATCCGATGGCTCAAATTTTCGATGACGCTGATGCATGATTGAGGTTCTATGCCGTTAATGTGCCGAATTATTTCATCCTTTAGCTCTTGAATTGGTGCTTGCTTATCGACGTACACCTTTTCTTTCAAATAACCTCAAAGAAAGCAGTCCAACGGTTTCAAATCACATGATCTTGGCGGCCAATTGACATCGCCACGACGTGAGATAACACGGTCATTGAATTTGTGGCGCAAAAGAGCAATGGTTTCGTTAGCAGTGTGGCAAGTGGCACTGTCCTGTTGAAACCACAAATTGTCCACATACATATCTTCCAATTCAGGCCTTAAAAAGTTAAAAAGAAGTGCACGAAATGCATTATGATTTCAACGCCCATTTTCGTAAAATGCTTAAAAAACTTTAACGCGTTGCTCGATTGTGCATCTTTCCATGGTTGAAATTGAGATAGTCTGAAATTGAGAAATTTCAAATGAAATGCAGAAAAAACTTGACGTTAAGGTGTGGTTCACATTCAACATCGGCCCTTACAATTTAACCACCCTTTACATAGAGAACAAAATTGTTGGTGTGAATGTGCACAAAATTGTTAATATTTGTTTATTTATACTCAGAAGCATTCACACGAGCAACGGTAGTTATATATGCCCCATACATAGGTCTCTCCCGATTTGGCTTCGCTATAGAAACTACAAATTTGAAATTTGGTAAAATAACTTAATTTACATTTGACAAACAAATTTCGTAGTATACTGTGAAATAAGATCCTTGGTGGAGGATATATGAGTACAAGATTCAACCTGGCAGAACTTAACGGCTTTGTCACTTGTTTATATATAACTGATTTAAATTCCGAAAATAAAATTACGAAATTAATAAAAATGTTTATTGATTTCGAGCCACTCTAATGTATATATACATATTTCAAACCATTTACTTCTCAAATAAGACACAATTTGTATATATTGCTTGAACTTCGTTTGCAACATGTCAAAGATTGAACAACGGCTACAGACAACATTCGACGCTCTGGAGAATATCCCCGAGGAGCGTTATTTAAAAGCAACAGCAACGGCAAACAAACAAAACTCACAACGGAATAATTTGTTAAACAAGAAAATAAATGAATTCTCGATAAAACATTAAGGCAGTGAACTATAACAAAAACATGGAAACTTTTCCGTGTTTCCGATTTCTCCCCAACCCACTTGCACTTAAAAAAGAAAAACTAACAATTTATAGAAATCTTTATATAAATATATTAATACTCGTAAATACTCACATATATCTGTACAATTTCTTACTATGCAAGAAAATATGGCCAAGTCACACAAATTAATAGCTTTACTTTATACAGCTAATAATAAATGTAGAGAAAATAGGAAGAATTTTCAAATTGGAAAACAAAAGCAAATTATAAGTTTCTTTATTTTGTTTGCTTTTTTGTTTTCTATTTAATTAAGGGATACAATGCGGGCAACTGGAGGAGGCCAAACGTTTTCATTTTCATTATTTTCATACTTTTTTGTCGCCTTCATTTGAGGAGGGGTGGCGAATAAGAACACAGTGTTTGTCCTACAACATATGGAAAATAATACCTTTGAAAGAAGTGATAATATGATGACAGTTATTACAAGAAAATAAATGTTTAATAGTATTTTGTCATTTTTCTATGCTCACCCCACACTTTGGAAATTATAATAATAACTATATGCACTACAACCGAGGGAGGAAAGAAAACAAGTAGTGGAAAATATCACATATTTTCTTATCTTAAAATATAGGGGATAAGGCTACCTTCCTTTCCGTTACTTTTACAATATGGGTCGTAATTTAAACATTTATCTATAGATTTTTTTGAAACAGGCCTTGTTTTTTCGTGTTATTCCTAACATTTGTAGTCCTTATAATTCAAGAAATATGGTCCAAATACTAAAGGTATCTTCCATGAAAGATGGAAATCAGAAAACATTTTTTAAAAACAAAAATGTTAGGTTTTGATTTCATAAAATAGTATGCCTCAATCTACGCAAAAAAATAAACTTTAAGGTCTCGTACACAAAAAGTTTTTTGTTGCATAGTATATATTATAGTTATATATACAGGGTCCGCCATCTAACGTTTTTTTTCAACTAGTGCTTATTTCGTGAACGGTAACACTTAGCTCATGTCTGATTTGACAGATAATTAGTTTTATCCATCCGCTGAACGAAAATGGTTGTGCATACGCTTGAACAACGCTGGAAAATATTGCGACATTACTTTGAAAATTTAGATTTTAAATTTTTTTTCTTTTGATTTTGATTTTTTCATTTTGATCTTGGCGGGTATGTAAACAAGCAAAATTGTCGCATTTGGGGCACAGAAAACCGGCACGCATACATTGAAAAGACGATACACCCAAAACGAGTCACTGTTTGGTGCGGATTTTGGTCCAGAGGCATAATTGGGCCATTTTTCTTCGAAAATGAGCAAGGAGTGGCCGTTACAGTCAATGGCGATCGTTATCGGGCCACGTTGAACGAATTTTTGTTCACAAAAATTGAAGAGGAGGATATTGGCAACATTTGGTTTGAACAGGATGGCGCTACGTGCCACACAGCCGAAGCCACACTCGATGTTTTGCGCCCTGTTTTTGAAGATCGCATTATCAGCCGCAGAGCTGATGTCGTTTGGCCACCTCGGAGCTGCGATTTGACACCGTTGGACTATTATTTGTGGGGTGCCCTCAAAGATAAGTGTTACGCCGACAAGCCAGAGACAATTGACGCTTTAAAGGACAATATTCGTGAAGCCATTGGTGAAATACAGCTGCACACAATCGATAATGTGCTTAAAAATTGGACCGATCGTGTAGGCTACTGCATGGCCAGCCGAGGCAGCCATTTGAATGAAATTAGTTTCCATTATTAACCGGAAAGATTGTACTTTCAAATAAAAAAATAAATTTCAGAAAATATTCAGTAGTTTTTTTTATAGCATTTTCAAAAAAAAAAAAGTTATTTGGCGGACCCTTTATAAATAGGTAAGGTAAAGATTTAAAGGTGTGGCAAAAAAATTAACAACGCATTAAAAAAACAAATAATCATAATTTTTGTTAATTACGACTATAAAGGGTTTTCCAATAGGGATGATATGATTTTGAAGAGACGTTACGGCCATTTGTAATATGTCATGATCTGTCATTAGTTTTTCATTGTATTCAGTAGTGTTTACAATTTCATCATTGCAAGATATACGCAAGAACAACGTTTACAAATTATTCAGTTTTATTATCAAAATAATCGTTCTCCAATTGCAACTTTTCGTGCGCTAAGTGCATTTTTTTTGAATAAAAAAACACTTTCGAGTTGGCCTACGACCTTGACACCCATGACCAATATTTTAGCTCTTGTTAAGGGCTATCTTTTTGCCATTGACCGATTTTGGTTACGTGCCACACAGCAAATGAAACAATTGAATTGTTGCGAGGAAAGTTTGGAGATTCGATTATCTCAAGAAATTGTGATATTGAAGTTGTGATTTAACACCATTAGACTATTTCTTGTGGGGTTATTTGAAGTCATTGGTCTTTCGAAATTACACAGACTCTCTTCAAGCTTTACAAGTCAATATTGAACGTGCCATTGATGACATACGACTTGATTTAGTGGAAAAGGAGCTCGAAACTTGGGTTTATCGAATTCGTTCCTGCGTTTTATTTAGAACTTAATTGAATCGATTGTACATCACATTAAATAAAAAACTTTTGAATTTCCTTAACAATAAGTGTGTTTTTTTCGAAGAAATCATATCGCTCTTATTGGAAAACACTGTATTTTGGTGAAGATTTTCAGTTATTGTAATGTAACTTCTAAACCAAAGTTGTGCCCACTCAAAAATGTACACCATCGGTAGAGTTCATTTGGACCATTTTTTGTAAAAAATGTAGGGAAAAAATATAGATCGATTCAGAGATATCGCAATTGATATTTTTATTTCCGTGAAAAGTGGCCGAAATAAACTATTTGAGATAAAATTAGTATTTTCTATGAAAAGTACGCAGAAAAAGCTTCAAGAAATTGTGTTTTCAATTTTTAATTTCTTACGATATGTAACATAAAAATTAACCTCAAAAAAACCATTACAGAGGAAAAAAATCAATTGTTCTGAACTTTGACTTCGCCCTCTGCCTTCAATTTTCATTTAATGTTTTTAATAGCGGGGATCATTACTTCCACATACTAGGGCAACATTTTCTGAGAATTTTAGAAAGATCTAAATTTTGACCTGAGAAACTTGAGAAAGAACTACCCATATATAGGTAAAGGTAAGTAGACACGATGTGCAGATCGGACAACATTGCCAGAAAAATGGCGGAAAAATGCAACCCTGTGAATTTACAACCGTGTGAACACACAATTTTTGTTTTGCAACGTTAGCAGAAAAGTCATTGCGAGAAAATTTGCAGATTGTTATATGTGCGAAGTTTATGCATGCGACAACGGCGCCATTGCCAGAAAAACATTTTATTTGCAACACTGTCTACAATGTATTTTTATTGGCAATCCTGCATATAAATATTTACAAAATATATTGTAAATATATGAAATTGTAATGTTTTCTTGCAATCGTCTGAACTGTCAATTCACCTTTGCCTATCAATCTGTCATTGTCCGTATATTTGCAGCACTTTCACAGGGTTGATAACGTTTGCCGATCTGGCAATCGTCTATACTCAGCTTTAGTTAAATATAAATAGGTAAAGTGTAGGTTTAAAGGTGTGGCAAATTAACAACACCTTTACAAATAATTTATAATCATAATTTTTGTTAATTTTACAGGAAACGGGTATGCCAACTATACAAGTACAATGTTGCAAACTAAAAATATTTATTGATTTCGAGTCCTCTTAAAGTACATATATCTAAAAAGTATTTACTATTATATCTACCAAGCATATATTACTCAAATAAGACACAATTTATTATTGTTGAACTTCGTTTGCAGCGTGTCAGGAATGGAACAATGGCAACAGACAACATTCGACGCTCCGGCAAATATCCCCTTGGAGCGTTGTTCAAAAGCAACAGCGGCGGCAAACTAACAAAACTCCCAACGGAATAATTTGTTAAACAAGAAAGAAAATGAATTTCATACAAAACATTAAGGCAGTCAACAATGTAAAAAAAACAACGAAACTTTTCCTCTCCATTTTCACTTAACAGAGAAAAATTACCACTTTATGGAAATATTTATATAAATTTATTAATAAATACTCATATACTCATACAATGTCTTACTCGACGATATGAATCTAAGGCCAAATTATAGCTTTACTTTATTCGGCTAATAATAGTAAATGATGGAGAAAGAGAGAAATGGAAATTTTTTTAAATTGGAAAACAACAGCAATTTTGTAGATATCTTTATATTGTTTTCTATTTAATTAAAGGATACAATTCGAACAACCAACAGAGGTCAAACATTGAATATAATTTTCATACTTTGTTGTCGCCTACATTCGGGGAGAGGACACGGTGTTTGTCCCACAACATATGGAGAATAGACCTGCTGAAGAAAGTGGAAACATAATTACAGTTATTAGTAAATGAATTTATTATTAGTTATATCTTTATATTTGTTTTCAACTCTCCACTCGCCCCAAACTTTGGAAATCGTAAAAATAATTGTATACAATAAAACCGGGGAAGGGGTGAAAAACAAGTAGTGATGGGGATAAGGTTACAATACAAATTGATTGTGGTTACTAAAGGGGTTTTCTTTTACTTTAGCTTCGCCTTGTCCTTAGTCATATATGAAAAACTACAGGTAAAAACACGGAAATCTCATACGAGGTATGTGGAAATGATTAAAGGAAGTTATCAAACATAAATTGAAGTATTGATGTGGAAAAGTTATAGGATTGAAGTAGTGACAAAGAACTTAATAATACTTTTAAAAATATTTTGTCACGAGGTGGGCTAATCATCACCGTTGACAATTTTTATGGAGAAAAAAAAACAAAATCAATTTAAACAAGTAAAGAAAGTCACTATTTTTAATAAGTTAACACGTAAATTGGGGATGGGATTATTTCCAGGAAAAATACTCATTACCATTACAATGTTCATTATGCTTAAAAATATCCCACAACAATATATCGTCATCTGAAATCCAAAATCACGTAACATCAAAAAAATCAAAATTAATTTTATAATTGATTATAGTCTATTAGGCTGAACTACACATTCCTAGAAAAATTTTGGAGTTCAATATCAAAAATTGACCATTTTATGAGTGATACTCAAAATGACGTTACAGCAAAAAAGACCATTAATAAAGCGGAAAGATTCATAAAATTTTATTTTATTTTATTCCGAATGTACGCCACAACTAATTGCGCTAGATTTGTTATTTGATTTCGCCTTAATAGTCTGAAATCCCTAAATTTGGTCAAAAGCTTAAAATTACTTTACTTTGTTTTTTGCTTCTCCTGAAAAATCATGAAAATATGGGTTACGTTATTTTGGATTTCAGGTGCCGATATATAGTTATTATTTTCTATTGAATATGAGGTTGAATAACACCATGGCCATGACCTATTACCCGTATTTTCATATGTAATGAAATGAAAAATCCCACAAACAATTTATTATATTAATTTATATTAATTTTTTCACAACCCTTGTGGAACCTCGAAATATTGATCAGATACCCCATAGAGTGTATATATATTTGTAATCGTCATAAAGTTCTAAGACGATTTAGCCATGTCCATCTTTTGTAATCATACTACAGACTATAATACTTGAGCGAAACGGCTAAAGTTTGGTTCATATACTTCTTATAGCTCTATGTATGTTGGGATTGCTGCAGGAAATGGGCAATATCGGTCCATTGGTTGATGTAGCCCCAATATATAGCGTCTCTCCGATTTTACTTTGGTATGCCAGGTATAATTATTTATAATATATGAAACTGTCTCGTATAAAATATGAAGTGATAGATAGATACACTATGTCGAAAATGTAAACTAATGAAGAAAATTGTTAACAGCAAACAACATTGACATAATCCGGTGAAACAATTAGGTTAGGTTAGGTTGAAGAGAGGAGAAGTTTAAACGTCTCATGTCCATGGACATACACTTAAGCCATTGGTTCGGCCTGCTGCGCGCTCCTTATTTATGATCTTTTTATACCTCACGAGTTACAGCAAATCGGTACTAGACACGAATTTTCTCATATCCTCTGAGATGGGTCAAGTCTGGTAATATGTCGGACCCGAAATGTTGGGATCTTGCATGTGTGAAAGCCGGGCAGTGACACAGAAAATGTTCCATCGTTTCGATGTTTTAACTGCATGTTCTGCATTCGTCGTTTCCTGCTATGTCCTGTCCTATGCGACGAAGATATGCTTGTAAGCTTGAGTGTCCCATTAGAACACGCATCATCTTACTAATATTGATGTTGTTTAGTTTCAGAAAACTTCTTGTTTTCTTTGCAATTGCTCCTACTGTTGCGCTATTCCACACAGTTTTGTGAGCCATCACTGCCCAGTGAAAAAATTAGAAATTTGGAAAAGAAAAACTTTTTTTAATACATTGTGACATTTTTTTTTTTCAAAAGAAAAAACATTTTTTGCTGGCAAGAAAAAATAGAAAAAAAATCGCAAACAAATTTTTGTTCCATTTCTTGAAAGCTATTATCCTAACGAAGAAAGCAATGCCTCTTTGCAAAATATCTATTGATAAATTTATAAATTAACATCTATATTGAAAAAATATGGATATTCCAAAAAATAATTTTTCATATTTTTTAATTTGGTAATTTTGTTTTGGAGGTCCCAAAAGGGGCTTGGCAATAACGCCCATTTTGTAATATACTATGGGTACTATAAACACATTACACTGTACAAAATTTCAGATATTTGTATGTGCGGAACACCAAGTTATAAACTGTTAACTTTCTGAGCAAAATGGTCCGTTTGTATGAGAGATACCAAAAGGGGCGTTGTAATATCGCCCATTTTGCACGGGCCTTATGTACTGTAGAGGTATATGGACTGTAATCATACTTATAAGCCGTTAATTTTTTGTGCAAAATGGTTCAAAGGTACCAAAAGGAGCGTGGCATTACACTTCACAAAATTTCAAGTATTTCTATGGACTGGAATCAGAGTTATAAGCCGTGATAGCGACCAAGAAACTAATACTATTATATATAATACTATACAAAGATTATGAATTGTAGTATAGAAGTTATGAGATAATTAATCTATTACTAAATGTTGAGCCTTTGTGGGGGAGGTCCACTCGATGGAACATAGTTCATCTTTGACCTCAGTCTGAGATAGAAAAAAATCTTGACACATACTTAATTTGAAGTCAATCGATAAATCCTGTCGAAAGTTATCGTGCGCACCAACCAGACAGACCGACGGACATTGCTAAGATGACTTAAAATGGCCCAAACTGGATTTCCGCCAAATATTCTTGGGGTCTCTTAGGTCACTTCATCGATATGGTACACTTTTGACCTGCAGCATGTGATATATACCCTTGTTCGCAATAGTGGGTGTATAAAAACCGGATTATTAATTTCTACCAAAAGTCCTTAATTTCTACATTTAACCATAGATTTTCTTCAAATAGGCATTGTTTTTTTCATTAGAAATCTAGCTTCCAAAAATTGTAACGAACATTTTTTTTGCGATTTTTTTTCTAGTTTTTGTCGTTTTCAAGCATATGGTCCACATACAAAAGAAATCTTGCAATAAAATGGGAATATTAAAGAAAAATTTATTTAAAAAAAATACCATAATTTTTTTTAAATATTTTTTCGTGTTTTCGACACCATATTACACCAGAAAATTATGCACAGCCCTTCGACAAAAATGTTGTTGCATTGTGTAATTGTCATAGATCCTTCTTCTATAATAAAAAATATTAGGATATTTCTCTGAAAACCATTTTGGTTTTATTTACAATTAACATCGTGCCTATAAACACCTTATAATTTGGAATCGTTTTTATCGATTTCTCATTTTGAATTTTTTTCTTGATCCGAAATTCGGTTCGCGTCTCGATGTTTCGATAGACAGCATATATTTTTAAATTTTTCATCTGTTTCGAAAGCTTCGAGTTTATACTTCTTCTGGTACTTCCCCTACAAAGATTTTAAATTTGGTGATATAATAAATTCCTTATAACTTCTATACTTCTTACCCTCATCTTGTTAAGCGACATGTATAATATCTTCGGGTGTAATTTAGTATACTAAATACAAAAAAAATTACAATATGTGTACGGTATTTTTTTACTTTTTTAAATTCCATTTTCACGGAAGGTACCTCTAGTAAATGTATGGGCCCGACCGCTGGGATAGGCATTAAATTTAAGGTTTTTATGGGGGCTGGAAATGTTAAATATTTTACTTTTACTTAGAACCTTCGGTTTAGTAACAATCATCAAAATTATGAACAAAAACATTTTTGTTAAAAATAAGGTTTTTTGCTAGCACAATAAATTTATAAAAAACTAGCTGACCGCAGCTATCGGTTTTTTATTCATTGATATTTCATTTAAAAATGCATCCCGAGTTTCAGGAAAAAATTATCAAAAAAAAATGTATATTGATTATTTATCCAATACAGCGCCATCTATCGGTTAAACAGCAAAAAAATCAGGGCTGCACAATTTGTAGACTAAATTTCTACGTTAAATTTAATTGGTATCTTGGCTCTATCATGCTTATACTTCAGCAAATACAGTTAAAATACTAAATATATATTCCGTGAAAATTTGAATTAAAAAAAACTTTACCATTAATTTTTTTTCGTGTTTTGATTTTATGAAAATATATCCCTCAGTCTACACAAAATAGTGTTTGTCATATAGTAATGGTATCGTCAACGCTATAAACTCGAGAAAATTTTTTAAAATTGACTTCTGTAGCAATCATCGTATTCATATTCTGTATATTAGACATACTTTTTGAATGACTATTGTGATAACAAATGGGCAAACTCTTTGCGATTTGTTGTTGTATAGTATTTTAGCTTAACTCGAGAAAGGTTTGTTGATTACAGACAGTATCATTTTGGTTTTTAACCCCTCACCTTAGAGAGAAGGGTATATATCATTTGCTACGAGCCAAAACTGTAACTCATTGAAGAAGTGTCCTAAGACTCTAAGTATGTTTGGCGGAAATCCGTTTTGGGTAATTATCACCTCATCTTAGAGAGGAGGGTATATATCATATGCTACGAACCAAACGTGTAACACATCGAAGGAGTGACCTATGACCCTAAGTATGTTCGGCGGATATCCGTTTTGGGTTATTTTAAGTCGAATGAGCAATGTCCGTCCGTCTGTCTGTCTAAAGGTTGGGGCGCAGGATAACTCTCGAAAGGAGTAACCAGTTGACCTCAAATTTGGTATGTGGATATATTTTCTTCTATCTCTGGCTAAGTTCGAAGATGGGCCATATTGGTTCACTCCTTCTAGTACCTCCCCCACAAAGGGTTAACATTTAGTGAAATATTTATTATTTAATAACTTCTATACTACTTATTCGAATCCTCTGAAATTCTACTCATAGTATTAGTTTATTAGTCACTATGACCTCGAGAAAAATGGGTGAAGTTGCCACGCCCCTTTTGGTACCTGCCACACAAATTTACAAGTTTGAACCTAAAGTTAATAGCTTATAACTTTATTACCAGTGCGTACAAATACTTGAAGTTTTGTACAATGTAATGGTTTAATAGTACCTACAATACAGTGAAAAATGGGCATTATTGCGACGCCCCTTCTGGTACCTCCCACACAAATGGACCATTTTACACAAAAAGTTAACAGATTATTACTTTAATACCATTGCATATAAATACTTGAAATTTTGTACAGTGTAATGCTTTTGTAGTACCTATAGTCCTAAGAAAAGTGACTGTTATTGGGACGCCCCTTTTGGTACCTCTCACTCAAATGGACCATTTTGTACCAAAAGTAAACAGCTTTTAACTTTAATACCAGTACGCACTTTAAAGTTATTAAATGCAATTTAAATTGATAATAATTCAAATTAAAAAAAAATAAAAAAATTACTAATATTTTTTTGAGACTCAAGGTGAGGGGATTCATTATTCGGTTTTACCGACTAAACTTTCTTACTTGTTTTAAGTCATTTGAGCAATGTCCTGCTGGCTGGTGCGCACAATAACTCTCTAATGGAGAAACCGATTGACTTTAAATTTGGTAATATTTTTCTCTATCTTCGGCTAAGTTCAAAGATGGGCCATATTGGTCGACTCCTTCTAGTACCTCCCCCACAAAGGGTTAACTTTTAGTGTAATATTGATTCTTTTATACCTTCTATAGTACTTACTCGAATCTTCTAAAATTTCACACAAATAGGCGGAGTGGCCGGAGTGAGATTTTGTACTGTGTAATGTTTTTATAGTACCAAGAGTCAAGAGAAAAATGGGCGTTATTGGCACGCCCCATTTGGTACCTCCCACACAAATGGACCATTTGGTACCAAAAGTTAGTAGATGTTAACTTTAATACCAGTGAATACAAATGCTTGCAATTTTGTACGGTGTAATGCTTTTATAATATCTAGAAGAAAAGTGACCGTTATTGGCACGCCCCTTTTGGTACCTTCCACACAAATGGTACATTTTGTACCAAAAGTAAACAGCTTTTAACTTAATTACCAGTACACACTTTAAAGTTATTAAATGCAAATTAAATTGATAATAATTTAATTAAAACAAAAAATAAATTATTTACAATTTTTTTTTGGGGATTCAAGATGAGGGGTTTCATACGTCGGTTTACCCGTTCTAATTGTTCTTACTTTTTCTAATAACATTTTTTAATCCGTTGAGACATTTTATATCATTTGAACTATGTATGTTCGTCCTAATAATTCTAGAAAGTAGTGATCGAACTACGCTAAATTTAGCACGTAGCAATGTTTTTCCTAAACTGGCCCACTCTTTCTTGAACCGTTCCCACCAGGAGTATAATATTGAATCGTTTGCAATTTCTATACTACTTTCCCAAATGTTGTGTATGAGTTTCTTCGGTGCTATCAATTTGAGACAAAGGACGTTATTGCAACTACCTTTTGGTAGCTCCTACACTGAAAAAAAAAATTGTCATAAAATTAAAGAAATGCTCCAAAGACGTCCTTAGTCTTCAAAATAAGTACATTTTGTACTTAAAATTAAGAAAATTTACTTAAAATTAAGTAAATTACTTAATATTATTGAAATTATCTATATTTTAAGTACAAAATATACTTATTTTGAAGATTAAGGTCGTCTTTGGAGCATTTCTTTAATTTTATGACAATTTTTTTTTCAGTGTATACAAAGGGAACATTATGTATAAAATAGAATAGCATACAACTTTGGTATCAATGCATATAAACAGTTAACACTTGCTACATTACAATTTTGTTGTGAGAAATATGTAGTGAGTATTTGTGAAGTACGCTTCCAAAAAAATGCACATGGAAATATTTTATCAAAAGCTTCGGTAGTAAGCATGCCAGCATATTCAAATTATGTATTTAATAAGACTTTTGAATTGACTATAGTCTCACGAAAAATAATTGAATTTTGATAACCCTTTCTGTTAGCAAATTCCATAAAAAATTTCTATGAAATTTAGGGAAAGGTCCATTCGGTTTACTCGAATGAAATACTCGTATTGTTTGTTCGATAATTATATTTTCCTCGAAAAAATTGTTTGTACAGTCAATTGAATACTAAACGATGACCAAGCAAGAAAACCTATAAGAGAATCAGTCAGTTAGCTGCTATTTATTGCCCCCGCCTCCACCAAAGCTATCAAATGGCCTTCATTCAATGACAATTTGAGTGTCTTAGACCAAAATAATTCCACACTTGTCACTATTGTTGTTTTTTTTTTGTAGAATCACAAAACAAAAATAGGAAACAAGGCCATAAAAAATAAACATTGGTATGTCGTAACGTTAAAGAGGCCTGGCCAAAAACAATATATATTATACAAGAACAACGAGAAGCGACAAACAGAAACACCAGAAGGACATGGACGAAACGGAATGAAAGGACCGGAGAAAAAAATAAACAAGTCGACGTTGTGTTAAAGTGTTGAACAAGAAAGTTAAATGTGAGCATGTGACATTTTAAGAGCGATGGGTTCGTTGAGATACGCTAATAGAAACATTTGCTTTATGTAAGTGAACACGCTCGTGTATGTAGATGTGTTTGAGTATTTGGCAAGAGTGTTGGTGTGTGTGTGTGTGTAAAAGTGTCTAACTATGTTAGTTAACGCATTGTGGTTACAGTATAGAATCACTAAATTATGATGACCTTCACTTGATTCACAATTTGGTCAATCCCTTAATAGACTGTAGATATTGCTGAAAAATCTGTATGCAATACCTAATTTAGACTTTGATATCAATCAATTGGTATTGACGATTTAAAGTATGGATTGTTTATGGTGATGCCTAGAGTGCATTTATGTTTGTGTTTGACTCTCGCAATTTGTGTTCTAAATGCTCCTGCATTTACATATTTCAGAAATATGAGCCTTGCATTGAAATATAAAAAAATACGATATCTACCTTAAAATGCCGATTACTTTTAGTCTTAGTTTAGTTTAGTCGACCATACATTTATTAATGCTTCCACTTACCCAATTAGTTAATGCGGCCGATTATCACCAATTTCAATAGGCTTCCTTGATGCAAATTTCAGCATCTTCGGAAATAAATTGAGACCTGTACTTTACGAACAAACTTAAGATGGACGGACGGACGGACATGCTTAAATCTAATCTATCAGTGATTCTGAGTTGATCGGTATACCTGTAGCTTAAACATCAATATTTTAGGTCGTTACTAACAAACTTTGTGATTTTTGAGAGATTTTATACACTGGAGACGGGTTTATGACGTATGTGACGTGTAAACCTTCGTGGTAGACGTAAAATAAATTAATAAACAGGTTACGGTCCACCTGATGGTAGTCCGTTGTAGGAGATTCGAATTCATGTATCCACGCAGAGAAAAATCTCTGGGTACAGTAGTTATATTTCCAGACCATAATTAAATATGTGAATTAGGTTCATCTTTATCTTCCTAATACATGAACTTACTATAACTTCCAGAAATCGACAGTATCCATTTCCTCTGATCTTTGTTGTTCTGAATTTTTCCTTGAAGACATCGTACAAGAGCAACAAAAATAATCTGAAAATATGGAAAGAGAAATACTGTTGTGAATGAAGTAAACACGGGCAAAAAAAATACTATGATTTCTCTTTTCCAATATACACATAAGTTTATAACAACTAAATACGGAGTTAAGTTAGGTCATGCTGAATTTTATATACACCCCCCATGGTTCAAAAGTAAAGTTTTGTGCTTTTTCCTTTTTCCTGCGTTAAGAAGTAAAATCCAGTGGAATATTTGTATGGGAGCTATATCAAAACATGGACCTATGGCGACCGTTGTCGGTGTAAAGGTATAAATAAACCCAGATAGTATAAATACACACAGAAACAAATTTTCAGAACGATCACTTGAAATTTGCAGTCTCTGTGGCGTTAAGAACTCAAATCGAACAGATCCTATATATGGGGTCTATATGAAAAAATGGACCGATATTACCCATTTTCAATTCCAAGTTACCTGCAGTATAGCTGTAACAAATTTCAGTCATCTAGCTCAATTATTGTAGATTGTAGCGTGAATACAACAGACGGACGGACTGACAGACGGACATTGCTAAATCGTCTTAGAATTTAACGATGATTTAAAATGTAAATTATGGGGTTCCTGGTCAATATTTATTCAGATAAGACTGAATAAACAAGCTTGATTTTGTTCCTTTTGTCAAATTATACGTTTATACCAAAAAATAGCTCAATCAGACGATATTCAAAGTTCTCAGTGATTAACAACACCTACACAATTAACAATGTATACATTTTTCTGACTGTTTATATTTATTTTACAAAATATTTATGCAATTATCATACTAAAAGTAATATTTTCAATACTAAATTTTACCAATGTAATAAATTTAACTTAATAAATAAAATTAAGCAAAGACTAAAGTCGGCGAGGCCGACTGTATAATACCCTCCACCATTGTTTGCCAACAAATGCACGGATAACTATTATTACTATTAACAGTTGCAGGTTAAATATTGAACATATATAAATTCCAGGCACATAAGTTAAAAAACGTGACCTTCATGAGGGCCTTATACTTATCAGAATACGGACCGATATAATCCATTTTCACTAGAGTCGATTTAATTAAATAAAGTATAAAAGCCTAATTTTTTACATTATTGATTAAAAATACGTTCCCTAGAATGCCAAGAAATCTAATCGGAAGAGACTTTTATGTGGGGGCACTATCAAAATATGGATCGATGTTTCCCATTTCCACTAGGAACGATTAAGTGCAATATAAAGTACAAATTCCTAAATTTCAGCCAGATTGACAAAACATACCCCATTTTTACTATGGACGAAGAGGTCCAATACACAGTGTAAATTGTTAAATTTTAGCAGACCAATTGAATAATCCGTTCTGTAGAGAGACAATAAGTGGCATGGGTGGGAACCTTTTATGGAGGCTATACAAAAACATGGACCGATGTTCCCATTTTTGCTAGGGACGATTACGTCCAATACTAAGTATAAATTCAAGCGTCAAACAGCGGCATCGGTGGGGACCTTTATATGGGGGCTTTATCAAAACATGGAATGATATGCCCTATTTATACCCTACACCACACTGTAGTACAGGGTATTATAACTTTGTGCATTTGTTTGTAACAGCCAAAAGGAGAAGAAATAGACCCATCGTGTATTATACCAATCGACTTAGAATCACTTTCTGAGTTGATTTAGCTATGTCCGTCTGTCTGTGCATGTATTCTTGTAATCAAAGTACAGGTCGCAATTATGGTCCGACCTCGACGAAACTTTACACATATCTTTTTTTTTGGCCCAAGGACGATGCCTATTGAATTTGGTTAAAATCGGTTCAGATTTAGATATAGAACCCATATATATGTTAGCCCCGATTTGACATGTAAGCGCTGTAAAAACTTTATTTTATATCCGATCAGTATGATATTCAGCAGAAAGAATGAATGTACACTGTTAAATTTGGAAGAAATCGGTTCAGATTTAGATATAGCCCACATATATACGTAACCCCCGATTTGACATGTGAGCGCCGTAAAAATGATATTTTATATTCGATCCGTATGAAATTCGGCAGAAAGAGGTTTCCTATTATATGAACGAACACTATTAAATTTGGAAGAAGTCGGTTCAGATTTAGATATAGCCCCCATATATACTCGTACGTTACCACCGATTTGACATGTCAGCGCTATAAAAACTGTATTTTATATCCGATCAGTATGCAAATCGGCAGAAAGAGGTTTCTAATTTTATGAATGAACACTGTTAAATTTGGAAGAAATCTGTTATGATTTAGATATAGCCCCCATATATACATTAACACCGATTTGACATGTAAGCGCTGTAAAAATGTTATTTTACATCCGATCAGTGCGAAATTCGACAAAAAGAGGCTTTTTTTACATGAAGGAATACTGCCAAATTCAGAGAAAATCGGTTCAGATTTAGATATAGCCCCCATATAAATGTTACCCCCGATTTGACAAGTAAGCGCTGTAGAGACTGTATAGACAGAAAGAGGTCTTTTTACATGAATGAATATTCCGAGAAAATCGGTTCAGATTTATATATAACCTCCATATATATGTTCCTCCTCATTTGGTATCAAAGCGCTATAGAAGTTGTACTTTACTTCCGATCATTAAAATTTTACAGAAAGATGTTTCTCAATTTAGGAGCGAATATTGCTTAATTTAGAGATTATCGGTTCAGAATTAGATAATATGTTTCAACCAATTTACCAATTATTCCAAATTATTATCGCAACGACCCTTATCGCAATGTAAGGGGGATGTAGGGTATTATATAGTCGGCCCGGCCCGACTTTCTGCCATTCCTTACTGGTTTTACTATGGACGAGTACACTATAACGTGGAAATTCTTAAATGTCGGCCATATCAATTGAAAAATGTGTTTTCTAGAGCGTCAGAAATTGACATCGGTGGGGACCTTTATATGGGGGCTATATCAAAACATCGACCGATAAGCCCCATTTTTACTAGGGAGGTTCAATATAAAGTATAAATTCTTAAATTTCAGCCAGATCTATTGATGAATCTGTACTCTAGAGCGTCAAAAATTGGCATCGGTGGGGACCTTTATACGAGTATGGGGGCTATATCAAAACATAGACCGATATGGCTCATTTTCAATAGGGATCGTCTCTAATCTAAGAAATGCCTCTGTACCAATTTTCGTAAAGATTGCTTTATATTTACGACCTGCACTTTGATAACACGAAATCATGGACAGACAGTCACACAGACGGACATGGCTAAATCGATTCAGAAATTAATTCTATGCCGATCACTATAATAAAGTATGGTTCTATCTCTTTGTTTTTTAAGTGTTACTAACAAATGCACAAAGTCAGAATACCCTGTACCACAGCGCGGAGTCGGGTATAAAAATATATTAATGTATTATTTCTACCGAAACCAAAACGTTTATGGCGACCTTTAAATAACGGATTATGCTAAAATTTTAGCAGAGTATTACTTAGCAACATCTTAAAATAATAATCTGGCATTATATATAGTATAATATTATTGATCGTGATCCTAACTAGGATATTCTCCTGGTTTCAAGGAACATTTTATGGATATAACTGCAATATATATGGTCACTGCAGCCATGTAATATTTGTGATACAAATTATAATGCTGCTTCGTGGAAATAACGGGCCAAATCGATTCGTGTCTGTATAGCGTGATCCATTTCGAGGTTCCCTACTTTTTTACAGAAAAAAACATAGAAAATTCAAATTGAATGGGGAATGTTTATTATCATTTGAAAGAACATTCTTTGGCATTTATTTTTTGATGATTATATCTATCAAATGTTGGCCGCGGCTACGTCTCAGATGGTCCATCCGTTGAGTCCAATTTCGACTGGTAACTGGCGAATGGCACGCGTGATGTTTTGCTCCAAGGCCTGAATCGGAGCGGGTTTGTCCGCATAAACTTTAGACTTTACATATCCCCACAGGAAAAAGTCTAACGGTGTGATATCACACGATCTTGGTGGCCAATCGACCGGCCCAAAACGTGAAATTATCTGCTCACCGAAGTGTTCTCTCAATAAATCCATTGATTGATGCGATGTGTGGAAAGTGGCGCCGTCTTGTTGAAACCAAATGTCGTCGAGATCACGAGCTTCAATTTCAGGCATCAAATAGTCGGTTATCACAGCACGATAACGGTCGCCATTGACAGTTACGTTCTCACCGGCATCATTTTTGAAGAGATATGGACCGATGATTCCGGTACGTTGGATCGGGAATCGGTCAATGGCAAAAAGATAGCTCTTAACGAGAGCTAAAATATTTCTCATGGATGTCAAGGTCGTGGGTCGACTGGAAAGTGTTTTTTTTTATTTACAAAAATGGACTTAGCGCAATTGGCGAACGATTATTTTGATAATAAAACTGAATAATTTGTAAACGTTGTTCAGGCGTAAGTCTTTCCATGTTGAAATGCCAAACAGTATTTAAAAAAATTAACATGACAGCATGACACTACTCACACATGATCTGTCAAAAAAAACTATTGAAAAAAGTATCTCTACTTAGATCACCCTATATATAGCTCCCGGATAAAGTCACTTTATTCAACTGATGCAGCTGAAATTTGCCAGTTTATGTTTTATTATAACCTCAATTATTAGTGGAAAAAATGGGCCAAATCGGTACACTGCATCAAAGTACACACCCTAACATATTTTTAGCGGCGTAATATTAAAAATGGGGAATTTGTTAACGAAAACAATAAATTATTTCTTTTCTCATAGTTAAAAAATACTGTTTCACACATTTTTGACAAACAAGTTACAAATCATGTTTGTGTGATTCTATATATGCATCATTATGGTTAGATATTATCCTAAATACCCCATTTTTCTAACGACTACACTTTTTATTTTTTTCAGTTTTCTGCTTCTACTGTAAAATTTTCAAATATGATAGGCCCGTTTTCGTTTCTAATGACGACATAACTGTACCATCCAATATGACTTCTTCACATTCTATAAGTCTCTATATTCAAGCGAACTGGCTAAAGGTTTAGGTTACATGTACTACGTCTTTAATTTTTCCTAGAAAAAAATTGGACAAATCGATCCTTGTTTGATATGGCTCCCATACAACTCTACCTCAATTTCATCACATTCTAGAAGCCTCCTTGTACAATCGGCTTGGCTGAAAATTGACTGAATTTTATTTTATCCTAAACCATTTCTGTGGTCTAATTCGGTCTAAATATTCAAGAAGACACTTTACAACCAATACTGCATCTTGCATTTTCTTCTTGAAATTATTTTTGAAAATTCATCGGGCCCATCTGTTTAACTTTTGTTATGCATATCCGTATAAATTTAGAAATATTACGAGAAAACCTACAGCTAATTTCTAGGTAAGTATCATTTGCAGAAAAAATAGTCATATAGTCGGCCCAGCCCGATTTTGAACTTTCTCTACTGTTTTGTAACGCAGGCTAAGTTCGAATACTGGCCATTTTTACCGACACCTTCTGTTATACATCCCACAAAGGTTTAACATTTAGCAATCATTTAAATGCCTTCAAATTATCTATATTATATTAGTTTTCCAATGATTTTGGTCTGACAAAGAATTAACAACATTAGTCCACAATTCTAGCATCTCCTATACAAAGCGAAAAATTAATTTTAACCCAGAAAAAAACTGCTAAAATTGGGAGGGAGGTGATGAAAAAATGATGGCCATAACATTTTTAATTTTAAAATTTTCGAAACACACCAAAGCCCAAAACACAAACACCCAAAAATAGTCAATAAATTACAGTTAAATCCCTCTGTACTGGCATATACATAGGTATGTATATTTCCTCGACCTCTGGGCCGTATGAATAACATTAATGCACGGGTGTTTTTGATTAGAATTTGGCCGTTTTTGGTATTTGTGATATGTTTTGGGTATTGGCGTATTCTGACAATTGGACAAACAAATTTTTTCTTTCACTTTTTCGAAAAAAGGGCAGGCATGATATGTTAACAAACTTTGTTCAATATATTATTAACTACAATATTACCAAATATAGTTAAGGGGTATCACCAAGTCGGAATTAGCTGTTGGAAAAAAACTGATGACACCTTTTTCGTGGGCCCACTGATTTTCAGAATCTTTTGAAGCCCATAACAAAATTGGTCCTCAATTTTGCCATACCGAGCACAGGATTATAACCACCAAACGCGGATGAATTTCGCATCAAAAACTATAAACTAAGAAGATATTACTTCCGTAGCTAGTAAGTATCAGTGACGAACGAATGGGAATTTGATTCCAATGAGTGATGTTTTCCTCGTATTTTCAGACTGATTTTCCAGAATGGTTTGCAAATGTCACAATTAGAAAATGAATATTAATCGATAAGTGCAAACAAAATGAAAATTCATTCCTATTCGTTCGTAACTTATAGATTTTGACATTTCGTTGGGAACCAAATCTTCGTAGTTTGTAATTTTTGCATGTATGCATTTTTGTAGAAGATTCCCTGAAAAAGACTAACGACGTAAGTCAAAATATGGAAAATCAAAAATTAAATTAATTAAAAACGCAAAGAGGTCCTTAAGCCGTTCGGCTGTCAAAAACGCCATAAAGAAAATTTTCGTCTCTGGCTTACTTTATTGCCTCAAAATCATGCCGAGTTTGATGCAGAGCAGCCTTTGAGAAAAATAAACTAATTTATTTGCTGGGATATTCCTCAGTATAATTCAGTCGGCTGAAATCATTCAAAGCAGAAATTTCCACAAAGACTGAACAACCACATTTTGGTAGGGTACTGTAAATTGCGGTTCCTATACATGTATTTTTGCGTTTATGGGCAGTCAATGCGTTCTCAATAATAAATAAAATGTTGCAGTCACCCTTTGGAAGGGGAACATTCCTCAAACGAAATGTAAGAAATTGTTAAACCCTTTATTATAAACTAAATAATAAAGTGTACAACTAATACATATATATGCTCACATATTCATACATACATATAAACATTTGTACCACCTCCACCAACTGCCTTCATAAAGCTAAACACATACATGTAAAGAATAAACCAAAAAGAAAAAAAAAACAAGAACAACAAACGAAACGCTGAAATATATGGGGTCCTTTATTTCTTGCGTTCTTTCTGTTCCTTTGTTTAGAAATTGAGAAATTAGGTTAAAACATTACGCCTTTTGGCTTTTGTACTCGCATGTCCTTGATGTCGATGTTGTCGTTGTAGTTATTGTTGCTGCTGCTGTTGTTGTTATTGTTTTCGCTTTGCTAAGGCTTTGTTGTGAGTTTAACAAATGCTTCAAACATAAATCTTGATTTGAGAAATCGTAAAGGAAAATGCGCTGCGGTTTCATAATACTTTACACTCACATACATATGTGTGCGTGCGTGTGCAGAAGGGGTCGTGGGTCATGGAGATCGCACATTTGTGGCTCACATTAAAGCTAAACGCCAGAACTAATCGTCGGCCATAGACCAATGTAGTTTTACGAACGAAAGGTAAACTGAATAATTATAGTGTCGCGATTGGGCTAACCATTATTAAAGGGGTAAATTACCGAAGTTGTAGGATTCCGTTTGGAAAATAAACGGTAAAACTTCCTCTCGGAAATTGAAAAGGACAATCTAGAAATTCTTGGAAATTTCACGGATAAAATGGAAAAATAATCGTACCTACTGACTTGCGCTAGGATATTTATCTAAGCTAAGTTGAGGAGAGAGGTATACTACGATAATCATTTGTTATGAAAATAATGTTTAAGACATCAAAGTAGTGACTTCAGATCCTAATTATATTTTGAGGGAATACGTTTTAGGACATTTTAAATAATTTGAGCAATGTCCTTCCGTCTGTCTGTCTATGAAAAAATGGTTAACACGTCGAAATAGTGACTTCAGATCCTACTTCTGCTTCGAGGAAATACGAGGATTAATTTTTAGTTGGTGTCTTTGAGAAAAATATTCCTCGCGAAAAAATAATATGAGCCCCTTTTCAACGTTTTTATGAGAAATAAGGAGATTTCTGGTTATTACATAATTTTTGTATTTTTCTACTCACAGTAGAAAAAAATTATTGATATTATTTTTTGACTTAAATTTTTGTAGATAATTTTTCGGTTAGTGTTTATGGAAATTACAAATTAAACTTGCTAAAATATGAAACCTGTTGATTGTTCATATATATATTGTAGGGAGACCTATAGTATTTTTTCGCAAGGAAGATTTTTCTCAAAGACACCAACTAAAAATGTCGTCGATTTGTACGACGTTTGAGATATGATTCGACTTGACTGCAATTTTTTGGTGATAAGGGTGTGAAAAGCGTGGGTGACTGCTGTGAGAGAAATAATTCTGCAAGGGTTCCCTTTATTTCGTTCTTTGGACTAAAGCGTGTGTTCCGCAGTCTTCCACTTCAAAATCGCCTCCGAGATGACTAACCTCTCTGTTTTCCTCGTAAACTTTGTTGTCGAATATCGCGAAAACAAGAGCTAACCTAGAAAAACGGTTAGCGCCATTGGATTCAGCGTAGCTGATTTAGTTTAACCCACCAGATGCCCCGTTTGTCGGTTTTTTCAACTAGCACAGTGTAATTAAAATGTTTCTGAAGAAAGATATTAAGGTAATTTGTACAAGAACTCTTTTGAATTATAGTCTGAGTACGGAGAACATCCTTTTTTTCTGGAATTAAAATTTACATTGAAACGAATTTATTATGGTAATTGATACCAAATGACAGAATATATATGTACATAATTTAAAATTATTTTTCTACAGAAAATACAATTCAATATAAATTATTAAACTATTTGCGACAAATGTTGTGAGATGATTTAATGGGAAACATATCAGAACGATGGTAAGTCCGGCAGACCCGAAACGTAACTACCCTCTACCCTTGAAGTGAAAAGAAGCACATAATGGATTGACCTATATTGACCTATTTAATTATGGCAAACTCTTGTAAAAAATATTTATTATAGCTTTAATCTTTCAGTATTTTTTTAGAAAATTGTTCACCTATGCCTTAACGAAAAGTGTTCGATAGGGTCTTCTTTATGGTGACTTCCATATGGAGGCTAAATAAAAACGTAGAGCGATATGATAAATATTCGTTGCGCACAATTTTAGTACATAGTTTTCCAATAAGTGATATGAGTGATATGATTTCTTTGAAAAACAACAGACTTATTGTTTAGGAAATTCAAAAGTTTTTTATTTAATGTGAAGTACAATCGATACAATTAAGTTCTAAATAAAACGTCATTCAAATGGCCTCCACGACTTATTCTACAGGAAGGAATTTAATGAACCCAATTTTCGAGCAGTTTTTCCACTAAATCACGTCGTATGTCATGAATGGCACTTTCAATATTGACTTGTAAAGCTTAAAGAGAGTCTGGTTTATTTCTAAAGACCAATAACTCCACAAGAAGTAGTCTAATGGTGTTAAATCACAAATCGAACTCTAAACTTTTCTCGCAACAATTCAATTGTTTCATTTGATGTGTGGCACGTAGCCACAATCGTTCAATGGCAAAAAGATTAACGAGAGCGAAAATATTGCTCATGGGTGTCAAAGTCGTAGGTCTGGAAAGTGTTTTTTTGGATTTAAAAAAAAATGACAGCATCATTTTCAAATGTGAACGGAAAGTTTATTTTTGCTCTAGCTCCTAAACGGTACAGCGGAACGGTGATCGGTCAATGGCAAAAAGGTAGCTCTTAACGAGAGCTAAAATATTGCTAATGGGTCGTAGGTCGACTGGAAAGTGTTTTTTTGGATTTAACAAAAAAAAATGACTTAGTGCTCGAAGAGTTTCAATTGGAGACCGATTAGTTTGATAATAAAACTGAATAATTTGTAAACGTTGTCCTTGCGTATATCTCTCCATGATGAAATTGTAAACACTACTGAATACAATAAAAACAAATGACAGATCATGATATATTACAAATGGCCGAAACGTCACTTCAAAATCATATCATCCCTATTGGAAAACCCGTTATTAATGGTGGTTAAATTGACGTTTTTAAATGCATCACTTGCATATGAAACTATATTTTGCATCCTGCACTTCAATGACACCAACTTAAAATCCTGAGAAAAATATAATCATGTAGCCGCATTTGTCGTAAACTCACCCAAAAGACGGTGCTTATCCTCGTTCTTTTTTAAAACAATACATATTTAATAAAAAATGCCAATAATTTTCCTTTATAAACTGTGAAAAATATTTGAATCACAAAATAGACAAAATCATTCCAAAACCAGTAAGGAAAGGCTAAAGTCGGGCGGTGCCGACTATATAATACCCTACACCACTCTCGTAATATTGAATAACTCTGATATATAAATTTTGTAATTCATGTATAAATTGTTTACATAAATTTACTTTTGGGACATTTCATACTTAAATAATACCCTGTACCACAGTGTGGTGTAGGGTATAAAAAACGATTGGATCTAAAGAGCCAAATCGGATGAAACATATATATGGGAGCTATAGCTAAATCTTTACCGATTTTCTTCAAATTCGGCAATGTTGGTTCATGGATCAAGAAACTCTACCATTCTAAATTTCAACTGGGAGCTATAGCTAAATCTTAACCGATTTTCTTCAAATTCGGTAGTGTTGGTTCATGGATCAAGAAACTCTACCATTCTAAATTTCAAAACGATTGGATGTAAAATACAGCTTTTATAGGACTAAATGGCCAAATCGGACGAAACATATATATGGGAGCTATAGCTAAATCTTAACCGATTTTCTTCAAATTCGGCAATGTTGGTTCATGGATCAAGAAACTCTACCATTCTAAATTTCAAAACGATTGGATGTAAAATACAGCTTTTATAGGACTAAATGGCCAAATCGGACGAAACATATATATGGGAGCTATAGCTAAATCTTAACCGATTTTCTTCAAATTCGGCAATGTTGGTTCATGGATCAAGAAACTCTACCATTCTAAATTTCAAAACGATTGGATGTAAAATACAGCTTTTATAGGACTAAATGGCCAAATCGGACGAAACATATATATGGGAGCTATAGCTAAATCTTAACCGATTTTCTTCAAATTCTGCAATGTTGGTGCATGGATCAAGAAAATCTACCATTCCAAATTTCAAAACGATTGGATGTAAAATACAGCTTTTATAGGACTAAATGGCCAAATCGGACGAAACATATATATGGGAGCTATATCTAGATCTTAACCGATTTTCTTCAAATTCGGTAGTGTTGGTGCATGGATCAAGAAACTCTACCATTCTAAATTTCAAAACGATTGGATGTAAAATACAGCTTTTACAGGACTAAATGGCCAAATCGGACGAAACATATATATGGGAGCTATAGCTAAATCTTAACCGATTTTCTTCAAATTCGGCAGTGTTGGTTCATGGATCAAGAAACTCTACCATTCTAAATTTCAAAATGATTGGATGTAAAATACAGCTTCTACAGGACTAAAGAGCAAAATCGGACGAAACATATATATGGGAGCTATAGCTAAATCTTAACCGATTTTCTTCAAATTCGGTAGTGTTGGTTCATGGGTCAAGAAACTCTACCATTCTAAATTTCAAAATGATTAGATGTAAAATACAGCTTCTACAGGACTAAAGAGCAAAATCGGACGAAACATATATATGGGAGCTATAGCTAAATCTTAACCGATTTTTTTCAAATTCGGCAATGTTGGTTCATGGATCAAGAAACTCTACCATTCTAAATTTCAAAACGATCGGATGTAAAATACAGTTTCTATAGGACTAAAGGACCAAATCAGACGAAAGATATATATGGGAGCTATATCTAAATCTGAACCGATTTCAACCAAATTCAATAGTGATCTTAACAGCCGCGAAATACTGTAAACTGCAAAATTTCAGAACGATCGGAGTGAAATTGCGACCTGTAGTCGACGAACAACTTTACATGGACAGACGGACGGACGGACAGACAGACATCGTTAAATCGACTCAGCTAGTGATTCTGAGTCGATCGGTATACTTTAAGGTGGGTCTAGCTATAGTATTTTCAGGTGTTACAAACATCTGCCATGAAACAAACTTATAATACCCTGTACCACAGTGTGGTGTAGGGTATAAAAATAACAATTTCGATTTCTGACATTTTTAAGTAAAAATGCTATTACTTAGAAGCAGAAGAAAACACCATTTTAAAATTTTCAGGATCATATCAGCTTAGATAGGACTACATTCCTATATACATTTCATAAATCTATGTTGGTGTTTTCCTGGTCCAGTATGCAAATTAAAATTTAGAAGGAAAAATAAAAACGATGTGTGCAAATATTGGTGAATTTTCGCATATATCTAGGATGTCCTAGTCAAGACCTTTAAGGAAAGCTCTAATTTGTATAAATATTTGTATAACAAAATAACATTGCTGAACACCATCCTAAAATGTTCAGGGTTCGTTTAGAATAGTTAGGCCAACATAACTATATTTTTAATAGAATTTTCATTGTAGTGTAAAATGCAAAGTATATTTGCAGATGCATCGGATGCATTTGAAGCGCAAATGAAAATCTGCTATATACACTGATAGAAAATTATTTTTTCGTCAAAAGTCTGCGGAAAGATCACATTGCATCCCTACGATGAATCGAGTTCATTACCACGACGAATACCATTCATCACTGCGATGAATCGAGATCATCACCACGACGAATTCCATTCATCACCACGACGAACCCCATTCATCAGCGCGACGAATCCCATTTATCACCACGACGAATCCCATTCATCACCACGACGAATCCAATCATCACCACGACGAATCCAATTCATCATAAGGACGAATTCATGCCCACGACTACTGTATTTGCCAACAGACCACTTGCACAAATGTTTCAAACTTATACAGCTTGTCGAGCTGCATGTGTTTGATGTTTTGTTAAATCAGAACGCATATAGAACAGTACAATTAAGCACAAACTATAAATTCATTGCTTCGTTTTATCATATTTTCAGCAAAATGGTCAAATAAATATTTTCGTCGTGGGAATGAAACCTTATCGTTCCCTCGACGAATTTCGAAATCACCAAAAACATGGCTTGATGATCGTGTTCGTTCTACTGACGTACAAAAACATCACATGTACGAAACTTTTCGTCACCCGTAAGAAGATATATTGGCGAAACTGATTCGCCATGGTGACGAACGGTTTTTCTATCAGTGTAAAGAACTACTACCTTTAAATGAGCCCTCATTTGTAAAAATCTGTCCAGATGCTAATAACATCAAGAAAAAAATTTTGTTCTTTGTTCGCCAGCTATAAATTTAAATCAGGAATGCTGACCCAAAAAAGGTTCGGTTTGACTTGGAATAAAAGATATACGAGTGCTTATATTCCGATTCTGAATATATTTTTATAAATTTTTTTTGACAAATCAACTAAAAAAACAATTATTTCTGTTCCAATGACTTACATACCAAGATGCATCTTTCTAGATCTTTTAATTCAGGATATAACGCTGAAAAATGACGTTTTTACCCCACCTTTCTTTAGTCTTTGTATGGGGAAAAAGTTAAATCCTTGGCCGATTTTCAAAAAATTGCAATAAAAACCGTTGCAGGACAACAACGCATGTTTCTGCAAAATTTCAGCCACCTGGTCAGCCATCTGATATGTTGCCTGCTTTCCACAGACAGACGGACATGGCTAGATCGTCTTAGAATTTGTACTCGATTTCCGCAGGCTAGGAAATCATTTCAGACGCATGGTTTCTTGGAGAAATATTTTTAAAATTTTCCGTAGACTTAATGTTTTTCCACCCATACGGATTGACCCCCTAATATACATACTCATATATATACATTAGTTATAATTATTTCGTAATAACATTTATGATAAGTTCTTCAAAAATCTTAGTGTTGAAGGTCGTGTTAAGACACTTAAGACTTTCGTTTTTGCCTTTAAGTTGGTCGTTGGAAACTGACACAAAAATCCTAAACATAGTCGGTCGACACCACCAACACTTATATTTTTCCCTCTCGACATACATAGTTAGGTCGTTATATTTATATATAAGTGTACATATACTCCAAAAGTACACACAACTGAACTCGTAAATATTAAGCAAACAGTTAATATTTCATATTTAAGTAGTAAAAGTTTTGTAATTAAGTCTCGGTTACAAAATATTACACTTGCAATTTGCTTGGTTAGCATGTCGTCCTTTTTGTTTCATTTTTCTGAAGGAGGAGTGATTGGCTGTTTGTAACCTTTATTGCGTGACACAGTGGAAGAATTGAGAAGAAACAAAAATATATATGCGAATTCTGCATACATTCCAGGATGATGTGGGCTGGCCTAGACTCAAAACGCACCAAAGCACTGCTGTCGTAATCGTGTCCGTAATGACGGGTCACTGTCTTATTGGACGGCATGAATAGAGATTGAGGGTCCTGCATAATGAGTTTTGCTGAAGCATATTTGTTTCCAATTTGTTTTTAGCAATTCCTCCACTGTGTGTGTTTGGGACAAAAATGTTGGCTGCCATTTGTTTGTATGGACCTTTTTTTGTAAATGTGACTAATAAATATAATTTGCGTCGTTAATTGTAATAGTGGTATAACTACGTATTAATAAAAAAAAACATATTTTAAAATGAAAATATCATATTTCATTGAAAATTCAAGCAATTCCAATAATTGCATTAAGTAGTGAATGAAAATCTATATCAAAATTATTTTTTTTTTTGCAAATTGAAATTAAGTGGATTTATTTCACTCTTAAAATGACCACAACTGACTGTCAAGTTGTCACAATGGAGGAGGACAGTATGAGTTTGTTGTAGGTTAAAAGAGGCAGATGGTAACTGTATATGGGTATATATGTATGTGCATACATATACTTATATACATCTAAATGTAATTTGTTTTGGAAGTTCTTCCCGTTTTTATTCGTCTTTCCTTCGTTCTTGGAATAACACTTGATTATTTTAATTTGTAATTGTACACGACAAATCTGAGCGGGTGAAGGTCATGGGTTGGTTTGGTCGAAATGTCGCAGACAGTTAATGGCATTTTGCTGAGCCCTACACCGGTGTAATTGAAGGCTATATGAAATTCAATACTGCGAAAATCTATTACAAAATAAAGGATTGATTTAGGTTGTTTGGCTGTCATTTCTGATTTAAAATGTAAAAAACGATTTTACTGATATCTGATTTCATATCTACAAATTGGGATAACAATGGAAGGATTAAAGCAAAAATCATTTTTTGCCCTTAAGGAATTCCTCCTATGTTTCGTACTTTTTATATTCCCCTTACTGGGAAACAAAAGAAACAAAAACTAAATCATTTTTGCAAAGAATATTGCAAGTTTGACTTGAAATTTGTAGTAAATTCGGCTATGTACGAGTATATGTTGTACAAAACGCCCAAAGTGGAATCTCTTCCAAACTCGTACCAATTTTCACATACACGCTAATAAATGTTTCACTTTAACATCATTTTAGTCAGATTATGGTGAAAACTTTAATACCATAGTATACTATTACCAGTATGCGTTGGTTGTAACGTCCAGTAATAAAATAGTTTATTATGCGGATCGCAGAATCACTTCTTAAGTCTGCCAGTCCGTACATCCTTGTAATCAAGGTTAGTGTCGCAAATATGAATCGTACTTTATGGATACTGGTACAGACCATTTCTTGCACTAAGCTCAATCCTTAGTGAAAATGGGCCATAGCCGTTCATGTTTTGATGTATCCCTCATATAAAGATTCCTCCCATTATAGTCCTAAATTTGGTCCTTCCTAAAAATGCATGACATAGTGGGAGTAATTAGAAAGGGAGATACTTAGGCCGTTTCTTAACCAGACAACCGATTCCGACAAAAGTTAGCAGAAGAAGAGGTATTAGAGAATTTAAGTATACTCGTATATATTTGGCCTCTGTTAGCCTCCTCGGGTAAACAAAATATTTAAGCGCGTAACTTTCGTCTGATTCATACATATTTTGCTTGCTTTCTGATAACCGAGGCCTGCACAAAATTTTGTTAACATAAGAGTTGTCTCGTATATTTATCGAGATATCTGCAATTGAAAATTTAATTTTTAATTTTTTCCGACCATGTCCTTGTTTTTTGTGAATATCGGAGCAGAATTTGCACCGATCAAATTTTCTGAATTCGGGAACAATATTGGCTATATGATGAAAAACAAGTAAGAAAGTTTCAGTCGGGTAAACCGACTAAGGTATACCCTCACTTTGTGAGTAATGTAATATATAACATTACACTTATTAATCTGTCAATTTGTGTGGGAGGTAGTAGAAGGGGTTTAACAAATACACCTATTTTTCGGTAAACAGTAGATTCTTTAAATACATTGCACTATGACGAACTATAAGCGTTTATGTGCACTGTTATATGAACGTTACGAGCTATTCAATTTTGGTATGATTTGATCATTTTGTGTGGGAGCAACAAAAAGGGGCGTGGTGATAACGCCCACTTTTCACAGGACTGTGGGCACTATGACAGCATTACACTGTACAAAATTTCAAGTATTTGTATGCACTGGTATTAAAGTTATAAGCCGTTAACTTTTGGGGTAAAACGGTCCATTTGTGTGGGAGGTACCAAAAGGGGCAGTACAATAATGCCCATTTTTCACCGGATTATAGGCGCTGCAAAAACATTATACGGTACAAAATTTCAAGTATTTTTTTGCACTTATATTAAAGTTATATGCAGTTCAATTTTGATGAAAAATTGTCCATTTGTGTGGGAGGTACCAAAAGGGGGCCTGACAACTTCGTCCATTTTTCTCGAGGTGATATCGACTAATATACTAATACTGTGTGTGGAATTTCAGAGGATTCGAATAAGTAGTATAGAAGTTAGCAGACAGACAGACAGACAGACAGACGGACGGACATTGCTCATTCGACTTAAAATGACCCAAAACGGATTTCCGCCGAACATACTTGTGGTCTTAGGTCACTCCTTCGATGTGTTACACTTTTGGCACGTAGCAAATGATATATACCCTCGTTACACTAAAGTGCGGGTATAAAAATCGATACGATATTCTCAATAAATTTATGGACATTTGAAGTTATATTTTCAAAAAATTGTTTTTTTTTAATGTTTTGGATAAAGTGTAGATTGGTCTGAATTTTTAATTTTAACCTATGACATTTAATTTTTACTAAAAACTCTATAAGAAGTTGCTAAATGGAAAAAATAAGACATCGCAATCATTTATTTAAGGAACAATTTATAATATTTGTTGGGGACTTGAAATTTTAAAAACATTGAGAAAAATGTTTTTTGGGTGTTACGAAATTTTGAACTGCTCTTTATACAAAGTTTATGTCGTTTGAAAGGGAACATAAAGGGTCTTTTTTTATCGATTTTTAAAAAAGTTAATTTTTTTTTAAAAATTTTAATTTAAAAAAATTGCTTTTCAAATTTACATATAATATGCCACGACTCTCACAAATGCAAAACAGTAATTGGATTTTTGGCGACTCTATATTTGTAAAATTTATGGACGAAACACAAAAACAGATCTGCAATATTCGAAATTTTGAAAAATTGCCATACCTACCTTAGTATTTCATCCACAACCTTTAAAAATATTGGGTCCCCAAAAATCCTATTTTGTATATCGATCATTCCATGTCAAACCGAACACTTTTTTACATCACCATCTCCGATTTCGATGAAACTTTGTAGGATAACTCAACTCTATAAAATATTTGATTTGTAGAAGACGAAAAAAAAACCGAAATTTTTTTGCAAAAGATATGGCCAATTGAAAATAGGTAAAATCAGGAAAAACGTGCCGAGGTAGGAACATTGAAAGTGGTGTAGTGAGAAAACGCATGGCCAGAATTCAAAGAATGAAGGCTTATTTTAAAGGTAATTGCAATTACTATTCATCTGCGGCTTTGGCTACTGACCGCTACTGACCAAATTTGAACATTTAGTTTTATTTTTCTCCTTCTTTTGTGTTTTTCACGATGAAAACACCAACCTAAAAATTCAGAAAAAATATAGGCATATTCCTTGATCGATTCTAAACCAACCCTGATTTCAGCGTGGAGAAATAACGGGTTATATTTTTAAAAAAACATTTACGAAATGTAGTCGCCCGAAAAAAGTATTTTTTGAACGAGTGTTCAAAAAATAACATACACACACGTCGTTCAAAAGTAGTGTTTTCGGTCGAACAGTTAGCTAAAGACGCAAATTAAAAGTTAGAAGTTTTATTAGTGTCTTGAAGAAACAAAAACGTAATGTAAAAACTCTAGTGTAAACAAAAATTATGGGATATATTTATTAATGGAGATAAAAAATAACAGTATTTATTTGTAGCTAAAACAGGAAAAAAATAATAAATATTTCAATATACGTGTAACAAAATTGTTATACAAAATCTAGCTTTAGCAGTAAGGAAAGTAACTATAGTTCACAAATATTTGTAGTGATCGCATCAGTACCGAGTGATGTAATTTGAACAGTTATTTGTTTGTTTTCTGTTGGAACGAATGAATGATAACCTAATGTACCACGGATAGTCGTAGCCTTACTAAATCGTTCTTGAAGTTTAATATTATTGTCATTATATTGTTCTATAGTAAAGAATTCAGTATTTAAATTTTTCACATTGTGTTTTACCCAGGAAAAGAAAATGTAAGGAGTATTAATTGGACTATTAATATTTGTTAAACTTGCTCGGGCAGCTAATCTTTTAATTGTTCCTCCTAGACCGTCGCAGGGTCCCTTTCCGTGGGATGTTGCAAAAAAATGCCATTCCGCTTTAACACCAAAATCATTTTCATGAAAGACAAGATTTGAAAATTTTTTTTGTTTTTGTATTGCGCACTTGCTCCATCAGGGAAATAAAAGATTTTTTCCACTTTGCCCAAAGAGTTATTTAGAAATGAGATAAGGCCATTCTGAAACAAATTAACAGCTACGGTGTCATGCTTCAAACATTCAGATATTGCAACGTAGTTAGTAAACTTTTCTTCTCCATTTTCTTGGTAATAAATTGCCATTGAGTGAATTGTGACTTGGTCATTATTCCAATGAGCTCCTTGAATTGAATCTTGTATAACAAAAGCATAGTTTTCCGAAAAATCAGAAATAACTACGCATTCGCCTGGATGCAATTCCTTTTTCTTCTTATTAAAAAACATATGAGGTTCCTTCGTAACATAGGAATGTGTCAGCAAACGACGCAGCTTTTCGGAGAATTTGTCAAAAAAATCGTCCGTACTTGATTGCAAAGTTTCAAGTGCACATCGATCAGTAGTGACCCATTGCTTATATGAAATTGAATCAATCATTTTTTCATGAACAATTTGTTTTAGCTGTTCAATTAAGTTGTCACAACCAGGACACAATTCACATCGTCGAAGATAACAATCATGTGTTGGGGGGTTGCAAATTATTTTTGAGAGACAGTCATTATAAGTTACAATTTGTAGGTTATCAGATGTTAGTCTTGAAAGAGATGATCCGTCAATCATTAGTTTTACGTTTTGGTGAATAGAGCACACACAAACGGAATGGGTTCCAGTTGCCCCCGGTAGAATACAGTATTTCGGTCGCAATTCTGCGAACTTAGAGAATTGTATTTTTGCCTCTGGGTGTTTTTCTTTAAATAACACATGGACTTCCTTTAAGTTGCACAGTACCAGTCTTTTTTGAACAGTTTCATTTCCAATTTTAACGCAGTCTTTTTTTCCGGGCATAACTCTGCTTATTTCCTGTGATCCATAAAACTCAATTACTTTGTTTACAATTTCATCTGAAAGGTGTTTTCCCGGCTTTGGGTTGGGAGAAGCAAGAAAACCCTTTTCCTTCACAACATTCTTAGCCACAGAAATCATGTGCCTCGTTGCACCGCTGAAATTTCTTTGAATTTGACTGTACGACCAGTCCGCGAAAAATGTCAAAATTTTAATTTTTAACTCTCTATTAAATGTTGTTTTGTATGTTTCTTTTAATTTTGATATAATATCATCCCCCTCATTTACACTTTCAGATGAATCAAATAATTTCTTTATAATGAGACTATTTATTTTTCGTTTATTGTTAGCGACATATTTTTTTTGCACAATTTTTCTTTTGTGGATAGGTGAATCCCCAAACAGCAACAATGATTCATTTAATTTGGAAATTTTTAATGATGCTTCTGATGAAATACTGCTATCGGATGAGTACGCGTTATTTGCTTCAGGGATTAGGGTTAAACTTCTCATTGAATCACTTTCACAATCATGTAGTGGCATTTTGTTCATTCTTAACCGGCAACTATTACAAATTCTTATTTTTCCGCTCGATGTATTTATCCAACGTAAACATTTTATAGGCTTCTTTCCATGTTTTGCTATTTTAAATGGATTGCAGCAGGTATCGTTACGCGGCCTCATAGCGAAATCGGGAGTTATCGCGAAAATCACAGAATTGTTAAAAAAAATATATATGTACAAATCTGAACTGTTATTTATAATAAGAAGCGAAGGCACAAACTTTTTCGTATATTGTCATTGACATTTATTGATGGATAGTTTACAGCTAGCTGTTCGACCGAAAACACTACTTTTGAACGACGTGTGTGTATGTTATTTTTTGAACACTCGTTCAAAAAATACTTTTTTCGGGCGACTACATTTCGTAAATGTTTTTTTAAAAATATAACCCGTTATTTCTCCACGCTGAAATTTTCAGGGTTTGTTTAGAATCAATCAAGATCAAGGAATATGCCTATATTTTTTCTGAATTTTTAGGTTGGTGTTTTCATGGTGAAAAACACAAAAGAAGGAGAAAAATAAAACTAAATGTTCAAATTTGGTCAGTAGCGGTCAGTAGCCAAAGCCGCAGATGAATAGTAATTGCAATTACCTTTAAAATAAGCCTTCATTCTTTGAATTCTGGCCATGCGTTTTCTCACTACACCACTTTCAATGTTCCTACCTCGGCACGTTTTTCCTGATTTTACCTATTTTCAATTGGCCATATCTTTTGCAAAAAAATTTCGGTTTTTTTTTCGTCTTCTACAAATCAAATATTTTATAGAGTTGAGTTATCCTACAAAGTTTCATCGAAATCGGAGATGGTGATGTAAAAAAGTGTTCGGTTTGACATGGAATGATCGATATGTAAGAGAATGGTGCCTATTCTTTCTATATATAAAACAAATCGAAGCATTATCTTTTTGAAAATATAAAAACAATTCGAAAAATTATTTTTTTTTAATTTCTTAAAAATTACCCGTTATGTTCTCTTTCATACGACGTAAACATTTTCAAAGTCGGTTCAGCCATTCACGAGCAAATCTCCATAAAAATTTGTTAAAAAAATTTTGCTATTATTATTATTTTATTATTATTTAGCAACTATTATAAAGATTTAACAAAAATAAATTTCAGAGGTTTATACTCGTATTAAAAATTCATATGTCGTGTGTTGGAGTTATGGAAGAAGTTATTTAAAAAAGTATAATATACTTTTTATATAGGAAAGAACGGGTCAGAAATATGCACTGGTTTGTTGTCAAGATTTTCCAATATACACAAATTTCAAAAATAAGCCACATTTTCTCCAATCGCAAATATAGGTTATGAAAACCTTTATCGTTTTCATATGTGGTAAGGTGTTGCACTTTGAACTGTAAAGGGAATTTGGAGCCCGGCTTTTAGTATAGTAGACATATAGGAAAATGTAGAAAATAAAATTTTTGAATTTTCCTAAATATTTTTTCGAAATTATTTTCTGAAATGTGGGATTAACTTTTGAAAATATAAATATTCCCGAATTTCTTTCGATTTGTGATGTCAGGACCTATATTTTATTGCAGTATTAGATTTCTGTCTGCATTTGAAAATTGATTTTTTCATATTTTTCCTGACAGGTTCAGGGTAGCATTTTGTTAACTTCAGTGCAGATTGTGCACCTAAACTTTTCACATGATTTTTCTAAATTGACAACAAAATTTGCTGTAAGATGTAACATATTCACATTCAGATGTACTAACTAAGACAGAAGTTATGGCCATATCAATTTATATTTAAAACAAGTAAGAAAGTTTCAGTCGGGTAAACCGACTAAGGTATACCCTCACTTTGTGAGTAATGTAATATTGAATATTACTCGAATTATTCTGTCAATTTGTGTGGGAGGTACCAGAAGGGGTTTATCAAATACACCTTTTTTTTGCTGAACATTAGATACTTTAAATTCATTGCACTGTGCCGATTTATAAGCATTTATGTGCACTGGTATAAACGTTATAAGACATTAAATTGTGGTATGATTTGTGCATTTTGTGTGGGGGGTACAAAAAGGGGCGTGGCAATAACGCCCATTTTTCACAGGGCTATAGACACTATAAAAACATTACACTGTACAAAATTTCAAGTATTTTTATATACTGGTTTTAATGTTATAAGCTGTTAACTTTTGGTGCAAAAAGGTACCTTTGTGTGGGAGGTACCAAAAGGGGCGTGGCAACAACACCAATTTTTCCCTGGACTGTAGGCAATATAAAAGCATAATACTGTACAAAGTTTCAAGTATTTTGATACACTGTTATTAATATTATAAGCTGTTAACTTTTGGTGCAAAATGATGCATTTGTGTGGGAGGTACCAAAAGGGACATGGCGACTTCGCCCATTTTTCTCGAGTTGATAGCGACTAATAAGCTAATACTATGTGTGGAATTTCAAAAGATTCGAATAAGTAGTATAGCAGTTATTAAAGAATCAATATTTCACAACATTTTAACCCTTTGTGGGGGAGGTACTAGGAGGAGTGGACCAATATGGCCCATCTTCGAACTTAGCCGGAGATAGAAAAAAATATTACCACATACCAAATTTGAGGTCAATCGGTTACTCCTTTCGAGAGTTATCGTGCGCACCAGCCAGCAGACAGACAGACAGACAGACAGACAGACAGACAGACAGACAGACAGACGGACGGACATTGCTCATTCGACTTAAAATGACCCAAAACGGATTTCCTCCGAACATACTTGGGGTCTTAGGTCACTCATTCGACGTGTTACACTTTTTTCCGTAGCAAATGATATATACCCTCGTCACACTAAAGTGAGGGTATAAAAATATGCAATTTTTGTATTTTGTTGCGAAAATTTAGGTGGAGAATTTTGTAGATATAGAGGAAATTATAAAAATAACGTATAACATTTTTATATTTGTCTAAAAGGAAACTTCCAGGAGAATATTGTTGAGAGAAGAATGGGTCAACAATTGGCCTTAATAGTGTTGCAAAGCTTCTCCAAATTAAATTTTTTACGACTATTTTAAAACTTGAACACATTTTCGACAATCTCAACGTTAGAATATGAAAACCTTTACCATTTTTATATGTACTAATGTGTTACAAGGTAAACAACAAAACGAATTTTAAGCCCTACTTTTATTATAATAGAGTTTAAGGAAAAACTAAAAATTCCGTTTTTGGGGGTTTTTCGATTTTTTTTTGGGAATTGTGTGATTTTCCTTCACAAACATAAACATTTTTGAATAAGTCTCGATTTCTGGGGTCAAGGCGTACAAATTGCAAACAAATAATTGATATATTGATTCTTTTGAAAACATTTGTTTTAAGTTTTTCACGATCCTTTCCTCCGTGTATACATACATTTGATATTAGATTATCATCATTGTTTCACAATGTATTTAAACGATATTCATGACTGGTTGGAAGGAGGTCTCATGGTAGAAGAAATAAATATTCGAGTCTTACTATACGCTGATGATATCGTCATTTTGGCTGATGAAAGAGAAGTATTGCAAAAAATGATATTGGATATTGGTCAATTTGGAGAAATCCAAGATAATGGTATTTCGAAACGGAGGGCGATTGTCTTCATACGACAAATGGAAATATCTCAACCAGGAAATTGAGATAGTGAACGAATATTGCTACCTCGGAGTCTTACTAACGCCAACAATGATATTTACAAAGCATGTTGAATATCGAAACAATCGAGCCAAAGTCTGCATAAACGCAACTTGGCAAAGCTTAATTAATAAACCTCAAGTATCGCTTATTGCTAAATGGAAGATTTTTCAAAGTGTGTGCAGAACCACACAGTCATATGCAGCGCAAGTTTGGGGGTACGGCTGGTTCGAAGAAGTAGATATGCTTCAAAGATTCTTTTTAAAAAAAGTTTTAAAGCAACCAAAAAATTTACCGAATTATGTATTATCTCTGGAAACAGATATACCTGACAACCACTTTTACACACTGGAACTACATATGGGTTAAATCTATAATACTATATTCAAATACGAAAATACAAGGCTGCCACATAAGTCCTCAATAAAAATATGGAACAAACGTATCTTCTGGGCCATAGCAATGGATTTTCTGTCTGAACGTGCAAACACTTCAATTGAGAATATGTTTAGAACAACGCAAGATTGGAAAGTGACTGCAACTATACTGGTAGATAATCTTAAAAGCCAAAGCTATATTGAGAAAATAGAAAGTGCCATCGCGAGTGAAAGAAGATTTTACCGATTTTTAAACCCTGATATCGGAATACAATATATGACAAATATTTGGACAAATGGACAAAATTTCAATCATAATGAAAACAAGGGCTGATGTTCTACCATTGAATGGGAATAAGTTTGGAAATGAAAAGAGAAACCAATGCACGATCTGTAACATGCGAGAAGTCGAAAACTTGCAACATTTCATAGCCAGATGTCCAATATTACAAGAATTTAAGGTGAAGTATTTGGGACGTATATATATTGATGAAAGAGGGTTAATAAAAATCTTAAATGGAGATTTTGAGGATAGGTGGGAAAGATTATATAATTATGTTCATAGTGTATTAAGATACAGGAATTATATAATCCGAGAACAATTTTAATATTAACCTAATACAAAGAAAATTTGGAAATATTGGAAATATGTCTATTTAACAGTTAAACAAAAACAACCCCGTTATTGACAGACAACTTTAAAAGTTATTGTCACTAAATTTATATGATTTTGTTATCTTTAAATCAATCAGTATGTAGTAAAATTGAATTGCAATGCTTGAAAAAACAAAATAAAATCTAAATCTATCTAAAAATCTAAAATCTAAAAATCATCATTGTTTCTGGATAGACAACAAAATGTGATATTTGAAAAAATATAGACATTAGATAAACCCGCTGAGACAAAATTTATGACACTTTGGAGTTATACTTTCCAAAAAAAAATTTATTGTCAAAAATTTAAAGAGATTTGGAAATTTAAAACTTAACCTCTTTAATTCCTCTTCTATAAGCAAGTCAAGTTTTGTCGCAATCGGTTGTCTGGTTAAGAAAAGGCAGAATTATTTCCCGGGCATGTAAAGGGTGGTGCAACCTTAATACACGATGTTAATTGTGAGTCAAACGTAGCGAAACGTGGCGAGCATTTGGGTCATTCAATCATAATAAAAAAATATTAAGATAATTCTCTGAAAACTTTTTCTTTTATTTACAATTAACGCCGAGCGTTTTATGGACCACTCTTTACAATCTTAAAATGCGTATATGGGAAAAAAAACCCAATTGCGTAAGTATATTGAAATATAAATGCTTGAACAACAGTTTTCCGACGTTTATAAATATCATATTGTGAATTTTTGTTTAGTAGCTCCTCATCATAAGCGCAAAACTTGAAAATGCTATATAATATATCTGTAGGAGACATAACATTGAACAAATATTTTTTCAAGGTAATCGTTATAAAATAAACATAAATGTATTTATATATAACGAAGGACACGTCATTGTGTGTCTCATTTCAAATGACATATTTGTAATAATTACAATTCAATGTAAAAAGGTAGAAGAGTTTCCAGAATGAGTTCCATATATGTCAATTGTAGACTAGCTGTAATAAGCGTATGTCCACAAATACTATTTATTTGTCATTGCCAATAGTAGACAAATTATTTTTTTTTTTTAGTTCGATGACATACTCATAAAAATGTACTTTTCTTTACTTCGGAATCAATAATTCTTTAAGTTTTTTTGTTTCATAAACAACTTAGTTGTTTTTACTCATACTAAAACAGTTGTGAATTTTTAATTCATTTCCAAACTTTTCATTTTATTTCAAAGTTTTTCGTTTTAACTCAGGGGTATATTTATCCATTAGTTCGTTAATCCCATATCGATATTCATTAATTTAATATTAATTAATGCATTACTGAGCAAAGCATACGGATTACTGTAGTAGTTCACGAGTGTCCAGACAAAATATATTTTCTAATAATAATTAAATTGATATTTACACAAGGGATAGCTATCCGAATGTGTGTTTCTAATGTAAAATTAATGGCTAATGTCTGGATTGGTAACGAATCTAGACACAAAACCTTGACAATATTCGATTAACAGTATCATTAAAATCACAATTAATCAGATGGGATAAGACAATTGGGTATCTTGTTTTCAAATTCGGACAGGTACATTAGTCATGAATAACCCAAATTATAATCAGTCTGATGTAGCGGATGACCTTTAATATCGATTATACTGCAGACAAAGAACACTGACATCTGACTTTCAATATCAAAATAGAGTTCATATTGCGGCCTCTATACAAAGAGACAAAATTAGAGGTCTACTTGTACTGTGGTAGACTTTAGAATATAAAAAGTAAAAAATATAAAAATATA
Source organism: Eudasyphora cyanicolor (assembly GCA_963930755.1). Taxonomy (NCBI): domain Eukaryota; kingdom Metazoa; phylum Arthropoda; class Insecta; order Diptera; family Muscidae; genus Eudasyphora; species Eudasyphora cyanicolor. The sequence continues at coordinate 231,473,203 of OZ005737.1, read as the reverse complement.
GAGGAAGACCTCTTAGGTCGACTCTAGTATAGAGGAAGACCTCTGAGGTCGACTCTGGTATAGAGGAAGACTTCTGAGGTCGACTCTAGTATAGAGGAAGACCTCTGAGGTCGACTCTAGTATAGAGGAAGACCTCTGAGGTAGACTCTAGTATAGAGGAAGACCTCTGAGGTCGACTCTCGTATAGAAGAAGACCTCTGAGGTTTTTTTTTTTTTTTTGTTTATGGACGTAGTGGTAGCGCGCTATCAACTAGTGGTCCTACGCAGGAACCACCACCCCGGGACCGCTTTCGCATTACTTCGGGGTGGGTTCATATTATGCTACTTTCAAGCCTCATCCTTCTCTTATTCCCCCGTCCTATTTATTTTGATTAGGGGTTCAGAGTGTGTGTTTCTTGGTAAATCTGTTTCGACCGCATTACATTTCCAATAAACGTCGAGCATTTGGCCCAGTTTGTTTCATTTTCCAGCATTATGGCTACCATGTTTGTTGGGGTTATATTCATTTCAAGTGAACTATTCAATATTTCCCGTCGTTCCGACCAAAAATTGCACTCGAAAACAGTGTGTTCAGCTGTATCTTCCATATTGCCGCACATATCACACATGGGACTTTCTCTTATTATAAATTTATATAAATAAGCTGCGAAATTTCCATGTCCACTCAGCGCTTGTGTAAGATAATAATTTACTTCGCCGTATTTTCGTTCCAACCATTTTTCTATGTTGGGAATTAGTTTATGCGCCCACCTTCCTTTGTCCTCATTATCCCATATATGTTGCCATCTATGATATAGGCGAGTCCTTGCCTGTCTCTTTATCCTGATTGTTTCGAGATGTATATTCGATGTGTTCAATAGTTTCCTCTCATCGTAAATTTCTTTGATTTCTCTCAGTTTTAGGTACATTGGTGGAATACCACTGAGTACCGATGCAGCAGCTGTGGAAACTGTGCGGTACGCCGAAATGATTCGCAGTGTCGACATCCTCTGTACTTTATTTACTTTTTTTAGAAGCGTGGTGTTATTACAAACGGTATCGCCGAAAACTGGAGCACCATATAACATTTGCGCAAACGCTACACTGGCTATTAGTTTACGTGTCGTCTGACCAGGACCTCTCATGTTTGGCATTATTTGTGTGAGTTTCGATGCCGTCTTCAGTGCCTTTTCGGTGACAAGTTTAATATGTACATCGTAAGACATTTTTCCGTCTAGCTCTACTCCAAGGTATCGCAAACTTTTTTTAAATTGAACTTCACGTCCTTCTACTTCCAGTTTCGGCAATGAAAAAACCCGCTTGTCTGTCACGATTATCGCCTCCGTCTTTTCAGCTGCAAGTTTTAATTTATTTGATCTCAGCCACGTGCTAATTCTGCTGGCAGTCATTGGTTGTTATTTCCACTACAGCTGTTGATGATTGCGTCACCACCAAAGCTACGTCATCGGCATATCCAACAAGCTTGAAATTTTTGGGTAATTTTAATCTCAACAACTCGTCATACATTAAATTCCATAAGAACGGTCCTAGTATTGACCCCTGAGGAACGCCTGCTGACACATTGTACTCTTCCATACCATTATCTGTTCGGTACATTAGTACCCTGTCATCCAGGTAGCTGTCAATTATCTTTATAAGATATTGCGAGAAGCTTTTCTCTGAGGTGGAATCTAGTATAGAGGAAGACCTCTGAGGTCGACTCTAGTATAGAGGAAGACCTCTGAGGTCGACTCAAGTATAGAGGAAGACCTCTGCGGTCGACTCAAGTATAGAGGAAGACCTCTGCGGTCGACTCAAGTATAGAGGAAGACCTCTGCGGTCGACTCTAGTATAGAGAAAGACCTCAGAGGTCGACTCTAGTATAGAGGAAGACCTCTTAGGTGGACTCTCGTATAGAAGAAGACCCCTGAGGTCGACTCTAGTATAGAGGAAGACCTCTGAGGTCGACTCTAGTATAGAGGAAGACCTCTGAGGTCGACTCTAGTATAGAGGAAGACCTCTGAGGTCGACTCTAGTATAGAGGAAGACCTCTGAGGTCGACTTTCGTATAGAGGAAGACCTCTGAGGTCGACTCTAGTATAGAGAAAGACCTCTGAGGTCGACTCTAGTATAGAGAAAGACCTCTGAGGTCGACTCTAGTATAGAGAAAGACCTCTGAGGTCGACTCTAGTATAGAGAAAGACCTCTGAGGTCGACTCTAGTATAGAGAAAGACCTCTGAGGTCGACTCTAGTATAGAGGAAGACCTCTGAGATCGACTTTAGTCTCTGAGGTCGACCCTAGTCTAGAGGACGACCTCTGAGGTCAATTCTAGTATAGAGAAAGACCTCTGAGGTCGACTCTAGTTTAGAGGAAGACCTCTGAGGTCGACTCTAGTATAGAGGAAAACCTCTGAGGTCGACTCTATAATAAAGGAACACCTCTGAGTTCGACTCTAGAAAAGAGGAACATCTCTGAGGTCGACTCTAGTATAGAGGAAGACCTCTGAGGTCGACTCTAGTATAGAGGAAGACCTCTGAGGTCGACTCTAGTATAGAGGAAGATCTCAGAGTCGACCTCTGAGGTCGACTTTCGTATAGAGGAAGACCTCTGAGGTCGACTCTAGTATAGAAAAAGACCTCTGAGGTCGACTCTAGTATAGAGAAAGACCTCTGAGGTCGACTCTAGTATAGAGAAAGACCTCTGAGGTCGACTCTAGTATAGAGAAAGACCTCTGAGGTCGACTCTAGTATAGAGGAAGACCTCTGAGATCGACTTTAGTCTCTGAGGTCGACCCTAGTCTAGAGGACGACCTCTGAGGTCAATTCTAGTATAGAGAAAGACCTCTGAGGTCGACTCTAGTTTAGAGGAAGACCTCTGAGGTCGACTCTAGTATAGAGGAAAACCTCTGAGGTCGACTCTATAATAAAGGAACACCTCTGAGTTCGACTCTAGAAAAGAGGAACATCTCTGAGGTCGACTCTAGTATAGAGGAAGACCTCTGAGGTCGACTCTAGTATAGAGGAAGACCTCTGAGGTCGACTCTAGTATAGAGGAAGACCTCTGAGGTCGACTCTGCTATAAAGGAAGACCTCTGAGGTCGACTCTCTTCGTCTACACTAGAGACGACCTCAGAGGTCTTAATCTATACTAGAGGCGATCTCAGAGGTATTCGTCTATACTTGAGACGATTTCACAGGACTTCTTCTACACTAGAGTCGACCTCAGAGGTCTTCCTCTATACAAGAGTCGACCTCAGAGGTTAGAGAAAGACTTCTGAGGTCGACTCTAGTGTAGAAGAAGTCCTCTGAAATCGTTTCAAGTATAGACGAATACATCTGTGATCGTCTCTGAGGTCGGCTCTGGTATAGAGGAAGACCTCTAGGTTCGTCTCTTGTAAAGAGAACTCTAATGTCTACTGTTGTATATTGGAAGACTTCTGAGGTTTACTTAGGTATAACATAGTTCCCCGATGATCCACTTCAGGATATACAAAGGGCACAGAGATTCACTTTAGTAAATTGCAATACCTCTAAATAGCAATACCTAAATCTCTAATACAGAGGACAACGTCCGAAGTCAGCTATAATATAAAGAATGACTCTGAAGTCGACCTAGAGACAAATATTTCAAGTTTAAATTAAAAATGTTCCACTTAAATTGAAGCAATAAATTGTTGGAAAACAAATGTTTTTCTCGCCGTCAGTAAAAATGTGTCATTTAAATTAAAATCGTCAACTTGCTCAGGGAAGCCTGACCCACATTTTCTTTCTAACCAGGAAGATCAAAGCGTTTCCTTAAGGCAAATCGCATACGAGGGGAACGAACGAATGGAATAAATGAAATTAACAAATATATATACTTAAATTTTGGACAACAAATAAGGCAGGACCAAAATAGAACAAATAAAGCAAAACAAAAAGTAAAAAAATTGAGTTACAACGATGGTGTATCAAAAACAAAGTTAGGAAAAAGAGGAAATCATTTTGTTTCGTAAATTATGCTTATTAAGAAAAATAAAAACAAGTCACTCCGTTCTCAAGCACTTAAAAAATACACTGGAAAACAACGGAAAGCCATAAGGAATTCAGAGAAAAAAATTACTACAGCAACACACAGGAAACCTTTGACAATCATTGGGAAGAAATAAATTTAATAAAAATGAAAGCGTGTGGTGGGGCTGTAAAAATCTCGCCCTTGCAGAAACAAGCTCAATTCCTTCGTATTTTTTCTGGCAAATTAAAACGAACGGAGAGGAAAAAAACAACAAATAAAAACCGACCGGAAACCAAAAATAAGTAACGTCAACAAGCAGAAGGACATTTGGCAAACAACGACGAGTGAGAATACAAAAGCGAGTGCGACAGCGAATTCACAGTCCGGCTACAAGGACAGCGTATTAGCCGGCAAAAAATGTTGGTTTTTAATATTAATTGCACAAAGGAGGAAATTTTATCAGAATGCATGCGAAAAGGAAACGGACAAGGATGAGGACGTGAACGCAGAGGAAGTGGACATAGAGATTTTCGACACACAACCGAAACAAAATATAAACAAACGGTCCCCGAAGAAACAAAACGTGAGAAGGAGAGGAACAAAATAAAACCCGGATACGCCTGTTACAAATCATTTTACTCAAGTTGTGTTGTGGTGCTTTCCGTTTCCACCTCCCTCCGCCCACAAGGAAACTCGGCTATCATTCCAAGCATAGAACTATCTAGGTGGGTTTGGGAGGCGGAGGGAGTAGAGAAATAGCGAATTTCTAAACTTTAAGATATTCCCTGCAATACAATTTCTGGCAGTATGTTTTTTGTTTTGTGGAACTCATTCACTAGCTATAAATCCAAACACTTGTAAATACATGAATGGCCATAAATGCTGGAATGATGGAGCTGTGATAAAAACGACAACAAGATGAGAAAGCATCGAGGAAAAAGGCTCTGATGTGCACTTGTACACGGGGAAAATCGTAATAGAAAAATGAAAATATTCTAAACGATTTTTTTAAATATTATATGTTTGTTAACAAATACATTTTATTTGAAAATCAAGCAATTTTGTTTGGAACGCATATATTAATATATTAGAATATAATTTATTTGCAAACTGACCTTCACAAATAAAATATGTGTTTACTCACAAACAATGTTATTGTTTAAGAAGTTTTCTAAATATATTTTATTTAAAAAAGATTTTTAAAACTTTGCTGACTTATTCGAATTGTAGTTCGTTTTTCCTAGTTTTCGTGTTAAACTTTATAGCTAAAAAATTCTTTTAATTTGTAAATATTCCAAGTCATCACATTTTGTCAATCCATCAATGCCACTTATATTTACGAAAGATTATACCATTTAAGTTTCAATTAGATTTTACAAAAACATAAAATTTATAAAAAAATTGTTCTTTGAACATCTGAAAAATATTGCCGAAATACTTAAAGACATATTAATCTTTGTTTCGGAAATACTAGTTTCAAATAAATGAATATTAGAATGGGAACATATTTTTATTTAGAATAATATCCTCCCAAACATATAATATTTGAGGGTGTCAAATATTATATATTTGGAGTGTACCCTAAACATATGTCTACTTCAAGCCGAATATGTTTGGGACAATATACTACAGAAGCGATTTTTGTCAGCGTGTACGTATGTGCCTTAGTTTGGATCGAAATTTCGACAAAAAATGGATGCACTAAATCAATAACCAGTTTAGAAAACGGTATAATCTTAGCAAGATCAGACTGGTGTTATTAATATATAGCATTGGGCGGATCGAGTCATAATATGTGTTTAGCAAATACCGATTATTTTGAGCTGCTTGAAAATGTTCACTGATTTTAATATTTATATATAGTAAACAAAAAATAAAATATTAGTTGAGTAAATTGCTCGAAGCATACCCAAAAATCAAAGTTCTGATTATACCTAGGACGGACTTGATCTTCCTAGGACGGACTTGATCTTCTTATCAATGTTCAAAATGTAATCAAATTGATCTCTAAAACATTTTCTATGACCCTCCAGCGAAATTAGCTGTAAAATATATTTATAGATTGTGTAAAAACGCAGAACTGTTGTATGTTTTTTTAGGACGAAAACAACTCACTTAATTTAGAGCTACGGGATCGACATGTTCTACAAAAATAATCGTCAATTGATTTTACAGCAAATGACTGCTCATAAGATTAACACAGATGTTGTTTTTTTATATTTGCTACACGCTGAAAAAAAATCGCTCCTGTAGTATATTGTCCCAAACATATTCGGCTTGAAACATATAAATGTTTAGGGTACACTCTAAATATATAATATTTGGTACACACAAAGGTTATATATTTGGGAAGATGTTGTTCTAAACAAATCTTTGTTTACTCCATTTTTTTTTTTTGTTTGGGACTATTATTATTTTTTTATTTTTCGAAGCAAATTAAAAATGTGCACTTAAGTATTCAGAAAGTACCTAAATTGCGTTATACTGCTCAGTAATTCAAAATAATTTTTTTTGGAAATTTTTAATGTTCGTAAAAATAATAAATAATAACTGAAATTCTATAATTTTGGATCAAAATAAATTTTTCGGTGGATTGACAACTAATGATGGCTTGGAATACTTAAATTTAAAATGATTGATTTGAAACAAAAGTCAATGCTGCATAATGTATCATAACTGGGAGGTACAATTAGGAACCAAGAAAAAATTAATAATGAAATTCGAAAAAGTCAGCACAAGATTTGAAATTATTTTTTAAATAAAATATATTTGGAGAAATTCCTAAGAATACTTTTATTTGTACTTAAACATATACTTTATTTGAGAAATTTAGTTTGCAAATGTATTTTGTTGTAATATTTTAATATATTCGTTCCAAATATATTTTATTGATTTTCAAATAGAATTTATTTGCTCAGAAATATATAATATTTAAAAATTTGTGTTCCAAATATATTTTCTTTCGATTCAAACATATCAAAAAAGTCGATTTTGCCCCGTGTATAAAACACTTCGGAGGGAAAAAATAAAATAAATCTTCGTTGACCTTAAATCTTGTCGTGATTTGCTGCACCCATTGAGGCTATCATATGGTAAAGAAATTATCCTCCCACAAAAAATGAGTTGCACAGTTAAATTTGGAAATGTGGATTTATTTATTCGTTTATATGATTTACAATACAAAGGAAAATTATTTTCTAATATCGGATTTAAGATACCAAATCGGAATAAACATATATATAAGTATTTCGCGTTTACATCTAAATTTGAACTGTTTTTTTAATTTGATGGCATATTTTTTTTGTCTAAAGGGGTTTCTTTTGTCGAATTTCGTACACATCGGTTCAAAACTCTGGCTTCCTGCAATAACGCACAGACAGGGTGGGCCCTTTAAAATTTTAAATTTGAATCGGCTATAAAAAAATACTGATAATTTTGTCATGTAATAATGGAACAAAATAGAATCCCTATGACTACCACGACTGGCTCGGCAGTACCTCATACGATCAACCCAATTTTTCAGGACATTTTCGATTTTTTCGGGCCGAATCTCTTCAATATCAACTTCGATTTCATGTTTCAACGCTTTAATGGTTTCCGGATGGATCGATCAATGGCAAAAAGAACGAGAGCTAAAATATTGCTCATGGGTGTCAAGGTCATAGGTCGACTGGAACGTGTTTTTTTTTTTTAAAAAAATTGACTTGGCATAATTTTCAAATGTGAACGGAGAGTTTATTTTTGCTCTAGCTCCTGAACGGTATTCGGATCGGGAATCGGTCAATGGCAAACAGATAGCTCTTAACAAGAGATATTGCTCATGTGTGTCAAAGTCGTAGGTCGACTGGAAAGTGTTTTATTTGGTTGAAAAAAATTGAAACTGAATATTTTGTCCCCGTTGTTCTTGCGTATATCTCTCCATGATGAAATTGTAAACACTACTGAATACAATGAGAAACAAATGACAGATTATGACATATGTATTACAAATGGCCGAAACGTCACTTCGAAATCATGTCATCCATATTGGAAAACCCTATTAGGGATATCTGAACCGATTTTTAACAATTTTATTTGGGATCGTCCTGGGACCAAGAAAATAGCACTGCGTTAAATCTTATCAAAGTCGGACCATAAATACTATCTGCACTTTGATTACAATGATACTTTTACAGACGTACAAACATGGCTAAATCGACTCAGGAATCGATTTGAAGTCGATCGGTATAATAACTTTTCTCCTTTAGGGTGATACAAACGAATGCACAAACTCATAATATCCTGGACCACAGTGTGTAAAAATACATAAATTTTAAACCAAGCGTATATGGATATAAACGGCCCTTAAGATTCGATCAATATGAATTTACATAGAGCAAAGTATTGCTGTAATAAATGGATGCAGAAATCAATATACTAATGTATATAGGGATATACTCGTACATAAATCTCGAACGAGTTTTTAAATATTTAAGAGAAATTGTCGTCAAATAAAAAAACACAGAATTGTGCCAAATATCGTGCTGATTGACTAAACTTGTACGAGTGGTCACTTCTCCTTTTACGTCTTACAAATATAATACAGTCCAGCCTTTTCCAGCTCATTGATTTGGGACTCAATTCTGAGAATTGGATGTGAAAGTAGCCCCAAAAATAAGAACTTCTGCATCATTCGTTTTCTGGTCAGAATACTTAATATCGACCTAAGTAGTTTATTTTTGGCTAAAATGTTTTAAGCAGTTACAAATAGGTAAAATTTGACCTCGCTATAATTTAAAAAAAAAATAATTTTTGAAAAAATTTAAAAAATGAGTTTTTGTGTTTTACGAAATTTGTAATTGCTCTCGATCGGCTGAACCGACTTTTGTTTTACTTTGTTTTAAAGAGGACACAATGCGCCAGTTTTTGTAAAAAAAATTTTCTGAAAATTTTTTAAAATAATTTTTTACGAAAGCTTTTTTTTGAAAAACCTTCCGACCGTCCGTCCGTCTGTCTTCCCTTCTGTCCATCTTAAGTTGTTGGTCGACTACAGGTCGCAATTTTACCCGACCGTTCTGAAATTTTGCAGTTTGGAGTATTTTGTGGCTGGAAAGAACCCTATTTAATTTGATTGAAATCGGTTCAGATTTAGATATGGCTTCTATATATAACTTTCGTCCGATTTGGCTCTTTAGTCCTGTAGAACCGTATTTTACATCCAAGTGTTTTGAAATGTAGTATGGTAGAGTTTCTTCATCCATGGACGAACATTGCCGAATTTGCGGAAAATTGGTTGCGATTTAGCTATAGCTCCCATATACGGGTATATATTTCGACCGATTTGGCTCTTTAGTCCTGTAGAGTTTCTTGGTCCATGGATGAACGTTGCAAACAAATCGAACGTTGAATTATATAAAATGTCCCAAAAGTAAATTTGTGTAAACAATTTATACATGAATTACAAAATTTATATTTCAGTGTTATTCAATATTACGAGAGTGGTGTAGGGTATTATATAGTCGGCCCCACCCGACTTTAGCCTTTCCTTACTGGTTTTATTTAACAATAACCAATCAATCGATTTTTTCTCGCAAAATCGCATTTGCACTTTAAAGTGGTCAAAAAAAATTGAAAAATTTAAATTTCGGAGAAAACTCGACAGTGTTACCTGGCTATAACGATTATCTAACTAAATAAATGTACTTTTTTAATATCAGATGATCCGGTATCGAGTAATGAGGGGCACCGCATTACAACTTTTTTTCGAGACGCTTTCTATATATTTTTTATGAAAATTTTACACAATAAACTTTGAAAGATACACCTTAATGTTCCATTGGTTTCAATCAAAAAATTTTAACAGTTTCGTCACAAAAAATCATAAAAATGAGTATGTTTTGCGCAAATTAACGTTGGTGGTGTTTCACAAGAAACTTGTGGCCAAAGATAAACTAAACGAGATCAAACCAGCTCTTATCACTTGATAAGAAATCATTGAAAACACTTACAGCAATTCTCACGCGATATTGTGCCATAGGCGTTATGCCAAAATTAGGATGAAAAGGAATCTATTGAACACCTGCTATTTCATTGTCCAAGCCTAAAATAAGCTACAGTTCTCCCATCTATGGAGCGCGTCCTTCAACAACCTGACAGAGTTGACAGATATTTCTCTAAGGAACCTCCTCAAATTCAACGAAAACGACAGAAAACTTATTATCTCGCCTCTCATCTTATCACACTTTTCATTTAATCTGTACCCCTTCCTATCTGTACCCCTTCCTATCTATAGCACTTCCTATCTATAGCCCTTCATAAACCTACACATCTCTAGCGATCTTCTCTTCTTATACTTCTATCCTACAACAATTTTTCCACGTATCTTTAAAAATCTAAAGAACAGGAGGGATGTAATCTCATTCCTCTTAAGGAATTGGGTGGCCCATCAACCTAACCCAAACTATGGTACAATGTTATCCAAGCCAGGAGACTTGTTTGCCTTCAACTGTCCAGTGACTTGTTGATCTTCGCTTTGTCGGGGCCTTCGGTTGGTATGTTACCGTTTGGTGTGTGTTCCACGCATGCTTATAGTGACAGTTGTGCTGTAAATGTTGTTGACAGCATGTCGTTGTAGACTTTTATATCCTACACCACACTGTGGTACAGGGTATTATGTAACACCTAAAAGGAGAAGAGATAGACCCATTGTTTATTATACCGATCGACTCAGAATCACTTTCTGAGTCGATTTAGCCATGTCCGTCTGTCTGTCTGTCCATGTATTCTTGTAATCAAAGTGCAGGTCGTATTTATGGTCCTATTGTGATGAAATTTCGCATAGTGCTCTTTTTTGGCCCAAGGACGATCCCTATTGAAATTGGTTAAAATCGGTTCAGATTTGGATATAGTTCCCATATATATGTTTCACCCGATTTGACATGCAAGCGCTGTAGAAACCACATTTTACATCCGATCTTTATGAAATTCCGCAGAGAGAGTTTTATTATTACGTGAATGAACACTACCAAATTCGGAGAAAATCCGTTCAGATTTAGATATAGCCCCCATATATATGTTTCACCCGATTTGGCATGTAAGCGCTGTAGGAACTGTATTTTAAATCAGATCAGTACGAAATTTGGCAGAGAGTTCTCTAATTACATGAATAAACACTGCCAAATTCGGGGAAAGTCAGTTCAGATTTGGATATAGCCCCCATATATATGTTTCACCCGATTTAACATTTAAGCGATATAGAAATCGTGTTTTATATCCGATCAGTACGAAATTTAACAGAGAGAGTTTTCTTATTACATGAATAAACACTGCCAAATTCGGGAAAAATCGGTTCGGATTTAGATATAGCCCCCATACATATATATGTTTCACCCGATTTAACATTTAAGCGCTGTAGAAATCGTTTTTTATATCCGATCAGTACGAAATTTAACATAGAGGGGTTTCTTATTACATGTATTAACACTGCCAAATTCGGGAAAAATCGGTTCAGATTTAAACATAGTCCCAATATATATGTTAAACCCGATTTGACATGTAAGCGCTGTAGAAACCGTGTTTTATATCCGATCAGTACGAAAATCGGCAGAGAGAGTTTGCTTATTACATGTATGAACACTGCCAAATTCTTATCGCAATGCCCATTTTCGCATTGGTAGGTAGGTGTAGGGTATTATATAGTCGGCCCCGCCCGACTTTCTGTCTTTCCTTACTGGTTTCCTATGGGTTGATTTGTTTTTATTTGGCCGCGATAATTTCCAACCCTTAAAGAATTCAACTGGAGGCATTCATTTAGGGTTTTCCGTCTTTTTCTGTAGGATCAAGTCCTAACGCTTATCTATTCCTACTTGTCTGATCCTGTTATAGTTTGTATTAGTTTAGATTATGGCGATGTCATCTATCTGATTTTCGGTGCGGTTGTCAGGGGATACCCAAGTGACTTTAGTATATTCCTGTGGGGAAATAGGGTTTCCCCGCTGACAAGATTATTAGTACGGCACATATCTAACAACATATATCCGTTCTCCGTAATGCACCTTCGAATCGGATAATTGGATACTATTTTTGTGTCATAAATATTTGGCAACTGAAAATCATTTAAGTTTATTTGTTGCCCATTTCTCGACACAACCCAATCTACAATGTACACAATGCGTTAGTAAGAAATGTTGGGTGGAGCAACGCCCACTCCTTTCAATCTCCCTATGTTGAACGGACTCTTGGACCACGTACACACCAAAGTGACTTGGCAAAACTTGTTGTTTGTGTAGAAAAGTGAGTGTGGATATTTTTTGTTTGTATAGGACACTCAACTATTGAAGTATATGTTTGTATATGGATATATGTGTGTGTTAGTGAGTGCAATTGCCAGAGTATTGCTTCAAGTTGAAAATTGAAGTGACCACCAAATGCACAACTAACGCAACAACAACAACAATAGTAATATCAAGAAGGACAACCATAAACTGTCAGTGGTTAAAGAAAACAAAACAACTTCAAAAGAAAAACGGAAAAACCCTCTGACAATAATAACAACAACAACATAAAATCTGAAAAAAACTGAACTGCCTGGAAAAAACATGAATAAAAACTGTAATAAGAACAAATTGAAAGACAAATCCCCCGAAAGGAGTAGAACACGAAGGGAGTCACATACAAACTAAGCCAAACAGAAACAACAACAAAAACTAAAGAAAAACAAACTGAAATTATTCAAGTGTTTAATTGTATGTGGACGACTAAAGAAATTCTCCGGCAAAGTAGGTAAAGTTTGAAAATGGTCAAAATACCACTGGAGATGGTACTCTACAGTCGACGATAAAGAATTAAAATATTTTGCAGTTGGACAATTTTTTTTGGCAAATATCACATAACGTACGTTTCCGAAATGAAGAGTGATATGTAAGTCATATGATTTTTACTCACTGGACATCATAAGAATGAAAAGCTGTGGATATATTTATATAAAACACAGAAATAAAATTTCTTCTAAATGTTCAAAACTGTAACATATTTCAGTTGATTGTTTTCGACCATCAAAACGATCATCAAGCAATGAAATAAAATTGCTTGCCCAAGATAAATCACGTTGGAACGTGTTTGTTGAGGCCCTATGCTCCTTATAGGAACAACGGGAACATATATATATATGTATATATCAAAACGTCAGAATAGATAGAAGTCATATTCGACTGGCGGATGCTAGGATTTGTAACGGGTATTTTTTTAGAGTTACAAATCTTTAAATTAAAATAAAGCAAAGGAAAATATATTTGATATCGATTTAATATCAATTAAAATTTCCAAAGCAAACCAAACAGTAATTTTCTGTAAATGTAATGGTGGTTGGATAAGAGCTTGTTTATTATCCAAAATAATTTTGCTTATTTACGTATATATTCAGCTAAAAATGAGCTTCATCGGTTTAAAGATTGTCAAACAGAAATATTATTTTGATGGAAAATTTCAACAATTTGCTAGCGTTGCTCTCGTGTGAGCCTATGCATGATAAAATGGCAAACCAGACTAAGCAAAAAGCTACCTATACTATCAGCTGTTAAATCGGTTGTCAAATAAAGCTGTTATAATCACTCAAAGTGTTGAACCTGTAAAAAACACACTTAGGTTATTCGATAACCAAATTTTTCTTTCATAGTTTAATATTACACATATTCATAATATAAGTTAGATATATTAAAATATATATTATCAATCAAATTAAATTATATTATCTAGAGCATGTAGAGCAAGACATCAAAGCGAAGATATACTAAAACCTGGACCGATATTGTACAGTTTCACGAGAAACTGGAAAAATGGAGGTACATTTATCGTTCATTCCATGTCAAACCGAACAATTTTTCGAAAAAAACTGGTTGACATTCCCGATTGTCTTAAAAATTGGTGTATGCGTTTTAGTATGGAAATGAAACATCTTGTATTTGCCATAAAATTTTTTTTCAGAGTTTATAAGCAACTGAAATCTAAAAATATGGAAAATATCTGAACAGTGCATTTTGGCAGTTACGTATTATGATAACGCGAGGCGGAATTTTACAAATGAAGGTTCGTACATATATTAATGGTGGTTAATTAAAGTTTTTAAATGCATCAGTTGCATATGCAACTTTATTTTGCATCCTGCACATCAATGAAACCAATTTAAAATTCTGGGAAAATGTTATATAAAAAATACATTATGTAATATGTAATGGTGCTACATATAATGCCATATATCCTCAACTGACCCTAAAAATTTTAAGATGGTGTTCAGCCTCCTACTTTTTATGGTCCAGGGTATTAAGAGTTTGGGCATTTGTTTATAAAACCCAAAAGAAGAAGAGATGCCCCTATCGTTTTTATACCGATCGACTTGGAATCACTTCTGGAGTCGAGTTAACCATGTCCGTCTGCCGTCTGTCTGTCTGTCCGTCCGTTTTTTCTATTTTTTTTGGACCAAGGACGATCTCTGTTGAAATTAGCCAAAATCGGTTTAGATTTCCCCATCCCGATTTCATATGTAAGCGCTGTAGAAACTGTATTTTATATCCAATCAGTATGAAATGCGGCAACAAGAAGTATTTTATTACATGAATGAACACTATATATATTACACACGATTTCACATGTAAGCGCTGTAGAAACTGCATTTTATATCCGATCAGTACGAAATACAGCAGAAAATGTTTCGGGGAAAATCGGTTCAGATTTAGATATAGCCACCATATATATGTTTCACGCGATTTAACATTTAAGCGCTGTAGAAATCGTGTTTTATATCCGATCCGTACGAAATGTAACAGAGAAAGTTTTCTTATTACATGTATGAACACTGCCAAATTCGGGGAAAATCGGTTCAGATTTACATATAGCCCCCATATATATGTTTCACCCGATTTAACATTTAAGCGCTGTAGAAATCATGTTTTATATCCGATCAGTACGAAATTTAACACAGAGAGTTTTCTTATTACATGTATGAACACTGCCAAATTCGGGAAAAATCGGTTCAGATTTTAACATAGTCCCAATATATATGTTACACCCGATTTGACATGTAAGCGCTGTAGAAACCGTGTTTTATATCCGATCAGTACGAAAATCGGCAGAGAGAGTTTGCTTATTACATGTATGAACACTGCCAAATTCTTATCGCAATGCCCATTTTCGCATTGGTAGGTAGGTGTAGGGTATTATATAGTCGGCCCCGCCCGACTTTCTGTCTTTCCTTACTGGTTTTCTATTGTTATTGATAATAATTTCTGGAAAAAATGTTTGTCATTTTTTCGCAAACTATAAAATGTTTTATTTTGGGCTGAGAATCGTAATGCAAATTTATTTTGAAATCGGGAATGGTGACCTATTTATATGAAAAATTTATTCCATTTCTTCGAGTTTCTGCTTAATCCTTTCTTATCTCAACAAATTGAGCTACATAATGATTTACGTGCGATCTGTATGAAGCTTATATGGCAAATCGGATTATACATATGAGGGCGGTGCCAAAATTAGCCAAACTAATAAATAAAACGCAATAAATTTCGAAAACTTTTTCTTTATTTCTCAACATTATCTCTTTTTAGCTCGATCACTTCTCACAATGATATTCATATTTATAGCTTCTTAAAATAGCCATGAACAGCAGACTCCACCACTTCGTTGTTGTCAAATATGTTACCGCCAAATCATTTGTCCATGTTTGGAAATAGAAATTCATCCGAGGGAACTAAATCTGGCGAAAAAGGTGTGCGATGTGTGATTCGAACTTTCGGTTTAGGTTAGGGTGGCAGCCAGCTTTACCAGCTCACATAGATTAATGTTGATCTCTAGTGACTCCATCAGGTCAGGTGCCCCTCATCGAAACCAACCTGTATGATAAATAAAGTTATCAATAGTACGACGAACATCGGTACCGGAAAGATCTGTCAGACTTCCTAGAACTTAATGAGAAACAGTAGCAAAGCATGTGCTCAATGCTTCCTCCTCATCACCACAGCTCCGCAAAAGTTATGGACTCAATACTCAACCTTCTGATGTGGTCGCCGATCAGTCAGTATCTTGTGAGAACTGAAACTAACGTAGACAGTTTTTTCCACTCTAGTGTGAGAGATTTGTCTGGCTAACTAACTTGGTCAGATTTGTCTGGCTAACCTAAATGTGCCGATTTCTGATCATCTTTCATTGTTCTACCTTTGACCTATGCTTGAACATTGACAGTGGCGCATCAATATATGCATATTCTTCGAGAATTGGAAATGTCATCCGTTTCGTAGCGGGAAATCCCTATGCCCAGGTACCCATATTAAGTGTATGTTAAGCTGCTCAGCCATCTCGTTAAGAAAACCGCGGCAGTAGAGGACTATTTGTGAATTTAAGAATGTGGCCTCCAAAGAGTTGATGGCAACCTGACTGTCCAAGTAAATGACAACGCCAGTGTTGGTCACTATTCTGCAACTCAGCCACTTGGCGACTTTACTTATTGCAATTCTATCGGCTTAATAGACACTACAGGTAACTGGTAGTATGTGAGCTATATCAGGAATGAGTTCCTTACAGTGTACTCCGAATCCAACCTTATCATCAGGCTTCAAATCACATGTTTAGAAGTGGAGATAGTTTATGTTTCCTGGTGATCTGCCAACCCATTCCACTCTGGCAGGTATCTTAGTGGTGAAGTTCCTCTCAAGGGTGTAGTCTACTCGGCCGGTTACCATAACATTATATTCTGATAACGTCATGTGGTCGTAGTTTTTAAACCTCCACATTGACAACGAGTTCAATGGTAACGTCCCTCTGGGGGCAACATTTCTCGCCGCAATATCAAAGGGCAGTAGATGGAGTAGGGAGCTTGAAGATACTCAGTCGCTGTAGTCTTCAACGCTCCGCTTATGTAAAGGATGAGGTTCTCTGAACCTCTGATCATTGTTTGCTAATGAACGTTTCTCATTTGGCGTTGACCACAGCACAGTATTGGGCGGAATACTGTTATATAAGTATATACCAATTGGGCGATTGGAAGTTCCAAACATTTCTACAGCTTTTCTGCAGGAATATAATGCGACATTGGCTGTCCTTAGACGTTCCAGTACGTACAAGTCCGAATAACAATTTCATATCAATAACACTGTGCTAGTCCAAAAATGTAACAGAAAAGAGACCCTACACGCTGAAAAATAATAGCTTCTGTAGTATATTGTCCCAAACATATTCGGCTTGAAATGTATATATGTTTAGGGTACACTCTAAACATATAATATTTGGTACACACAAAGGTAATATATTTGGGAAAATGTTGTTCTAAACAAATCTTTGTTTACTCCTAATTTGTTTTTATTTGGGACTATTATTTCCGAAGCAACCAAAAAATTTGCATTTAAGTATTCAGAAAATACCTAAATTGTGTTATACTGTTCAGTAATTCAAAGTATTTTTTAGAAATTTTTAATGTTCGTAAAAATAAGAAATAATAATTTAAATCCTATAATCTTGGATCAAAATAAATTTTATGGTGGATTGGCAACTAATAATGGCTTGGAATACTCAGAAAATTGAAATGATTGATTTGAAACAGAAATCAATGCTGCATATGGTACCATAAATGGGAGGTACAATTGGGAACCAAGAAAAAATAAAAATGAAATTCGAAAAAGTGAGCAAAAGATTTGAAAACCTTTTTTAAATAAAATATATTTGAAGAAATTCCTAAACAATAATTTTATTTGTACTTAAACACATACTTTATTTGCGAAATTTAGTTTGCAAATATATTTTGTTGTAATATATTAATATATGCGTTCCAAATATATTTTATTGACTTTCAAATAAAATTTATTTGCTCAGAAATATATAATATTTAAAAATTTGTGTTCCACATATATTTTTTCTTTCGATTCAAGCATATCAAAAAAGGCGATTTTGCCCCGTGTATGGATAAACCTATTTCGGCCATGCTGAATCCAGTGGCATTAGCCGTTTTTGTAAGTTAGCTCTTGTTTTCGCGATATTCGACCACAAAGTTTGTTGGGAAATCAGAGAGGTTACTTTGGTGATTTTTAAGTGGAAGTCTTCGGAATATATGCTTCAGTCCAAAGATCGAAATAAAGGGAACATTTGGAGAATTATTTCTCTCAACCCATTCGATCTCTTGTTGGTCCTGCTGTTTCTTGAGTTCTGTTGGTGCGTTTCCCGTGGAATGTGAGTCGAGCAGTGATTTAAGGGACTGTTTGCTGTTTTTGTCCAGTTGTTGACATCATCCTGCAGGTAACCAACTGTGTAGGGTGCAGCGGGTAGTATTTTCTTCAGCCTTGCGGCGCCTGAGACCTTTTCCACTTCTCCAGAGAAGGTTTTCCAATAATATCTTTGCGCTTTCCTATGCTCCTTCTTATAGATCTTGACCCCAGTAGCTTTGGCCTTATTGAACAGCGTGTTGCAGGTCTTTTTCCTGCTATTTAGCTTGGAATTCCACAATTGTGCTTCAGTTCTGCCATTGTTCCTAGGTTTTGAACGGGCTTGTTCAAGGTATCTCTAGAATGAGGTAGTGAGGTGCTCGACCAAATTATCCAGAGCGGCTATAGCATTCGGTTCATATAGAAGTTTAGAATTGAGGGCTTTTTTTAAATGTAGCTCATACGTGTGCCATTTTGTCTTCCTCACATTTCTGTGGACGACAGGTTTACTTTCTGAGCGAGTAGCGAACGTGACGTCAAGTACTTCCAGTCTGTTTTTGTTCGTAAATGTCGCTTTATTACCTTTGTTACAAATAGCTTGGTTGGTAGTCAGAATAAAGTCAAGAAGTGATGCACCTCTACTGTTGGTGTCTGTTAATCACCAATATAAATCTAGATATAAAAAAGTTCCGTAGTTATCGGAGCGGAAGTACGACCTTTTTATACCCTACACCACACTGTGGTACAGGGTATTATAACTTTGTGCATTTGTTTGTAACACCCAAAAGGAGAAGAAATAGACCCATCGTTTATTATACCGATCGACTTAGAATCACTTTCTGAGTCGATTTAGCTCTGTCCGTCTGTCCGTCTGTCTGTCTGTCTGTCCGTCTGTCTGTCTGTCTGTCTGTCCGTCTGTGCATGTATTCTTGTAATCAAAGTACAGGTCGCAATTATGGTCCGATCTCGACGAAACTTTACACATATCTTTTTTTTGGACCAAGGACGATCCCTATTGAATTTGGTTAAAATCGGTTCAGATTTAGATATAGCCCCCATATATATGTTAGCCCCGATTTGACATGTAAGCGCTGTAAAAACTTTATTTTATATCCGATCAGTATGAAATTCGGCAGGAAAAGGTTTCTTATTACATGAATGAACTCTGTTAAATTTGGAAGAAATCGGTTCAGATTTAGATATAGCCCCCATATATACATTACCCCCGATTTGACATATAAGCGCTGTAAAAATTATATTTTATATCCGATCAGTGCGAAATTCGACAAAGAGAGGTTTCTTATTACATAAAGGAATACTGCTAAATTCGGAGAAAATCGGTTCAGATTCAGATATAGCCCCCATATATATGTTACCCCCGATTTGACATGTAAGCGCTGTAAAAACTGTATTTTATATCCGATCAGTGCAAAATTTGGCAGAAAGAGGTTTCTTATTACATGAAGGAATACTGCTAAATTCGCAGAAAATCGGTTCAGATTTAGATATAGCCCCCATATATACGTTACCCCCGATTTGACTTGTAAGCGCTGTAAAAATGTTATTTTATATCCGATCAGTATGAAATTCGGCAGAAAGAGGTTTCTTATTATATGAATGAACACTGTTAAATTTGGAAGAGATCGGTTCAGATTTAGATATAGCCCCCATATATACGTTACCCCCGATTTGACATGTAGGCGCTGTAGAGACTGTATTTTATATGCGATCAGTACGAAATTCGACAGAAGGAGGTCTTTTTACATGAATGAGTATTCAGGGAAGATCGGTTCAGATTTATATTGCTTGTTCCTCCTGATTTGGTATCAAACCGCTATAGAAGTTGTATTTTACTTCCGATCATTAAAATTTTCCAGAAAGATGTTTCTCAATTTAGGAACGAACATTGCTTAATTTAGCGATTATCGTTTCAGAATTAGATAATATGTTTCTACCCATTTACCAATTATTCCATATTATTATGGCAATGACCCTTATCGCACTGTTAGGGAGGTGTAGGGTATTATATAGTCGGCCCCGCCCGACTTTCTGCCTTTCCTTACTGGTTTTATTATAAAGATACCTCTCAAGAGAGAAGGACATGAACTAAACAGGCTCAAGGAATGACTTCAAGACCATCGGTATAATCAGGAATATGACTACCTCTTCTCCTCTTTGGCGTTACAAACAAATGCACACATTTATAATACCCTGTACCACGGTGTGGTGTACGGTATAAATACTGACTACGCTTATAATTTTTTCCCATTTCTCTAAATTTAATTCACACGACACCTACGACTATACATGCCCGTTGATCAAATGCTCAAGCGAGACTAAATAATTATTTATTCTTTTATTTAATGTGAAAGCAAAGCTCTGTGTAGTATTTTACCGGTCCCTGTTTTAAAATATGCATATGGTAGAGTGCCATCAAACATCTTAAACTATTTCCTATCAGCAAAACTTTGTAGAATGAACCATAAAAAATGTAACAATCATAACGAATACAAAACAAAGAAAAATAAATTCTTTTTTTTTTTTTCTTTTTCATTACAGCATTTCAAAGTAGCGGAAAAAAACGAAACACATAAAGTAGCGAAAGCAGCAATAAGAAATAAAAAAAGAGAAATAAACCGAAACAGTGAAAAGTATTAAAACAAGCATAACGAACGAAAAATTGCACAGAAACTTTTGTGAACGCGGTTGAAAGTTATTAATAACAGAAACAGAAACTTGTAACTTTCAGCGGAGTAAAGAAAAAAAGAGCAAAAAAGAAAATCTATAAAAATGGCAAATTCTAAGAAAAGAGAAGGCCTCACCAGCGTTCTAACAGCCAAGTGCAATACACCAAACACTACTCCAGCAGTTGAGGGAGACACAAAATGCAACAACAATAGTAGAATAAGTTACACCTCCTCCACCTCGCACTACTGCACCCCCTCCAACATGCAAAGAGCCAATAGTGCGAAGCCCTGTCCGCCCCACTGTGCAAGGAATGTAGCAGAGCGAGGCACAGTGCCTATGTATAGACACAACAGTGGAATTATTAGTTTTATAACAAACAGTATTACAACTACAAAAATAAAAGCAACAACAATCAGTACAACAATTTCAAATAGCTCTACATTGGGGACTATCTGGCCAACAGCTCCATTGCCATCGTCATCGCTATTGCCATCTACTGCGGCTGACTTTGGTGTCAACAGTGCAACTTCAAGTAGCACCAAAGTTGCCAGTACCACCACCAGCAACAACAACAAGAACAACACTATCTCCACCACTGACTCTGCGACTGGAGTAACTAATAATATTGCCACTAACGCTGCAACTGAAACTGCCTCAGCTACTTCGCGTATGACTTTTTCAACTTCCACTGCTGCTGCTGCCGCTGCTACTTCTGCCTCATCATCGTCCTCAGTGTCCTCATCATCAGCATTATCATCAACAACGGCAGCAGAAGCAACAATAACATCAACAACTACGCCGGCGACTTGCGGTGGCATGAGGCGAAACTTTGTTGCCACCATTTCACTGAAATGGTATTTTTTCTTGTGGCATTTCTTTTGTATATTGGGTAAGTTTTTCCGATTTTTTTTGTACCTCATTTTCTTCCTCATCGACTTCTTCTGGCGTTTGTTGGCATTTTGTTGTTGCTACGTCCTTTTTACCAGTTTTGTATTATTAAATTCATCGCTGTTGGTTTAATAGGAATGCATAAATTTTCGCTAAAAACTAAAGTTCTTCTTCTTCCTCATACAGCGAAATGTCAGAGTGGAAAAAAAAAACACAAATTTGTGCTGCGAAGAAATTTCTTCTCCTAAATATTTAGAAAACAATTAATATTTTTTTTTGCAATTAAATTTTCTCAACTGTACTTTTATTATTGTCTCTCTTGTGGAAGATTCTAGCAACATGGAATATAACATCGTGTTATTGTGTGTTATATACATATGTGTTTACAACATCACATATTTCGTAGAAATAATTACATTTAACATTTATAGCTACATATTTGCAATTAACTTGGAATTAATAATTACCTGAAAAAATTAACATAAAAGGTTTTAATTGAAATAAGTTTGTAATTATAAATCCAGTGAATTGAAAAAATGAAAATTAAGAGCTCCTCCGTAAAACCATGCGACACAAATTCACAGAAGTGAAGCTTTGGACTATCATTAATAAAACTGAGAAGTCCATTTTCTCATATTTTGTTATCGGTTGTCATTTTTAAAGAAGTTTTAAAATTTAAAGGATAACATTTTAAAATAGTATTATTTATGCCTGTTACATTACGAGTGGCGTAAATATGTGTATCAAATCAAAGAGCATAATTGTAACTTTTTAATTTGTTGTATAATTATCCAATGGATATTAAAAAGTTTGTAGTTTCTATGTTGCTTTTAATCCCAAAAAACTGTCACTACCTTGATTTAATTTAAGCGTGATGGAAACAAACGGGCCTCTTATTACGAAGATCAAGAATATTCATTTCGCACGAGTTCAACAAAAGGGTAAAAACTTAAAATTAAAAAAAATGCAGTAGAGACAAAGAAACTGCTATTAAAATGGGGACGATAATTATCATTTTCAAAGATATATGTCTGACACATAAGTAGAGATAGAGTAGAGATAAAGATAATATGATAATTTTTGAAGATTTCGAAAAGTGAGTTAAAATTCGGAAACGATTTTTTTTTCTAAAACTATTTTTTTTTATATTTCTGACATGGCTATAAAGTGTGATAGTTTGCGAATGTAAAAGTGGCTATGAATATAAAAAATTAAAAAATATTTAAAAAAGGAGCAGCATAAAGCCGGGAGCGTATTGTAATGATTATATTTATTTTTTTTGTCCTAAAGACTATCGTGATTCGTTTTACAGCCATTAGAACTGGTCGAGAAAAAAATTACCCGACTGTATCGCAATTAAAATACCAATCTATCCATGTGGTAATACGAGTATAAGGTTTAGGTTTAGGTTAGGGTGGCAGCCGTATTTTTTTACAAGCTCACATAGACCAGTTTAGGTCCCTAGTGTTACCACGGGCTGAAATGCCCCTCATCGAAACCAACCTGTTTGATATATAAATTTATCGATAGTACGAATATCAGTACTGGAAAGATCTGTTAGGCTGCCTAAAAAGGCCGACCCCAGTATATCCAGTCGTCGTTTACTCAAAGCGGGACAGTCGCAAAGCAAGTGCTCAATGCTCTCCACTTCTTCCTCATCTCCACAGCTTCGGCAGAAGTCATTGGAGTCAATACCCAATCTTTTGGCGTGTTCGCCGATCAAGCAGTGTCCCGTCAGAACCTGTACTAACGTAGACAATCGTTTCCTCTCTAGTGCGAGGAGATATTTTGACCTTCTCAGGTCATACCTTGGCCAGATTTGTCTAGCTACCCTGCAGGTGCCGATTTCTGTCCATCTATCGTTGGACTGCCTGATTGCCTCTTGCCTAAGCCAAAGCTTGCACGTGGATAGTGGCGCACCAATATATGCAAATTCTTCGAGAATTTGTAATGTCGTCCCTTTCCTAGCAAGTTCATCGGCTTTGCAGTTCCCCGGGATATCCCTATGCCCAGGCACCCATATGAGGTGTATATTAAACTGCTCAGCCATCTCGTTAAGAGATCTGCGGCAGTCGAGGGCTGTTTGTGAATTTAGGGATGTTGCCTCCAGAGAATTGATGGCAGCCTGGCTGTCCGAGTAAATGACAACGCCATTGTTGGTTACTATGTTGCGACTCAGCCACTTGGCGACTTCCCATATTGCCATTATTTCGGCTTGATAGACACTGCAGGTACCTGGTAGTCTGTGAGCTATATCCAGACTAAGTTCTTCACAGTGTACTCCGAAGCCAACCTTTTCATCAAGCTTCGAACCATCCGTGTAAAAGTGGAGATGGTTTATATTACCTGGTATTCTGCCGACCCATTCATCTCTGGCGGGAATCATAGTGATGTAATTTCTCTCGAAGGTGTACACTGTTGGTATATAGTCCACTCGGTCGGTTACCATAGCACTACACTTTGATATCCTCATGTGACCATAGTTCTTGTACCTCCACATTGATAGGCAGTTTAATCTTATTGCCGCTTTGGTTGCAACTTCTCTCGCCACAATATTAATCGGCAGTATATGGAGTAGGGCTTGTAGAGACTCGGTCGCTGTAGTCCTTAAGGCTCCGCTTATGCTCAGGCAGGCAGTCCTCTGAACCTTTGTTAGTAGGTTGGTAATGGTTAGTTTGTCAGTTGCCGTCCACCATACCACAATACCGTATAACAGTATTGGACGAACTACTGCTATATATATCCAGTGGACGATTTTAGGAGAGAGTCCCCACCGCGACCCTACAGCCTTTTTGCAGGAATATAAGGCGACGTTGGCCTTCCTTACACGTTCCAATACGTTAAGTCTAAATAACATTTTCCTATCTAGAATTATTCCTAAAAATTTTGCACTTTCAGAAAAGACTAGATCTGTTCCATTTATCCGAGGTGGAGGGTCCACATGTGGGACATTATTCATCCTAGTAAAGAGAACCAATTCTGTCTTGTTGGGGTTAACGCCCAAACCGCTGCTTCTGGCCCATCTAGCCAACTTGTTCAGAGCCACCTGTAGGATGTCTCTGAGGACGTTTACGAATTTGCCACTCACTGCGATTGCCACGTCGTCCGCATATGCCACGACCTTGCAGCCACAACGTTCTAGATCTAGCAGGATTTCATTCACCGCTAGGTTCCAAATTAGTGGAGACAATACTCCTCCTTGCGGGGTCCCTCTGTTTACATACCTTGTTACAGTTGTGGACCCTAGACATGCTGTTATGCGTCTTCTGGTGAGCAGACTTTGAATTAGTCTAATCAAACTAGTGTTAACTTTTAGATGTGAGAGTGCCGCAATTACCGCATCGGAATGAATGTTGTTAAAAGCCCCTTCTATGTCAAGAAATGCCACCATGGTGAATTCCTTGAAATGCAGGGACGATTCGATAGTGCTCACAAGTTCGTGCAGGGCTGATTCAGTAGACTTGACCTTGTTGTAAGCATGTTGGTTCCCCGACAGGAGTTTTGTATCCAGGTTTTCCCTAATGAAATGATCTAAAAGTCTTTCCAGACCTTTCAATAAGAACGAGGATAGGCTAATTGGTCTGAAGTCTTTTGGCCTAGTGTGTGATATCTTTCCCGCTTTAGGTATGAATACCACTTTGGTATCCCTCCATCGAATTGGGACGTATGAAAGCCTGATACAGCCTACATAAATTTTCTCCAGCCAGGGGATAATGTACTTTAACATTTTCTGCATTTCTTCTGGAGTGATGCCATCTGGTCCAGGTGACTTGAAGGGCTCAAAGCTGTTAATAGCCCAGCTTATTCTGGATCTCTCAGTCAAGAAGCTAGCGACGCTCGCAGTCCACTCGCACTCTTGTTGGTCCTGCTGATCCTCGGGTTCTGTTATAGAGTTCCCCGGGAAATGTGTGTCGAGCAGTACATTGAGCGACTGCTCGCTGTGGTCCAGTTATTTGCCTCATCCTGTAAATATCCCACTGTACAGGGTGAAGCAGATAATATCTTCCTCAGCCTAGCGGCGTCGGAGACCTTTTCCTCTTCACCACAGAAGGTATACCAAGAGCGCCTTTGCGCCTTTCTAAGCTTCTTCTTATAGATCTTGAGTTGCTCTTTATAGGCATCCCAATCATTAGCGACCCCAGTAGATTTAGCCTTATTGAATAGCTTGTTGCAGGTCTTTTTCATAGCCGTTAGCTCAGAAGTCCACCATTGGGGTTTAGTTTTACCCTTGTACCTTGTTTTTGGACAGGCTTCTTCAAGGGATCTATTGAATGATATGGTGATATGATCGACCAGATTATCCAAACCGGCTTTGTCATTCGGTTCGTACGGAAGTTTAGAGTTGAGGACTTTCTTGAAATTCTTCTCATACAGATGCCACTTTGTCTTCCTTACATTTCTGTGGACGGCGGGTTTAGGCGCTTTTTCCGCGAGTTTGAACTCAATATAATGATGATCTGAGAATGAGTGGTCGTCCAGTACATTCCACCCAATAATTTTGTCTGACAGCCGGTCAGTAGCAAACGTTACGTCGAGTACCTCTTGTCTGTCTTTAATTGTGAAGGTCGGTTTATTACCTATGTTACAAATACTAAGATTGGTAGTTAGAATAAAGTCAAGAAGCGAATCACCCCTATTGTTTATATCCGTACTACCCCAGATAGTATGATGAGCGTTCGTGTCTGCGCCAATAATCAGCTCGAGCTCGTCAGACGTTGCTTCTTCTACTACTTCCCTGAATAGAGCAGTCGGTACTACAGATTCATAAGGCAAGTAGCTGGAGACCACCCAATATATGCGATTACCGATCTCCAGGCTAGCAGCTGTTTGGTCTTTACCACTTAAATTAGTCAGGAGAAAGATACTTAGATCTTTCCTGGCCAAAATGCAGGTTCTTGGAGTGCCTTCACAGTTGGCCACAAGCAGTTTAAAGTTGGGTGTCCTAATACCGCACACCCTTCCTCCCACTACGTAGGGCTCCTGTATCAGGACGATGTCTACTGCGCCTGTGGACAGGCGCAGCAATAGAGCCGCTGAGGCTGCTTTAGCGTGATGGAGGTTAATCTGTAGAATTCTTACCATCATTGGTAATTGACAGATTAACATCCACCCCAACAAGGGTGTTATCGAACTCTTCGTCCGTATCGTCGAGAAGCATGTCCCCGCCAGATGCGTCAAAGAGTCCGGAGACTCCCCTCAGCCCCTCTGTGTCAGAAGTAGAGCTTTCGTCCTCAGAGTAGGACGTTACAGATCTTCTGTTAGAGTTGGAGTCACCAGAAATAATAGGCGTGGCTACCTCCGCACTTACAGAAAGTGCCACGGTGGACGACTCACCTTCTGCAGTGGGAGCTATATCCTGCTTGTATATCTTCAAGATTATAGTCTCGAAGCCATATTGTAGGGTTGCACTCGCACTTTGTATATGGGAGGTGGATTCAGCGTTTAGGATAAGATTGACCTGCCGCTTTTTACCATCCGCCTCACCCACCTTGCTGATTCTCCAATTATGGGCCGGCAGACCAGGATTGGAATCTTTTATTATTTCTAAGATGTCAGCCGGGTTGGAGGGCTCTTCTGTAACCCAGGTGATGGCTCTAGGGTGACTAGGGATGTTGTTTTTTTCGACAACATCCAACTGGGCACCCGGCCACACCTCACCCGCTCGACTCAGAGCAGCCTTATAAAGGTCTACTGATCTGGCATCACCGAAATATAAGAGCTTTACTCTCCCCTGATGCCATCCTGCATCGTTGCAGATTGGTGGTTTGCCCGGCATTTCTCTACGGACATCGAGGTAATGAGCCATAATGGCTGATTGTACATGACTCCATTTGTCCTTGAGGATGGATCCATCCTCACTACTTCTGTCTATAACAGCCATCACTAGACTCTCCTTCGCCACTTCATTGAAGGGCTTGGTGAGTGTCCTGTTGATGGTGACATTAGGGCCTCTTGCCTTTTTCGAAGGCAGGGGTTCATCAGGTGATCTGATTCGTTTTACTTTATTAGCCGTTAACACAGCTGAATTTGTGGCTCTTTCAGCCGACTCATTGGCCTTAGAAGCATCTATGACGCCTTTAGCCCAGGTAAGTGACTCTTTTTGTTTTTCGGTAAGAGCCGAAACCTCAACAGCCTCCAACTTCGTCAAAACTCTGAGCGCTACACGATGCTCATTGTGCTTCCGTTTTGACGGTCGGACATGACGTTTTCCCCTCACCGCACCACCTGTTGTGAGTACTTGGGGGAGATTTTCACCATTTTTGGTGTGGTCGGCTTTGGCCAAGACCAACGGACGGACAGTCGGGCGATTGGGGAACCGCGCTCCATCGGAACACGAAGGCATCCCCGTCAAGAGAATTTATTTTAATTTTGTCTGTATTAGACCGTAATAGGTACTACGATGTAGGCCTTACAGACTTTGTACAGATTTTTGCTATTGCGTAATAGATACTGGTAACTATCCGCTATGTGATAAACACGTCCGTTCACTGCGAATGATCAGCAACGAATACGAGTATAAAATATAAATATAAGAGTATAAAATATAAAGTAAATTTTGATGAAGAATACAATGACCTTTTTGTCACTGCTACACTGACCACTGCCAGTCATTATTTTTGGCGCATGTATTCACAGTTTATAGTGCTTCATATTTACAAAGTTTTAATTTTGTGTAATATAAAAGGCTTCCGAAAAAACAAAGTAATATTAAAGTTTTTTGGTAGCGCGAGAACTGACCACGGGCCAAAAAACGAATATTTGAAAAGTTCGTGTTTTTTTACAACACTTCTATCTGTATGCGTATGCAAAGCATTCTAGAACTTACAGGAATCTCAGGGTTCAAGTGGTCGAAAATCACATGGCGGAAAATCAAAGTAGGCTACGACACGTTCCAGGTATTGGCCTATCTGTCCACCAAGTTTAAAGAAAAGCGGCCCAGCCGTTTGGCCGTTATGTTGGAACCAATAAACAAACAAACAATTTTTTAATATTAATATGATTGTTGTAGGTTAAATTGAATAAAAGTACGACACGTTCCAGGTATTGGTCTATCTATCCACCAAGATTCAAGAAAATCGGCCCAGCCGTTTTGGCGTGATGATGGTACCAACAAACAAACAAACTGGTCATTTCTGGGGACTAGGGTCGATAACTGGCCATTTCTCATGGGGGATCCAGCAGATTGGTATTCGGGGAACCACGGATACTAACTTCAGGTTTTAGGTTTTCGTTAGTGAGGTAATGGAAGTATTATGTATTGCGCACACAAGGACTAGGGTATATATTGTCGTTTTGTGATGTAGGAGTAATGTTAGAGTACTTCATATTGAATTAAGTCGTCTCTAGTGAAAATGGAGTGTATCGGTCCATGTTTTGATAAGTATTAGCCCCTCATGAAGATCAAGTTTTTTAACATGTGTGTCTGGAATTTAGAAATGTACTCTATTAAACCTGCAACTGTTAATAGTTTCCGTGTATTTGTTGGCAAACAGTGGTGGAGGGTACTATACAGTCGGCCCCGCCCTTTAGTCTTTCCTTACTGGGTTATATTTGACACTACAGATCGCAAATATGAAGCAATCTTAATGAAAATGGATACAGAGGCATTTCATAACCTAGTGATGATCCCAATTTGAAATGGCGCATATCGGTCTATAATTTGATATAGCCCCCATACAAAAGTCCCTTCCGGTAAGCCATATCTACGCTCTAGATGGTAAATTTTTTAACCGATCACACTGAAATTTAAATTTTTGTACTTTTTATTACAAAGAGTTTTCCAACAAGAGGTGTTGTTTTAGTATTCAAAGAAAATGCCATTTTTTGAGATAAATGATCGGATGTTTATTTCATAAAAAGAGGAAGGAATGCCACCACTAAAACTCTAAATATTGATCTGAGGCCCCATAAAGTATATACATATTCTTAATTGTCTTAAAATTCTAGAACGATTTAGCCATGTCCGTCCGTCTGTTGTAATCACGCTACAGTCTACAATAATTTAGCTAGATCACTTAAATAGATACTTCTTTTTTATTGGGGATTGAAAAGGGGCAATATCGGTTCATTTTTTTTAATATAGCTCCGTCAAATGTCCCGTCAATGTCAACAGATCGGGTTGAAAATTGGAAACTAGGGTTTACTTATACCCGGAATCCTGCACCCGAGGTCCATGTTTTCATATAGTCCCCATAGAAAGGTCCCTCTATATTTGACTTCGTAACTCCACCAAAACCTCACATTTCGACGAATTGAGGTGAAATTTGGTATAATGAGTTTATTTGTGCCAGACATGTGATCAATGTTGGAAGGTATATAAGATTCGGTATGGCTGAACTTAATCCGTCTGTACTTTTTGTAATTTAACACGTACTGATGGGTTTTTAATGATCTTGAGAAATATTGCGATAGTTGCCATGCACTTTATATATATTTCTACAACTAAACCAGTAAGGAAAGGCAGAAAGTCGGGTGGGGCCGACTATATAATACCCTACACCTCCCTAACAATGCGATAAGGGTCATTGCCATAATAATTTGGAATAATTGGTAAATGGGTAGAAACATATTATCTAATTCTGAAACGATAATCGCTAAATTAAGCAATATTCGTTACTAAAGTGAGAAACATCTTTCTGGAAAATTTTGTTTGATACCAAATCAGGAGAAACATATATAATATATATGTTTAAACCGATATATGTTGAACCGATCTTCCCTGAATACTTATTCATGTAAAAAGACCTCCTTCTGTCGAATTTCGTACTGATCGGATATAAAATACAGTCTCTACAGCTCTTACATGTCAAATCGGGGGTAACATATAAATGGGAGCTATATCTAAATCTGAACCGATTTTCTCCGAATTTGGCAGTATTCCTTCATGTAATAAGAAACCTCTTTCTGCCGAATTTCGCACTGATCGCATATAAAATACAGTTTTTACAGAGCTTACATGTCAAATCGGGGGTAACGTATATATGGGGCCTATATCTAAATCTGAACCGATTTCTTCCAAATTTAACAGTGTTCATTCATATAATAAGGAACCTCTTTCGGCCGAATTTCATACTGATCGGATATAAAATAAAGTTTTTACAGCGCTTACATATCAAATCGGGGCTAACATATATATGGGGGGCTATATCTAAATCTGAACCGATTTTAACCAATAGGAATCGTCCTTGGGCCAAAAAAAGATATGTGTAAAGTTTCGTCTAGATCGGACCATAATTGCGACCTGTACTTTGATTACAAGAATACATGCACAGACGGACAGACAGACAGACAGACGGACATAGCTAAATCAACTCAGAAAGTGATTCTAAGTCGATCGGTATAATAAACGATGGGTCTATTTCTTCTCGTTTTGGGTGTTACAAACAAATGCACAAAGTTATAATACCCTGTACCACAGTGTGGTGTAGGGTATAAATATGAATAAGATTGGCAACTCCCTTTAAGAACTCCTCATGTAAATGAACAAGTTCATACTCATAAGAAATTCCGCATAACATTTGTGCCAATCATATATAACTGTTGTAAAGACGATGCTTGGTCAAGTATGAGCAAAATTATATCACCCATTCAGACATCTCTCAGACAGAATTATATCTTCTCTGAAATTGTGTGTATACTTCCGGCGATTTATTTGACTGAGATTTGCTTATTTGTTCTTGAACACTTAACTCAATTTCAATTACACAGCCGTGTAGCCAATTGTTTCCAAAAAAATGTTTATTAAATATTTGCGTCTCACTCGAGGATGAGCCCTCGAATTCTGTTGTATCACAAACGCATCATAACCGGAAAAGAAATGGGCAAGTGATAAAATTACGAACTCAAACTAGAAAAGACGAATAAAATATTAAAAAAGAAGGACTGAAGGGGAAAGAATATATTAAATATTTCCCGGCAACAACTAAACCAACAAACGGACATTTAGTCTTTGTACAGTTTGTTTTTAGTTTTCCCCCCACATTTTACTTTACTATGACTGTTGTTGTTGTTGTAAAAGGGTAACAACTGCAAAGAAAGGGCGAAAAACGTACACATTAAATAAAGAAATTGAGGTCACTTTGTGCTGAGCAAAAAAAAGAAGGAAATAAAAAATGAGCATTTCTGCTGCGCGCTTATTTATGAACAAAAAAGAAGAAGTGAACGACAAATGAAATTAAATGAAAGAAAAAAGGCAACAAATAAATTTGTTTTCATATTTTGTTAATGTTTAAACAAAGGACTTCTTAAGCAAATAAAACAATTAGCTCTATATTTCTCGAGGGGCTGGGTAGGGGAATGAGGGAAAACCAATGCGAGCATTTCAACATACAAAGAAATCACACCCATATTTTTGCTCTCCATTGCACACATACTCGCACACACACACGTACACATGCTGGGAAATGAAAACAATTTCCTTGAGAAAGATACAATGTTTTTGTTGCTATTATTATTGTTGCCGCTCGAATTGTATTTCGAACGTTGGGTTTTTTTATGTTCAAACATTAAAGAATCATAAGAAAGCACTCACTCTCTCACCAAGTCTTGAACAACGAGAGCAATAACAAAAAAAACAAAAACAAACAAACTTAACAATATAAACTGTTGCCACTTGAACCGGACAAACACACACACACTTACGTCGGGTAACACTTAAACACGTTCACATACATTCATACACACTCACATACATAAACAACATTAAGAAATTACATATGGTTATATATATCATAGAGTGTCCCTGAATTTGATTTGTGTTTGATACCGATTAATGGCAATCATGTCTCAGACAAGATTACAACTATATTCAAGAGTATTTAGAAAAATACAGCTATTTTGCGCTGAACAGTAGATACCGAATTTTAAGTGTTTGTGTGCTGTCATGTGCTCTGTCACATCTAGAAGTGACCACTAGCTTCATTAGACTAATTCAATACCTCCTCAACAGAAGACGCATAACAACAAGTCTTGCGTCCACGAATCTAATGTATGTAAATAGAGGGACCCCACAAGGAGGAGTACTGTATCCACTAATTTGGAACCTAGCGGTGAATGGAATGCGACGTGGGAGTCACGAGCTGGTAAATTCCCCAGCGTCCTCCGAGACATCCTAGAGGCGGCTCTGAACAAATTGGCTAGATGGACCAGAATCTGCGGTTTGGGCGTTAACGCAAACGTGACAGAATTGGCTCTCTTTACTAGGAAGATAAGGTCCCACATGTGGGACCCTCCTCGGGTAAATGGAACAGAGCTGGTCTTTTATGAAAGTGCAAAATTTCTAGGTATAATACTAGATAGGACATTTTACATTCAGACTTAATGTACTGGAACTTGTAAGGAAGGCCAACGTTGCCTTATATTACTGCAGCAAAACTGCAGGGTCGCGTCGGTACACCTCCTAAAAGCATCCATTGGAAATATATATAGCAGTATCCGCCAATACTGTTGTGGTGTGGTGAACGGCAACTGAGAAACGATCCATTACAAACCAATTATCAAAGTTTAGAGAATTGCCTTTCCAGGTATTAGCGGAGCTTTAAGCACAACAGTGATCGAGGCTCTACAAGTCCTACTCCATCTACTGCAGATTGATATTTAGCCGAGAGGAGTTGCAACAAGAGCAGCACTAAGATTGAACTGTGTGTCAATGTGGAGGGCATAGGGATGTCCCGAGGAACTTCAAATCCGATGAAGCTAGGAAAGGAACGACATTAAATATTCTCGAAAAAAAATTTCATATATTGAAAAATTTCATTCATATTCATATTTTATATATTTCATATCCATATGCAAGCTTTGACTTAGGCAAGAGGCAATAAGGCAGTCCAATAGAAGATGGACTGTAATCGACACATGTAGCTAGACAAATCTGGGCAATATACGTACTGAGAAGTTACAAATGTTTCCGCGCTCTAGAGAGAAAAAACTTTCTACGTAAGCGCCAGTTCTAACGGGACACCGCCGGATTGGCGAACACGCCAGAAGGTTGGGGATTGACTCCTATGGCTTCTGTTGAAGCTGCCGAGAAAAATAAGACGTGGAGAACATTGAGCACATGTTTGGGTACTGCCCCGTTTTGAGTAAACGACTCACAGTGGGAAGAATTAAAAAAGGAAATAGAAGAGGTATTAGAGAACTTAAGTTTTAAGTTTGGCCAACTGGCCTACATACAAGTGCAGAGTTGTATGGCCGGAAAGTTGGCCAAACATGTCTTTTTCATCTGGCTCAAAAAAAATGTGTGTGCTTTCCATTAACCGAGGTATACATAAGGCTTTTTACGCCTAAGAGTTTGCTCATGTAATGGAAATTTGCATTTTTAATTTTTTCCCCGGACCTGTCCTAGCATTTTGTGAATATGGGATCAGAATATGCACAGATTTTTCGTACGTCAACTTTTCTGAATTGGCAACAAAATTTGCTATATGACGAAAAAAATCCATCCGATATACCCAAAAAGGCAAAAGTTACATTGAAGTAGTTATATTTTCAAAAAAAAAACTAATTTTCATTTTTTTGGGAAGAAAGTGAATTTATTTATTTATTTATTTATTTATTTATATGAATTACAATACAAAGTAAATTTATATTCTAATTGTACGGTCCAAGGAAAAGCCGGTGTTACAAAGACCATATGGCTAGATTTTGCAGCGACAGACCAGAGCCTCTGGTGGGAATCGAACCCACGACCCCCAAACTCATAGGCGAGCACGCTACCAACTCACCTACTGGGGCGCTCAAGAAAGTGAATGTTTTGAGGTAATAGAAGAAGTTTTTTAATAAAATTATACCATAGTATACTCATCTCAAAATAAACTTTCTAGAGAACGTTTCCGATGAATGAACCAGTCAAAAATATTAAAAATTGTCAAGCTTCTCAAATTTACACAATTTTTAACACAAATTTCAAAAGTAAGCCACATTTTCTCCAATCGTAAAGCTAGAATACTTGTTCGGGTTTGATCTCTTCAATGGCAACATCGATTTCATGTTTCAATGCTTCAATTTTCTCTGGATGCTTTGCGTAATATTTCTCCTTAATGGCTACCCCCCGAAAATAATCCACAGCGCTCATATCTCAAGTCAAAGAAATCGGTAGCTCAAATTTAACATTTTAAATGGCCCACACTATAGTTCAAAAAAATATTGTTTTCGGGCGACTACATTTAATAAATGTTTTTTTTTTTAAATGTAACACGTTATTCTATCACGCTGAAATTTTCAGAGTTTGTTTAGAATCGATTAAGGAATATGCCTGTATTTTTTCTGAATTTTTAGGTTGGTGTTTTCATCGTAGAAAACACAAAAAAGGTTAAAAAAATGGTCGGAAACGGTCAATAGCCAAGACCGCCTAAGCCTTCGTTCATTCAATTCTGCCCACGCGTTTTCTGACTACAAAATTTTCATTTTAAATTTTGTCTTGAGTTTCTTTTGAAAAAATTATCTGTTTTTTTCGTCTTCTACAAACCAAATATTTTATAGAGTTGGGTTATCCTACAAAGATTCAACGAAATCGGTGATGGTGACGTTAAAAAGGTGTTCGATTTTAGATGTAAGGTATAGGATGTTGGAGATATAGAGGAAAATAAAAAATAAGTCAGAAAGTTCAGTCCTAATAATCCCCTCACCTTCCGGCCCAACTACTTATATATAAGCATTACACTGGAAAAAATTTTAAGTATTTGAATGCACTGGTATTCAAGTTATAAACAGTTAACTTTTTGTGCAAAATTGTCCATTTGAGTGGGAGGTATCAAAAGGGTTTGGCGACTTCGCCTTTTCTTGACGTATGAGCGACTAACAGGCTAATACTATGTGTGTAATTTCAGGAGATGTGAGTGTGTAGTATATAAGTTATTAAAGAATCAATATTTCTCTAAAAGTTAACCCTTCGTGGGGGAGTTACTAGAAGGAGTTGACCAATATGGCCCATCTTCGAACTTAGCCGGAGATAGAGAAAAATATTACTGCGTAGAAAATTTAAAGTCAATATGGTAATCCTTTGGAGAGGTATCGTGCGCACCGGCCAGCAGACAGACACACACAGACAGACAGACAGACAGACAGACGGACGGACGGACATTGCTCAAACAACTTAAAATGACCCAAAACGGATTTCCTTCGAACATACTTTGGGTCTTAGGTCATTCGTTCGATGTGTTGCACCTTTGGCTCGTAGCAAATGATATATACCCTCCTCTCGAAGGTGAGGGGATAAAGAAAGTATAACATATTTCCGTTCTAAAGGAAACTTCCTGGATAAAGTTGTCGAGTAAAGAATGGGTCAACAGTTTGTATTAAGTGCGTTTCCCCGCGTTTGCAAATTCGACCATTTTTTACGAAAATTTTAAATCTTGGCAAATTTTTCGACAATGGCAAAGCTAGAATATGAATATATATTCATGTATTACACGATAAACTGCAAAGAATGGAATTTTGAGATCGATTTTTATTAAAACCGATTTTAGGAAAAACTAAAAAAGTCCGTTTTTGGGGATTTTCGCATTTATTTTGGGATTTTCCTTTTTTATAAACAAATAATAAGCCTTGTTCGAATTAATCTCTCTAGCTATATATTTGGTTTATACATATATCGAACTCGGTTTTAGTTTATCTAAGCTCCTAGTCCCTTTTTAGACCATCATAAACCTAAAATTTAGATAACATTTGCATTTCCTATATCTATTTGTCCAAATGATTTATTGCTGTTTATTTCTCGGGACACCCTTGTGTTTCATTTGTATTTGTGCATACAAATTAATATGTTTTCATATTACACAAGAAAAGCACTTAGGTACACATGTTGCCTCCAAGAACCGAAACAAAATCGAACAAAGTGTTTTATGTTCTGTATTTATCGTCAATAATTGTTTTACTCACATTCAATTAAGAAGGTTTAATAATTATTCTGTATACTAGATAGGGTCATAAAAAAAAGTTGCGTTTTTCACCCCCTAGATTTGAAGATTATTCGAAGACAATTTCAGAAAAAAAAATTCATATTTTTTGTTGCACCCTACATACCGCCCTTTTAGTTTTCTTTATCCTGTGTTGCTATTTGAAGTCCGATAGTAATAGGATGCATATCGTTGTTCACGTTTTGGAAAGGGCTATATTTCGTCCACTGGCCATTTTTGACTCCGAGGTCAAATTCGATAATTGACCTCTGTTATATCTTTTTCTACCCCCTTATTTGGACTTATTTTGAAACGACAATGAAGGCATTTAAAAATAATTAAACTTTCGTCTTTAAAGTACTCAGTTTTATTCATAAACAAAAAAGTTACATAGGGTTCAAAATTGTAAAATATATGCTGAGGTCAAATTCGACTAGTTTCTTTTGGTCTCGTTTCTGTCTCACTCTCTCTCGCAGACACATGAATAACCCAATGCCACAAACACACAACGACTATGGCGGTTCTTTACAGCATCAACAAATTAAATTTGCGGGATTCTCTAACAAATTTTGAATCTTTTTTAAGGAAGAATTTAAGAATACATTCACTTTGTTTTCCCATTCACCCTAAACTCCACCAAAATAGTATTTTTTCCATTAATTCCTGAT
Source organism: Eudasyphora cyanicolor (assembly GCA_963930755.1). Classification (NCBI taxonomy): domain Eukaryota; kingdom Metazoa; phylum Arthropoda; class Insecta; order Diptera; family Muscidae; genus Eudasyphora; species Eudasyphora cyanicolor. The sequence goes on along the minus strand of OZ005737.1, from coordinate 231,435,929 downwards.
TTAATCTAGTATGATCTTTTAGTATGATACGTCGATGATCATCTCTTGACAGTGCCAACACTTCTTCCTTACTTCAGTTTTGAATCCGAAGTAAATATTTACTAGTGACTTCAGTTATTTGATTTTCAACCCCCGTATTCATTCATGTGTGTGTGGGTTATTCATGTGTGTGTGAGAGGGAGACAGAAAACGAGGTCAAAAGAAACTGGTCGAATTTGACTCCAGCATATATTTTACAATTTTAAACCCTATGTAACTTTTTTGTTTATGAATAAAACTGAGTACTTTAAAGACAAAAGTTTAATTATTTTTAATTGCCTTTATTATCGTTTCAAAATAAGTCCAAATAAGGCGGGTAGAAAACGAGATAACAGAGGTCAATTATCGAATTTGACCTCAGAGTCAAAAATGGCCAGTGGACGAAATATAGTCCTTTCCAAAACGTGAACAGCGGTATACATCTCGTTACGATCGGAATTCAAATAGCAACACAGGATAATGAAAACTAAAAGGGCGGTATGTAGGGTGCACCAAAAAAATTAAAATTTTTTTTCTGAAATTGTCTTTGAATAATCTTCAAATCAAGGGGTTGACAAACGCAACTTTTTTTTCTTGGTTGGGCATCGACCCTATCTACTGTATACTGTTTTCCTTGACTTTTTATTCTTTTTCGATAAATACGACAGTTGTGGATTTGTCGACAAATCGTCGAAAGATTTTTCCGTCTGTCTGTATATTCTTATATCTATCACTTATTACCATTACTTTAATGGAGGCGGGTATACATATCGATAGCTTCATTCCAACATATGCTAAGTCGACTTAGTATGTCTTTAGGGACATCGCATTTTTAAAATCTAAATTTTCCTAATTATATTCATTAAAATTTGTGTCCGTCAACAAAATCTATACACAAAACGGAGGACGTCATATGATTATCATTATAAAGTAATCCCACAAAAAATTTAAAACATTCATAAAACTTTGTTCGCGTCTCCTTAAAAACTTCCTTTCACGACTTAACATACTTTGAAATGGAGGTGTCGGCATATCATTTGCTATGGCCCAAAAGTATGTTTGGCGGAAATCCGTTTTAGGACATTTTAATTCATTTAAGTTTGTCCCTCCGTCTGCCTGGGGAGCATGATAACTCTCGAACGGAGCAACCGATTGGCTTCAATCGTTAATGGTAATATTTTTTCTTTCTCCGGCTAAGTTGAAAGATGGATTGTATTGGCCCACTACTTCTATGTGGTATATATATAGATGTCCTGTGATTCTAGGTACCCCTATCATATGCAACAATTATTTGGTTTTTTACCCACCTCTTCTGAACTTCTGAATCATTAGATATCAATAACACAATCATATCTAGTTTTGTGCACGGTTAACTTAACATTTAGTATTATTGTTATGGGTTTTTTTATATTGCTTTCTTTTTTCGATTTTTTCTTATTCCCTTCAGTGTATGTGCATTTTTGCAACAATTTCATTAATTCTCTTTGTAAATTAATACGTGACCTTTGCACTATATGAGCCAGAACAAATAATTGTTTTCTATGATTTTCCATGTTTTTATTCTTTTGCTCGCTCCTTCTTATAATGCCAATTGGCTGCTGGATAGTCCGTCCGTCCGTCCGTCGGTCTGTCTGTCCGTCCGTCTAATGGATGGGGCGTTTGTTTGGTCGTTTTCTGCTCTGTTTGTATTCATTAGCAGAGAATTGAAACGCCATGAGGCGTTTATAGTTGATTTCGATCCTTTTGTCTAGGTCTCAGTTGGAAGTGATGGTGATTGTCATTGTTAAGAACAAAGACAAACAAAAGCTGGTGCCATTTCATCCCAATTAAAGTTGTGAGAAATCAGACGATTCGTTTTTTTCGCTTTTCGAGCAGAGCGAATATTTGTTGACATCGTAACCTAGATTTTAAAATGAAAAAACAAACAGCGGTATCGCTTTGACTCGAGAAATTATTAAAAATTTTAAATATGGAGCAATAACTAAGAGAAGGAATGAATATTGAAATCTTTACCGAAGAACGGGGTTTTTAAGGAAAAATAATAAATAGGTTTTACATTTAAATATTGAAGGGGTAACCTACGACACTAAGCTTCCGAATTTGAAAAAATCGAAATAGATTTTGAGCATCTGTGCTAACAAGTCTAGCATAGCATTCAGTCGTTGCCGCCCGACTTTATTCATTCTGCACTAGTTAAGTAACTAAATCAATTTAAGCTATTGAAAATATTATTCTGCAATTACAATGATTCCAGAAATAATTCTATTTTTTTAGTATTGTTCATTATTGATAACCCGTCTATTTCAAAGCTCATTCCAGACTTAGATTGTTAATTTTCTTATGAATAAGCAAATAACTTTCTCAACATTTCTGAACAAAATTAATATTAGTAGAAAAATTGAAGAAAACACTAGTAACAGCGTTAAGTTAGGCCATGCCGAATCGTATATACCCTCCACCATGGATTGCATTAAATTTTATTACTGGAAAAAATCTTTGAATATGCAGAAAATCATGAAACTATCCTTTTTGTTGAAGTAAATTATTAAAAAAACGAACGTTGCAATTTTTAGGCCGCAAATTTTTTAGCCCTACTCTTCACCTGAAAACTGTGGTATTTATGGCTTAAAATAGCTTTTTTGAGAGCTACATCTACACGGGGACTAGAACAAAATAAACATATATTTGTATAAATTTTATTGAGATGAATTATTGCCAAAATACAAAACAAACTTCAAAGTTTCTGCAAAATTTCTTAGAAAAAATGGAGTTCATGGCTTAAATAAGCCTTTTTGGGAGCGACAGCTATAGGTGGACTATAACAAAAGATGAACTGATTTACATTTTTACTGCGATACATTCTTGTCTTTATTAAATACAAACTGCAAAGATTCAGTTAAAATGCTTAGAAAATATAGTATTAATGGCTTAAACACGTATATTTTGGAGCGACCTCTATAGGGTGACTACAACAAAATATGAACCGATTTGTAACATTTTTGCTGTGATGAATTCTTGTCCAAATTGAATACAAACTGCAAATTTTCTGCTAAATTGCTTTAAATATGTGTTATCTATGGCCCAAAAACCGTATTTTGGAGCGACCTTTATAGGGGAGCTATATGAAAACATTGACCGATACGGCTCATTTGCAATCCCAAACAACCTGCAACTATAACAAACATATCTACCAAATTTGATTAACCTAGCTGTATTATTACGGACTATAGCGTGATTACAACAGAGGGACGGACGAAAAGCAATCTCAACCCTTTGTGTACATTTAAACTTAACAAGTAAAAGCGTTAAGTTCAGCCATGCCGAATCTTATATACCCTCCACCATTGATAGCATGTGACCTCACAAAATAACTCAAACCTAAAGAAAATTGCACTGAAAAACAAAAAAAAAATTTGTAGAAAAACAGTAGGAATCACAACAAGTTATATGCTATATCTAAATGGGAGCTATATCTAAATATGGGCCGATATCGCCCATTTTCAATACCAAGTTACCTGCAGCTATAAGAAGTATCTATACCAAATTTCAGCCACCTAGCTCAAGTATTATAGATTGTAGCGCGATTTCAACAGACGGACATGGCTAAATCGTCTTAGAATTTTACAACGATTAAGAATATATACTCGTATGCTTTATGGAGTCTCAGACCAATATTTAGAGGTGTTACAAATGGAGTGACGAAATGAAAATACCCCCCATCCTATGGTGGAGGGTATACAAATATTCTATGTCACTAGTAATAGTAACAATTATCATTATCTCTAAAATTTATGACAAAATTGTGCTACTCAAATACCTAATAATAAAAGAACAATATTGATTTGCTTGGTTTGACAAAAACTTTCTTATTTTTTTCTTTGGTCTTTCATAAATAAACAATTATTTGACATAAATTATTCATTGATTTTTTACACGATTTCATTTAATAACATTTCTTTCTCTAAATTGCCATTTTTTGTTCATCATTTTCTTTACTTTTGCCTGCTGTTATCATTGCTGAAGAGCAGCAATTTGCTGTGAAATTCCCAGCATTTCAGTTTGATTTATTTACTCTTGGAAATTTTATAGGGTTTATTGGCCTTTGAGTTGTCATCTCGTTGTCGTGGGTTTGTTTTTCTGGTATGGGGGAGGATATTCCGAACCAATAGATGGGATACTACTATTTGACTAATCTAGTTTGTAATGAAGTGAAAAATTTACTCTTTTTCTATAGAAAGTTAATTTCCACACTGCGAGTATTTTAATAGCCTCCGCATAGGATGGCGGTACACTAACATTGTCATTTCGTAGGCAACACCTTGAAATATTGATCTGCGACCCAGTAAGGTATATACATTCTTGATAGTCCTGAAATTCGAAGACAGTCCGTTATAATACAGCTAGCTTGATCAAATTTGGTAGAAATACATTTTTAGTTGCAGGTCGTTTGGGATTGCAAATGGGCCATAGCGGTCAATGTTTTGATAAGCTCACCTATAAAGTTCGCTCCAAAATATGGTTTATTATTCATATTAACAAGATCTTTAAAGCAATTTAGGTGAAACTTTACAGTTTGTATTTCATTGTGGCAAGAATTCATCACAGTAAAAATTTTACAAATCGGTTCATATTTCCGTATAATCACCCCATAGAGGTCGCCCCAAAATTCGCTTATTTAAGCCAGAAATAATACATTTTCTGGGGATTTTAACTGAATCATTGCAGTTTGTATTCGATTTGGAAAGAATTCATCACAGTAACATTTTTTTTAAATCAGTACATATTTTGTTATATTGATGTCGCTCCCAGAGAGACTTGTTTAAGCCATAAATGCTTTGCAGTTTGTATTCTATTTTGGCAAGAATTCATCTCTCAGATATGCTAATTTAAGCCATAAATACCAAATTTCAGATGAAGAGTTTATCTAAAGAATTTAAAGCCTAAAATTAGGGTAACAATTTCAGCTTTTGCTATTTAATAATTTGCTTAAACAAAGAGCGTCGTTCCATGATTTTCTACATATCCAAAGATTTTTCCGGTAATAAGATTGAATGCAATACATGGTGGAGCTTATATAGGAATCTGTATGGTCAAACTGAACGCTTTTACTTGTTATAACCTCACTTTAGTGGAGTATGTTATTTACGAAACTACAAAGAAAGTTCCTTGATCCTAGAATGAGCAGTGCATAGTTGTAAGAAAATCGATCTAGTCTTAGATTTTTTTAGATTATGTTTGCTTGTCTCGATTTTGCGTATTAGCGTTGGAGAAGAATCATTTTCCTACCGACCTTCGTTAAATTTGATGGCGAGACGAATGAGCACCAGAGTCATTCCATTCCAAACGGCACGATTTTTAACATGACTAGCTTTGTTTCGAAAGTTTGTGTAATTATAAAAGGTTTTCCAACAAGAGGTGTTATTTTGGTATTGAAAGAAAATTCCATTTTTGAGATAAATGATTGGATGTTTATTTCATAATAAAGAGGAGAGGGGTATGCCGTTAATAATGAAAAACAGCATCAGCCAAATGGCCACCACGACCACGCTTACATGATCATATCCGTTTCATGATATTTTCCATAACCAAATCGCAAAGTGGCTGCCCTATGTCCTCGATAGCCTCACGAATTCTATCTTTGAAATCTTGAATCGACGCTGGGCTGTTGGCGTAGACCTTATCTTTCACGTGGCCTCATAGGAATAAGTCGCAAGGTGTTAAATCACAAGATGTCGGTGGCCAATTGTGATCACCTGTGGATGGAGAGGCTTCTCAGCAATAAATCTTGGGTTTTCCGAGCCCCAGATGCGACAATTTTCCTTGTTGACGTAGCCACCGAGGTGGAAATGGGCCTCATCAGCCAATGATTTTCAATTTCAATGCGTTGTTGAATCGTGTATCGTTCCACTTCATGACTTTGTGCATTTGTTTGTAACACCCAAAAGGAGAAGAGATAGATCCATTGTTTATTATACCGATCGACGTGTAATCACTTTCTGAGTCGATTTAGCTATGTCCGTCTGTCTGTCCGTCTGTCTGTAGATGTATTCTTGTAATCGAAGTACAGGTCGCAATTATGGCCCGATCTTGACGAAGCTTTACACATATATTTTTTTTGGCCCAAGTACGATCCCTATTTAATTTGGTTAAAATCGGTTTAGATTTGGATGTTAGCCCCGATTTGACATGTAAGCGCTGTAAAAACTTTATTTTATATCCGATCAGTATGAAATTCAGCAGAAAGAGGTCTCTTATTACATGAATGAACACTGTTAAATTTGGAAGAAATCGGTTCAGATTTAGAAATAGCCCACATATATACGTTACCCTCGATTTCACATGTAAGCGCCGTAAAAAATTTATTTTATAACCGATCAGTGCAAAATTCGGCAGAAAGGGGTTTCTTATTATATGAAGGAATATTGCCAAATTCGAAGAAAATCGGTTCAGATTTAGATATAGCCCCCATATATATGTTACCCCCGATTTTACATGTAAGCACTGTAAAAAGTGTATTTTTAATCCGAAATTCGACAGAAAGAGGTTTCTTATTACATAAATTAATACTGCCAAATTTGAAGGAAATCGGTTGAGATTTAGATATAGCCCACATATATATGTTACCCCCGATTTGACATGTAAGCGCTGTAGAAACTGTATTTTATATCCGCTCAGTAAAAAAATTGGCAGAAAGAGGTTTCTCATTACGTGAATTAACACTGCCAAATTTGTGGGAAATCGGTTCAGATTTAGATATAGCTCCCATATATATGTTACCACCGATTTGACATGTAAGCGCTGTAGAGACTGTATTTTATATCAAAATCAGTACGAAATTCTACAGAAAGAGGTGTTTTTACATGAATGAGTATTCAGGGAAAATCGGTTCAGATTTATATATCACCTCCATATATATGTTCCTCCTGATTTTGTATCAACGCGCTATAGAAATTGTACTTTACTTCCGATCATTAATATTTTCCGGACAGATGTTTCTCAATTTAGGAACGAAATTGCTTAATTTAGCGATTATCGGTTCAGAATTAGATAATATGTTCCTGCCTACTTACCAATTATTCCAAATTATTATCGCAATGACCTTTATCGCATTGTTGGGGAGGTGTAGGGTATTATATAGTCGGCCCCGCTATGATTTTATTGAAATTTTAAAGTTATGTTCTTAGACGTCTTTTTTAGCGACTGTGTGAGTTTGAAATTGGTGAAATTATGGTATCTTATTTTTAAAGTTTTTTATCAAAACAACATCTGAAAAAGCAGTCAAGGTTTCTGTCAATCTATACAAAATTATGCCACATTTTTTTGGCGGCAGAAGATTTGGCGGTCGTTTTGGGTATATAGGATAATACAGATCTCAGGCTATAATTTAGTTTTATTGAATTAGAATTATAAACCGCGATATACGATAATGGAGAGGTTACCCATACCCGTATTTGAGCAGAACTCGAGAACAATGGATCTCAATTGTTTCGGTATAGTTTTAAAAATTTGGAAATTGTATGGGCTTAAACTTTTTCTAATTCGAATATGTATCGAAATATGGTGAAAAATTATATTTTTATTTAATTTCTAAATAAATAGCAAAATCCAAATTTATTTTATTTTTATAATTTTGTCGTAAAGTTTGAACGACCATGAATAAAATGAGCCTATTCCGTGAGTATATCGCTGAATAATTTAAAAAGTTGTACGTAATTTAGCCAACCTTCTCATTCCTTTCACTTAGCTGTTGCGCACGATTAATGGTTTTGAGGGTTCTTTCTAAACTATGCAACGATTTTCTTCCGAATTGACTCATTTTATTCAAGGTCGTTCAAGCCAGGGCTGCGGAGTCGAGCCAAAACTACTCGACTCCGACTCCGGGAGTCGAGTTTTAAAATGGTTCGACTCCGACTACGATTCCATCCGACTCCGACAGTTGAATAACATAAATTTCTGAAATTATATTTCTACTAAAACGTGAATTTATTTTATTGAAAATAAGATAGCTTTGTTAAAAAAACACAAACCAGTAGGTATTAAATACCAGTAATTAAATTATTATTTATTTATCGACGCCTGACTTGCAAATAATATGACAATTCTATCTATCTAATGAAATCATGATAAAATTTTCTACAATCACTGCCTCTGGTTTATTACCCTTATACCGCAATTTTTGCAAATTATGTTCGCTTCAGGTATCCAGTTTCTTCGTTACTTTTTGTAGTCTACGCAACACTATGGTACAGGTGGTTATAACTTTGATAGACACACCTCTGCGACTCAGAATCACTAGCAGTCCGTCTGTCTGTCCATCTTTAGTTGTTCGTTGAGTTCAGGTGAAAATTTCACTCCGATACTGCTGACGTTTGGCAATAATAACTCTTTCACAACAGGGAAGAAACCTATTGCAATTGGTCAAAATCGGTTCAGATCGATATTGCCCCAGATATAAAAGTTTCGTTAGATTTGGCCTTGTAGCGCTATGGGAGCTGTATTCCACATTCAATTATTTTGAAATTTAGTAGGGTAGAGTTTATTTATGCAGGAACGCACATTGTCGAATTTGAACAAATTCAGTTTAGATTTATTTTTATAATTATTATTTATATTTCATATTTATATTTGCTATATCTGAGCTTATTATGCTTTAACAAGGTGGTTTACGATATGTATGTACAGGGTCTCCCATATTCGACGGACCCATCTGGCAACGCTATAACTTTTGACAGAGATGTCAGATCGCTTAATGACATACCGCGTTTGAAGCGTCAGTCCAAGCAGATTTTTACCATGGAACAATACACGCCACGCGAGCGCTCTGAAATAGTTGAAATTTACATTCAACAGAAGAAGTGAAGTCAACGTGCTTTTAAAATATTAAAAAATGTGAGAAGTGCGCCTTCTAAGAACACCATTAAGCGTTTATACGAACAATTTTCGACTAATCCGAAGAGGCCAAATAAAAGTCGACCAAGGCGATCGGCCGAGAATATCGCTGCCGTACGAGCCAGTGTTGAGAGGTCCCCAAGAACATCCCAAAACGCCGTTCTCAGCAGTTGGGCATGGCTCGGTCCACTTTACAACGGATTATTCGCGTTGATTTGCATTTGTTCCCGTACAAAATTCAATTGACGCAAAGATTGTTGCCTGCGGACAAGCCTCGTCGATTGGAATGGGCCCAACGAGTCCGTGGGTCCGTCGAATATGGGCAACCCTGTATATGTAGTTTGCTTCGCAAGTCATTGGTATTTTGTTACTGGTTTTGTACTCGTTTAGGAATAGTGTATAGTCTTGCAAAATTCTTATTTTGTTAGCAGCATATTCGTCTTGCTAAATTGCTCACATATATAAACAGAACTTTCCTAAAACTTTATTTACATAAAAAGTCCATTATTTGGTTGATTTTATAGATATTTTGGATATACAAAAATATTTGGTTAAAAGCTTCAAATGTTTTATCCTTCTTTTGTACCAGAATTGTTTTCCCAAAAATTCTATCGCATAAATGGTACATTTTGCACAATCCATCTCGGAGTCGACCATAACTTTTCGACTCCGGACTCCGACTCCGACTTCGACTCCGGGCAAATATCCCAGACTCCGACTCCAAGACTCGGACTCCAAGACTCCGACTCCACAGCCCTGGTTCAAGCTATACGATAAAATTATAAAAATAAAACAATTTGCATTTTGCTATGCTTTTATAACAAATTTATTCAGAAATTATTAAACAAATATAAAAAAAATATAATTTTATGCCAAAATTTTACACATATATTCGAAACCGTACAACAGATGAAAAAGTTAAAGGACTTACAATTTCCAATTTTTATACTCTCCACCGTAGGATGGGGGTATATTCATTTTGTCACTCCGTTTGTAACTCCTCTAAATATTGATCTGAGACCCCATAAAGTATATATATTCTTAATCGTCGTAAAATTCTAAGACGATTTAGCCAAGTCCGTCCGTCCGTCCCTCCGTCTGTCCCTCCGTCTGTCCATCCGTCCGTCCGTTCCTCCGTCTGTCCGTCCGTCCGTCCGTCCGCCCGTCCGTCCGTCTGTGGTAATCACGCTACAGTCCGCAATAATAGAGCTAGGTTGATCATGTTTGGTACAAATACTTCTTATAGTTGCAGGTTGTTTGGGATTGCAAATGGGCCATATCGGTCCATATTTAGATATAGCTCCCATATATAGCATCTAACTTGTTGTGATTACTACTGTTCTCATCTACTATATTTTGTGTCTTTTCTGTGTTATTTTCTTTAGGTTTGAGTTATTTTGTGAGGTCACATGTTATCCATGTTGGAGGGTATATAAGATTCGGCATGGCCGAACTTAACACTGTTACTTGTTTGTGTTTTCGGTGTTATTATACCCTCCACCATAGGATGGGGGGTATATTCATTTTGTCACTCCGTTTGTAACACCTCTAAATATTGATCTGAGACCTCATAAAGTATATATATTCCTAATCGTCGTAAAATTCTAGGACGATTTAGCCATGTCCGTCTGTCCGTCTGTGGTAATCACGCTACAGTCCGCAATAATAGAGCTAGGTTGATCAAATTTGGTACAAATACTTCTTATAGTTGCAGGGTGTTTGGGATTGCAAATGGGCCATATCGGTCCATATTTAGATAGAGCTCCCATATATAGCATCTAACTTGTTGTGATTCCTACTGTTCTCATCTACTATATTTTTTGTTTTTTCGGTGTTATTTTCTTTAGGTTTGAGTTATGTTGTGAGGTCACATGCTATCCATGGTGGAGGGTATATAAGATTCGGCATGGCCGAACTTAGCGCTTTTACTTGTTTAAAACTATGCCTAAACAATTGACATCCATTGTTCTTGAGTTGTACTAAAATATGTGGAGTAACCTCACCATTTTGGCATATCGCGGTTTATAACCAGAACTAGAGCTAATTCAATAACATTAATTTATAGTCTGAGATCTGTATTATCCTATATACCCAAATCGACCGCCAAATCTTCAGCCGCAAAAAAATGTTGCCTATTTGATATAGATTAGCAGAAATTTCGATGGCTTTTTTAGAAGTTGTTTTGATAAAAAACCTGATAAATCGCATGACTCACCACTGAATTTAATGATTATTGGATTATATTAAGATAGCGACCATATGAATCTACCAATTTTGCATTTATTGTTTATACGTAGACGTCTGCACTGCGTACCACATTACAAAAAGGAGTGTCTTGATACTGAAGACATCCAAAGCTCTCAATGACTCCTGAAAATATTGTCTATGTTTGCTATATTGTCTCAGAAATCGGGACGAAAGAATGAAATCGAAGTTGACCTCAATCCTTTTTAAATTTTACTTAGAGAAGACCTTCTTAAATTTTTAAAATATTCCTTGACATTGATAGTATACAATTAACAAACATTCCTTTTTCTTTTTTCAAAGCTAAAATAACAAAAATATGGTTTCTCAGATTCTGATAAAGTAGGTTATGCAAATAACAAAAAACAAAGTTTTCTTTGTACGAGTATAAAAAAATCTTTCATAATATACTGTTAATTAACTAATGTTTTTTTCTGAGTCTTGCCTTAAATAAACAATTGACATTAATTATTCACTGATTTTTTTACACGATTTCATTTAATGTTGTTTTTTCCCTAAATTGTCATTTTTTGTTCAATATTTTATTTACATTTGTCTGCTATGAAGAGTAGTAGTATTGGGGCCAGCATTTTGCTGTGAAATTCCTAGAATTTCAGTTTTATTTATTTACTCTTGGCAGTTGGCTAGGGTTTATTGGCCTTTGGGTTGTCGTCTCGCTGTTGAGGGTTGTTGCGGGAAAAAGGCTATGGCAGGTGTGGGCGGGAGAAAATTCCAAACCAATTAAGGGGGAATATTCGTATTGTTTGACAAATCCAGTTTTAAACGAAATGAAAAGTGGACTCTCTTCCGATTTTAAATTTATTTGCTGCACTATTTTTTTAAGTTTTCAAAGGAAATACGAGTATATTGGGTCTGATGGATTTAGTTGTATAGTCTGAGGATGTATAAGTCTCACTTAATTGAGCGGGGTATATCGGAAAGTGTAACACATCATTGTATAATATGCTTGCAGAAATCCCTTTAGAACTTTTTATGTATTCCCTATATACTAGATGTCGTTCACAGATATGCTTATTTAAGGCAGAAATACAATATTTTCTAGACAATGGGTATTAATTCCCGTCCTCCCCATTTTTAAAGGTGTTTTTACGGATTGTTAAAATGGAGTCAAAAACTACCCTTATATGTGGGAGTTAGCTCTGAAACTATTGATCAGAATGAAAACTAGTATAGGCGGCGGTTAAAGGTAATGTACGACAAAATTGAAAAAAGCACCCTAGAAATGTATTCCAATTAGTTGTTTTCGGGATATTTCGAAAATTTTGCGATTTTGAAGCTCTGGATGCTGTTTTATGAAACCAATTTTTTTGCATTTTTTTTCTCCTAGTTTATATCTACCGTAGGATAGATATAGACGTGGAAAGATAACATGTTCCCAGAAAAAATGCTCAAAACCAAATTTCAGCCAATATATTCAAGCTACAATAAAATGGAGCTTAACCAAAAAAACCCAAATGGCAATTTCTTAATTTCAATAAGCACTTTTTATGTGTTGCTCTGTGTAATACTGGCAAAAATCTCGTTTTCACTTCAAAGTGTTCCCAAAAATTTTGTAATTCAAATTTCGAACAGCTTTACCTGCCGATAAAGAAACAAATGTATTATTTTTATTTCAGGTGATCCGGTATCGAGTTATAAGGGGCACCGTATTTCTAATTTATTCCGGAGACGCTTCCGAATAATTGCCATGTTTTGTAATATGTATCCCCTCAACTTACATGGAGGAGGGTATACGAAACAAAAGAGTAATACGATTTAGCCATTTTAAGTCATTTGAGAAATGTCCCTCCTTCCTTCTTTCTCGAATCTTATGTAATTTTACACATAGTATTAGCCTAATAGTCGCTACCACCTTGAGAAAACGATTTTTTCACGCCCCTTTTTGTACCTCCTACACAAATGGTCCATTTTGACATATGATTGATTTGATTGCAATTGTTCATAGGTAAGGGGGAGAAGCATGGACGACTGTTTCGCGAGAAAAAAATCTACTTCCCTTTATTTCCATCCTTGGGCTGAAGCGTGTGTTCTAAAGTCTTCCACTTCAAAATCGCCACCGAGATAACTATCTTATCTGATTTCCCTACAAACTTTGTGGTCAAATATCGCGAAATCAAGAGCTAACCTAGAAAAACGGCTAATACCACTAGTTTCAGCATGGTCGAAATATGTACATGCACAAGGCCACTTTTTCTATTGCATTTTCCATTGTCCATTTCGAGCACAGTTTTATTTTATTACACTGTCCAAGAAATTAAGACTTTTTCATTGGAACAGAATAGCGACCCTATAATTCTGAAAGGAAATGTTGAGTAGATCATTTTTGTAGAACAAACTTATGGTCCAACTGGTCTGACTTTTTTACAGTGGGTTTAATGTATCATTTTTTGGTCGAAGGGAGCATTACACTAAATGAAAAAAAGTAATGTAAGATAATATCTGAGAGATTTCTTATTATCAGAGTTAAATAGCGGAATTTCATGGGGACCATTTTTGTGGAAGATCCTAAACCTCCAGCTCCCCTCTTAATGGGTCAATTTGGAGCTTTTTTCGAAAATATAATAAAAAATCTTTCAAAAAGGATATTTAAGGAATAAAATGTTCTATTTTGTAACGCCTAATAGGAGAAGAGATAGACCACTTGTTTATTATACCGATCGACATAGAATCACTTTTTGAGTCGATTTAGCCAGAATTATAGAGTCGCTCTTCTGCTCCAATTGCCCTCATTGAAAATCCCTTCTTAAATCTTAATATTGATAATATAAAATTAACAAACAATCTATTTCGGTCCAACCTTGAAAAACGAAAAAATATTATCTCTCCTAAAATTCATGACAAAATTATGCTACTCAAATAATAATAAAGGAACAAAGTTCTTTTGCTTGGTCTGGCAAAAACTTTCATAATTTTTTTTGTTGGTATTTCATAAATGAACAATTATTCATTGAATTTTTACACGATTTCATTTAATGACATTTCTTTTTCTACATTGAAATTTTTTGTTCAGCATTTTCTTTACTTCTGTCTGCTGTTATTATTGCTGAAGAGCAGCAATTTGCTGTGAAATTCCAAGCACAGTTTGATTTATTTACACTTTAAAATTTTCTAGGGTTGGTTGGTTTTCGAGATGTCTTCTCATTGCTAAGAGTTTGTTTGTATATTATGGGGGATAAAATTCCAAACCAATAGATGGTATATTATTGTTTGACTAATCTAGTTTGTAACGAAGTGAAAAATTTACTCTTTTCGATTCAAAGATAACACTGTGATAATCCAAAAATGTAACAGATAGGAGACTCTATGGATATACCTATTTCGAGTACACTACGAGTATTTGAATAGCCTAACGACATTTTAAGGAGTTGCAAACGTAATGACTAACACAGTACAACATATGATTTTGGGGATCAATTAATAATTTAATGGCCATTCGAAACTTTTTGCTCGCGGTGGATTTTTAGCACTTTTTCTATATTTTTCTCGGTATACCATAAGGAATATCTCTTTAGTGTCAGCAGCAAAGATGTAGATATTGAATAGGAGAAAAAATGCGGAACAAACCTACCCGAAAAGTACATTCAGTTCCTTAAAAAACGCAAAAATCTTCTATTCTGCTTTGTAATGTTCAGTTTTAATGTTCTGTTTTATACCCATACTTATACGTATTTTTCAATATTTACTGGCAGATATAATATGAATTTGTGAGCATTTTTGCGATTTTTAAAGCACTTTTTTCGGGCAGGTTTGTTCCATTTTTTTCTCCTATTCAATATCTACAACTTTGCTGTAGACACAAAAGAGATTATCCGTACGGTATACCGAGAAATGAATATAAAAAAGGTCAAAAAATTCACCTGGAGCAAAAAAATTGGTATGGCCATTAAATTATTAATTGAGAAAACTTGGCTGTCCAATTCTCAGAATTGAGTCCCAAAATAATATGTTGTATTGTGTTATGTTCCCTTAATGTAACCCGGGTGCGTATGGATACTATTTGTAGCGGAATAACAATCATACGCAGGGATGTGAATTGTATTAATCGATGGCAGCTACCATTTTTGGGCTTTTGAACCAAAATTTGGTATAAGTTTTTTTGTTTAGTTAACAGTTTAAAAGTTGTGATATTGTTTTAATTTTACTCCAAAATAATTTAAAAATTTTACCGCTTAACTATATTTGGCTATATGCAGGAGAAAATTTTTTTAGCATGAAATGTTAAGAAACTTTGTTCAGCATATTCTTAGCTACATTATTGCTAGTATCACCAATATGCGGTATCACCAAGTCTAAATTAGATGTTGGACAAAAGCTGATGACACCTTTTTCGAGGGGCCCACTGATTTTCAGAAAATTTGGAGGCCCATAAAGAAATGGTCACCAATTTCGCCAAACCGAGTATAGGGTTTTACTTCCCTTCGAAAGTAGAATTGAACCAATACTCTTAAGTCCGTGTATTTTTTCACTATTGCACAGTGTAATTGTTAGAATGGCATTCTGAGTCGATGTGGCCATGTTCGTGCCTACCTAGAATAGGAGGGCAAATTCAAAACTTAGGCCATCCAATAGTTCTTCCATAATCATGCAACTTTTTATTGCAATCGGTTGGACTTATGTATGTAAATCGTTTCGAAATTCTCCCATTGTGTGCGGTAGTTGTGTTAGTGTGGGTTTTCAGTATCATTTCGATTCCCAGAAGAAAGTCCGGTCTGTCGTTGCGATATATGAATTTTTACCCACCTAATCTATATACAATTACAATTTAATTTTTAATTCATATATTTTTCATTCATTTTTTTCTAAAGGATATTTAAATTCCACTACTTAGAGTCTTCAAATACTTTGTGATAAACGTGGTGTCGATGTACCAAAAACCAAAAAGTGAAAGCATTGCCGAAAATATACCAAAATTATTCAATTAAAACTTATATAAATATAAAAGTTTTAGGAAAAAATCACTTCAGCTTATGTTTATTCTTTATTATTATGGTACTCATTACATAAACGAACCATAAAGTCGTTTGGGTTTACTTCGTTTTTTTTTTTTTTTTTGTTAAGAGTTAAGTTTATCCAAAAATACAATATTTCCTTAGCAAAATCCTCTTTCATCCCACATTGGTTTACCATTTCAGCTCAGTTCGTTTGTTAGAAATTGTTTATGCAAATTTTTCAAATATTTAAGTTTGAAGTGGAGATGTCTCAAGATTTTTTCCCTATTTTTGTTTGGCAGAGCAAAATAGTTGCTGAGTCAGAGGAATGCCAATTGTTTACTGTGCTTAGGGATGGGGAAGAGGAATGGGAATGAGAGACGACCCAACCCAGAGTAAATCCTAAATAAACTTTTGCAACATTGATTTATTTTGTGGGAGTTTTTGTTGTCTTTTGCGAAAGTTTCCCATTGACCAGATAAATTACATTAAATGTTTCGAAGTGGAAATGATTTGTTTTATTTTTTGAGAATGGAAAATATTTTTACATCTATAGGTGACTGAGGAATGCCAGACAGTCTAAGTGGCATATTTTGTTGATAGTTAACCTCATTTTTATGAGAAGAATTTTATATTGGAACTTTTTACATTCCAACTATCTTTTATATGCATCTAAGGGTTTCAAAAGCTATTTATACGCTAAAGGCGATGCTCGATGTGCTATTAAGCCAAGTAAGAAAATGACAGCAAAAATAAACTCTTAATTTTTAGAGCAGTTTAATATTGATTTTGGTACTTTATGTTTCAAATGACAGAATGGATGTAAACAATTAGCTTTTTATTTCTCAGATTATAGTGTGTTAACTAAAATGCCATATATGAAGACATTTAGATAACTGTTACAGATCTTATAGGGCATTTTTTAGCTTAATCTTTTCAATTTGTAGGAACATATCAGGAGCGACAGAGCCCAATAGACTTAAAACCCAGCAAACCGGTGGCGTATGGAGGATATATCTAGCAGTATATTGATTAATAAGGGCCAATGTTCCCATGTTTTGGAATTTTTTCGAAATTGGTGGGATGGAGAAATTATTGTAAGTATGTTTTGTTAATTTGTCAATTTGTACGGTGGGCATCAGAAGGATCCTGAAAAATTTGCCTGATTTCCTAAAATTTAATTATTTCCCAAACCTTTCCTACTATTTTGTAAATATTGGAGCCAAATATGTACTTATATATATCACAAAAAATCGATCCGATATAACCAATAATACAAAAGTTATGCCCGTTTTCAGTTATATTTTCAAAAATAGTTAATTTTTCTAAAAAAAATTTCAGAATAGTCGTATTTTGGAGTGGTAGAAGAAGTTATTTAAAAGAAGTATAACAAGTTTATATTCACTTAAAAGGAAACTTCCTAAAGAATGGTCTAAAAGAAAAGAATGGTAATGTTACCAAGCTTTTTCCATTTCCACTATACTTTTACACAAATTTCAAAAGTAAGCCACATTTGCTCCAATCGCAAAACTATAACACTAAAACCTTTATCATTTTCATATGTGCTAAAGTGTTGCACTATGAACTGCAAAGGGTATTTGGTGCCGGGCTTTTCGAATAGTAGATATAAAAATTCCAAAAATTAAATTTTTGGGAATTTTCGAAATTATTTTGAGATTGAATTTTGAGGGATTAATTATTCGCGAATTCCTTTCTATTTGCGGTGTCATGATCTACAATTGCAAAATATTTCAATTTAATAATTTTATGTCGAATGAGCAATGTGCGTCCGTCTGTCTGTCTGTCTGCTGGCTGGTGCGCACGATAACTCTCAAAAGGAGTAACCGATTGACTTCAAATTTGGTATGCGGTAATATTTTTATCTATCTCCGGATTAGTTCGAAGATGGGCTCTTTTAGTCCACTCCTTCTAGTACCTCTACCACAAACGGTTAACTTTTAGTGAAATATTGATTCTTTAATAACTTATATTCTACTTATTCGAATCTTCTGAAATTCTACACATAATATTAGTATCTTAGTCACCTCTAGAAAAATGGGTGAAGTTGCCGCACCCCTTTTGGTACCTCTCACATTGGACCATTTTGCACCAAAAGTTAACTGCTTATAACTATAATATCACTTCATGCAAATACTTTTATAGTACCTATAGTCCAGTGAAAATTTGGCGTACTTGACACGTCCCTTTTGGTACCTCCCACACAAATGTACTATTTTGCACTAAAAGTTAACAGCTTATAACTTGAATACCAGTGCATAAATATACTTGACATTTTGTGCAGTGTTATGCTTTTATAGTGCCTACAGTCCTGTGAAAAACGGTGGATATTGCCACGCCCCTTTTGGTACCTCTCACACAAATGAACAATTTTATACAAAAAGTTAAGAGCTTAAAGCGTGAGTACCAATGCGCCAACATAAAACAAAATTTTGCACAGTGTAATATTTTTAAAGAACTTGTAGTCCTTTGAAAAATGGCCAAATTATACCAAAATTGAATAGATCATAACTTTAATATACCAGTTCACATAAACGCTTACAATTCGGTACAGTGCAATATATTTGAAGTATCTACTGTTTAGCGAAATATAGGAGTATTTGTTAAACCCCCTCTGGTACTTACCATACAAATTGACAGATTAACTCGTGTAATATTTTATATTACAGTACTCACAACGTGAGGGTATACCTTAGTCGTTTTACACTACTGAAACTTTCTTACTTGTTTTTTTTAATTATTTCCTAGTATCCTGTTATTATCAGTACATAATATAAACCCATTTCTCACATTAACTTTACTAAATTGACAAAAAAACAAGTAAGAAAGTTTCAGTCGGGTAAACCGACTAAGGTATACCCTCACTTTGTGAGTAATGTAATATTGAATATTACACAAATTATTCTGTCAATTTTTGTGGTAGGTACCAGAAGGGGTTTAAGAAATACACCTATATTTCGCTGAACAGTAGATACTTTAAATACATTGCACTGTGCCGAATTGTAACCGTTTATATGGACGTTGAGATATTAAATTGTGGTATAATTTGGCCATTTTGTGTGGGAGGTACAAAAAGGGGCGTGGTGATAACGCTCATTTTTCACTGGACTATAGGCATTATAAAAGCATTACACTGTACAAAATTTCAAGTAATTGTATACACTGATATTAATGTTATAAACTGTTAACTTTTGGTGCAAAATGGTACCTTTGTGGGAGAGGTACCAAAAGGGGCGTGACAATAACGCCCATTTTTCAATGGACTGTAGGCACTATAAAAACATTACGCTGTACAAAATTTCAAGTATTTTTATACACTGGTATTAATGTTATAAGCTGTTCACTTTTGGTGCAAAATGATGCATTTGTGTGGGAGGTACCAAAAGGGGCGCGGCAATAACGCCCATTTTTCACTGGACTGTAGGCACTATAAAAGCATTACACTGTACAAAATTTCAAGTATTTCTAAGCACTGGTATTATTGTTATAAGCTTTTAACTGTTAGTGCAAAATGGTGCATTTGTGTGGGAGGTACCAAAAGGGGCATGGCAATTTCGCCCATTTTCCTCGAGTTGATAGCGACTAACAAACTAATACTATGTGTGGAATTTCAGAAGATTCGAATACGTATAATATCAGTTATTAAAGATTCAATATTTCACAACATTTTAACACTTTGTGGGGGAGGTACTAGAAGGAGTGGACCAATATGGCCCATCTTCGAACTTAGCCGGAGATAGAATAAAATATTACCACGTACCAAATTTGAAGTCAATCGGTTACTCCTTTCGAGAGTTATCGTGCGCACCAGCCAGCAGACACACAGACAGACAGACAGACAGGCAGACAGACAGACAGACAGACAGACAGACAGACGGACGGACATTGCTCATTCGACTTAAAATGACCCAAAACGGATTTCCGCCGAACATACTTGGTGTCTTAGGTCACTCCTTCGATGTGTTACACTTTTTTCCGTAGCAAATGATATATACCCTCGTCACACTAAAGTGAGGGTATAAAAATGGCTATACGATATAAAAAATATCGGACAGATATGCCCACTGAGAATAAAGTTATGGACAAATCAATTTATATTTTTAAAATATATTTAATTTTTGTATTTTATTATGAAAATGTATATGTAGTATTTTGTATATGTACTATATTTATATTCATCTTAAAGGAAACTTCTAGCAGAATATTTTCAAAAAAGTATTGTGTCAAATATTTTTATAACTATAGATGCCACGCTTCTCCAAATTAAACAATTTTAAAAATTTCAAAACTTGTCCACATTTTCTACAATCTCAAAGTTAGAATATAAGATCCTTTGCATTTTTATACCCTCCACCATAGGGAGGGGCTATATTCATTTTGTCACTTCGTTTGTAACACTTCTAAATATTGATCGAGACCCCTTAAAGTATATATATTCTTAATCGTCGTAAAATTCTAAGACGATTTAGCCATGTCTGTCTGTACGTCCTTCCTTCCTTCCGTCCGTTCTTCAGTCCATCCTTCCGTCCGCCCATCCTTCCGTCCACCCGTCCATCCGTGCGTCCGTCTGTTGTAATCACGCAACAGTCTACAAAAATTAAAAATTGAGCTTAACTGAAATTGTAGATACTTATAGTTGCAGGCAACTTGGGATTGAAAATGGGCAATATTGGCCCATTTTTTATATAGCCACCATATATAGCATCTCTCCGATTTGATTTCTTAACGTCACAGAGACCACAAATGTCAACTGATCAGCTGAAAATTTGTAACTGGGGTTTATTTATATCCGGAATACTTCACACGAACGGTATACAAAGGTCCCTCTATATTTGACTTCCACAAAAACCTGAAATTACCCTAAATTGGGCTGAAATTTGGTAATATGACTTAATTTGTACTCGAAACCACTCACATGTTATCCATGGCGGAGGGAATGTAATATTCGGCATGGCCGAACTTAACGATAACTTGTTTGGATTTTCTTTGTATTTGAATTTATCAAGAATTTAAATTTATTATTTTTTGTATAGGGTTTTCCAATTAGAGTGATATGATTTCTTTGAAAAAAACACACTTATTGTTAAGGAAATTGAAAAGTTTTTTATTTAATGTGATACAACTAAGTTCTAAATAAAACGTCATTCAAATGGTCTCCACGACTTCTTCTGCAGAAACGAATTCGATGAACCCAATTCTCGAGCACTTTTTTCACTAAATCAAGTCGTATGTCATGAATGGCACGTTCAATATTGACTTGTAAAGCTTGAAGAGAGTCTGGTTTATTTCGAAAGACCAATGACTTCAAATAACCCCACAAGAAATAGTCTGTTAAATCACAACTTCTTGGAGGCCATTCAATATCACAATTTCTTTAAATACAACAATTCAATTGTTTCATTTGCTGCGTGGCACGTAGCCACAATCGGTCAATGGCAAAAAGATAACACTTAACGAGAGCTAAAATATTGCTCATGCGTGTCAAGGTCGTAGGTCGACGGGAAAGTGTTTTTTTTTTTCGATTTAAAAAAATTGACTTAGCGCACGAAAAGTTGAAATTGGAGAACTATTATAATAAAACTGAGTAATTTGTAAACATTGTTCTTGCGTATATCTCTCCATGATGAAATTGTAAACACTACTGAATACAATGAAAAACAAATAACAGATCATAACATATTACAAATTGCCGAAACGTCACTTCAAAATCATATTATCCCTATTGAAAAACCCTTTTTAAGTTGGTGTGTAATTTTACAAATTCAGCGTATGAAGCTTTATTTACAACCTTGGTGTCTTTAGTGATACCCACTGAAATTTCCCGCAAAATTTTCGTAGCATATTTTAATCTCTAAATGTCTATTGTGAAAGCACTTTTTTTTAATTTCTCGCCAAAAGAGCCAAGTTTACCCATAAAGAGAGGAGCTAGAGGGTTAAGATCTTCCACAAAAATTATCCTCATAATATTCCACTATATAGCTCTGACATATGAAATGTCTCAGACATTAACTTACATTATTTTCACTTACATAGTATTTATAAAGCTCCCTTCGACCAAAAAATGAAAACTTTGACCCACTGTAAAAAAATTCAGACCAGCTGGACCATTAGTCTATTCTACAAAAAAGATATACTCAACATGCTCTTTCAGAATGATAGGGTTATTATTCTATTCCAAAAATGATGTTGGACAGTGTAATTAATATTAACGGAAACAGTTTTTGGCCGCTACTCAATTTTTTAGACTTTGATTTGTTTCCCTTTGGTTAACAGTTACGAAGATACCCGAGATAACTCACCGATCAGAATATTTCGAAAACTTTGTTTTAACAATACTATCGATAGTGAGTAAAAACTGTCGATATTGACCTAAAAATTAAACTATTGGTAGTGGTGTCGATAGTTTGATAGCTTTAATCTGAGCGCCGAAACAGCTTTTCACATTCGATTATTATGAAAATTGGCATAGATGATTTTCTTGGCCTAAGAATAAGCGAAGCAAAATTTAAAGAACATCGGTTCAGATGTGGATATAACCGCCAAATATATGTTACTTCCCATCTTGGAATCGATGGGTACAGAAACCGCATTTTTTATTCGTTCAGTGTTAAATTTAGTGGAGAGAAGTTCCCTGATGCAATCATATACCCTACCAAATTTGAAGAAAATCAGTTTACCTTTATATATAGCTTTAAATATATGTTCGGTTCGATTTGGAATCTGGGCACCATCGAAACTTACCTTCTTCCGTTCATTATGAAAATCTGCGTGGATAATTCTGAAAAAAATGGTTCAGATATATATATATATAACCCCCATATACATATAGGGCAGAAGGGCACATACAGGACATATTGGATATAAAATACAGCTTCTATAGGGCAAAAAGTCAAATCTGACGAATCATATCTATAGGGGATATAGCTAAATCGTAACCGGTTTTCTTCAAATTCAGCAATGTTGGTCCACGTATTAAGAAACTCTACCATGCTGAATTTCAATTGGATGTAAAATTCAACTTCTATAGGGCAGAAGGGCACATATAGGAAATATATCCCATATATGTGAGCTATATTTAAATCTGAACCGATTCTATTTAAACTCGGCAATTTTCGTCCAAGGATCAATACACTCTAGGCTGTTAAATTTGCAATCGGATGTAAAATACAGCTTCTATAGGGCAAAAGGACTAAATCGGGCGAAATATATATATGGGGGCTATATCTAAATCTGAACCGATTTTCTTCAAATTCGGGGGTGTTAGTCCATGTATTAAGAAACTTTAACATACTAAATTTCGAAACGATTGGATGTTAACTACAGCCTTTATAAGTCAAATAGACCAAATCGGACGAAAACTATATATATGAGAGTTATATATAAATCTAAACCGATTTTCTTCAAATTGAGCAATATTGGTCCAATGACCAAGAAACACTACCATGCAAAATTTTAAAACAATTGGATGTAAAATACAGCTCCTATAGGGCTAAAGTGTCAAATCGGACGAAACATATATATATAGGAGCTATATCTAAATCTGAACCAATTTTCTTCAAATTTAATACGCTTCTTTCCATGTACGAAAGACTACTAACTGCATTTCAGCACGATCGAAATAAAATAACGACCTGTACTCGGTGTACAACTTTAGATGGACAGACGGATGGACGGACCGACATGGTTAAATCGTCCAGCTAGTGATTCTGAGTCGATCTGTATACTTTAAGGTGGGTCTAGATGTAGTATTTCTAAAAACTTATAATACCCTGTACCACAGTGTGGTACATGTGGTAATTAATCTTGTTTATATTTATTCGGTTCTGACGGGATATGAAAGGATACAATTTGTTTTCAAAGAAGTATACATATTTTCATTATCACTGAAAAAGCACTTCCTTGGAAGTGAAAAAATGATTTCCTTGGAATTACTCCAAATATGATGCCTTAGCAAAGAAATCCTTATAAGTTGTTGGGTACATACTAGTATATTATTCTTTATTACATATAATTTTCATAGTTTTAACAAGATGTTCTTTTTGTGCCAAATAAACAAAAATGGTAACTCTAATTCTGCCGAGAAGAGAGCGAAAGAAAGGGCGTGAGACACAACAGGAGAGTAATTTGAAATATGACACTGGCTTGTATTGTTGTCATAATTTCTTGTTGTTCTACAGTTTTTTTTGTCTCACAGTTGCAACACCAAGTCAGTCATTCGTTTAACAGTATTGTGTGTACACACAGACATTTACAAAATCGGCATGAATATATAGGGTTTAGGTGTATGCGTATGCGTGAATGAGTTAACTGGTAACCGGTTTTCTTTCTGTTGTTGCTTGCTTGGTGGCTGGTGATGGGGATACATTTGTAACACAGCGGGAGGACAATTCCTTTGTCTGTTTGTTGTGAGTTGGGTTGGTGGAAAAGGACATTCATCCATTTGTATATAGTTTTTTTTTTGCTGTTTCGTTTTGTGTTTCTGTTCACACTCATACATCTTTTTGATGTCATTGCTCATTTTAATTTAAAGTTTTTGTTGTTATGCTCACAGATACATTCGCATTCACGAACACAAAAACAGGGATTTCTATTTGTCTGTGTGCTTTTGCTATTCATGTCCTTGTTTGTTCACGTTGTCGTCATAAATGTCGTTGCCATTTTTCCCGGCTCCATCACTTCTTTTGTTTTTGTAAGTACTGTATACATTTGGTACACGAAGTTTGCATGTATTCGTGTGTCTGTGTGGCTGGAAATACCTAACTTTGCAAAAAGGTAACAAATGTTTGTTTTTCATAAACTTGTTCTCATTTGTCCTCTCAGTCCTTTTGGTCGACAGCTCCTTGCATTCATTCTCACTCACTGTCCCTTCCTACGTCAGCCATTTCTGCAGTTGAGCAAGTTGCATGTGAGGCAAAAAAGAATTTTGCATTCATCACCTGAAGAGATGCAACTTGACATGGCTAACAGAAAGAAAACAGGTAATTGCGAAGTGTTATAATGTTGACAATTTCCTAGTTTTTTTTTATTTGCCCCGTTCATAACCTATGCACGAGGAGTACGTACCCGCCCGTATCTATGTGCGAGTATGTAATTGAAGTGCGTTGACCTGTGATAATGGTTACAGGCTAGTGCTGAGATAGGCTGGTAGGACGCACAATACTGATGGACCTCTCAAAACAAGAGATCCTTATAATTCTTTGTGGTAAGTTGAATGGTAGCAAATGTTTGCCAATTTGGAGAAATTCTTAATATGCTAAACTCAGAAAAAAGTTTACATTTTAAATGGGACTTTTATATTCTCTGAAAGGAGAATACACTTTTCTGGCAAGAAAGTCAAAAGTCTAAGTCGAGAAGTTCAGATAAGGGTAATTTAAATTTGGGTTTAAAAATAATCAGGACGAAGTAATGTGTATAGAACTATTAACTTACCCACAAAAATATGTTGATTTTCTGCAACACCGGTTAAATTATGCGCCTTATAGAGCTAGTTCAGTGGAGCTGTAACAGCAATTGGATTAAACTGACTTAAATTTCCCAATTAAATATATACTGCCCCTCTTCGTCGGCTTCATAATGTAGTTCCTGAAAAACGAATAAGTCAAAATATATGGGACAATTTTTAAATAAACCCAATAAGGACACTCTTAAGATGGGCGGGCGCGATTTTATAATAACTTCATCGTTGCACAGTGCAAGGAATTAAAAAAAAATAGAAATAATTCGCCACTTCTTAACCATTCAACCGATTGCGGCAAAACAGCGCGTGTTTGTAGCAGAGGTCTTAGAGAATCTTATTTTTAAATATTGGCATATTTTGGGAAGAAAGTATACACTTCTATAGGGCTAAATGACCAAATCGGATGAAACATAAATATGGGACCTATATCTAAATCTGAACTGATTTTCTTCAAACTCGGCAAAGTAGGTCCAAGGATCAAGAAACTCTACTATTTGGTATTATAGAAGAAGTTATTTAAAAAGTATAACATATTTATATTCTTAAAGGAAACTTCCTAGAGAATGTTTCTGAAAAAGAACAGGTCAGAAATATTAACTGGTATTGTAGCCGAGCTTCTCCGATATACAGCATTTTTGTTCACAAATTTCAAAAGTAAGCAACATTTTCTCCAATCGCAAAGCTAGAATATTAAAATATATACTATTTGTTCAGGGTGGCGCAGAATGAGCTATATGGTTTAAATGGTTTATAACTTTTTTATTTATGCGATTATTATATTTTTTAACACATTGAGTGCCATGGCTACACGTTTTCGTGCGACACCTAATACTTTCTGGGGTGCCACGTCGCACGTTTTCGTACGACAGGCATTGTCTGGCCTTAGATATTAACGTGCGTTTCTGTGTGACTCTACAGGGTTTTTTTAATGTGTTTCTAGTACCCTAATGTTTGACCTAAATTTTGGTTCAAGTTTCATAGAGATATCTTCATTTTTTGCGGTTTTATCATAAAAACTCGGAGGTTCTTTTTAATTTTGAAAATTTATTGGAATTCATTCGATATTTCGGAAAAAAAAGTATAAAAAAGATACAAAAATATTAAAATTAGGATATGATAATTTCAATTTACATTAATTCTTTAGATGTGCATATTTCGGAAAGCAATCAATGCACAATTGGGGAGTGTTGGGGCATTGCGGACAGTACGTAGTTGTCCTTTTGATATTCTTTCTTGCTTCCTTTCGACTAAATTTTCTTTTTGCTTCAGCGTAGCATAAAGCGCAAGCACGTCGGATGGTTTTATTATTTTCATCTACTCTTTTTCTGATAATATGTTTTGATTGCGATACAGGCTGAGGGGATGTGAGATTTAGTAGGTCCTTAGCAATGCGTTCACGGAATGTTCGTATATTAATGTTTTTATTCGTAGCTGCTTTATACACAGTAAAGGCATTTACCACGGAAAGTCCGAGTAAAAGTT
Organism: Eudasyphora cyanicolor; assembly: GCA_963930755.1. Taxonomy (NCBI): domain Eukaryota; kingdom Metazoa; phylum Arthropoda; class Insecta; order Diptera; family Muscidae; genus Eudasyphora; species Eudasyphora cyanicolor. The sequence goes on along the minus strand of OZ005737.1, from coordinate 231,408,872 downwards.
CAATTCCCAGCTTTCGATACCATTTTAACCCTTTGCGAAGGGTATTTGAGTAAGAAGCCATTTGGTCGGAAAGATCAATGCCTGCTTTCCCCTTATTATATTCTAGCACAGCCAATGGCTTTTCTGTTGCTCGTCTGTTACGTCTCGCTCCTCGACTAGTTGAAGGCTCTTCAGGATTACGTGCTCCATCTGTTGTGGATACCATTATCGGGGCATGTTTCGTAGATAGCATTCTGACGTCGCGTTTATCTTTCCACTTCAGAACAACTATACCATTGGGATCTTCTCTAGCCACTACTTCGCCTTTCTTTATAGGAGCAACCATAACTTCTTTTGGCAAATGTTTCTTGTTGGCACGGAGTGTACCGACAACATGTGTTTTTTGATCTAGCATTGAACGAGCCAATTCATAGCTTGTGTAAAAGTTGTCTACATATAAAGTTCGACCTTGACCTTTCAAATCAATGATCAGATCCTCGCAAACTCTTTTTGCCAAACCGACTTCTTTCAGTCCACTTGATGACTTTCCGGAGTATATTTGCAATGACCAGGTGAATCCTTCGGTAGAGCAGAGCTTAAAAAGCTTTATACCATAAGGATGAGCTTTATTTGGTATATATTGTCGGAATAATAGTCTGCCACGCCATGGAATAAGGGTCTCATCAATTACTATGTTTTCACCTGGAACGTAAATGCTTTGGTATCTCGTTTGTAACATGTCCAATAGTGGTTTTATTTTAGCAAGCCTATCACCTGGTACAATTGAGTTATTGTCTGAGAAGTGCATGAAACTAAGCAATAGTTGAAAGCGATTGCGTGACATTAGTTTCCCCGGAATTGAAAAGTTGTAGAGCGAATCTTTGGACCAATAGTCTTTTAAACACCCGACCTTCACCAAACCCATCCACAAAAGAAGGCCAAGGAACTTCTTCATTTCAAAATCTGTTGTTGGTATCCAATTTTTTTTTCGAGAAAATCTGGTAACAGCACCTTTATTTACATATTCCTCCGCATACTTATTTGTTTCTGATACAATTAATTCAATAACGTCCTTGTCAACAAATAGGAGAAATGCATCCACACAGGAAATATCTGTTGGAATAGACTGTTGCAAGCCTGATCGCCCAGTGAATGTAAAAGTTTTCTGACGAGAACTAAATTCAGTCCAAATGTTTGTTTCGGAAGAACCGACTACGTTTGACAATGCTGTTGGCTCGTCCTCATCCATGTCCCAGTCGTCTTCAGTATCGCTGTTATAAATGTTATCAATGTTATTAGTATCATTGTTATTATCAGAGTCAGTGTCCGAGTCATCTGGTAGCCAGTTCTCATCAATCAACTCATCGCATGAAAAATCACCATCATCACTTTCTTCCAACGCTTCACGTATTTCACGATCTCTAAGGTTTCGCTTCGCCATTTTTCTAATTCAAATCTACAAAAATAAAACAAAATAAAAAAAGATAAAAATAAAAAACAAAGAAAATAAAGAAAAATAAATATAAAGAAAACAAAAAAAGAAGACAAATAAAAATAAAAAATAGCACAAAATAAAAATAAAAACAGATATAATAAAAAATTTAAATAAATGTAAAGAATAATGCGTAAAAAGAAAAAAAATTAAGAAATAGCAAAAAAAAACGCGTCGCACATTTTCGTACGACAGTGATTTTTACGATTGCAATTCCGTCGTGCAGTGCCACGTCGTACAGAAACGTGCGACATAAAAAAACCGTTATAAAATCCAAAATAAACCACAAAATTATCCTGGATTGGCGCAGAACTGAATATTTTCTACTTTTACACCAGTTTATAGCAAAAAATGTGCTTGGCACCCGGGGAAGGTTTTCGTCAAAACCCCTTGGCACTCAATGTGTTAAATAGAAACAAACGAAAAATTTCGCAAAAATTCAATTATTTTTGTACGTTGTTCGATTCGTAATTAATTCCCCAAGTCTCCTTCACAAAATGCTGAAAAAAACAAAGAAAGAATTATAAATAAACCAGTAAGGAAAGGCTAAAGTCGGGCGGTGCCGACTATATAATACCCTACACCACTCTCGTAATATTGAATAACTCTGATATATAAATTTTGTAATTCATGTATAAATTGTTTACTTAAATTTACTTTTGGGACATTTTATACTTAAATAATTCCCTGTACCACAGTGTGGTGTAGGGTATAAAAACGATTGGATCTAAAGAGCCAAATCGGATGAAACATATATATGGGAGCTATAGCTAAATCTTAACCGATTTTCTTCAAATTCGGTAGTGTTGGTTCATGGATCAAGAAACTCTACCATTCTAAATTTCAAAACGATCGGATGTAAAATACAGCTTCTATAGGACTAAAGGACCAAATCGGATGAAAGATATATATGGGAGCTATATCTAAATCTGCACCGATTTTCTTCAAATTCGGCAATGTTGGTTCATGGATCAAGAAACTCTACCATTCTAAATTTCAAAACGATCGGATGTAAAATACAGCTTCTATAGGACTAAAGGACCAAATCGGACGAAACAAATATATGGGAGCTATAGCTAAATCCTAACCGATTTTCTTCAAATTTGGCAATGTTGGTTCATGGATCAAAAAACTCTACCATTCTAAATTTCAAAACGATCGGATGTAAAATACAGCTTCTATAGGACTAAAGGACCAAATCGGATGAAAGATATATATGGGAGCTATGTCTAAATCTGCACCGATTTTCTTAAAATTCGGCAATGTTGGTTCATGGATCAAGAAACTCTACCATTCTAAATTTCAAAACGATCGGATGTAAAATACAGCTTCTATAGGACTAAAGGGCCAAATCGGACGAAACATATATATGGGAGCTATAGCTAAATCTTAACCGATTTTCTTCAAATTCGGCAATGTTGGTTCATGGATCAAGAAACTCTACCATTCTAAATTTCAAAACGATTGGATGTAAAATACAGCTTCTATAGGACTAAAGGACCAAATCGGACGAAACATATATATGGGAGCTATAGCTAAATCTTAACCGATTTTCTTCAAATTTGGCAATGTTGGTTCATGGATCAAAAAACTCTACCATTCTAAATTTCAAAACGATCGGATGTAAAATACAGCTTCTATAGGACTAAAGGACCAAATCGGATGAAAGATATATATGGGAGCTATATCTAAATCTGAACCGATTTTCTTCAAATTCGGCAATGTTGGTTCATAGATCAAGAAACTCTACCATTTTAAATTTCAAAACGATCGGATGTAAAATACAGCTTCTATAGGACTAAAGGGCCAAATCGGACGAAACATATATATGGGAGCTATAGCTAAATCTTAACCGATTTTCTTCAAATTCAGCAATGTTGGTTCATGGATCAAGAAACTCTACCATTCTAAATTTCAAAGCGATCGGATGTAAAATACAGCTTCTATAGGACTAAAAGGACAAATCGGACGAAAGATATATATGGGAGCTATATCTAAATCTGAACCGATTTCAACCAAATTCAATAGCGATCTTAACAGACGCGAAATACTCTAAACTGCAAAATTTCAGAACGATCGGAGTGAAATTGCGACCTGTAGTCGACGAACAACTTTACATGGACGGACGGACGGACGGACATCGACTCAGCTAGTGATTCTGAGTCGATCGGTATACTTTAAGGTGGGTCTAGCTGTGTTATTTTAAGGTGTTACAAACATCTGCCGTGAAACAAACTTATAATACCCTGTACCACAGTGTGGTGTAGGGTATAAAAAGTTATAAAGAATCCAAACCATATAGCTTATTCTGCGCCACCCTGTTTATACCCTACACCACACTGTGGTACAGGGTATTATAAGTTTGTTTCACGGCAGATGTTTGTAACACCTGAAAATAACACAGCTAGACCCACCTTAAAGTATACCGATCGACTCAGAATCACTAGTCGATTTAACGATGTCCGGCCGTCCGTACGTCCGTCTGTCCATGTAAAGTTGTTCGTCGACTACAGGTCGCAATTTCACCCCTATCGTTCTGAAACTTTGCAGTTTAGAGTATTTCACGACTGTTAGGATCGCTATTGAATCTGGTTGAAATCGGTTCAGATTTAGATATAGCTCCCATATATATGTTTCGTCCGATTTTGCTCTTTAGTGCTGAAGAAGCTGTATTTTACATCCAATCATTTTGAAATTTAGAATGGTAGAGTTTCTTGATCCATGAACCAACACTACCGAATTTTAAGAAAATCGGTTAAGATTTAGCTATAGCTCCCATATATATGTTTCGTCCGATTTGGCCCTTTAGTTCTATAGAAGCTATATTTTACATCCAATCGTTTTGAAATTTAGAATGGTAGAGTTTCTTGATTCATGAACCAACATTGCCGAATTTGAAGAAAATCGGTAAAGATTTAGCTATAGCTCCCATATATATGTTTCATCCGATTTGGCTCTTTAGATCCAATCGTTTTTATACCCTACACCACACTGTGGTACAGGGTATTATTTAAGTATAAAATGTCCCAAAAGTAAATTTATGTAAACAATTTATACATGAATTACAAAATTTATATATCAGTCGGCACCGCCCGACTTTAGCCTTTCCTTACTGGTTTTGGTATAAGGTGTTGCAAGTTAAATTGCAAACGGCTGATAGTATAAGTACTTATATAGTAGATATAGGGGAAAAACAAAAATAATGTCAAAACCTACCAACAACAAAATATTTCTTTGAAATATGTTAATTTTTAAATATTTAGATTTCTGCTCGTTTAAATTTTTTTTTATGTTTTTACTGACCCTGTTTTAGCATTTTTGAAATATCAGTGAAGAATATATACCGATTTATCTCACATGGACTTTTTTTGAATTGACAACAAAATGTTCTATGCGAAGTAAAAATAATCGGTCAGATGAATGAGACAAATAATAAATAGCTTATTTTTCTATTTTATTGAAAAACGTATTTGTAGTATTTTGCAGGTATAGAGAAAATTATAAAAAGAAAGTATTCGAAAAAGAGAATGGGTCAACAGAGGCTGTGGTTTGTCGTTACAAAAATATAACAAGCAACATGGTCTTTGTTACCCGACTCTTCCCTGGACCGTAAAATTAGAATATAAATTTACTTTGTATCGTAATTCACATAAATTTCTATTTTTTTGTATTTTTGATAAAGAAACAAGTAAGAAAGATTCAGTCGGGTAAAGCGACTAAGGTATACCCTCACTTTGTGAGTAATGAAATATGGAATATTACACTACTTAATATTCCATATGTGGGAGGTACCAGAAGGTGTTTGTCAAATACGCTTATTTTTCGCTGAACAGTAGATACTTTAAATACATTGCACTGTGCAGCTGTGAGCTATTCAATTTTGGTATAATTTGACCATTTTGTGTGGGAGGTACAAAAAGGGTCGTGGTGGTAACGCCCATTTTTCACAGAACTTTAGGTAGTTTAAAAGCGTTACACTGTGCACAATTTTGTAGAATTTTCGTGCATTGTTAATCAAGATATAAGCTTTTACCTTTTTTAAAAAATACAAGTTAATTTGTGTGGAAGGTACTGAAAGGGGCGTGGCAATAACGCCCATTTTTCACTGGACTGTAGGCACTATAAAATCATTATACTGTACAAAATTTCAAGCATTTTTATTCATTGGTTTTAATGTTATAAGCTGGGTCAGAATATTTAATATCGACATATGTACGAGTAGTTTATTTTTGGCTACAATGTTTAAAAACACTTACAAATAGATAAAATAAGATCACGCCACATTTTTTTTTGGATTTTTTTTGAAAAAATTTGTAGTTATTTTAATTTTTTAAAAAATTTGTATTGTAGAAAAAAAGCATTACATTGTACAGAATTTTAAGTATTTGTATGAACTGATATAAATATTTAAGCGGTTAATTCTTGGTGCAAAATTATCCATTTGTGTAGGAAGTACGAAAAGGGTCGTGACAACTTCGCCCATTTTTTTGAGGGTGACACCGACTAATGAACTAATAATATGTGCGGAATTTCAGAAGATTCGAATAAGTAGAATATAAATTATTAAAGAATAAATATGTTACTAAATTTTAACCCTTTATAGTGGAGGTACTAGAAAGAGTGGACCAATATGGCCCATCTTCGAATTTAATTTGAAGTCAATCGGTTACTACTTTCGAAAGTTATCGTCCGCACCAACCAGCCAGACCGACGGACGGACATGCTGAAATGAACCAAATCGAAATTCCTCCAAACATACTTAGGGTTTAGGTCACTCTTTCGATGTGTAACACTTTTGGCCCGTACCAAATGATATACGAGTATACCATCCTCTGTAAGGAGAGGGGATAAAAAAGAAATACATAATTTGTTCTTAGGCCCTTTTAAATTCCTATAATATATTTGGTATTTTTGATACTAAGGCGCTAAACATTTGTCAGGATCATAGTTTTATTTTTGACTATCGAGTCGAGATCTTTGTGTTTGTTTTCTGTAAACAGAAAGTAACCTTCTTTGAAAAGGAAGAATAGGAAATATATGAAATGTATGAAATTTGGTCACTGAACAGTTATCGGCATTATTTGACACTTACCCCGTCAATAATTGGGTACAATACATTGGGCACAGCTCAATACACAGTAATTTAGAACTACATTCATAAAGTCTCATATCTCCAAACATTGCAGACAGTACTTGTCATCCTTAATACATCTCCACACTTCTTGTTTGGTTATCGTCATGATGTGTATTTAGGGGAACAGAGCATTAGAATATCAGTAACTACATTTTGGAGTTTTTAGTTTATTGACCCTTTTCGATTCTTTGATAACGATATATAATTTAAATGTATGATTGGAGGGAAATCCCTTTTGTGATATTCAAAGACATTCTACTTATGTCGTTCCGCCCGTCTGGTTGTTGGCGCACGAAAACTCTCAAAAAGAGTGGCCCGTTATCTTAACATTTTTATGTGGTTATATTTTCCCCATGCGAATTTTTGAAAAGTCAGAAAGTGGATCATAATGACAAACCCTGCCAAATGCTCATAATTTCAATAGAAAAAGGCGAATTTTGAAAATTCTCGGATTATGTGCATACGATTAGCGTTTTTTTTATATTTGCACACTTGTCTCGAACATATGTTCCTAGTTGCATTAGTTTGTCTTTAGTTTAGTTTGTTTGTGAGAGACTAATACACGTAACCCGAGAAATTTCAAAATGCACCTTTTCGACTGAACAAACCCCGTATGTCCTCCAAACATATTTAAAAATGTCAGAAATTGGGTCATGCTGGCTACCCTTGCGTCATAAATGTTTCACATTCGACATTAGTTAACCGTTTACCTCAAGATTTTAATACCAGTGAATATAAAGGGCAGATATTCGTTTTCGTTGTGTCAACAGTTCAGAGAAATATCGGAATACATGCCTAGGTTCTTCAAACAGCCATATAAAAATTAAATTTTATGGTGAACTTCTAAAAATGCTGAATTACGTTTTGTATTCACAGTGCGCTGTACAATTTATTGCAATAATATTTGAAAGTTTGGACCAAATTGCAATCTGTATGTCTGGTCTAAAACTTGAAGCAACTTGGCTTTACATTCGTCTGCTACAAAGCCTTGGAGAATTGTGGTTTTGTTATTTTGGATTTCTAGGAACAATATAGTACATATATGTATTCGTAGGTGATAGGTGGGTTTAATTTTTTAATCCAGTTTCACTTTTAAAAGCCACCATCTCAATGCATTTGTAACAAAATAAAAAAAAACGTTCCTTAGAAGTGTTTTCTCCATAAACATAGTTTGGATTAAGCAGTCTCATATGTTTTCTTTTTTTTTTGTTAAAAAAAAAACAGTAAATTCCTGTTAGCTACATCATAATATACGTAGTAAGAGAAACTTCATTCATTTATACAAATGCTTCCTCATATGTTTCTTCTGGAAACACAATCCTAATGAATCATATTCATGTCAGAATGAATCATCCGAGTGTATGAGTGTGTCTATCCTTTCCAAGAATAAAAAAATCCCATTTTGAAATGCCACAACATAACCAGTTCGTCCTAGTAATTTATAGAAATTCATTTGTATTCGTATACGAATTTTGTCTGTGGTCGGTGGATGTGAATGAGTGAGTGGTAATTTCTCATTAGTATTGTTTGTATGTCGTTGCATTGAGTGTACAAGTATTTATATATGTATGCCTTAGTATGTTTGTGTTTCCCTGTGTTTATAAATTATAAGCTTAATTAATTACTGCATGGTTAAGACAAAATAATTTGTCAGAATTAAAGTCAAAAAGTTTGCTTAACAAATAAATTCATAATCCTCTCAAGAGAGTGTTAGTGCCGCTATTACTATTACTACTACTAGACCGAGCTTCCGTTCGCCGCAGCCAAGAATGTCTTCTACATCTGCACACAAACAGACACACACACACACTCACTTACTGATTCATTTCTCTCTTACGAAAGAAGACTAATATTCCAAAGGACTTAGGGATCACAAGGAAAAACTATTCTGTGGTGTTTGTAGACAAATGACTACAAGAAATATTTTGAACACATTGTTGTGCAAGTGTAAAAGTAATTAATAAATTTTGGTTGGCAGTCGAGGTTTTTGTGGCAACTATATTAGGGATAAGAAGAACATCCTCAATCATTATTCTATTAAATTGGTCAAATATTAATGGGGCAGATGAAGAGTAATTTGTCAAAAGCTGTAATGCTTGCCTTGTACATTTAAGAATAGAAGACATCGAATTCTTGGAAATTTTCGCAATAAAAATATTATCAGATGGGGAAAACAGTTAAAATCTCAATTACAATCTACAATTGTGTCGTAGGCTCTTTCTCTCTTTTTTCTATTTATTTTATATATTTTCCAAGGAAAACGTGTTAAATTTCAGTTAAGATAATGGTTATGTTAGAGTAATTTGTCAAATGGTTTACTGCTTGCAGTTTACATTTAAGAATAGAAGAGATCGAATTCTTGGAAATTTTAGCACTAAAAATATAATCAGATGTATGCTAAATTTATGCGGTGAACATAAAAAATCAATTAGAATATACAATTGTGTCGTAAGCTCTTTTCCTCTTTATTTTCCAAGAAAAACGTGTTGAGTTTTTGTTAAGATTATGGTTATGTTTACTTTATTATGACGAACACACCGATTGACGGAAATTGTTCAAATTACATAAAATATACTAAAATGGATTACCGCCAAACATATTTAACACTTCTTCGACGACTTACAAGTTTGGGCCGTAGCAAATGATATAAACCCTCCCTCACGAAAGCGAGTTAATAAAAAGCGGCCAAAAGTTGCTGTTAAGATCAACATTTTTTAGTTGCCGTTTGAATAGTAATTTTTTGCGTCCAGCATTAATTAAAATAGTAGGGTGTATTTTCGTGGAGAACATCTTCATTCCGCCAGTTTACTCCAGGGATATATGTAAGAATGCATTCTTAAATGCACACTTCTTGCTTAAAACAACCGTTCTTCGTCAACTGTGTGTAATTTCCTTCCATATCATATCCTTAAACAGTCAACACCATAGGGGGCGTTATCATTTAACCTCTTCCTCTCCTCACCATCGCCACTACAGTCAATTGCCTTAATGTCGATTGCAAAAAAGTTGCGGCAAGAAGAAAATGTAAATGCGAATTTAATTTATTTCCCAAGAAAATGATAATTGAAATTGCAAGAGTTAGCAATTATTTAATTTAATTGTCATGTTGTGTGGTTTGTTACAGTGAATTACAAAAAAGGAAGAACGAACTGAAAGAATATACGAATTAAGTAAATTGCTTTCTGTATGCTTGACTTTGGATTTTCTTAATGGAATGTGTGAGGGAAGCAGCAGAATTTCTGAGAATAATCATATGCTATTGAAAAACAAGGAAATTAAAATGAAATACCGGTCATAGTTACAGGTAATCATAAGTGAATGGAAGAAGAAAACAAGTAAGTACATTTTAACTGAATAAACCATCTGAGGTATACCCTCACTTTGTGAGTAATGTAATGTGGAACATGTTAGCTTGAGAAGCGAGAAAGGTGGAATCAATTCACCTAATCTAGAGATATTGCAAAAGTTGTCTCAAATATATAATGTGAAGACATGGCACTGTACCGAATTAAAAGCAACACTGTTTTTGGCAGCACAGCAGTTTACGTCTTTTCATCTTTAAACATTGTTTTTCATCTTTAAACATTGAATTATACACGGGGCAAAATCGCCTTTTTTGATATGTTTCAATAGAAAGAAAATATATTTGGAACACAAATTGTTAAATATTATATATTTGTGTGCAAAAAAAATTATTTGAAAATCAAGTAAATTAATTTGGAACGCATATATTAATATATTACAATAAAATATATTTGCAAACTAATTTTCTCACATAAAATATGTGTTTATATACAAATAAAATTATTGTTCAGGAATTTCTTCAAATATATTTTATTTAAAAAAGATTTTCAAAACGTTGCAAATTTTTCGATTTTTTTTTTCAAATTTCCATTGATTAATAAAATTTGTTTTACTCGTATAGAACTAAACTTAATTTCTATTTATTCCAATTCATCATTTGTTATCAACACATCAAGCAATGTTTCATTATGCAAGCTTATATGATTTCAATTATAAAGCAATTTTAGGAAATTATAAAATTTCTGGAAAAATATTTACGTTGAATTACTGTAAATGAAGGTATTAATATATATTCTGAATACTTAAATGCAAATAAATATTTGTTGTAAGCCCACATCTTCACAAATATATTATAATAGCTGTACCCGGTCCACTTCGTTGCCCCAGATTTCAGATTTCCGATCCAGCCCATTTTTTGGCCAATTACATAGACTGCCATCACATGCATATACACAAAATTACAGCACTGTCGCTAACAAATTGTTGATGATATTTCAATTTCAAAATTTGGTTTATATTGGCAGGACCACGACCATTGATCCGATCCCACCCCTTTTTGCATCATTCACGTAGGCTATCACCAGTACGTATGCACAAAATTGCAGCACTTTCGATAACAATTTGTGCAAGATATCTCAATTTCAATAAAAATACACAAATTATGCAATATTATATGAGGTTATGTTTAATGATCGAAATTTCTTTCTTCTACGGTCAATAGATTCCAGAGATAATACATGCTTAACTAATGCTACTCTCACTTTTGCCACACCCACTAATCATATCCCGCAATTTTCTGCTGAAGATTTAGATAATTACTCCACTAAAGTTTGTTCGAAATTTCGTTCTCCTACCATCAACACATTCTAAGTTATGCGAATTTTATATAATGTCACGCCCACTTATTGTATCCCGCCCACTTTTGGTGAAAGTACTTAATATTGACTCCAACAACTTACAATCCAAATCTCGTTCTTCTGGGTCAATAGTTTCTGAGATATTAAACGTTTGACTAATGCTACGCCCACTTTTGCCACACCCACTAATCCGATCCCTCCCTTTTTTATTGAAGTTTTTGAAAATAACTCCACTAACGTGTGTTCCAAATTTCGTTTTTCTAGGGTCAACACTTTTTGAGATATTCGGATTTTAAGTAATACCAAGACCACACTTGCCACGCCCACTTTTTTCAAAAAAAAATTTTTTCCTGAACTATCTCTGACAAATAAGCTTTCAAACAAAAGAAAAAAAATAAAATCGGTCCAGTGGTTTCAGAGTCTATAGCATACATACATACAACAATTTTTCCATTTTTATATATAGGGATTTGTGTGTGCAACGTATAATATAACGGGTTTTCCAATAGGGATGATAAGATAAGTTTCTGAGAAAACAAATGTTTAACTAATGCTCCGCTCACTTTTGCCGCACCCACTAATCCGAACCCTCCTTTATATACCCTCACTTTAGTGTGACGAGGGTATATATCATTTGCTACGAAAAAAAGTGTAACACATCGAAGGAGTGATCTAAGACCCTAAGTATGTTCGGCGGATATTCGTTTTGGGTCATTTTAAGACGAATGAGCAATGTCCGTCCGTCTGTCTGTCTGTCTGTCTATCTGTCTGTCTGTCTGTCTGTCTGTCTGTCTGTGTGTCTGCTGGCTGGTGCGCACGATAACTCTCGAAAGGAGTAACCGATTGACTTCAAATTTGGTACGTGGTAATATTTTTTTCTATCTCCGGCTAAGTTCGTAGATGGGCCATATTGGTCCACTCCTTCTAGTACCTCCCCCACAAAGTGTTAAAATGTTGTGAAATATTGAATCTTTAATAACTGCTATACTACTTATTCGAATCTTCTGAAATTTAACACATAGCATTAGTTTATTAGTCGCTATCAACTCGAGAAAAATGGGCCATGTTGCTACGCCCGTTTTGGTACCTCCCACACAAATGCACCATTTGGCACCAAAAGTTAACAGCTTATAACATTAATACCAGTGCATAAAAATACTTGAAATTTTGTACAGTGTAATGCTTTCATAGTGCCTACAGTCCAGTGAAAAATGGGTGTCATATTCACGCCCCTTTTGGTACCTCTTACACAAAGGTACCATTTTGCACCAAAAGATAACAGCTTATAACATTAATACCAGTGTATAAAAATACTTGAAATTTTTTACAGTGTAAAGCTTTTATAGTGTCTATTGCACTGTGAAAAATGGACGCTATTTCCACGCCCCTTTTTGTACCTCCCACACAAAGGTACCATTTTGCACAAAAAGTTAAGAGCTCACAGCATGAGTACCAATGCCCGAAAATGCAACAACATTTTGCACAGTATAACGCTTTTGAAGTCCCTATAGCCCTGTAAAAAATGGCCGTTATCACCACGCCCCTTTTTGTACCTCCCACACAAATTGGCTAAATCATACCAAAATTTAATATTTCATAACGTTAATATACCAGTGCAAAAAACGTTTATAATTCGGCGCAGTGTAATGTATTTAAAGAATCTACTATTCAGTGAAAAATAGGTGTATTTGTTAAAAACATTCTGGTACCTCCCATACAAATTGACAGAATAATTCGTTTAATATTCCATATTACATTACTCACAAAGTGAGGGTATACCTACACCACTCTGTGGTACAGGGTATTATAAGTTTGTTTCACGGCAGATGTTTGTAACACCTGAAAATAACACAGCTAGACCCACCTTAAAGTATACCGATCGACTCAGAATCACTAGCTGAGTCGATTTAACGATGTCCGTCCGTCCGTCCGTCCGTCCATGTAAAGTTGTTCGTCGACTACAGGTCGCAATTTCACTCCGATCGTTCTGAAATTTTGCAGTTTAGAGTATTTCGCGGCTGTTAAGATCGCTATTGAATTTGGTTGAAATCGGTTCAGATTTAGATATAGCTCCCATATATATCTTTCGTCCGATTTGGCCATTTAGTCCTATAGAAGCTGTATTTTACATCCGATCGTTTTGAAATTTAGAATGGTAGAGTTTCTTGATCCATGAACCAACATTGCCGAATTTGAAGAAAATCGGTTAAGACTTAGCTATAGCTCCCATATATATGTTTCGTCCGATTTTGCTCTTTAGTCCTGTAGAAGCTGTATTTTACATCCAATCTTTTTGAAATTTAGAATGGTAGAGTTTCTTGATCCATGAACTAACACTACCGAATTTGAAGAAAATCGGTTAAGATTTAGCTATAGCTCCCATATATATGTTTCGTCCGATTTGGCCATTTAGTCCTATAAAAGCTGTATTTTACATCCAATCGTTTTGAAATTTAGAATGGTAGAGTTTCTTGATCCATGAACCAACATTGCCGAATTTGAAGAAAATCGGTTAAGATTTAGCTATAGCTCCCTTATATATGTTTCGTCCGATTTTGCTCTTTAGTCCTGAAGAGGCTGTATTTTACATCCAATCATTTTGAAATTTAGAATGGTAGAGTTTCTTAATCCATAAACCCACACTACCGAATTTGAAGAAAATCGGTTAAGATTTAGCTATAGCTCCCATATATATGTTTCGTCCGATTTGGCCTTTTAGTTCTATAGAAGCTGTATTTTACATCCAATCGTTTTGAAATTTAGAATGGTAGAGTTTATTGTTCCATGAACCAACACTACCGAATTTGAAGAAAATCGGTTAAGATTTAGCTATGGCTCCCATATACATGTTTCGTCCGATTTGGCCCTTTAGTCCTGTAGAAGCTGTATTTTACATCCAATCATTTTGAAATTTAGAATGGTAGAGTTTTTTGATCCATGAACCAACACTGCCGAATTTGCAGAAAATCGGTTAAGATTTACCTATAGCTCCCATATATATGTTTCGTCCGATTTAGCCCTTTAGTCCTATAAAAGCTGTATTTTACATCCAATCGTTTTGAAATTTAGAATGGTAGAGTTTCTTGATCCATGAACCAACACTACCGAATTTGAAGAAAATCGGTTAAGATTTAGCTATAGCTCCCATATATATGTTTCGTCCGATTTGGCCCTTTAGTTCTATAGAAGCTATATTTTACATCCAATCGTTTTGAAATTTAGAATGGTAGAGTTTCTTGATTCATGAACCAACATTGCCGAATTTGAAGAAAATCGGTAAAGATTTAGCTATAGCTCCCATATATATGTTTCATCCGATTTGGCTCTTTAGATCCAATCGTTTTTATACCCTACACCACACTGTGCTACAGGGTATTATTTAAGTATATAATGTCCCAAAGTAAATTTATGTAAACAATTTATACATGAATTACAAAATTTATATATCAGAGTTATTCAATATTACGAGAGTGGTGTAGGGTATTATATAGTCGGCACGGCCCGACTTTAGCCTTTCCTTACTGGTTATATATAGGGTTTTTTGTGTGCCACGTATAATATAACGGGTTTTCCAATAGGGATGATACGATTTTGAAGTGACGTTTCGGCCATTTGCAATATGTCATGTTCTCTCATTTGTTTTTCATTGTATTCAGTAGTGTTTACAATTCCATCATGGAGAGATATACGCAAGAAGAACGTTTGAATTATTCAGTTTTATTATCAAAATAATTGTTCTCCAATTGCAACTTTTCGTGCGCTAAGTCCATTTCTTTTAAAATCCAAAGAAACACTTTCCAGTCGACCTACGACCTTTCCGTTCACATTTGCTAAGCCCATTTTTTTTAAATCCAAAAAAAGCAGTTTCCAATCGACCAACGACCTTGACAACCATGAGCAATATTTGAGCTCTCATTAAGAGCTATCTTTTTGCCATTGACCAATTGTGGCTACGTGCCACACAGCAAATGAAACAATTTAATTGTTGCGAGAAAAGTTTGGAGATTCGATTACTTCAAGAAATCGTGATATTGAATGGCCTCCATGAAGTTGTGATTCAACACCATTAGAATATATCTTGTGGGGTTATTTGAAGTCATTGGCCTTTCGAAATAAACCAGACTCTCTTCAAGCTTTACAAGTCAATATTGAACGTGCCATTCATGACAGACGACTTGATTTAGTGGAAAATTGCTCGAAAATTGGGTTCATCGAATTCGTTCCTGCAGAAGAAGTCGTGGAGGCCATTTGAATGACTTTCTATTTAGAACTTAATTTTATCGATTGTACTTCACATTAAATAAAAAACTTTTGAATTGCCTTAACAATAAGTGTGTTTTTTTCAAAGAAATCATATCACTCTTATTGGAAAACCCTTTACCTATGGGCGTGGCCCCGACCATGTAAGCCAACTTTTGAAATGAAAAGAGTGCTATAATTGGGGCAACGAAGTGGACCTGGGTCCAGCTAGTACTATCATTTAGTGTTGTAAGAATGATGTTTGGACCATATGAAAAACTTGATTTTTGGCTATAGAAATGGGTGTTTGGGACCACTGTGCTGTGTGGGTTTTAAGTACCCATTGTGCAGCTTGAAATGTGCGTAACTAATGGCAGTTAATCGTATTCAAACCAAGTTCACAAGAAAAAAATGTCCCTACATCTTCTGCAATAAGCAACTAAATGCATTCATATACATTTTATAATTTAGAAAATGTTTCCATTAATGTGGCATTTGACACACAATGTACAATTATACTCCTCACAATGTGGGGGTACATTTTAGTCTGAAATTCTCGTACTTATTTTCTTTTCTTATAAATGTTTTATTTTTAAAATGTTAAGTAAGAAAAATACACTTCTTAAATTGCATTCTATAAATACACACCCCCACCTGTCCGCCAGTCCTCTGCCTCTCTAGCTACCCAAAATTGTATGAGAGTGTGTGGGTATGCAATAATTAAACAAATGCCTCAATTGTCATATCCTGTTGAAATAAAGTTTACTTTAACTTAATTTAACTTTTCTCCAACCAAGCAACCGCAGGTCTGGTTTTCACCCTGCCCTTCATAATGATCAATTAACATAATTGTCTTTATTACAATCACCCCCATCAAACCCGTCGGACAAAATTGAAGTAAAGCAACAACGCGACATGAACTTTTCTCCCCCTTGAAGAAACCTTCCCAGCCGTTATGGCCCGACTTTCAGGAGTATTTGTGGCAATTATACAACATAAGGGGAGGAACGGAGACGGGGTGAACAAGAGGCGTGTGTGTGTGAGGTTGTGTGCTGCCCGGGCTCCGTTGTTATGACCATAATAATCGGTATATATTTCTTCGTTGCCAATAATGGGCTGCAATGAAGTTAAGGCCAAACATTTTCGGAAGAAAATTAAAAGTTATGTGGGGGAGGGAAATGTGGTCGATGGTCAAAAGACTGAGCCATATTCCTGGAACGACAAGACAGATAAGTTTATTCTTCTTATGATTTTTTTTCTTTTTGTTTCATTATTTTGGTAATAAAAAGCATAATTTTTGCTAGGTAAGTGTATTATTTTGCTTCGCAAGAATCTCATATTTTGTCTTGCATTGTTCTCGATATTGCTAAGAGGGAAAAAAGAAAAAAAAAATCATTCCTTATGAAACTTATTTCATTAAAAACTTTCATTTGATAATGATTTTAATGAACAAGACCAGCACTTCATTTAATTGATTACATGTTTTAATTTGGATCCCTTCGGGCCATATGGAATGTATCACTCTACCCTCGCATGTTTCTGTGTACGATATGTTTTGCACAAGTTGAGCGGATTATATGGGATTTCATTAACACCCACCACTACGTCCTCTTCCCTGCTGCAGAGCTATGCACACTCCATTGATTAACCTTCGTCCTTTATCTCTTCAAAGTATTAACCAATTCTTTCGTTTTTCGACGTTAAAATGTTGAAAATGTGATGATGTCAACAAGTGATGCGTTAAATCATTTAGAGAGTTCTAATTAAATGTAATTACTTAAGGTAAAGATAAAGGCCAACGCAGGTCTCACACAATGCACACAAATACACTCTCGCACTATATCTCTACGCTTATATGCACACTAACCTAAACACTTTCATACATGAATTAACACTTCTTGTAAAGTCCCGTCCTGCCTTCATTAGTCATTTGTAGACGTATTTGTATTTAATCCCAAAAAGATTAAATATTTAATTGAAACTCGGCCAACAATGAATGTTAAGCTTTGTAAAATTAAGGTATTATTTTGTAAACTCGGCCAACAATGAATGTTAAGCTTTGTAAAATTAAGGTATTATTTCTATATGTGTGTGTAAATTTCCTGCGAATTTTGAAATTGATTAAAGGCTATTAAGTATAATGAGAGATAAATTCTAAACATCAATACTTATGTACGCTCTTATCACAAGATTTAATTGATCACACAGAATAGGAGGAGGGAAGTGATGGCCTTCACATGTATGCATATTTGGGAAACACATAAAATTCAATGTTTAGGAAATTAAGACAATAATCAACAATATTTTCCAATAACCAATGATAGTCCTAATGGCGGCAAATGGGATTTTCATGCATTTTGGATTACTGTATGAAACAATAGTGAAAAGCTAAAGTCGGTCACTAGCGATGATTTAATTGAAAATAAGTATAAACACTTAAATTTTAGTCAAGTTGAAAATTGAATTCTCTAGTGCGTACAGTGGGAGAAATTAACAAGTAAGAAAGTTTCAGTAGGGTAAACCGAGAACCTCACTTTGTGAGAATGGTAGTATACAAGTATCAAAATTTCACTAAAAGTTAACCCTTTGTGGGGGAGGTACTGGAAGGAGTGGACCAATATAGCCCATCTTCGAACTTAGCCGGAGATAGAGAAAAATATTACCGCATACCACATTTGAAGTCAATCGGATACTCCTTTCGAGAGTTATCGTACGCACCAGGCAGCAGACAGACAGACGGACGGACATTACTCAAATAACTTAAAATGACTCAAAGCGGATTTCCGCCTAACAAACTTAGGGTCTTAGGTCACTCCTTCGATGTGCTGCACTCTTGACTCGTAGGTAATGATATATACCCTCCTCTTTAAGGTGAGAGGATAAAAAAGGAAATAATTCTACCTTTTCTTAACCAGACAACAGATTGTGACATAACTTTACGTGCTTTTAGAAGAATTAATAGATAAGTTAGGTTTTGAATTTGGGCGGAGCTACAGGACCTAAAATTTGTCCAGCTCAGGAATATAAAATGATGAGGACACTTTCGTCCTCATCATCTGATTCATAAAATCATTTAGCATTATTTTATTTCTGCGCCTTTTACTAACCAGAGTCTACACCTACGCTACACCGGAGTCAAACCTACGTATAGTAATCGGTTTGTTGTCCAGATATCTGCAATTGATTCCATAGCCGATTTCTTTCACATTAACTTTTCTGAATAGGCAACAAAAAAAATATTTTTTTTAATTTTTTTGTGTTTTGTGATTGTGCCATATTTCAGTGTTACATAAGAAAAATTGCTTTTGTAGTATATTGTTACAAACATAATCTGCTTGAAATATACAAATTTTTAGGGTACACTCTAAATAGTCGATATATATTTGGAAATATGTGGTTCGTCCTAATGTTTTTTGTTTGGGACTATTATTTACAAAACAAATATTTATTTGACAATATACCAAAATACAATATTATGTTTTTCGGTAATTGAATTCCTTAGTAATTAAAATCTTATAATCTTTCATATGCAAGTTGGGTTGATAACAATTGATTACTTGGAAGAAATATAATTTAAATATTAGTGCTTTAAAACAAGTGTTATTGTAACTTATGTAATTTTAAATATACCAAAATACAATATTATGTTTTTCGGTAATTGGACGGATTTTTTCGGAAATTTTAAATGCTCGTAAAATTCCTTAGTAATTAAAATCTTATAATCTGTTATAATGATACATTATGCAAGATGGGTTGACAACAAATGCTTACTTGGAAGAAATATAATTTAAATATTAGTGCTTTAAAACATATACATATTATTGCTACTTATGTAATTTTAAATTATAATGTACTAAGCCAATTAAAAATAAAATTCGAAACATCTGCAAAGTTCAGAAAACAATGTTTTTTAACATGAAAAATTCCTAAACAATAATTTTATTTGTATATAAACACATATATAGGGTGATCCAAGTAGAGATACTTTTTTCAATAGCCTTTTTTGACAGATCACGTGCGAGTCGTGTCATGCTGCCATGTTATTTTTTTAAGTATTGCTTGGCATTTCATCATGGAAAAACTAACGCCTGAACAACGTTTGCGGGTGTCATTCGCCAGTTACCAGCCGAAATGCTCGAACGAGCCATCGGAAATTGGACTCAATTGGACTGTTATAGTGCCTACAGTCCTGTGAAAGTGGGCTTTATCCCCACGCCCCTTTTTGTACCTCCCACACAAATTAACCAAATCATACCAAAATTGAATAGCTTGTAACTTTAAAATACCAGGGCACATAAATGCTTATAGTTCGACATAGTGCAATGTATTTAAAGTTACTGCTTTCCGAAAAATAGGTGTATTTGATAAGCCCCTTCTGGTACCTCCCACACAAATTGACAGATTCATTAGTATAATGTTATACTTATATATTACATTACTCACAAAGTGAGGTTATACATTAGTCGGTTAACCGACTGAAACTTTCTTACTTGTTTTACAAAAATTTCATTAGTAAACCACATTTCTCCAGTCGCAAAGATAGACTATTAAAACCTTTCTCAATTTTATATGTGGTAATGTCTAATACGTTGAACTGCAAAGGGAATTTGGAACCCGGTTTTTAGGATACAATATGATTCGCAAATTACTTTCGATTTGTAATGGCAGTTCTAAAAAATAAACTAATCAGGATATTCCGGGTATATACCGATTCATTTGACATTATCTATTCAGAATAGACAACATAATTTGATATACCCGGTGAGAATAAATTATGTATATTTGAAGGTGTACTTTGCAAACAATATTTTTTGTGGCCATTTTTAGTATTTTTGACAAGTTGCTCGTATATATCCGGATCTAATCTATATCGATTCATAGGAAAGGATCGGGAAAAAATTAAAAACTCTTTTTTTACACGCAGCTGGAAAAATCCATAAAATATTTAAAAATTTATATATTAATTTTTGTAATTTGTAAGTTTTTATACCCTCCAACATAGGATGGAGGATATATACATTTTGTCACTCCGTTTGTAACACCACTAAATATTTATCTGAGACCCCATAAAGTATATATATTATTAATCGTCGTAAAGACGATTTAGCCATGTCCATCTATCCGTCCGACCATCTGTCCGTCCGTCTGTCTGTTCGTCCGTCTGTCCGTCCATACGTCTGTCTGTTCGTCCGTCCGTTTGTTGTAATCAAGCTACAATCTATACTCATAACACTTGAGCTAGGTGGCAGAAATTTGGTACATGTACTTCGTATATATGCAGGTTTTTGTTGGGATTGAAATTGGCACTATCGGTCCATTTTTTGATATAGCCCCCATACACATATGAACCAAAAATTGGTTCATGGTCCGGCGGGGTCATTGGACCGAAAATGATGTTGGATCAACAGTTACGGTGAATGGTTTCCGCTATCGAGAGATGATTAATGATTTTTTATGGTCGGAGTTGGATGTTATTGATCAACGTTTACTTTCAACAATACGGCGCTACGTGCCACACAAGCAACGAAACCATTGCTCTGTTACGGGAAAAGTTTCCGGACCGTGTTATCTCTCGAAGAGGTGATCACAATTGGCCACCGAGATCTTGTGATTTAACAGCTTGCGACTTCTTCCTTTGGGGCCACGTGAAAGATAAGGTCTACGGCAACAGTCCAGCGTCGATTCAAGACCTCAAAGATAGAATTCGTGAGGCTGTCGAGGACATAGGGCAGCCACTTTCCGATTTGGCTATGGAAAATTTAATGAAAAGGATATGGTCCTCTAAGCGTGGGGGCATACCTTCCTCTTTATTATGAAATAAACGTCCGATCGTTTATCTCAAAAAAATGATTTTTTCTTTGAATACCAAAATAACACCTCTTGTTTTTTAACCGATCCGTTTACAAAATGACAGAGAGAAGTCTCTTGATACACTTAGAGACAATGCAAAATCTGAGGAAAATCAGTTCAGATTTACATATATCCTCCATATATATGTTACACCCGATATGACATTTAAGCGCTGTAGAAACTGTATTTTATATCCCATCAGTATGAAGAAAGAGGTTTCTTTTTAAATGAATGATGTCTGTCAAATTTGGGGAAAATCGTTTCATATTTAGATATAGGGTCAGAATATTTAATATCGACCTATGTAGTTTATTTTTGGCTAAACTGTTTATAAGCAATTACAAATACGTTAAATAAGAACCCGCCATCATTTTATTTAAAAAAAAATTAAATAAATTTTATGGGCATTTTAATTTTTGAAAAAATTTGTTTTTGTGTTTTACGAAATTTGTAATTGCTCTCGAACGGCTGGACCGATTTTTGCAAAGTTTACTGTGGTTTAAAGAGGACACAATGCGCTATTTTTGTAGAAAATTTTTTTAAAAAAATTGTTTACGAATTGTTTATGAAAAAACAAAAAATAACAACTCCAGAACAGTAAACAATTTTTGTGAGACTCAACATTTGTAAAAGTTATGGACGAAATACCAAGACCTGTCTGAAAATTTTCGTCTGTTTTTACAAATTCAAAAAGCGGAAATAATTCCACCGTTTCTTAACCAAACAACCGATTGCGACCAAACTTGGCATGGTAGATGAAGAGGTGATAGAGGGGTTATGTTTTATATTTGGGCCCCCTATGCCATTATAAAATTTGGCAGAAAAAAGTTTCTTAATTTAGGAACGATTACTGCTTAATGTGGGGATAATCGTTTCTGATTTATATATATCCAAATATATGTGTTCCTGCATATTTAGTATTTAAGAGGTATTGAAACTGTATTTTATGCCCGCTCTTTATATATTTTTTGCAAGAAATGAGGTTTTTGATCCAAGTTGATGAAAATCTGTCTAGATTTGTTCCATCCGATTCTAGATCTATGAATGAAGAGATCTAGTTTATTATAATAAACATCTTCAACTCCTTCGTGGAATAAACCTTGATAAGGAGTTTGAGTTAAGTACTTTGTTAACTCAAACGAAACCAAATATTCCAAATTATTATCGCAATGACATTTGCAAATTGTTGTGGAGGTGTAGAGTATGTACTTATGTATATAGTGGACTTTTTTAAAACTGGTTTAAAATAACTTATTTTATAATTCCAAAATATGACATATAACTTAAAGTTTTGCTATTCCGAAATTTTTGAGTAGCACAGTGTTATGATTTATTCATTTTAACTCCTGAGAGGAGCATTGGGCTGCAAAATGAAGTACATAACTTTGATAAATTTACCTAAAAACGCTAGAATTCGCTACAGTGTAATGATTGTGAAGTTTGAACTGTTCATAGAAAAATTGGCGTATTTATCAAGACTGATAATTAGGGTTAACTTCAGTCAAATTACTTGATTGCATTTAGTTACTTGTTCCACAATTGTTACAATTATGAATTTTTTGTAAAATATACTAGCTGATAATTCCGCAAATTCTTACAAGATGGACTGCAAAATAAAGAGAAAAGATTGCCGAAATTTCAAACAAATAAAATTAAAAAAAAAATGAGTTGTAAATAAAAAACAAGTAAGAAAATTTCAGTCGAGTAAACTGATTTGGTATTCCCTTACTTTGTGTGTAATCTAATATGGAATATGGTACTCTATCTAGGTACCAGAAAGTTGGGAACATTTTACACACTCATTGAGGAAAATAATTCTTCAAGGGTACCCTTTATTTATTTTTGGACTGAAGTCTATATTCCGAATTCTTCAGTATCAACACCGCGATGACTAATCTCTCTGATTTCCAGCAAACTTTTTGTTCGAATATCTCGAAAACAAGAACTAACCTAGAAAAACAGCTAGCACCATTGGATTCAGTACGGTCTTAATACCTCTATCTATAGGTTCTCCTTTGTGTTACAGTTTTAGAATAGTACAGTTATAGTTGACATTCAAAATCAATCATTTGAATGGTTATCAATTTTCATCTCAATTGGCAGAAATTTGGATTTTATTGTTCTGGCTACATCGAAATATGAACCATCATATCAAAATTAAACTCGTATTTGAAAATTGTAATCCAAAAGTTGGTATTTGTAGTTTACAAGGTGTCCAGAAGTCACATCTGGTGAAGCTTTGTATGGGAGCTATACCATATCAGGGACCAACGATGGTTCTGAGTAAAATCATATATAAATATTAAAGATACTAGCTTTCTAAAATATTCCGAATATAAAAAATAATTCTCCAAAATTCTTATATTCAATTTAAAACCTTTTCAATTGAATACCCATTAACATAATGCGTATGTAAAGATTAATTATTTTCCCAAACAATTAGTCAACAATAATAGTCTGTTGACACCATATTTTGCAGCCAGCCATAATGGAGCACAATAATCCATCCGCATTATAAACATCATCGGTATCGTCATCCTTATCGTCATTATCATCACTAAGTAATGATGAAATATGAACGTTTATTGATTATTTTTCCACCGCAGTGCCAGGCAAAAGAAAAAATAAAACATAAACCTCATCGTTACAGTGTTTTTGACCTCAATCCGGTTTCATTTGTAATATTTCATCTAGAAAAAAAGACTGAAAATAAAAAGTGCCTGCAGATGGTAAATGACAAAGTCGTTGCCTCATTACGGTAACCTTAACCTCAAAATTGGTGTAAATAGAGAACGAGAGGCAAGTCCATAAAAAGGGTCTAACGTCAGAGGAAAGATACAAGTTTGGCAAAATTGCAGTGAAAACTAGAATTGCAGTTTCAGAAAAACTTTACCTATCTGACTTAGCAATTTTTTATGGTTTTCTCTATACTTCATAACCTTGTGCTTCTTTTTTGTTGCGTTTGTTGACAAAAGTTGTCATCCCCCGCCATAAACCTCCTTTGCGAAATTATTCACAATCCTCTTGTGTTTGCCATTTCCATAATACCCATACTTCAGGACTGAGAAAATAGAAATTCTGCAAATATCTGCTACCAAGGCAGCCAGGATAATGTTGAAATGTGAAGATGAAGAAAAAGTAGAAACGAAACGAAAGCAACACAATTCACAACGAAATCTGTAAATCCACAAATTTGAACAATTTGTCCTCATCTTATCCCCACTCGAAAGAAATACGTACTTATATTGTTCACTAGCAATTTTTTGGCTCTTATTTTACTGCGCCTTTTTGGGTCGGGGTATTGAGGAGGGAAAGTATTTTAGCATATTTGTGTTTTCTTTTCGATGACAAATATCCGCATTATGTTTTATGATGGATTGCATTAAAATTATTTCAAGTTTCAGCTATTTGTAGAGAATTTTCGTTTTTTCGCATATATAGAGAAAACATAATGCAAATAAAAACGGGAAAAACAAAAAATAATCGCAAAAATAAAAATGGATGTCACTTTTTGTTATATCGTACAGTGCAATTGTTTTAATGTTTACTTGTCACTTCACAGAGAATAAATAATATTGTAATAATTGTTAGTCAGCAATAAAGTGTGACATTTTAAGTGGTTGTCAACGGTAAAAAAATACTTCAGTTAGGAAATTCATTGTATAGAGGCTTTTTTAGTATATACTCGCACAAAACTTTAAATTGAAATAAAATAAGGTGATTACAGAACTTCACATTAAATATTGACTTTGATCACTATTCTACTCAATTGGGACTCGACATAATAGACAACCTTGCGGCTATAGAGCCCGCTGTTACAATTTGTAAAGAAGTAGGGATCAATATGTCCACCTGCCCCCTGAAGCACAGAGACAATGGGTGTTTGTGGATATAACGGAGTCTCCTAACTCCAAATCGACAAAAAATCGTCATCACTAAAATCTACTACTCGTACTTCTATACAGAATTTGAGTTTTTCAGTTGAACGAAATTTTTAAGACAGTTATACCAGTATGTATCAATAAATATTCTCAGAAGATTCTTGTAATAAATATACTTCTCAGAAATGTGCATAAAAAATCTAAATTAACTTTTATTCAAGTATACTTAAAACAAGCAAGAAAGTTCTGTCTAGTAAACCGACTTACGAATCACCTCACCTTCAGTCCCAAAAAATTTTGTTAAATTTATTTATTTGTTTGTTTTAATTAAATTACACTATGCAACAAATGAACACTTTTGGAAAAATACACGGACTTGACAGTATAGTTTCGATTCTACTATCAAAGGGTAGTATAACCCTATACTCGGTTTGGCGAAATTGGCGACCAATTTTTTTTTATGCTGAACAAAGTTTCTTAATGTTTTTGCGAACTTTTTTTGAAAAAGTGAAGAAAAAATATTTCTTTTCACTTTTTTCAGCATAACTCTCAGGGACTCGAAATTTTTCACTAACAATGTTTGGCAAAATTGTAGCTAACGTAAACATTTTGTGAACATATCAATACAATCAGAACGTGTCTAGGTACCCTAAATAGCCCAAAAAACCACATTGTACCCCAAAATGTCAGTATTTTATTATTATGTAATACAATATTTTTGTTGGTATAGTATATGTTCCGCAACTTTATAGAAAATATTAAGGCCAATCTTTTGTGGAACATATTAACCCTCTAGCTCCCCCACATAACTGTAATTTTTGGCCCCATTTTAACAAATCGTAAAAAACACCGCTTAAAATGGGGAGGGTGGGGATGAAATGTGCTACATGTGTTGGCCATAAAATGTAACTATATGTGTTAGAACACACAAAAGCCCAAAACTTAACACAAAACCAAAAAAAAAAACAGTAAGGAAAGGCTAAGACTATATAATACCCTACACCACTCTCGTAATATTGAATAAATCTGATATATACATTTTGTAATTCATGTATAAATTGTTTACATAAATTTACTTTTGGGACATTTTATACTTAAATAATACCCCGTACCACAGTGTGGTGTAGGGTATAAAAACGATTGGATCTAAAGAGCCAAATCGGATAAAACATATATATGGGAGATATAGCTAAATCTTTACCGATTTTCTTCAAATTCGGCAATGTTGGTTCATGAATCAAGAAACTCTACCATTCTAAATTTCAAAACGATTGGATGTAAAATATAGCTTCTATAGAACTAAAGGGCCAAATCGGACGAAACATATATATGGGAGCTATAGCTAAATCTTAACCGATTTTCTTCAAATTCGGTAGTGTTGGTTCATGTATCAAGAAACTCTACCATTCTAAATTTCAAAACGATTGGATGTAAAATACAGCTTTTATAGGACTAAAGGGCCAAATCGGACGAAACATATATATGGGAGCTATAGCTAAATCTTAACCGATTTTCTTCAAATTCGGTAGTGTTGGTTCATGGATCAAGAAACTCTACCATTCTAAATTTCAAAATGATTGGATGTAATCAAGAAACTCTACCATTCTAATTTCAAAACGATTGGATGTAAAATACAGCTTTTATAGGACTAAAGGGCCAAATCGGACGAAACATATATATGGGAGCTATAGCTAAATCTTAACCGATTTTCTTCAAATTCGGTAGTGTTTGTTCATGGATCAAGAAACTCTACCATTCTAAATTTCAAAATGATTGGATGTAAAATACAGCTTCTACAGGACTAAAGGGCCAAATCGGACGAAACACGTATATGGGAGCTATAGCTAAATCTTAACCGATTTTCTTCAAATTCTGTAGTGTTGGTTCATGGATCAATAAACTCTACCATTCTAAATTTCAAAACGATTGGATGTAAAATACAGCTTCTATAGAACTAAAGGGCCAAATTGGACGAAACATATATATGGGAGCTATAGCTAAATCTTAACCGATTTTCTTCAAATTCGGTAGTGTTGGTTCATGGATCAAGAAACTCTACCATTCTAAATTTCAAAATGATTGGATGTAATCAAGAAACTCTACCATTCTAAATTTCAAAACGATTGGATGTAAAATACAGCTTTTATAGGACTAAATGGCCAAATCGGACGAAACATATATATGGGAGCTATAGCTAAATCTTAACCGATTTTCTTCAAATTCGGTAGTGTTGGTTCATGGATCAAGAAACTTAACCATTCGAAATTTCAAAATGATTGGATGTAAAATACAGCTTCTACAGGACTAAGGAGCAAAATCGGACGAAACATATATATGGGAGCTATAGCTAAATCTTAACCGATTTTCTTCAAATTCGGCAATGTTGGTTCATGGATCAAGAAACTCTACCATTCTAAATTTCAAAACGATCGAATGTAAAATACAGCTTCTGTAGGACTAAATGGCCAAATCGGACGAAACATATATATGGGAGCTATAGCTAAATCTTAACCGATTTTCTTCAAATTCGGCAATGTTGGTTCATGGATCAAGAAACTCTACCATTCTAAATTTCAAAACGATTGGATGTAAAATACAGCTTCTATAGGACTAAAGGGCCAAATCGGACGAAAGATATATATGGGAGCTATATCTAAATCTGAACCGATTTCAACCAAATTCAATAGCGATCTTAACAGCCGCGAAATACTCTAAACTGCAAAATTTCAGAACGATCGGAGTGAAATTGCGACCTGTAGTCGACGAACAACTTTACATGGACAGACGGACGGACATCGTTAAATCGGCTCAGCTAGTGATTCTGAGTCGATCGGTATACTTTAAGGTGGGTCTAGCTGTGTTATTTTCAGGTGTTACAAACATCTGCCGTGAAACAAACTTATAATACCCTGTACCACAGTGTGGTGTAGGGTATAAAAAGTGACAAAAATAACGGTCCCTTTGTGTGAAAGGTACCAAAAGGGGTGGTGACACTTCGCCCATGTTTCTGAAGATGATTGCGACGGATAAACTATTATTATGTAAGGAATTAAAAATGATTCAAACAAGTAGTATAGAATTTATTAGACAATCAATATTTCACTAAATTTTAACCATTTGTGAGGAAGGTTCTAAATGGCGTGGATCAATATGGCCCATCTTCGAACTTAGCCTGAGATGGAAAAAAATATTAACACATACCAAATGTTAAGTCAATCCGTTACTCCTTTCGAGAGACATGGACAGACAGTCGGACGAATTTCCGCCGAACATACTTAGCGTCATAGGTCACTCCGATTTCCCCAAATTTGTTAATTTATGTGATAAGAAACTTCTTTCTGCCAAATTTCGTACTGATCGGATATAAAGTACAGTTTCTACATCTTTTACACGTCAAATCGGGTGTAATATATATATGGGAGCTATATCTAAATCAATTTCCCGAATTTGGCAGTGTTCATTAATGTAATAAAAAACACTCTCTGCCGAATTTCGTACTGATCAGGTATAAAATACGGTTTCTACAGCGTTACATGTCAAATCGGGTGTGACATATATATGGGGGCTATATGTAAATCTGCACCGATTTTCCTCAAATTTAGTATTGCGTCCAAGTGTAAAAATATACTCCTCTCTGTCAATGTTTATACAAATCGGTTAGAAATTGTTGCTTATACAGCGCATATATGTCAAATAGGAGGTACATACTCGTCTATAGGGGAGCTGTAGGTGTATAAGTACCATTTGGGTATAAGTCTACGGGAAGTGGACTGTAAACGTTTTAATAATAGAGAACTCCTAAAATTGTAATGTAGGTGAAAAAACGGAATGAAAAGACAAAGATTTGTATCAGTGTAAGGAGCAGGTATATTTGTAGGTGTTGATGCTTATTACCGCTTGTAGGGATGTTGCAAAAGTGAAAGCGACGGTTTAGAGAGAATAAGAAAAGAGCCATAGGTTTTGGAAATTCAGCTGAATTTCATTGGAACAAATTGAAAAGATGGCATCCCTTTATCCATTTGAGAAAAGCTTTTGCCTTCATGGCATGGACTGGATAAAGAGTTGTCATCTGTTGATAAATGAATGATACACAGAGGAATTCATAGGAAAATGCTAATTCCTTTCTGTTAATTATACATACAATTCAGGATGGAAAACAATATTCATTACAGTCTAATGAAGATGGATACTACAAATATTAAATAATTTATAGAACCTGAGACTAATCGCTGAAACGGAGTTCAACAGTATGTAAATCTGAATCAATTTTAACTAATTTAAAGAGGGATAATACTTGGGCAAAAAAAGAGCATTGTGCTAAACTGCATCACAATCGGACCACAAAATTCCTCACAATCGTTGCACTTTGATTACATCGATCTAACCTTGACGGGCACGGTCACATCGATTCAGGAAGTGATTCCAAGTCGATCGGTATAATAAACGATGGGTATATCTCTTCTCATTTTGGGTGTAACTAACAAATGAACAAACCCATAATACACTGAACCACAGTGTAGTATATACACAATTTCTCCATAAAATCTGTAGCAATCATTAATATTTCCAAGAACTATTGTCTGACAAAGAATACAAATTTAATAATTTCGATATTACATTTACTAAGTATAACGAAACCAAACAAAACCAAAAATTGTTATGGTGAAGTTTTTTATTTTTTTTTTAAATTCCAATTTTCGCGGAAGTTTTTTTTTTCTAAAAAAGGTTTGTTGCTGGAGCGAAAAATATAAAAAAATAGCATCCTAGCGAACAAAACATTGCCTATTTGAAAAAATCTACGGATAAATGTAAAAATGATGACCCATATTGTAAGTAAGGGAAATACAAAAAATGTTTTTTATTTTGTTTGGGAAGTACCAAAAAGGGAGTGGTAACTTCGCCCACTTTTCTCAAAATCATAGCGACCAAGAAATTAATACTATGTGTGGAATTGTGAAAGATTCTGGTTAGTAGTATATAAGTTATTAGATAATAAATAATGAGATAATCAATATTTCACTAAATTTTTGGCCTTTGTGGGGGAGGTATTTGAAAGAGTGGGCCAACGTAGTCCACCTTTGATCTAAGTCTGAGATAGAAAAATATTAACAACTTATAAATTTGGAGGCAATCGGTTACCCCTGTCGAAAGTTATCTTCGCACCAGAAAGACAGAAAGAAGGACATTGCTTAACTGACTTAAAATTACCTACAAATGGATTTCCGCCAAATATTCTTAGGGTCTCTTAGGTCGCTGCTTCGATGTGTTACATTTTTGGCCGCAGCAACAGATATATACCCTCATTCGCAATATAAAAACCGGATTATGTTGAAATTCTCTTTTTTATATCAAAAGTGCTATAATTTGGACATTTATCCATAGATATTCTTCAAATAGGCATTGTTTTCTTTGTTAAGAAACTAACTTTTAAAAATTGTAACAAACTATATTTTAGCGATCTTTTTATATTTTTGAAGTTTTGTTTCGTACCAACAAAAAACTGTTTTTGTGAAAAATCAATTTTTTTCTAATTTTTTTAACGACAGTTGCTAAACATCAGTTTCCACGTGAATGTGTTATTTTCAACATTTGTAGTCCTAATAATTTCCTTTAATTCAGATAATAGCCTGACTTTATCACGCTTATACTTCAAGAAATATTGTCCAAAAACTAAATGAACCTTCCACGAAAATGTGATTTTTAAAGAAAATTAAAAACAAAATCCATAAACAATTGTAATTTTTTTTTGTCGTGTTTAGTTTGCAATATTACACCAGAAAATTTTATGCACATCACTTCCGCAAAAATTTTGTTGTACAGTGTAATTGTTCCGTTATATAAAAGAATCTTTTAATTCCATTTGGCTCCATTTAAATCAAAATCATTATTAAATTATAACAAGATAAACCATTTAGACTAAATGTTATATACATATTGATACCTCCATTCTAAAACATGCTAAGTCGGCTTATTCCAAATAATATTCAGTCAAACGGTGTTTATCCGTCAACCCAATCAAAAGTTGTTTACAAAACAGTCATCCGGTTTGCATTATAAAGGAATTTCATACAGAGTTCAAATTTACGTAAAACTTTAACCACCTTTCCTGACCAACTCCTTTTTATACCCTCACTTTAGTGTGACGAGGGTATATATCATTTGCTACGGAAAAAAGTGTAACACGTCGAAGGAGTGACCTAAGACCCCAAGTATGTTCAGAGGAAATCCGTTTTGGGTCATTTTAAGTCGAATGAGCAATGTCCGTCTGTCTGTCTGTGTGTCTGCTGGCTGGTGCGCACGATAACTCTCGAAAGGAGTAACCGATTGACCTCAAATTTGGTATGTGGTAATATTTTTTTGTATCTCCGGCTAAGTTCGAAGATGGGGCATATTGGTCCACTCCTTCTAGTACCTCCCCCACAAAGGGTTAAAATGTTGTGAAATATTGATTCTTTAATAACTACTATACTACTTATTCTAATCTTCTGAAATTCCACACATAGTATTAGTTTATTAGTCGCTATCAACTCGAGAAAAATGGGCGAAATTGCCACGTCCCTTTAGGTACCTCCCACACAAATGCACCATTTTGCACCAAAAGTTAACAGATTATAACATTAATAACAGTGTATAAAAATACATGAAATTTTGTACAGTATTATGCTTTTATATTGCCTACAGTCCAGGGAAAAATGGGCGTTGTTGTCACGCCCCTTTTGGTACCTCCCACACAAAGGTACCTTTTTGCACCAAAAGTTAACAGCTTATAACATTAAAACCAGTGTATAAAAATACTTGAAATTTTGTACAGTTTGTAATGTTTTTATAGTGTCTAAAGCCCTGTGAAAAATGGGTGTTATTGCCACGCCCCTCTTTGTACCTCCCACACAAAATGCTCAAATCATACCACAATTTAATGTATCATAACGTTTATACCAGTGCACATAAATGCTTATAAGTCGGCACAGTGCAATGAATTTAATGTATCTAATGTTCAGCAAAAAAAAGGTGTATTTGATAAACCCCTTCTGGTACCTCCCACACAAATTGACAGAATAATTCGTTTAATATTCCATATTACATTACTCACAAAGTGAGGGTATACCTTAGTCGGTTTACCCGACTGAAACTTTCTTACTTGTTATACCCTCACTTTAGTGTGACGAGGGTATATATCATTTGCTACAAAAAAAAGTGTAACATATCGAAGGAGTGATCTAAGACCCTAAGTATGTTCGGCGGATATTCGTTTTGGGTCATTTTAAGTCGAATGAGCAATGTCCGTCCGTCCGTCTGTCTGTCTGTCTGTCTGTCTGTCTGTCTGTCTGTCTGTCTGTCTATCTGTCTGTCTGTCTGTCTGTGTGTCTGTCTGTCTGTGTGTCTGTCTGTCTGCTGGCTGGTGCGCACGATAACTCTCGAAAGGAGTAACCGATTCACTTCAAATTTGGTACGTGGTAATATTTTTTTCTATCTCCGGCTAAGTTCGAAGATGGGCCATATTGGTCCACTCCTTCTAGTACCTGCCTCACAAAGTGTTAAAATGTTGTGAAATATTGAATCTTTAACAACTGCTATAATACTTATTCGAATCTTCTGAAATTCCACACATAGCATTAGTTTATTAGTCGCTATCAACTCGAGAAAAACGGGCCATGTTGCTACGCCCCTTTTGGTACCTCCCACACAAATGCACCATTTTGCACCAAAAGTTAACAGCTTATAACATTAATACCAGTGCATAAAAATACTTGAAATTTTGTACAGTGCAATGCTTTCATAGTGCCTACATTCCAGTGAAAAATGGGTGTCATATTCACGCCCCTTTTGGTACCTCTTACACAAAGGTACCATTTTGCACCAAAAGATAACAACTTATAACATTAATACCAGTGTATAAAAGCACTTGAAATTTTGTACAGTGTAATGCTTTTATAGTGTCTTTTGTACTGTGAAAAATGGGCGCTATTGCCACGCCCCTTTTTGTACCTCCCACACAAAAACCTTTGTACCTCCCACACAGCATGAGTACCAATGCACGAAAATGCAACAACATTTTGCACAGTGTAACGCTTTTGAAGTCCCTATAGCCCTGTATATGGCCGTTATCACCACGCCCCTTTTTGTACCTCCCACACAAAATGGCCAAATCATGCCAAATTTAATATCTCATAACGTTAATATGCCAGTGCAAAAAACGCTTATAATTCGGCGCAGTGCAATGTAATTAAAGAATCTAATATTCAGAGAAAAATAGGTGTATTTGTTAAAAACATTCTGGTACCTCCCATACAAATTGACAGAATAATTCGATTAATATTCCATATTACATTACTCACAAAGTGAGGGTATACCTTAGTCGGTTTACGCGACTGAATATTTCTTACTTGTTTTTAGCATGTTTTGGAATGGAGGTGTAGATATGTACACATTCAATGCCAACTCCATTTACCAAAATTCTCTCTAAATTTCAATGTGGCAAGGAAATCCAAATTTTATGAGAATTACAAATGTTAACCATATTAAAATATTGATTTTAAAGATTTATAACAATCAGACATACTTACACATGACAAACATCAAATATACATACATACGCAGGAATACGTTCGTATATATATTTGCTTAGGATCAAAAACCTCTAAAAGGACATAAGTAAGGATGAAATGGTTGCCAATAGAAACGGCATTTTTGAAATAGAATCAATTTCAACATTTCACTCTAGACCAATTTGTTCAGACGACAGCCAAGTCTGCAGCCGTAATGGGAGAAAACATGCAACGAAATACTTATAGCATTTCTTGTGTGGTTTACATATTCGCCAAAGCTTTTAATTTGCTGTGTTGTTAGAACATTAATATGCCGATGTTTTATCTCGGATTAGTACTTGCTTTTTTTCTTGGTTCTCCTTTTCATTCCAAACTCCAACAGATTGGCATAGGAACACATATGTACGAGTATATATGTATATAACCACAATTCATCACATATAATCGTGGGTATGTATTGGGTTGTCCTGAAAAAAGAAAAAAATATGGATATTTGAATATAGGTATCAAAATAGCAAGTAGAAAAATATCACAGTACAACACAAAAAAAAATAACAGGGTTCTGTCAATGGATTATGGTAGAGGAGACCAAAAAAATATATACGTATATCGGCGTTTTGAAAGATCACATCGGAATTTTATTTTAGGGGTTAAAGTTTTCCCCCCTTTGCTAGTTCATGCAGAATATCGGTATATAAAACTATGTGTTCTGTTCATCTGAGGTGTAGGGTATCTTTAGCAACTTTGTAGCTAAGGCCTATATTTTTGTGGAATATATTAACCCTCTAGCTTCCCCCCATAACGGTGATTTTTGCCTATATTTTAACAAATCGTAAAAAACTCCCCTAAAAATGGGAGGAGCGGGGTTGAAATATTCTACAAAAATGTCGGCCATAAAATTTTACTATAAGTGTCAGAACACACCAAAGCCCAAAACTTAACACAAACACCAAAAAGCAGGCCAAATTCAAGATTTCCTGTTAAGGGTTAATTTAGATATTATATAGTGTTAGTACCAAAAAGGTCTTTAAAAATTGATTTTTTTCGGGGTTGATGTGAGAGATGCCAAAAAAATAATGATTATACCCTCACTTTAGTGTGACGAGGGTATATATCATTTGCTACGGAAAAAAGTGTAACACATCGAAGGAGTGACGTAAGACCCCAAGTATGTTCGGCGGAAATCCGTTTTGGGTCATTTTAAGTCGAATGAGCAATGTCCGTCCGTCTGTCTGTCTGTCTGTGTGTCTGCTGGCTGGTGCGCACGATAACTCTCGAAAGGAGTAACCGATTGATTTCAAATTTCGTATGTGGTAATATTTTTTTCTATCTCCGGCTAAGTTCGAAGATGGGCCATATTGGCCCACTCCTTCTGGTACCTCCCCCACAAAGGGTTAAAATGTTGTGAAATATTGATTCTTTAATAACTGCTATTATACGTATTCGAATCTTCTGAAATTCCACACATAGTATTAGTTTGTTAGTCGCTATCAACTCGAGGAAAATGGGCGAAATTACCACGCCCCTTTTGCTACCTCCCACACAAATGCACCAGTTTGCACTAAAAGTTAAAAGCTTATAACATTAATACCAGTGTATAAAAATACTTGAAATTTTGTACAGCGTAATGTTTTTATAGTGCCTACAGTCCATTGAAAAATGGGCGTTATTGTCACGTCCCTTTTTGTACCTCCCACACAAAATGGCCAAATTATACCACAATTTAATATCTCAACGTTAATATACCAGTCCATATACACGGTTACCATTCGGCACAGTGCAATGTATTTAAAGTATCTACTGTTCAGCGAAATATAGGTGTATTTCTTAAACCCCTTCTGGTACCTCCCACAAAAATTGACAGAATAATTTGTGTAATATTCAATATTACATTACTCACAAAGTGAGGGTGTACCTTAGTCGGTTTACCCGACTGAAACTTTCTTACTTGTTTTATTTTACAATTAAATAATATTTATTTTATATTAAATTATATTTCAGGACTATAAACAAAAAATCTATTAATAACGCAATAAATACTTATTAAATACATAAGTTCATTTATTTTTAATTCACTTTTTTCACTCTTGGCAATTCGACGCCATTATCACACAATGTCCAACATAAATCTGTTATAAGTGACAAAATGCTCTTGCCTTTATAGCGTTTTTCAATAGGAAGACATATCTGATGGAACCGTTCGCCATGCTCATCAATTTCAGTTGAAAACTGAAAATCAAAATATAAATACATATATATCTAACAGGTGGCGCAAAAGTAACCTTTCGATGTTATGTTAGACGCGATTGGCGGTCAGCAGCTAACAGCTGATGCACCGTCCGGACTTTGTACGGAAACATCTTCAAATCTTGTACCAAAATTCGCTGTAGAGACCGTCGACTGATACCCATTTGCGGGGCACGTCGTCTGGTCGATGTCGACAGCGCTTCCATGACATCATCGGCTACAGCAGCAATTTTCTCTGCAGAACGGCTACTCCGGGGTCTGCCACGCCTGGCAGCATCTCGTGTTGTGCCAGTCTCTTCGAGGCGAGCGGCTAAACGTCGCAGTGTTTCACCAGTAGGCGTTGGACGGCCAGGAAATCTGTGCCAAAGTCACCGACCGATTATTGGTCAAATAAATAGTCACCAATATTCCGCGTTCTGGAGCAGTGTAGCGTAACATTGTTTATTAACGTGTATTTCGCATGTGTTTACTACACAAATGTCAAAACAGAACTGACATTAGGGGCCAATCGCAAAATTTATAGCATTTTCTGATAGGAGGATTACTTTTGCGCCACCTTGTATAATCAAATATAAATCAAAACTTGTATTACCTTTAGACCACAGCATCAAACCGATATAGCAATTTCGGCATATATGTTTTGGCACCCATGGCTCATCTGGAAAAACTTCCAGTTCAAAATAAACTTAATATATATCCTCCACTTTGCTCGTAAAAAATGAAACCCTATGTTCCATAAGGGTATGCTTGCCACAGACGTAGCAAAACCAGTCAAGTTTTCCCAAACAGTCCGTCATTATTATTCTTACAAATTCCCTTGTAGACTATTGTAAGAAAATAAAAAGATTAACTGGTTGACCCACGATGTCAAACGTTAACGTTCATAAGTAACGTGCCACTCAAAAGTTCCGTTATGGTAATTTTGAGTGACAAAAATATAATGACAGAAATAATGAAGAAGAACAAAAGTACTCTTGGTAGTTGTTGAATAACAACCTTCTCTTCAGAGCTGGGAGAACCTACATATGCGAGGAATAACAAATTAACCCTTAACAGGCTATCTTAAATTTGGGCGTTTTTTTGGAGTTTGTGTTAAGTTTTGGGCTTGGGTGTGTTCTGATACTTATAGTAAAATTTTATGGCCGACATTTTTGTAGAATATTTCAACCCCGCTCCACCCATTTTTAGGGGAGTTTTTTACGATTTCTTAAAATATAGGCAAAAATCGCCGTTATGGGGGGAAGCTAGAGGGTTAATATATTCCACAAAAATATAGGCCTTGACATTTGCTACAAAGTTGCTGAAGATACCCTATACCTCAGATGAACAGAACACATAGTTTTATATACCGATATTCTGCACGAACAAGCAAAGGGGGGAAAACTTTAACCCCCCCTAAAATAAAATTCCGATGTGATCTTTCAAAACGCCGATACACGTATATATTTTTTTGGTCTCCTCTACCAGAATCCACTGACAGAACCCTGTTATTTTGAAAAAAGTTTGAAATTGTTGTACAGTGTATCAATCAAAGTGCAGCGATATAAGTGACAAATATAGTATATACACATCATTGATGTTTAATCAGTTATTTATCTTAAGTCCCAAATGTTAACTTCTGTACACCCTAGTATATCCTAATTTAGATATTCCTCCTCTTTACATGTGACCACAATGAGCGGTGGGGAGACGTCTAATAAAATTTCAAGTTATAACAAAAACATAAACTCCATCTTCCTCACATATACTCATATGCAAACAGGCATTCCGTAACAGAAAAAGGACTTTCACTCGTCCTTTTTTCGCTTATCGTTTGCTATCTTTCGTCGTCGCCGTCATGCTTGTCGCTGTTATCGATGTGCATATGTGTGTGTTTGTCAGCGTTTGATGTGATTTTTGCTTGAGGGACATGTGAGGCGCAAATGTCGACAGTCGTGAATTTGCATTTTATGCTTTCGCATGTTTGCGCTTGAGTGCGCGACTGTAACGCAAACACTTTACGTGCAAAGCCGCAAAAAATAGGAACACCGAAACAAAAGACCACAGAAATGGAAACGACAACAATAACAACAAAAGGCAAAATACGACTCGAATCTACACACTCACATACACCCATAAACCACAAACGAAAAGCCGAAATTTCCCTGCCCCAAGCATAAAATATAACAAAGTACGGCACGAGTATATGGGTTTATTTATGTATCGCTATATTCGTATTGGTCCACTCTATAAGTATACATTAAATATACCGATCATTCCATGTCAAACCGGACACCTTTTTACATCACAATCTCTGATTTCGTTGAAACTTTGATCAACTCTATAAAATATTTGATTTGTAGAAGACGAAAAAAAAACCTAATATGTTTCATAAGATATGACCAAGTAAAAATTGCGAAAATCGAGAATAGAGTGACGAGGTAGAAACATTGAAAATGTTGTAGTAAGAAAACACATGGGCATAATTCAAAGAATGATGGCTTATTTTAAAGGTAAATGTAAGTGATTTTCGCCATCGTCTTGGCTACTGACCGCTACTGACCATTTACGAAATGTAGCCGCCTGAAGTCAGTATTTTTTGAGCGAGTATTCAAAAAACAAGTAAGAAAGTTTCAGTCGGGTAAACCGACTAAGGTATACCCTCACTTTGTGAGTAATGTAATATTGAATATTACACAAATTATTCTGTCAATTTTTGTGGGAGGTACCAGAAGGGGTTTAAGAAATACACCTATATTTCGCTGAACAGTAGATACTTTAAATACGTTGCACTGTGCCGAATTGTAACCGTTTATATGGACTGGTATGTATATTAACGTTGAGATGTTAAATTGTGGTATAATTTGGCCATTTTGTGTGGGAGGTACAAAAAGGGGCGTGGTGATAACGCTCATTTTTCACTGGACTATAGGCATTATAAAAGCATTACACTGTACAAAATTTCAAGTATTTTTATACACTGGTATTAATGTTATAAGCTGTTAACTTTTGGTGCAAAATGGTGCATTTGTGTGGGAGGTACCAAAAGGGGCGCGGAAATAACGCCCATTTTTCACTGGACTGTAGGCACTATAAAAGCATTACATTGTACAAAATGTTAAGTATTTCTAAACACTGGTATTAATGTTATAAGCTTTAAACTTTTAGTGCAAAATGGTGCATTTGTGTGGGAGGTACCAAAATGGGCGTGGCAATTTCGCCCATTTTCCTCGAGTTGATAGCGACTAACAAACTAATACTATGTGTGGAATTTCAGAAGATTCGAATACGTATAATAGCAACAACATGTTAACCCTTTGTGGGGGAGGTACCAGAAGGAGAGGAACAATATGGCTCATCTTCGAACTTAGCCGGAGATAGAAAAAAATATTACCACATACGAAATTTTAAGTCAATCGGTTACTCCTTTCGAGAGTTATCGTGCGCACCAGCCAGCAGACAGACAGCAGACAGCCAGACAGACAGACGGACTAGACCAACTCAAACAATTTTTTTTTTGAGTTGCTACGTTCTTTTTCTGTATGAGTGGGGAAGACATTGGTTCAAAAGATACTTTATAATAACTGAAAATCTTGACCAAATTACAAAGAAAATGGTGTATGTGTTTAAAACTTTATTTTTTTGTTGATTTGTTTTGAAATATATTTCTTTGTAATTTGTTGAAGATTTTCAGTAATTATAATGTAACTTTTGAACCAATGTCTTCCCCACTCCAAAAATGTACACCGTCGGTAGAGTACATATCGCCCATATAGAAAAAGAACGTCACAACTAAAAAAAAATTGTTTGAGTTGTTCATACTAAATTGTCCTACATTTCAATACCCATAAGCTGATCCATGAGTGGACTGTTTCCTGTAGAAGACAACAATATTTGGCGCACTTCATCCCATTATAGTTATTTTTGTATAGATAATTTAAATCGATCTTAAGAGAAATTTCATATTTTGAGTTGTGACCTTCTCTTTCTAAATTAGCGATATGGACCATTTTTATAAACAATTTAAGGAAAACAAATTGGATCGATTCTAAGATATCGCAATTTATATTTTTATTTCCGCGAAATGTGACCGAAATAAATTGTTTAAGATAAAAATGTATATATTTTATGAAAAGTGCACGGAAAATCCTTTAATAAACAGCATTTTCTATTTTCAATTTCTTATGCTTTTTATACCCTACACCACACTGTGGTACAGGGTATTATGACTTTGTGCATTTGTTTGTAACACCCAAAAGGAGAAGAAATAGACCCATTGTGTATTATACCGATCGACTTGTAATCACTTTCTGAGTCGATTTAGCTATGTCCGTCTGTCTGTCTGTCTGTAGATGTATTCTTGTAATCAAAGTACAGGTCGCAATTATGGTGGACGATCACTATAGAATTTAGTTAAAATCGGTTCAGATTTACATATAGCTACCATCTATATGTACCTCCGATTTGGCATATATGCACTGTATAAGCAACATTTTTGAACCGATTTGTACAAAAATTGATCGGTTCAGATTTAGATATAGCCCCCATATATATGTTAGTCCCGATTTGATATCCAAGCGCTGTAGAGACTGTATTTTATATCCGATCAGTACGAAATTCGACAGAAAGAGGTTTCTATTTTACATGAATGAGTATTTAGGAAAAATCGATTCAGATTTATATATAACCTCTATATCCTGATTTGTTTACAAAGCGCTATAGAAGTTGTACTTTACTTCCGATCATTACAAAATTCTCCAGAAAGATGTTTCTCAATTTAGGAACGAATATCGCTTAATTTAGCGATTATCGGTTAAGAATTAGATATATCCACATATACATATATGTTCTAACCCATTTACCAATTATTGTTAGGGAGGTGTATGGTATTATATAGTCGGCCCCGCATTTAAATTATCTTCAAAAAATCATTATGGATGAAATAATCAATTTTTCTGAAATTTGACCTCGACCCCTGACACCAATTTTCATATTTTTATACCCTACACCACACTGTGGTACAGGGTATTATGACTTTGTGCATTTGTTTGTACCACCCAAAAGGAGAAGAGATAGATCCACTGTTTATTATACCGATCGACTTGTAATCACTTTCTGATTCGATTTAGCTATGTCCGTCTGTATGTCCATCTGTCTGTAGATATATTCTTGTAATCAAAGTACAGGTCGCAAATATGGCCCGATCTTGGCGAAACTTTACACATATCTTTTTTTGGCTCAAGGACGATCCCTATTTAATTTGGTTAAAATCGGTTCAGATTTGGATATAGCCCCCATATATATGTTAGCCCCGATTTGACATGTAAGCGCTGTAAAAACTTTATTTTATATCCGATCAGTATGAAATTCAGCAGAAAGAGGTCTCTTATTATATGAATGAACACTGTTAAATTTGGAAGAAATCGGTTCAGATTTAGATATAGCCCCCATATATACATTACCCCCGATTTCACATGTAAGCGCCATAAAAAATTTATTTTATAACCGATCAGTGTGAAATTCGACAGAAAGAGGTTTCTTATTAAATGAAGGAATACTGCCAAATTCGGAGAAAATCGGTTCAGATTTAGATATAGCCCCCATGTATATGTTACCCCCGATTTTACATGTAAGCGCTGTAAAAAGTGTATTTTTAATCCGATCAGTACGTCAGAAAGAGGTTTCTTATTACATAAATTAATACTGCCAAATTTGAGGGAAATCGGTTGAGATTTAGATATAGCCCACATATATATGTTACCCCCGATTTGACATGTAAGCGCTGTAGAAACTGTAGTTTATATCCGATCAGTAAAAAAATTGGCAGAAAGAGGTTTCTCATTACGTGAATTAACACTGCCAAATTTGAGGGAAATCGGTTCAGATTTAGATATAGCCCCCATATATGTATATGTTACCCCCGATTTGACATGTAAGCGCTGTAGAACTGTAGAACTGTATTTTAAATCCGATCAGTAAAAACATTGTCAGAAGAGGTTTCTCATTACATGAATTAACACTGCCAAATTTGAGGGAAATCGGTTCAGATTTAGATATAGCCCCCATATATACGTTACCCACGATTTAACATGTAAGCGCTATACAATCTGTATTTTATATCCGATCAGTAAAAAATCTACACAAAGAGGTTTCTTATTATATGAAAAGATACTTCCAAATTCAGAGAAATTCAGATTTAGATATAGGCCCCATATATCTGTCACCCCCGATTTGACATGTAAGTACTGTAGAGACTGTATTTTATATCCGGTCAGTACGAAATTTGACAGAA
This sequence comes from Eudasyphora cyanicolor, assembly GCA_963930755.1. Classification (NCBI taxonomy): domain Eukaryota; kingdom Metazoa; phylum Arthropoda; class Insecta; order Diptera; family Muscidae; genus Eudasyphora; species Eudasyphora cyanicolor. The sequence continues at coordinate 231,366,572 of OZ005737.1, read as the reverse complement.
AGAAGTTTCATTTTCAATGAATGAGTATTCAAGGAAAATCCGTTCAGTCTTATATATAACCTTAATATATATGTTCCTCCTGATTTGGTACCAAAGCGATGTATAAGTTGTACTTTATTTCCGATCAAAATTTTCCAAAAAGATGTTCCTAATTTTTTATATAAGCGCTATTTTAGAGACCTGAAAGGCTTCAGCTGAAATGAAAATTAAAACATTACTTAAACCAATTATTCCAAGGTAGTACCAATTATTCCAAGGTAGTACCAATTATTCCAAGGTAGTACCTACCTAACATACCCTGCATATATTACTTATATTGTGTACGACCAAAAATCGGCCTATTTATTGTGTTAAGGCTAATAATAACCACAGTAAATGCAAATATGTGGAATATTATTATTAGTTTACTTTTTAATTCCACACATTATATTAAACTCCTCTTTGGAATAAGCCTTGACGTGGCGGGTGAGCTAAGTACTTTCGTAAAAGAAAGGAAACTAATTATTCCAACTATTCAAAAAGAAATTCTTAATGTACATTGCCGAGGTGGTGTAGGGTATTATATAGTCGGCCACGCCCGACTTTAACCTTTCCTTACTGGTTTAATATTGTGGGTCATTACTCTGACACACTAGGGAAATATTTTCTGAGAATTTGAGAAAAATCTAATTTTTGACCTGTGACACTTGAGAAAGAACTGCCCATATTCCAGTTTCCCTGGAGGTGGTTTCTAGTCTTGCAAGTTAATTTGCCTTGCAGTTCCATGGTATATCCCTGTGGCCCGGCACCCATATAAGGTGAATATTGATCTGTTCAGCCATCTCGTTAAGAGATCTGCGACAGTCAAAGGCAGTTTTTGATTTCAGGAATATAGTTTCCAGGGACTTGATAGAAGAGAAAATACTAACCCACTTGGCGCCGATTTTTTTTTTTTTGGAAAAAGTATTTTTTTTTATTGGATTTTCACTGAAAATGCATCGCTAATCAAATTTCGTTAGTGACTTTTCTTCGAATTTTTCAACGTTTTCCCGGAAAATGACGTGGCAAAATAAACTAATATTGATTATTTCATATTAATTTTATTAACACAACTGGTATACTTCAAATCATTTCAAAAACTATATTATATATATACAAGAATTATAATACAAAGTAAAATTAATTTCAAAACAATTTTTTGGTGCGGTATGACATAAAGCAGTCTTTTGGGTGCAATGTCACATTACATTTTGCAATGCAACGAGTTTGCCGTTCTTTTTATACTATTAGATGATTTCTCCCATCAAATCGGGGTGCGAATGGAAGTTTGTACCAAGCCTTAGTGCTGCTGTTGATGATGGCATTTTAAAAGTTTCTGTTGCGATACATCGTCGAAAAGCAAGACCATCCAGTTTTCCGCAACTATTACGGTAGAGCATTTTGCAGCGACATGTCTAGAAAGTGGCCAATATTTATAAAATACCATTTTTTCCCACCTTTATTGGTTCTATAAAATTCCATGTTTGTATGTAAATAGTAGGCTATTTTGCCACTGTCCTTTATAAAGAACAGACAATTTTTTTGCATCAAAAGGAAATAAAAGCTATTTTTTGTTTTTCATCGCATTAAATTTAAAGATTATAAAGTAAACAACCCAAATGTTAAATTACAACGTATTTTTTCTGGTTTGCTCTGATTTTTTTACCGTTCGTTTTCCATCGTTGTCAAAATTTGTATTTTTTGCAAAAATTTGTTTTTAATTATTATAAATAATAACACTAGCCAACAGTCGTTTTGTTATTTGGTTCTAGCATAGTTTTTCTCATTGATTTTGACCTACTGAACATGAAAATGAGTTTTAAAAATTTTTCTGTCGATTGGTTTTCGAGATAAAAATTTTTGAACTTTTTTTTTAAATTTTTGGAGGTACACTTACAATTTTGAGCATATCTTTCGTCTTCTTTGACGTATTTGATCCTACTACTACTCAAATTAAAGCAAATTGAGCCGTCTACAACTCATTCTCAGAAAATTTTCAAATCGGGTGAGTAGTTTTGATGTTGGCGGCTTTAAAAGGTTAAAAAACTGCGTTTTTTTAGTAAAAATGTGGCAGAAAAATTCATATAAAAATTCATATAAAATATAAAACGCGATGCTAACAGCGATTTTGGTTTTTTTACGTATAGCTGGCATTTTTACAAAGAAAATAAGCACTTACTTAACAAAATCTGACAACAAATGACGGACTTATAATTTTTTTGGTATAAGACCGAAATTCCGCTATTTCACGATATTTTGATTTTCATTATTTGCACAGCTAACCTACTAGGAGGGATCGAAAAAGCAAGTTTTTTATAATCCTTTTGGAATAGAACGGAACAGTTGCTCCTATACATAAGTTACTTCTGTTCAAAATTTCACCACCCTGGGTTAATGTCTTCTGTTCTGGCAAGGGACGTGAAATTTCAAAAATTTAGTGAAATCAGCAATTTTTTTTTGGAAATTTTTTTCAAATGTCACAGCACTTTGCAGTTTTGATAAAAATTTTAAATTAATATTAATAACACAAATATTTCATAATTGTAAAAAACCTATTTACAATACCGTAGGGACGTTTCGTCGAAAATGGTATAATGAAAATGCATAACATAGAAACACAGGTGCATTTTACGATACGAATTTTGGCAAACCCACTTTACATGTACAAAATTGTTTGGAAAAAACGTTTACGTAATTTTTATGATTCTCAGAATTAAAAAAAATAAGTAATACACAAATAGTTATTTAATTTTTATGATTGTGGTTGCAGAGTAATATACGCTTCTGAATGTGCGTGGACGCTCTTCGTGTTCCTTTATGACTGCTACTCCGTTCACAGTCAATTAAAGGGAAAAAAGGGAATTACACTTTTTTATTGATGTGTGTTTTCCCGATGGCTACCTGTATCGGATTTTTTTTACAGAAATTCCCCCCACATTTGTGAGTGGTCATTATTTGGAAACTTTTCCACAATTTGAAACGCACACTTGCTGAATCAGGTATATAGCCACCCTTAAAAGATGCGCCCATTCACAAGTACCTGTCAGTAAAATATTGTAACATACTTAGTATTTATAGGTGTTCATTTATCGTTTTTTGTCATTCAACAAGTGTCTACGAACGCGAGTAGTACGAGTAAAAAGTGAAACAAATTGAATTTAAGTGCATTTAATACCTACCCAACAAGTAAGACAATGAGTAAAAGACTACGTGTGTTCGAGTGTTTGAACAATCCAGACAATTTCTGTAATGTTTGTGGCGAGTTTATAAAGAATAATCACGCACACACGTTTACTCCAGCAGTGCAATTGCACTATTTGAATTATTTTGGTATTTCACCAAATATCACAGAACCATGGACACCTAAGTCGCTATGTGATCTTTGCTATATAATCCTAACCAACTGGGCAGCTGGCGGAAGGTAAGAATTTTTATTTAAACACATTAAGCAAAGCAAATATAGTAATTTATTTTAATTTTAGGCGCCATATGAAATTCGATACACCAATGATGTGGAAAAAGCCGCTATGCCATTCCACAGACTGTTATTTTTGCCTCACCACAAACAGTGGGGTAGGGAGATTTTTAAAATGGAACTACGCTCAAGTGGGATCGTTTGCACTTCCAGTACCACATTCGAAAGATGTACCATATCCAGTGTGCCCTGGTGCATCTCTTCAAAAAGCAGAATCGTCAGATCAAGAGTCCGAGTCAAGTGCAAGCGAATTTGGGGCGTGCAGAAAGCGAAAATTACTGTCACAGGCCGAACTAAACGATTGGGTGCGCGATTTTGGTCTCACTAAGGAGAAATCCGAACTTTTTGCGTCTCGGATGGTACAGTGTGGATTTGCGGATTCAGAAGTGAAAGTAAGAAAGAAAGACGAAATATGTTTTTGCAGCGACATTTCCGGCTTGTTCCAAGAGCTTCACCAAATTCACAACCCCAATGAATGGAGGTTGTTTATTGACAGCAACAAAGAGAGCTTGAAGGCAGTTCTCTTACATAATGGGAATGAAAAGCCATCTCTTCCTATTGCTCATGCGGTTCATTCAAAGGAGAACTATGAAACTATGAACATTTTGCTGAAATGCATAGAGTATAGCAAATATAATTGGAAAATATGCGCCGACCTCAAAGTTGTGGCCATTCTGTGTGGACTCCAAGGAGGCTATACGCGACATTGCTGTTTTCTGTGCCTTTGGAATAGCCGCGCTGATGATCAGCATTATATTAAAAAAAAATGGCCGGAACGAACGAAACCTGTAGTTGGAGAAGCGAATGTTCAGCGCAAACCACTAATAGAGAACCGTGAAAATATAATACTTCCGCCGCTGCACATAAAATTGGGTTTGATAAAAAATTTTGCCAAAAAATTGGACAAAGAAGGTGAAGCTTTTGCCTATTTACGGTCAATTTTCCCTTACCTTTCGCTGGCAAAAATTAAAGAAGGAGTCTTCGCAGGACCCGAGATAAAAAAATGTTGAAAGATGAAACATTCCCGAAGCTGTTATCACCCATCGAAGCCGCAGCATGGAATTCCTTCAGGCTTGTTGTGGAAAACTTTTTCGGAAACAACAAAAGCGATAATTATAAGGACATAGTTGAGGATCTGGTAAAGAACTATGAAGCAATGGGTAGGTTTTTTTGAAACAAATGTTAATTTAAATAGCGTTTTAATTCTCGTTTTTTTTCATTTTTGGGTAGGAGTGCACATGTCACTTAAAATACACTTTCTGCATTCTCATTTGGATTTTTTCCCTGAGAATTTAGGAGACGTGAGCGACGAACACGGCGAGCGCTTTCATCAGGAATTGAAGGCTATGGAACGACGCTATCAGGGCATCTATGACACGGCTATGATGGGTGACTACATTTGGACCCTAATACGTGAGACCAATTGCAGCGAATACAAAAAACAAAGAAGAAGTCAGCTGTTTTTCCACATGGCATAAAATGTACAGTTATATCTTTGTTTCTACTCATTTTTTTGGCGTTGATTTGGTTAATTTCGTTAGTTTAGCTAACCTGGCACATCCATTTCTAATTGTGCCATACATTGAGTATGTAGTGCTCTAAATAAATTAAAAAATAATATACTAAGACTAATTTGTTTATTTTAAATTAAGTTCAAATGTATTTATTCGTTTGCGTTGGGTAGGTAAACTGTGCAAATAATGAAAATCAAAATATCGTGAAATAGCGGAATTTCGGTCTTTTACCAAAAAAATTATAAGTCCGCCATTTGTTGTCAGATTTTGTTAAGTAAGTGCTTATTTTCTTTGGAAAAATGCCAGCTATACGTAAAAAAACCAAAATCGCTGTTAGCATAGCGTTTTATATTTTATATGAATTTTTATATGAATTTTTCTGCCACATTTTTACTAAAAAAACGCAGTTTTTTAACCTTTTTAAGCCGCCAACATCAAAACTACTCACCCGATTTGAAAATTTTCTCAGAATGAGTTGTAGACGGCTCAATTTGCTTTAATTTGAGTAGTAGTAGGATCAAATACGTCAAAGAAGACGAAAGATATGCTCAAAATTGTAAGTGTACCTCCAAAAATTTAAAAAAAAAACTTCAAAAATTTGTATCTCGAAAACCAATCGACAGAAAAATTTTTAAAACTCATTTTCGTGTTTAGTAGGTCAAAATCAATGAGAAAAAGTATGCTAGAAACAAATAACAGAGAAAATTTTGTTATTTGTGACCTAGTGTAACTGACCGCACTACTGCAGTGCTCACACTAAACTGTTACATATTCTCTTTTGGCTCTGTAACAAAAAAAAAACATCATTAAAAGTACGGTGGCGCCAAGTGGGTAAATACCGACTTTGGTCAGAACATAAATTTTCAGCCATTCCGCTACCTCTTTAATAGCTAAGATTTCTGCCTGGTAAACACCACAGTGATCGGGAAGTCCTCTTTCAATGTATAGCTCAAGTTCCTCGAAAAAGCCACCAAAACCCGCTTGGTTGTTGAGTCTGGACCCGTCTGTACTGAAGTTAACGAATTTCACATGTCCTTGTATATGACTATACTTCTTGTCAATGAGTAGTTCAGTCATAGCATAATCAGCAGTGCCCGAAAGGTCAGGCGTTGTGTCTAGAATGACACTATGTCTGCAGCAATCTCCTGACCTAAGTCTCATCGCAGGGCATGCGGCAAATGCACCGCAATAATGACTAGCGGCATTGAATTTAATATAACGTTTAGTGTCTCAGTTGGTGTCGTTCCCAGCGCACCAGTGATACTTATAACAGCCATTTGCTGAACCTTGTTTAGTATACTGCAGATGTTTGATCTTTGCAGAGATGTCCACCAGACGACAATGCCCTACAGTATTATCGGTCTGAATACTGCCGTATGTAGCAAATAAACTATACGGGGGTTCAAGCGTTTCCCTATTGCCCTTTTGAAGGTATATAGCGCTACCACATCCTTCTTTGCTCTTTCTAGAATGTTGGGGTTGAAGTACAACTTCCTGCCTTGTAAACTACCTTAGTATTATGCGCATTCAAAGAAGGGAACTTCAATACCTTGTAAAGAGGACTAGTTACTTCTTGGTCTGTTTACCACCAGGACCATTAAGCCCATCTTGCTGTTATATGAAGGGTCTGCTGTATGATGTGTCTAAGAAATTTTGCTCTAACAGCTAATGCCACATCATCTGCTTAGTCAACAACTCTGACACCCATCATCTCCAAAGAAAGCAGAATATCGTTCATAGGGATATTCCATAGCAGAGGAGACAGAACACCCTCTTGTGGCGTTCCCCTACTGACAAATCTATGGAGGTCTAAGAGATCTGCGACAGTCAAAGGCAGTTTTTGATTTCAGGAATATAGTTTCCAGGGACTTGATAGAAGAGAAAATACTAACCCACTTGGCGCCGATTTTTTTTTTTTTTGGAAAAAGTATTTTTTTTTATTGGATTTTCACTGAAAATGCATCGCTAATCAAATTTCGTTAGTGACTTTTCTTCGAATTTTTCAACGTTTTCCCGGAAAATGACGTGGCAAAATAAACTAATATTGATTATTTCATATTAATTTTATTAACACAACTGGTATACTTCAAATCATTTCAAAAACTATATTATATATCAACAAGAATTATAATACAAAGTAAAATTAATTTCAAAACAATTTTTTGGTGCGGTATGACATAAAGCAGTCTTTTGGGTGCAATGTCACATTACATTTTGCAATGCAACGAGTTTGCCGTTCTTTTTATACTATTAGATGATTTCTCCCATCAAATCGGGGTGCGAATGGAAGTTTGTACCAAGCCTTAGTGCTGCTGTTGATGATGGCATTTTAAAAGTTTCTGTTGCGGTAGAGCATTTTGCAGCGACATGTCTAGAAAGTGGCCAATATTTATAAAATACCATTTTTTCCCACCTTTATTGGTTCTATAAAATTCCATGTTTGTATGTAAATAGTAGGCTATGTTGCCACTGTCCTTTATAAAGAACAGACAATTTTTTTGCATCAAAAGGAAATAAAAGCTATTTTTTGTTTTTCATCGCATTAAATTTAAAGATTATAAAGTAAACAACCCAAATGTTAAATTACAACGTATTTTTTCTGGTTTGCTCTGATTTTTTTACCGTTCGTTTTCCATCGTTGTCAAAATTTGTATTTTTTGCAAAAATTTGTTTTTAATTATTATAAATAATAACTGACCGCACTACTGCAGTGCTCACACTAAACTGTTACATATTCTCTTTTGGCTCTGTAACAAAAAAAAAAACATCATTAAAAGTACGGTGGCGCCAAGTGGGTAAATACCGACTTTGGTCAGAACATAAATTTTCAGCCATTCCGCTACCTCTTTAATAGCTAAGATTTCTGCCTGGTAAACACCACAGTGATCGGGAAGTCCTCTTTCAATGTATAGCTCAAGTTCCTCGAAAAAGCCACCAAAACCCGCTTGGTTGTTGAGTCTGGACCCGTCTGTACTGAAGTTAACGAATGTCACATGTCCTTGTATATGACTATACTTCTTGTCAATGAGTAGTTCAGTCATAGCATAATCAGCAGTGCCCGAAAGGTCAGGCGTTGTGTCTAGAATGACACTATGTCTGCAGCAATCTCCTGACCTAAGTCTCATCGCAGGACATGCGGCAAATGCACCGCAATAATGACTAGCGACATTGAATTTAATATAACGTTTAGTGTCTCAGTTGGTGTCGTTCCCAGCGCACCAGTGATACTTATAACAGCCATTTGCTGAACCTTGTTTAGTATACTGCAGATGTTTGATCTTTGCATAGATGTCCACCAGACGACAATGCCCTACAGTATTATCGGTCTGAATACTGCCGTATGTAGCAAATAAACTATACGGGGGTTCAAGCGTTTCCCTATTGCCCTTTTGAAGGTATATAGCGCTACCACATCCTTCTTTGCTCTTTCTAGAATGTTGGGGTTGAAGTACAACTTCCTGCCTTGTAAACTACCTTAGTATTATGCGCATTCAAAGAAGGGAACTTCAATACCTTGTAAAGAGGACTAGTTACTTCTTGGTCTGTTTACCACCAGGACCATTAAGCCCATCTTGCTGTTATATGAAGGGTCTGCTGTATGATGTGTCTAAGAAATTTTGCTCTAACAGCTAATGCCACATCATCTGCTTAGTCAACAACTCTGACACCCATCATCTCCAAAGAAAGCAGAATATCGTTCATAGGGATATTCCATAGCAGAGGAGACAGAACACCCTCTTGTGGCGTTCCCCTACTGACAAATCTATGGAGGTCTCTTGACACCAGGCATGGTGAAATGCGTCTCTTAATCAGAAGGTTATAAATGAACCTTCTATATTCTAAATCTATATCTAACAAAGCTATTCCTTACGAGAGATTATCCTTCAATTAAGCTGCTCTTAATTGGGCAGTAGTCTGTTATCAAGTTTAGTCTGTTCTATTCCATTAAACTCTCCAGGGTTTAAGGATAAATGACGATAGACTGATTGGACGGAAATCCTTAGCTCCAGTATTTATCCTTGGTTTATCCTCATTTTTTACTATGTAGGTGTAATTAATACAACATGTGAAGAATCTCTCTGAGCCAGGGAGTAATTCTATAGGCCACTGCCGTAGCTCCGCCGGTGAGACTTCGTCTGGTTCTGGCGACTTAAAAGGTTTAAAGCTGTTGATAGCTCAAATAATTCTATATTCGGCAACAATCTCGCTGGCGACCTCTGATGAGGAATCCCCAATTGAAGTATCCAATTCCCCTTTAGAGTGGCCCGGGAAATGAGCACTCCCACCGATTTCTCACTGGACGTTCAAGAACTATCATCTTTACTGATGTACCCAATATTACAAGGTGGGTAATTCCAACGGCAGTCGACCCACTTTTTAACACGACCCTCTCCGATTTCGATGAAATTTGGTACATGCTATCTCCTAGTGTGTAGAATTTTTATGACGTATATATTTAGTCCAAATTCGTTATGGTTCTAGTTTTACAGCATCCGTAGAATCTCTACTTTTTTCCTAAAGAATACTGAATTCAACGGAGTATAACCTAAGCGTTATCCGATTTCAACGATTTTAGTGTCATTGTAAATGGCCACACTCGTACTTCAAAATTAATAATTTAAAAAAATTATTGTTCTTGTCAAAGGACATTAAAAATAGAAAAATTATTTAAGTCCTTCAATATCTCGAAATGCACCTATTTTTTTTCTTCATATTTTTTGTAGTTAAACCGTTAAATGTCCTTTGCACGTGACATAAGTTTCACGATGGAGGTCGTTTTGGTTTAAAAGATACAGATTTTTTACTGTTTTCTACCACATATATTTCAGAATTTTTATATAAAACACAATATAAATTATTTCTATGTGAGCGGAATCAAATTTTTATTTATTACTAGCCGATACCCGGTGCACTTTGTAGCCCCCAAAATTTAATTTTAGTGATATAGAGACATGTGATGTGTTTCGTACAATAAACTCGACACCTACAAATATAGTGTTAGATAAATTAGAAGACTACTACATTTTGCATGAAATGCACTTTCTCAAGGTATTGATGTTCTCGCTTTAACAGACCTGAATGTATACATAAATACTTAAACTAATAATTTCTTACACTGATCCAGTCATGGCCTCAAAGTGATTTCAAATACATCAATGCCAAATTTCACGACGACTAATCTACTCCAGGTGTTTCACACTTTGTAAGCTTGAAGATTTTTCTAATAAAATCTCGGACCAGTCTACTTGAAAGTCTATCAGACTCCAAAAAATAATAACAAATGACCTCAAAAACCCAAACGGTATGAACATATTTTTGATCAGGACTGCGCATCATATAGCATTTAAGCTCTTTATCGACCCTTTAAATATCAGAAAGAATTATATTATTTTGGTCGCAACTGTTCAAATTTCGTTAATCTGAGTAGGGTATTATTCACTATATGTCAGAGTTCAAGAAAACGCGTCTCGGAAGATTGGTATATATACATATATACGTAGGTCCATAGCTCCTTATGGGATTTTTAATATATGTGCCTGACACTCTATACAAATAAAATTCAGAAGAATTCGTGTGAAAAACGTTTTTTAGAGATCGCTGTAAAACTATCTATTAAAAATATGGGTCGATTTAAAACTATATAATGTTGTACTCCCTTGTAGTTAAAGCATTTAAAATGCAAACCTGCCAATTTTAGAATTGTTGGACGAAATTTCAACAATATTTTTATTTTGCTTTTGCTCTTCTAAAAATCTGCAGTTTGAGCACATTTTATCGTCCGCCTTGAAAATTTAATACATTTCAATCATCCTCTGTGAAACAGTTCTCAAATTGGCATTTTTGAGAACTGTTATCATTATCTACATATAGAATGACAAACAAATAGGTATGGTCATATAGATTTATTCACGTCAAATGTTAAATAAGTGACCTTATTATGGATATTCCACGAAGTTACACCTTTGTAATTCCTTCTAACCAATATATTTTTTAAGCTAGGTTTGCTTTTGAGGTAATCCTGACTTAAGAATTTTAAAAATATAAATCAGATATTATTATTACCACGGTCCGATATACGTTCTCATAACAAATAATAATCTGATTCCGCTCACATAGAAAGAATTTACAATGTGTTTTATATAAAAATCCTGAAATATATGTGGGAGAAAACAGTAAAAAATCTGTATCTTTTAAACCAAAATGACCTCCATCGTGAAACTTATGTCACGTGTAAAGGACATTTAACGGTTTAACTACAAAAAATATGAAGAAAATAAATTAGGTGCATTTCGAGATATTGAAGGATTAAAAAAAAAATTAGATTTTTAATGTCCTTCGACAAGGACAATATTTTTCTTAAATTATTAGTATTGAAGTACTAGTGCGTCCAGTTACAATGACACAAAAATCGTTGAAATCGGATAACGCGTTCTTAAGTTATACTCTGTTGAATTCAGTATCCTTTAGGAAAAATGTAGAGATTCGTCCAACTTTCGGACGCTGTAAAACAAGAACCATAACGAATTTTGACTAAATATAGGCATCATAAAAATTGTACACACTAGGAGATAGCGTGTACCAAATTTTATCGAAATCGGAGGGGGTCGTGTTAGAAAGTGGGTCGACTGCCTCAGGTGGTGAGGGTAAAATTTTCCGTAACCCTGAAGCTTCGGATAAGCTTTCTACTCCACTACAGAAATCTATCAAGGATTTATTTTTAGCCTTTCTCCACTTTTTTTACCGCTAGAGTTTTTCCCAGTCCATAATACACTCCAGTGGGGCACTGCTTTCCTTTGCCTACGAAGTCCATCGGATTCATCCAATCGACCGACATTCCAGTTGCTAGTTTCGTACTGAGTCGTCCAGTCAGCAAAGGCAGCCGTAAAAGCACAGTCTATGGTTGCTGAGGCGCCCAGATATCGGCAAGGCTCCATAAAATACGGTCGATTTCGCATTTTTCCATATTACAATTTAAATTGAAGAATTATAAAATAATAACAGGAGAGAACATCAAAGGCAGGCAATTTTCTAAAATTCCAACTATCTTCATATGGATTTAATTTTCAAGAATACATAGAAGTATTGATTTCCTCCATACATTTTCTTTGAAATTCTTCTTGGCAAAGTTTTACTGCAATTTTTTATATGTTTTCTTATGTGTGTGTGTGTCTCTACAGAAGGGTGAGTTGTGTGTCGCCCCCACATTGTTCAGAATGTTTGCTAAAGAGTCGATTTCATTAAATAATAAAAAGAAACACAATAGGGAATTACTGCCATAATACACTTACACACACACATACGTGTACTTGTACTGCTGCACACTTTTGTTAACATTTGTTGTTTGTAATTGTAACAATTTCTCTTGTTGCGATTTGCTATTTTAGCTTTTACTTATAAATTATAGTAGTTTTTGCTCTATTTCTGTTCGTTTCGAACGAGTGGAAAAATTTTATACCTTTTTGTGGTAAACTTCACGGAAACGGAACAAACATACAAACAAACGAGAAAAAGAAAAAAACGAAAGAAAAATAGTTGTTTGTTATTAATTTTTTAATGTTTCAAAGACTGTTGCTACTGCCACTGCCGTCACTGCCACTGCTGCTTATCGACACGCAAAGCGAGTTAAACTTTTTTCCTCCGATTTCGTTCGAGCAATGCAGTGCTGCGATAGCATTGCTCATTTTCAGGTCTTATAAACTTATAAAATCAAACAAGTTAACCAAGGCAGCCAACAAACTACAGCAATAAACTAGATTTGCTTCGATTCGATGGGGGGAGGCAGGCGGACGGACTCACATTGGGGGAATTTCGAAAAAGAGCGGAAAGAAATGGGCTGTTTCATAAACACTCAATCGATTCTCCACTAAAGCAATAATGTCAGCATTGGTGGAACTCTACATGACATAGGAGCATTAGGGTAAGCGAAAGAAATACAAACATAATTGACTTCGATATTGGTAAAATACAAGACCATCCTAGGTTGGAAAAGCGAACATTTTAATTTCAAATGCATATATTTCGAACACCATACAATTAACCACAGTTGCTAAGAGTTCATACGGTCCTCAGATAATTCGTATAGTTCTCGAAAATAAATCTGTTTCATAAGGGTTCAAAAACAAGTCAAATTAATTTAAAATGTGTTCATACCCAAGTGAGCTACTTTGATTCAACTTTGATTGAATGGTATAGAAAACATCAATTTCCAATTCTGTAAATATGGGAAGGGCCATGGGCTTGATTTGAGTGTTTAACAAATGGTGTTAATTTTTTTTGTTGAAATTCCACCACTGTGCGACGGATGTAACACGCAGATATTTTGGGGTGAGAAACGATATCGCCATCACCGTTGCTGCCATGTCAGGCGGCAAAAATGCCGGCATTTGATATACTTTATTAAAATAACACTACACCTGTTCAACTTTGTTATTGTGCCTCCATCGGTGGAGGGCCATAAAGTAGTCTCGTTATTAGAGTCCGAGAGGCGGGGATTTGTTCCAAACTCTTAATGAGCGAAGAGCAAAAGTAGAAAGTGTAATTACTATTAATTGCTAACAATGCCATTTGACAGGAATTTGTATTGTTTTTTTTCGCCAAAAGGTTTCACATTAAGTGAATCAAATTCGTAATAAGGTAAATTCGAGAAATAATTAATTCTGGGCAGTGCTCATTGTCTTTGGAGGGAAGTTCAAATCTACGAGTATATATTAATGTGCATAATCGATGGTTATGTTCTTCAAACGAAACTAAATTAATAATCTATTAATAAACATTAGTTCTTGCTCCACAGAGAGAACACGTATCTAAGGCTTTTATTCGAATGAGAACGAAGCGGATTTTGGGCAAAAACTCCAGAAAAGAAAGGCTAAAGTCATTTGAAAACGAATACATCGAGCCATAACCGCTATCTTGATCTATTTTATTTTTTTTTATAAAAATTGATTTTATAATACACTAGCTGGACCCGGTCCACTTCGTTGCCCCAGACTTCAGATTTCCGATCCCGTTAATTTTTTGAATAATTACGCAGACTGAGACCAAATATATATGCACATAATTACATTGATTTCTCTAACAAATTGCTCAAGATATATCAAACACAAAATTAAATTGGCTTATATGGGCGAAGCCACTCCCATTTGTCCGACCCCGCCCATTTTTGGACCAAGCACGTAGACTGCCACCTAATATATATGCACAAAATTAGAGTAATGTCGCTAATAATTTGTGCGAGTTATGTCAATTTAAAAATTGGGTTTATATTGGCGGGGCCACGCCGATTGGTCCAATCCCGCCCATTTTTGCACCAACCAATTAGACTACCACCTAATACATATGCAACAATTACAGCACTCTCGCTAACAAATTGTGCAAGATATGTCAATTTAAAATCTTTGTTTATATGGGCGGGGCCACGCCCATTCGTCCAATTCCGCCTATATTTGGACAAATCACGAAGACTAACACCAGATACATGGTACAAAATTACAGCACTCTCGCTAACAAATTGTGTAAGATATTTCAATTTCAAAATTTGGCTTATATGGGCGGGGCCACGCCCTTTGGCCTATCCCGCCCATTTTTGGACCAATCACGAAGACTGCCACCAGATACATATGCACAAAATTACAGCTGTCTCGCTAACAAATTGTGCAAGATATCTCGATTTCAAAATTTGGCTTAAAGGGGCGGAGCAACGCCCAGTAGTCCGACCCCGCCTATTTTTGGACCAATCACGTAAGTCGCCAACAGATATATATAAACAAAATTACAGCTATCTCGCTAACAAATTGTGCAAGATATCTCATATTCAAAATTTGGCTTATATGTCCATATGTCCGCCCATTGGTCCGATCACGCCCATTTTTGGACCAATTACCACCTTATACGTATGCACAATATTACAGCACCCTCGCTAACAAATTGTGCAAGATATGTCAATTTAAAAATTTGGTTTATAAGGGCGGGGCCACGCCCATTGGTCCTATCCCGCCCATTTTTGGACGAATCACGTAGACTGCCACCAGATACATATGTACAACATTACAGCACTCTAGTTAAAAAATTGTGCAAGATATCTCAATTTCAAAATTTGGCTTATATGGGCGGGGCCACGCCCATTCGTCGGATTCCGCCCCTTTTTTGACCAATCACGTAAGTCGCCAACAGATATATATAAAAAAAATTACAGCTATCTCGCTAACAAATTGTGCAAGATATCTCAAATTCAAAACTTGGCTTATATTGGCGGGGCCACGCCCATTGGTCCGATTCCGTCCATTTTTGAACCAATCACGTAGTGCCACCAGATACATATGCACAAAATTACAGCTCTCTCGCTAACAAATTGTGTCAGATATCTCGATTTCAAAATGTGGCTTAAAGGGGCGGGGCCACGCCCAGTAGTCCGACCCCGCCCATTTTTGGACCAATCACGTAGACTGCCTCCGTATATATATATACAAATTTCTAGTTCTCTCACCAACAAATTGTGCAAGATATCTCAAATTCAAAATTTGGCTTATATGGGCGGGGCCACGCCCATTGGTCCGATCCCGCCGATTTTTTGACCAATCACGTAAGTCGCCAGCAGATATATATACACAAAATTACAGCTCTCTTGCTAACAAATTGTGCAAGATATCTCGATTTCAAAATTTAGCTTAATGGGGCGGGGCCACGCCCATTAGTCTGACCCCGCCCATTTTTGGACCAATCATGTAGAATGCCTCCAGATATATATAAACAAAATTACAGTTCTCTCGCTAACAAATTGTGCAAGATATCTCAAATTCAAAATTTGGCTTATATGGGCGGGGCCACGCCCATTGGTCCGATCCCGCCCATTTTTGGACCAATCACGTAGACTGCCACCAGATACATATGTACAAAATTGCAACACTCTCACTAACAAATTGTGCAAGATATCTCAATTTTAAAATTTGTCTTATGTGGGCGGGGCCACGCCCACTTCATATATCGAAAATTCAAGTACCCTATTTTCACCACGCCCCACACATGTACATTCTGTGAAAATTTCAAGAAGATCGGTTCAGCCGTTTAGACGTCTATACGGTACAAACAAACCAACAAACCAACAAACAAACAAACCAACAAACAAACAAACAAACAAACAAACAAACACACATTCTTCTTTATGCAAGATATACCGTTAAGTAAATTTTGCAATAATACATGCATTTAAACAAAGAATAATCACAAAAAAACCTTCTTCTGTCAAAATTTGTGTTTGGTGCAACAAAATAGAAAAAGAACAATAATACAAAAATAAAAAAATCAACCATAAATATATATTGTCATTGGTTATAGTTTTTCGGCTTGAGGTCCTTTTAATATGCGACACGACACTGTGGTAGAAAGATCCCCACCGATGTGTCTTCTCGGCGCTCTGGAGAACATGGTTTTCAATGTACATCGTTCAGTTTGATATTTCCATCATATAAATTTCCCTTCCGATTTGACTTTTGTATATGCGGTCTAGTGAACGCGTTTTTAACCTATCATGCTGAAATGTAAGCTTTTATTTTGCATTACATCGACCCCAGTAAAAATATGTCTAAATTCTAAAACTATAAAAATATCCAAATATATAAACATATAAATATTTAAAAATATGTAAAAGTAAAAAATGAAACAAGTAAGAAATTTCAGTCGGGTAAACCGTCTAAGGTATACCCTCACTTTGTGAGCAATGTAAATATGCACTGGTGGTGTACTAATATTATGAGCTATATAATGCTGGTATGTCCTGGCTTTTTTGTATGTGGTCATAACTCCAATTTTTAACAGGACTGTAGGAAAACTATACACTGTGCAAAAATGTTGAGTATATATCGCTCACTCACTTCATGAGTGTCTTAACTCAAAATATAAAATTTTTGTGGTTGCCTTACAGAAATGCGAATTTTGCAAATATCCATAAATTAATCTCAATGAAATTTAGTTTATAAGTAAACAATCATATTTCGGATTATTCCACCTTTTTTTTGAGCGATATATGTATTGATATTCACGATATAAGCAGTAAATTTTGTGTACAAAATGGTACGTTTGTGTGGAAGGTACCAAAAGGGGCATGATAATAACGCCCATTTTTCGACAGACTGTAGGTACTATAAAAACATTACACTGTACAAAATGTAAAGTATTTGTTGACACTAATATTAAAGTTATAAGCTGTAAACTTTTCGTACAAAAGGGTACTTTTGTGTGGGAGGTACCGAAAGGGGCATGGCTATAACGCCCGATTTTTCTGGATTGTAGGTACTATAAAACAATAACACTTTTCAAAATTTTAAATCGTTGTATGCAGTCGTATGGTATTCAAGTTATATGTTAGCTTTTGGTGCAAATTAGTACATTTGTGTGGGAGGTACGAAAAAGGGCGAGCCAATTACGCCAACCTTTCATTGGACTCTAGGTACAACAAAAGCATTACACAGTACACAATTTCAAGTATTTGCATGAATTGATATTAAAGCTATAAGGATTTAACTTTTGGTGCAAAATGGTCTATTTGTGTGGGAGGTACCAAAAGGGGCGTGGCAACTTCGCCCATTTTTCTCGAGGTGATAGTGAGTAATAAAGTAATAATATGTGTAACATTTCAGAGGATTCAAATAAGTAGTATAGAAGTTATTAAATAATCAATAATCCACTAAATATATGTGGGTGAGGTACTAGAAGGAGTGAACCAATGTGGCCCATCTTCGAACTTAATCGGAGATAGAAAAAAATATTGCCAAACACCAAATTTGAAGTCAATCGGTTACACCTTTCGAGAGTTATCGTGCGCACCAGCCAGCAGACAGACAGACAGACGGACGGACATGGCTCATTCGACTTAAAATGACCCAAAACGGATATCCGCCGAACATACTTAGGGTCTCAGGTCACACTTTCGAAGTGTTACACTTTGGCCGTAGCAAATGATATCTACAGTATCACTAAAGTGACGGTAAATAAATATAGAAACATAAATATATAAAAAAGTAAACTTATAAAAATATAAACACATACAAATATAAAACTACAAAAATATAAAAATATAAAAACAGCAAAATACAAAAATATTTAAAACATAAAAATATAAAATTATAAAAACATAAAAATATAAACATATAAAAATATAATAATATAAAAATATAAAATTAAAAAAATATAAAAATATAATAATATAAAAATATAAAAATATAAAAATATAAAAATATAAAAATATAAAAATATAAAAATATAAAAATATAAAAATATAAAAACATAAAAATATAAAAATATAAAAATATAAAAATATAAAAATATAAAAATATAAAAATATAAAAATATAAAAATATAAAAATATAAAAATATAAAAATATAAAAATATAAAAATATAAAAATATAAAAATATAAAAATATAAAAATATAGAAATATAAATATATAAAATATAAAAATATTAAACTATAAAAATATTAAAATATAAAAATATAAAAAAATATAACATTATAAAAATATACAAATATAAAAATATAAAAATATAAAAATATAAAAATATAAAAATATAAAAATATAAAAATATAAAAATATAAAAATATAAAAATATAAAAATATAAAAATATAAAAATATAAAAATATAAAAATATTAAAATATAAAAATATAAAAATATAAAAATATAAAAATATAAAAATATAAAAATATAAAAATATAAAAATATAAAAATATAAAAATATAAAAATATAAAAATATAAAGAGCGCCCCAGTAGGTGAGTTGGTAGCGTACTCGCCTATGAGTTTGGGGGTCGTGGGTTCGATTCCCAGCAGAGGCTCTGGTCTGTCGCTGCAAACATCTAGCCATATGGTCTTTGTAACCCGGCATTTCCCTGGACCTTTAAATTAGAATATAAATTTACTTTGTATTGTAATTCAAATAAATAAATAAATAAATAAATAAAAATATAAAAATATAAAAATATAAAAATATAAAAATATAAAAATATAAAAATATAAAAATATAAAAATATAAAAATATAAAAATATAAAAATATAAAAATATAAAAATATAAAAATATAAAAATTCAAAAATATAAAAACATAAAAACATAAAAATACAAAAATATGAAAATATAAAACTATAAAAATATAAAGTTATAAATATAAAAAATAATAATATAGAAATAAAGAAATATAAAAATTAGGGGGAGGGGCCCAATTTGGGAGTGAAGAAAATGAAATCTACTACTTTGGAACCAACGACATGAATATGAATTTGACATTGTTTGCTCTTGACTCCAAAAATTTCGATCTGACAAATTCATATTCAAATCAGTCATATTCTGAAGATAGATTTGTTTACGTGCCGTATAAAATGTTATCTACCTGACCTATTGGCAATTATATCCGTTAATAGCGACAATGAAAATATTACTACTTATGAAAGTAACACGCAAGAGAAAAACAATTCCATTATATTTTTATACCTTTTGTTATGTTTTTTTATATTTTTTGTTTCACGGCAGATGTTTGTAACACCTGAAAATAACACAGCTAGACCCACCTTAAAGTATACCGATCGACTCAGAATCACTAGCTGAGTCGATTTAACGATGTCTGTCCGTCCGTCCGTCTGTCCATGTAAAGTTGTTCGTCGACTACAGGTCGTAATTTCACTCCGATCGTTCTGAAATTTTGCAGTTTAGAGTATTTCGCGGCTGTTAAGATCGCTATTGAATTTTGTTGAAATCGGTTCAGATTTAGATATAGCTCCCATATATATCTTTCGTCCGATTTGGCCCTTTAGTCCTATAGAAGCTGTATTTTACATCCAATCGTTTTGAAATTTAGAATGGTAGAGTTTCTTGATTCATGAACCAACATTGCCGAATTTGAAGAAAATCGGTAAAGAAGCTGTATTTTACATCCAATCGTTTTGAAATTTAGAATGGTAGAGTTTCTTGATCCATGAACCAACATTGCCGAATTTGAAGAAAATCGGTTAATATTTAGATATAGCTCTCATACATATCTTTCGTCTGATTTGACCCTTTAGTCCTATAGATGCTGTAGTTGTGATATTTAGAATGGTAGAGTTTCTTGATCCATGGACTAACATTGCCGAATTTAAAGAAAATCGGTTAAGATTTAGCTATAGCTCCCATATATATGTTTCATCCGATTTGGCTCTTTAGTCCTGTAGAAGTTGTATTTTACATCCAATCGATTTTATACCCTACATCACACTGTGGTACAGGGTATTATTTAAGTATAAAATGTCCCAAAAGTAAATTTATGTAAACAATTTATACATGAATTACAAAACATATATTTCAGAGTTATTCAATATTACGAGAGTGGTGTAGGGTATTATATAGTCGGCCCCGCCCGACTTTAGCCTTTCCTTACTGGTTTAATTATTCATTCAAAATTTAACTTTCTTAATTTGCTATTCCAGACAAAAAATAGTTTTAAATATATAAACGTAAAGGTAAAAATATACTTTTCCAGCAAAACATCTAAAGTTTTTTCACTACATAAACCAATGTCATTGTCTGGGTATTACTTATTGTAGTAAATAGAACTGTACGTACGAGTATGTATCCATAACACAATTGAATGCGTATATTGCATCTTAATGCAGAGTTTAGAAATTGTATTGAATTTATTATTTGATATTTCTTGGAAATGCAAGAATTCGAATTATTTTCTATTGAAGGTTTCGTGCATTGTCCTTACTTTGCATACTCGTACATTGACATGTGTCATTACCCAGACACATACCAGTCCACATGTACACACACCTAGAGACAAACGTAAAGATAAACAGGCATAAATATATTCGTACTTATATACCCACATTCATGGCACATGAACACCGTTTTCTAAGCACGTACCACTGGCATTATATAAAGTTGAATAATATATGAGGATTTAAGTGTACATATATGCATATAAGTTATATAATGGAAGAGGAATACAATTCTGGCATGGAATAACGGAATAAAACGAAGTGGACATAATAATTCTATTAAATTAATACACAAACTAAACAAGTAAGAAAGTTCACCGACATATGAATCCCCTCACCTTAAGTCCCAAAAATATTCGTACATTTATTTATTTGTTGTTTTTAATAAAATTACTAACAATTTAAATTGCATTTAATAACTTAAAAGTATGGACAGGTATTTTAGTTATATGCTGTTCACTTTTGGTGCAAAATGGTCCATTTGTGTGGGAGTTACCAAAAGGGCGTGGAATTAATGCCCATTTTTTTACCAGACTCTAGGTAATACTCGTATAAAAGCATTACACTTCACAAAAATTCAAGCATTTATACGCACTGGTATTAAAAATATAAGCAGTTAAATTTTTGTGCAAAATGGCGCCTTTGTGTGTGAGGTACCTAAAGGGGGTGGGAGGTACCAATATGGCCATCTTCGAACTTAGCCTGAGATTGAACAAATATTAGCACATATCAAATTTAATTTCTGTTACTTCGTTATCGTGCGCTCCAGTCAGACAGACGGACGGATATTGCTCAAATTAAAATATTCTTAAACCAGATTTACGCCGAACATATTTAGGGTCTTTGATCTTAGATTAGGCGCTGAGTATTTTGAATGTTGATAGAGGAATATTTTATTACATACGGTTCTAAGCAAGATATAGATTATAATACCAGTTATTCAGCCATATCATATAATTGAAATCGAAAGGGGCCTTTAATAGACATTGATGCGTATGATAAATTTCAATTATGCACTCATCAACAAATTTACATAACGTATACGCCTCAAGTATTTGACAATATCAAAAAGTCAGCACTGAAGGAAAAGCCACGTAGCTAGAGCAAGATAAGTTCGAGTTCACTTAGAAATGTATAGAAAAGCACTGCAACTAATTTGCCCAAAGTTCCTATATATCTGTAATCGATTTTTTTCGTATAACTCAAACAATATTGACTAACATGAAAATTTGTCATGTGTATCTTTGAGCTTTTGATAAAATTGTGTCCTATTTTTCCGCTAAGTGAATTTTTTTCCAAATTCTTATGTTTGAAATAATTTACTTATTTAGCATACAATTTGTGTTCTATGCACGATGTTGTTGTTTATTTCACATTATATTCCTTTACTTCACATTTCGCATTTCTATTCTCGTCATCCCTTCTTTCAACCAACCATTCATCCGCCACCTACCAAAACAAACGTCTCTCCTCCTCCTCCTAGAACAACAAGCTCATGTCCTTGGTTGCCAAGTATATGTTTCTATGTCTGCATAGGTATGAGTTTGGAGTACTGTGGATTTATAGGTACATATGTATATGAGCATACCCATACATCGATAATTGTGTGTGAGTGTACGCCTGAGAGTTTTCATATTTCATGGTTTCTGGTTTTTCCTCCATTGTTGTTTCACTCTTCGCTCTTTTGCTTTTTGGCTAACTGTATGGCGTAAATGTGACGGCATTTTCGAGTGAAAAATCATAAAATGAAAAATTCTACTATTGTTATTTGGTTTTATGCTATTTGTTGGCAGTGAGTGTGTGTGTGAGTGTTTGCCTTTATTTACATGTCTTTGGTATATATTCGCGTGTTTTTTTTAGCGTACATATACATATATGTATGTATGTACGTGTGTATGACATTGTTACATGTGTTCATTTTTCGTGTGATTTTTAATCCTAACCGCCAGACGAACTCATGTATTTTAGGAAATTTATGTTAATATATTTAAAGACACGCTGAGCGCTCCACTTTTCATTGTAAAGTTATGAATAAAATATGCAAGACGAATATCACTTAAAGACGGTTGGAGAGCAGCCACGTAAGGCTTGAAATAAATAGTCCACTGTGACAGGTCATTAAGGAACATCAGCAGTATATAATGCAAGTAATGGAGCTCAGGTTACACTATGTTACAGACAATTCTGATTTAATTATAAACTTATATTTTTATTCAGATACTATTTCCGTGACAAACGATAAGTTTTATAATATCCTCAATTTACTGCGAAAAAAGTGTGACATTGCAAGAAAAATAATCATTGGAATAATCTACTAAAATACCGAATATTACATTGTAGTGTGTCGAATTTCTAGTATTTACATGGTCCTCTATAAAAGTTGTGAGATATTCAACTTTGAGGTAAGTAAGTCTTCTTCTATACTTGAGTCGACCTCAGAGTCATTCCTCTATACTAGAGTCGACCTCAGAGATATTCTTCTGTACTAGAGTTCACCTCAGAGGTCCTTCTCTGTATTAGAGTCGACATCAGAGGTCTTCTTCTATACTAGAATCAACCTCAGAGGTCTTCCTCTATACTAGAATCGACCTCAGAGGTCTTCCTCTATACTAGAATCGACCTCAGAGGTCTTCCTCTATACTAGAGTCGACATCAGAGGACTTCCACTATACTAGAGTCGACCTCAGAGGACTGCCACTATACTAGAGTCGACCTCAGAGGACTTCCTCTACTATACTAGAGTCAACCTCAGAGGACTTCCTCTGTACTAGAGTCGACCTCAGAGGTCTTCCTCTATACTAGAGGCGACTCTAGGGGACCTACTATATACTAGAGTCGCCACAGAGGTCTTACTATATACTCCTATTAGAGTCGACCTCTGAGGTCTTCCTCTATACTAGAGTCGACGTCAGAGGTCTTCCTCTATACTAGAGTCGACCTCAAAGGACTTCCTCTATACTAGAGTCGACCTCAGAGGTCTTCCTCTATATTAGAGTCGACCTCAATGGACTTCCTCTATATTGGAGTTGACAACAATGGTCATTCTATATACTAGAGTCGTCCTCAGGGGTCTTTCTCCACATAGAGTCGACCTCAGATGACTTCTTCAATACTACAGTCACCTCAGTAGTATTCCTCGATACTGGAGTCGTCATCAGTAGTATTCCTCGATACTGGAGTCGTCATCAATGGTATTACTTCTATGATAGTGTCGACGTCAGAGATCTCTCTGTATTAAAGTCGATCTCAGAAGTCGTCCTCTTAACTATATTCGACTCTCTCTATTAGAGTCGACCTCCGGGATCTTCTCCTATACTATTAACCGCAGAGGGTTCCCTCTATACTAGAGTCGTCATCAGTTTTAAACCTCTAAACAAAAGTCGACTTCAGAGATCTTGCTCTGTATTAGAGTCAATCTCAGATGTCGACCTCATACTCGAATCCATACTAGAGTCGACCTTAGGGTTATTTTCCTATAATAGAGCCGACCTCAGTGGTCTTCTCAGACAAGTCTTTTTCCTATATACTAGAATCAATTTCAGAGGTCTTTCTATATACTATACTAGCTGGACCCGGTCCACTTCGTTGCCCCATATTTCCGATGCCGTCCATTTATCAAAACATGGTCCATGTAGATAGCGACAGTAGGAATCTCGTTAATCTATTCGTAGGTACGGACAGTAGGAATCTCTAAAAACATTGGCTTATATGGGCGGACCCACGCCCCCTCAATCAAGAACTTATAAAGCCTATGTCACCCTCTAGGCTTATCTGAACATTCCCTGAAAATGTCATCAAAACCGATCCAGACGTTTTGGAGTCCATACGTAACATACACACATCCATGTATATATATATATAGCTGGACCCGGTCCACTTCGTTGCCCCAGATTTAGATTTCTGATTCCGTCCATTTTTGAACCAATCACGATTACTTCCACCAAACACATCTCCATAAAATAAGAGCACTCTCGCTAAAAAATTTTGAAGATATCTCAATTTCACGCCCATTGATCCGATTCCTCCCAGTTTTTGACCAATCATGTAGACTACCACCAGATACATATGCACAAAATAACAGCACCCTCGCTAACAAATTGTGCAAGATATCTGAATTTTAAGATTTGGCTTATATGGGCGGTGCCACGCCCTTTGGTCCGATCCCGGCTATTTTTGGAACACTCACGTAGACTACCATCAGATATATATGATCAAAATTACAGCACTCTCTCTAACATATTGTGAAAAATATCTGAATTTCAAAATATGAATTATATGGGCGGTGCCACGCCCATTGGTCCGCTCCCACCCATTTTTGGACAAATCATGTAGACTGCTACCAGATACATATGTACAAAATTACAGCACTCTCGCTAACAAATTGTGCAAGATATCTTAATTTCAAAATTTGGCTTATATGGGCGGTGCCACGCCCTTTGGTCCGATCCCGGCTATTTTTTTAACAATCACGTAGACTACCACCAGATATATATGTACAAAATTACAGCACTCTCTCTAACATATAGTGAAAAATATCTAAAATTCAAAATTTGACTTATATGGGCGGTGCCACGCCCATTGGTCCGCTTCCGCCCATTTTTGGGCCAATCACGTAGACTACCACCAGATACATGTGCACAAAATTACAGCACTCTCGATAACAAATTGTGCAAGATATCTTAATTTCAAAATTTGACTTATATAGGCGGTGCCACGCCCATTGGTCCGATTCCGCCCATTTTTGGACCAATCACGTAGACTACCACCAGATACATATGCACAAAATTACAGCACTCTCGCTAGCAAAATGTGCAAGATAAGTCAATTTCAAAATTTGGCTTATATGGGCGGTGCCACGCCCATTGACCCGATTCCGCTCATTTTTAGACCAGTCACGTAGACTGCCACCAGATACGTATACACAAAATTCCAGCACTCTCGCTAACAAATTGTGCAAGATATAACATTTTTTAAATTTGGCATGTATGGGTGGTGCCACGCCCATTGCTGCGATCCCGCCCATTTTTGGACCAATCACGTAGACTGCCTCCAGATACATATGTCCAAAATTACAGCAGTCTCGCTAACAAATTGTGCAAGATATCTCAATTTTAAAATTTGTCTTATGTGGGCGGGGTCACGCACACTTGATATATCGAAAATTCAAGTACCCTATTTTCACCACGCCCCACACATGTACATCCTGTGAAAATTTCAAGAAGATCGGTCCAGCCGTTTAGACGTCTTTACGGTACAAACAAACCAACAAACAAACACACATTCTTCTTTATATATATAGTCTAGCTGGACCCGGCTCACTTCGTTGGCCCAGATTTAGATTTCCGATCCCGTTCATTTTTGGGCCAATCACGAATACTGCCACTAAATACGTATACTTAAAATAACAGCACTCTCGCTAACATATTGTTTATATATCAATTTTAAAACATGGTTCATATTGGGGGGCGTTTGTATATTTATACAAATTTGTTGGAATGATTCTTTTTATTTTGTCATTTCAATATTTTTCATAGTTTATGAAGGAAAATCATTGGCATTTTTAGTAAATATTGTTTTAAGAAAGAACAAAGCTGAACACGATCTTTAAATTTGCAGGGTCAGTTTAGGACAAATGGGCTACATGACTATATTTTTCTCAGAATTTTAAGTTGGTGTCATTGATGTGTATGATGCAAAATAAAGTTGCATATGTAACTAATGCATTTTAGATCTTTAAACTAACCGGAATTAATATATGTACTTGAAAGTACAAGTTACGACCTTAAAAACGAGGCTTCATCTGTAAAATTCCGTCCACGCATTATACATAACTTCCAAAATACACCTTTTCAGATATTTTTACCAAATTTTGCAGATTTTAGATGTTTGTAACATTTGAGAAAAAAAATTGGGTTTTTTCTCGCCGATTTTTTTCGAAAAATCGTTCGGTTTGACATGGAATTAACGATATATAGATTTCACCTTCGTTTCAGTGTGGAACATAGGACATAAATCGTTTTAATGAAATATAGTAAAATTTTCTAATTTCGTATATATCATTGGGTTTTGTATAAAAATCAACCAATGAATATTTCATATGAAATTTACTTCTTCAAAGAAACTTGTCAACCAAATATTTTGTATGCGTTTTAATTAGTACACATGTTTATGTAAATATATTGAAGTTTAAAGCCAACAATTTAGAGTTTTCCTCTCATTTTGTTTGAATTAATTTAACAGTTCAAATGTATATCAAAATCAATAATAATTTATATCAGATCATTTGCGAATTCTAATATAAATGCATGAAATTCTTCAATGGAAGATCAATAAAGGTAAAAGTATGAAATTTCCAATACGTTTTACAAAATCACTAATTTGTCCCAGTCATAATGATAACCATTCAAAAATTGTTGAATTTTTCTGCTACATTCATGTTGTAGACATATGTAGTAGAGAAATATAGATTTAATAAATAAATACTATTCTGTGAATATTAACTTAAAATAAAAAAACCAACAATACAAATATTTTCGCATTCAGTACATAATTGACATACAAAATGTCAATACTCAAACTCATGTTATTCACACAACAAATGGGAAATTGAGGATGATGAGGGAGGGGTAAGCTTGCAATGATATACGAATATAAAATCAATGTAAATACACACAAATATGTGATTGAATTACTAAAAAGGGGTCCTTCGCACACATTGGCAAAGCCACATACACTCTCACAAATATATCGAAGTGACAATTTGGCTTTTATCCTTTGGAATGAAAAAATAAAATATCATCTGCAACTACTCTCTTAAACATGCCATGTCCTTTCGAGAATAAAAAATAGGTTAAAACATCATTACCATCTATCTCTTTTTTTTTATACTTAAAAAGAGAAAAAGAGAAGAATGAAAAAAAAGAAATCAAAAACACATATCGTTTCATATATTAGTGAAGGAATGTGGTCCTTATGTGGTATCAGTGGGAGGAATCTTATGAAAAATGGTTCATTTCGACAATCACATTTAAAACACTTCGACTTGAGAGAAAGAGAGAGCAAGGGACCAAAATTCAAATGATTTTTGCTTAAGGGCCAATATCCGGTCGTCTAGATGGGTGTTTGTGTTAGCTCAGTGTATGTGTTTGTGTTTGAGTTATCCAGTCGTTATGTATTTTGCTGCTTGCATATCGGTGAGACAACAATGATAACCCAGCATAACTTGTCAGAATAAGTATATGACGAACAGGCAATAACTAGCTGCCTTGTACTCGGAAAGTTTGAACTTTTTTATGTTAATTAATATAGAATAGATTTAATATAGAACAGCTAACAAGTTTTCTGCATACGAAGAAAACGATTTTGCCGATTAGTTAAAAAAATTAAAACACACTTTAAACAAATTGCGTCAGAAGCTTCAGTTTAACTCTTTTGTGGTGCTTCTTTTATTTTATCTTTATATAAAATATGGGTTTACTCACAAACAAAGTTATTGTTAAAGAAGTTTTGCAAATATATTTAATTTAAAAAAGATTTTTAAAACTTTGCGATCTTTTTCGAATATTAGTTAGTTTTTCTATATTTCACGTTAAATTTATAGTTAAAAAATTCTTTAGCAGCATCAGGTTTTATTTTACATCAATAAGTTTTAATTTATAAATATTCCAATTTCATTCACTTTTTGTCAATTTAATAATGCAATTTATAGTTAGGAAAGATTATACGATTTGAGTTTTAATTTAATTTTAGCAAAATAGAAAACTTGTCTTCAAATTAAGGCATTGATAAACGAAGGAAAATCGCCATATTCGATATGTTTGAATTGAGAGAAAATATATTTGGAAATAAAATTTTCAATGTTATATATCGCGTGTTTTTTTTAGGGGTATAGAACTTCGAATTGAAATAAAACACAAGAAAATCGTTTTAAGGTCCATTAATTTGGCTTTATTGGAAGGATAATTTTATGCCATTAATGTTTAAATATGATTTCGGGCATGTGGCCGCCGCGGCTGGCTCGAATAAAGCCAATTCTACAGGTCCAATTTTCAACCACTTTTTCGAGCATATGGGGCCGTATGTCGGCAATAACGCCACGAATGTTGGCTTCCAATTCCCCTAACGTTTCTGGTTTGTTGGCGTAGACGAGCGACTTCACATATCCCCAAAGAAAATAATCCAATGGTGTCAAATCACACGATCTTGGTGGCCAATTGACAGGTCCATTCCGCGAAATTATGCGCTCATCGAATGTTTCCTTCAATAAATCGATTGTGACGTGCGCTGTGTGGCATGTAGCGCCGTCTTGTTGGAACCACTACTCATCCACATTCATGCCATCCAATTCGGGAACAAAATAGTCTGTTATCATGGCTCTACACCGGTCTCCATTAACGGTATTGCTGTGCACGGTGGCGAATCGATTCATTCGGGTCCTCTTCAACACTTTGCTCTACAGCGGCAATTGTTTCTTCGGTGCGCACTGTTCGACGTCTCTGCGGATGCGTATTATCACATAGAGTAAACGTAGTGCGAAAACGATCCATGGTTAACCGAATTAATTGCTCTGATGGACGATTATGTCGACCATAAAATGGACGGAGCTTGCGGTAAACTTCGCGAACTGAGCCATTATTTTCAAAATAAATTTGCACGATTTGCAAGCGTTGTTCTTTTGTCAACCTGTTCATGATGAAATGGCAAACCAAACTGAACATAAATGACATTAGAGTTGCCAGATTTGACCACAAAATGCCAGTTTTCTCTCTATTCGAAAAACAAAGCTGTAAAAAAAACACCCTTTATATATATGTGAACAAATAAATTTTATTTGTAAATCATGATATTTTGTTTGAAACGCAATATGTGTTTACACACAAAAAAATTTTTTGTTCAAGAAGTTTTTCAAATATATTTTATTTAAAAAAGATTTTTCAAACTTTCTTGACTTTCTCGAATTTTAGTTTACAATTTTCCTAGATTTCGTGTAGTTAAAAATTTCATAAGCATCATTAGCTTTTGTTTTACAGCACTAATTTTTAATGTATATACAGGGCGGCTGATGAAAGCTGCTACCAAAAAAAAAAATTTATAACTTTTTTCTGTTTAATGAATCTGGTTAATTTTTTTCTATTTTGCAGATTGATTTTTAGATTTAACAAAAATGGATAATTGGGACACTGAAACAAGAATTTGGATTGTCCGCCGCTGTTACGCACTGAAGTCCGTAGTTTCTGTTCAAAGAGAGTATAGGGGCACGTTTGGCGGCAATCCTCCGAGCAGATGGACCATAAAGAGACTTGTTAACAATTTTTCCGAGCATGGGACAGTCAACAGAAGACCTTACCATCGAAATCCTTCAGTTCGGACGGAGGAAACAATCGCTGCTTTAGCTGATGCCATACAAAACAATCCAATAGTTTCGACAAGAACCTTATCTGCTCAAATGGGTATAAGCAGACAGTCATTGCAGTCAATTATGCACAAAGATTTTGAGTTATTCCCATATATAATTCAAATGGCCACAAAGTGAACTCAGCAGACTTCCCGATTCGCTTGGAATTTTGCCAGAAGATGCTTCAAATGGTGGAAGAGAACGGAAGCATGTTGAACTGTCTTTTCATGTCTGACCCACACGTTGGCCCCCCAGGTCGCCTGACCTTACTGCACCTGACTTTTTCTCTTGGGGGGTTATTGCAAACAGGAAGTCTACAAGCAAAACCAACAAATTTGAATGAACTAAAGCAATCCATTCGAGAAACAATTGCGGCTATTCCCGTCTCAACTCACCAAGCAGTAATGAACAACTTTTTGGTAAGATGCCGCGCATGCATCAACGAGCATTTAAATTACATTATTTTTAAAACTAATTAAGTTATATTTAATTAAATTTAATGCGCTTTAATATGAATAAAAGAAAACTGAATTCCATACACTGAAAAAAACGTTTCTTTCGTCATTTATAGTTACGCAAGTTTAGACGATTTAAATTGTAATCAGATTTTGAAAACATATGTATAACATTTCTAAATTGCACTTTGAACTTCTGCAAAACAGAACCAGTAAGGAAAGACAGAAAGTCGGGCGGAGCCGACTATATAATACCCTACACCTACCTATCAATGCGAAAATGGGAATTGCGGTAAGAATTTGGCAGTGTTCATACATGTAATAAGAAAACTCTCTCTGCCGATTTTCGTACTTATCGGATATAAAATATGGTGTCTACAGCGCTTACACGTCAAATCGGGTGAAACATATATATGGGAACTATATCTAAATCTGAACAGATTTTCCCCGAATTTGGCAGTGTTCACTCATGTAATAAGAGAACTCTCTCTGCCAAATATCGTACTGATCTGATATAAAATACAGTTTCTACAGCGCTTACATGTCAAATCGGGTAAAACATATATATGGGGGCTATATCTAAATCTGAACCGATTTTCCCCGAATTTGGCAGTGTTCACTCATGTAATAAGAGAACTCTCTCTGCCAAATTTCGTACTGATCTGATATAAAATACAGTTTCTACAGCGCTTACATGTCAAATCGGGTGAAACATATATATGGGGACTATATCTAAATCTGAACAGATTTTCCCCGAATTTGGCTGTGTTCATTCATGTAATAAGAGAACTCTCTCTGCCAAATTTCGCACTGATCTAATATAAAATACAGTTTCTACAGCGCTTACATGTAAAATCGGGTGTAACATATATATGGGGGCTATATCTAAATCTGAACCGATTTTTACCAATTTCAATAGGGATCGTCCTTGGGCCAAAAAATACCACTATGCTAAATTTCATCACAATCGGACCATAAATACGACCTGCACTTTGATTACAAGAATACATGGACATACGGACAGACAGACGGACAGACAGACGGACAGACAGACAGACGGACAGACAGACGGACAGACAGACGGACAGACAGACGGACATGGACGCAGAAAGTGATTCTGAGTCGATCGGTATAATAAACAATGGGTCTATCTCTTCTCCTTTTAGGTGTTACAAACAAATGCATGAAGTCATAATACCCTGTACCACAGTGTGGTGTAGGGTATAAAAATTGCCTTTAAATTAAGCAGTGATACATTGCTAAAATACTTAAATACAAGCTAATCTTTGTTTCGGAAATATTAGTTCCAAATAAAAAAAATATTTGGATGAAAACATATCTTTGTTTAGAACAACATTCTCCCAAACATATAATATTTGTAGATGTGAAATATTATTTATTTTGGTGTACCCTAAACATATGTACGTTTCCAGCAGAATTTGTTTAGGACAATATGCTACAGAAGCGATTTTTTTCTGCGTGTAGGAATCTGATTGAAGCATGAATGGAATGTGTTGAATATACAAAAGCATTTGTTTAGGTGGAGTTCTACATTCATAATGACTCTAAAAGTGGCAACAACGGGTAACATCTGGGAAGTGGCATGAAGAACAAAAAATAATACAAAGTTGTATGAACTAGTTCGTACCGTTCATTAAAGTTACTAGTTCGTTCGCGAACTACACAAACCTACTGTCCACATGTAAGCTTTGTTTTCGACAAGAAGCAGTCCAATGAAAGATTGTTAAAAATCGGCACCTGTAGTGTAACTAGACAAACAGGCCAAGATTCGAGCTGAGAAGGTTAACATATCTCCTCGCACTAAAGAGGAAAAGACTATGTACGTTAGTGACTGTCTGCGTTACTGTCAGGAACACTGCCTGATCGGCGAACATGTCAGCAGGTTAGGAATTGAATCCAATGACTTCTGCAGAAGCTGTGCTGAAGAGGTCGGCCTTTCTACGAAGTCGGACAGATCCTGCCGTTACCGATATTTGTATTATGGAAAACTTTGTGAATCACACAAGTTTTTTTTAGGGTCACCTACGCCTGTGGTAGTGGCTGCCACCCCCTATCCAAACCCACTCCTATTAAAAATACCACCTTTTTGTATAAATCTCTCAAGTAAAGTCTTATCCGATAATTTGTTTTTAAAAATTTTAATACTTTTTAACCTTATTTAATTCTTAAATACAAATATATATAGGTTGAATGTACTCCCATATGTTTTAGTGCCATCCTGTGAAATATTTATGTATACTAGAATCAACCTTAGATGTATTCCTCTATACGAGTACTACTTTAAATCCCTACAGAAAACCATATTTTAATAAATTTTTCTTTTCTTCATTTTCAGGTAAGTGCATAAAATATCAATTATTTACATGGGAAATTCCGTTCGATATACGAGGTAACTAATAAACATTACTTTTACATAAACGACTTTAGGGATTTTACTAGTATTTCTGACATATTTATACATGCAAAGCTAAATTCTTCTATTCCCAAAATTAATACGAAATTCTTCACAAATTTAATTTTTTATCTTTCCCCCAAAATCTACAATACTAAAAGTCGGGCTCCGAAATTTGTTTGCAGTTTAACTGTAATAGACGATTTTAATATTCTAGCTTTGCGATTAGAGAAAATGTGGCTTAGTTTTGAAATCTACGTAAAAAAATTAAGTAGTTTTGGGAGTGACAACAAAACTTATAATATTTTTTGATTCATTATTTTTAACTATCGACAAACATTCTCCAGGCAGTTTCCTTTATGATCAATATAAATATGACTCCAAACTATGACATATACTTTTATCACTAAAACTCATTTTTCATAATATAACTACAGATGGCCATTCGTTTTGCTTTAGTGGGTGTATCTGATTTATTATTTTATTTACGCACACCCCAAATTTCATCCTAGTCAAACCGAGCCATGTGATGTGTTTCGTATACGAATCTCGACACCCAGAAATATGGTTTCATAGAAATTAGAAGGCTACTATATTGTTCATTTTAATCGGGCATATTGTCCGTCTGTTGTAATCACACTAATCAAAGTGCAGGTCATATATGTGGTTCGATCGTGATGAAATTTAGGACAGTGCTCTTTCCTATCCACAGGATTATCCCTATTGAAACTGGTGAACATCGGTTCAGATTTAAATATAGCCCCCATATATACTTTCCCGCTAAATTGGTATGAACGTGTCACAGCTTTGTTTTACATCCGATCATTTTAAAATTTGGCAGAGATGAGTTTCTGAGACGAAACGAAGATTGCCAACTTTGAAGAAATTGGGTTCAGATCTAGCTATTCCCCTATATATATTTACCTCCAATTTGGCATCTAAGCGCTATAGAAATCGTATTTAACATCTGAGCTTTACCAAATTTGGCATAAAGTAGTTCAATTTTTTCACTTTGTATACCCTCCACCATAGGATGGGGGGTTTATTCACGTTGTCACTCCGCTTATAACACCTCTAAATATTGATCTGAGACCCCGTAAAGTATATATATTCTTAATCGTCGTTAAATTCCAAGACGTTGTAATCACGCTACTGTCCGTAATAATAGAGCTAGGTTGATCAAATTTGGTAGAAATATTTCTTATAATTGCAGGTTGTGTGGGGTTGCAAATGGGCCATATCGGTCAATGTTTTGATATAGCTGCCCTTAGAGGACGCTCCAAAATACGGGTTTTGAGCCATAGATACCACATTTCTAAAGCAATTAAGCCGAAACTTTGCAGTTTCTATTCTATTTTGACTAGAATTCATCAAAGATAAAAATTTTGCAAATCGGCTCATATTTTGTTATAGTCACCCTATAGAGGTAGCTTCAAAATATATCTACGTATTTAAGCCACAAATACCACATTTTCTAATCATTTTAACTGAAACTATGCAGTTTGTATTTAGTAAAGATAATAATTCTTCGCAGTAAATAATTTTGTAAATCAGTTTTTCTTATATCCACCTATAGATGTCGCTTCCACAATGTTTAAGCCATAAACACAGCATTTTCTAAGCAATTTAGCTGAATCTTTGCAGTTTGTATTCTATTTTGGCAAGAATTAATCTCAATAAAATGTATACAAATTAGTTTATATTTTGTTGTAGTCCCCGGGTAGAGGTAACCCTCAAATGTGCTAATTTAAGCCCCAAATACCAAATTTTTCAGGTGAAGTGAATTTGAGCCAAAAATTTGGATTACAAATGGTGGAGAGTATATAAGATTCGGCATCGCCGAACTTATCGCTTTTACTTGTTTATATTCCCTTATTTTTGCACAATGGGTCATAATAAGTGTATTTATACATAGATAAGTCAACTAGGCATTGTTCCTTCGTTAGCTTTAAAAATATGGAATAAAATATTTATTTACCATTTCTTTCTATTTTTTATGGATCAGCAAAAACGCTTTTTTAAAATTTTGGTTACTTTTACTAAACCAAAGGTTTTTTTCATATTTATCCCCTGAGCTTAGAGAGGAGGATATACATCATTTGCTACAAGCCTAAAATGTAACACATCGAAGGATTGAAGTAAGACCTCAAATATGTTTGACGGAAATTCAATTTGGGTCATTTTAAGTCATTTGAGCAATGTCGTCCGTCCGTCCTTCCGTCAAGTGTGTTTGACGGAAATTCAATTTGGGTCATTTTAAGTCATTTGAGCAATGTCTCGTTCGTCCGTCTGTCTGTCTGCTGGCTGGTGCGCACGATAACACTCGAAAGGATTAACTAATTGACTTCAAATTTGTTATGCAGTGAGGGGAGTCTTAAGTCGGTTTTCCCGAATTAACTTTCTTGCTTATTCTGATTACTGTTACTAAACCATGTAACATTTGTAGACCGTTTACAATAAATTTAATGTGTATCCCGGCTTTGTCGGTCTTATAAATGTAGTTCAAATTCTAGAGGCATCATCAAAAACAATTCCATAAATAATGATAAATGATACAAAATTACAGCAGACAATTTTATGTACATCCTTTTGACAACAACTTAGTAAACTAGAGTAAATAAACCTGTTCGTTTTTCGTGATTATTCTGTGGATTGCGTTCAATAAGGGAGTAGATTCGGTACATGGAGTTATCTGAATGTTTTTTGTCTTTTTGACCAAATCAATGCTAAGTACTTAATGAGTTCAATATTTTTTTTTTCTCACCACTTTCTATACGAGTAAAAATCAAAATTTTCATCTAAAAAGTTCGCTGGCTATAATAATGACCTAGAAAGAATACTACGAGTATCATTAGAACTGATCATATTTTGTTTCATGGCAATTCTTTTCCACTGATTCTTTGAAGCTCTTTCTTTCATTTCTATTGAATTAATAAACACATGGAATGAATGAAGTGGACTGACTGAGTGGTCCACATGCACAGCATTGCATCACCACAAAGGGAAGACCCAAAGAACAGTGAATACACACAGACACACACGCCAAACATTTCACATAAGTTAAATACAATGAGAGGGGTTTTTTATCATATGCACAAAAATGTGCTATGGCATCATGTTGGAGTTTACCCAAAGTACAGACAAAGCATTGGATCATACTTGAATAAGACTACTCCACAAATACGAGAGACGAGAGCTCTGGCAACAGTGACGGCGGTGATGGTGGCTGAGATGTCTCAAAGCGCCAACGAATGGACGACTGAATGAGCGAATGGGAATGAGTGTACAAGATTGATGGTTCAATTTGTAAAAGTACACCATTTAGTAATGGTTTGTATCCAATTCATTCATTTCCAGTTCTTTTCTCCTTCTTTCTATTATTCCCTGAGTTGTTATTGCTGCACTTGGTACTATCCCTGCTTCCCCGGTGTTCCTTTGTCCACTCGCTGTTTTACCTTCTCAACTGAATTGCTGGTATGTCCTTTTGTTCTGTAGCTGGTGCTGCCACACGACCAACATTCTCTGTTCTGGCCCCAAACAATCTGGCTTTGGTTGTAAAGCATATGTAAATATTAGAAGTTGATTTTCAGTCGCAGCAACAGCAACCCAACGAAATTCCTTCTGTGGCATTTGGGTGTGAGTTGCAAAATGAACAAACGACCAAAGGACCTTATCATACCTCACTGACACATTTGCCTCATGCCAACAATTGTATTGAATGTATACATATATATGCAAAGGGTTATTGGAAATGGCATATAATACAAATATATAGAAGTTAAAATTTACTTCCGATCATTACAAAATTTGGCAGATGGAAGTGAATTCTGCTTAATTTGGAGAAAATCAGTTCAGATTTTGATATATAAACCAATATATATGTTCCTGCCTATTTAGCATTTAAGCTATATTGAAACTGTATTTTACGTCAGATCTTTATATATAATTTGGTAGAAATGAGGTTTCATTCCATTTTGTCACTCCGCTCGTAACACCTCCAAATATTGATCTGAGACCCCATAAAGTATATATATTCTTAATCGTCGTAAGATTCTAAGACGATTTAGCCATGTCCGTCTGTTGAAATCACGCTACTGTACGTAATAATAGAGCTAGGTTGATCAAATTTGTTAGAAATATTTCTTATATAGCGTGATCCATTTCGAGGTTCCCTACTTTTTTAAAGAAAAAAAAACACAGAAAATTCAAATTGAATGGGGAATGTTTATTATCATTTGAAAGAACATTCTTTGGCATTTATTTTTTGAAGATTGGTCCATGGTCCATCCATTGAGTCCAATTTTCGATGACTCGATTATGTTGACCATAACTTGAGCGAAGTGCACGAATCACATTCCTCACAGAACGTGAATTTTCGTAATAAAGTTCAACGATTTGTAAACGTTGTTCAGGCGTAAGTCTTTCCGTGATGAAATGCCAAACAATACTTAACAAAAATAACATGGCAGCATGACACGACTCACACGTTATCTGTCAAAAAAAGGCTATTGAAAAAAGTATCTCTACTTGGATCACCTTATAGTTGCTGGTTTTTGGGATTGCAAATGGGTCATATCGGTCAATGTTTTGATATTGCTCACCTATAGAGGTCGCTCCAAAATACGGGCTAAGTGTTGCCTGGCGCCATCTGATATTTTCATTGGAAAGTTTGACATTTTGACTCAGAACGTTTAGACGCACGACCATCATTTGTGTTCTTTACAGTGACTTGAAAAAATCAATTTGGCAAAAGAATGGAATTAACTCCGGAACATTTTCATGCGATCATTTTTCACAACTTTCGACGTGGATTATCACGACGATGAAGCATCATCCTATAGCACTGTGAAAAACTGGTTTAATGAATTCAATCGTGGCCGACGGTCGTTCCATGACGAAGGTCGTGAAGGTGGTACGTGAACTGATAATGCAAGATTGTCATGTGGCATACCGTGAGATAGAGGCATCCTTGGGCATTTCTTCCACCAGCATACACTCGATATTGCATGAATCATTGTGCACCATGACAATGCGAGCTCTCACACATCGTCTCAAACCAGCGCCTTTTTGACCGGCCAAAGCGTCGAATTGATGGGTCATCCGCCGTGCAGCCCGGACTTGGCTCCCAATGACTTCTCTTTATTCCCGCACATCAAGAAAAAAATGCGTGGTCAACGATTTTCGTCGCCAGAAGATGCTGTTGAAGCGTTCAAAAACCATGCTTTGGAGGTGTCTCAATCGGAGTGGAAAAAGTGCTTCGACAATTGGTTTGAGCGCATGCAAAAGTGTATGAATCATGCTGGAGAATACTTTGAAAAACAATAAAACCATTGTTGATGATAAATATTCGCATTTTTATTATTAGGCCAGAAATATATATAGCAGCCCTCGTAACACCACATTTTCTTAGACATTTAGGTAAAGCTTTACAGTTTGTATTCTATTTTAACAAGAATTCATCTCAATAAACTTTATACAAATCTGTTTATATGTTGTAGTAGTCCCCACGTAGAGTTAGCTCTCAAATATGCAAATTTAAGCCATAAATACCACATTTTCAGATGAAAAGTTTGGCTAAAAAATTTGTCCCTAAAATTAGTCTAAAAACCAGTAAGGAAAGGCTAAAGTCGGGCGGGGCCGACTATATAATACCCTACACCACTCTTGTAATATTGAATAACTCTGAAATATAAATTTTGTAGTTCATGAATAAATTTATTTATTTATTCTAAATTTCAAAACGATTGGATGTAAAATACAGCTTCTATAGAACTAAAGGGCCAAATCGGACGAAACATATATATGGGAGCAATAGCTAAATCTTAACCGATTTTCTTCAAATTCGGCAATGTTGGTTCATGGATCAAGAAACTCTACCATTCCAAATTTCAAAACGATTGGATGTAAAATACAGCTTTTATTGGACTAAAGGTCCAAATCGGACGAAACATATATATGGGAGCTATAGCTAAATCTTAACCGATTTTCTTCAAATTCGGTAGTGTTGGTTCATGGATCAAGAAACTCTACCATTCTAAATTTCAAAATGATTGGATGTAAAATACAGCTTCTACAGGACTAAAGAGGAAAATCGGACGAAACATATATATGGGAGCTATAGCTAAATCTTAACCGATTTTCTTCAAATTCGGCAATGTTGGTTCATGGATCAAGAAACTCTACCATTCCAAATTTCAAAACGATTGCATGTAAAATACAGCTTCTATAGGACTAAAGGGCCAAATCGGACGAAACAAATATATATGAGAGCTATAGCTAAATCTTAACCGATTTTCTTCAAATTCGGCAATGTTGGTTCATGGATCAAGAAACTCTACCATTCTAAATTTCAAAAAGATTGGATGTAAAATACAGCATTTATAGGACTAAAGGTCCAAATCGGACGAAACATACATATGGGAGCTATAGCTAAATCTTAACCGATTTTCTTCAAATTCGGTAGTGTTGGTTCATGGATCAAGAAACTCTACCATTCTAAATTTCAAAATGATTGGATGTAAAATACAGCTTCTATAGGACTAAAGGGCCAAATCGGACGAAAGATATATATGGGAGCTATATCTAAATCTGAACCGATTTCAACCAAATTCAATAGCGATCTTAACAGCTGCGAAATACTCTAAACTGCAAAATTTCAGAACGATCGGAGTGAAATTGCGACCTGTAGTCGACGAACAACTTTACATCCACAGACGGACGGACGGACGGACGGACGGACGGACGGACATGCTTAAATCGACTCAGCTAGTGATTCTGAGTCGATCGGTATACTTTAAGGTGGGTCTAGCTGTGTTATTTTTAGGTGTTACAAACATCTGCCGTGAAACAAACTTATAATACCCTGTACCACAGAGTGGTGTAGGGTATAAATACAGCAATAGGTTTTTTAATAATTTGCTTATACAAAACTGATCGCTCAATGATTTGCTCCATAAGATTTTTCCAGTTATAAAATTGAATGCAATTGAATGGTGGAGGGTATTCAAGATTCGGCATGGCCGAACTTAACGCTTTTTCTTGTTTTAAATATAGCTTTTCTATTTAAGATGCTGGCTTTCAAAAATTAAATTAAATATTTCTTTGTTATTTATTTATATTTTTTTAGTTTTTTTATATATACTCGTAATACAATATTTGTAGATGTCATAATTTTCTTAAACTCGTATTAAAGCGTAACCCGGCCCTATCGGTCTTAAATTTCAATAGGTATGTTCCAAATACGAAAGGTGCATTCCATGAAATCTGGAAAATAATACCCAAATTTAACACCTCATAATTTTAATACCTGTACTACAACTCCTTACAGTAAATTATCTTTGAGTAGAAAAATTTTGCTCAATGTCCAAAAAGTCAATATTTCATACCAAAATAATAACACTTTGGATACGTATACTATTAATATGTTTGCATGCTCGAATCCTTATGCCATATATAATGTTATCCTTTTTGGGTTTATATTCGTATTATTAACTTTTTTTCGTGTGCTGTTTTGCATGTGTCGGAAGAACCAAAGCAGTACATTCATAGGAGTTCTACAAAAGTAATTTGAAACCTTAAATAATCATTTGTTTGAAATAAAAGCATTTATTTTCTCTTCCTCTCGTCCTCCTCTCCAAGTCTTTCTCCCCAGTATACTCTACAGTCCCATTACGGTGTTAGGGTTGTCCGACACACACGGGGGAGTTTGAGTGGAACGTGTTGTTTTACCAATCATCCATCCTTTCGTTCTATTCGTCCGTCCATGTGTCCGTACATCCTTTGCTGAGTGTGGCATTTAGATCGAGTAACTTGAGTACTAAACTCTTTTATTGTTGTATTTTGCTTATAATTAAATTAACACTTGAACATGTTTCCGCTGTATCTTCACGTGTGTGAGTGTGTGTTCCCCCGGATTTCGGTACGAGTATATTTCAATAAATTTTTGAGGTACAGACAGGAAAACACGCAGGAAATTTAAACATTGAAGGGTTACACATGAAGCCTAAAATGATGATGAGGTACATTCTAAGTAGCAGAGGTCAATTTGGTAGATATTGTAAGGCTTTAGTGATAAGCATTTTTTGTTAATATTGGATTGTTGGGGATACTCATACATAGAGATTGTAAAAAGTAAGGACGTAGCATAATGTATGTGGGTTTGTTTGTTGAAAAATTTACATAACAGTTAAAAAATTTATCGAAATAGAACTCAAATCCAACAGTCTTACTGAATTGTCTTTGGCTGGAAGAACGCAACAAGCCATTGCAATGTTGCAGTGTTGGACCAATAACCATTTCAACGGTACTATTAGCAATAAAAACATCTAAAATCCGCAACATCGCCCGAAATGGTTTGAAAAGTGAAGGCCAGAATTCAACGTAACCCAAGAAAAAGCGCAGTTCAATTGACAAAATATCTGCTCGGCATTAGCTTCCGCCATTATTAGCAAAAATTAAAGACTCTCATAGATAAACTGGATCATTTTTAGTATCCTTTATCCCTGAGCTCTTTTCATCTATTTTCAAATAGTATTATTAATCTACTGTTTTATCATCAAATATATTACCCATACTCGAGTCAACATTTTCATTTTCCCTTCAAAATTGTAAGTGACCATAATTCCTCAAACAAAGGTTATAGATCAGGGTAAAATTATTTTGGTTTCACCCATTTTCTAGTCGGAAATCGAATTATCTTTGTAAAACTCGGAATCACCCATTTCTGCCTCTAAATTTTTATTTTCTCGGTAAAATTGTAAAAGTTCCAATTTTCCGCCATAAATGTAAAGGTGAGGACTTCTTAAATAACAGTAAATCAGCGAAAACAACTTTCTTTTGCTATCACCAGTTTCAAGTTCAAATTTGTATATCATTTGGAACACTTTACACGACCACAACTCCTTAAACGGGAGACCTAAATCAAAAAGAGCATTATTTTGGAATCACAATTTT
This sequence comes from Eudasyphora cyanicolor, assembly GCA_963930755.1. Classification (NCBI taxonomy): domain Eukaryota; kingdom Metazoa; phylum Arthropoda; class Insecta; order Diptera; family Muscidae; genus Eudasyphora; species Eudasyphora cyanicolor. Next base: position 231,324,610 of record OZ005737.1, on the reverse strand, counting down.
TTGGTAGAAAATTTAAAATTTCTTTGCAAAACTTTAAATGGCCATATCACCTTAAAATATATTTAAGCTTTTTCTAAGCTTTGTCTCCTGGTTTCCCTTTAAAAATCGATAAATAAAAGACATACATTGAAAGAAAAATGGATGGTTTCCCTTTAAAAATCGCTTAATAAAAGCCCTACATTAAAAGAAAAATGGATGTGATCGCAAAAACAGGTGGTCGGTGCGCCGACAAAAACTCCTATGTGTAATTTTTCGAATTTTTTTATTGGCGAATTAAAACGTCCTAGCGGTCAAACGACTACCCACCAAAGCATTTTGCGATATCTTCACCGGTTCTGATGTTACCAAAAACTCCTATGTGTATCCCTCTATAGCAATGCTCCGACAAAAACTCCTATGTGTTGTAGGCACAGCCTGTCCCAAGGTATAGAAGGTTGGCTTAGATTCACGCCAAAAAACGGCTAATGAGGCTTTGTTCAGAATCATCCCCTCTATTCGACAATGAATATATCAAAATTGGATCTGCTTTCATTCGCGAGTTATCGCGAAAACAGTACTTTTACTCAAAACAAACTTATTAGCTTTGATTTGTAAAGAAAAACGCGGAAATTTAGAACTGTAACACAATTTCCTTTAAATATGATTATTTGTAAGACGCTTTGTAACGTCCGCGATATTTGCCATGTTTTTATATTGCGAATTTTGTGTAATCGATAAAATCGACTTACACCGCCTAATTTTTCCAAAAATATTATACCGAATTTAATAAGTTTAATATATTTGCATTCTAAAATCTCATAGGAGTATATTAATATCAGTATTTTCGCGAAAAATGTTCCTCGACGAATAAATTTTGTACAAAAAAAATTTGTTTTTATTTTACTATATAATGCTATTATGTCGCGAATGAACAGTTATAGGGAAAGTAGTCAAAGGAAGTTTGGGAGATAAGCGAAAGGCCTACAACTCTTTCTTTAACAAACAAAATTAACAGTAATTTGGCAAAGATTTACAGTGTGTTAAAACTTTTGTATGCTTTTCCCTTTATATGAAGCATATTTCGATTTGACACATTGTAAATCCCTACCAAATTATTATAATTGTTTTTGTTAAAGAAAGAGTTGTACTCGTTTTTAATATCTCCCAAACTTTCTTTGACCACATTTTCCTAGACTAACCGTTCGCGTAATAATAGCATTACATATATAGTTAACTAATTCTGAACTTAAATGTTTTTTGTTCGAAATGTATTCGTCGCGGGATGTTTATGGCGGAAATGCTAGTGCCAATCTATCCCTCAGAAATCATAGAATGTAAATATATTAATTAAAAATTTAGAGGCGTAAGTCGAATTTTTGAATTACAAAAATTTCGCTATAGAATAATATAACAAATATGGCGGACATTACAAAGCGTCTAACAAATGTTCATATTTATGGGAAATTATGTTATAGTTTACAAATATCCACGATTCAATGTAATTAATTTCGGTTTTTTGGTTAAAAATTGTTTTTATCGCGATAACTCGCGAAAGGAAGCAGATCAGATTTGGATTTCTTCTTATCTGAGTAGAGGGGATGATTCTGTACAAAACCTCATTAGCCGTTTTTAGCCACAATCCAGGCCAGCTTTCGTTTGCTTGAGGTACGCTGTGAACATTCAAATATAAAAAGTCTTATGTGTAATTTTTTTGTTTTATAAATATTTAAAATGCTCCAAACAAAATATCCTATATGTCGATTATCATGAAAACCATTTACCACGTCATGTGCTTTTCACATATATGATTTTTGTTATGATATATTGGTGGTAAATAATTAAAAGAAAAATTCAAAAATCTGAGATATTAAAAATGTCGCGATTTGACGAAATAGCAACGTTTTTTGTCTCTCCTGAAAACTAGTGAAAATGCACATAGGAGTTTTCGTCGGCGCACCGACGAGGTTTTCAATGTAATTTTAGAAATAATGTTACGGCAATAGATTGAACTTAAATGGCAGGTAATGCTATTCTATATCAGTGAGAGCAATTTTCTGTAATGTTATTTTGTTAGTTACTATATTAGCCATGTATGAAAGACAAAAGTTTTTGCAATGGAAAACAGTTTATGGTATTAAAAAATTTAAACAGATAGGATACTATATAGGTTATATTTCGAGCACGGCAATTCTAGTGGTGGTAGGCCTTTAAATTTTGTCTGTGTGTCCAGGAACAAAGTCTGCTTACTTTGAAGAAAATCCATCTAGATTTAGATATATACCCCACACTTCAAGAAACATCGATGTAGACGTAGATATGGCTAGCTTCTCTGCGGGAAATTAGGTCCAAAATTTACCTGAGTCTACTGATTCAAGGACTAGTTCACTTGGGACCACTCACTGAGTTGATCACCTAGGAATTGATTGGTATATATTAACTATCACTAAAAGCACCAAACAATATTGCTGGATATGGTATGAATTATACGACTGCATCAGAGAAATACGGTTCGTAGTTGACAACCAGGTTCCTTTACTATTACATAGTAGGAGAACAGTTTGGTTCTTTACTACTTAATAAAATACCAGTAGATAGTTAAGTACTCCTTAGAATATGACCAGTTGAGTATATGACCACTTGGGTTATGTACTCCCTAGTGTGAGACCAATTGGGTTATGTACTTCCTAGTATAGGATCAGTGGGTTTATCTACTCCTTAATAGAGTACCAGTTAGGCGATATTCTACTTAGTAAAATACCAATTGGTGTATCTACTCCTTAGTTGATGACCAGTTGCGTAATCTACTCCTTAGTAGACGACCAGTAGCGCTATATACTCCTTATTTGAAGGTCAGTAGCGTTATCTACTCCTTAGTAGACAACCAGTTGTGTTATCTGCTCCTTAGTTGACGACCAGTGGGGTTATCTACTCCTTTGTCGACGACCAGTGGGGATATCTTCTCCTTATTTTACGATCAGTTGGGTGATCTACTCCTTAGTTGGCGACCATATTTGACGACAAGTTGGGCTATATACACCTGCATTGATGACCAGTTTCTTTATCGACTCTTTAGCTGACGAACAGTGGGTTTAGCTACTCCTTCATATACGATCTGTTCGGTTATCTACTACTTAGTAGACAACCAGTTGTGTTATCTACTCCTTAGTTGACGACCAGTGGGGTTGTATACTCGTTAGTTGACGACCAGTTACATTATCTACTCCTTAGTTGACGACCAGCTACGTTATCTACTCCTTAGTTGATAATAATTTGGGTTATGTACTACTCGGTTGACGACCAGTGGGGTTATCTGCTTCTTATTTGACGATCAGTTTGGTTATCTACTTCTTAGCTGACGACCAGTTGAACTATCAACACCTAAATTGATGACCAGTTGCGTTATCGACTTCTTAGCTGACGATCAGTGGTGGTTACATGCTCCTTAGCTGACGAACAGTGAGCTTATCTACTCCTTAATATATGGCCTGTTCGGTTATCTACTCCTTACTTGACGACCCATTGGGTTATCTACCCCTTGTTTGACGACCAGGGTTATCTACTCCTTAGTTGACGACCGGTTAGGCTATCTATTCCTTACTTGATCACTTGTGTTATGTACTCCCTAGTATGGGACCAGATGGGTTATGCACTTCGTAGTATAGGACCAGTGGGGTTATCTACTCCATAGTAGAGTACCAGTTAGGTGATATTTTATTATCAAAATACCAGTTGGTCTATTTACTCCTTAGTTGATGACCAGTTGCGTAATCTGCTCATTAGTTGATGACCAGTTGTTTATCTACTCCTTAACTGACGATCGGTTGCGCTATCTACTCCTTAGTTGACGACCAGTGCGGTTATCTACTCCTTTGTTGACGACTAGTGGGGATATCTACTCCTTATTTTACGATCGGCTTGGTTATATACTCCTTAGTTGACGACCAGTTACATTTCCACTCCTTAATTGACGACCAGTTACATTACCTACTCCTTAGTTGACGACCAGCTACGTTACCTACTCCTTAGTTGATGATAATTTGGTTTATGTACTACTTAGTTGGCGACAAGTTGGGCTATATACACCTACATTGATGACCAGTTTCGTTATCGACTCTTTAGCTGACGAACAGTGGGGTTACCTACTCCTCACTTGACGACCCATTGGGTTATCTACTCCTTATTTGATGATCAGTTGCGTAATCTACTCCTTAGTTGATGACCAGTTGTTTATCTACTCCTTAAATGACGATCGGTTGCGGTATATACTCCTTAGTAGACGACCAGTAGCGGTATACACTCCTCATTTGAAGGTCAGTAGCGTTATATATTCCTTAGTAGACAACCAGTTGTGTTATCTACTCCTTAGTGGACGACCAGTTACATTATCTACTCCTTAGTTGACGACAAGTTACATTATCTACTCCTTAGTTGATGATAATTTGGGTTATGTACTACTTAGTTGACGACAAGTTGGGCTATATACACCTACATCGATAACCAGTTACGTTTTCGACTCTTTAGCTGACGAACAGTGGGGTTACCTACTCCTTAATATACGACCTGTTCGGTTATCTTCTCCTTCGTAGACAACCAGTTGGTTGGTTATCTACTCCTTAGTTGACAACCAGTTGCGTTATCGACTCCTTAGCTGACGATCAGTGATGGTTACCTACTCCTTAGCTGACGAACAGTTACATTATCTACTCCTTAATATACGACCTGTTCAGTTAAATACTCCTTATTTGACAACCAATCCAGGTTTCTACCCCTTAACCAGTTGGGTTATCTACTACTTCTTGACGACCCATTGGGTTATCTACTCCTTATTTGACGACCAGATGGGTTATCCACTCCTTAGTTGACGACCGGTTGGTTATTTACTCCATTTTTGACGACAAGTTGTGTTTTTTACTCCTTAGTAGACAACCATTTGTGTTACCTTCTCCTTATTTGATGATCAGTTGCGTTGTCATTTCCTTAGTTGACGAACAGTGGCCTTAATATACGATATATCGTCACCTGAAATCCAAAATAACGTAACCCACATGTTAGTGATTTTTTAGGAGAAGCAAAAAACAAAGTAAAGTAATTTTAAAATTTAGACCAAATTTATGGATTTCCAGACTATTAGGGCGAAATCAAATAACAAATCTGGCGCAATTAGTTGTGGCGTACATTCTGAATAAAATGACCTTGTTTGCTGTTACGTTATTTTGAATTTCACTCATAAAATGGTCAATTTTGATATTGAACTCGAACATTTTGTAGGAATGTGTAGTTTAGCCTAATAGACTATAATCATTCAAAAACTTTATTTTAATTTTTTTGATGTTACGTCATTTTGGATTTCAGGTGACGATATACTCCTTAGTGGAAGACCAGTTTGGTCCAGTTTTCGAAGTTCAACGATTAAGTAGTAAACATTTAATTCGTTTGAAATGTGTCTTATGCTGTGACTGACAGTGAATTCTGGCATTCTTTTAGACCTGATATGTCACAAGATGGCAATTCGCCATCTCCAATGACAAAGCCGGTTGTTTTCATATAAAAGTGGAAATCTTTTATTAAATTGACTTATTAATTTTTTTTTTGTGCCGGTCCAATATCCCGTAGGGTTAGGTTAGGTTGAAAGAGAGGACTCCTTCTAACGTCCCATGTCCATGGACATACAATTAAGCCAGTGGATCGGCATATTGTGCGCTCCTTATTTGTGATATTTTGTTATAGAAAAACGGAACTACATCCAAATTTATTCGGTATATTTCAGGCATATCCTCTGAAATGAGTCAGATCTGGTAATGTTGCGGACCCAAAGTTTCGGGATTTTTCATATGCGAAAGCTTAGCGTTGGCGCTGAAAATGTTCCATGGTTTTGATGTTTTCCCTGCATACCCTGCGTTCGTCATTTTCTATTTATCCTATGGGATGCAGATGTATTTTGACCCATATGTGTCGTCTGTCCGATTTAGTATCTTGTTGAAAATTAATAAAGTTTCTATTATCTACTACCGATAACTATGAAAATTGACAAGAGAAGATCTTTGGATTTAGAAGAAAACATGGCCAAATTTGAAACATTTTCGGTACAGATTTATATATAACAACGTATATCTTCTTCCGGTTTGGCATCTAAGTGCTGTAGAACCCACATTTACTTCCGATTATTATGAAATTTCCAAAGAATCCAAGAATAAGGTCCTATTTTCCAATCGAACTTATTACACTTTTATCGATTGTAGTTTGTTAATCCAAGAACGAGCGATGTGAGTTATAAAAAAATGGACCGACTGGCCAAAGGTCAAAATTCAACACCCTCCAACTTAACCGATCACGTTGATATTTTGTATCATAACTACTATCCAACAGGACTAATGTATGTTTCATCCTGATCCCGAGGCATCACTCACTTGACATGAAATCCCCCGTCTAATACATTTTTTAACGACTAATTTGTGATAAATAATTCTCAAAGAGTTCTCTTCATTTGGCTACTTAGACTTGAGGGTGTATTCCGAAGGCTTTTACTTCTCACTCGTCCCCCAAACAACTATATTTTGTGATTTTGCCACTAACTTTGCCGAATATCTAGAAAACTATATCTAATCTGGAAAACCATATTCAGCATGCTCGAAACAACTATTAGCACATAGTCTCATTTGTAATGTTTGAGCTAATAGTAATTATAATCAACCAAATTTTCGTTTGTAGAATTTTTTAAAAACAATTTTCCTTTTTTTTGTGAATTTTCCTACTTTTGATGAGAACACATTGTTAACTCTTATTATTTAATTAATTTAATATGAGGAACTATGAATTCCCTTGCTACAACACACAAACACGTATTTATTACAATAGTGTTTTACGTTTTACGAGTATGTACCTAAAATATTAATTTTATTACATTATATCAGTCTTTGAACATGCTGTTAAACATGTATGCCCAAAATGTGTTTCAATCTCTGGGGACCTTTGGCGGCATGTTCGTTTCTACCACAATATCTGGCGAATTGTTCAAAGCGACAACATTGTCTCGAAAGTTTTCACGCCTAATCAGGAGCGATACAAACGCTACTGAGGGAAATCCATACACTTAAATGTACAAGTATAATAAAAATGCCAATATCTAAGTTAAGGAGTTACTTCAGAAACTTTACCAATATTTAATTCAAAAGTGTTAACAATCGCCTACGATGGCCTGCGGACAATTTATGTCGACAGATTGAATGTGTTAATGATGGAGGAGGAGGGAAAGAGTGAGGGCATAACTTACACATGGCCAAAAATCATTAAGGACAAGGAAACACAAACTTTTCCATTAAATTATTGGCAATGGACTGTGCTTCAATTCCGGGGTCATAAAGTTGGATTTTAATAAATAATTAGTTTATTAATAAAATACGTGATATACTTTATGGTTTATGGACTCGTAGAGTAGTGAGAAAAGACACGTAATGAAGGAAATGTGTGGCGGGCAGGTCATAGCCATAGACAGGAAAATGTCTTATAATCAAAATACGGCCACTTCTACTTTTTGTGGGGCTGCTGTAATATGCTTTCGGAATAAATGAAAATAAAACACAATGAAACGTGATCTATTTTCTTGGCCATGGGAAGGAACCAACCATCCATCCATCCTATTCCAAATTACCCACTTTTGCTTTCATTCTTTTGTCCGTCCGTCCATCCATCCGTTCGTCGACTTCTTCAGGAGTCCTAAATGAAACTACTTCTATCATTGGCAGTTGAGGGAAATTTCCAAACAATGAAATATTTCCACAACTTATTTGGGGGGGAAGAAGTAAAACTTTGCAATAAATCCTGAAACTGTCAAGTCATAAAACTGAAAGTTTTTCGAGAACAAAACAACCAATGTGAACTCACCGAATTGAGCGCGTAACTGCGCGAACTAATAAACTCTCGAAGTTGTTCGAATTGAAATCAATAATTCATCGAAATAACCCCCTCGCCTGTGGAACTCACCGACGAACTGCAAACAAATTCTGAAAGGCAGCCAAGTTTGCCAACAATGGAATTAATTTTCTTTTTGCTGTTGTTGCTCTTGTAGTTTTTCTCTTTTGTTCACAATTTAATCACATTAAATTAATTAATTGCATTAATATTGGTTGAGTCGTCCTTTTTCAATTAATTACTTTTGAGTGATTGAACCACAAATATCATTGATTATTATGACAATGATGAAAATGCGAGGTGACAAATTAATTTTCCGTAAAATAATCTACGGCGTATGCAGGCAGGCAAACAAATATAAAAAAATTGATTTAGGTCAAGCATTAAATAAACTTTGCTGCTTGAGTTCAGTTAAATGTAAAATGTATACGGATTTACAAATTAAATGGAATTCTGTGGTGTGTGTTTGTGTGTAGATAACTGCTAAGCTAAAAATTATCCAGAAATCTCAGAATATTCATGGAAATTAAGAATAATCGTAAATAGTAATGTCGCTGGCATTAATGGGGAAATTGCGACAGAAATACACAGGCAGATGGTATTGTTAGTGACTTTATGCGGTAATATATAGGTATACTATCTAACGGTATAATGACAGCTAATACTATAGGATGGCCAGATAAGAAAACCAGTAAGGAAAGGCAGAAAGTCGGGCGGGGCCGACTATATAATACCCTACACCTCCCTAACAATGCGATAAGGGTTATTGCGATAATAATTTGAAATAATTGGTAAATGGGTAAGAACATATATATGCGGATATATCTAATTCTGAACCGTTAATTGCCAAATTAAGCAATATTCGTTCCTAAATTGAGAAACATCTTTCTGGAGAATTTTGTAATGATCGGAAGTAAAGTACAACTTCTATAGCTCTTTGTAACCAAATCAGGAGGAACATATATATGGAGCTTATATATATATCTGAATCGATTTCCCCTGAATACTCATTCATGTAAAATAGAAACCTCTTTCTGTCGAATTTCGTACTGATCGGATATAAAATACAGTCTCTACAGCGCTTGAACGTCAAATCGGTGCTAACATATATATGGGGGCTATATCTAAATCTGTACCGATTTTCTCCAAATTTGGCAGTATTCATTCGTGTAATAAGAAACCTCTTTCTGCCGAATTTCGCTGTGATCGGATATAAAATACAGTTTCTACAGCTATTGAATTTCAAATCGGGGGTAACATATATATGGGGGCGATATCTAAATCTGAACCAATTTTCTCCGAATTTGGCAGTATTCTTTCATGTAATAAGAAACCTCTTTCTGCCGAATTTCCTACTGATTGTATATAAAATACAGTTTCTACAGCGCTTACATGTCAAATCGTGTGCAACATATATATGGGGGCTATATATAAATCTGAACCGATTCCCCCCAAATTTTGTATTGTATCTAAGTGTATCACGAGACTACTCTCTGTCAATTTTTGTACAAATCGGTTACAAAATGTTGCTTATACAGTGCATATATGCCAAATCGGGGGTACATATATATGGGAGCTATATGTAAATCTGAACCGATTTTAACCAAATTCAATAGGGATGGTCCTTGGGCCTAAAAAAGATATGTGCAAAGTTTCGTGGAGATCGGACCATAGGTGCGACCTGTACTTTGATTACAAGAATACGTCTACAGACGGACAGACAGACAGACAGACGAACAGACAGACGGACAGACAGACGGACAGACGGACAGACGGACAGACAGACGGACAGACAGACAAACAAATGCACAAAGTCATAATACCCTGTATCACAGTGTGGTGTAGGGTATAAAAATGAAAAAAATGAAAAAGCCGTTACCTGTTGTTGTAATTATGAACGTAGAATTCTTCCTAAACGAACGATTTTGTATATTCAACTCATTTCATGTTCCAATCAGGTTCAGCTGGTGAACTAAATTGAGTGAGCTGGTGAACTAATGAGTTGGTGAACTAAAGTGAGCTGGTTAACTAGTGAGCTAGTGAGCTGGTGAACTAGTAAGCTAGTGAGCTAGTGAACTAGTGAGCTAGTGAACTAGTTAGTTGCTGAACTAAATGAAAGCACTAGTTCACTTAATTGAACTGAAATAAAATGAGCAAAATCTTAAAAGATCTAAAGTTCCCAACTCTGCTAAGGAATAGGTGGATGAATTGTGGATAATATGACTTTAAAATTAGAGACAAGGTAAATAGTGGCACATCGCAGGATGACATTTTATCGCCTCTTCTATGGGTAACGACAATACACAGCCTCTCTCACGGAACCGTCACCACCGAACGACTTAAACCTGTACAAATATTAAGTTATGCAGAACTTAAAGTCTATTATGCAGATGACGTTATAATACTTCTTCAAAAGTCTAAACCAATTATTTAGAAGAGCTAAGGAGACAAAAGCAAGTGGTTTAAATTTGAACCCAGAAAAAACAGATATACTGGTGTGGGGGTTTTCATATCAATTGAGTGAATTTTTAAAACCGATATCTTCCGATCGGGATGAAACTTCCACCAAGCTTTGTTCTATTCTATTACACACAATTTCAACCAAATATGTTAAGGACTGCCCGAGTTGGAGGTTGTTGAGTTTTGAAAATTTGGTCAAACGGACCTTTTGTTCCATCCATATAGGTTTAGGTTAGGGTGACAGCCGTTTTTTTTTGCTAGCTCACATAGATCACTTTAGGACACTAGTTTTACCACGGGCTATTATCCAAACCAACCTGTTTGATATACAAATTTATCGATAGTACGAATATCGGCACCGGAAAGATCTGTTAGACTGCCTAGAAAGGCCGACCCCAGTTTACTCAAAGCGGGACAGTCGCATAGCAAGTGATCAATAGGCGTAGCGTTATATCGCCCAAAAAATCAATGTTAGTTGTTGTTGTGGAAAAAACTAGGTTTTTGGGCAATATGACATCGATATTGGGTAATGTCATTTTGAACAGAAGATACTTTTTTATTTTTTCTTCACCCAAAATAAAAGTTATGTCATAACGCCCAAAGGCGGCTGCGCGGACCTATGTGATCTGCGGTACGAGGCCTTCGGCGGTAGTTCTTACATGGCCGGTTTTCGGCCGGTATTAACGATTTTCTCCTCTGGAGTATGTCAAAAGACGGCTACGCGGACCAAACAGTCCCGATCGAAGGTCGTGGTATATCGTGAGACGACTACGCGAACCAAAGTGTCGTGGCGTGGACGGCCTTCGGCCGGAATTAAAGATTTTCTCCTTTGGGTATGTCAAAAGACGGCTACGCGGACGTATGTTCAAAGACTGCTTTTGACATACCCCAGAGAAGAGGATATACCCCAGAGGAGATCTTTAATCCCGGTCGAAGGCCGCCCACGCCTGTACACTTTGTTCCACGTATCCGTCTTTGGTAAGGCAAATCAGTATGTGTTACCGCTACATGATGAAGGGTATTGTTACAGTTTATTAGTTACGCTAAGCTTAGCAACATTTCATATTTATTGAAATGTCATATCGCCCAATAAAAAACTTTGGGCTTTCTGACATTGCGTTTGTGCGATATGACATTTCCAGGTAACTAATTTGAGCGATATGTCGCTTTTTGAGTGATATGACATACATGGTTTTGGGCGATATAACGCTACGCCGCTCAATACTCTCCACTTCTTCTATACTAACGTAGACAATCTTTTCCTAGTAAGAGGAGATATTTTGACCTTCTCAGGTCATACCTTGGCCAGATTTGTCTAGCTACTCTACAGGTGCCGATTTCTGCCTATCTTTCGTTGGACTGCCTGATTGCCTCTTGCCTAACAATATATGCCAATTCTTTGAGAATTTGTAATGTCGTCCCTTTCCTAGCAAGTTCATCGGCTTTACAGTTCCCCGGGGTATCCCTATGCCCAGGCACCCATATGAGGTGTATGTTAAAAAGCTCAGCCATCTCGTTAAGAGGTCTGCGGCAGTCGAGGGCTTGTTTTTTGAATATGGGCATTTTCACCGAACGGTCAACCAGGGCCGAAAAATAAAATGTTGGTAATCATCGTATTTTATTGTGAATCATTATAAAAAAAATGAAAATAAAATGAGAAAATTTGCCTAAATACTGATTTTTTTTCCATTTTAAGCTACTCTTATATTTAATTATTTTACATATAAAACCATATGTTATGCTTGCACTCTTTCTACAAAATGTCTCAATTAGAATCAATTAAGAAGAGAAAAATGCAAGGAGACCAAAAAATAGGCTCGATTAATTTAACGGTTAAAACAGATGGAAAAATCGTACGTTCGCGACCGGCACCTAAGCCAATTAGAAAAAAAAAAACAATAGAGATAATTTATTGTGTAAATACTCGATAGAAAGCTACATTAATCCTCTTTTCGCCGTTCCTTTTCGCAGATTTTTGCATGCTACTAGATTCAGCCAAAGTTGACTTCTATTTCGCGATGAAACCCATCTTTTGCACCTAACATAGAGCTACCAATATGCTATCAAATCACCAACAAAAATGCGGGGAAAATTTTTGTTTTCTATATTTTTTGTACATCAAAAGCGTACGAACGTACGTTCGTGAACCGCGGAAATGCCCATATAGGGTTGTGGCGTCCAGAGAATTGATGGCCGTGTTGGTTACTATTACACTTTAGCGACTTTACGGTAAAATAATAAAAATGTAACAGTTGTGAATTTGTCGATGTTTTAAAGAGGTTTTAATTAAAAATTATTAAAATGTTCTCAAAAAAAAAAATAATTTTCCGGAATATTTTGTAAGCTAAATCTGTATCTGTATCTATATGGCTGATGGGATGAAAAAACTATATTTGTAGAAGATGAAGGCTACTTAATTTAGGATTCTATAAACCTTTCCTGAACCAATTAGGATAAGTGGTTCTCGAGTTATGCCGAAATATGTGGTGCAACCTCAATTTTCTTCGGTGTTTATCTTTGTGTTGATTTAAAGGGTGGTCCATTTAAAATGTTAAATTTGAACTACGGATTTCTTTGATTTGACCTTTATTAAATGACAAAGTTCAGCCTTTCCAATAAAACCAGAAATTTTAAAAAATTACCAATACTTTTTTATAGCCGATTCAAATTTAAAATCTTTAATGGCCCACTCGTTGTAAGCAGGTCCCATCCCATTTATTATCTTTTTATACCCTACACCACACTGTGGTACAGGGTATTATAACTTTGTGCATTTGTTTGTAACACCCAAATGGAGAAGAAGATCGGTATAATAAACGATGGGTCTATACACATCGTTTATTATACCGATCGACTTAGAATCACTTTCTGTGTTGATTTAGCTATGTCCGTCTGTCTGTCTGTCCGTCTGTCTGTCTGTCCGTCTGTCTGTGCATGTATTCTTGTAATCAAAGTACAGGTCGCAATTATAGTCCGATCTCGACCAAACTTTACACATATCTTTTTTTTGGCCCAAGGACGATCCTTATTGAGCCCCCATATATATGTTACCACCGATTTCACATGTAAGCGCTGTAAAAACTGTATTTTATATCCGATCAGCATGAAATTCGTGAGAAAGAGGTTTCCTATTATATGAATGAACACTTTTAAATTTGGAAGAAATCGGTTCAGATTTAGATATATCCCCCATATATACGTTACCCCCGATTTGAGCTGTAAGCGCTGTAAAAACTGTATTTTATATCCGATCAGTGCGAAATTCGGCAGAAAGAGGTTTCTTATAACATGAAGGAATACTGCCAAATTCGGAGTAAATCGGTTTAGATTTAGATATAGCTCCCATATATATGTTACCCCCGATTTGACATGTAAGCGCTGACTGTATTTTATATCCAATCAGTACGAAATTCGACAGAAAGAGGTCTTTTTAAATGAATGAGTATTCAGGGAAGATCGGTTCAGATTTATATCAAAGCTCCATATATATGTTCCTCCTGATTTGGTATCAAACCGCTATAGAAGTTGTATTTTTTATTTCCGATCATTAACATTTTCCAGAAAGATGTTTCTCAATTTAGGAACGAATATTGCTTAATTTAGCGATTATTGTTTCAGAATTACATAATATATTTCTACCCATTTACCAATTATTCCAAATTATTATGGCAATGACCCTTATCGCAGTGTTAGGGAGGTGTAGGGTATTATATAGTCGGCCCCGCCCGACTTTCTGCCTTTCCTTACTGGTTAGTTATTAAAGCAAATGAAATAAGCTTTTGTTTGAGCAACATCCTACACAGGTCCTTCATACAACCGCAAGATGGGCTTCCGATAATGTAATTGAAATTTCCTTCTGTCAAATAGCAAAATTCTAAGGCATTTTACTGGACAATTTATCTTTTGCGCGATACTAAACAAGGTTCAGCGAATGGCTGCTATATGCCATATACAGGTGCCCGGAGGTGGTACTACATTTAATGCCGCTAGACATTATTGCAGTCCAATTTGCCGCATGTATGCCGATTCATTAACTTCTATACAGAAGCCCACTTGGTTGTTGAATTTGGAACCGACTCAAGAACCAAATAGGCTTTGGTGTCATTTCTGAGGAACTTTAGCTATCACTTGCAAAAAAACTGCCTGATCACTGTATTGTTTACCAGGCAGAAATTTTAGCTATTATAGAGGTAGCGGAATGACTGAAAATTAATGTTCTGACCAAAATTGGTATCAATATTTTCTCCGATAGTTAGGCAACCTGGAAACTAAATTCCTGAATTAAAAAATGGCTGAACAGTTCAATATTCAGTACGAGGGCATGCCTCTAGCCACCTACAAGGTCTTCTTGATAGATAGTGCCCTTACGGCAACAAATTTCAGGTGGTCACTAGTCAGGAACTATATTCCAGGCTGATCTGGCCCGGCCTTAACTTAAAATGCACTAACGCACTGCTGTCGTTGTCGTAGTCGGGACCGGACGTCTCAATGAGCGTGTCTGTCATAACGGATCACAGCCTTGTTGGACGGCACGCAGAGTGATTGATGACCTTGCATAATGACTTTTACCGAAGCTGTGAAGACGATGAGGAGGAGGGATCAATAAAACAACTTCTGTGTCTGTTCCCCGTTATCTCTGGAAGGCGGCACCTAAAGTCCAAGTATAAGACACTGTTTTTATACGAGAGCGATTAGACCAATAATAACCTACGCCTCAGCGGTTTGGTGAACATCAATGACAAAAAGGTGCAACGTAAATTTATTGCAAAACTAAAACGTATGTGTACTCTGAACAGTCAAGCTTACAAGAACACACGTACCGCAAAGTCCAGCAGATAATAACAAAAGCAGGGAATGACTGGAACATATTGAGGAAATGCTTGTCTACACTGATAGAAAACCCGTTCGTCACCATGACGAATCAGTTTCGTCAATATATCTTCGTACTGGTGACGAAAAGTTTCGTACATGCGTGGTTTTTGTACGTCAATAGAACGAACACGATCATCAAGTCATGTTTTTGGTGATTTCGAAATTCGTCGAGAGAACGATACGGTTTCATTCCCACGACGAAAAGATTTATTTGTCCATTTTGCTGAAAGTATGATCAAACGAAGCAATCAAATTTAAGTTTCTGGTTAAATGTACTGCTCTATATGCGTTCTGATTACCTTAGTTAAATAATTTGTTGTAAAAGATCAATTTAAAAAATCTAATAATTAATGACGAACACCGTTCGTCAATAAGATTATCCATTCATCATGAGAACGATCGACTTATTCGCCCTTTACGGCAACGTCAACTCCTACAGCAAAAAAAGTAAGACATGCGACGTTGTTATGTTCGTCCACGTGTGTGTTCCACACAGCACCGATTGGTTCAAACAAATCGCAACTAGCACGGCGTAACTGATGTTTGTTTAACAAACCATCAAACACATGCATACTCGTACATGTAGCTCGACAAGCTGTACATGTAAGTGTGAAACAATTGTGCTAGTGGTCTGTTGGCAAATACATTACTTGATGTGATTATTTTTGATTTAAAATAGCAGAAGTAATGAATACTTCTCGTTTGTTTGATTTTAGCCTTACCTGATAAGAACTGCGTCTCGAAACGAATATTCACAACTGAACCTAGCAATGCAGTCAAATAATTTTATTTTCCATACCATTTTAAATGGATTAAAACTAGAAGAACATTTATTGGAATTTTTAAAATTTAAATAGTCTTGTGAATGAATTCGTCGTGGTGATGAACGGGATTCGTCGTGGTGACGAATGGAATTCGTCGTGGTGACGAATGGAATTCGTCGTGAGGATGAATGGGATTCGTCATGGTGACAAATGGAATTCGTCGTGGTGAAGAATGGAGTTCATCATGGTGATGAATAGAGTTCGTCGTGGTGATGAATGCTATTCGTCGTGATGATGAATGGGGTTCGTCATGATGATGAATGGGGTTCGTCGTGGTGATGAATGGATCATCCTTAGGACGAAAGTTTTTATAAACAGAAATTCGTCATGGTGACGAACAAATTCATCAAGAGGATTATTCCGTACGTTAGCTGACTTTTGACGAAAAAATAATCGTGGTGATGTACAAACTTGTCGTCATGACGAAGCTTTTTCTATCAGTGTAATACCGATTTTCTATAAATCTTGCGGGTTAAACAAGATCATAAATAAGGAGCGCACAACAGGCCGATCCACTCATATAAGTATATGTCCAGGGATATCAAACGTTAAAACATCTCCCACCTTCAATCTAACATATCCTTTACACAACTTCCGGATCTTAAGAATTTCATAAATTCTGTTTTTTGGATGCTTATTATTTTAGTCGGTACTGTTATGTAGACAGTTAAACTGTTTGACATTTTCGTCATATCGTAGATTATGTATGTCTTTATAAAAACACAAATTTGTATTGTATTGCTTAATACTACATTCAATCAGGTGGTGGTACTTAAAGCCAACTACAATATTAACAAGAAAATAACAATTAAACAGAAATATCGAATTCAATTTTAATTTTAATTAATTGACTGATCCAATTAAACTATTATTCATAAATTCAATTCCATCAAAGCAGAGCAAAAGCTCTTTCGCACCGATACGCGTATGTCAGATAATGTATAATTTGACAATAATTTATTGTTCAATTGATTGATTGACTGCTCGACATAATCAGGTGATGGTTTATACATATTTATATATATATATATATATATTAAGGTGGATAATGTTACGAAATTACAACAGATAATTTTTATATGAAATATATGGTAAACAACAAATTTATGTTTTTGTAGAATAAAATGAAAAAAACTAACTAAGGTAATATTTATGAGGTTTATATAAAATATTCCATTCGATATTTAGAACTGATTTTGTTAAAGTCTCCAAATTTATACGTGAAAAAATTTTTTTTTGTTTATTATATCTGCCTTAAATATATATATGTGTTTATTAATAATAATCTGATATGTAAATAGTGATGTATATACCTTTGTATAAATAGATAAGTATTCTGCGACTACGTATTTACATACATTTTCATAAATGCAATTATTTATATCTATAAACACCTGAACATACAACATAATGAGTGTATATCTACATGTATATACTCGTGCAAGTATGTGCGACATTTTCCCATGATGTATGGTTGGTGATAAAAAAATGATTATAATAAATACAAATACATACAAAGGGTTCATTGTTAATGCATATCACGCTCGTTTGTTAGAGTATTTTGCAATTATGTGCCTTTTGCGTAGCAAAGTTATGCCAACACAAAAAATGTTTAATCAAAATAATTGACATTAATTAAATTTACTCACGCGTTAAATTTAAATGATATCACGCATAGATAACATTTTCTTTTTTGTTATGCATATCATTATTATTAATTTTCAAATAAACAATTAAGCGCAATTAAAAAGAGAAATAAAGTTTTTTTTTGTGGTAAATACATTTTTCCTTTACAATAAAACAGCTGGTAGTGGAAGATGATATGGCTGCAAAATTAAAAAGTTTTAACAAAGTCTATAGTTTATCTATTAATTGATAAAATTTCTGTATAATGTAATATGCAAAAGTACCAGCACTATAAACTTTTTTCACTCACGAGTCATGTGTCGTCGTTATCGGACAATCGTGAGTATGAAACATCCACGGGCTATGGCGCCTTGGATCCAGTAGCCAAAAAGAAAACAAAAACACATCTCGCCGTTGGAAAAAAATAAGACAGATACGGTAGATGACGTATAACCAAGGGGGCTCTACGCAACCCCAGCATTTAAAAGCCAATGGGGACTCCGACTCTAAATCATTAAATGAAAGCAATATTTCTATTGTATCAATCCCAAAGAGACTGTCAGGGCCACAAAGAACGGTACTGCATAATTCGAAATGACAGAATATATTACAGGAGGAATCAGGCTCCTCTACCTTGAAAACATACATTGCGGCCGGTAAAAGAGTTATATTGTGGAGATCATAGCGCCGTAAAGGTGACTAAGAAAATAAGGGCTCACAGCCTTACAGCACTTCGGAGAAGCCTAACCAAACCACCCGAAAGGAGTATCTAGTCAGAGTTCTTCGATCGTGGGTGGTTAAGTCGATGCGGTAACGCAGAGGGTGATCAAGTCCACCAAATCATCCATTAATGAGTCAGCTTTAAACAATAAGACTCACCGATACGGAAGATCCAAATGATAAATACAAGATTAGGAATCCACATTAAAATAATGTACAAGTGACATCAGTTGTTCTTCATTGAATTGATGCAAAATTCCATCGATTCAATGAATAACTTCTTCACTTTGATGACCGCCAATTTCATTAAAATTGTTCACTACATCATAATAATGGAATTTCAT
The DNA here is from genome assembly GCA_963930755.1 of Eudasyphora cyanicolor. Taxonomy (NCBI): domain Eukaryota; kingdom Metazoa; phylum Arthropoda; class Insecta; order Diptera; family Muscidae; genus Eudasyphora; species Eudasyphora cyanicolor. The sequence continues at coordinate 231,305,877 of OZ005737.1, read as the reverse complement.
ATGTCTTTTTTTTCGCAATGATCTATACTCCTATAATTTTCAAAAATTATATATTGTCGCTGTACAAATCAAAAATTTAAATTGCCTGAACCGGGGTTTGAACTCACGACCTTGTGCTTGGAAGTCTAACGCACATCCGTCACACCACGAATGTTTATTGCTTAAGGAGCTATATGTTTGTTAACTATCAAGCACATAAATATGAATAACCTTACACATACAATCTCCCGCTCAATAGCCAATGAATATATCGAAGAAATATTGATGTAACATTCTACATCAAACCAATAAAATATGTTGTAGGTTGAAAAACGAAGAAAAGTTTCATCAGGCAAAGGTAGGTATTCACCAGTTTGATGAAGCTTTTTTCATTTTAGCAGTAGGGCAGAATACCCGAGGACAAAAAGAGTAACTTTCAAGTCCTCGCATCCAAGGATGAACCACCAATCGAAGTATTGAGCCGCATGTATACTCTACACCGCACTGTGGTACAGGGTATTATAACGTTGTGCATTTTTTTAATACCCAAAAGGAGAAAAAATAGACCCATCGTTTATTACACCAATCGACTTAGACTTTCTGAGTTGATTTAGCTATGTCAGGCCGTCCGTCTGTGCATATATTCTTGTAATCAAAGGACGGGTCACAATTATCGTCCGATCTCAACCAATCTTTGCACATACCTTTTTTCCCAAGGACAATCCCTATTGATTTAAAATCGCTTGAGATTTACATATATATATATAGCTTATATAGCACGCATATATATGTTCCTCCGTTTTGGAATATACTTACTATATATGCACTGTATAAGCAACATTTTTCTACCGGTCTGTATTTTGACAGAGAGAAGTCTCCTGATACACTTAGAGACAATAATAACTTTTATGAAAATCGGTTCAGATTTAGACATATCCCCCATATATATATGCTACCTTCTATTTCACATGTTAGCGCCGTAAAAACGTTTTTTATAGCCTATGGAGATTTCTTATAACATAAATGAACACTGGAAAGTTTGGGGAAAATCTTTCAGATTTATGTATATATATGTTTTCCCCGATTTAGTATCAAAGCGCTATCAAGTTGCACCGTACATCCAATAATTACAAAATTTGGCAGAAAGAAGTTTCCTAATGTAGGAACGGATATCAACATCTTAAACTTTTCCTTGGAAAAGCCTTGAAAGTACTTTGTAACTGAAAGAGAACCATTATTTCAAATGTCGCAATCGCAATGCCCCTATTCGCATTCTTGCTGGGTTTAAATATGAATTGATATAGCCATAACTTTTATCACAGTGGGTCCATCTGACTTGTACATCATAAACAAAATTTTGTTGTCAATTCAGAAAAGTTGATGAGAGAAAAATCGATTTTAATTCTGCACTGATATTAACTACAAGCTATGATAGTGTCAGGGAAAAAATGTAATAACGCCACAAAATATTTAAAAATGAATATATGTCAATGAAATATTTTGTAGTTTGTTGGTCTTGATATCACAAATTGAAAGTAATTTGCGAATTATTATATTTGCAAAAGTCAATTCCACACTTCCCAAAATTGCGTTTGGAGAAAATCTGGTTTAATTTTAAAATGTGTGTAAAAAATAGTGTAAATTTGAAAAGCTTGGCAACAGTACCAGTTAATATTTTTGGCCTGTGCTTCCTTCAGGAACTTTCTGTAGTAAGTTTCCTTTAAGATGAGTATAAATAGGTTATTCTTTTTTAAATTACTTCTTCTATAACAACAAAATCCTACCAAATATATTTGACTTTTGAAAATGTAAATTCAATTAACTGTAACTTTTGTCTTACTTGGTGCATCAGATCGTATTTTGTCTCATCATATAGCAAATTTTGTTGGCCGTTCAGAAAAGTCTATGTTTAAAAATTCGGTACATACCCTGCTCCAATATTCACAAAAACTTGGACAACTTCGGGATAAAAGTAAAAATTTAATTTTCAATTGTAGATATCTATGTAGCTATACGAGATAACTCTTGGGTGTAAAAAGTCCTTTGTAGACCTCGGTTAGTACCAAACAGATTTTAGGAATCAGACGAAAAAGACAAAAGTTACATACGCTTAAATATTTTGTTCACTTGACTGGTTACGAAACGGCTGAATTATTTCACTTTTTTTAATTCCTTCCACTGTGGATTGTTCGTGTGAAAGGTTCTGGGTATAAACAAACCCAAGTTACCAATTTTCTACCCGATCGGTTCACATTTGCTGTCTCTTCGTGTAAGGAAGTCAAATCGGGGAGATATTCTTTGTATGAGATTATCTATATCAAAAATAATGCGCATTGCACCGATATTGCCCATTTTCATTCCCTTATAACCTGCGGCTATAAGAAGAATTTGTACAAAATTTCAGTCATCTCAGTCATCATTGAAGGGACGGGCGGACATGGCTAAATCGTCTTAAAATTTATTTACAACGATTAAGAATATACATACTCTATGGGGTCTAGATCAATATTTCAAGGTGTTACAGGCGGAGTGACAAACTGAAAATACCCCCATAAAAATCGTAAATTCCATTTTTTAGATCCAGGCGGAAGCATTATTGGTATAAATACATAAATCCTATAGGTACAGCTATCTTTTGATATAAAATGGTTAACGTCGGCCATTTTTTTTTTAAATATAGTTCACATATATAGGAAGCGTCCTACAGAAACCATAATTTAAAAAGATCGAAGTGAAATTTGATAATAACCAAGACGCGTGCACACGAACACTGATCATCATAGCTCTACATCAATAACAAAATATAACCATATCAACTGACTGCAACTGAAGCTATTAGATATTATAATAACATTATTAAAAGTCTATTGATATCACAATATACTTAATTCTCCTTTCGCCCCTCTCTAGTGAAAACGATTATCTAGAGAGGTGTCATGATTAGGATTGCAATACTTGACCTTGATACCCCCTAATCTTATATGATTCCCTTAATTTTTCTAGCAAAATCTTCACATCTATTGCGAAGAATTCATATAGTTAAATTCCATTTGATTATGAGCTTCTAAGCCTTTCACTTCCAACACCAGCAATCAACTCTTTCCCGCAGATTCTCCTAGCACAACGTGACAGAACGAATCCGAGTCATAGCTATAGAACCATTTCAATTTCATGCTTTAAACCTCATCACTCATGAAATATTTATTATTTTTGGCAAATATTTTCACTGATTGCAAGCCAAGAAAACAGGAAAAGAAAACGGCGGAGGGGAAGTAATGGATGAATCGGGCAGCACAGCACCACAAAAAAAACGTTAAAGCAAAACGGAAAATAAGAAGAAACAAATTAAATATTTGTTATTCATAACATAACAACAAAATGCACTGAAGCGTGATATGAATCTTTGACGAGCCGAAAGGAGCAATGTCAGAAAAGATATTAGCACAGACAGAAAACCTCCAGTCCCGACAGGAGGGATTGGCACTGTTTGGCTGGTGATACACAGTGGGGGAATTTAATAAAATTACGGATATTTTCCGGAACATATTTTATAGAAATCTATATCATCTGCAATATACATGGATCTAGATAATTTTTTGGGTGAAATCTATTAGTCGAGATCTTCAAAAAAAAACTCCACCGAGATATCAATACCAATAAAAGAACGAATACATTTAAATGTGAAAAAACCGTACCATAGGGCAGTATCTGTGTCAACTCTCACAAAAAGAATCAGATCTGCCTCAAATTTTTCGGAAATTTAGGCATATATACGATATCGTAACAGCAATAAAACATGAATCTAAAATTTTCATATTTCATAAAAATGAGCGTGGTGGGCGGTGTCAAACATATCAATTTTTGGCAAAAGTAGTCTTATATTCTTTAATATAACTCTCGAATAAAGAAATATAAAATAAATACAATGGATGGGTTAAGTATATTTTCTTAAGGGCTTTCGATTTTTTTGGAAAATTTTCAGATCTGATGTTTTAATTAGTGTCAAACATAGCAATTTTTGGCAAAAGTAGCCTTATATTCTTAAATATAACGCTCGAATAAAGAAATATAAAATAATTACAACGGATGGATTAAGTATATTTTCATACGGGCTTTTGATTTTTATTGGAAAATTTTCAGATCTGATGTTTTTAATTGGAAAATTAAAATCGATTTATCTCAAAACACTTTTTTTCTTTTTAAATGTTTTGAAGTGAAGGATCAGTCGTTTAAGAAATTTTCTAAAAAAATGCAATTTCGTCGAAATTTTCGAGAAAATTCAAAATAGATGATATTTTCTAGAAAACTATAATTTTGACGAAATTTTCCAGAAAAAAGAATATTTAACAAAATTTTCTAGAGAATATAAATTATAACAACGATCTTCCCAAAAATGCAATTTCATCAAATTTTGTTGAAAAATTCAATTTTGTTGTGATTTTTCAAGAATGAAGAGAATTTCTTACGAACAATTAATAAATTTGTCGATTCTAATGGAATTTATGGCTTTTTGTAATTTCAAAATATCCTGTCCTGATCTAGAAATTTTCGAAGAAATAAGATTTTATTGTAGATTTTATAGAAATGAGAATTTTATTGAATATTTCATAGAAATTCCAATTTTATAGAAAATTGCATCGAATTGTATAAATAAACTACTTCAAAAATTACGAAATTATATTTTTCTACAAAATCTTGCTTAAAATAATATTTTCTAGCAAATTTCATTAAACTGTTTTATTATAAATTTAGTTGAAACACAGTTTTGAAGAAAATTGCTGCAAAATTTAAGTTCCATAAAAAATTTAATAGAAATTGAATTTATGTAGACATTTTTTAAATTTTTTTTCGTCGATTGCCTTTTTCGGAAGATCTTCGTTAAATTTCTTCAAAATTGCATTTTTTGAAGTTCTCACTAGGATATTTTTTGAAATTTTTATCAATAATACATTTTATGCAAAATTTCGTGTTTCTAGAAAATGATGTCAAAATTTAATTTTTCTAGAAAATGATGTCAAAATTTAATTTGTCTAGAAAATTTCATTGATATTACATTTTTAATTAACATTTCTTCGAAATTGATTTTTTTTCAGAAAATTTTCTACGTCGGTCTTTGATGAACTTTGATCCGGGAAATTACAAAAAAAAAAAAAACAATTTCGTAAATATTTCCTAGAAATTGCCAATCCAATAACGACGAAATTTTCGAGAAAACTAGAATTTTGTTGAAATTTTCAAAAAAAAATTTGATTTGATCGAATTGCACTTTTACGAGTATAATTATTAATTCCTCCAAAATTGACGAAATTATATCTTTCTAGAAAATCTTGCCTAAAATAATATTATATTTTCTTGCAAATTTCAATATTGATTGAAAATTTAGTGAAAATCACATTTGTAAAAAAATTAGTTGAAAATAAAATTTTTCTATACAATTTCTTCAAAATTTGAATTTCAATTGAAAATTTTATCAAAAATTTTGTTTGTGAAAATTTTGTCAAAAATACGTTCTTATTGAAAATTCGTTTTTCTACAATATTTTGTAAAAATTATATTTTTGTTTAGAAAATTTCGTTAAAATTTTATCTAAATTAAAATTTCTTCGAAATTGAATTTTTCCAGAAAAAATTTTTTATCGGTCAAAGTCCATGACTTTAAATCCGGCAGTGTCGGATTAAAAGATGTTAACCGGAATTTGTCTAATATAATGAAATTTTGTTGGAATTTTCTAGAAAATCCAACATCGATAAAATTTTCTACAAAAAATTGTTTCTAAAAAATTTTCCAGAAAAAAATGTTAACAAAATTTTGTTAGGGAAATGAAATTTTATCAAAGATTTTTCTATCAAAATGCAATTTCAATACAATCTTGCAGAAAAATTCATTTTAGATGAGATTTTCAAGAAAAATTAAATTTTTAAGAGAAGGTTTTACGAAAATGTAATAAACTCACCAAATCTAATGAAATGTATGCGATTTTTTTAAGTAACTTTTTTTTAACTTCAAAAGAAAAATATCCTGTCCTGATCTGGAAATCTCCGAAGAAATATGATTTTATTGAAAATTTCAAAGAAATTGCAATTTTATTGAGAATTACATAGAAATCCCAATGTTGTAGAAAATTGCATAGAATTGCACTTTTATAATTTATAGTCCTTCAAAATTTACATTATTATATTTTTCTAGAATATCTTGCTTTAAACAATATTTTCTAGCAAATTTCATCAAAACTGCATATTTATTGTAAATTTAGTGGAAAACACAGTTTTAAAGAAAATTTCAGCAAAATTTATTTTTTAAAAAAATTTAATAAAAATGGAATTTTTATAGAAAATTTTGTCAAATTTGTTTTTTTAATTTCATCGAATTGCATTCGTCTGAAGAAATTCGTTGACATTTCTTCACAATGATTTTTTGTTTAGAAAATATCATCAATTTTTTTTTTTTGATATTTTTATTAGGAATACATTTTTATTTAAAATTTTGTTTTTCCAGAAAATTATGGGAAAATTTTTTTTTAGAAAATTTAGTGAAAATTGCTTTGTTATTAAAATTTCTTCGAAATTTAATTTTTCCAGAAATTTTTCTTCATCGGAATTTAATAAAGTCATCTAATTTTGATTCGGGCAGTGAGTGGATTAAGGGGAGTTAACCAGACATTTTCTAAAATAATGCGATTTAGTCGAAGATTTATAGAAAATACGAGTATGTTCATCGATAAAATTTTCTAGGGAAATTTAATTTGATCGAAATTTACTAGAACAATTAAATTTTATTTTGGCAACGATTATTCTAGAAGAACGCAATTTCATCAAAATTTTGTAGGAACACGATATTCCGGTAAGTTTCTTAAAAAATATGCAATTTCAACGATCGATTAATTTATTACGAAAAAGTAATAAATTAATCGTTCCTAACGAATTTATGCGATTTTTAATTTTTTTTTTAAATTTCAAAAGATATAGAGATTTCCTATCCTGATCTACAAATTTTCTAGGAAATCGGATTTTATTGAAATAACCTAGAAATTACATTTTTTAAAAATTTTGTCTAAAATACAATTTTATTGAAAATTTAGTTTTTCTAGAAAATTATGTAAAAATTTAATTTTTCTTGAAAATTTCGATTTAATTTAATTAAAATTTCTTCGAAATTGAATTTATCCAGAAAATTTTCTTCATCGGCCTTTAATAAAGTCAACGAGCCTTGATTCTGGTAGTGACTGGACTTGAGTTTAAACGGAAATTTTCTAATTTCGTCGAAATTTTCTACAAATCCAATATTGATGAAATTTTCTAGCAAAAATATAATTTGGACGATTTTTTCCAAAAAAAAAGGAATTTTAACAAAATTTTCTAGAGGAATTGAATTATTCTAAAAAGCACTTTTTTCAACACAATTTTTCAGAACTATGCAATATCGATGAGATTTTCAAGAAAAATGCAATTTCAACAAAAACGCAATGAATTTGTAGCAATGTTATTGAAAATTTCGTAGAAATTGCCATTTTTATTGAAAATTTTATACAAAATTGCATCGAATTGCACTTTTATAATTATACTCGTAAAGTCCTTCAAAATAGACGAAATTACATTTTCTAGAAAATCTTGCCTGAAATAATAGTTTCCTGCAGCAAAATTTAATATTTATAGTAAAATTAATAGAAATCGAATTTTTATAGAAAATGTTGTCAAAATTGTTTTTTTTAATTGCTTTTGTCTAACGAACTACGTTGAAAATTTTATGTTTTCTATAAAATTTAATTTTTCTAGAAAATTTCACATTTTAAAGAAAGTTGCAGTTTTATTTATTTAAAAAAAAAATATAAAATAAGAAATAGATTTCTTTTATAGGAAATGTTGTCGAAACTGTTTTTTAATTTCATCAAATTGCATTTGTCTAACGAACTTTATTGAAAAATTTTTCTATAAAATGACTTCAAAATTAAATTTTTCTAGAAAATTTTGTAAAATTTTTTTTTGTTGAATATTTTGTCAAAAGTACATTATTTTTTATTAAATTTTAGTTTTTCTAGAAAATCATATCAAAATTTAATTTTTTTCTAGAAAATGTCGATGAAATTGAATTTTTCCATAAAGTTTTCTTCATCTGTGAGGAACCTAAATGGTGTTAAGCGGAAGTTTTCTAAAATTATGGGAATTCGTCGAAATTTTCTAGAAAATCAATATCGATGAAATTTTGTAGACATTTTTACAAAAATTTCTAGGGAAATTAAATTTTAAAAAGAATTTTTCTAGAAAATGCAATCTAAAAAAAATTGGCAGAAAAACGAACTGCACTTGCAAGTGCAAAACTAACGTAAAAATATAGTTTTCTAAAAAATCTTGCCTAAAATAATATTTCTTTGCAATTTTCATCAATACTTGAAAAAATTTCAACAAAATTTAATTTTTATTAAACAAAAAAATAATAGAAATCCAATTTTTATAGAAAATGTTGTCAAAAATTTTTTTAATTGATTTTGTCTAACGAATTTCGTAGAAATATAAATATTTTCCATAAAATTTCTTCAAAATTATTTTTTTAGAAATTTTCATTATTTTAAAACATTTTCGAAATAAAAATTTTCAGAAAAATTTTCTTCATCGGTCTTTAAAGAAAGTCAAGGACCGCCAATCCGGACAGTGAAGGCGTTAAACGGAAATTTTCTAAAATAAATCAATTTCGGGCCAATTTTCAAGAAAAATTTATTATTTATTTATTTATTTATTTATATGAATTACAATACAAAGTAAATTTATATTCTAATTTTAAGGTCCAGGGAAAGGCCGGGTTACAAAGACCATATGGCTGAATTTTGCAGCGACAGACCAGAGCCTCTGGTGGGAAACGAACCCACGACCCCCAAACTCATAGGCGAGTACGCTACCAACTCGCCTACTGGGCGCTAGAAAAATCTAATTTGGACGAAATATATAAATTTACCAATATTTTTCTACAAAAATGAATTTTTAATAACGATTTTTCTTGAAAAATGCAATTTCAAGAAAATTTTTGCAGAAAAATGCTATTTCGATGAGATTTTCATGAAAAATGCAATTTCAACGAAATTGTTTACATTTTAGATTTGAAAGAATTTAAATTTGGAGGAAATTTCGAAGAAAATTTAATTTCAAAATTTTTTTATAAAAATCAAATTTTTGGAAAAATTTAATATCCCAGCAAAATCTTGGTAAGTACCTCTCATTATTCCCTGCATTACCAAATAATAACATCTCATTATTCGCTGCATTACTTTCGGCTTATTAATAATGACTTACCAATAATAACAGAAATAAGTGATTTTTTGTTATCAAAATCATTTCGACAAGTTTTAATATAATGCAATTTGGGTTCAAAAATTCGAATCTGGAATGAGGAAATTGTTTGTTTCGAGAAATATGAGCGACGATATGCAAAATGCCACTTTAAGTGGCCATCTCTACATAAATTATATCGTGCAAATGTAAAAAACAATTTCATCGAAATTTCACAGAAAAATTTAAGTTCAAGGATTTTTTCTGGAAAAATTCCATTTAAACGGATTTTAATTTTATTTGTTATTGTTATTATTATATTAAAAAAGACATATAATATACGATAATTTCTTTGGGGTAAGTGGGAATGATGATTTTTAACGTGGTTGTGGGGAGCCGTATGGTTGAGAAGCCCTGGTCTATATAACATATATATATATTATATACCATTAGGAATCTGTGCGCTATTAAAGTCGTATTTTACTTCCGAACAATAAACACTGTCAAATTCGAAGAAAGTCGATTCAGATTTATATATACCCCCCTTATATACTCCTCCCAGTTTGGCATTTACGCCTTAAGAAGTCGTATTTTCCATACCATAATTTTAAAATTTGGTAAATGGAGTTTCGTGATCCGAGAATCGGTTCATGTTTACATCTATACAATATATCGCCCAATTTTGCATCTGAGCTTTAAAAAACAATTTTTCATTAAATTTGTATGAACTATGAAAAATAGTAGTTTCGATCTATTCGAGATAAAATGTAACCGTTTCAGATATTGAACATTACATATATTTTTTTTTGAAAATCTCCCACTGTGCTATGTTGAAGATTTGGCCGGTAAGTGCCAAATAAAACCCGAAACAGAAACAGTTGTAAAAACAGTGACGTTATCGAAAATCTTAGCCAAGAACGTGAACCAAGAATGCTTAGAGTTTAGTCGCTGGAAATGCAGAGGATGTGGCCGAGAAGCCCAACAAAAAAAAACAACAAAATTTTCTGTTGATTGCTGTAAAGTCACTCACACTCGCCTTTATGGAGTATGAAGCCATAACAACAAACATTTTCCCGGGGAGATGCTAAAAGAAACTTAATGATAAATTAAATTAATTTCGCCTGAGGTGAAAGTGGAAGAGGAGATGTGAAAAGACGGAAACCTAACACCGCATCATCCTCATCATTGACCCCCTTGCAGCCTACGACGTCGTCGTCGACGACAATATGGGATGGGAGTTATGTAGACAATCCTGCCATTCAAAGCCCGGCCATGTGCAAGGTATGGTTGGCTGCCCACCTAATGAATGGGAAGATTTTTACGAATGAGTAATGAAAATCTCAGGGATAATGCGGATATAAATGCAGAGTAAAACAAGGTACGAACATCGACGAAAGCCACAGTCAAAACCACAAGAAGCTAAAACAATGGCAGAGAATAAAATGTAACTAAACGAGAACCGGAAAAAAAATACATAAAAACGAAGTGAAAGCTAAAAGACGAAATGACCACAAATTAATAAACACTTTTACTTAAGTGAATTCCGTCCGTCTTTGTTTTCTTTTATTTTTTGTTCGCTTAGGAATGATATGGTTTACATCAGGTGGGGCTGCATATAATCGGTTTTTTGTAGGGGACTTTTGTAGCTAACTGTTTAAAAATTAAAGTTGCTATGTAAAAATGAGGATTTACTGCAATGTAATACAATTGTTTTTAGTGGTGATTCCCTAAAGAAACATTGAGGTCCATTTATAAGAATCAAATTTAGTTTATGGGGAAAGCAGGAAATCTTGCAGAACAAACCTGTTTCATTATGCAACATGATTTTTCAAGCAAGAACCGATACTTCATAATTATGCTGTCCACGTTCGAATACGTTTGAAATTTCGCATAAAATATTGGACGGAGACTCCATATATGGCTGAAATCCCAAAGTGAGATCTCTTTTAATTCCAACTTAGTAATATTTTGACGACACAAATAAAAAAATTCCAACCGATTAGGATAACATTAAAAAAATTGCGATTAGTTGACCCCCAAGAGATTTGTGGGTCTAGATTCTGATGTAAACCCCCATTCAAAGTTCCCACCCAGTTCAACTTCTTAACATCATTGAAAGGACAAAAGAAAAGGACCAACCAATTTGGCAAATTTTCATTTAGTTTTTCCTTGAAACATTCACACGAACAATTGGCCATGGCCATAGGTCCATGTTTTAATGTAGACTTTATAAGGTGCTAGTCAAATTGATTTCTTGAAATTTTACAATATATGTATGTCCAATTGTGTATAGTTATATGTATATATTCCATATAGGTCATACCTAAAACTTAGATACTCTATTTCTCGATTTGATTTTATAGGAGCACGCCTATCATTTACTATTATAGCAATCAATGCTTTTCATGGGGAAGGGTATAGACTACTTTATTATAACCACAATTTAGTGAATAAGGTTATTTATATATCTTAAGGGTGACTCAAAACTCAAATATGTCGAATATCTGGACACCACAATGACATTTCTGTTAGAATAGAACCCAGTAATACCTTGTTCGAATTTCAGCATAATCGGTTAATATTTGGATGTCGCGCTTATCATTTGGGTTAAAGTAGAAATAACCCATAAATATATTTGTTATAAATGGATAAATAAAATAAGTAAAGAAGGATTAAATTCGGCCATGCCGAATCTATGTACCCTCCACCATGAATCGCATGTGAATGGTTTCGGATAAAAATAAACTCAGTATACAAATTTCAGCCAAATTCGTTGAAATTTGAGGTTTTTGTGTAGTTACGAAGTCAAATCTAGAGGGGCCTTTGTACGGGGGCTATATCTAAACATGGACCTATGACTACGGTTGTTCGTGTGATGGATTCCGGGTATAAATAAACCCCAGCTAACAATTTTCAGCCCGTTCAGTTGAAATTTGTGATCTCTGTGGCGTTAAGAAGTCAAATCGGAGAGGCTACATCAAAAAATTGACCGATATTGCCCTCTTTCAATCCCAATATACCTGCAGATATAAGAAGTATATTTACCAAATTTCAGCCACCTAGCTCAGGAATTATAGATTGTAGCGTGATTACAGCAGACGGCCAGACGGACGGACGGACATAGCTATACCGTCTTAGAATTTTACGACGATTAAGAATATATATACTTTATGGGGTCTCAGACCAATATTTAGTGGTGTTACAAACGGAGTGACAAAATGAATATACCCTGTATTCTATGGTGGAGGGTATAAAAAGTTTTATATTAACTTGGCATCTCAAACACATTACAACATTTGAAATTTAGCATCGAGCTTATTCGGAGTGCTCTCATTTTATTCACTACCGATCAGAATTAACGATAATATAATAAAACAATATATTGCACATTTATTTGTATTTTTATGACGCTTTTATTTTAAAAAAATTTAATATTTTGTCAAAAATATAATTTTTGCAATATCCTGTAAGGTATCGTCAAAACCACTGAACGTTTAAAAAATAGTATTAGAAGAAGATGAAGGCTACTTAATTTTTGATTCTTTAAAACTTCTCTAAACCAATTGAATGGTTCTTGAGTTATGGTATATTATGTAGTTCAACCTCAATATTTTGGTATATCGCGGTTTGTTGCGAGAACTTCAGAGAAACCACTTTTTAGGCTAAGAACTGTGTTATCCCATATATCGAAATCGGCAGAAAAATCCTGCGCCGCAAACAATATTGACCAGTGTAATTAATGGCGGAATGAAATTGGGCCCCATGAAATTACACCCCAATATTTTTATGAATATGGGCCCCAAAAAATAACATATCAAACAACAACAATTTTATTTGGGACTTAATTTCATTTTTTGTCTGCTTTTTGGGGTTTAATTTCATTTCTTGTCCGCTTTTTGGGGCTTATTTTCATCTATAAAATTAAAAACAGGAGATGCTAAGCATACAAGATTTTTTTCGCGTAGCCAACTTTGGATCCTGTCCATAGGAGAAAGTCTTAAACAGAGGCCGAAGGCCGCAGGCCGTAGGCCGACCGCACAGGAAAAGATTTATAATTAGAAAATAGGTTCGCATACGTGTATTACTGCTAACTCCCCAGATTTATGAAGAGAAAATTTCTTAGTTTTTTTGGGGTTTATTTTAATTTTATGCTGTTTTCTTGATTGGGGTGTAATTTCCTAAATCAGTTTTTGCAACGAAAATAGGCCCCAAATTTGGGGCGCACTTTCATTTTTAATTTGGGGTGCATTTTCTTGGGGTCCAACTTCCGGCCGCCGTAATTAATAACACAGTGCGACTAATTAAACTCAAGTTAAGAAGCAAATGACGCGATACTATTTATACCCTACACCACACTGTGGTACAGGGTATTATAAGTTTGTTTCACGGCAGATGTTTGTAACACCTTAAAATAACACAGCTAGACCCACCTTAAAGTATACCGATCGACTCAGAATCACTAGCTGAGTCGATTTAACGATGTCCGTCCGTCCGTCCGTCCGTCCATGTAAAGTTGTTCGTCGACTACAGGTCGCAATTTCACTCTGATCGTTCTGAAATTTTGCAGTTTAGAGTATTTCGCGGCTGTTAAGATCGCTTTTGAATTTGGTTGAAATCGGTTCAGATTTAGATATAGCTCCCATATATATCTTTCGTCCGATTTGGCCCTTTAGTCCTATAGAAGCTGTATTTTACATCCGATCGTTTTGAAATTTAGAATGGTAGAGTTTATTGATCCATGAACCAACATTGCCAAATTTGAAGAAAATCGGTTCAGATTTAGATATAGCTCCCATATATATCTTTCGTCCGATTTGGCCTTTAGTCCTATAGAAGCTGTATTTTACATCCGATCGTTTTGAAATTTAGAATTGTAGAGTTTCTTGATCCGTGAACCAACATTGCCGAATTTGAAGAAAATCGGTTCAGATTTAGATATAGCTCCCATATATATCTTTCGTCCGATTTGGTCCTTTAGTCCTATAGAAGCTGTATTTTACATCCGATCGTTTTGAAATTTAGAATGGTAGAGTTTCTTGATCCATGAACCAACATTGCCGAATTTGAAGAAAATCGGTTAATCGGTCGATCGTTTTGAAATTTAGAATTGTAGAGTTTCTTGATCCGTGAACCAACATTGCCGAATTTGAAGAAAATCGGTTCAGATTTAGATATAGCTCCCATATATATCTTTCGTCCGATTTGGTCCTTTAGTCCTATAGAAGCTGTATTTTACATCCGATCGTTTTGAAATTTAGAATGGTAGAGTTTCTTGATCCATGAACCAACATTGCCGAATTTGAAGAAAATCGGTTAAGATTTAGCTATAGCTCCCATATATATGTTTCGTCCGATTTGGACCTTTAGTCCTATAGAAGCTGTATTTTACATCCGATCGTTTTGAAATTAAGAATGGTAGAGTTTTTTGATCCATGAACCAACATTGCCGAATTTGAAGAAAATCGGTGCAGATTTAGATATAGCTCCCATATATATCTTTCGTCCGATTTGGTCCTTTAGTCCTATAGAAGCTGTATTTTACATCCGATCGTTTTGAAATTTAGAATGGTAGAGTTTCTTGATCCATGAACCAACATTGCCGAATTTGAAGAAAATCGGTTCAGATTTAGATATAGCTCCCATATATATCTTTCGTCCGATTTGGTCCTTTAGTCCTATAGAAGCTGTATTTTACATCCGATCATTTTGAAATTTAGAATGGTAGAGTTTCTTGATCCATGAACCAACATTGCCGAATTTGAAGAAAATCGGTTAAGATTTAGCTATAGCTCCCATATATATGTTTCGTCCGATTTGGCCCTTTAGTCCTATAGAAGCTGTATTTTACATCCGATCGTTTTGAAGTTTAGAATGGTAGAGTTTCTTGATCCATGAACCAACATTGCCGAATTTGAAGAAAATCGGTTAAGATTTAGCTATAGCTCCCATATATATGTTTCATCCGATTTGGCTCTTTAGATCCAATCGTTTTTATACCCTACACCACTCTGTGGTACAGGGTATTATTTAAGTATAAATTGTCCCAAAAGTCAATTTATGTAAACAATTTACACATGAATTACAAAATTTATATATCAGAGTTATTCAATATTACGAGAGTGGTGTAGGGTATTATATAGTCGGCACCGCCCGACTTTAGCCTTTCCTTACTGGTTTTCCTATAGGTCTTGTCGAGTAAGACACAAATCTATTTTTGGAATTCACCGGACACCCCTAAAATCCTTGCCTTTTTTCACTTGAACGCCTATAACTTTGTTAATTATTAACCGATTTTCAATCTCTAATGAAACTTTAATAACTCCGTCAATTGCAAACGGATTTTTAAGAGACTGGATGCATTTCTTTGCTTATAAAATATACTATTTATGTAAACTAATTAATCGCACGGTTATCTCACAATAAAATTGGTAAAAATATTGCCTAAACCAGAAAATGAGAGACAAAAATTAAAAAAATGTGTTTGTAGGACAAACAAACCTATATTCCTACAGCCTTAAATAAATAAAATATACATCGTTGGAAAGGTCTAATTCTCTGTTCTCCAAATTCTTTTAGAGATTGAAAATTAATAGTTAACAAAGTTTAGGCGTTCTAGTGGAAAAGGCAAGAAAATCGATTTTTTACACGTAAATCCGCATTTTGGGGGTATCCGGCAAATTTCGTAGAACAAACGTTGTTCTACTAGCCAAAACCTACATGAAAAATGGTATCGCGGTTTTTGGACTGTCGCACTGTGTAGTTAGCTTCAAATATTTTCTATACTCTTCTTGTATCATTATCATTATACCCTACAAAGCACTGTGGTACAGGATAATATGACTTTGTGCATTTGTTTGTAACGCCAAAAAGGAGAAGAGATAAACCCATTGTTTATTATACCGATCGACATTAAATCACTGTTTGAGTCGATTTAGCCATGTCAGTCTGTCTGTCTGTCCATGTATTCTTGTAATCAAAGTGCAGGTCGTATTTAAGGTCGGATTGTGCTCTTTTTTGGCCCAAGCACGATACCTATTGAAATTGGTCAAAATCGGTCAAGATTTAGATATAGCCCCCATATATATGTTACCCCCGATTTAACATGTAGAAACTGTATTTTATATTAGATCAGTACGAAATTTGGCAGAGAGAGTTTTTTATTACATGAATGAACACTGCCAAATTCGAGGAAAATCGGTTCAGATTTAGATATAGTCCCCATATATATATTTCACCCGATTTGACATGTAAACGCTGTAGAAACCGTATTTTACATCCGATCTGTACGAAATTCGGCAGAGAGAGTTTTCTAATTGCATGAATGAAAACTACCCAATTCGGGAAAACTCAGTTTAGATTAAGATATAGCACCCATATATATGTATCACCCGATTTGACATGTAATCGCTGTAGAAACCGTGTTGTATATCCGATCAGTACGAAATTCGGCATAGTGAGTTTTCTTATTACATGTATGAACACTGCCAAATTCTTATCGCAATGCCCATTTTCGCATTGTTAGGGAGGTGTAGTGTATTATATAGTCGACCCCGCCTGACTTTCTGTCTTTCCTTACTGGTTTTCTAATTGTGAATCGAGTAAAACAGAATGACGTTAACGCCACTTTCAAAATAAACAGTTCAGATTAACATTATGTTATTTATTTGTATAAATTGGCGTGTAATTTTTCTATATTTCCTACTTCGGTGTCTTTGGGGCTCGCCCACTGAAATTTCCTTAGAATATTTTAATACTTAAATGTCCTTTTTGAAAGGACTTTTTTTTATTTTTTCGAAAAAGCGCCAAATTGACCCATTAAGGAAAGAGCTAGAGGGTTAAGATCTCCCACAAAAATGAGCCTCATAAAATTCCACTAAATAACTCTGACAACAAAAAATCTCTCAGACATTAACTTACAGCATTTTTTATTTGGTTAATGCTACCTTCGACGAAAAATTGATAACTTTGACCCACTGTAAAAAAACTCAGACATGCTGCACCATAAGTTTATTCTACAAAAATTATCTACTCAATATGCTCTTTCAGAATTATACGGTCGCTATTCTGTTCCGATCAAAAAGTCCTAATTTGTTGGACAGTGTTTTTATCAATTTAAATTAAATTTATTAATTTTAAAGTACGCACTGGTATAAAATATATATGCTGTTAAGTTTTTATACAACAATGGTCCCTTTGTGTAGGCGGTACCAAAAGAGGTGCCTATTTTTCTCAAGGTGATTGCGACTGATAAAATATTACTATGTGAGGAATTCAGATCATTCGGATAAGTATGTACTATATAGAAGTTGAAGTTATTGGAGAATCAACATTTCACAAAATGTTAACCCTTTGTGAGGGAGGCACTGAGAGGGGTGGACCAATATGGCTCATCTGTGAACTTAGCCTGAGACAGAAAAAAATATTATCCCGTACCAAGTTGTAAGTCAATCCGTTACTATTTTCGAGAGTTATCTTGCGCTCCAGCCAGACAGACAGACGGACGGACATTGCTCATTTCTGGCTACACTGGTCCACGGACCATCTATCTACCTTATTATTCGCACATCTTTTTTTCCACATAGTAGTTTATGTGCCTGCTGTTTGGTGTCAATGAAAAGCAAAAGTATACATAATCTTTAAATACATATCCGTTAGGGCAAAGATTCTAAGAAACATCTTTTGAAAACATCCAGTGGCCAATATAGTCCTAATATCATTTAATAAACAAGAATAAAACAGAGCTTATAGGTACAAGTTCGATCCAGCATGGCTAAAACAATAAAACCCTAAGGCGGCAAAGTCGACGCCAATCTTGGGAAGCTTAACAATTAATTTGTTAGTTGGTAATACGACAAAAGCTTAAAAGCAATACTAGCAAGGGCGCAATGGTAAAAGAACAGGGAGCACGAAACGACTGCGGCAAAATGGGTAGGATGATGAAAGGGCACAAAAGAAATTAAGCTGTGTTAATATTGTTTTAGCAGATAGGAAGATGAAAAAAAAAACATCATAATCCTCACAAGCATACGTACATATTGGAAGCGGTGTCGATATGTGAATGAGTTTGTAAAAGTTTTACACAAACCTCTATACGAGGGACGAGGGGAAGAATAGAAAGTTACTAGTAGGAGTTTGGCCCATCTTCGAACTTAGCCTGAGATAGAACAAATATTTTCATACACAACATATTTTATGTCAGTCCGGTAATCTTTTCAAGAGTTATCGTGCTTATCAGACAGACGGACGGACAGACAGACGGACAGACATTGCTCAAATGACCAAAAATGTCCTAAATCGGATTTCAAAAAAATTCTAAAATTTCTGTAAAATTCAAAATCTCTGGGACGCGATATTATTTTTCTTGTAGGTTTTGTCGATTAAAACAAAAATTTGTTTGTGAAATTTACTGGACATCCCCAAATGAAGACTTATTAGTTAAACATCGGTATTCGAGCCTGTGCGCACTTATACGCCTGCAACTTAGAACACAAATGTAACAGAAAGGTGACTCTACATGGGGAAAAAATCGACATTATTGGTATGTTTGAATTGAAAGAAAATATATTTGGAAACAAATTTTTTAAATATTTTATATTTGTTAACAAATAAATTTTATTTGAAAATCATGAAATTTTGTTTGGAACGCATATATTAATATATTAGAACATAATATATTTGCAAACTGAAGGCTTCGGAATACACGCTTTAGTACCGGTACGAAATAAGGGGAAACCTTGGAGATTTTTTTTAAAACAGTCGCCCATTCTTCTCCCCAAAAAAATGAGTCTTATCATATGTGAAAATTCTTACAAATCGTCAACATTTAAAGTTGGCTTCTTTGAGAAAAATATTCGTCGCGAAAAAATATTATGAATCTTTTCTCAACGTTTCTATTAGAAATAAGCAGATTTCGAGTTATTATATATTATTTTTTATTTAATTTTTTTTTTCAGTTAGTGTCTATGGAAATTACAAAAGCTAACGAACAAAACCTGCTAAATTATGAAACCTTTTGATTTTTCATAAATAAATTAAAAGGAGACCCATAGTAATTTTTCGCGAGGAATATTTTTCTGAAAGACACAAACTAAAAATGTTGACGATTTGCATATAACATTTGACATAAGAACAGATTTTATTGCAATTTTACAGGAGGAAGGAGCGTGGATGACTTTTTTAGGAGAAATAATTATTCAAAGAGTCCCTTTATTATGTTCCTTGGAATGATGTATTTTGAAGTCTTCCATTTCAAAGTCACCACCGAGCTAAACTTCTCTGATTTCACAGCAATCTTTGTGGTCGAATATCGCGAAAACAAGAACTAACCTAGAGAAACGGCTGATACCACTAGATTCAGCATGGTCGAAATAGGTCTCCTTTAATACATTTTCAAAGTGCCCATTTCGAGCACAGTGTTATCAACCTATTTTTAAAACGGATTTAAAGAAAGAAACATTGACCTTTCGAAAGATATACATCGTTGTTTATTTAACATTTTAGAAATATATGTGTATTTCTTAATTTTTTCGCTATTTTCTACATTAGACAATATTTTTTCAAATTATTCTGGTAGCTAATCGCACTTTTAGCGAATCTATTTCAATAATACATTTTGTATGTAATAAAACGTCACTTTCCACTTTAAAATCCCTTTGCGGTAGACTGAGTTATCGAAGTTTTCACTAATACGTAATGTTTACAAAAATACAAATTTCTCAACTCAACTTAAAAATGGTTGCTAGAGTGTTTTCTTTATACCCTCACTTTAGTGATACGAGGGTATATATCATTTGCTACGGCCAAAAGTGTAACACATCGAAGGAGTGATCAAAGACCCTAAGTATGTTCGGCGATATGACTTCAAATTTGGTATGTGGCAATATTTTTTTCTATCTCCGGCTAAATTCGAAGATGGGTCATATTGGTCCACTCCTTGTAGTACATCCCCTACAAAAGGTTTAAATGTTGTGAAATATTGATTCTTTAATAACTGCTATACTACTTATTCGAATCTTCTGAAATTGCACACATAGTATTAGCATTAGACTAATAAAGTCACTATCAACTCGAGAAAAATGGGCGAAGTTGCTACGCCCCTATTGGTATCTCCCACACAAAAGTACCATTTTGCACCTAAAGTTAACAGCTTATAACATTTATACCAGCGTATAAAAATACTTCACATTTTGTACAGTGTAATGCTTTTGTAGTGCCTATAGCCCCGCGAAAAATGGGCGTTATCACCACGCCCCTTTTTGTATCTCCCACACAAAATGGCCAAATAATACTACAATTTAGTATCTCATAACGTTAATATACCAGTACACATAAACTGTTATAATTCGGCACAGTGCAATGTATTTAAAGTATCTACAGTTCAGCGAAAATAGGTGTATTTCTTAAACCCGTTCTGGTACCTCCCATACAATGTAGCGGATTATTCAAGGAAAATATTCAATATTACCGTACTCACAAAGTGAGGGTATACCGGTTCACCCGACTGAAACTTTCTTACTTGTCTTAATTCCTCATCATTTGTTAGTCACACAAGTGACCACAAAAATTCGGAAATCTTTTGTATAGTATCTTTTCATTTAAATCCCTACTTTAAATGTAAAAATTCATCAACAACCGTGATATTATTGTCACTTCTCTAATTTCCAAGGAAACTATCGCATAGCATAACGAAACTCTTCCATGAACGTTATTATTAAGGGCTGAGGAGGACCTTGCACAACCAATATTTTCCTTGATCGGTGTTAAATACAGCTTATATAGCACTTATATCACAAATCGGAAGGAACATATACTATATGGGGGCAAAATCCAAATCTGAATCGATTTTCGTACAATTTATAAGTCTTTAGTATGGAATCTTTTACAAGGGGAGATAGAGTATAAAATAAATTTTCTATTATATGTATACAACTAGCTGGACCCGGTCCACTTCGTTGCCCCAGACTTCAGATTTCCGATTTCGTCCATATTTGAACTAATTACGTAGACTGCCATGAAGTGCATATTCACAAAATTACAACACTCTCGCTAACAAATTGTTCAAGGTATTTCAATTTCAGAAATTTGCTTATAAGGACGCCCATTGGTCCGATCCCAACCCTTTTTGGACCATTCACGTAGACTATCATCAGATCCATATGCAAAAAATTACAGCACTCTCGCTAAAAAATTGTGCAAGATATGTCTCACAATTTCAAAATTTGGCTTATACTCGTATAGGCGGGGCAACGTCCATTGGTCTGATCCCGCCTATTTTTGGGCGAATCACGTAGACTGTCATCAGATACATATACCCAAAACTGCAGCGCTCACTTAAACAAATTGTGCAAGGTATCTCAATTTCAAAATTAGGCTTCTATGGGCGGTGCCGCCCGTTTTTGTGTAATCACGTAGACAAATTGTGCATGATATCTCAATTTAAAAATTTGGTTTATATGGACGGGGCCACGCCCATTGATCCGATCCCGCCACTTTTTAGACCATTCACGTAGGCTATTATCAGATACATATGCGCAAAATTACAGAACTCTTGCTAAAAAATTGTGTAAGACATCTCAGTTCCAAAATTTAGTTTATATGGGCGGGGCCACGGCCATTGATCCGATCCCGACCCTCTTTGGACCAGGTGAAGATATGTGTCTCAATTTCAAAATTTAGCTTATATAGGCGGGGCCACGTCCATTGGTCTGAACCCGCCAATTTTTGGGCGAATAGCGTGGACTGTCATCAGATACATATGTCCAAAACTGCAGCACTCTCGATAATAAATTGTACAAGATATTTCAATTTCAAAATTTGGCTTATATGGACGTGGCCACGCCCATTGGTTCGATGCCGCTCGTTTTTGAACCAATCACGTAGACTACCACAAGATATATATACACGAAATTACAGCACTCTCGGTAACAAATTGTTCAATATATCTCAATTTCAAAATTGACTTATATGGGCGGGGCCACGCCCATTGTTCTGATCCCGCCCATTTTTAGACCAATCACGTTGACTGCCACCATATACATATACACAAAATTCCAGCACTCTCGCTAACAAATTGTGCAAAATATCTCAATTTCAAAATTTGGCTTATATGGACGGGGCCACGTCTATTGGTCCGAACCCGCCCATTTTTGGACCAATCACGTAGCTCGCCAACGGATATATATACACGAAATTACAGCACAGTCGGTAACAAATTGTTCAATATATCACAATTTCAAAATTAGGCTTATATGGTCGGGGCCACGCCTATTGGTCCGATCGCGCCCATTTTTGGACCAATCACGTAGACTACCACAATATACATATTCACAAAATTCCAGCATTCTCGCTAACGAATTGTGCAAAATATCTCAATTTCAAAATTTGGCTTATATGGGCGGGGCCACGTCTATTGGTCCGAACCCGCCCATTTTTGGACCAATCACGTAGCTCGCCAACGGATATATACACAGAAAATTTCAGCTCTCTCGCTAAAAAAATTGTGCAAGATATCACATTTTTTAAATTTAGCTTATATGGGCGGTGCCACGCCCTTTGGTCCGATCCCGCCCATTTTTTTGACCAGTCACGTGGACTGCCACCAGATACATATGTACAACATTACAGCACTCTAGCTAACAAATTGTGCAAGATATATCAATTTAAAAATTTGGCTTAAACGGGCGGGGCCACGCCCATTGGTCCCATTCCGCCCACTTTTGAACCAATTACGTAGAATGCCACCACATACATATACACAACATTGCAGCACTCACGCTAGCAAATTGTGCAAGATATCGAAATTTTAAAATTTTGTCTATGTGGGCTGGGCCACGCCCATTCGGCCGATACCGCCCATTCTTGGACCAATCACGTAGACTGTCACCAGATACATGTAACCTAAACTACAGAACTCTCGCTAATAAATTGTGAAAAATATTTCAATTTCAAAATTTGGCTTATGTGATCGCCCATTGGTCCGATTCCGCCCATTTTTTGAAAATGCACATAATCTGCCACTAAATGCATACACAAAAAATTTCAGCACTCTAGCTAAAAATTTTTCTCAATACCAAAATTTGACCCATATGGGCGGGTCCACGCCCACTTGATATATCGAAAATGCAAGTACCCTATTTTCAGCACCCCCTACACATGTACATTCTGTGAAAATTCCGGGACATCAGAATTCGTTTTAGAGGTATGGTTCCATCGGCAAAGTTTCTTATTTTGATCCCTAGAATACGATTTTCACTGAGCAATGGGCGATTTTTAAATCGACCCGCCCTAATAGACATGTATCAACTTATCGAGATAATGTCGTTCCTATTCAGAACATAGGGCGAAAACGAGTTCATTCCAAGTTCATTCATGTGCAATACATCTTATTTCCGGCAATGTTGCAAAGTTTTTGCTTGGATAGTTGTTAACCATGTTAATTTTGGTCGCCCTCTGCGTCTTGAACCCTGCGGATTCCATTCGAAAGTAATTAAGTCATTTTGTTCAGGTCAGTGTCATCTTTTCTGAGGATATGCCCTATCCATCGCAATTTTCGCCTTTTTAATTTAGACGTTTATGGGTTGAGTGTACGTGAGCTGAAGAAGGTAGATGTTGGATATGGTATCTGGCCATATATGGATATGTTAAATATCCGACGTAAGAATTTGTTAATAAACACCTGCAACATATGGCTGATAGTGTTTGATACCTTCCACGTTTCGCATCCGTATAAGAGGATCGGTTTGATGCTTGTATTCAATATGCGCAACTTGGTATGTCTACTGATGTTGTGGGATGTCCAAATTTTCCACAAGTTGTGGAAAGCGTTCCTTGACTTATTTATGCAACTCTGTACATCCTTTCCGCACCTCCGTCCGTCGTGAATGTATATCCTAGACAGGGATGTAACGAATATTCGCATTCGCATATGCGAACGCGAATCATTCGCATCATTTAAACATTCGCTTTCGCATTCGCAAAAACCATCTATATTCGCATCATTTTAACAATCGCATTCGCAAAAACCATCTTTGGATTATTCGTTTTCGCAAAAATATTTTTCAGTATTCGCTTTAATTTTTTAAAGTGTTACATCTCGTTATTCCCTTCATACAATTTGAAGATATTAATACCAAGGAAAACATCTGCCACGTCTCTTCAAACAAATTTGTTTGTCCTTGTGGTAACATGAGGTAAAACAAGTAAGAAAGTTTCAGTCGGGTAAACCGACTAAGGTATACCCTCACTTTGTGAGTAATGTAATATGGAATATTAAACGAATTATGCTGTCAATTTGTATGGGAGGTACCCGAATGTTTTTAACAAATACACCTATTTTTTGCTGAATAGTAGATTCTTTAAATACATTACACTGCGCCGAATTATAAACGTTTTTTGCACTGGTGTATTAACGTTATGAAATATTAAATTTTGGTATGATTTGGCCATTTTGTGTGGGAGGTACAAAAAGGGGCGTGGTGATAACGGCCATTTTTTACAGGGCTATAGGGACTTCAAAAGCGTTACACTGTGCAAAATGTTGTTACATTTTCTTGCATTGGTGCTCATGCTGTGAGCTCTTAACTTTTTGTGCAAAAGGGTACCTTTGTGTGGGAGGTACAAAAAGGGGCGTGGAAATAGCGTCAATTTTTCACAGTGCAAAAGACACTATAAAATCATTACACTGTAAAAAATTTCAAGTATTTTTATACACTGGTATTAATGTTATAAGCTGTTATCTTTTGGTGCAAAATGGTACCTTTGTGTAAGAGGTACCAAAAGGGGCATGAATATGACACCCATTTTTCACTGGACTGTAGGCACTATGAAAGCATTACACTGTAAAAAATTTCAAGTATTTTTATGCACTGGTATTAATTTTATAAGCTGTTAACTTTTGGTGCAAAATGGTGCATTTGTGTGGGAGGTACCAAAAGGGGCGTAGCAACATGGCCCATTTTTCTCGAGTTGATAGCGACTAATAAACAAATGCTATGTGTGGAATTTCAGAAGGTTCGAATAAGTAGTATAGTAGTTATTAAAGATTCAATATTTCACAACATTTTAACCCTTTGTGGGGGAGGTACTAGAAGGAGTGGACCAATATGGCCCATCTTCGAACTTAGCCGGAGATAGAAAAAAATATTACCACGTACCAAATTTTAAGTCAATCGGTTACTCCTTTCGAGAGTTATCGTGCGCACCAGCCAGCAGACAGACAGACACACAGACATACAGACAGACAGATAGACAGACAGACAGACAGACGGACGGACGGACATTGCTCATTCCTCTTAAAATGACCCAAAACGAATATCCGCCGAACATACTTAGGGTCTTAGATCACTCCTTCGATGTGTTACATTTTTTTTCGTAGCAAATGATATATACCCTCGTCACACTAAAGTGAGGGTATAAATATGGAAAACATTCTTAATACTTGAATATCCTGGAAAAGTATCAATTCAGTTCCTTAAATTTGTTGGTACTAAAGGGTCAAACTGTTATTCGCATTCGCTTTCGCAAAAATGCATATTCTACTATTCGCTTTCGCATTCGCAAGAAATATATTTAAATATTAGCATTCGCTTTCGCCAAAGTCACTTTCGTTACATCCCTAATCCTAGATAGCAGAAAGATTTAACGTCTTCCACGACAATGGGCGCATTACCTACCATAACAATCAGTGAGGAAGTATTTGAGGTTTCTAGCCGCATTAGATTTGTTTATACCCTCACTTTAGTGTGACGAGGGTATATATCATTTGCTACGGAAAAAGGTGTAACACATCGAAGGAGTGATCTAAGACCCTAAGTATGTTCGGAGGAAATCCGTTTTGGGTCATTTTAAGTCAAATGAGCAATGTCCGTCCGTCCGTCTGTCTGTCTGTCTGTCTGTCCGTCTGTCTGTCTGTCTGTCTGTCCGTCTGTCTGTCTGTCTGTCTGTCCGTCTGTCTGTCTGTCTGTCTGTCTGTGTGTCTGCTGGCTGGTGCGCACGATAACTCTCGACAGGAGTAACCGATTGACCTCAAATTTGGTATGTGGTAATATTTTTTTCTATCTCCGGCTAAGTTCGAAGATGGGCCATATTGGTCCACTCCTTCTAGTACCTCCCCCACAAATGGTTAAAATGTTGTGAAATATTGATTCTTTAACAACTGCTATACTACTTATTCGAATCTTTTGAAATTCCACACATAGTATTAGCTTATTAGTCGTTATCAACTCGAGAAAAATGGGCGAAGTCGCCACGTCCCTTTTGGTACCTCCCACACAAATGCACCATTTTGCACCAATAGTTAACAGCTTATAACAATAATAACAGTGTATACAAATACTTGAAATTTTGTACAGTATTATGCTTTTATATTGCCTACAGTCCAGGGAAAAATGGGTGTTGTTGTCACGCCCCTTTTGGTACCTCCCACACAAAGGTACCTTTTTGCACCAAAAGTTAACAGCTTAAAACATTAAAACCAGTGTATAAAAATACTTGACATTTTGTACAGTGTAATGTTTTTATAGTGTCTATAGCCCTGTGAAAAATGGGCGTTATTGCCACGCCCCTCTTTGTACCTCCCACACAAAATGCCCACATCATACCACAATTTAATGTCTCATAACGTTTATACCAGGGCACATAAATGCTTATAAGTCGGCACAGTGCAATGAATTTAAAGTATCTAATGTTCAGCAAAAAAAAAAGCTGTATTTGATAAACCCCTTCTGGTACCTCCCACACAAATTGACGGAATAATTCGAGTAATATTCAATATTACATTACTCACAAAGTGAGGGTATACCTTAGTCGGTTTACCCGACTGAAACTTTCTTACTTGTTTTTAGTTAACTTTAAGGTAAATTTTGTATGCATTTTGCATACAAACTAAGTTTTTCTTAGATCCCGCTGAGAGTATGACTCATTTAACAAATGTCTTCAGCGTAGTCTAAGTCGGTCAACTTTTGATGTGGGCACCATTGGATGCCATCGGGGACTACATCATTTGTTTTTAAAGAACATTATCAAGTGCGACAATAAATAAGAGTGATGACAAAACGCAGCAGTAGAGCTTGTTTTCCCCTTATATTAAAGTAGAGCTTGTTTTCCCCTTATATAGTAGAGCTTGTTTTCCCCTTATATTAAACACTGCACTTTACGTTTGAATACAGATCGCGAATAAAAATTCATGAGTTTACAAGGCACGCCATTTCCTTTCAATATGTCCCAGATTACGTCCCGGTCGAGATTATCGAATACACGCTCAAAATGCACGAACAGAAGGTACAGTGGAGACCGAAGTTTCGCAGATTGTTCCACTATGATTCGGAGCGTATTAATGTGATCAGTACATGGTTGTTGAGGTCTAAAACCATTTTGTTCTCGTCGTTGTGCGTTTAAAGCTGAGGTGATACGTTCAAGTAGTATAAACGCAAACACCTTTTGAATCGAGTTTAGAAGAGTTATTCCCCTTCAGTTCCCACATACGCTGCGGTCCCCCTTCCTTGGGACGGTGTCTATTAATCCTTCTTTCCATTTTGAATGTATGTGATTTGTGATCAACGCTTCGCTTATAATGGGTTGTAAAATCTGCCTTACAACCTCAGCCGCGTATTTAAATAACTCCGGTGGTAAGTTATCGCGTCCAGCAGCTTTATGGTTTTTAAATTTACCGATAGCATTTGATATTTCAGCGCACGTAGGTGGTGATAAATTGATGTCGTGGGGATGATTATATTGGACAATCTATTGAGTGTATTGGACAGTGTTGCTATCGTATGCATCTTTATAGAATTCTGTCCAGCGTATGTTTGTCTTTAAGCGGGAGTTTTTTCGGCTTATTATTTTTAATTTTCTTAATGGATGATGGGGAGTACACCCTTTAGTTGTTACGGCGCCACTCCGTTTATAAAGTTATTTTTTTCACTTGCATTTTCGCTTCGACGTATTTTTCCTTTTTAGTAAGCTTATCCTCTGGGAGTCGTGCGTTTAAAAGTTCAGCTTTGATCATACGCCTCTGTTCAATCGTTTCCCATGTTCTAGTGGTAATCCAGGGTTTCCTTTCATTGCTCTTGAATCCTATTGTACTCTCCTCTACAATTCAGCATGTTCTGCCAACATCTTTCCATGTTTGTGTATGGTTAATTTTTGCGAATTCATAATTTAGACTGGGCGCATATTTTTGTCTCATATCGTGGTTTTGGAATTCTTTAATGTTTAGCTTTCCAGTACGTTTTCTTTGATTTAAGATTCCACACGGTCGTCGTAGGCGTATTTGTTCTAATAAAAGATTGTAGTCGCTGAACACATCAGCACCTCTTCTTGTTCTTACATCCAAGAGTGTATGTATTGTGATACCTTCTACTAATTAGTATATCAAATTGACTGATTTTTTGTGACCCCGTCCGGTGATTCCCATGTATACTTATGGATGTTTTTTTATTTATTTTATTTAATCTCGCTCATAATTATTCTGGTATCAGGCGCTTCAATTACAAATAGGAGGAATATATATATATGGGCGCAATATATATAAATTCTCACCAATTGTCACCAATTTCAAGAGGGATCGTCCCTGGGCTTAAAAAAGCGCTGTGAGTAATCGATCCATAATTACGTCCTGCACTTTGATTGCAGAATTCATGAACAGACGGGCGGACGGACATAGTTAAATTGACTCAGGAGGTGATTGTTTGGTATAATATACTATGTGTTTATTGTGGTTACGTGACATATCTGGTTTATGGGAACAAAGCGGATACTTTGGATGCCTTGGCATGGCACCCATGACTTGGAAAATAGATGCAAAATTGAACTTTTTCAATGTATCATATCCGAGACATACGCAAACACGCAGACACAAAAGTCATACATAGGTGATGTATTGGACAATAACATTGCTTGCAAAAAATTACTATTGGTCTCCACAACACACTTTAATGGTATCCAAGTGGTTTGTTTTAATATACGGGTTCTCATCAATAGAATTTTGAAATTTCTCGGGCTACATGCATTCAATTAGCGTTTTTTTATGTTGAAACACTTGTGTCGAACATATGTTCTTTTGGCCAACTGCGACTTTTCCCGTTCCCAAACTTGAAGAGAAGCGTGAAAGAACGGCGTTTTGCGACGATTGAGGAGATACAAGCCGAATCGTCGAACAGTCAAAACACGTCTAACTGTTATGTCTCTAACAAACAAACTAAACTTAACATTAACAAACTCAACTAAGAACATATGTTCGAGACAAGTATGCCAACTTAAAAAAACGATAATAGAATGCATGTAGATCGAGAAATTTAAAAATTCACCTTTTCGATTGAACAGACCTCCTATATCGTATTTATTCCCAAAGTTTATTGGGTAAACAAAGAGTTTAGTAAACACAGACACAATTATAGTATAGAAAGATTCGGAACAGATGTCCCATGCCAAGAAAAAAATTAAAGGGGACACTCCAAAAAGAATTTCTCCCTAAACACCCGATAGCCCCGCACATACTCTTACCCTGAAAATTACCTTTCCAAAAAAAAAATATTTATCAAAAGTCGTAGAAGTCGATGGATTTTTGAGTGATTCGACAGAAAAAATCACTATAGGTCCCCACAATGCATTTTAAATAAAACCCAGTGGTTTTTATAAGGGGTGATTTTTTGACAACTTTCTTTTTGACAACACTGTTTTTCAGCTGTTTTCGTGTAACAGGTTTCTGTCAAACATGTTCAGTTTGGTCTATAATTTAACCATGAATCGACTTAAAAACCACACGGGGCAAAATCGCCTTTTTTGATATGTTTGAATCGAAAGAAAATATATTTGGAACACAAATTTTTAAATATTATATATTTCTTAGCAAATAAATTTTATTTGAAAATCAATAAAATATATTTGGAACGCATATATTAATATATTACAACAAATTATATTTGCAAACTAAATTTCTCAAATAAAATATGTGTTTAAATACAAATAAAATTATTATTTAGGAATTTTTCCAAATATATTTTATTTAAAAAATATTTCCAAAACTTTTGCTGAGTTTTTCATATTTAAATTTTTCTTGGGTTTCGAATTGTACCTCCCAGTTATGATACCATATGCAGCATTACCTTCTATTTTAAATCAATCATTTCAAATTTCTGAGTATTCCAAGCCATCATTAGTCGTCAATCCTCTAAGTACTTTATATTGATCCAAGATTATATGATTTCAATTATTATTTTTTACGAACATTAAAAATTTCTAAAAATTTAACTTTGAATTACTGAAAAATTTGAGACAATTTATGTATTTTATGAATACTTAAATGCAAATAAATATTTGTTTCGGAAATAATGGTCCCAAATAAAAACATATTGGAATGTAAACAAATATTTGTTTAGAACAACATCTTCCCAAATACACAATTTTTGTATGTACCAAATATTACATGCTTAGAGTCTACCCCAAACATATATATGTTTCAAGCCGAATATGTTTGGGACAATATACTACAGAAGCGATTTTTTTTTCAGCGTGCAACAACGCTTCAAAATAATTAAATTTTATTTATTTTTATTGAATTTTTATTTGTCTATAGAGACCAGCCCGCAACGGTTGACGCACTCAAAAGGCAATATTGAAGAATTTATTCGGGAGATACCGGCTGATATATTGGTGCGAGTACCCAGCGTATGAACCGTTTACTGTGCATCCGCTGTCAACATTTACACGAAATCATCTTTAAAAATTTAATAATATAGACCGTTCTATCGACTCAAATAAAGATTTCATACATTTCTCTACATTTTATGTGTTCTTTTTTAAATCAAATCCAAAAGCTCTTAAAAAATCCCTCGTTATATATCGCATTTTCCACAAAGTTTGCTGTCTCAGAAAGTATTTCTTCTAAAACAAAAATTATATTATGTATGAATTTGCTGCTGCTGTCTTAAAGATTGTTGAAAAAGTGGTGTATTTTGACACCATGTATATCATAAACATTTTTTGCAACAACATTGTTAAAGTAGATATTTTCTGAAATCCTAACTCCATATCTGAAACGATCTGACCCACCAGTAAGAAGTTAAGATATTTTTTTACCATTTTTTGTAATTGGCCCCACTGTGCATCGTCACTCAAACTACTTTAATGCCGTCCCTGCTAGTTTAATTAAAAAAACCACCAAACAGAGAAAAAGTCAGTCAAGTATTAACTGCGATTAGAAGCAACAACAGACCTACTCTAAGTACTACTATCGTTCGTGCAACATCAAGTTATCACATAAGCAGGAGTAGGTGGTTTTGTTCCAACAATATCACATATCTGAGCTGACCGGACACTGCTGAACTGGACCGGAGGTAAGATGTCCATTAAGCCTCTTTTCGCCATTCCAACTATAAACTCATTTTTTGCCTTGGCCGGATTCCTTCTGCTAGTTCCTGAGCTCAGGCATGGCCAAGAGGAAAAACAAAAACTAAGCGGAAAAAACTTTATGCGCACGTATTCGTTTTTGTGTGCCACAACATGCGTGTTGCGTGTGCTACTGTCGCTGCCATAGCTGCCTCTGCTGTTACTGTTGCTTCTCCTGTTGTTATTGTTTTGTGGAAACAAAGTTCACTCGGCAACTTAGACACTTTGCTCCTGGTGTTGACCACTCGTCCATGCGTTATTCCGTTTTTTTTTCTTCTGCTGGTGGTGTGGCCTTCCAAGTGTCGACTTTTTGCTCGGAGAAACTTTAGGCGAGAATATGTGCGCTATTGGACTGTTAACACCTCTGGCACGTGACCTTATAATGACAATTATTAGATTTTTGTCGCCGTTCTCCTTTGGCCGTTGTGTTGGTGTGGATAGATTTTTAAAAGGATTTCGATGTCACAGCCACATAAGCGTGAAAATTGCACTCTACCACATAACGGAAAGACCACTACATATAGCAGAAAATATACCAAATTACGGGTTAACTGTTAAGGTCAGGTCTAGACAAACGAACGAACGAAGTGGCACAGGGTGTGGAACAGAAAAGGTTTAATGTTTGGCAAAACAATCATTAAAAGTTAAAAATGAAATGTCAAGAAAACGACGACAGCCAAGAAAAGTGAAGATATCCAAACAACCAAAAGCCGAGAACAATTTTTTTTGACAAGTTTTGTTGTTTTTGATTGTTGTTCTTGTTATTTTTGGATTGAAACATGTAAAACGTGACCAGGACGTCAATTTTCTATTACATCCCCGAATTGTTTTGAGCCAGACAAAAGCCATTAAGGAGAATTTCAAGCAATAAATAGAGATTTTAAGTTTATCTAGGAATTAGAGTTGTGGATAAATAATTTATTTTGTACACCATAACATCCATAACAATTTTAAGAATATTTCTCAGGATTTGTTATTATAGGTTTGCCATTCTTTTGTTTCGCAGACAGTTTTTATGGTTGTCTTGAGGTGTCAAAAGAGATAATGTTTTTAATTTTTTTTTTGAACAAAGGACCATTTAAGTGGTTGTAATTTACTTCGTCTGTCAAATTTAACTGTAAAGAAAAAATAATAACAATTTTCAATCACAAAATTATTTGAAACAATGATTTTTTTAACCCTTTCGCTACAAGTTTTACTGGGTTGCTTAAAAAATCCAAATTTTAGGATTTTTACTATTGTTAGCCCTTAGAACAACAATCAGTACTCAATTTTTAAAAATGTTTATCCTAAATGTGTTTTTTGGAATGTATCCATATGGATACAAATTTCGTGTATGGTAAAAAAAAAAATGCTAAAATATTATGTGTTTTTATATTTAAGGTTTTATTTATTTTAGTAGTTTTAACACGTAAAATTAAATTTTTTTCAATAAAATCAAACATTGTATATACTTACATGCACAAACTAAAAATAGTACATTTAAAATTCATATACTTACAATAAATTTAGACAAAAATAACACATAAATCTACATTTAATACATAAAATACATATAATCTAAAAAAAAATATCTTACCAATAATTTATTCATTGGATATATAATGGAATTCCTTGAAGCAATTTTTCGATCCATTGGGAATGCACAGGAAAACATTGCACTTTGAACACTTGTATCGAGTTTGTCCTTTACATCCTTTGACTTTGCATCTACCTTTATCCGTCGTGTGTTCTGGCCAATGCTGATTTCCGTCATATCGAACAGAAATTGAAGGTGTAGGTTTACGTTTCTTATCGGAGGTCGTTGGACTGGCTGGAATATCCTCATTTTGGCATAATGTTGGGCGTCCATTCTTTCGAGAACATACTTGTTGATTGGACCGTGCTAAAAGACCATTCGCAATATCGTTGCGAAAGCTCAGAAGGTCCTTATTTTTCATATTATTTTTTTCGTGATCCATTCTGTATTCTAATCACGAGTTACATACAACTCGTGATTATCAATAAAGTGGTCAAAAATCTTAAGAGTCCACTTCTTAAGAGTCCACTTCCCAGATCTAATCGAAATTCTATATAAGGAAAGGAGAAAATCCATTTTGTCTACTCCTCCCATATTGATGTTGTACTCTGATACAATGTTTGGTTTTGTTATTTCAAAACTTTTCTTTTTTCAGCACAAAATCTCGACTCCTTGTTAACGGGCTCATGGCCATGGATTGACGACACGATTTGCACAATTCCCCTATCAAGCCATCTAAGAAGAAAAATATTATCTACTTTCTATACGGAAGTCAAAAGTTCCACGGCCTTCTTTTTTCAAATCCTTTTCAGATTTAAAATCAACTTTGCCGAATCTATTTCCTCTTATATTACCTGTTGCCCAAATTCCTTTTTGGTGTAAATATAATACCAAATTAAGAGTTATAAAATAATTATCAAAATATATTTTATGATTTTTTTGTTCAGGAACAGTTTTTACAAGATGAATCACAGTATCAGAGCAAAACCCTAGCTTTGAGCCAGTTAATATTGTTCCTTTTCCATGATATATCTCAAAATCATAAACTATGCCTTTTGGGCTGCAAAGGCAAAATATCTTTTTTCCCCATTTGATGGGTTTTTTAGGCATGTACTGTCTCAGAGTGGTTCTTCCTTTAAAAGGAACCATCATCTCATCCACACAAAGATTTGCATCTTTTGGAATAGCGTACGATTTTTTGGTAAACATATTTATTATAGGGCGAATCTTGTAAAGCTTATCGCTTCCTTGTTGGTCTATTGTGAATTTTAAATTATTTCGCAAAGAATTGAACCTATTCCTGGTCATATTTTCTGGGAATGACGGTATTACGGTGCCCATTGTCCAATACATTTCCAAACGCGGATAGCCAATGGTACCAATAAATATTTCTAGAGATAGAAATTTAAGAAGTTCTTCGGTAGATAAATTGAGAGATTTCCCATATTTAATCATTGATGCCTGGTTTGTTGAAGATACAAGTTGTTGAAGAAAGTCATCTGTAAAGTACTCCAAAAAATACTCGACAGGCAGTTTAATATTTTTCTTTAGGTACGTTTCAGAAAAAGAAGTCTCGGGATTAGTCCAAGAAGCTTTTTTCCAACGAAATTGGTCAACCTTTTTAAGTGGAACTTGTGGAGATTGAAAAATTGTGGGACTCTCTTGAACGGTTCCATCAACTGCAAGACTTTCTTCGATCTCAATAACCCTATCACCTATATAAAAAGCTGTTATTATTATCAAAAGCATCATATAAGTTGTTTATAACTTCAGACTCTTCCGATTCTTCCATGTCAGAAATATCGGAATCAGCAAAATTTGTTCAATTTCAGAGTCCTTCATTTTTCTTGCCATATTTCTAAATAAATTTAAATGGTATCATAGCAGCATCAAACGCAAAATGATTTTATTTGTATTGTGAGTATAATGTTTACTACCACAACTTACGTTTGTATCCATATGTATAATTTTAACAAATGGGTTGGCATTGTTTAAAAAATCCACAAAGCCTTCTTTTGTTTTCAAACAAAAAACTATAAATGCAAAATATTAAAATAGAATATTAAAAGATTGATAAGTTTTTGAAAAAAAAAGATGGTCCTATATACATGTAATTTGTAAAATAAAAAAACCTTTTTTTACAAAAAAAAAAAAAAGTTTTTTTAAAATTGCTATATTTTTCTCAGTTTTGTAAAAATCCAAAAATTTTTTTATGAAAGTTATGCACAAGACCTCAAATAACAATTATTCGTCGATATCCAAATCGATTCATTGATTTAGAGATTGCTAGATGCCTCCAAAGTTGAATGTATCCATATGGATACAATGGAGCGAAAGGGTTAATTGAAAATGATTGGAATTACTTCGAAAGGTTACTAAAACATGTCCGTCTTGGATATATTCTTGTAATATAATTTTTCATTGTATTTTAATCGAATTATGGTCCGATCATGAAGAAATTTGGCCCAAGGACCAACACTATTTACGCTAGTGAAAATCGGTCCTGATTTAGATTTATGGATTTATAAAGTTTTTGTCTACCTTTGAAAAACATTTTTGTTCGATCCTTTTCTACGATGCGGTATATACTAGAGCCGGTATTATTAGAGCCTGTTATATACCGATTACTTTCTTATTATCAGGCCAAAATTGTCTGTTGAATGCATACATATTGACATTAGATATAGCCGCTGAGGCAGAAGTAATGGCCATTTTAAGTTACACCCGCCCCTGTATACCACAGGGATCCCGAAAGTACTGGGTTCAATTCCCAGCCAGGGCACTGGAAAAATTTAACATCAACATTTCATCTGATCACCCAATTCAACAGGGAAGCTAAAAATAGACATAGCACCACGACGACTATTAACAGAAATGCAGCGCTTCTAGTGGAGAATAGAATCGGTAACACTCAAATAACATCCATTCCATGAAAATTAACAGACTAATGTGAATTTACAACCGGAAAGCATTGAGTAGTTGAACAAATAAAAACAACATAAGGATCCCGCGATAATCGGATATATGCCGGAACGAAGTCTGTAATAGAAATAGACTTAAGGATAATCAACTCAGCGTCTCGAAGCTGCTACAACAATAATAGGGAGCCCAAATTCATAACTTAACTTTCCAAAAATGTCAAGTTTTGTCGCAATTGGTTGTCTGGCTATGAAACTGCTGAATTATATCTCTTTTTTATTCCTCCCACTGTACAGCCTAACAAAGAAAACAATGCCAACCCATTTGTTAAAATTAAGGGAAATCCAACGTTGTATGCTTCATATTTTTTATGTATTTCGACCATTTTGTGTGGGAGATACCAAAAGAGACGTGGCAATAACGCCCATTTTTCAATGGACTGTGGATACTATAAAAGCATTATACTGCAGAAAATGTCAAGAATTTGTATGAACTTTATTCAAATGTATATGCTGCCAACTTTTTGGACGAAGATCGGGTTCTGGAATGTCAGAAGACTCTAGATTATGGAAAACGATACCAAGCTAATGCAGGTGGAATGGATTTGGCGATCATGCAATTCTGTCCGGTGATAAATTCATTTTTTCAGGAGGAGCAATTAATCGAAAACTGATGATCTAATAACAACCACATAAGAACAACTGCACCGGTGGCATTCTAAGTATATTATGGACAAACGTGATCAGCAACTCATATCTTTATACGAGATGCAACATTGACACATAGCAAACAACCGTGAACGATGTTAAAGCCTTGTAGATGCCCTATGTTTCGATAGGAGCTAAACGGTAATAATGATGAATGATGACGAAATTTTTGTGCAAAATGGTCCATTTTTTGAATTGTACCTGACTGTAGATGCATCGGCTGCAGATACGGAAAAGCATTACAATTTACAAAATGTCAAGTATTTGTATGTATTGCAATTAAAGCTATAAGCATTAACTTTTTGTGCGTAGTAATTTGGACCATTATTCTCAGGGTGATAGCGACTAATAAACTAATTCTATGTGTGGAATAGCAGTGGGTTCCGATAAGTAATACTCGCATATATTTTATTAAATAATCAATATTTCACTAAATCTTAACGCTTTGTGGAGGAGGTACTCGAAGGAGAGGACCAATATGGCCCATATTCGATGTTAGCCTGATAAAAAAAATTTCCACATATCAAAGAAACCTATGAAGCCCATGATTCTATGATTCTAAGTCAGCGTGCCTATCATTAAACGAATGTCCCTCTTTGTGAGGTTAAGAAGATCTGGCCATAGAGATTTAGTGATATGCTCGGCCATTTCTGGTCTTTATCCCCGCGATATCACAGTGTCCGGGGACCCAGCACAGTCTGATTATGTCTGCCAGTTGCTGTAGTTCCAAACAGCACTCATTAACCACATTTGACTTAACAGTGGTTGAGTTCAGAGCAGCCTGACTATCAACATAGACTGTTATGTGATCATCTTGCCCGAGTTTTAGTCGATTTATCAAGCTGAGGACTTGCAGTATAGCAAAGATCTCCGCCTGGAAAAAGCTGCAGGTATCGGCTAACCTGTAAGACGTATTTATGCCAAGAGATTCGCTGAAAATGCCCCTGCCCCTGTGCCTACATCCATCTTTGAACCGTCAGTGTATATTGCATGGCCCTCTAAAGGAAGAAATAGTCTGTCGGTCCTGCCAGAGTCCTTAGACATTTTTGATGCCTCAATGAGAATGGCCGAGAGGCCCCAATCCGCGTTACGCCACGCACGAGCTTCTCGGAGTCTAAGAGCGCATTTTGTAGCACTGCACTTAACAAAGAGACCTACAAGTTGTAGGTTCAATACCATGTCGAGTTCCGCCTGCGGTATGCTCTTTCTCGCACCGGATATAAAAAATAATGTCGCTCTTTGTACATTATCCAACTTTTTCAGCTGATATTTAACTTCTGTCGCCTTCCACCATACCAGTGAGCCATAGCTAAGTATAGGACGCACTATAGCTGTATACATCCAGTGTATGGTACTTGGCTTGAGCCCCCAGCTCTTACTTATGGAGTTTCTGCACGAGTATAGTGCGATCAATCAGATTTTGACTCTTTCGTCTGTGTTTCTTTTCCATCTCAATTTCCGGTAAAGTATGACACAAAGGTATTTAGACTCAGAGGACTTTTGACAATCGAAAGAGCGCGTTCATCGCACTGTGAATCTCTGTGTTCTGTACCGTTATTAGGACATGTATCCCGAACCAAGTTCGAACATCCGGGGAAGTGTGTCGTAGCCAGGAGGTCCAGGGTATCAGAGCAAGACTCAGTCCAGCTTCCATTTTCCTTTTTGATGCTTCCAAGCGACGTGGGGTCTTTTGATAGCAATTTTCGAAATCTCGAGGACTCGCTTACCCCTCATAGGCTTTCACAGAAATTGAACCAGGAGACGCGTTTCGCACGCTTGACCTCGCTCTTCTACATGTTGAAAGCTTCCTTATAGCGATCCCAATCAGTAATTGCTTTGGTTCTATTGGCTTTGTTGTACAATTTCCTGGTAGTCTGCCTTGACTTACGAAGGTCTTTGGTCCACCATGCAGGTTGTGACGTTTTTCCTGGATATGTAAGGGGACATGTTCTCTCAAGACTATCTAACAGGGTTGCAGTAAAATTGTCCAGTGCTGTTTCTAAACTCCCCGTGTCGACGAAATTGTTATCCATCGATTGGAGCTGCCTGTCAACAAGGTCATTATACTATACCCAGTTAGTTTTCCTTTGGTTCCTGAAAGGAATTTCATCACCTTTAACCATATTCAGATTGAAGAGGATATATTTATGGTCCGAGAAGGAGTTCTCCTTGGACACTCTCCAACCTGAAAGAACAGTGTCGTCTAGGTTCGTCAATGTTATGTCTATTATTTCCGACCTATCGCTTTCGAGATATATCGTGCGCACGGACTGGCGACAATGGTCAAATTACTTATAATGGCTCAAACAGGATTTACCCCAAATATACTAGTGGTCTTAGGTTACTCCTTCGTTGAGTTATACTTTTGGGCCGTAGCAAATGGTATATCACCCCTAAAGGATGATTTTTTATTACTTGGGTTTCAGTACTATGTTTTTGCTAGCACACGCGGTGACGTGTGTAACAGTTAATATTCTGTCTTCCATTGTCATTTCACATGTATAAACTTGTGAACGAAAAACGTCAGCGTTTCACGTCATTGAGTTTTATTATCCAAATTTGTTTATGGAAAAAAATGTGCCGAAAAATTGGCTTAAACAATGTGTCATTTTTGGTTTAAAGTTTTTGTCAATAAAGGGAAAAAACGAAGAACAACTAGAGGCTGTTCAAAAATGTACTGGTTTAAAGTTTTTGTCAATAAATGGAAAAAACGAAGAACAACTAGAGGCTGTTCAAGAATGTACTGTTCAGTGTGATTTATTAACCAGCGGCATCATTTCTTCAAGATAACATTACACTTGTCATTGGTGAGATACCGACAGAAATATTGGAAAACGTATGCGAAAATTGGACATTCAGAACGATCCTAATAAATATATCATTGCGACGTAAAAATTTTGTTCTTTTTCAAAAATTTATAGACTCAGAATCACTTTCTGAGTTGATTTAACTTTGTCCGTCTGTCTGTGCATGTATTCGTGTAATCAAAGTACACGTGGTAATTATGGTTCGATCTCAACGTAACATTGCACATATTTTTCTTTTGGCCCAAGCCCCCATACACATTTGATATACTTAGAGACATGCTAAATTTTAAGAAAATCAGGTCGGGTTTTAATGTATCCCCGATATACTCGTATATGTTACCTCCGATTTTGCATTTAAGCTCTCTAAAAAGTAGATCTTATATCCGATCACTAAGAAATTCGGCAGAACGAGCTTTCTTGTTACATGAATGAACACTGCCAAATTTGGACGAAATCGGTTAAGATTTAGATATAGCCCCCATATATATCACAGTATAACTCATCATTTTGGGACAATAAAAATAAACACTTCTGCATCATTCGTTTAGTCAAGTTGGCTCAAATAATAATTAAATGACCATACGATTTTTCTCACTTTTTCTATATTTTTTTCTCGGTATAACGTACGGCATATCTCTTTTGTGTCTGAAGTAAAATTGTTAATATTGAATATGAGAAAAAAAACTTACACGAAAAAAGTGCATTCAATTCCGTAAAAATTAAGGTTAAGATTTAGATATAGCCTCTATATATAATATCCTCCCGATTTGGTAACAGAGCAATCTTTATATAATTAGGCAGAAATTAGGTTTTTGTTTTTTATGAAAATCTGTTTAGATTATGTGAAGTCCCACCTATTTGTACCCTGCGATTGTTGATTTATAAAAGAATACTGCGAATTTTAAGGTTATCTTTCAAGATTTTGTTTATTATGATAACACCTCCAACTCCTTCTTAATAATGCGGTTGAGCTATATACTTTGTTAACTGAAACGAAACGAATTATTCCAAATTATTATCGCAATGCCCTTTTTCGCATTGTTAGGGAGGTGTAGGGTACTATATAGTCAGCCCCGTCCAACTTTCTGTCTTTCCTGTCTTTCTGGTTATATCATATGCAAGTGTACATAGACGGACAGATGAGCATTGCTGAGTCGATTCAGAAAGTGACTCTTAAACAAGCGGTAGCGCATATCTTCTCCCTTTAAGGTGTTGAAGTAGTTTTATCAACCGTTTTACTGCTCCATATAGTAAATATTAAAATAATAAAAAATAATATTCATTTCCACACATGAATTATATTCATTATAAATAGCATTACCCAGTTATCAACAATACCATTGTCACCTAGGACAACAGTATATGAAAATCAAAGCAACAGGACCTTCAGCCCCATGGTCAACTATATCCCTGCCAAAAGGTGTATTAAACCGCAATCATATAAATTTTAATTAACAATTTAATTCAATTAAATAAATTCTGTATATTACGGCCGTAAGTATTTGTTTAAATATGTATTGCTGTCTGTGACCGGCTAGTTCTTTTGAAAATCAGTTTAAATTCACTCACACCCATGAACAGAGGAAATACACACATACGTGCCTACGTTTTCCCTATACACACACATCCGCATATAGGCAAATAAACTGAAAGCGTATTAAATGCGTAAATTGTTCATTCACCAATGAATATATTTACACCTAATGAATTGCTATGAATATGTATTGGTATTTAACTATTTTTGCACTGCATAATGAATGAAGGCAGTAAGAATTGCAATTTAAATTGCTTATGCAATTGTATTAATTATGTGAGATATAAAAGCACATGTCGCCATCAGAAATGCAAAAGGGCCGTACTATCAGTAAATAATACTGCAAGATATTTTTTGAATCAATAGCCAAACATTAATAACTGTTACTAAAAATAATATTTCCAAATAAAACTAAACCTATCGAACTAAAAGTTCCACAATTATTTCTTTTTTAATGAACTATGTTCTTAGTTATAATCTGGATCTATATAACTCCTGAACGCGAAATTTTTTAGCAATATAGAGGTGAGATTCCACTTCAGCGTACCGAATTCAGTTGAAATTGAGTCTAATATATTGCGTAAGATAAATTTTAGCCAGCGGTCATTTAAAGTTCATTCTTTAGAAATTTTAAATGCCGTTTTTTTAAAGCTGGTCCTTATAATTTGGGTGCATTTTTACATCAAATCTAACAAATGTATTCAATCATAATAGACGTTTACTACGTATAATGCTGCCGATAAAGTAAAATGTGGTATGAAGTGATATTAGAAAAACACGGAAATCTAAATGTCCGTATCAAGAGTACAAACTTGTTATTCTTGAATATATAT
The DNA here is from genome assembly GCA_963930755.1 of Eudasyphora cyanicolor. Classification (NCBI taxonomy): domain Eukaryota; kingdom Metazoa; phylum Arthropoda; class Insecta; order Diptera; family Muscidae; genus Eudasyphora; species Eudasyphora cyanicolor. Next base: position 231,263,939 of record OZ005737.1, on the reverse strand, counting down.
AACAACAAAATGTGCAATATTTAAGATAAAAAATATTTCAAAACGCAGCTAGAAAAAGTTGCAAAAAATGCAAATCTCTGTGAAAATTTAAAATTTTTGCAGCATCCGAAATCGTTTTGCAAAATATAAATTACTAGTTACATGTAGCATCTACGCTTTATGTACATGCAAAAATTCAGCGTAATACGTACAGTAGATCTCAAGAAAATTAGAAAACATAAATGTGGCATGAGCGGACATTTTAGGTCATAACTTCCGCGAAAATGAAAATTCTGCAAAACTACTCAAATTGTATTTTTTATTTGCCCTTCGGACCACGCATACCAATTTTCATCACAAAATTCGACAAAAGTTATTTTAGATTCAAAAAATTTTACCCAAATATAAGTTAAAAATCAGGTATGCAAGAATTAATTAATTGTATTAATATTATAATATCGTTTCTTTGTCTGTTTGTAACATCATCAACCCTATAAGGCTGAACCGATTTGCTTGAAACTTGGTGGACATATAGACTAACTACGTAGCCTGTCATAGGCTACTTTGATTTCGATTTTCCGTCGTGTTATTTTCGCTTACTTGACCCCTGAGACTCCTATATGGTAATGTTATCTTAATCATTGTAATTAATTATAATCATGGTAATATTATCACATTTTCATCAAATATATAAGTATTTATTTATATGAATTACAATACAAAGTAAATTTATGTTCTAACTTTATGATCCAGTGAACAGCCGGATGCCAAAGACCATGCTACTTCTTATATTTTTGTAGCTACAGACCAGAGCCTCAGGTGGGAACCGAACCGGCGAAAACGTTACCAACTCACCTACTGTGAGCTAATGTTCAAATATATATGTAAGCATATTTGCTCTATACCAAAGTGGTGCAGGGTATCATATAGCAGGTCGCCTGATTTAGTCTTTCCGTACTTCTTTTTTCTTTGTTGCAGTACATTTTAACAAATCTTATAACAATTTGCATGATTTAACACATTTATTTCCGCATGACATGCAATTGCCATAACAATACCGCTTGATTACTTCAATATACATTTTTTATGTGATCAAAATGCTCAATTTATCACTATCCCTTCCTTATGATCTTGAACAGTTTAATTTCATCGAACAAGAAAAAAATACATACATACATATATATTTTTCCAAATTTTATTTTAATACGTTTAAATTTAAATATGTACTTATAATACTTTAGCATAACTGCTTCTTTTTCTCTTTATTGTTCATTCAATACATTCTGAATATTCTCTGGTGACATCAAAAACTTTCCATAAAATGAAACGCTCGAACAGAATATAATAATATCTCTCCTTCAATGTCATCTGCATAAGGAGCACAAGGAACTTATTTCAAACCAAAGTCTATTATAATGCCATTTCTTATCACACACAATGTCAGAAAATCCTCACATGTATTATGTTTTTCTCCGTTATTGTTCTGAAACAATAAATAAACAACTGCTATGCGAGACATATGGGGAAAATATAGAAGAAATGCAAAATGCATACATCAGTGTAGAAAATTTTTCACATATTGATGTTACTGTTAAAAGAACTATTTATAAAAGCAGTTTTTAAGAAATTTTAGTTTATTGTATTTGTCTTGTAATTATGTTGTATGCAAAAGATCGTAAAAAAGTTCAAATTTATAGAAATTTCCTTTCAATCGTTTAACATTTACAAATTAACATTGGTTCACTTCTGCGAAGAAGGTGAAATATAATTTGATGCCGAACCAAAGTGTAACATATCAAATGAATGAAGAACAAATAAAAGCGTTAAGTTCGGATATACCGAATATTATATACCCTCCACCATGGATCGCATGTGAATGGTTACGGGTATTAATAAACTCATTATACCACATTTCAGCAAAATTCGTTGAAATTTGAGGTTTTTGTGGCGTTAAGAAGTCAAATCTTGAGGGACCTTTGTATGGGGGCTACATCAAAACATGGACCTATTTGTACTATACCGGAAATCGGGTATGAATAAACCCCAGTTACCAATTTTCAGCCCGATCAGTATAAATTTGTGGTCTCTATGACGTGAGGAAGTTAAAAAGGGGAGATGCTATATCCAAAATTACACCTATATTGCCAATTTTCAATCCCAACATACCTGCAGACAGAAGAAGTATATGTATCAAATTTCAGCTACCTAGCTCAATTATTATATGTTGTAGCCTGATTACAACAGACGGACGGACAGACGGGCAGACAGACGGACATGGATTCATCGTCTTAGACGATTAATAATATACTCGTATATACTTTATGGGGTCTTAGATCAATACTTAGTGGTGTTACAAACGGAGTGACAAAATTAATATACCCCATCCTATGGTGGAGGGTATAAAAAGGACCTTACGTATGTAGGGCGGAAATCCGTTTCATGCCATTGACGTCATTTGAGCAACGTCCGTCCGTCTGGCTGGTGTGCACGATAACTCTCGAAAGCGGTAACCGACTGACTTAAAATTTGATATATAATAATATTTTGAAAATATGTAGCCATATTGGCCCACACCTTTTGGTCCCTTACCCACAAATTGTCATCTTCTTTTGCAATTTCACAATTTTTTTTTCGTCGCTGCCAGCTCGAGAAGTACCTGAGCAGAAAAAAGTAATCTAAACTACATAGTTAAAGGAAAATAAGATTGCTCTTTATTTCTTTATTATTTTAAGTCGATTTGCTCGGTTGACATTTTATTAATTGTGTTTTATAACTGCATACAAACGATGGAGCTTGAAATTTGGATCTTGCTGGCGTAATTCCAAACATGGTGCTAATCATGGAGAAGCCCATACTTATGAATATATATGTATTTATTTTTCCGCCAGTAAATATAGACTTCACAAATATCCTGTTGAATTTTTTCTAAGAGTGTATGTGATTGCATTAACACTTGCTGTCATTGTTAGTCTGAAATAGTTGGTAGATATATACTGGTGAAAAGTTCATAGTATAGAACAAAATATTAGGGTGTCCTACATAAGAGAGCATATGCTTTCCTGGCGGTTTGGATATAACCTTAACAATAATATATTAATGAAAGTTACCAATGCGTGTATACTTATAATATATGGGGAATTCCGAAGCCCGATTTGAAAAATCTTTTTTTTAATGTTGGTATTTTTCAGCACTATTCAGAAAAAAATGTTGAAAAATATTAAAAAAAAAATGTTGTGTGATTTTGTTATACAATTTAAATATAATTTTTTAAATTGTTTGTACTCTCAGATTTTTGCGAATTTTAAACTTCTATTAATTCTCTAACATATTAGCTTTCGATGGAAGTCTGCCTAAAATTATTTATATATCTTTTTAAAATTTTTAAAAAAAAATTCTCTGTATAAAAAATTCTATATATATATTCTGTATAAAAAATATCTATATAATTCCCCTCACTTCTGCCAAAAGTTTTTTTCCAATCCTCGAAGCACTTAAAATAATCATTTTTTGTGATCTTGTTCAGCTCCTCCTTCGATGCCGTCTTTATCTCCTCAATCGTGGCGTAGCGTCGTCCTTTCATGGGCCTTTTCAGTTTTGGGAACAAAAAATAGTCACAGGGGGCTAGGTCAGGGGAATACGGTGGCTGCGGCACCATTACTGTGTTGTTTTTGGCCAAATATTCGCGCACAAGCAACGATGAGTGCGCAGGTGCAAAAGCCAGTTTTTGTTCTACCACAAATTTTTGGCGGATTGCTTCGCGCAATTTGCGCATAACTTGCAGGTAATATTCTTCATTGACCGTACTACACTGTGGCAAGAACTCATAATGCACCACTCCCCTGCAATCAAAGAATACTGTGAGCAAAACCTTTACGATCGACCGAACTTGGCGCGCTTTTTTCGGTCTTGGTTCATGCGGCAGCTTCCATTGAGATGATTGAGCTTTATTATTCACGTCGTTACCATAAACCCATGATTCGTCACCAGTTATGACCCTCTGAAGCAAATTTGGCTCGTCACGGACCGAGTTAAACATCTCCTGAGCAATGTTAACGCGATGCTGTTTTTGGTCCAAATTGAGCAATTTTGGCACGAATTTAGCGGCGACCCAATGCCAAAATCATTGGTTAAAATCGAATGGCACGAGCCAATCGATATGTTTAGATCCTCAGCAACTTCTCTAATGGTAATTCGTCGATAGGCCAATATTATTTTATTCACTTTATCAATGTTTTCGTCTGTTGTTGACGTGCTCGGGCGTCCGGCACGCTGTTCGTCCTTCGCATCTTCTCGGCCCTCTAAGAACATTTTGTACCACCGATAAACGTTGCTTTGGTCCAAGGTAGCGTCACCATATGCCACAGTCAACATCCAGAATGCGTCAGCGCACTTTATTTTATGGAAATTAAACGTATCGGAAATCAAATATATCGTATTTATTGGATAGGCATTGCATTTTGCTTGGTCTTGAAATGTTCCTTTCAAAAACAAGCAATAAATACACTATATATTAAAAAATCCGTTGAATTTCCATAAAAGTGTACTGTGGACACCTATAGTGATTTTTTACAAAGAATCTTTTTGTCGAATACATCTCCTATAAAATCCATCGATTTCATCTACTTTGGATACATAGTTATTCCTGAAGTGTCTTCTTTATTATGATCTTTGGCGTGAAACATCTAGTCCGAAGCCTTCAAGTCACAAGCATAGTGGCTAGCAGCAAAAATTTTTTAAAATATAAAAAATTCGCAAAAATCGGAGAGTACAAACAATTACAAAAATTACATTTAAATTGTAAAACTTAAAAATCGCACAAAAATTTTTTTCAATATTTTTTCTAAATTTTTTTCTGAAAAGCACCGAAAAATAGCAACATTTCAAAAAAAGGTTTTTCATAACTTAATACACATAGTTATATCTTTCCGATTTTTTAAATATCGATATCTTCTGAACGAGTTATCGAAAAAATTTCAAAAAATTCCAGAAAGCGTTTCTGCGGCGATACTAAAAAATATAAAAAAATGGGAAAAACAAAAACCGATTTTTTTTTGGAAACCATCGATTTGTCGTGGAATTCCCCATATATACTTTCGAGGTCATCGAAAGTTGGCTTAAGTTTTGGAATTGTTTATCGAAAATAACAAAATACGTTTTGAATTTTTCAGGTTTAACATCAATTCGGATTTTATCGTATCGTGAATATTTTGGCTTAAATTTGATTTTTTTAGTTAGCCGATTGGAATTTGACCCTCAGCACAATTGTAGATATAGACTAGCAGACAAATTTTGTAAAATAAAGTGTTTTGAAAGAATAGCATCTAGTGCTTCAAAATCACAAAATTTTCGAGTAATTTCGAATTTGATAAGACATTTTTTTACATTATTTATCGTAAAACGGAAAGTACTTGTCCGATTTGGATGAAATACGTTAAGAACAATTTTGATTTACATTACTTTTAACCGGGGACTAGTTAACCGGTGTACAAGTTTATAATCTGATCAATATTTTCAGAACTAGCTCCTCACATAACTGTAAGCCAAAACTTAACTCAAACACAAAAAAACAGTCAAATTTCAAAACCATCTTTACTGGTATCGTTATTGCTTCGACCATTATTTCGTAAGAGTCATATTATTAATGTTATTCATACGACACAGCGGTCATATGGATAACATTGCTGCCCGAACAGTCAAATAGGCAGTCATACATAAACGAATATTTTCTTTCACTCATCCCAATCGTGGCGATTTGTCGTTGAGACACGTTCAAATGCATACATGTCAAATGAAAACATTGGTCACACTGAAACCAAAAATATCAACGAAACTATTGGCAGATTTGTCAGAAAAATCCACCCTAATAGACATATCCACACACATAATGCGATGATATTGAAGTGTACTTTCCTCTTTAATGGAGAGAGTTATTCGATGTTGTGTGTATATCTGTGTGTGTGCGGGGCAGATGTGAATGTGTGATGCACCAAAACAAAAACCAACCATGGTTGTTTGCTTGCAAGTTGTTCTGTAGATCTATGTATATTTCTTTATTTATATATGTATGTTCTGTCCACATGTGTATGTAAGTCTATGTGCAGTTGTTAACATTTCTACAGAAACTTCACTTTTGTTCGTAGTCTGTGTTATAAACAGATGATGAAGGGGCCAAGAGGAAATGCCATGTGACATTATGGGACAGCTCAGTAAGATGTTGCTTGACAACTTTAATAAAGACCTTAATACTGTCTCTGCGAGTGAGTGAGTGGATGCTTTTTTGCGACTTTTTTTCGGAACAATAAAAGTAGCGGGGAAAGATTTCCAGAGTACTAGATAGTCTGTGGAAATATACGATTAAAAATGAAGAACATAAATATAATATAATCTATATATATAAAAATGAAACGGTCCATCTGTGTAATGGCATCACGTCAGAACGGCTGGAGCGATTTGGCTCAATTTTTTTTTCAGTTGTTCGTATTTGCCTGGAGAAGGTTGTTACGAAAGAAAATTTTGGGAAAACCCTCCGGAAAAGTCGGAAAATTGGGAAAATCGAAAATTGCTATTTCTTGCGAGATTCCTACTGTTCCTATCTACTGCTATTTCTTGCGAGATTCCTACTGTTCCTATCTACTGCTCTCTTTTTCAATCCAAATTTTTTTATTAATTTTCTATTAAACAAAAAAGTTTTCTATTAAACATATGTACGAGTATGTGCTATTTTTCTTGCTGCAATTCATTCGAGTTTTGCGTATTGTACAAACATTACGATCAATTAAAATTCACGATATTTATCAATTCGAACATTTTTTTCAGATAATAAGTTTGAGTATAAGAGGTAAGGTTATCTTATTGGATTGCGGGCATTGCAAAATCATAATTTCGGATGAATGCACGATGGCGCATAAACGAGCTCTGGAGGCAATTGACCGAACGATGAAGGATTTACGACGTGATTTGAGACAATTTGGTGAGTCTGATATTGCTCTCTGGAGATTTTCGTCAAACGCTTCCCGTCATCCCGAAATCTACTGCCGATGAAATTAATGCATGCCTGAAATAGTGGTCTTTGTGGCTGCATGTCACGAAGTTATGTCAAGAAGTTGAAATTGACCACGAACATGAGAGTCGCGTTGCAGAACGACTCGTCGGCTCTTGAATTCTCGAAACAACTGTTGGCGCTTGGCAATGGCCAAATTACTATTGATGTTTCCACTGCATTGATATTGTTCCCGGCAAATTTTTGCGAGTTCACATCGTCGAACGAGGAACTCATCACCAAAGTGTTTCCAAATCTCGATTAGATTAGTGAATGGGCAATATTAGCAGCGAAGAATAAGGACGTCGATAGCATGAATTTTATTATTCAAAGTAAAATCGAACTCGCTTGATGTGCCAGGAGCTCCGCCGCATAATTTACAGCTGAAGGTGGAATCGATCATAATCATGTTGCGGAATCTGTATCATCCGAAATTGTGCATAGTTCGCGGTTGTCCATTATGAAACTGATGGACAATGTGATTCAGGCGACGATCATCAAGGGAAAATTCAAAGGAGAGGAAGTCCTTATCCCACGAATTCCTATTATTCCAACTGATCTTTCATTCCAATTCAAGCGGATTCAGTTCCCTGTACGATTGGCTTTTGCGATGACAATCAATAAATCTCAAAACCAATCGTAGGAAGTCTGTGGAATTAATCTCGAATTTCCCTGTTTTTCGCACGGTCATCTGTACGTTGCCTGTCTTCTGTCTTCGTTGTTTGTTGTTTATCATCTGATTCGATTTATCTCTACTGATTTCGATTCCTTTTAAACAAATCGCATTAAAATTTTAACTATCTGTGTTTTATTATCACTCTGGAGTTTATCTGAAGGCGTTAAATTGGGGCGAGGCGAAGTTCGCCGGGTCCGCTAGTAAAATAATATAAATTTAGTATTTATCTATAAATGACTCAGCTTTGGTTTAAATAAATATGGAAAAACCAAAAATATGCCAAGAGCAATTTGAACCACGAACCATACTTGTATTTAATCAGAGAAGCTTGTATCAGGTACTTATAAAACTATATTGAATTGGTACTCAAGGTGTGGGCGAAAAAAAAACGATGATAATACATTGAGAACAAATCTATCTATAAAAATAAAAAAATAAAATAATAAATAATAATAATAATAATAATAATAAATAATATATAAAAATGGAAAAATGTTTGTATGTGTTTTATAGACGCTTAAACCACTGGACCGAATTTAAATTTTTTTTTGTTTGAAAGCTAATTGGTCTGGGATGGTTTTGGAAAAAAAAAATTGCAAATAGTGGACCAACGAAGTGGACCGGGTCCAGCTAGTAATAAATAAAAATATATATTGTTTGAAAAAGAAGAGATATTACTTTAGAAATACGTTAAAGTATGGACACAGTTTAACAACAAATTATCTTTATGCACATGGATAAAATAGAATTTGAATAGATTGAGAAAAAAGTTCAATGTGCAAATTTGTGAAAAAAAATTAAATTAGTTTTACAAATTATTCTTCACTAATTGCATGAGATTCTTATTCTTCAAGTTCTTGCACAAAATCGGTTTGATTTGTTAAATATGTAGATGACAAGAAAATAGAAAAATGTCCCATAAGAAGACTAATTAGGCCATAATTTTTTAATATTTAAAAAACTAGTATTTTAAGGGAAAACATCGGATATTTATTTGAGAGCAAAATTGTCGCATTTGGGGCTCGAAAAACCCAATAATTAGTGGTGAAAAGCATCACCATTCTCAAGGCGTTTTCTGACCGCGTGATCTCTCGAAGAGATCTTGCGATTTAACACCTTTAGACTTTTCCAAGAAAGAATTCGTGAAGTTATCGAGGACATAAGCCGAAAATGTGCGCATTTGTGATGGGACATTTCATGAAAAGAATATGGTCCTGCAAGCGTATCCGCGGCAGCCATTTAACAGCCTTCCATTATTAATACCGTACCCGTATAATTACTTTACATTAATTCTAAACAATATTCAAAAATCTTACGGCTTACATTCTTCATCGGGCGGAGCCGACTTTCTGTCGACTACACCTCCCTAACAATGCGAAAATGGGCTTTTGCGATAATAATTTGGAATAATTGGTTTCGTTAACAAAGTACATAGCTCCACTAAGGTGGAGTTAATGATGTTGATCATAATAAACTAGATCTGAATCGTTAATTTTAAAATGCACAGTATTCTTTCATAGATCAAGAATCGGAAGAAACAAAAAGATGGGGCTATAAATATTCCAAACAGATTTTCATCAACTTGGATCAAAGACATGAGACATTCTGCAAAATAATATAAGATCGGACGTAAAATACAGTAGCGCTTAACTGCTAAATAGTATATGTAGTACATATGTGGCTATATCTAAACCTGAACCGATTATCCCCAATTAAAGCAGCATTATTTCCAATATTAAGAAACTTTTATCAAATTTATCGATTTTCGAAATTTCGCAACTGACAAAGGTACCGTTACGAAGAAAAAGACAAAAGAAAAATAACTCAAACGACATTTACTTTTTGTTTACAAATTTCCTGACCGCGTAGTGTCGCTTAAGTTAAATTTTCATTCTGAAGTTTATTTGAACGGCGTTAAAAAAGTTAGCATTTTTGCGTTGATTGTTTGCTAATATTTATTAAAATGGCATCTGGTGCAAGATGTTTTTGTTGATTATGGAAATTTCGTCGAGTTTGGCCAGATTTACAATACACATGTGATGTGTCCAATAAGAAACAAATGCAAATCATTTTTGGCAGCTTTTTCCTAAATGTGATTTTTAAACCCTACACTCCAATGTGGTCCAGGGTATTATAATTTTGTGCACTTGTTTGTAACACCCAAAAGGAGAAGAGATCCATAGTTTATTATACCGATCGACTTGGAATCACTTCCTAAGTCGAATTAACCATTTCCGTATATCCGTCTGTATCCGTATGTATCGTTGTAATCAAATTTCTGGTCGTATTTGTGGTCCGATCGTGATGAAATTTCACAGAATGCTCATTTTGGCCCAAGGATGATACCTATTGAAACTGGTGAAAATCGGTTCAGAGTAATATAGGACCCATATATTTTTACCTCCGGTTTGGCATCTAAGCGCTATATAAATCAAATTTTACATCGGATCATTACCAAATTTGGCATACAGGAGTACATTGGTTGTTATCAAAGTGCTGTAAAAGGTTTATTTAATATTTATGAAATTTGGCAGAGTGTAGTTTAAATATCGACCAAATATGTAAAATATATCTCTATTGTGAATTTAATTCGTTTTGTACTTATTCTGCTATGAAAATGGTTTAGGGTATCATATAGTCGACCAAATTTAGCCTTTCCTTATTGGTTTTTATAATATGTAATGTTAATGTATTTCCTTTGTTTTGAGTCTTTCACATCTCAAAAATAAATTTAAACAATTAAAAGCGTTAAGTTCGGCCATACCGAATCTTATATACCCTTCACCATGGATCGCACGTGAATGGCTACGGATACTAATAAACTCATTATACCACATTTCAGCCCAATTCGTTGAATTCGTCTGTTTTTGTGGCGTTAAGAAGTCAAATCTAGAGGTAACTTTGTATGGGGGCTATATCAAAACATGGACCTGTGACTCCCGTTGCTCGTGTGAAGGATACTGGGTAGAAATAAACCCCAGTTACCAACTTTCAGCCCGATCAGTTCACATTTGTGGTCTCTATGACGTAAAGAAGTCAAATCGGGGAGATGCTATATATAGGGGCTATTACCAAAATTAGACCGATATTACCCATTTTCAATCCCAACATACATGCAGATAAACGAAGTATATGTACCAAATTTCAGCCACCTAGCTCAAGTATTATAGATTGTAGCGTGATTACAACAGACGGAAGGACAGACGGAAGGACAGACGGACATGGCTAAATAGTCATAGAATTTTACGACGAATAATAATATATATACTTTATAGGGTCTCAAATCAATATTTAGTGGTGTTACAAACGTAGTGACAAAATGAATATGCCCCCCTATAGTGGAGGGTATAACAATATATGCTAGTGCACATTTCTATGCAATTGTGTTTAACTTAACCGACACAAATACATCGCTTCAGCTTGCTACAATGACAGCGAAAAAACTTAAGTAAAAAAATTTAACTTTTTGGTTAAAAAAGACTAATGCAACGATTAATACTAATTAATTACTCAAAAAAAAAAGCTTAACTTGAAAAGTTCGTGTTAATACCTACACTGAGTATAGAGAAAACTAAAAAAAACCTTCTCCTAAAAAATGTACTTTTTGTTGATTAAGTTTTTTTGGCTGTTAGGGCTCGATATCATTTGCTACGCACCAAAAGTGTTTGTTCGGCGGATATTCGTTTTGGGTCATTTTAAGTCGAATGAGCAATGTCCATCCGTCTGTCTGCTGGCTGGTGCGCACGATAGCTCTCGAGAGATTTAACCGATTGACTTAAAATTTGGTATGCGTTAATATTTGTCTCTATCTCCGTCTATGTTGAAGAAGGGCCATATTGGCCCACTTCTTCTAGTTCCTTCCCACAAAGGGTTAACATTCGCCTACATACACCTTCGACTACATATACTATATATCAACCGTCCCAATACCTCGGAATACCTAATTAACGATATTGAGGCTGAAAATGGCAGATTACCAGTCGACATTAGGGTGATGACTTTTTGATTTTTTTCTCAAAAATTATTTCTTTTTGCACGAATGAATGAACTTTTGCCTATTATTGACTAAAATAACGTTTATTCCATTTAAATATTGAAAAAGATCACGCACAAACCACTTTGAAATGATATTTTCAAAATGATATTTTTGTGAACATTTCGTGAAATATTGATTATATAATAACTTCTATACTACTTACTAGAATCTTCTGAAAATGTATGCAGAGTATTAGTTTATTAGTCGTTAAAACCTCAAGAAAAATGGGCAAAGTCGTCACGCCCCTTTTGGAACCTTCCACACAAATTGACCATTTTGCACTAAAAGTTAACTGCTTATTGCTTTAATATCAGTTCATACAAATACTTGAAATTTTGTACATTGTAATGTTTTTGTGTTACCAAGAGTCCAAAGAAAAGTGGACGTTATTCGCACACGCCTTTTGGTACCTCCCACACAAATGGACCATTATGCACCAAAAGTTAAACGCTTATAACTTTAATACCAGTGCATACAAATACTTCAAATTTTGTACAGTGTAATGATTTTATAGTACTTAGAATACGGAGAAAAATGGCCGTTATTGGTACGCCCCTTTTGGTACCTCCCACACAAATGGACATTTTGTACCAAAATTTAAAAGCTTAGAACTTTAATACCAGTACATACTTCACGTTTATAAAATGCAATTTAAATTGATAATACTCGTAATTTTAATAAAACCAAAAAATAAATAAATTTACGAATATTTTTTTGGGCTGAAGGTTAGGGGATCCTTAAGTCGGTTTACCCGACTGAAATGTCTTAATTGTTAGATATAAAAATTATCTTGTTGGAAGGCCCCTTATATACCACATTCCTAGTTTCATCAAAAATTTGTCAACATAAATTTCTAACATGTGGCAAAGGTATGTAATTCAAGTGTTCCACAAAATTATTGCATAGACAATTTTAATTCGGGACTTAATATAACGAAAATCTATATTGTGTATATATAAGTAGTGGAATATGCACATTGGGCCATTTCATTTAAATGTTCATTCCATATATTTATTTTACAATATTTCTAAACAATACTAAAATATCTTACGACTAACATTCTTCTTTATCTTGCGCCACCCATTAAAAACATATGCAACAATTCCGTGGAATATATTTTCTTAATTATCTAATTGACACGTCGATAATAATTTGGAATAATTTCGTTTCAGTTAACAAAGTAAGTATGTTAAAAAAATATCGCGAATTTTGTATTTTTTCAAAAAGTATATGAATATCTACCAAACAATCATTTTTTGTCATCTTGTTCAGCTCCTCATTCGATGCCGTTTTTATCTCCTCAATCGTGGCGTAGCGTCGTCCTTTCATGGGCCTTTTCAGTTTTGGGAACAAAAAATAGTCACAGGGGGCCGGTCAGGGGAATACTGTGGCTGCGCACCATTACTGTGTTGTTTTTGGCGAAATATTCGCGAACAAGCAACGATGTGTGTGCAGGGGCGTTATCATGGTGCAAAAGCCAGTTTTTGTTCTTCCACAAATCCGGGCGTTTTTGGCGGATTGTTTAGCGCAATTTGCGCATAACTTGCAGGTAATATTCTTTATTGACCGTACTACCCTGTGGCAAGAACTCATAATGCACCACGCCCCTGCAATCAAAGAAAACTGTGAGCTCGGGCGTCCGGCAGCTGTTCGTCCTTCGCATCTTCTTCGCCCTCTAAGAACATTTTGTACCACCGATAAACGTTGCTTTGGTCCAAGGTAGCTTCATCATATGCCACAATCAACATTCGGAATGCGTCAGCGCACTTTATTTTATTTTTAACACAAAATTTGATGCAGATTATTTGATCCATTTTCTGAAATAGATAAAAATCGAAGACAAGTAAACACATCCAAGCACAACAGCTGTCAATAATTAACTAAACATTCAAAATGGCCGACCTTGTCAGCATAAGTAAGGGACATGAGTACCAACATAACACTACAAAAATATCAAAAATTAATTACACGTAGCCCGCGGAAATTAGAAATTCGCGATATTTTTCGTACGTATATGTGGAAGCTATACGTAAATCTGAACCAATTTTAACCAAATTGAATAGGGATCGTCCTTGGGCCAACAGAAAGATATATGCAAAGTTTTGTTGAGATCGGACCATAATTGCGACCTGTATAAGTACTTTGATCACAAGAATACATGTACGGACTGACAGACAGGGCTAAATCGACTCAAAAAATGATTATATGCCGATCGGTACAATAAACTATGGGTCTTTATCTTCTATTTTTCGGTGTTACAAACAAATGCACAAAGTCATAGTACCCTGTACCACAGTGTGGTGTAGGGTTTAAAAAAATGTAATATAAAAAATGTTTGGTTTTGATTTTAAGGAATATTATGCCTCACTCATAATATTCGAGAGGAATTTTACCACTAAGATAACTGTCCGAATGGGTTGGCAGAATACCAGGCAATACAAACTATCTCCACTTCTTTATAGTTGGAAGCTTGATTGTAAGGTTGGCTTCGGAGTACACAGTAAATAACTTGGTCTTGATATAGCTCACAGACTCATTCACAGACTACACGCTGAAAAAAAATCGTTTCTGTAGTATATTGTCCCAAACATATTCGGCTTGAAACATATATATGTTTAGGGTACACACTAAACATATAATATTTGGTACACACAAAAATTATATATTTGGGAAGATGCTGTTCTAAACAAATCTTTCTATGTATACATCGCAACATGTATTTAATTTGGAAGATTTTTTTCCGAAGCAAATATTAATTTGCATTTAATTAAGTATTCAGAAAATACCTACATTGTGTTAAATATATCAGTGATTCAAAGTTAATTTTTTAGAAATGTTTCATGTCGTAAAAATAATAAATAATAATAATTGAAATCGTATAATCTTGAATCGAAATATATTACTTGTAGGATTAAAAAGTAATGATGGCCTGGAATACTCAGAAATTTTAAATGATTGATTTAAAACAGAAATTATTGCTGCATTTGGTATCATAACTGGGAGGTTCAATGCCCAATTAAAAAAAATAAAACTGAAATTCGAAAAATTCAACAAAAGTTTCGAAAATCTTTTTTAAATAAAATATATTTGGAGAAATTCCTAAACAATAACTTTATTTGTATTCAAACACATATTTTATTTGAGAACTTAGTTTGCAAATATTATATGTTGTAACATATTAATATATGAGTTCCAAATATATTTTATTGATTTTCAAATAAAATTTATTTGCTCAGAAATGCATAATATTTAAAAATGAGTGTTCCAAATATATTTTCTTTCGATTCAAACATATCAAAAATTTGCTTTTGCCCCGTGCAGATTTCAAATTCGTACTATTGATATTTTTTTATATCAGCTAGGTTGGTAGCTTCTGAGCCCAAGTGAGCCTAACCTAAATCTAAAACTAATGCCTCAATCTAAACAAAAAACTAGTTTTAATTTCTCTAATCAAAAAAATTGTTTTCTTGCATAGTGTAATGTGCAAAAAACATAATTTTGTTAATATCTTTGAAGTTTGAAAAATATACTTGCATTTTGATCACCCTCATTTCCTTGCGTAAGAAACTTTGAGAAGGGCCGCCCTTATACATATATGCATCGTCAATTTGATAAGTAAGGTATATTTATTGGGATTTCGACCAATCGCAAACATTGCTGGGTTTGAAGAAAATCAATTTTGATGTTGGTGTATTACCCATGTATGTACATCTAATGCGTAGCGAAGCCATATTTTATCCGATCAGAATGAATGTTTTTTTTAAGCAAATGGTAATGCAGACTAATTTGAAAGGCATAGGTTTATTATTAGTGTATGGAAACTGTACATTTCAAACGATCTATATTAAATTTAGAAATTAAATCGACATGCGTATGTAAATATTTGAGGAAATATAACTCACGTAAATGCATTTCTATACATAGTGATCCCTTAATGGATTTTTATACCCTACACCACACTGTGGTACAGGGTATTATAACTTTGTGCATTTGTTTGTAACACCCAAAAGGAGAAGAAATAGATCCATCGTTTATTATACCGATCAACTTAGAATCACTTTCTGAGTTGATTTAGCTATGTCCGTCTGTCTGTCCGTCTGTCTGTGCATGTATTCTTGTAATCAAAGTACAGGTCGTAATTATGGTCCGATCTCGACAAAACTTTACACATATCTTTTTTTTTGGCCCAGGGACGATCCCTATTGAATTTGGTTAAAATCGGTTCAGATTTAGATATAGCCCCCCGTATATATGTTACCCCGATTTGATATGTAAGCGCTGTAAAAACTTTATTTTATATCCGATCAGTATGAAATTCGGCAGAAAGAGGTTTCTTATTATATGAGTGAACACCGTTAAATTTGGAAGAAATCGGTTTAGATTTAGATATAGCCCTCATCTATATGTTAGCCCCGATTTGACATGTAAGCGCTGTAAAAACTTTATTTTATATCCGATCAGTATGAAACTCGGCAGAAAGAGGTTTCTTATTATATGAATGAACACTGTTAAATTTGGAAGGAATCGGTTCAGATTTATATATAGCCCCCATATATACGTTACCCCCGATTTGACATGTAAGCCCTGTAAAAATGTTATTTTATATCCGATCAGTGCGAAATTCGGCAAAGAGAGCTTTCTTATTACATGAAGGAATGCTGCTAAATTCGGAGAATATCGGTTCAGATTTAGATATAGTCCCAATATATATGTTATACCCCCGATTTGACATGTAAGCGCTGTAAAAACTGTATTTTATATCCGATCAGTGCGAAATTCGGCAGAAAGAGGTTTCTTATTAGATGAAGGAATACTGCCAAATTGGGAGAAAATCGGTTCAGATTTAGATATAGCTCCTATATATATGGTACCCCCGATTTGACATGTAAGCGCTGTAGAGACTGTATTTTATATCCGATCAGTGCGAAATTCGACAGAAGGATGTCTTTTTACATGAATAAGTATTCAGGGAAGATCGGTTCAGATTTATATTAAAGCTCCATATATATGTTCCTCCTGATTTGATATCAAACCGCTATAGATGTTGTATTTTACTTCCGATCATTAAAATTTTCCAGAAAGATGTTTCTCAATTTAGGAACGAATATTGCTTAATTTAGCGATTATCGTTTCAGAATTATATAATATGTTTCTACCCATTTACCAATTATTCAAATTTAATATGGCAATGACCCTTATCGCATTGTTTGGGATGTGTAGGGTATTATATAGTCGGCCCCGCCCGACTTTCTGCCTTTCCTTACTGGTTAATAATCGCAAGAATTTCAGTAAGATTTTTAATTACCAACCTATTCCAAGGGAACAGATTAAATAAATCAAAATCCATTTAATGCTTACTAAGATGTTGTTCAACTACGTCGTCATCCTTCACCAATGACCAATTTTGTTTTCTTCAACAACTAAAAGTACCTCCTTAAGATCGAGCAAAACCAAATAAAGTTTCTTGATTATTTATTTGGAAATTTTTTAACTTCCAATTTATGCACATTGCCATTTAAAAGCAACCATCAAAAGGTTTGACAATAATTCATTTAACTTAAAGTACGCAATGCACAAGAAAACCAAAAACAACTTTCAACCTCAGAGATTTAGTTTGTTTTTTTTTTCGTTAACTTGCCACATAAAGTTTAAGAATCAAACAAAAATACAGGAATTCTGCTTAAACTGAACGAAAATATAGGGAAACTTAGTAAAAGCAAGAAACCTCAATTTTGTAAACGCAATACGGGACGGGTGGTCGTAGTGGTAGGGGTTGTAAAAAGACGGTCGGGGAAAAAGTGCAGAAACAGCAACAAAAGCTAAAGAAAAAAGAAAAAACTCTCAACTCAAAGAAATAAATGGTGCATTGTATGTACTTATTTCTTTGCCACTTTTGACCCTATTTCTCGTTTTCTTCTCTGATTTAATTTCTTTGAACAACAGCGGCAGCTCGCAGAGCAGAGCGGAAACGGCTACGGCGACGGCAGGGAAACGACACACACCGGTTACGGTTATGGCTAGGACAACATATCCCACGGAATGCATGGAGAGGTTTCTTCTTATTTTATTTTGTAAGAGAAAACGGCAAAAAACAACACCGCGAGCAAAAACATAACTTTTACGCTTTGAGCTGTGCGAAAATGGCTATGGCTGCAAAAGGATGTGTATATATAAAAAAAAATCAAAACAGAAAAAAGCAAAACGAAAACGCTAAAAACAAATCAGCAAATCTGTATGAAGAGAAAGGATGCAGAAAGTGGTTGGGCTTCCGAGAAAAAAAAGGAGACGAAGAATTCTGCTGGAAAATAAAATAGCATAAAGCTGTTGTGCTTTTCTCCTGAGCTCATTTAAAAAGCATAAATATTTTCTTTAATTGTCATGCATATTTATCAAGATAAAAAAATAACGAAACAAAGCTCCATGGGCAATAATATGGGACAAAAGGAAAGGTCTAGGCGACTTAAGGAAACACTCTATAAAGATGTTATATTTTTCAAATTAAGTCCTCACAAATTTCATTGCAATTCGCAAAAATCTGTGAAAAAAATTACGCAAATTTGAGCGAATTCCCTTGTGTATTATTTTATACATTTAATAAATGTATTACCATTTTTTGTGAATTTTATATTTAAAATATTACAAACGGTATTTTTTTGGAATTTTGACTTTTGAAAAATAACACAAATTACTTAAATAAGTCTTACGAAATGAAGAAATTTTTAGACAACATACGATATTATTTAAAGACATAGTTTTTAAACAGTTCTTTAAATATTCTTAAATATGTTTATACCCTACACCAGTGCATTTGTTTGTAACACCCAACATGAGAACAGATAGTCCCATTGTTTATTATCGATCGACTTGTAATCACTTTCTGAGACGATTTAGCTATGTCCGTCTGTCTGTAGACCTGTAATGTACAGGTCGCAATTATGGTCCGATCTCAACGATACTTTGCACATATCTTTATCTTTAGGCCCAAGGACGATCCCTATTGAATTCGGGGAAAATCGGTTCAGATTTAGATATAGTCCCCATATATATGTTAACCCGATTTGACATGAAAGCGCTATAGAAACCGTGTTTTATATCCGATCAGTACGAAATTCAGCAGAGAGAGTTTTCTTATTACATGTATGAACACTGTCAAATTCTTATCGCAATGCACATTTCCCTTCAGATATGCTATTTGATTACTTCCGTTGTTTTGCATTCTCCTGGGCTATTGAAATGTTCATATAAATTACAATTGTATAGATAATTGTATCCAATTGCCCTTTTATAATTATGTCATTCACAATTGAGTAAAATTGTATTTAACTAGAAAATCTTCCCAAAATTAATATTTTCTTGCAAATTTTGGTAATTGCATTTTTAGAGAAAATGTCTACAAAATCTTATAGAAATCGAATTTTTATAGAAAATTTTGTCAACATTGGTAAATTAAAAATAAAGAATTGTTCGTAAATATGTTTACCCGACTGAACTTTCTTACTTGTTCTTGAAAATTTTGTCAAAATTTAATTTTTCGAATATTTTGTCCAAACTAAATTTTTTATTAAAAATTTTGTTTTTCTCGAAAATTATATCAAAATTCAATTTTGCTGGAAAATTTCGTTGAAATTGTTTATTTCTAGAAAATGACTTCCAAATAAAATGTTTCTAGAAAGTTTCGATGAAACACCATTTTTCTTTAAAATTTTTCGAAATTGAATATTTTTTGAAAATGTTCTTCATCGTTCTTTAATAATCTCAACGACGAACGATTTAAATGTAATTTTTAAAGAAGCGTTATTTCAATGAATTTTTGCTGAACAATTCAATATTTTACAAAAAATAAAATATAAACGAAATTTTTTTGATAAAATTAAAAAAGAAATATGATTTACCATAGTTTGTTTGTGGGAGGCGTATTGTTGAAAAGGGTTGGAAAACCCTGCTCTATAGAAAAAAACTACGGTGATAAGTACACAAGTTTACAAACAATTTGTCGTTTGTTTCTGGTGCAATTTGGTGTCCTAAGCCTGAAAAAAATTTAAAAACATATTGTTGGTAATTATACCCCATGCCACGCTGTGGTCCAAGGCATTTGGACCACCTAAAAGGAGAAGAGATGTACCTATCGTTTATTACACCGATCGACTTAGAATCACTTCCTGAGTGGATTTAACTATGTCCGCCTCTCCGGCTTTCTGACCGTTCATCCGTCCGTCTGTAGATGTATCGTTGTAATCAAAGTGCAGGTCGTATTTGTGGTCCAATGTGATGAAATTTAACTCAGTGCTCTTTTCTGGCCCAAGGACGATCCCTATTGAAATTGGTCAACATCGGTTCAGATTTACATGTAGCTCCCATATATGTATATCTAACTCCCATTTGACATATATGGACTATTCAAGCAACATTTTTTAAACGGTCTGAATAGAAATTGATGCAAAGAAATATTTTGATACACTTAGATATAATACAAAATTCGGTTCAGATTTAGATATAGCCTCCATATACATACAGGGTTTGCCAACAAGAGGTGTTATTATTAATCACCAGGTATTTCGGTAGCTGTGACTTTTGAAGCTTTTATTCTTTGACATTTGACAAGTAGAAACTACGCCAGTACTTAAAATGGAACGATGCACTATTCAACCACACATTGAAATTATTAAAATTCACTACAAAAATGGTGAAAATCTTGCAATCACAGTTCACAAAACTAAATCATTTTTGGGTCGTCGTGAGGCACCTTGTCGGACCGCAAATCAGAAATTGGTGGAAAAATTCGAGCTGTTGGGACTAGTTAGTGATTTTAAGAATAAAACCCGTGCACGTCGCTCAAGAACAACTGAGAATATTGCTGTTGTAGCCCAAAGTGTTGAAGAAAACCCAGGTTTGCCCATTCCTTGTCGTTCTTTGGAATTGAGCATTCCACAAACGTCATAGCACCGTATCTTGCATAAAGACTTGGGGGTTAAGGCTTATAAAGTTCAATTAACACAAGAACTCAAGCCGGCCGATCATCAACAACGCCGTGTCTTTGCTGATTAGGTCCTTGAAATGCATGAAAATGATCCGGAATTCCATCGAAAAATTATCTTGACTGATGAGGCCCATTTCCACCTCGGTGGCTACGTCAACAAGCAAAATTGTCGCATCTAGGGCGCGGAAAACCCAAGAGTTATTGTTGAGATGCCTCTCCATCCTCAACGTGTGACTGTTTGGTGCGGTTTATGGCCCGTTGGACCTTACTTTTTCGAAAATGAGGTTGGATCAACAGTTACGGTGAATTGATTGCGCTATCGAGAGATGTTTAGTGATTTTTTATGGTCGGAGATGGATGGTATTGATCTGGACAAGGTTTACTTTCAACAAGCGCTACGTGCCACAAAAGCAACGAAACTATTGGTATGTTACGGGAAAAGTTTCCGGACCGTGTTATATCTTGAAGAGGAGATCACAATTGGCCACCGAGATCTTGTGATTTAACACCTTGCGATTTCTTCCTTTGGGGACACGTGAAAGATAAGATCTACGCCAACAGCCCAGCGTCGGTTTAAGACCTCAAAGATAGAATTCGTGAGGCTATCGAGGACATAGGGCAGCCACTTTGCGATTTGGTTATGGAAAATTTCATGAAAAGGATATGGTCCTGTAAGCGTGGTCGTGGTGGCCATTTGGCTGATGTTGTTTTTTTTATTATTAACGGCATATCTTCCTCTTTATTATGAAATAAACATCCGATCATTTATCTAAAAAAATGGAATTTTTCTTTGAATATCAAAATAACACATCTTGTTGAAAAACCCTTTATATCTTACACCCAATTTGATATGTAAGCGCTTTAGAAAAGGTATTTTATATCCAATCAGCACAAAATTCGGCAGAAAGAGGTTTCTTATTACATGAATTAACACTGCCAAATTCGGGGATAATCGGTTAGATTAAGATATAGCCCCGATATATATGTTCCCCCGATTTGGTATCAAAGCGCTGTAGAAATTGTACTTCACTGTTGATATTGAAACATTTGGGAGAAATAAGTTAGTTATTTTAGGAACAAATAAGTACTGCTTAAATTTGGGATAATTGGATCACATTTAGATACTGCCATATTTGTATATACTATTTAGTATTTAAACGCTATTGAAACTGTATTTTACGTTCGATCTTTATGTTGTTTGGCCGAAATGTGGTTTTTGATCCAAGTTGATGAAAATCTGTTTAGATTATGTATGTATAACCCCATCAATTTGTTCCTTCCGATCTATGAAAGAATATTGCACATTTAAAA
This sequence comes from Eudasyphora cyanicolor, assembly GCA_963930755.1. Lineage (NCBI taxonomy): Eukaryota > Metazoa > Arthropoda > Insecta > Diptera > Muscidae > Eudasyphora > Eudasyphora cyanicolor. The sequence continues at coordinate 231,241,921 of OZ005737.1, read as the reverse complement.
TTATAGTTTCAGATCTAGTTTATTATGAACAACATCATCAACTTCTCCTTGGAATAAGTCTTTATCAGGAGGTGGAGCCAAGTACTTTGTTCGTTGAAACGAACCCAATTATTCCAAATTATTATCACAATGCCTATATTTGCATTGTTAGGTAGGTATAGGGTATCACATAGTCAGCTCCGCCCGGCCTTTGTGTTTCTTTACTGATTTTGTAATCATTTAGAATATAATTACTTTCTAGTCATCTGAAGCGATTATATTAATAGTATAAATCATAAGCAATATATTGTTTTGTATAGACTTACTTAGGTCGTCTAATATCCAAACAAAGGAATCTTGTAAAGGTAGAAATATTTGCTTGAATGTAGAATTGGATCACAGTCCAGACAGTCTCAAAAGGATAAATAATCTTGGCCGTTTGTGTACATACTCACGCTAAGAGTATACGACAACATAGGGAGCTATCGTACTTATCATCATTACATGCGAACCTTATTAACACGCATAAATATTTGCGTCTTGTTTGTGCTTTGAATCCACCATACTGAGCCCACTTGGGATGAAGGAAGGATTTTCCTCATGCTACGTCCTTCATCCGGGGACATACGAAGAAAAAGAATAATTGTTCTTCCTTTCATGTGTCACAAGCATCATTATAAAATACTTAGGAAAGACGACAACCAGAAAAGACAGCCAGACAGGACAGTACAGGACAGAAGATATCAACTGAATGATACTCCTGCAAACGGTTAAGTGACACAAATCAGGTGAGCAGGTATACATACTCACACACACAGGAGAGCAACAATAACCCTGCAATATGAGGCAGGGACAGCGATGTGGGGAAACTGTGGCAGCAGTGATGGAGTGTTCCTACAGAAATGCTTTCTTAAATCTACCATTCATCACCAACAGAAACTTTGTTTTTTTCTTACAAGTTTAAGAGATACCTTTAGTAAACCTTTCGTGCATTTTTAAAATCTGCGAGAACGTGTCCTTTTTTTTGTGTATTTAAAGGAATAAGCAGAAACGTGAATTATTTTTGGTTGTTTGCATTTTCAATTTTACTTTATAAATATCAAAGACTTTTTTGTTGTTAAAGGGGGGACACCACGTTTTTTTGGAGGGCGGAGAGGAAGCTATCAAGGAAGTAATCAAATTTACCTTTCTGGAAAAATGTGTTCATGGCAGTCCGGTTTCTATAGCACAGTGGTTCCAACGGGTTTCTTTTTAATAGTTCTCAAACCCTTGCAAAGTTGCAAACCAAATTTTGAAATTGCTATATATTGCACAATTTGTTACCGAGAGTGCTGCAATTTAGTGTATATATATCTGGTGGCAGTCTACTTGGTTGAGAGCAACATTTTTAAATTGAAATATCTTCAACAATTTGTTAGCGAGAGTACTGTAATTTTGTGTATATGCATTTGATGGCAGTCTACGTGATTGGTCCAAAACATTATGGGATTTGAAATCAGAAATCTGGGGCAACGAAGTAGACCGGGTCCAGCTAGAATGTTATATAAGACGATATAGTCATATCCGTCTTTTTTTTAGGGATGTTTTCAATGATTTGCTGAGGAAGCTAGAGGATTAATATGTTCCGCACAAATATTGGCATTAATATTACCTACAGAGTTGCTGAACTTAAACCACACCTCAGATGTAAATAACACATAGTTTCAGATACCGATATGCTGAGGCAAGGAGCGAAAACTTTAACCCCCATAAATAATATTTAGATGTGATCTTTCAGAACGCCGATACACGTATATTTTTTTGGTCTCCTGTACAAGAATCCATTGTCAGAACCCCGTTATTTGCAATTTAGTGCAAAAATCCACTCTAGATTAAGCTATGTCCGTCTGTCTGTTCGTTCATGTATTATTGTATTCAAAATATGTTGCAATTTAGGTCAAATCTCAATGGCACTTCGCACATACTCGGTCTGTTAAAAAAATATCGTAAATTTTTTATTTTTTCAAAAAGAATTTATTTATTCATGAATATCTATTTTGCCCCCTTCATAGTAATTCCCCTCGGATATAAAACACTTCTGCCAACATTTTTTCCAATCCTCGAAGCACTTCAAATAATCAGTTTTTGTGATCTTGTTCAGCTCCACCTTCGATGCCGTCTTTATCTCCTCAATCGTGACGTAGCGTCGTCTTTTCATGGGCCTTTTCAGTTTTAGGAATAAAAGATAGTCACAGGGGGCTAGGTCAGGGGAATACGGTGGCTGCGGCACCATTACTGTGTTGTTTTTGGCCAAATATTTGCGCACAAGCAACGATGTGTGTGCAGGGGAGTTATCATGGTGCAAAAGCGACCCGACTCATGCCCAAATCATTGGTTAAAATCGAATGGCACGAGCCAATCGATATGTTTAGATCCTCAGCAACTTCTCTATTGGTAATTCGTCGATTGGCCAATATTATTTTATTCACTTTATCTATGCTTTCGTCTGTTGTTGACGTGCTCGGGCGTCCGGCACGCTGTTCGGCCTTTCCATCTTCTCGGCCCTCTAAGAACATTTTGTACCATTGAAGTAAACGTTGCTTTGGTGCAAGGTAGCTTCACCATATGCCACAGTCAACATTCGGAATGCGTCAGCGCACTTTATTTTGTTTTTCACACAAAATTTGATGCAGATTCTTTGATCCATGTTCTGAAATAGATAAAAATCGAAGACAAGTTAAAACACATCCAAGCACAACAGCTGTCAAAAATTAACTAAACATTCAAAATGGCCAACCTTTTCAGCATAAGCAAGGGACATGAGTACCAACATAAATGCTAAAATATCAAAAATCAAATACACGTAGCCAACGGAAATTAAAAATTAGCGATATTTTTGATCATAACTCGTATATTTTTTTACCTCAATGATGATCCCTGTTGAAATTTTTGAAAATCGGTTCACATTCTGATATATGTTCCTTCGGATTAGTTGATATCCTCTGTAGGATCTGTAATTTCCAAATTTCATGAATATCGAAATTTTGTAAAAAGTATATTATTTATCCAGTTATCATCTGTGTCGAATGCGGAAAATATCGATTCAAATTTAGATATATCACCCATATACGTGTATGACCATTACGATTTGGCATCCTAGCGCTATAGAAGTCGCAGTTCATATCTGATCATAATGGAAATTGGCACACTAATAAGCCAAATCGCACTATCCACATGAGAGCACGGCATGATCTGTGTGGCAAATATAGCCGTCCTATTGAAACCACATGCCGTTGGTTTCCATATCATCTTCTTCAGACCCAAAGGAGTAGGTAATCATCGACTTACAGCGCTCCCAGTTAAAGATAATGGCCTGGCCACCGACGCGTCCCGCAATGGGAAGATTAAAAAACGGAAAATAATTCGTCGGTTTTTAAACCAGATAACCGATTACGACAATACTTGGCAAGTTTGTAGACGAGGTATTAGAGAAGTTAAGTTTTAAATATGAGCCCGCCATGGTATATAGGGGTAGCTACAGGGCTTCAATGTTGACCATCTCTTGTGGACCAAATGTGTACGCGCGTGTATCTTTCGTCTGATTCATAAGACTACTAACCGAGGTCTTCGAAAGACTGTTTGCACCAAAAATGTGTCTCGTACAGTTAACGAACGTAGAATAAGCACCGATTTCTATTACATTCACTTTTCTGAATCGGCGCGTTGCTATATGATGAAAAAATAGATTTGATATACCTAATAAGACACAAGTTATGGCGATTTAAAATTTATATTTTCTAAATAATGTTTTTTTTAATTTTTGGGAATGAGTGGCTTCTCTAGTTTACACCAATTTTTTCACAAATTTGAAAAGTAAACCAAATTTTCTCCACTCGCAAAGGTAGAATGGTAAGGTGTATCACGTTGAAGTGCAAGGGGAATTTGGAGCCCGACTTTTAGTATAGTAGATATAGAGGAAACGCAAAAATCCCATTTTTAGCGATTTTGTAATTATTTTGCGAATTGTGGGATTGACTTTTGCAAATATAGTGATTCGGGAATTTGCTTCGATTTGTGATGTCAAGACCTACAAACTGAAAAATATTTTACGGAATTTTACATAGACGAAACCCTTGAGGAAGTCAACAAAAAATTTACGACATGTTGGGTGAAAGAAAATAAAATACAATTTTATTTTAACAATACATATATAATTATTTTTATTGTATTTATATTTAAGGCCCAATTACCTAAAAAGAATACATCAGAAATATATACTGGTACTATCATTGAAATATATTCAATTTTAAATATTTTAAGCCATTATTACATTTATGTCTGCATTTGCAAACTGATTTTTTTAATTAGTGACCTGAGCCTGTCCTAGCATTCTGTTAAAGGGGGTAACGTTTATGACTTTTTTGCATTTTTTCTGAATAGAGAACCTTTGTGTGAACATTTGAGAAGAATCGGAGAAAAACTGACGAAGATACAGCAGTCTAAGCAACCGCGCCTCGTATGTGACTCAGTACATCAGAAAAACTTTAAAGCGTCTTTCCCACAACCACATGTTTTCAAAGACGATGCCCCTCGCAACTCAAAAACTACTGAACTTATCCTTTTGAAATTTTTAACACTATTTCTTAACATTATTTACGAGGTAACAATATATTTGTGAATTTTTAAACAATTATTCGACTATTTCTCGCAAAAATCGCATTTTTCACTCCAAAATGTTCCCAAAAATTTTAAATATCGAAAATAACTCGACAGCGTTAACTGTCTATAACGATTATCTAACTAAATAAGTTTATTTTTTTAAATCAGATGATCTGGTATCGAGTTATGAGGGGCACAGCAGTTAAACTTTTTTTCGAGACGCTTCCGCATAAATGCCATATTTTTGTAATGAAAATTTTACACAATAAACTTTGAAAATTGTACTTCAATGTACCATTGGTTTCAATCAAAGAATTTTAACCGCTTGGTCACAAAAAATCATAAAAATGTGACTTTTTTGCACGAATTAACGTTGCCCCCCCTTAATATCACCGCAGAATATAAGCCGATTTCTTTCACATCAACTTTTCTGAATTCACAACCAAATTATTTATACGATGTAAAAAATTGCTGCCAAATGTATACACAGAGACAAAAGTTATGGCCATAACAATTTATATTTTCAAAATATAGACAAAATTTTTTTTGCCGAAAGGTATATGTAGTATTTTCGAGATACAGATCAATTTATAAAAATAGAGTATAACATATTTATACTCGTCTTAAAGGAAACTTACTGAAGAATATTCTCGAGAAAAGAATGATCAAAAATTTGTATTGCTAGTGTTGCTTCTCAAAATTATACCATATTTTTACGAAAATTTCAAATCATGGTTACAATTTCGACAATAGCAAAGAGAACCTTTACCATTTTTATATGAAACTTTTATGAAAAAATAAAAAAAAACAGTTGTTGGTGATTTCCGAATTTATTTTTGGAATTTTTCCTTTCTAAGTATAAGAATTTTTTAATCAGCCTCAATTTCCAGTGTAAAGTCGTAGAAATTACAAAAAATTTAAATATATCTATTTTCAAATATTTTATGGACTTACAAAATTTTAGTTTGCCTTTGGAAACATTTCCCGAACCTTTTCCCCGATCCGGATATATTATTATTTCTCATTATATTTTCTGGATAGACAACAAAAATATAACCTTCGCCTGAGATCTTATGTATAGACGAAGTTACACGCGCTTTAACATTTTGTTCACCCAATGTGGCCAATATTGAGGCACTGTAGATCCGCCTCTGTGTACCAAAAAACATGACTTCTCTAATACCTCATCTACAAACATGGCAAGTTTTGCGGCAATCGGTTGTCTGGTTAAGAAACGACCGAATTATATTCCCTTTTTTATTTCCTCCCACTGTGCGTCGTTTTCACAAAAATATGAACATATGGCCCCACCAGCCCATAATCCACACCAAACTTTTTCGGGATGCATTGGACGCTCTTGGATCTTATTTTGATTGGTACTGTCAAGTTTTAAAATTTTTTTTATTAATGTACCCATTTATCTAAAAATTTGTTTTACCGCTAACGATGATTTTGCATTTAAAATTAGTGTTAGTTTTTAACTGATCCAGGTCCCATTCAGCACACACGTCATTATCTTCGCTAATGGGACTTTTACCTTCATGGGACTTTACAGAACCAGTTGAGACAAATTTGTCCACCACACTGTGATTAGTAAACCCAGTAGGACGATTATGGCTACAGTAATAGGGACGAATCTGGCGGAACGTTTCCCGAACAGAACACCCCTTTTGATAAAACAATTTTATCATTTCCACGTTGAACGCTATATCCGTCCATGATGATTGGCAGAACAGACAGAATAAAAGACCGTCTCAGTTTGACAGATGTACCTTCAACAACATGTTCCTTTTTTAGGACACTTTAGTATTCATATATATGTTCCTTCCGATTAAGCATCTATGAGCTATAAAAGTTGTTTTATATCTGTTGTTGTTTTACATCTGTGTATTAAAAAAATTCCAAGAATATTCTCTGTCAAATTTACAGAAAATCGGTTGAGATATAAAGTCCCCATATACACGTTTCATCATTTTTCATTTGGAGTCATTTCCAGCCACTGTGCCACGGTTACCTAACAATGCAGCCACCATACTTTACAACTTTTCTTTCCTTTCACAGCAAAAGCAAACGTATTTAATTCACAACAATGAAAAAGAAGGATACAAAATACAATGAAATTGAGTTAAAGTGATAAAGGACTAAGTCACGAAGCTTAAATTAGTTATTAACACTTGATGTAAAGGAAAATTAACGTCCTCTCCTTTAGATGGACGGACTAGTGCACCCCAACTTTTCTCTCATTACTCTTAAGTGGCCGTCTCTTAAATTAAGTCAGGGAAAACTTTTAAGTAAATAATTTGTCTTAAACTCGAGGGATTCTGACTTCAACTGAAGGAGTTGAGGGATGGAGCAATGAAAAAGGGTGACAAGGTAAAAAGTTTGTGCAAAAAAGAGAGAAAAGCCACGAAATTTGATTTAAAGCAAGCGGACCGAATGTCGACCAAACTCAACTCAGGAATTATGCAAATGTCGAGAATATCTTTCCGTTGACCCAAATTCTATTTCCTCACCACACACACGTACACATACACGATTCAAATGATTTAATCTAGTTCTTTCGTTTCGTCTCTTTCTCACTTTATTTTCAGTTCCGTGTCTATCACTATCGATGACCGAAGTCCGCATACCCAAACACATTATGCGTTTTGAGGATGCGGCATTGGGTTGCAAATATGATTTGGATGGTGAATCTTTGTATTCGGTGAAATGGTATAAGGACGGCTTCGAATTCTATCGCTATGTGCCAAGAGATATGCCACCAGGACAGGTGTTTCCGCTGCCGGGCGTTGATGTCGATGTAAGTAGAAATTAACAATACAAAAGAAAGTGTAGAAAATGGCAAACGTATCGAAAGGAAACTGAAAAGTGAACATATTTTGGTTGAGCGATATATGGAACAAATGCAAAATTGTGAAATTTGGTATTTTATTACCTTAAAAAATTAACAGGAGAATATTAAGGGATAACAATATTTGATTTAGTTTTGATAAATATTCTTATTGATTTGTCTCTAGGCTATTCTCCTGGCTCTGGACCATCTTTGCCACTATTATGTATTACATAAATGCGGCTCGACGATTTAAATACCGAAAAAAAAACAAACGAAAATTCAATAACGAAAGTTTTTTATATTTAAAACCCTTTTAAGAATTGTTAACCCTTTTAAGAATGGTAATACATATATGGCGGATTTCATGTCTATTGAGTAAAGTTTTAAAAACGATGTCTTCTGATCGGAATGAAACCAAGCACCATGTTTGGTCCTATTGGATAGTAGTTATGACACAAAATTTCAACGTGATCGGGTAAGGACTGCCCGAATTAGAGAGTGTTAAATTTTGAAAATGTTGTCAAACAGCTCTTTTTTCCCATCCATATAACTAAGAAAAGAAAAATGTCTTAGTATTTCGACCTAAGGTTATACAAATATTGAGGCCCCAAAAAATCCCATTAGTGTTTTGGATTTGTGAGAATCTGGGGCATATTCTGTGAAAATTTTGAAAATCAAAGGTTGCTAAACTATTTTAAATAAATTTTTTTAGATGAAAAATTCGAAAAATCCCAAAAAATTCAAATATAAAATCCCAAAAATTTTTTCTCAAAGTGATGCCAAGAAACTAAGTTGTATACGAGTACATAGACATTATTAAAGAATCAATATTTCAGGAAATTTTAACGCTTTGTGGGAGAGGTACTCGAATGAGTAGCCCGGGATAGAAAAAAATTATTAACGCATACCAAATTTTAAGACTAACAGGTTCTCCTATCGAATTTTAAGACTATCAGTTACTCCTATCGAAAGTTGTTATTTTTCGTGCCAACAAAAAAAAACGTTTTTTTAGAAGATCAAACTTTTTCTAGTTGTTTTCATTTCATTTCATTTATTTCGTACAAACTTGTAATTCAAAGCCGTCTGGCCAATTAAACATAAATTACAATATGCATATAGCTAAACTTTTTAACCAAGGGTAAACAACTACTCATTTAACGACAGTTACTAAACTTCTTTTTCTATGTGAAAGTGAAATTCAGCATTTGTAGGTCTCATAATTTCCTTTAATATTATAAAGGATATTCTGGCTTTATATAGTTTAACCCTGCTGTAAGATTAGTCCCATTTGGCCCAATTTTTGCATCGTTTCCATTACAAATTTAAACAGTAGTACGGGTTTTCCGACAAGAGGTGTTATTTTGAATCACCCGGTTTTTCGGTAGATGTCACTTTTGAAGCTTTTATTCTTTGACATTTGACAAGTAGAAACTACGCCATTACTAAAAATGGAACAATACACCATTCAGCAACGCATTGAAATTACTAAAATTCACTACAAAAATAGTGAAAATCTTGCAGTCACAGTTCGCAAAACTAAAGCATTTTTGGGTCGTCGTAAAGCACCTTGTCGGACCGCAATACAGAAATTTGTGAAAAAATTCGAGCTGTTGGAGCAAGTTAGTGATGTGAAGAATAAAACCCGTGCACGTCGCTCAAGAACAACTGAGAATATTGCTGCTGTAACCCAAAGTGTTGAAGAAAACTCAGGTTTGTTGTCGCATCTGGGGCTCGGAAAACCCAAGAGTAATTGTTGAGAAGCCTCTCCATCCTCAACGTGTGACTGTTTGGTGCGGTTTATGGTCCGGCGGGGTCATTGGACCTTACTTTTTCGAAAATGAGGTTCGATCAACAGTTACGGTGAATGGATTGAGCTATCGAGAGATGATTAATGATTTTTTATGGTCGGGGTTGGATGGTATTGATCTGGACAACGTTTACTTTCAACAAGACGGCGCTACGTGCCACACAAGCAACGAAACCATTGCTCTGTTACGGAAAAAGTTTCCGGACCGTGTTATCTCTCGAAGAGGTGATCACAATTGGCCACCGAGATCTTGTGATTTAACACCTTGTGACCTCTTCCTTTGGGGCCACGTGAAAGATAAGGTACACGCTAACAGCCCAGCGTCGATTCAAGACCTCAAAGATAGAATTCGTGAGGCTATCGAGGCAGCCACTTTGCGATTTGGATATGGAAAATTTCATGAAAAGGATATGGTCCTGTAAGCGTGGTCGTGGTGGCCATTTAGCTGATGTTATTTTTCATTATTAACGGCATACCTTCCTCTTTATTATGAAATAAACATCCGATCATTTATCTCAAAAAATTGAATTTTTTTTAATACCAGAATAACACCTCTTGTTGGAAAACCCTTATATTGCCTTATAACTTCTGCTCAAGTGGTTCCTTTTCGAGACAGTACTATTCTTAAAAATACAATTGTCTGACATAAACTGGTATTCAGAAAAAAAAAATTGATATTTTTGTTTTATTGAATTAGACGTTCCGAGAATTAGACGTGAAAGTAGCCCCAAAAATAAGAACTTCTGCATCATTCGTTGTTAAGTTGGCTCAATTAATAATTTAAAGGCCATACGATTTTCTTTGCTCAAGGTGATTTTTTAATACTTTTTCTACATCTTTTTCTCGGTTTACCGTACGCAATATCTCTTTTGTGTCTGAAGCAAAGTTGAACCGATGCAAATGAACCGATGTACCCCATTTTTACTAGGGACGATTAGGTCAAGTAAAAAGTATAAATTCCTAAATTGCAGCCAGATAAATTTAAAAATGTGTTCTCTAGAGGGTCAAGAAGTGACATAGGTGAGGACCTAGTCTAAGAAATACCTCTGTACCAATTTCCATCAATATTGCTTTATATTTACAACCTAAACTTTAATAACACATTTATGGTTTATTTCAATTCTGAAAACAGTGTTGCCCGGTCGACGTGAAGTTCTAAAAATTATTTGCACTTTTTAGGTGCAATTGAGTCCCTCGAATTAAAATTAGCTTCTACGAAAATGTTGCACTTTTTTTTGGTTCGAAAAATATTTAAATAAAATATTTAAGGTATTTTAATATTATTAGTATTTAATATTTATATTATTATTCAATATTTCCTCGCTGCATTGGAAGACAGTTTAACGTCGAAACCTTACAAATAATTCAGTTTAATTTTATCAAACTGACTGTGTATTGCGTAAGTAAGGTAACCCAGATTTCCGTGAACAAGAATGACAGTCACAAAGTAATTTACAAATGTTTAAAACGGTAAACGTATGACTCATTTTCCCTCATGACGTATATGTGTGTATTACAGTTTCCTTTCTTTACACCTGCAGCCATATGTATTCTATATAATTTGCATTCGTATAAATCTTTAAACATATGCCCCAAATCTCCATTTATTAATGTGTGTGTTCTTGTATGTATGTATTTTTTTGTTTTAATTTTCAGTTACAAAATTCCACAGACAATGTGGTGGTATTGCGTCGTGTCACGTTACAGTCAACAGGTCGTTACCGCTGTGAAGTATCCGGTGAAGCGCCATCATTTCAAACTGTTTCCGGCCACGAGGATATGATTGTAGTTGGTAAGAAACGTTATTGCACACACATGTATATATTCCCATACTCAAGCACGCACAGACACACACACTCCCAAACCTATACGAACATTTCTCTCTGCATGGAAACACCAACAACAATAACAACAACGTACAAATAGTACAACACATTCAAAAGAGCTGTACACATGACACTAAAATATGGGGCAAAATCCGACACACATAAACATGCAGAAGGAGGGGAGCTTATCTCTCTCTGTGTATGCAATTGCAAACCGTTCAAACCGTATGTGTGTGTTTATGGGCGGATGTGTGTGCTTGGCTTAAAATGGAATTCCTGCACCGAGTCTTATATATGGCAATTTTAGGAGCTTGAATGGATTCCGGTAGGCGGACTTTGCGAAGCCAAAGTTCACTAATTTTACGTGGTCAAGTTGTGACTTAATGCATAGACATTTCTCATCAACATACATACACTAGGACAAAATAAATCGTGAAAACTGTTGTTTAATCGCTTTACGAAAGAAAACGAGTAAGAGTGACTTTAGCTTTGGTCGGGCCAAATTTTACATACCATTTATTGTGGATCGAGGGATGGATTTATTTATAAAAGATATATGAAATTATGACTCTATGAATTGGTCGAATCGGTTAGCTGTTAATGAATACATTATCGGATCAGCCAGTTTCATACTACTCCGTTGAAATTGAAAACTTCTGTAGCTCGCAGAAGTCAAATAGTGATGGGCTTTCTTAATGCAGCTGTGATAAAAATATTACCTATCACATCACGCATGGGTAGTTCTCAAATTAAATTTCTTATAACTTGTAATATATCCCTAAATAATTGTTTCAAGGTCTCTATTAACATCTGAGACATGGGGGCTTTCGCGTTACTGCTTTTCTTCTGGTACTTCAAATACATATGGACAATATCTTGCCATAGACAATGTTAACAACAAATAAGTAAAGTAAAATAACTGAAGTATGCCCAAAATATTCGAAAAATTTGAATATTCAATTTGGTATTTTATGTGGATGATGACAGAACGTAAAGGAATGTTGTTCCGATTCTTTGACAGACAATATGAGTATATCTTTGGTTTTCTGAATAATAGTGTATATCAGACATTTCGGATTTTTAGAAATCAATATAATTGAATTCTGCTAATCATTATCTAATGATCCACTGCTAACAATATTTTATACATATATTCTCAGGCTCAAAAAATGTATAACTATGTATGTCTAGTCCAACATGTACTGCAACAGAAAAAAAGTATTTTGGCTCTACTGAACATTTTGATGTTCCATTGTAAAAATATGTAAATTGGGATGCTGCGTGTAGAAAATATAGTAAAATGTTTATACCCTACACCACACTGTGGTACAGGGTATTATGACTTTGTGCATTTGTTTGTAACACACAAAAGGAGAAGAGATAGACCCATTGTTTATTATACCGATCGACTTGTAATCACTTTCTGAGTCGATTTAGCTATGTCCGTCTGTCTGTCTGTCTGTCCGTCTGTCTGTCTGTCTGTAGACGTATTCTTGTAATCAAAGTACAGGTCGCAATTATGGTCCGATCTCAACGTACCTTTGCACATATCTTTTTTTAGGTCCAAGGACGATCCCTATTGAATTTGGTTAAAATCGGTTCAGATTTACATATAGCTCCCATATATATGTACCTCCGATTTGGCATATATGCACTGTATAAGCAACATTTTGTAACCGATTTGTACAAAAATTGACAGAGAGTAGTCTCGTGATACACTTAGATACAATACAAAATTTGGGGGAAATCGGTTCAGATTTATATATAGCCCCCATATATATGTTGCACCCGATTTGCCATGTAAGCGCTGTAGAAACTGTATTTTATATCCAATCAGTACGAAATTCGGCAGAAAGAGGTTTCTTATTACATGAAGGAATACTGCCAAATTCGGAGAAAATCGGTTCAGATTTAGATATAGCCCCATATATATGTTAGCACCGATTTGACATTCAAGCGCTGTAGAGACTGTATTTTATATCCGATCAGTACGAAATTCGACAGAAAGAGGTTTCTATTTTACATGAATGAGTATTCAGGGAAAATCGATTCAGATTTATATATAAGCTCCATATATATGTTCCTCCTGATTTGGTTACAAAGCGCTATAGAAGTTGTACTTTACTTCCGATCATTACAAAATTCTCCAGAAAGATGTTTCTCAATTTAGGAACGAATATTGCTTAATTTAGCGATTATCGGTTCAGAATTAGATATATCCGCATATATATGTTCTTACCCATTTACAAATTATTTCAAATTATTATCGCAATAACCCTTATCGCATTGTTAGGGAGGTGTAGGGTATTATATAGTCGGCCCCGCCACACTTTCTGCCTTTCCTTACTGGTTTTCATATATATTCGAACAATGTCCGTCCGTCCATCTGTCTGTGTGCCTGCTACTGGATGGAGCGCACGATAACTCTAGAAAGGAGTAAGTAGATTTGATATGCGATAATATTTATCTAAGATATGACATATTGGCCCACTCCGTCGAACCTCCCCCACAATAGGTTAGCATTTAGTGAAATTTTGATTCTTTAATAACTTCTATACTACTTATTCGAATTTTCTGAAATTCCACACATAGTGTTAGTTTATTAATCGCCACCACCACGAGAAAAATTTCTAAGTTATCGCACCCCGTTTGGGTGTGATACACCCAACATGAATCCAAGTTGCCATTGAAGATATTCGACCCGATAACAAATTGTGGAAGATATCTCAATTTCAAAATTTGGCTTATATGGGCGGAGCCACGACCATTGGTCCAATCCCGCCCATTTTTTGACCAATCACGTATACTACCACCAGATACATACGCACAAAATTACAGCACTCTCGCTAACAAATTGTGCTATATATCTCAATTTCAAAATTTGGCTTATACGGGCGGGCCACGCCCATGGGTCCGATCCTGCCCCTTTTTTACCTGTCACGTATGCTACCACAAGATACATATACACAAAATTACAGTACTCCCGCTAACAAATTGTACAAGATATGTCAAAGTTGGGCTTATAGAGGCGGGGCCACTCCCACTTGATATCAGGGATGTAACGAATATTCGCATTCGCAAAAATATATTTCAGCATTCGCTTCCATTTGTTACAAGTATTATATCTTCTTACTCGTATTCGCTTCACACATTTTGAAGATATTACTACTAATGAAAACCGTGGAACCGTATTCTCTTCAAAACAGATGAAAAAATGATTGTGTGGAAAACATTCTTAATAGCGGGTGATCCAAGTAGAGATACTTTTTTAATAGTCTTTTTTTGACAGATCACGTGTGAGTCGTGTCATGCTGTCATGTTATTTTTGTTAAGTATTGTTTGCATTTCATCATGGAAAGACTTACGCCTGAACAACGTTTACACGTGTCATTCGCCAGTTACCAGTCGAAATGCTCGAACGAGTCATAGAAAATTGGACTCAACGGATGGACCATCTGGCCAACATTTGATAGACATAATCTTCAAAAAATAAATGCCAAGCAATGTTCTTTCAAACGATAATAAACATTCCCCGTTCAATTTGAATTTTCTGTACTTTTTCTTTAAAAAAGTAGGCAACCTCGATCACGCTATACTTAAATATCCTGGAATATATGAATTTAGTTCCTTAATTTTGTTGGTACTAAAGGGTGAAACTATTATTCGCATTCGCTTTCGCAAAAATACATATTTCAATATTCGCTTTCGCTAAAGTCACTTTCGTTACATCCCTACTTGATATATGGAAAACGCACACCACATGTGCGTTCTGTGAAAATTTGAAGAAGATCGGTCCAGTCGTTTAGACTCTATACGGCACGGTGACCGGTCATAACGCCAAAAATTTTTTTTGGGCCTTATGACCTCTCTAAGTGCGGTCATAACGCCCAATTTTGTTTTGGGCCTTATGACCGACCCATGCTTGGCCATAAGGCCCAATTTTTTTGGCTTTATGTCCTTTTTTTGCGTTTGTAATAATAAGTAGTAATAATTTAAGTGGTAATTTAATATTTATTGGAAGTACTTTAAAGATATGGTTCAATTTAAATCGAACAAAAAACGTGTGGTGAGTAAAATCCATACCTACATTATGGCGCAACCATTTCATAGTGCATTAAGAATGTACGTTTTCAATTAGGTTTTGTTCTGAAGTTTGCTTTTTGACGGTATAACACTCCACACCGTGGACTGGGCTGAGTGTGGAAAATGCGCGATTGCTTGTAGAATTCTTTGCACTCGGCTTCTCTGCATGTTCTTATCTTCATCGTACGTATTGATTTAAGACTTGATATCACCATATATCATACCCTATTGAAAAAAAATGCCAGTGCTTCTATATTTAGGTTTTTCCTTTTGCATTTCATATAAACTAATTCGCAGTTTCTGCGAGCACCCCCAACAAACTGAAATTCAACTTTCTCACCCATTCTCGTCACTGTTTCAAAAACAATTGAATGAATGTTTCAATTACAACCATCGAAGGCATTTTCTAACCTGAATTAACTATAGAACCGTTACTTCTTTTACAATCATAATACAAAAGTATTCTATTTTACACATTAAAAGAGAATAACTACAAAATAATATTTGGGAGTTATGACCGCATCAAGCGCGGTAAAAACGGATATTCGCCGAACATACTTAGGGTCTTAGGTGGCTCCTTCGATGTGTTACACTTTTGGTTCAAATGATATATACCCTTCTCTCTAAGGTGAGAAAATAAAAAATTATGTTAAAAACAAGTAAGAAAGTTTCAGTCGGGTAAACCGTCTAAGGTATGCCCTCACTTTGTGAGTAATGTAGTATGGAATATTAAACGAATTATTCCGTCAATTTGTGTGGGAGGTACCAGAAGGTTTTTAACAAATACACCTATTTTTCGCTGAATAGTAGATTCTTTGAATACATTGCACTGCGCCGAATTATAAGCGTTTATTTGCACTGGTGATATTAAATTTTGGTATGATTTGGCCATTTTTTGTTGGAGGTACAAAAAGGGGCTTGGTGATAACGGCCATTTTTTACAGGGCTATAGGTACTTCAAAAGCGTTACACTGTGCAAAATTTGGTTTTTTTTTCGTGCATTGGTACTCATGCTGTGAGCTCTTAACTTTTTGTGCGAAATGGTACCTTTGTCTGGGAGGTACAAAAGGGGGCGTGGCAATAGCGTCCATTTTTCACAGTGCAAAATACACTATAAAAGCATTACACTGTACAAAATTTCAAGTATTTTTATACACTGGTATTAATGTTATAAGCTGTTAACTTTTGGTGCAAAATTGTTCCTTTGTGTGGGAGGTACCAAAAGGGGCGTGAATATTTCACGGGACTGTAGGCACTATGAAAGCTTTACACTGTACACAATTTCAAGTATTTTTACACACTGGTAACTTTTGGTGCAAAATGGTGCATTTGTGTGGGAGGTACCAAAAAGGGTGTAGCAACTTGGCTCAATTTTCTCAAGTTGATAGCGACTAATAACGTAATGCTATGTGTGGAATTTCAGAAGATTCCAGTAGTATATCAGTTATTAAAGATTCAATATTTCACAACATTTTAACACTTTGTGGGGGAGGTACTAGAAGGAGAGGACCAATGTGGCCCATCTTCGAACTTAGCCGGAGATAGAAAAAAATATTACCACGTACCAACTTTCGATAGTTATCGTGCGCACCAGCCAGCAGACAGACAGATAGACAGACAGACAGACAGACGAGGGTATATATCATTTCGTAGCAAATGATATATACCCTCGTCACACTAAAGTGGGGGGATAAAAATATATGTAATTTAATTATTCTCCATTAATAACTGTATTTGAAATAAAAATTAATAACACGGTGCAACATTGAAAAAAATACACGGACGTGACAGTGTAGGTTGGAGTCTACTGCTAAAAGGTAAGTGAAGAAAAAAAATATTTTTTTTCGCTTTTTTCAGCTTAACTTACAGGGACTAATTGTTCACTAATAATGTTTGGCAGAGTTGTAAATCTAAACAACTTTTGTGAACATATCAATACAATCGGAATGTGTCTAGGAAAAATATTTTTTTTTTTTTGGTGTAGGGTATGTTCAGCAACTTTGTAGAAAATATTAAGGGCAATATTTTTGTGGAAAATATAAACCCTCGAGCTCCTCCACATGATGCTAATTTTTAGCCCTATTTTAACAAATCGTAAAAAACACCCTAAAGATGGGGTGGGTGAGGATTAAATGTTCCATAAAAATGTTGGCCATACAATTTTAATATAATGTATATATCACAACACACCAAAGCCCAATAGTTTACGGAAAATCTCTTTTGAGTCTGAAGCAAAGTTGTAGATATTGAAAAGTATAACGAAATGCGGAACAAACCTACCCGAAAAAAGCGTATCCAGTGCCATAAAAATCGTCAAATCAGTCAGCAAAATATTGAAAAATACGTATACTTAATACGTAGTACGTATACGTATAAAACAGAACAGAACATTTTTGCGATTCTTAAGGCACTGGATGCACTACAACTATTACAGACACAAGACAGATTGTGCTGATATGTTCACGAAAGTTGTTTAGATTTATAGTGGCTACAATTCTGACAACTACCGGGTGTTTTTTTTACAGCTTTGTTTTTCGAATAGAGATAAAACTGGCATCTGTCAACTCTAATGTCATTTATGTTCAGTTTGGTTTGCCATTTCATCATGAACAGGTTGACAAAAGAACAACGCTTGCAAATCGTGCAAATTTATTTCGAAAATAATGGTTCAGTTCGCGAAGTTTACCGCAAGCTCCGTCCATTTTATGGTCGACATAATCGTCCATCAGAGCAATTAATTCGGTTAACCATGGATCGTTTTCGCACTACGTTTACTCTATGTGATAATACGCATCCGCAGAGACGTCGAACAGTGCGCACCGAAGAAACAATTGCCGCTGTAGAGCAAAGTGTTGAAGAGGACCCGAATGAATCGATTCGCCACCGTGCACAGCAATTGGAGCTGTGGAGAGCTAATGGAGACCGGTATAGAGCCATGATAACCGACTATTTTGTTCCCGAATTGGATGGCATGAATGTGGATGAGTTGTGGTTCCAACAAGACGGCGCTACATGCCACACAGCGCACGTCACAATCGATTTATTGAAGGAAACATTCGATGAGCGCATAATTTCGCGGAATGGACCTGTCAATTGGCCACCAAGATCGTGTGATTTGACACCATTGGATTATTTTCTTTGGGGATATGTGAAGTC
Organism: Eudasyphora cyanicolor; assembly: GCA_963930755.1. Lineage (NCBI taxonomy): Eukaryota > Metazoa > Arthropoda > Insecta > Diptera > Muscidae > Eudasyphora > Eudasyphora cyanicolor. The sequence goes on along the minus strand of OZ005737.1, from coordinate 231,223,599 downwards.
GCTCGTCTACGCCAACAAACCAGAAACGTTAGGGAAATTGGAAGCCAACATTCGTGGCATTATTGCCGACATACGGCCCCATATGCTCGAAAAAGTGGTTGAAAATTGGACCTGTAGAATTGGCTTTATTCGAGCCAGCCGCGGCGGCCACATGCCCGAAATCATATTTAAACATTAATGGTATAAAATTATCCTTCCAATAAAGCCAAATTGATGGACCTTAAAACGATTTTCTTGTGTTTTATTTCAATTTGAAGTTCTATACCCCTAAAAAAAAACACCCGATATTTTTAGTGAAAAACTAGGCGTACCTGTAAGTTGTTCCGAAAAAAAATGTTTCCTTCACATTTTAAAAAAAGTGCAGGAAAAATGTTTTTTTGCCATAAAATGTCAACAAATATGTTCAGCATGCTGTTAGCTACATTATTGCCAAATATAGTTAAGCGGTATCACCAAGTCCGAATTAGCTGTTGGACAAAAACTGATAACACCTTTTTCGAAGGGCCCACTGATCTTCAAAATATTTTGAGGCCCATAAAAAAATTTCACCAATTTCTCCAAACCGAGTATAGGGTAATATTACCCTATGGTAGTAGAACGGAACCTATACTGTCATGTCCCTGTATTTTTCAAAAAGTGCTCACTTGTTGCACCGTGTAATTATGTCTTATGGTGTTTGAAGCCGCATTTTTAGGTTCGTAAAAATGGTGCAGCCGTAAGAACGGGTTTTGATTCCGTTTGTAAAATTATTACACTCCGCAAATACGAAAATATCGCATTTTCCACAGTCAGCCCAGTCCACGGTGTGGTGTTGCACCGTCAAAAAGCATACTACAGAACCAAACCTAAATGAAAGCGTACATTCTTATTGCACTCCTAAATGGTTGCGCCATAATGTAGGTATGGCGTTTACTCACCGCACGATTTGTTCGATTGTTCGCATGCAAAATGCGAAATTAGCAGTAGGTGCATGGACATTTTTAAAATTGTCGTAAGATGATGTGGTAATATTTTTTGCAGAAACGAAATCACCATTAGATAAAAAGTTATAATAACTCAAACCGCTTCGGTCATTTTGGGCCACCCCGTACATTACCCGGTTCAATAGACTAAAATTTTCTTACTTGTTTCCTAATAGCAACGTGCTTTTATTTAATACTATGTTTTCGAAAATAAATAGACCCATTGTTTCTAATATTGGTTAATTAAGAACCATTTCGATTTGATCTACATACTTATGTCGGTCTAACTAACCACTTGTCTGTCTGGCAGGCTAAAGTGTGGACATGATTTAGGATAATAAATTAAATCGAAAATTTTATAACGGAAATAATTAATTTATCATTCTATAGATTTATAATCTAACATGAGACGAAAGCAACAGCAGAATCAACAACTATCCTGTTAAATCGTTATAATAACCAACTGGCACACAACAACAAAAAACAAACGAAGACACATGGCTTTAAACAACACGAACAACAAATTCTTAACTATAAGGGCGGTTAACTTCCCCTCCCCTAGAGAATTTCAAAGGAAAAGTCATTTCGTTCCCTTTCCATTGCTTCTTCGAGAGAGAAACGAACCAAACAGCCAACTTTTCGTGTTTATATTAATTGTTATTGCATTCAACATATAAAAATACGAAATGAAACGAAATGAAAAACAACAAAATAAAAATAAATACTACACGCAACATCAACAACAAATGTAAAATCCGTATCACAAATAGGGATTGCGTGTGCGAATGGCAAACCTTGATTGATGTGTTGCGCATGCAACGAACTTAGCCAAAGCCATACATCCATATATCTTCAGTAACAGTAGTGGCACCGGCAACAGCTATGGCTAACGTAGAGCCAAAACCCAAAACCGCAGCACAGACAAAACGCGGAGCAAACCACAAGAGACGCAGCTACTCCACTGGAGCGTCATTTCATTATATTTCAGGTGGACTTAGCCAAACATTTGGTCAACCGTCACTAATAAAATTTCGCCCACACTCCTGCACTCCAACTTTGCCACTAACTGATGACGGCGACAACAACGGCAATGATGGTCATGGACGATGACTGTGGTGAGGTTTGTGCAGCTCCTGCTTTCTATTATCTTGGCTGGAATGTTGGGGGATGTACTTTTAAGCTACGAAAAGTTAAATGTTTGTTGTCGTTGTTATTGGGGTATTTTGTTGCGTGTTTTCTCAGAAGTTGCTATCTGTCGCACAATGTTACTAAACCAGAAATTTTTTTATATTTGCAATACATTTTGGTCGACACATTTGTACGTATTTAGGACCACGCAGGGGGAGTACTGTCGTCACAAAATTGGAATCTAGCGGTGAACGGAATCCTGTTAGATCTAGAAAGTCGTGGTTTATGCGGACGACGCTGCCATTGCCATTCTGACTAAGTGGTTAGATGGGCCAGTAGATGTTTTTTGGGTGTTAGTCCAAACAAGGCACTTTGCGGCATCTCTCCTAAAATCTTCCATTGAATATACTTATATATAGCAATAGTTCGTCCAATACTATTGTGCGGCATTGTGGTGTGGTGGACGCCAACTGATAGGCGATCTATCACCAATTAAATACTGAAAGAACTTCGAGCTTTAGCATACGTGGATCTTTAAGGACTTGAGCGACAGAATCTCAAAAAATCTTACTCCATCTACTGCCGATTGATATTGTTGCTAAATAAGTTGTAACCAAAGCGGCATTCAGATTCAACTGTCTATCAATGTGGAGGTACAAGAACTACGGCCTCATGAGAATATGATATTGTAGTTTAATGGACTATATAACTATGACAGGGTTGACTGTATATTAACGGTATACACCTTCGAGATGAACGGAACTACAATGATACCTGTCAGAGACGAATAGGTTGGCAGAATACCTGGAAATGGATAGTATCTTTTCATATATATACAGATGGTTCGAAAGTTGATGAGAATTACACTTTAAAGAACTTAGTCTTGATAATATCTCACTGAGTATCAGTTACTTGTTTATCGAGCCGAAATAACGGCAATAAGAAAAGTATCCAAGTGGCTGAGACGCAACATAGTGACCAACCTTCGACTGCTGCAGATCTCTTGACGAGATAAGTGAGCAGGATTGGCTATTCAGGGGAACTGCAAAGCAGATGAACGAGCTAGGAAAGGAAATACATTACATATCTCTTGAAAAACTGTTTACATGCAAGCTTTGGCAAAGACAGATGGACAAAAATGTAAACATGTAGGGTATCTAGATAAATCTGGCCAAGATACGGTCTGAGAACATCAAAATATCTCTGCGAACTAGAGGGCAGGTGTGTCTGTTCTGACGGTACACTGCCAGATCGGCAAGCACTTCTGAAAATTGGCTTCAATGACTTCAGCAGACGCAGTGGAAATCTTGAAGAAGTGGAGAGCATTAAGCATCTGCTTTGTTATTATCCCGCATTGAGTAAACTGCCGATATTAGTATTATCAATAATTTGTGTATTAATTTCGATGAGCATCTAAGCCTGTAGTCGCACCAGGGACCACAATTGATCGATATGAGCTAGTAACTCTGGCTGACATCCTAAGCCGGAAATCAGCGGCACCAAATTTGGCTTCTCTGTCCTTTTAGATCCATCTATTTGGAATTTTCGGTGGACCATATTCGTCCATTCTTTTTCCTCATTTAGTCGCCGAAAAACTGGATCCAATGGAAATTTATTATTTCTTAAAAAAAAGTTTTGAACTGAGTTATTTATACTTAAAAAGTTATTGAGACAATACAAAAATGATATGATAATTAATTTTAATAATTAAAAAAATTTATTTTTTAAATTTTATTAAAATTCCCTGTAGTATTTGGATCATATTTGATGTAAATGACCGATAAAGCCGGGTAATACTTTAAATGAAAGGAAATTATGAGAACTACAAATGTTTGTAATAACACTTTCACTTGGAAGCAGAAATTTAGTAACTACCGTTGAAACAATTAGAAAAAATTTGATTTTTTACAAAAAAAAACATTTTTTGTTGGCACGAAAAAAAAATAGAAAAATATCGCAAAAGATTAATTTGTTCCAGAAGATTTGTTTGTTCCTTTTACAAATCTAGCATCTTGACGAAGAAAAAATGCCAATTTGATGATAATGGATAAATTTAGAAATTATACATAAACCGGTTTTAATGTATTGTGAACGTGGACAAACATCAGTAGCTGCGGGCCAAAAGTGCAACACTTCGAAGGAGAGCCCAAAGAGACCCCAAGAATATTTGGCAGAAATCTGTTTTGGGCCATTCTATGCCATTTGAGCAATGTCGGTACGTCTGTCTCGCTGCACGAGTAACCGATTGACTTCAAATTTGGTATGTGTCAATATTTTTTCTATCTCACGCTAAAGTCAAAGACAAGTCCGGTCCACTCCTTGGGGTACCTCCCCCACGAAGGGTCAACATTTAGCGAAATATTGATTATCTCAAAACTTCGATACTACTACTCAGATCCCACAAATCTTGAGAAAATGGTCGATTTTGCCACGCACCTTTTGGTATCTCCCATACAAATAAACCATTTTGCTTAAAAAGTTAACTGTTTATAACTTTTATTCCAGTCCATACAAATAATTGACATTATGTGATGTGTAATTTTTTAATAGGATCTACAGTCCCGTAAAAAATAATTTTTTTATTGTACCATGGTATGTTAAAAAATGGATATAATAAAAATTAAAAAATTGCCACGCCCCTTTTAGTACCTCCCGAATAAAATTACAAAAATAACAAATATGTCTCCCATATTCAACGGACCCATCTGGCAACGCCATAACTTTTGACAGAGATGTCAGATCGCTTAATGACATACCGCGTTTGAAGCGTCAGTCCAAGCAGATTTTTACCATGGAACAATACACGCCACGCGAGCGCTCTGAAATAGTTGAAATTTACATTCAACAGAAGAAGTCAAGTCAACGTGCTTTTAAAATATTAAAAAATGTGAGAAGTGCGACTTCTAAGAACACCATTAAGCGTTTATACGAAAAATTTTCGACTGGTGAGGCTCTTTCTAATCCGAAGAGGCCAAATAAAAGTCGACCAAGGCGATCGGCCGAGAATATCGCTGCCGTACGAGCCAGTGTTGAGAGGTCCCCAAGAACATCCCAAAAACGCCGTTCTCAGCAGTTGGGCATGGCTCGGTCCACTTTACAACGGATTATTCGCGTTGATTTGCATTTGTTCCCGTACAAAATTCAATTGACGCAAAGATTGTTGCCTGCGGACAAGCCTCGTCGATTGGAATGGGCCCAACGAGTCCGTGGGTCCGTCGAATATGGGCAACCCTGTACAATTATTTTTTTAATTTCTCTATTTTTACAATGTGGGTCATAATTTGTAAATTTATCGATAGACTTTTGCAAATAGGCATTTTTTTATTCTTTAGGATGATAGCTTTAAAAAAATGGAACAAACTATTTTTTGCGATTTTTTTATTTTTTATGGCTCTTTTACAAGCCAGCAAAAAAATATTTTTTTTGAAAAAATTAGTTTTTTCTAATTGTTTTAAAGACAGTTACTAAATTTAAGCTTCAAAGTCAAAGTGATTTTATCATCATTTCTAGCCCTCATAATTTCCTTTAATTTAAGTGGTATGCCGGCTTTATCGAACTTAAACTTTAAATACTAAAGGTCCAAATACTAAAGGTCCAAATACTAAAGGTAACATCAATGAGAATTGGAATTTAAGAAAAAAAAATTAAAAAACAACTCTTTCCCATAAACATTTTTGTTTTGGTTTCATAAAATAGTATGCCTCAATCTATACAAAAAAAGTTTTTAGGTCACGGACACAAAAAAAATGTTTTGTTGCATAGTGTTTTTAGATATAGCGCTGATATATTTAAGAAGCTTTCTTTACATCCTGTCACTACGAAATTTGTTACGTTTATACCTTTCTTCCGATTTGGTATCCAAGTGCTATAGAAGCTTTGTTTTACATCCGGTCAATGTGAAAGTTAGCAAAGAAGTGTTCCTTAGTACAGAAATGGAAACAACTGGTTCCTATTTATATGTAGCACCATATACATTCCTCCCGATTTGGAATATAAACACTACGGTGATGACTTTTTGATTGTTTTTCTCAAAAATTATTTCCTGTTGCACGAATGAATGAACTTTTGCCTATTAATGACTAAAATAACGTTTATTCCATTTAAATATTGAAAAAGGTCAGGCACAAACCACTTTGAAATGATATTTTTGTGAAAAAATTTTAATTTTTTTCTTTTTTTCAAACCATATAAATCCAAAACGGAGAAAAGTGTCAAGTCTTATAACTTTCACGAAAACCCACATAACCTATGAACAAAATAAGATATTGATTATAGAAATCGATGGACATCTTTCGTTTTTATTTACAATTTTTATTTACAATTTATTTATTTTCGTTTTTTATTACAATTGAAGGTATCTCATTTTAAATCAAATGTATCTCTTCGGAAAAAACGTTGACAATTTTTTTATGATTCAAATTTTTTCTGATTTTTTTACAGAATAACTTTTATTTTGAAAGTTTTGAAAAATTGAAAAAAAAAATTAAAAAATTGTCCAAAATGCTGATAAATAAAAATTTTAAAATCATTTTGTACGTGAGGTTTTTTTTTGAATCGCCTTCTATGTAAGATTTTATCTAATCTTAAATAAAAACTCATCTAAATATGATACAGGGAAACGAGGTTGTATAAAAGTCATCACCCTAATAAACACATTAGATGTAGTATTTTACACCTGATCATTCTCAAATTTGGCAAAGAGGAGCTTCTAGATTCATCAACGAAGACCGCCTAATCGGTAGACATGTACATACAGATCACATTTAGATGCAGAATTTATTGCACAATAGTGAAATAATTAAAAAAAAGTCCAACAGAAATTTTTACGATTTAAAGAAAAGGTATGTAGGCCTCTTCAGAAGAATGAATCTGTAAATTTGTAACCGTACAAGAAACGGTTACAAGACATTGCATTTTACAAAATTGAAGGTTTCTAATTTGGCCATTTGTGTGGTGGTACAAAAAGAGGGATGGCATAATGTCAATTTTTTACAGAACTACAGCTACTGTCTATAAAACTGCACAAAATTGCAGATATTTGTATGATAAGTTATCAAAGTTATAAGGTGTTAACTTTTTGTACAAATTTGTCCCTTTGTGTGGAAGGTGCAAAAACGGGCGGGACAACTTAGTCCATTTTTATCAATATGATAGCGACATATTAATTACTAGTTTAATGTAAACTTCTTAGCTAAATGTATGCCAATGAAAAACTCAGATTAAGAAGAAATGAGTATCGTATAACTTATGTTCTTAGATGTATGTTTGTAAGAAGTGTCAAATAGGATGGCGCAGAATCACATGTTTTATTGTGTCATTGATCGTTTCACATGCTACCTATGCTCCAAGATGCGATGTAATCGGATTAGCCCGAGTCGACTTTTTAATAATGCTCATATCGACCACAACCTAAAATGTTAGTTAGATATATTTCCACAGAAATTTGTGAGATATATTAATAAAGATAGCACTCATTTTTTTTGTCCGGTTTGACCTCATAATGGACATCGAATATATATTCAAAGGACTTTTAAAAGTACTGAAAGAATGGAAATAGCTTTGGTCACCGCTGCACTGACCACAATCTTAGAACTCAAAATTAATTTTCCTGTGCATATTTTTAGTTTACAGTACTAGATATTACTTTATCTTGCGGCTTGTGAAATAGTATTACAGTTTATGATACCGGAGAACTTACCAATGGCCTGAAACAACTTTGTTAACCGTGATTTATACAATTCTCGAGTATACATATGCAAAGTTGCAGCTTTCTAGCGGTCAATGGACAAAAATGACAGGGCACAAAATCGCATCCATTGCAGTTCAGTGCATAAACACGTATGTAACTCATAGATAGCTCTTAAGGGAGTATTTAAGGTCTGAAAGAGTGAAAACAGCTGTGGTCACTGCCACACTTACCACAGTCTGAGAATTCTAACTGACCACGTTATTTCGGTTTTATGTCCGGTTCGACCTCAGGCTGGACATCGAATAGTTGATTTCGCATCTCCGTTAAGGAACGTTTAAAAGCAGTGAAATAATCAACATTGTTTTCGTCACTGCTACTCGTACACTGACCATAGTCAAAAAATTGAAATAGTTTTATTTTTGTCGTAATAAATAAATTTTGCAAAATTATTTGCAATAATTTGTTCGCATTATTCTATCTTTACGGAGTACGATTAGATCAATGATTGAAAATTGTCTGCAAATTATGTTGAATTTGGAATTTTAAAACATCTAACATTTACCACAAATGTAGTTTTGTAATGTAGGGTATACTTTCTTTAAATTATAATACGCTCCTACATAACAATACCCTAACGCCGCTTTGCCATGCATTCGAATTCAAGCGATTCAATTTTAACAACAAATGTTTTCTCGTTCAGAAACACTGTTTTCGTGCACTCGTTGTTTGTATAGAGCGCTTTCGGGCGTTATTTTATGGGAAAAGTTTTTCGTTTTCTTTTCAAGTTGCTGGTGTTGCTGCGTTCGTTGTTTGCCATTCTGCCACGCCACTGTGTACTTTTGTGGCTTTCTTCTTTTGGATAACCTAACAAACAGATCATCTTGAGTTATAACTATTTTACACAAGCAGATTCATAATATTTTTTCTCTAAAACCCGGAGAAAACAAACGAGCAGCAACAACAACTACATAGATGGAGGATGTCGGGCAACGGCAACGCATATTAAACAAAATTTTCGGATGAACTTGTGCGTGTTAGAGGAAAGTTTTTTCCTCTTCCGAATTTGTTATATGCAGTAAAACGGCACACATATACATAAACAACGGAAGAAAAATATTATAAATTGTTTTAGTTTTAGTTTATGGAACCTTTGTTGAGGCCAAATGCACACTAAACTTTATTTTCAATTAAAAGATAAAAAATTAATTTTATCGCACAACTTAGATAAAAGACGGGAGTTGGCAGGTGGATGGGTGGGGGTAATATACATACAAATACTAAATAGCTGTCATAAAGGTGTCAGTTTTATGCAAATAATGTTTAGCATAGTTTTCCAGCATAAAGAGTATTCTCCTAGGACGCTTTCCACAGTATAGTAATTATTGCAGGTCTGGGTGTATGTGATCCATTTCGTTTGTTTGGCCTACCATTCACTCACTTTATTCATAATATGAATATATGAATGCTTTAAGCATTCAAGGAACTTGAAAGACAATCTTATTCTAGTAAAACATTGGAAGTCCATACTTACTTTGCCATAATTATTATAAGTAGTTTGGTACTTTGTGTGGGAAATGCCAGAGCGGTGCAAATTCGTTGTTCATTCTTCATCAAACTAATTATACTCATTGCAAAACTTACCTGAAATGTAGAGTTTTAAGTTATTGAAATTAGAAGTAGTACTAAGTTTTGGGAACTTTATTTTCGTATAAATTAATCGATTTGTGTGGGGTGGTATTTAAGCATGTACTCAGAAAAATTATCTATATCATAATTGTGTAAAGTTTTTTAGTAATTCAAAGTTAATTTCTTAGAAATTTTTAATGTCTGTTAAAACACTTTACAACTCACAAATTTAAATAGAAACCAGTAAGGAAAGGCTAAAGTCGGGCGAGGCCGACTATATAATACCCTACACCACTCTCGTAATATTGAATAACTCTGATATATAAATTTTGTAATTCATGTATAAATTGTTTACATAAATTTACTTTTGGGACATTTTATACTTAAATAATACCCTGTACCCCAGTGTGGTGTAGGGTATAAAAACGATTGGATGTAAACTACAGCATCTATAGGACTAAAGGGTCAAATCGGACGAAAGATATGTATGGGAGCTATAGCTAAATCTTAACCGATTTTCTTCAAATTCGGCAATGTTGGTTCATGGATCAAGAAACTCTGCCATTCTAAATTTCAAAACGATTGGATGTAAAATACAGCTTCTATAGGACTAAAGGTCCAAATCGGACGAATGATATACATATATCTAAATCTGAACCGATTTCAACCAAATTCAATAGGGATCTTTACAGCTGCGAAATACTCTAAACTGCAAAATTTGAGAACGATCGGAGTGAAATTGCGACCTGTCGTCGACGAACAACTATACATGGACAGACGGACGGATGGACAGACATGGTTAAATCGACTCAGCTAGTGATTCAGAGTCGATCGGTATACTTTAAGGTGGGTCTAGCTGTGTTATTTTCAGGTGTTACAAACATCTGCCGTGAAACAAACTTATAATACCCTGTACCACAGTGTGGTGTAGGGTATAAAAATAGTTAATACTTTACATACAACTTTTAACTGGGATAATTTGGTATAATTTGAAACCAAAGAAAAATTAAAACTGATGTAAGAAAATGTCAGCAAATTTTTGAAAATCTTTTTCAATAAAATCTATTTGGAGAATTTCTTAAACAACAAATTTATTTGTATTTATAAGTAAACACATAAATGGTTTTCCAACAAGAGGTGTTATTTTGGTATTCAAAGAAAAATGCAATTTTTTGGATAAATGATCGGATGTTTATTTCATAATAAAGAGAAAGGTATGCCGTTAATAATGAAAAATAACATCAGCCAAATGGCCACCCCGACCATGCTTACAGGACCATATCCTTTTCATGAAATTGTCCATAACCAAATTGCAAGTACTTGCCCTATGTCCTCGATAGCCTCACGAATTCTATCTTTGAGGTCTTGAATCGACGCTGGGCTGTTGGCGTAGACCTTATCTTTCACGTGACCCAAAGGATGAAGTCGCAAGGTGTTAAATCACAAGATCACGGTGGCCAATTGTGATCACCTCTTCGAGATATAACACGGTCCGGAAACTTTTCCCGTAACAGAGCAATGGTTTCGTTGCTTGTGTGGCACGTAGCGCCGTCTTGTTGAAGGTAAACGTATAGCTATTTCACGGATGCTACGCCGATCATTCAGCGAGGTTTAGCTTTGATTATTAGTTCAAAAATCCAGCTCTATAGGCATAGCTTCTTCCAAACGTATAAGAAGTGTTACCTCACTTCTGTAATTTTGCCCCAACCGCCTGTACAAGAAACATATTGAGTTTCAGTATGTACAATGTTGTACACATACTAGTATGCAGCTCATCGAGCTGCATGTATGTGTATGTTTGACGTTTAGTTAAAACCAACATCATTGCGCCGTGCCAGAGTAGTATATACAAGTTATTGTATTTGCTTCACCGTTTTTAAAAACTTTGCCTTCAATAATCCATAATAGAGGCAAAGATGGTCTTAAGCCAGGAGAGTATCCTACTGACAAATCAATTTATTTGCTAAAGTAGGGAGCAATTTAATATTATATGATTTAGTCCACATAGATGATTGGTACCAAAAATGTTGGACAGGTACTAGAGAGGTACTAGAAAACGCGTGGCAATAACGCCCTCTGTGTACTGGACTGTAGGTACTATAAAAACATTACACTTCACACAAATTCAAATATTTGTATGCAATGTTATAAGCTTTTTGTACAAATTGACCCCTGTGTGAGGGAGGTACCAAAAGGGGGCGGTACTTCTTCCATTTTTGCTCAGCTTATGGAGACGGTAAAATGATTACTATGTATGGAATTTTACAGGATTCCCATAATTAGTATAGAAGTTATAAGCGTGTTAATATGTTACAAATTTTTAACCATTTGTGGAGGAGGTACCACAAACAGTGGGCCGATATCGTTTTCTATGAAACATAAACTGGGTTTGAATAAAATATTATAACGAACGAAATTTAATTCATTCGGTCAATGTGTTTCAGAGTTAGCACCATCTGCCGAGCTAACATTCGGACGGACACTAATTAATTCATATTGGGTCAGAATATTTAATATCGACCTATGTATTTAATTTTTGGCTAAAATGTTTACAAGGAGTTACAAATAGGTAAAATAAGATCTCGCTATCATTTTTTTGAAAAACTTTTGTGGGCATTTTAGTTTTGAAAAAGTTAAAAAAGTGGGTTTTTGTGTTTTACGAAATTTGTAATTGCTCTCGATCGGCTGAACCGATTTTTGTAAAATTAACTTTCTTTTAAAGAGGACATAATGCGGCATTTTTTGGAAAAAATTCTTTTTGGAAATTTTTTTAAAAAATTTTGTTTTTGAAAGAACCTTTATAGAAAAATTGCTCCCCCTCGATTTTCTTCAAATTTCCACAGAATATTCGTGCACTCTCACAAATCCAGAACAGTAAAAAAGTTATGGACGATATACCAAGACTAGTCTGCCAATTTTCATCCTTTTTTGCAAAACACTGCACAGTGGTACGAATTCAAAAAGGGGAAATAATTCGACCGTTTTTTTTCCCAAGCAACCGATTGCAACCAAACGTGGCATGGTAGATGAAGACGTGTTAGAGAAGTTAAGTTTTATAGTTGGGCCCCCTATGTCAGACAGGGGCGTAGCTAGAGGTCCTCAAAGTTGGCCACATCGGGTGAAGAAAATGTTCAAGCGCGTGTAACTCTTGGAGAGGATATTAAATTCTTTCATATGGTACTTATATCATTCAAATATGATATTCCGTTCAAAAGTTATGCAGACTTTAAAAGGCTAAATTAAAAAAAAAAATGTTGTAGGTGACAAGGAATTCCTCCCAGTGTGAGACTGGCGGATATTTGACACACCAATCATTCACTATTCTATTTCCTGCTTCAAACAATCATAAATTCAAAATTCAATTCTTCAAATTTTTGCACATTTATTTGTTCTTTACAAGTACAAACATAAATATATGTCGAAACTAAAACGTTCACTTTATTAACGTAGGTCGCCAAGGACCATAGGTCGTTCTTACACTTCAAAATGACCCCAGCCCTGAAGTGAAAGGGCTTACAAATTGATAATTTAAGATTTGTTACCAAAAAATGCATTTCTTTGGCGTCAAAGCACATCTATAAAGTATATCTAATATTTTTAGTTAAAATAGATTAGTTTCTTAGCCATTAATTAAAAAAAAACTCTGACTACGTACAATTAATTGATAAGTTCTAGGTTGCCATCATGATTTCAATACACTAGCAATCTGAATGAAGTACTAAGCACGCATTTCTAATTTAGCTGAAATCAATTGCTAATTTGCCACTTTGTTTAATAGATTAGTCAATTAACATAATTGCACTTTATTGGCACGCCACTTGCTATGCATGGCTACAAGGTACTCGTCATACTTACTATGATATAAGCAAATAACACTAAAGGCGCAATCATAGAACAATGTAATTATGATGAACACAATGTACTGCATGTTAACTAGATCCTAATTAGCAACTGAAGCGTATACCAATTGTTAACCTAAAACTCTATATAGGCCGGTCATTTTAGATGTGTCTTTTTAAAAATTCAAAACATTAACAATGCAAGCAATAGACAAAAATGTACTGGTATGCGAGTTTCAGTATGTCGACTTAGAAATACTGTTTTGGTTATTATTTCTTGGTAAATATAATTTACTGCTTCAAAAGTATTTAAAAAATACCCAATTTTGACTGGCTAGTATATACACGCTGAAAAAAATCGCTTCTGTAGTATATTGTCCCAAACATATTCGGCTTGAAACATATATATGTTTGGGGTAGACTCTAAGCATGTAATATTTGGTACACACAAAAATTGTGTATTTGGGAAGATGTTGTTCTAAACAAATATTTGTTTACATTCCAATATGTTTTTATTTGGGACCATTATTTCCGAAACAAATACTTATTTGCATTTAAGTATTCATAAAATACACAAATTGTGTCAAATTTTCCAGTAATTCAAAGTTAAATTTTTAGAAATTTTTAATGTTCGTAAAAAATAATAATTGAAATCATATAATCTTGGATCAATATAAAGTACTTAGTGGATTGACAACTAATGATGGCTTAGAATACTCAGAAATTTTAAATGATTGATTTAAAACAGATGGTATCATAACTGGGAGGCACAATTCGAAACCCAAGAAAAATTTAAACTGAAATATTGAAAACTCAGCAAAAGTTTTGGAAATATTTTTTAAATAAAATATATTTGGAAAAATTCCTAAATAATAATTTTATTTGTATTTAAACACATATTTTATTTGAAAAATTTAGTTTGCAAATATAATTTGTTGTAATATATTAATATATGCTTTCCAAATATATTTTATTGATTTTCAAATAAAATTTATTTGCAAAGAAATATATAATATTTAAAAATTTGTGTTCCAAATATATTTTCTTTCGATTCAAACATATAAAAAAAAGCCGATTTTGCCCCGTGTATATTTAGAATTTAAAAATTCAGTGTCACAAAAAACATGCAAACTCGACTTAGCATACTTTGGACGTTATCATTATAAAAAAACAAGTAAGAAAATGTCAGTCGGTATACCCTCATTTTGTAAGTAATGTAATATGGTAGGTAATTTGGGTTGAAAATCCCAGAAAGTTAAAAAATGATTAATTATTTGTCAGTCGATGGAGATTGGAAATGTTGTTTAAAATACATAAACGGATAGGTAATAGAATAGAAGGTGATGATAATCTATTTTTGACTAGGGAGAGTACCAATAGATCCTTCTTCGAAATGAAGCTGATATAGAAAAAACATTATCATATTCCAAATTAGAATTCAATCGGTTACTACTTTCAAGAGTTCTCGTGCGCACCAGAAAGACAGACGGGAAGACAGACAGAAAGACGGACGGTCGGACGGACAGACATTGATCAAATGGTTTAATGTGTCCTAAAAGTGTTTCTGAAACTTGGTGGACAGCTTACTAAAACCCGGAAATTAAAATAGGCTACTTCGATTTTCGATTGTCCGCCAAGTGATTTTCGACCACTTGACCGCTGAGGTACCTATTAGAGCAAGAAAGCTGCAATTGTGCACACGCATAGACAGAAGTATTGTATAAATGCAGTTATTTTTTTTGCCAGTGGTCAGTGTTATCGCTATCAAAAACTTAAGTATTGTATATGTCCTTTCAGAAGCCTCTTAAAAGATACAAAATTTTGAACTTTGAAATTATGAAGTGCTATAAACGACAAATATATGCGCTAAGAATATTTTTTTAATTCTCACATTGTGGTCAGTGTAGCAGTGACCAAAAACAATTTTCAAAAAAGTTCCTTTAGAGCTAATAATCTAAATATGTATATGTGCATACTGACCTCAGATACGAAAACAACCATTTGATGCCCAGTCTGGGTCAAACTGGACATGAAACCGCGCCTTAAAATGTCAAAAGCCTTTTCAAAATATATCGCTCACCACTAACTGTGATAACATATCTAACGTTGTCAATTCTGTACCTTAAAATTCCCCTATGAGCTAAGATCCTACTAATTTATAAGTATAGGTATATTCTGATCTCCAACGGATGCGATTTTACATCAAGCGACTTTTGACCGATTGATCGTTGCGGCTCCTATAAGAGGTAGAGAGCTAGAAGTTTTGCTTATGTCTCAAGGAAATGCGTCGTACGGCCTGAGTTCATAAATTGGCACTAAAACCGCGACCAAAAAGTGTTTAAAATTATTTTCGAAATATATCGCTATCCAATTACAACTGTAATAAATTTAGCAAAAATTGAGCTAATTTTTAAGTGTGGTCAATATACATGCACGTGATCAGGTTTTAAATTATGTGACATGATTTTTATTATCATGGCTAAAGAGACTATATCGAAATTTGAAACATACGATACATATAATATTAAGCATTTGTTTCTTGCCACGCGTTTGGTAACCTCTTGACCACTGACCCCATCTACAAATATTAATCTAAAAGTTTGCACACAAATTCACACGATTTGAACTGTGGTCAGTGAATTCGTTTAATGCTTTTTACTAAAACAATTAAACCGATTAAATCGAAACCGAAACCATAGTATGATATGTGCAAAATTGTTTATTATATAATAAATCATTTTATTTTCCGAGATGATTTTTTCGACTTCTTGACCTTGGCATATATTTAAGAGTGAGTGTGGAATAATACCCTACTCAGATTAACGAAATTTGATAATTTGGGAGCAACAAAAAAATAATTCTTTGTTATATATGATGGGGCCATTATAAGCTAAAAATCTATTTGAGGTGCTCGATACATTCACATTTCCAGCTTGTGATCAGTGCAGCCGCGATCAAAAATATTTTCATACCATGTGAGTTTTTGAGGTCGTCTGGTATTTTTTTCAGGAGTTTGATAGACTTTCAAATAGACTCATAGTGAATAGTAAACTAATTTTATACGATCGGCGTGTGAGCAAATAGACAAAGCTATTTTTTAACTATAACCAATTTGTATACCCTCACTTTTGGGACCTCCCACACAAATGGACCATTTTGCATAAAAATTGAACTGCTTATAGCTTTAATACAAGTGCATAAAAATACTTGAAATTTTGTACAGTAGAATGTTTTTGTAGCGCCTGTAGTCAGGAACAAAATGGACATTATTGTACAGCCCCTTTTGGGTCCACCCACACAAATGGACCGTTCTATACCAAAAAATAACGGCTTATAACTTTAATACCAGCGCATACAAATACTTGAAATTTTGTACAGTATAATGCTGTTATAGTGTCTGCAGTCCTGTGAAAAGTGGGCGTTATCCCCAGGCCCCTTTTTGTATCTCCCACAAAAAATGACCAAAACATACCAACATTTAGTAGATCGTAACTTTAATGTACCAGCGCACATAAATGCTAATAGTTCGGCACAGTGCAACGTATTTAATGAATCTACTGTTTACCGAAAAATAGGTGTATTTGTGAAACCCCTTCTGGTACCTGCCACACAAATTGACGGATTAATTATTGTAATGTTATACATATATTACATTACATATTACTCACAAAGTGAGGGTATACCGACTGAAACTTTCTACTTGTTTTCAAGTTTTTGAGTCTTGGAAATCACTGCTAATACATTGTCTTATATCGTTTTTTACATTTCTAATCAATTTCAAGTGCCACCTCTCAATAAAATTTATATTTTATATTATACAGAGGTGTTATTTTGAATCACCCGGTATTTCGGTAGCTGTCACTTTTGAAGCTTTTATTCTTTGACATTTGACAAGCAGAAACTACGCCATTACTCAAAATGGAACCATTCACGATTCAACTACACATTAAAATTATTAAAATTCGAAAATCATCGAAAAATCATTTGACTGATGAGGCCCATTTCCATCTCGGTGGCTACGTCAACAAGCAAAATTGTCGCATCTGGGGCTCGGAAAACCCAAGAGTTATTGTTGAGAAGCCTCTCCATCCTCAACGTGTGACTGTTTGGTGTGATTTATGGTCCGGCGGGGTCATTGGACCTTACTTTTTCGAAAATGAGGTTGGATCAACAGTTACGGTGAATTGAATGAGACATGATTAATGATTTTTTATGGTCGTAGTTGGATGGTATTGATCTGGACAACGTTTACTTTCAACAAGACGGCGCTACGTGCCACACAAGCAACGAAACCATTGCTCTGTTACGGGAAAAGTTTCCGGACCGTGTTATCTCTCGAAGAGGTGATAACAATTGGCCACCGAGATCTTGTGATTTAACACCTTGCGACTTCTTCCTTTGGGGCCACGTGAAAGATAAGGTCTACGCCAACAGCCCAGCGTCGATTCAAGACCTCAAAGATAGAATTCGTGAGGCTATCGAGGACATAGGGCAGCCACTTTGCGATTTGGTTACGGAAAATTTCATGAAAAGGATATGGTCCTGTAAGCGTGGTCGTGGTGGCCATTTGGCTGATGTTGTTTTTCATTATTAACGGCATACCTTCCTCTTTATTATGAAATAAACATCCGATCATTTATCTCAAAATATGCCATTTTTCTTTGAATAACAAAATAACACCTCTTGTTGGAAAACCCTTTATATGTTACCCCCGACTTCACATGTAAGCGCTGTAGAACCTGTATTTTATATCCGACCAGTACGAAATTCGGCAGAATTAGGGAACACTGTCAAATTTGGGGAACATCAGATCAGCTTTAGATGTAGCCCCCTTAAATATGCTTCTCCCGATTTGGTATCAAAGCGCTATAGAAGTTGTACTTTACTTACGATAAATAAAAAAATCGCAGAAAGACGTTTCTTATTTTAGGAAAGAATACTGCCAAATCTGGGGATTTTTCCCAGTTCAGATTTAGATATAGACATTGAAGACCGTATTAATTAAACCGTATTTTACGCCCGATTTTAACATAATTTTAAAGAAATTAAGTTTTTGATCCATTTTAATGAAAATCTATTTAGATTATGTATAGCCCCATCTATTTTTTCCTTCCGATTCTTGTTCTATTAAATCATATTGCGCGCTTTAAGATTATCGTTTCAGATCAAGTTTATTATGCTAAACATCTTCAATTCCACCTTGGTATAAGCCTTGATGAGGCGGTGCTAAGTACTTTCTTAACTGAAGCAAAACCAATTATTTCATATTATTACCGCAATACCCCTTTGCGTATTGTCAGAGAGGTGTAGGGTGTCATATAGTTAGCTCCCCTTGACTTTAGCCTGACGCCCCACGCTGACTCGTTTTCGTTGTCTAAAAACTTTGTGTAATTTCTTATCGGATATTATATCTTTCTATTGAAAATTATTAATTTTATTAAATACATTTTATAAAATGAACTTTCCATTTAAATATGCAACACTAGGACATATTTTAAATTGCACACATCACCGCAAAATTTGAGTATTGAATTTCAGGAAAATGTGAATTACGCACATGCTACATATACGGTAATCTGTCTATAATTAATATATTGAGTATACGGCAACTGATGCTGATTATGCACATTTATGGCTATAATAATGTGGCATTTCTAAGGTTTTTGTTGTGCTTTGGTCGGCCAGTCATTGTGACCACATGTGTTGGAGTGAAACATGACTTCACACATCGATGCCAGTGCCATCTACGTAGATAATGATGTTAATTATAATTATCAATGATTTTGTTGGCATTTCAGCAAATACACTCTAATGGTGGGTGGTCTACATGGCCAAAACGAATGCACACCCAACTCTATTTCTCTCTCCCTCTCCCATTCGGGTCATTTATTAATGGTAATCAATATCCTATAGTCTAATTTATATGATCGCTTGTATGTGTAATAAACAACATATTTTTTCCATGACTATGGATGGCTAAGGGTAATTTACAATGACGATACATTTTATTTATAAATATTTTATAACATTATTTGTGTTTAGAGAGAGACACAAACACACACACATACCCAAGGCTTCCTTGTACTCGTGCAGGAATGGACGCATTATGGTGAATTGATTACGACCAGTGGTGTTCGGTGACATTCACCAGTACTCGGTGGTCGATGGTGTCTCTGCGGGTCAGACTCCCAAGGGGAGATTGTAGAAAATTAATTTTAATTAAATATACATTTTGCCGACCACAAATGTATTATAAAATTATCCATTAAAATGAGCAAAACACGTATAGGATATTATGACCATATGATGTACTTTCTAAACATGGCACATTTCACAATGTCCGCAACATTAGAAGGCATTACCGTTCATATATAAATATGTAAATATATAAGTACGTGTGTATCTGTGTATTGTATGTGTTTACAGACTATGACTACTGAATTATGAATGAGTAATTAAAATAAGTAAGACAATTTTAGTCTGTTAAACTGACTGAGATATACCCTCAATTTGTGAGTATTGTAATATGTGTGGGAGCCAAAAAAGTGTAAACATTTTGTTCAGTCTAGAGTAATGTTGGGCTTTATTCCGGCAACAGAATCTCAAGTTCGTCCATAGTAGTTGACTTAACGTCCTCAGTGAAAATAATCATGGTGCGTTCAGTAGCTTGATCGCGAATATTCTGCAACTACGGCATAGATAACCCAGATATCTCTTAACTAAGGAGTAGAAAACCGGAGGTTATGATAACCAAACTGGTCGTTTACTAAGAAGTAGAGAACCATTGTGTTTAAATTTCTAAAGCGTAGATAACCGAACTGTCCTTCAAATTAGAATTAGAATATCCAACTCATCTTTTATTAAGGAGTATATGACCCGATATGTCGTCAACAAAGGAGAAGACAGCACAACTGAGCATCTAATAAGATGTAGATGACTCACCGGTGACTCAATTGACCATCATCTATTGCGTAGATAACCCAACTGTCCCTCAACTTAAAAGTAGGTAACCCAACTCATAGTTTACGAGAGAGTAGATGACCCTATATGCGGTCAACTAAGGAGATGATAACACAATCAGTAGTCTACTAAGGAGTAGATAACCCTACTGTGTTTCAATTTCCCGTTATATGAGGTGTAAATAACCCAACTGTCGCTCAACTTAGTAGTAGAAAACCAAACTCGTCGTTCAGGAGTAAATGACCCAATTTGTCGTCAAACCAAATGCAGTCTACCAAGAAGTATATAACGCAATTCAACTTGCCGTCATCTAAGACGTAGATAACCGAACTGTCGCTCAACTTAGGAATAGAAAATTCATCACATCGTTTACTAAGGAGTAGATGATCCTATATGCTGTCAACTAAGGAGAAGATAGCCCAACTGGTGATCTAATAAGATGTAGATAATGCAACGGTGTCTCAATTTGCCATCATCTATAGCGTAGATAACCCAAATGTCCCCCAATTTATAAGTAGTTAGCCCAACTCATAGCTTACAAGAGAGTCGATGATCCGCTTTGCCGTCAAGTAAGGAGAAGATAATCCAACTGGTTGTATACTGAAAAGTAGATAACGTAACTGTGAGTAGATAACCCAAATCATTATTTACTTAGAAATAGATGACCCAATTTGTCTTAAACTAAGGATAAGATAAACCAACTGGTCGTTTACTAACAAGTAGACTAAGACGTTTATAACCTAAAAGTAGATAACCCAACTCATTGTTTACTAAGTACTAGATTACATAATGTGTCGTTAACTAAGTAGAAGATAACCCAACTGGTCGTCTACAAAGGAGTAGATAACCCAAAAGTGTTTCAATTTTCCGTCATCTACGGCGTAGATAACGCAACTGTCCATCAACTTAGGAGTAGATAACCAAATTCGTGGTTTACAAGAAAGTAAAAGACCCAATTTTTCTCCAAATATTAAGAAGATAACCCAACTGGTGGTCTACTAAGGAGTAGGCATAGATAGCCCAACTGTCCCTCGACTTAGGTGTAGATAAACAACTGGCGTTTACTAATAAGAAAATAACCCAACTGTCCTATACCTTAGGAGTATATAACCAAATTCGTGGTTTACAAGAGAGTAGAAAACACAATTTTTCGACAACTAACGAGAAGTACCCAACTGGTCGCCTACTAGGGAGTAGATAAAGCAACTGTGTTTCAATTTGCCGTAATCTTAGGTTTCCATAAACTGTCACTCAACTTAGGAGTAGATAACCCATCTCCTTACGATAGATTAGATGACCCAATTTGTCTTCAATTAAGGAGAAGATAGTATGTTTTTCAATTTGCAGCCATCTATTGCGTAGATAAACTGTTTACTGAGGAGTATATAACCCATCTCCTTACGATAGATTAGATGACCCAATTTGTGTTCAATTAAGGAGAAGATAGCATGTGTTTCAATTTACAGCCATATATTGCGTAGATAAACTGTTTACTGAGGAGTAGACGACCCAATTTGTCGTCAACTAAGGAGAAGATAACCCAAATGGTCGTCTACATAGGAGAAAATAATCCAACTAGCCGCAACCTAAGGTAGTTTATGACTAAAATGGAAGTCTACAAAGAAGTAGATAAACCAACTAGCATTTTACTAATAAGTAGATAACCCAACTGTCTCTCTACTTAGGTGTAGATAATCAAACTCATGGGTTACAAGAGAGTTGACGACCCATTTTAGGAAGAAGATAACCGTACCCTGGTCTACTAAGAAGTAGATAATCCAACTATATTTCAATTTACAGTTGTCTAAGGCGCAAAGACAACTAAGTAAGATAATCCAAGCCATAGTTTACGAGAAAGTATATTACCTAATTTGTCATCTTCTAAGAAGTAAAGGGTTTTCCAACAAGATGTGTTATTTTTGTATTCAAAGAAAAAGGCAATTTTTGGGAAAAATGATCGAATGTTTATTTCGTAATAAAGAGGAAGGAAGAGGAAGGAAGGCCACCACGACCACGATTACAGGACCATACCCTTTTCATGAAATTTTCCATAACCAAATCGCAAAGTGGCTGCCCTATGTCCTCGATAGCCTCACGAATTCTATCTTTGAGGTCTTGATACGACGCTGGGCTGTTGGCGGAGACCGTATCTTTCACGTGGCCCCAAAGGAAGAAGTCGCAAGGTGTTTAATCACTAGTAACAGAGCAATGGTTTCGTTGCTTGTGTGGCACGTAGCGCCGTTTTGTTGAAAGTAAACGTTGTCCAGATCAATACCATCCAACTCCGACCATAAAAATCATTAATAATCTCTCGATAGCGCAATCCATTCACCGTAACTGTTGATCCAACCTCATTTTCGAAAAAGTAAGGTCCAATGACCCTGCCGGACCATAAACCGCACCAAACAGTCACACGTTGAGGATGGAGAGGCTTCTCAACAACAACTCTTGGGTTTATCGAGCCCCAGATGCGACAATTTTGCTTGTTGACGTAGCCACCGAGATGGAAATGGGCCTCATCAGTCAAATGATTTTTCGATGATTTTCGAATTTTAATAATTTCAATGCGTAGCTAAATCGTGAATCGTTCCATTTTGAGTAATGGCGTAGTTTCTGCTTGTCAAATGTCGAAGAATAAAAGATTCAAAGGTGACAGCTACCGAAATACCGGGTGATTCAAAATAACACCTCCTGTTGGAAAACCCTGTACATGTTTCGCCAATTAATCCAGTCTTTCGGGGATCAAATGAGACAAATATGATCCACATATAACCGTACTGGTATCCTACTAGGGGTAGATAACTCAACTGGAAGTCTAGTAAGGAGTAGACTTCTCTGATGCAGTAATATGATGACAACCCATATCCAACAAATTTTTTGATGTATTAAATCAACTCTAGGCTAATTAGCTGATACTTATCATTCCCTAGGTGATCAGGCAGTGATAGATTCAAATTTAAATCAGTACTGGGATCAGTAGGCCTGAGTCCTTAACTCCCGTAGACAAATGACAAGTTGTTATAGTTTCATATAATTAGGGAAAATTTACTTCTACGTGTTTGTTGTGATAAAAGCCTGAAATAAATTTCACCACCAATTTTACATCTGCTCCTTTTGTGAATGTACCTTCGTTTATAATGAATGCAATATTTCCGTAACAAATATAACTAGTTTTAAATTAAAAACAATTTCTAAATATACACATTTAATTTCCCTGAAACATGCAATATTGACTTAGCTTATTCTAGAATTAACCTGTCAATAAACTCAAGTGTTCACTAATGAAGAATAATGTAATGAACGCCGACTGTATTGCGGATAATGTGAGGACAATACTGAGAGAAACCACATTCAAACACATGACCACCTCCATGACCACCAACAGAATTACCAACATCACCGCGGGCTTCATCAGTTCACGCTAATACCGATGCATACTTGTATCGGATACAGACAAACAAACACATACTCATCGACGGACATAAAAATACATGTTTTATTGACTGACATTCGTGTTCACACAGTGTTGCATACTTGTGTATGTGTCTGAATTTGCTACTGAATTCCGCATAAATTTGTAGCTAGTGATGAAAATTGAATGTAATGGGTTATCAAATAACAGTCAAAGATATGTTTTGTTATCTATGACTGTATTTCACAGCATTATTTCAGATCATGTCTCCCCAGGATCCAAATAATATTAATTTTTAAATTTAAAAATAATATGATGCAAAAACATCGATGACATATACTAACTGAGTTAAATTTTTTGGACATATAAAAAATTTAATAATTGAAGATTTTTTGCAACATTTTCACGAATAAACATACATGTTGTATTTCGGAGTTAAGTATATAAAAATGACTACTAAAAATTACTATTAAAAACTTATATCAATGGTTAAGGAGACTAAGTGTGATACACTTTGAAGGAAAAAGGTGAAGTCATTGTTTGATATATTTCCTCAAAATTCAAATGCCCTATACCACAATGTGGCAGATGGTATTATGACCATAATATTTATCCCTTTACCTTACGCTCGATAACTCTCGAAAGGAGTAACCGATTGACATCAAATTTTGTATGCAGTAATATTTTTCTCCATCTCAGGTTACTTTCAAAATGGACCATATTGGTCCACTCCTTTTAGTACCTCCCCCACAAAGGGCTAACATTTAGTGAAATATTGATTCTTTAATAACTTCTACACCACTTTTTCGAATCCTTTAAAATTCCACACATAGTATTAGTTTATTTTCATTTTCATAATTGTCGATGCCATTAACTCTTCCTGAAAAAATGCCACAAATGTTTCCACCTTTAGATATATTTTCCATGTAATGGGTACGATTTGACTTCATCACGTTCTATAAGCCACATTATCAAACTGTACACCGGGTGTTGCTTAAAATTGACGTACTGCATTCAGTGTTGCAAGAAATGAGGATTGATAGTCATTTTGTACAGCAGAAAATAGAAAATGACAATTTGACGATTTCTACCCTGAAATCACGATTTTTATGACATAAAAATACTTAATATATTTATTTAAATTAAGTCTAATTTGGGTTTGCAATCCAAGGATATTTAGAAAACTCTTAAGTATAATATAATGATCCTTATCAAAGAGTGATGCCGGGTCAATTCTTGTTTACACTCCACTATATATCGCTTTCAACACCAAAACTGGGAAAATCTCAAGAATGAAGCTAATTAGTAGAATCTGAATATATTTTGAATGAATCGAAAGTGGTTAATTGAATAGCCGTATTTGTAGTAATTCGTTTTCTGCATCGTAGAGAAGCTCTTTGTGTTGGACCATATCAAAATGTGGCCTTATGAGCTTTATTGCTTATTCTTGCAATGATTCTTGGTAAAATAAAAAGCAAATGATCGACATTTACACCAATCGGTTGGTATTATTGGTTTCTAAGGCGAATTTGTTCTCTGGAACTGGTGAGTCTTTTCTAAATGTACACAATTTCTAGGTATAATCTAAGATAGGAAATTGTCCTTCACATAAAATACATTGTAATATGTAAGGAAGGTCAAGGAAAAGGAAGGTGTAGGAAAGCTGATGGGGGCCGTTGGAGCGTCTCTTCTAAAGTCGTCCATTGGATATACTTATATATATGGGAGATTTCATATCGAGTGAGTCAAATTTTAAGTTGAATCCGTAGAATTTTGCCCAAAGTGTTTTCAATAGCTTTTTCTTGAATATTTTTAAAAAATTTTAATTTTCGCAAGAATATGATACGGTAATTTTTTGGCGAAAAAAATTTGTCGTGAAATTCCTTTATAGGGATTATTCCTTTACTAGGTCTATTAGTAGGATTGGACTTGCTTTTCTGTCAGAATAAATATAAACATCCAAAAAACAAGTAAGAAAATTCAGTCGGGTAAACCGACTTAAGACTCCCCTCAATTTTAGTCCCAAAAAATATTCGTAAATGTTTTTATTTTTTTTTTAAATTAAATTATCACTTTAAATTGAAATTAATACGTCCTGGTATTAAAGTTATAAGCTTTTAACTTTTGGTGCAAAATGGTTCATTTGTGTGAGAGGTACCACAAGGGGCGTGCCAATAACGGCCATCTCCGGACTCTAGGTACTATAAAAGCATTACACTGTAAAAAATTGCAAGTATTCATATGAACTGGTATTAAAGCTTTAGACAGTTAACTGTTGGTGCAAAAAGGTTCATTTGTGTGGGAGGAACCAAAAGTGGCGTGCCAATAACGCCCACTTTTCTCCAGACTCTAGGTACTATAAAAGCATTACACTGTACAAAATTGCAAGTATTTGTATGAACTGGTATTAAAGCTATAAGCAGTTAACTTTTGGTGCAAAATGGTCCATATGTGTGGGAGGTACCGAAAGAAGCGTGGCAACTTCGCCCAAATTTTCGCGAGGTGTTAGCGACTAATAAATTAATACTATGAGTGGAATTTCAGAAGATTTAAGTAAGTAGTATAGAAGCTATTAAATAATCAATATTTCACTAAATGGTAAACCCTTTGTGGGGGAGGTACTAGAAGGAGTGGACCAATATGACCCATCTTCGAACTTAGCCGGAGATAAATATTACCGGATACCAAATATAAAGTCAATCGGTTAATCGTTTCGAAAGTTATCGTGCGCACCAGCCACCAGACAGATATACAGACATACAGACGGACGGATATTGCTCAAATGGCTTAAAATAAAATGACCCAAATGGAATTTCCGGCAAACATACTTACTCTTAGGTTACTCCTTCGACGTATTACAATTTTGGCTCGTACCAACTGATATATACCCTCCTCTCTTAGGTGAGAGGATAAATAGAGGTCGAAACACGTATTTTAGCATAACTCGAGAACCATTTATCCTAATTGTTTCAGGAAAGCTTTAAAAATCGCAAATTAAGTAGCCTTCATCCTCTTATGATATCATTTTTCAGCCCATCAGCGATTTCAAAGATATCTTATAAGATACTACAAAAAGAAATTCAGTTTTTTGGAAACTTTAATAATATTTTAATTTAAACATCAAAATTATTATATTTTTATTATTTTATCGTAAAGTCTGATCGGTCATGAAAAAAGTGAGACCAATAACAAAAACTTTGTAAGCTTTCCCAATCCAATTAGAACAAAAGGTCCTTGATTTATACTAATAACTAATGAGGTTCAACTGTCTTTCCGTCTGTCTGTCTGGCTGGCTGGAGTGCACGATGACTCTCGAAAGGAGTAACGGATAGATTTCAAATTTGGAATGTGACAATATTTATACCCTCACTTTAGTGATACGAGGGTATACATATATCATTTGCTACGGCCAAAAGTGTAACACATCGAAGTAGTGATCTAAGACCCTAAGTATGTTCGGCGGATATTCGTTTTTCGACATTTTAAGTCGAATGAGAAATGCCCGTCCGTCCGTCCGTCTGTCTGTCTGCTGGCTGGTGCGCACGATATCTCTCGAAAGGATTAACCAATTGACTTCAATTTTGGTATACGGTAATATTTTTTTATCTCCGGCTAAGTTCGAAGATGGGCCATATTGGTCCACTCCTTCTGGTACCTTAATAACATCTATACTTCGTATTAGAATCTTCTGATATTGCACACATTGTATTATTTTATTTGTCGCTATCACCTCGAGAAAAATGGACGAAGTTGCCACGACCCTTTTGGTACCTCCCACACAAATGGACCATTGCATCAAAAATACTTGAAATTTTGTACAATACAATGTGTTTATATCGTAGTAGTGCGGTAGAAAATGGGTATTATTGTACAGCACCTTTTGGTACCTCCCACACAAATGAACCATTTTACACCAAAAGTTAACAGCTTATAACTTTAATACCAGTACATATAAATACATGAAATTTTGTACAGTATAATGCTGTTATAGTACCTACAGTCCTGTGAAAAGTGGGCGTTATCACCACGTAACTTTTTCTACCTTCCACACAAAATGACCAAATCATACCAAAATTGAATAGCTCGTAACGTTAATATATCAGTGCACATATACGCTTATAGGTCGAAACAGTGCAATGTATTTAAAGAAAATACTGTTTACCGAAAAATAGATGTATTTGTTAAATCTTCTGGTGCCTACCACACAAATTGACAGATTAATTACACTAATGTTATATATTACATTACTCACAAAGTGAGGTATACCTTAGTCGGTTTACCCGACTGAAACTTTCTTATTTGTTTTTTATATATCATGCTAAGTTCGAAGAGGGACCGTATTGTTCCACTCCCTCCAGTAACTCCCTCACAAAGGGTTAAAATATAGTGAAATATTGATTCTCTAATAAATTCTATACTAATTGCCCGAATCTTCTGTAATTCCACAAATATAAATAGTTTATCTGTTTATATCAGCTTAAAAAAAATTGGCGATGTGTCCCCGCCCCTTCTGTTACACAAAGAGACCATTTCGACAAGACAAAAATGCAATTAAAAAACATGGGATTTGACAAAAATTCCAAGCCACGTTGTAATTAAATCATAATTAAATTAGCATTGTTAATAACTTAGTATTGATATATGTATCTCACGGATTACACATACTTGCAGCAGGGCTGTGGAGTCGAGCCAAAAGTACTCGAAACCGACTCCAGCGGTTAAATACATAACTTTTTAAAATAATGTTTCTACTAAAAAGTTGAAAATGAGATATTGCTTTGTTAAAAACTCACATAAAGAGTAGGTATTCAATACCAGTAATTAAATAAATTTTTACCATTAATTTATCGACGCTTGACTTGCTACTGGTACAATTTTTAACAATCACTGCCTTTGTTTTAATATACCATAATATTTGGAAATTATGTTCGCTTCAGGCAACCAGTTTGTTCGTTAGTTATTATGCCTTACACCACACTATGGTACGGGGGGTTATAAGATTGTGTTTTGGCAGATTTGTAAAAAATACTACAGCTAGACACACCTTAAAATATACCGTTCGAATTAGAATAACTATCTGCACGTCTGTCTGTCGATCTTAAGTTGTTCGTTAAGTACAGAGTGAAAATTCACTCCGTTCCTGCTGAAATTTGGCAATAAGAACTCAATCACACCAGGGAGGAAGCCTATCGGAATTGGTCAAAATCGGTTCAGATCGATATTGCCCCCAGATATAAATTTTCCTTTAGATTTGGCCTTGTAGCGCTATGCAAGCTGCATTTCACATTCAATCCTTTTAAAATTTAGTAGGGGTAGAGTTTATTTATCCAAGAACGCATATTGTCAAATTTTAACAAATTCCGCTTAGATTTAGATTAATAAGCTAATTATATCATAATTATATTTTTTTTTAATATATGTACGGTATCATATAGTTGGCTTCGCACGTTCTTGGCCTTTCTTATTGGTATTTTACTCGCATAGGAATAGCGTATTGTCTTGCAAAAATTCTTATTTTGTTAGAATCACGTTCATCTTACTAAATTTATCACATATATAATCAGAGCTTGCCTAAAACTGTCGATAGTTTGGTTGACTTAATATGTATTTTGGACGTACAAAAATATTTGGCTAAAAGCTTCGAATATTTTATCCTTCTTTTGTACCAAAATTGTTTTCCCATAAAAATTGTAGTACAAAAGTTATATCAAATAAATGGTATATTTTGCACAATCCATCTCGGAGTCGGACTCGACCATAATTTTTCGACTCCGGGCAAATACCCCCAGCTCCCACTCCAAGACTCCGGCTCGGACTCCGACTCCACAGCCCAGTCTTGCCGTATCTATCAAGCTGAAATAATGGCAACATAGTGACCAACACTGGCGTCGTCATTTACTCGGACAGGCGGATTAAATCTCAGAAGGCTACATCCCTAAATTCACAATCAGCCCTTGACTACTGCAGATCTGTTAACGAGATGGGTTAGCAGTTTAACATATACCTCATATGGGCACTTGGGTACTCGTATAGGGATGATCCGAACAACTGCAAAGCCGATGAACTTACTTTATTATGAAAGGGACGACATTACAAATTCTTGACGAATTTACTTAAATTGTTTAGGTACAGTCCACAAATTAATTTCACAAAAATAATATATTTCCCTCAAATATATATATCTACTTTTGTTTTGTAGTGTAGAAATTAACATTTATTGTATTATTTTACTTTAGAACTATACTATTAATTATTTCCATGTATAATAAAATTTTTAACAAACGCTGAGATATTGTGCAAAACATTTATTATTTAATTTATTTAACACAACTAATACACTTCAAATCCAATAACCCTCTTTTGCTATATATGTATTTTGATATGTGTTTTAACAAATGTGTTTGTTGTTTACAGTAACACCATCGGCAGGACCACAAATTACGGGCGGTAAACCACGTTATCAAATTGGAGATCTGGTGAGCGTAAATTGTACATCAGCGCCATCAAAACCCATCTGTCATCTAAGTTGGTTGATTAACGGTGTCCATGCGAATCGCTCATTCCTCCGCTATTACGAGCCGAAAATTGTCGGACGTGAGGGTCTGGAAGAGGCCACTCTGGGATTAGAATTTCGTGTACGTGGGTGACATTTTAAGCATGGCGACATGAAACTAAAGGTGAGTTAATTTTAATTTAATTAAAACGGCCAAAAACTCTGTCACACATGCACAGGTATACAGGTGCTTGTGTGTTTGTTTATACACGTACATATATGTGCGAATAAACACAAGCCCAAACAAATCACACAGATTTTATATACATCCGTGGGAAACTCTGAAGGATTCGTCCATGAGTGGACCGATGTATACCGCCTGCTACCAGAAAAAGGTGTTCTGGTGGTGTTCTGTTTTTATTTACACTCAGCGGCGTAACAACAAAATCAACATTGGAAAATGGGGTTTTCTCTTGTTAATATTTAAACAATTGCCGTTGATTCTATTGTTGGCCATGGGTATTGTTACCATTTCTCTGCTGTATATGTATGGGTGTATGTTTGTGCGTGCGTGCCTGGCTATTTGCGGTGTGTGTGAGTTTGGCTGTTATTCTTTTTCCAGTTCCCAAAGTGTTGAGTTTGTCAGAGTTCTGTTAAGTTTTTCATTCAATTTAATGTTTGAGTGGTTATACAATAGTCGTCATACACTTCAGTACAAAACATTCTAGTACGAGGGGACGATGAGGAGTTACTGGCGTCTTTTCAAATGTTTGACTAAATGAAAATAATTTGAATTTAGAAAAATATTGTTTGACGACACAAATGAATTTTGAACAATATTCTTTCTTATCGGAATTGCATAAACTCTTTGATATATATCAGCGTTCATTCTAACTGTGTTTATTAATAACAAAATTTTAAAAATAGAGCTTTATTTGTCAGTTTTTGGACAGATTGAAAAAATTATATTTTTATGGAAAAAAAAACTTATTTTTTATTCATAAATATAATTTTTTTCCCCATCAAAGTAATAAGACACAAATACAATATTCCAGCGCTTTTTCGAATCCTGAGAAGACTTCTGCTTTGCAATTTTCGGTATGGTCTTGAGGTATTCTAGCAATGCGGTCTTTATCTCCTCAAGTGTGGCAAATCTCCGTGCTTTAGTTTTCATTTGTATACCCTACACCACACTGTGGTACAGGGTATTATGACTTTGTGCATTTGTTTGTAACACCCAAAAGGAAAGAGATATACACATTGTTTATTATACCGATCGACTTGTAATCACTTGCCGAGTCGATTTAGCTATGTCCGTCTGTCTGTCTGGCCGTCTGTCCGTCTGTCTGTCTGTAGATGTATTCTTGTAATCAAAGTACAGGTCGCAATTATGGTCCGATCTCAACGAGACTTTGCACATAGCTTTCTTTAGGCCCAAGGACGGCCCCTATTAAATTTGGTTAAAATCGGTTCAGACTTACATATTGCTCCCATATATATGTACCTCCGATTTGGAATATATGCACTGTATAAGCAACATTTTTGAACCGATTTGTACAAATATTGACAGAGAGTAGTCCCGTAATACACTCAGAGACAATACAAAATTTGGGGGAAATCGGTTCAGATTTAGATATAGCCCCCATATATATGTTACCCCCGATTTGACATGTAATCGCTGTAGAAACTGTATTTTATATCCGATCAGTACGAAATTCGGTAGAAAGAGGTTTCTTATTACATGACGGAATACTGCCAAATACTGAAAATCAATTCAGATTTAGATATAGCCCCCATATATATGTGTCCCCCGATTTGAAATTCAAGCGCTGTAGAAACTGTATTTTATATCCGAAATTCGACAGAAAGAGGTTTCTATTTTACATGAATGAGTATTCAGGGAAAATCGATTCAGATTTATATATAACCTCCATATATGTATATGTTCCTCCTGATATGGTTACAAAGCGTTATAGAAGTTGTACTTTACTTCCGATCATTACAAAATTCTCCAGAAAGATGTTTCTCAATTTAGGAACGAATATTGCTTAATTTAGCGATTATCGGTTCAGAATTAGATATATCCACATATATATGTTCTTACCCATTTACCAATTATTCCAAATTATTATCGCAATGACCCTTATCGCATTGTTAGGGAGGTGTAGCGTATTATATAGTCGGTTAGTTTTTGGAACAGAAAAGTCGTATGAGGCAGTTATTAACTCATCGAGCTCATGCAACAGTTTTTTTGGTCAACATGTAAAAAACTTCTGAAAAATTGCATGAAATTGTAATGTTCCCAACGGTTATTGATGTTCTGAGTCGTCTAGGACGAGAACTTCCTTCTGTAAAGTTACTGTACAATTTAAATAATGTTTTGCTCAAAGTATATTCGCCAAATACTACCGTCATAATAAAGGGTGTTAATTTAACTATCAATTAAAATTTAATACAACTTCTTTGATCAATTTTTCGACAGCTTAAAGTCAACAAGCACACCAAAAGACGCCTAACATTTATTTATGTCAAAAAACAAACAAAACTGCAAAATGGCAAACAATTTTAATAATTAATAGTTCTTGATCATTTTAAAATTTGTGGGTTTCTGGGGGTTCACAGAGCCCTCAGGATCTTGGAAGTGGGCCTAGAGGAGGTAATGATTTACCCGCAAACAAATAGTTGATAATTTTGTCTATTTGGTTATTAAATTTTCTCCACTATTCGAAAAGTGGAAAAATTTGTTATACTAAATGAACTAAATCTCTACATAATTCTGAATGCTGACATAAAACAAAACAAAACTGTGGACTCATTTTTTTTTTATTTTTTGGTCAAGTTCGCGTTTAAAAGTGACATTTTTTAAGGATACAAATATTCAACATTTTTTTTGTAATTTTTCTAAAAGGCCTAGTAATGAACGGGCAAAAATGGCTTTGCAAACTTTACTCCTTTATTATCCATTAAGATCCACGGTAGAAAGTTTTGAAAAAAAATATTTTTCGCATCCTACTGTTTAGTTATTTATATCCAAATTTTAGCATTCTACGTTGATTAGTTTGTTTTTTTAGAAATATTATAATTCAAGTTTTACTATTCCATAAAATAATACAATTGTGTTGAATGTGTATACCACATTTAGATTTCTGTAAATAAGAAAATAACAAAATAACTATCAAGGTAAAATTAAAATAATTCTAAAAATACAAACTAATCAACTTAAAATGCCAAAATTTGGATATAACAGTATATCAGCAACATTTTTTTTTGCCGT
This sequence comes from Eudasyphora cyanicolor, assembly GCA_963930755.1. NCBI lineage: Eukaryota > Metazoa > Arthropoda > Insecta > Diptera > Muscidae > Eudasyphora > Eudasyphora cyanicolor. The sequence goes on along the minus strand of OZ005737.1, from coordinate 231,190,216 downwards.
GGATTTAAACGGATAATGGAGGACTAAAATTTGCAAGGCCTTTTTGCAACTATTTAGTTCCACTCGCTAAAAACAAAAATAGTATTTAGATAGACCAAAATGTGCGCTTTCATTTGACACCCATATTGTGTTACTAGTATTATCAGGAAGTGAACCATAAAACAAGTAAGAAAGTTTTAGTCGGGTAAACCGACTAAGGTATACCCTCACTTTGTGAGTAATGTAATATTGAATATTACATGAATTATTCTGTAAATTTTTATCCCTTCTGGTACGGGTTTAGGAAATACACACCAGCGTTTATGTGGACTGGTATATTAACGTTATGAGATATTAAATTGTGGTATTACTGACCATTTTGTGTGAGAGGTACAAAAAGGGGAGTGGTGATAACGCCCATTTTTCACTGGGCTATAGGCATTATAAAAGCATTACACTGTACAAAATTTCATGTATTTTTATACACTGGTATTAATGTTATAAGCTGTTTGCTTTTGGTACAAAATGGTGCATTTGTGTGGGAGGTACCAAAAGGGGGGTGCCAATAACGCCCATTTTTCACTGGACTGTAGGCACTACAAAAGCATTACCATGTACAAAATTTCAAGTATTTTTATGCACTGCTATTAATGTTATAAGCTGTTAACTTTTAGTGCAAAATGGTGCATTTGTGTGGTAGGTACCAAAAGGGGCGTGGCAATAACGCCCATTTTTCACTGGACTGTAGGCACTACAAAATCATTACACTGTACAAAATTTCAAGTATTTTTATACACTGGTATTAATGTTATAAGCTGCTAACTTTTGGTGCAAAATAGTGCATTTGTGTGGGAGGTACCAAAACGGGTGTGGCAATAACGCCTATTTTTCACTGGACTGTAGGCACTACAAAAACATTACACTGTACAAAATTTCAAGTATTTTTAAATACTGGTATTCATGTTATAAGCTGTAAACTTTTAGTACAAAATGATGCATTTGTGTGGGAGGTATCAAAAGGGGCGTGGCAACTTCAACCATTTTTCTCGAGTTGATAGCGACTAATAGACTAATACTATGTGTGGAATTTCAGAAGCTTCGAATAAGTATAATAGCAGTTATTAAAGAATCAATATTTCACAACATTTTAACACTTTGTGGGGGAGGTACCAGAAGGAGTGGACCAATATGGCCCATCTTCGAACTTAGCCGGAGATAGAAAAAATTATTACCACATACCAAATTTGAAGTCAATCGGTTACTCCTTTCGAGAGTTATCGTGCGCACCAGCCAGCAGACACACAGACAGACAGACAGACAGACAGATAGACAGACAGACAGACAGACAGACAGACAGACAGACAGACAGACAGACAGACGGACGGACGGACATTGCTCATTCGACTTAAAATGACCCAAAACGGATATCCGCCAAACATACTTAGGGTCTTAGGTCACTCCTTCGATGTGTTACACTTTTTTCCGTAGCAAATGATATATACCCTCGTCACACTAAAGTGAGGGTACAATAAAGATCTGAACAGTTTTGTTTCTGTTAAGCTTTCAGAATTATTATTGGTACTTCCCACACAAATTGACCTTTTGCGCCAAAAGTTTAATACCAGTACATACTTTAATATTATTAAATGCAATTTATTAATAATACTTTAATTAAAACAAAATAAAAATAAATAAAGTTACGTATATTTTTTTGGGACTGAAGGTGAAGATTCTTAAGTCGGCATAAGTACAATGTATATGTGGATCCACAATTATCTTGATAAAACTATGCAACAAAAAAAATTGTATCCGATACCTAAAAACTTTTTAATTTTTGTGTAGATTGAGGCATACTATTTAATGAAACCAAAAAAAAAATTTCTTTAAAATTGACAGTATTTGGACAAAGTGGAGTATACACCCGATATGTCCTTGATACCATTTAAATAAAGAAGATAATAAGGGCAACAAGTTTTGCAAAAATCAAATTTTACGTAGAAATGGTGGCTCAGTAACTGTCGTTAAAGCAATTAGAAAAAAAAATATTTTTCTTCAAAAAAATAACGTTTTTTGCTGGTGCTAAAAAAGCCATGGAAAATATATAAAAATAGCAAACATTTTCTTGATGAAAGCTAGCATCCTAATAAAGATATCAGTGCCTATTAGAATCTATGGATAAATGTATAACTTATGTCCCACATTGTAAAATAAGGAAAATTCGAAAAAATAATTTTTTATATTTTTTATGTTGGCCATTTTTATCTTTGTTTGTGAGGTACAAAAAGGGACGTGGCGTCCATTTTTTAATATTCCATTACACTGTACAAAATTTCAAGTATGTGCAGGAATCGAAGTTATAAGCCGTGATCTTTTTGTGATAAATGGCCAACTTGTATGGAGGTAACAAAATGTGTGTTGTAATAACGCCCTTTTGCATTTTTTTCCTTAAAAAAAATTCTATTTTTGTAAGTTATTAAATCGTGCGGTTGACTCATAAAATAATTTGCAGAAACTTTGTCTAAAGTAGAAAATGGCGAAAAAAAAAGAAAAAAATGTGCGTGCAGGACAAATACACATATATAAAAACCATATACGCCGTTCGAAAGGTCTAAGCCTCTCTTACCTAATCCATATAGGGATGGGAAATTGATAATTTTGCGAAATTATAGGCGTAATAATGTATCCGACCGACTATATTCCTTTACCACCTGTTGAGAGCTGAATAATATAGTTGACCTAAATCTGAAACGATTATATTATAACTCCCAGAGTTCGTTTTTGGATCAATGAACTATTTTCGTTTAAGTTTCATAAACATCGGCTGTAAAATATTGTTTCTGTTTTACTTGCAATTTCACTTGTAAAATCGGAAGATCGGTATATGGGCATTTCCTGCGTTGCGGATGACAGGAATTTCATTAGTTTTTTCCCCATAACATCCTTGATATTGATCTTAGGAATATTATTGTTATTAGCTAATTTGTAAAGTCTAACGAGGTTAATAACACTGCATTTATAGAATTATGAAAACTTTTTTAGTAGAAAAAAACACGATTCTTGAGGTATATTAAGTGATTGATATTACCTAACTTGGTGCTTGCATATACTAGAGGCAATGCATTTAAAGTATGTATTTACCATTTACTCTAAAAATGCAAAATTTTTGAGATATTTACTTTTCTATTGAATTCCGAACGGCATGTTCCGGACAGCACAAAATTCATATAAAAAATGGGTTATTAAAATATTTCTTTTGATAACAATATAATACAATATTTATCAAATTTTTTACATAGAAAGATCGACAAGGTCTAAAGAAATAATTTCAGAAACTTTGAGTACATTGCTAAAAAAATACTCAAGAAAGAGTTGCAAAATTGTAAGGCATTTTTTTTGAGTAGCCCAGAGAAATGCTCAGATATATGTATATTAGTTACATGTAAATATTAACCACTCTCTTTGCTAGATTTGGTGATGCTTATTTCTGAATAGCAAATATAGCTTCTATGCCACACGGTGGGATGGTGGGCCTGGTTTATTGAAAGTTGGCAGAGATTAATATATGTATAGACAAAATTAAGAAAAAACCAGTAAGGAAAGGCAGAAAGTCGGGCGGGGCCGTCTATATAATACCCTACACCTCCCTACCAATGCGATAAGGGCCATTGCGATAATAATTTGGAATTATTGGTAAATGGGTAGGAACATATTACCTAATCTGAACCGATAATCGCTTAGTTAAGCAGTATTCGTTCCTAAATTGAGAAACATCTTTCTGAAAAATGTTAATGATCGGAAGTAAAGTACAACTTCTATAGCGCTTTGATACAAAATCAGGAGGAACATAAATATGGAGGTTATATATAAATCTGAACCGATTTTCGCTGAATACTCATTCATGTAAAAAGACCTCTTTCTGTCGAATTTCGTACTCATCGGATATAAAATACAGTATCTACAGTGCTAACATGTCAAATCGAGAGTAACATATATATGGGGGCTATATCTAAATCTGAACCAATTTCTTCCAAATTTGAAAGTGTTCATTCATATATGGGGCAAAATTCCTCAAGTGTCCCAGGTAAAAAATAAAAGTTGTCCGATTTGCCTGAAATTTTACTCGTTTATTGTCCAAGCATAGAAACTCGGAGAATGCTAATATTGGGTCAAACGATCAGCGATTGACCAAGTTATTGGACATTCAATTCGGAAAAAAGCAATTTTTCACATACAAATGAAGATTTTAGAGCAATGCGTCAAATGACATTCTGGAGGTATATTTCATGGACTCTCTTGCAGATAAACTACTAATTACGTAATGTTGTATTTTGGACCAATTCTTTTGCATTAAAAAAAATATTTCGCAATATCAAAAATATATCACAAAATTTTTTTCTGCAATATTTTTAAAAGAATCTTTGACATGTTTGTTAGTTCATATCAAATTTTTGGTATGTACTTTTTCCGCAACAAAAAGATATGATTTTTTTTAGCAAATTTAGTTCGAAAAAATAACAAAATTCTAAAAAATCAGAAAATTATTTACATATATTTCTATAAACTTTGTCACTGTACGGCATACCAGACCTCGTCAAACCAAGTTTTAATTGAAAATACATACGAATACGAGTATAAAGAAAACTATTTAAATTTTTCAATACATCTTCTAACAACAATGGAGTCCAGCAGACTTAATCCATATTCGGTTCAGATCCGAAAACCTGTGGAGCAATTTAAATTTTCCAAAGGAAGCGAAAATTTGCATAAAATGTTCGATTCAACTTTCAAAATCCAAAAAGCAATTTGAATATCTGAATTGTGAAGATCGTGAAAGTGGCGTTGAGTGGACTGGATGTAAAAAGTATCGTAATCCAGCCAGCGAATAGGATGGTGCTTCAATTTTGTCAGAGCTGGATAAAAAAGAAAAAATCAATTACTAACCCTTTCCCCACCAACTTGGGGACACGACCATGTTATGAAGGAATTCGGCGCTTCTGAACGGGAAGTAAGAACTTCAAAGAAATTGTTTTCTGAACAAGGAATTTTAGCAATCCCAAAGCCGAAATGCGATAGAAAATTACTTTATAAAACTGAAGAGTTAGTTAAACATTTTTTCGAATTGGATGAAAACAGCAGTTTAATGCTATCTAAAAATTAAAATTCTACTTGATCTTTAAATTGATTTGTATAAATCAGTAATATTTTTATATTTATAAATACATATGTATATGTATACGTTTAATTTCGTATATAAACGAAATTTATTTATTGAATGGTAAAATTATTTGAAATACGAAGTAGCTTCAATCCAATTGCAAAGGCACTAGCTAAACATTTAATCAAACCGGATGATCATTGTAAGTAAGTAAGTACATGGATCGTGAAGTATTGACACTTCGGAGATGTACCAATGTGATTTACATACTGTGCAGTATTGATTTTAACAAACATTGTTAGCATTGACTGTAATTTTTCGAACTAATTTTTTTAAAAAATCATATCTTTTTATTGTGGAAAAAGTACATTCCACAAATTTGATATGAACTAACAAACATGTCAAAGATTCTTTTAAAAATATTGCAGAGAAAAAATTTCGTTATATATTTTTGATATTGCGAAATATTTTTTTTAATGCAAAAGAATTGGTCCAAAATGCAACTTTACGAAATTAGTTGTTTATCTGCAAGAGAGTCCATGAAATATCCCTCCAGAGTGTCATTTGACGCACTGCTCTAAAATCTTTATTTGTATGTGAAAAACGCGTTTGAAAATTTCTATTTTGACAAAAAAATATTGCTTTTTTCCTAATTGAATGTCCAATAACTTGGTCAATCGCTGATCGTTTGACCCAATTTTAGCATTCTCCGAGTTTCTATGCTTGGGCAATAAACGAGTAAAATTTCAGGCAAATCGGACAACTCTTTTTTTTCCTGGGACATTTGAGGAATTTTACCCCATATTAAGAAACCTCTTTCTGCCGAATTTCATACTGATCGGATATAAAATGCAGTTTTTACAGCGCTTTCATGTCAAATCGGGGGTAAGGTATATATGGGGGCTATAGCTAAATCGACTCAGAAAGTGATTCTAAGTCGATCCGTATAATTAACGATGGATCTATTTCTTCTTCTATATCATTTGAGGAATGTTTGTCTGCCTGTCTGCCCTTCCGTTTGTGTGTCTGTATGCTAGCTGGTGCGCACGATAACTCTCGAAAGGAGTAACCTATTGACTTCAAATTTGGTAATTATTTTCTCCTTCTCACGTGAAATTTACATTCTTTAATAACTTGTATACTTCTTATTAGAATCTTCTGAAATTCCACACATAGTATTAGTTTATGTGAAAAATCTATGAATATCGCTTATTGGGTACAATTCATGCTCTAGTGCGTATGAGTTATGGGCGATGTTGAAATCCGCTACTCATGCGCCATATACGTATCTATCTATCTATATATATAAAGAAGAATGTGTGTTTGTTTGTTTGTTGGTTTGTTTGTACCGTATAGACGTCTAAACGGCTGGACCGATCTTCTTGAAATTTTCACGGAATTTACATGTGTGGGGCGTGGTGAAAATAGGGTACTTGCATTTTTGATATATCAAGTGGGCGTGGCCCCGCCCACATAAGACAAATTTTAAAATTGAGATATCTTGCACAATTTGTTAGCTAGAGTGCTGTAATTTTGTACATATGTATCTGGTAGCAGTCTACGTGATTGGTCCAAAAATGGGCGGGATCGGATCAATGGGCGTGGCCCCGCCCATATAAGCCAAATTTTAAAAATGATATATCTTGCACAATTTGTTAGCGAGAGTGCTGGAATTTTGTGTATATGTATCTGGTGGCAGTCTACGTGACTGGTCTAAAAATGGGCGGAATCGGGTCAATGGGCGTGGCACCGCCCATATAAGCCAAATTTTGAAATTAAGATATCTTGCACAATTTGTTATCGAGAGTGCTGTAATTTTGTGCACATGTATTTGGTGGTAGTCTACGTGATTGGTCCAAAAATGGGTGGAAGCGGACCAATGGGCGTGGCACCGCCCATATAAGTCAAATTTTGAATTTTAGATATTTCTCACAATATGTTAGAGAGAGTGCTGTAATTTTGTACATATATATCTGGTGGTAGCCTACGTGATTGTTCCAAAAATAGCCGGGATCGGACCAAAGGGAGTGGCCCCGCCCATATAAGCCAAATTTTGAAATTAAGATATCTTGCACAATTTGTTAGCGAGAGTGCTGTAATTTTGTACATATGTATCTGGTGGCAGTCTACGTGATTGGTCCAAAAATGGGCGGGATCGGACTAAAGGGCGTGGCCCGGCCCATATAAGGCAAATCTTAAAATTAAGATATCTTGCATAATTTGTTAGCGGGGGTGCTGTAATTTTTGTACATATATATCTGGTGGTAGTCTACGTGATTGGTCCAAAACTGGGAGGAATCGGATCAATGGGCGTGAAATTGAGATATCTTCAAATTTTTTTAGCGATAGTGCTCTTATTTTGTGGAAATGTTTTTGGTGGAAGTATTCGTGATTGGTTCAAAAATGGACGGAATCGGTAATCTAAATCTGGGGCAACGAAGTGGACCGGGTCCAGCTATATATATATATACATGGATGTGTGTATGTTACGTATGGACTCCAAAACGTCTGGATCGATTTTGATGACATTTTCAGGGAATGTTCAGATAAGCCTAGAGCGTGACATAGGCTTTATAAGTTCTTGATTGAGGGGGCGTGGGTCCGCCTATATAAGCCAATGTTTTTAGTGATTCCTACTGTCCGTACCTACGAATTAACGAGATTCCTACTGTCGCTATCTACATGCACCATGTTTTGATAAATGGACGGCATCGGAAATCTGAAGTCTGGGGCAACGAAGTGGACCGGGTCCAGCTAGTGACTTATAAGTTCGGGATGGTATTATACAATTTGTATGACTATCAGTCTTGCAGGTATTGTCGAGTAAAAGAAGAATCTGTTTTTATACCCTCCACCATAGGATGGGGGGTATATTCATTTTGTCCCTCCGTTTGTAACACCTCTAAATATTGATCTGACACCCCATAAAGTATATATATTCTTAATCGTCGTAAAATTCTAAGACGATTTAGCCATGTCCGTCTGTCCGTCCGTCTGTGGTAATCACGCTACAGTCCGCAATAATAGAGCTAGGTTGATCAAATTTGGTACAAATACTTCTTATAGTTGCAGGTTGTTTGGGATTGCCAATGGGCCATATCGGTCAATGTTTTGATATAGCCCCCATATAGAGGTCGCTCCAAAATACGGTTTTTGAGCCATTTATACTACATTTTTAAAGCAATTTAGCTGAAACTTTGCAGTTTGTATTCTATGCTGACAACAATTCATCACAGCAAAAAATTTTTTGTTATAGTCACCCTATAGAGGTCGCTGTAAAATATACGTATTTAATCTGTAAATACGACATTTTCTACGCATTTTAACTGAATCTTTGCAGTTTGTACTTAATTTTGACAAGAATTAATCGCAGCAAAAATTTTACAAATCGGTCCATATTTTGTTATAGTCACCCTATAGAGCTCGTTCCCATAAATGCTAATTTTCAGGTGAAGAGTTTGGCTATAGAATTTGCGGCCTAAAATTTGGCTTAAATATGCAGCGCTTGCTTTTATACCCACAATGGGATGGTGGTATATCCATTGTAACAGCTGTAAATATCGATCTGAGGCCCATACAATGTATATATTCTTAATAATGTAGCCTGAAGAACACGCCGGTCTTATAACAAGCACGCTATTTCTTTTAAATTGATCTAATTGACGGCATAAAAGACACAATTTTCAATAAAACATTGTCCAAATCCACTGATGTTTAAACATAATAAACTATATTTTACTTATATTTCATCAAAATAAGTAACTGCGCGATCTATTGTTAAAAGTATTTAGGCATTTGTAACAAGTGAAGATCTGAAAACATTTTTCGATATTTATTCATTTATTTATTTCATTATTTCTTTCAGGGATTTTTATTTTATTTTTATACCCTCCACCATAGGATGGGGGGTATATTCATTTTGTCACTCCGTTTGTAACACCTGTAAATATTGATCTGAGACCCCATAAAGTATATATATTCTTAATCGTCGTAAAATTCTAAGACGATTTAGCCATGTCCGTCTGTCCGTCCGTCCGTCTGTGGTAATCACGATACAGTCCGCAATAATAGAGCTAGGTTGATCAAATTTGGTACAAATACTTCTTATAGTTGCAGGTTATTTGGGATTGCCAATGGGCCATATCGGTCCATATTTTGATATAGCTCCCATATATAGCATCTATCTTGTTGTGATTCCTACTGTTTTCATCTTCTATATTTTTGTGTTTTCCGGTGTTATTTTCTTTAGGTTTGAGTTATTTTGTGAGGTCACATGCTATCCATGGTGGAGGGTATATAAGATTCGGCATGGCCGAACTTAACGCTTTTACTTGTTTAAATTCGCCAGACACCCCAAGATCTTGACTTACGGGTTAAAAAAGGGGTTTCGTGACTCTGCGCACCTTTCTTCCCTTCTTCAATGGTCTTACCCTTAACATACCCGTCCATGGCACACGCAGATTTGTGCAAAATTTTTTCTAAATATTCACTTCGGATGAAGTCTACAGCAATTTATTTTAAAGAAAATATCCTGCATTCCATAAAACTTTGACATTGAGACCCACGTCATTTCACACATGACCCCCATAGTTCACAGTCCATGTATGAATAGATAAACCGAGCGAATAACAACGAAACCAAACCAGAAACCCACGGATATAGAAAATTGTTAAACTGCGTATAAAACAATGTGCGGTCAGCAATGGCATCAACAGCCCCACCACCTCCGCCGCCACCACAGCTATCGATGTTCTGGTGGTCGCCGTCGCATTCACCATCACCTTTGACATCGTGTATTCATGTGTTGGTGGGTGCTGCAAAAGTGTTTACATGTTGTACACGTATTGTTGTAGTCTCTGTTCACACAAACACCAGCCAGCCCAGGGCCAGCATAACAAAAACACAACAATGTTCAAACAGACACAGTCATATATCTAGTCACATTTTTGTGTGTGTGTGTGTGTTCTAATTCAATACTATGGCTAATGTTAAGTGTATTTTTATTTACATATAATCGTTCCGTGTACGCATACGTGCGTGCCTTATAGGTATTTATGTTCGCACATTCTCTCACACTCCGTTCTAAGTTATGGTCGTATTGAGAGTTATACACATGGCGATGTTAATGTGACCATGTGTATGGACGGGCACGCATGAGTGTGTGTTGGGATAGACCAATGTGTTTTAATATGGTACGTAATTCATGCATTTTTTCATCATAATTCCGGAATAATTTGGTACATTTTTGCGCGAAATGGTTTCATGAACGCTTTCAATTTTTCCTGTCCACATAATAGGCTCGGCTGGAAGGAGTGTTGGTTTGAAAATAAACCACAAGTGATAACTGAAATATATCGACATCTCCACCCCAAAGTATGCTAAGTGAGAACAGGTAGCTTTTCAAAGAGGCTAAGAAATTGCGTATGCAATTTTTAAATCTGCATCGAATTTCTTTTTAGTGCAAATCGAATGACCTTTATTATTTTGCGAATAACTTTTGATTGATTTGACCGATAAACCAAATTTTGACTAAATAAGCAGAACGATGACAATGCTACTCCCAAAACTGATTCATGAGCAACAAAATTTGCGAAGCTAAATAAAAATATTGCCAAAAACAAAGACCAGAGCTTCAGGTGTGAATCGATCCCACGACCCCCAAACTCATGGGCAAGCACGCTACCAACTCACCTACTGGGGCGCTCTATAAAATTTATTTTTGCCTAAAAGCTTTATAAAGAGTCGGTAAATGACAAAATAAGATATCGCTATCACTTATTTTTAGAATAAAATTTTTACAAAATTTGATGGGAATTGGAAATTTTAAAGTATTGAGACAAATTCATTTTGTGTTTTACGATATTCTTAATTGCTATAGAACGACTGAACCAATTTTTACAAAGTTTACGTCATTTGAAAGAGAACATAACCGGCCACTTTTATGGATTTTTAATTTTCAAATTTGTAAATTTTTGTTTAGATGTTTTTTTTAAACTTTAATTTAAAAAAATTGCTACCCGTTCTATTTTGTTTAAATTTGCACAGAAATTTACCAGACTCTCACAAATCCAAACCATAATTGGATTTTTGGGGACTCAATATTTGATTAATTTAAAAATTAAAAAAAATTACCCGTTGTGTTATCTTTCAAAGTTTCAAATTAGAAAAAAATAGATTTACGAGTAAAAAACTTTTTTTGCTGATACAAAGAAAACATAAACATGTAAAAGCGTTAAGTTCGGCCATGTCGAATCATATATACCCTCCACCATGGATTACATTCAATTCTATTACTGGAAAAATCTTTGGATATGGAGCAAATCATGAAACGATTATTTTTGTTTAAGCAAATTTTTAAAAAACGAACGCTTCAATTTTCTGCCGAATTTTGGGCCGCAAATTCTTTAGCCAAACTCTTCACCTGAAAAATGTGGTATTTATGGCTTAAAATACTATTTTTGAGAGCTACATCTACACGGGACTACAAAAAAAATTGATTTTTATACATTTCTTTGAGATGAACTCTTACCAAAATAGAATACAAACTGCAAAGTTTCAGCTAAATTTCTTAGAAAATGTTTTGTTTATGCCTTAAATGCCTTTTTGGACCGACGTCTATAGGAGCACCATAACAAAATATGAACTCCTTTAAAAAAAATTATTGCGATGGATTCTTGTTTTAATTAAATACAAACTACAAAGATTCAGTTAAGAGGCTTAGTATTTATGGCTTAAAAACCATATTTTGGTGCGACCTCTATGGGGGAGCTATATCAAAACAATGACCGATTTGGCACATTCCAAAAAACCTGCAAATATAAGAATTTCTACCAAATTTGATCAACCTAGCTCTATTATTACGGACTGTAGCGTGATTACAGCAGACGGACGGACAGACTTGGCTAAATCGTCTTAGAATTTAACGACGATTAGGAATATATATACTTTATGGGGTCTCAGATGAATATGCAAAAAAAATGTTTCTCTATGACAAAAATAAATGTCCATAGTGTTATTAGTTATATAATAGTTTAAATAATATACCTATATCTCTTTTATTTTCAGTGTGTCGCCAAAATCTCCTCCGTCTATTGGCAAAGTAATGAGGAAAGTGTGGAAAGTGATAAACATCAGCGAATACCAGTATTAGAGTCCAGAGAAACGGTAGTACCGAAATCAAGATTATTGGATAAATCATTGGAAGGTAAGTGATATTTATGTTTTGAATTTTTATGCACAACGCTGCTGTGTTTGAACTTGACACTTTAAAATTTAATTTAAAGGAGAGCAAATGAGTAAATCATTTTCGAGTTATTCGGTCTTGTTTGTTGTAGAAATCATAAAGGTTAGTGAATTTGAGAAGAATGGCTTTGGAATACACCTACATCGGAACTGAGAACTACCTCCCTTTTCCGACCCTTACGTCTAAAAAGTTGCCATCAAAACTTATGAAATATCAAAAGTTATACAAATCGTAAACATTTGTTGATCCTTTATAATGGATTCTTTATAAACAATTTATAAAATTGTATTATAAAACAGATTTCAAGATATTATATTACTTGAGCGTATGTCTGTTTTGTAAAGACATATTTTTTTATATAAAAAAATATTTTTTTTTAATTTTTCTAAGCTAACAAAATCTGTGAAATTATTAAATCTGCTGATTTTTTGTTAAAATATTTTAAGTGGACCCATAACAGATCTTTGCGAGGAAAATTTTTGTCTAAGATACTATGTAGAAATATCGAGGTTTTGTTATATTTTTGATATATGATAGGTTTTGATGGCACCTTGCTAGTGTAAATGGGGTTAAAGTGGGGTCCTCTTCAATTGGGCTGAAATCAATAATTTTTCTGATTTACCAACAAATTTTGTGCCGAAATTTTTTAATAATTTTTTTGATATACCAACAAATTTTGTGCCTGAATATCTCAAAGACCAGTGCAAACTGGGAGAAAGGAGTAACACCCCTCTATTGAATATTCCAAAGTGTGCTAAGTCGACTTGCCAAGTTTTAAAGTCACTACATTTGTAAGCTTCAAATATTAAAAATTATATTCCATCAAAAATTGGTGTTAATCCCTCATTCCAATCAAAAGTTATGTACAATAGAGGTCATTCGATTTGCATTTCAAAGGAATTCCACACAAATTAAAATAAATCATAAAACTTTGATCGCCTGTCCTGAGAAAATATCTTCTTCGACATAGCATACTTTGGAATGGAGGTATCGGAAAACCTTCTTTTAGAGGAGCACATTGTAGTTATCTTAGTAGAATAGATTTAACATCAAAACCCAAAAATTCACGATAATAAATGAAAATTTGTCTTTATATACTTTCAGAAAAACAAAAAGGTGCCACAGTATCTTCCACAAACTCAGCGTCTATGACAAACGCATCCGTGTTCTTCAGCCTATTTCTCCTAACAGTCCAGCTTTTAGCCACGTTCGGTTTAAGCCATAGTTAACAAAATAATCAATATTGTTATAGTTCTAAGTTTTAAACTTTTTATTATGATTACGTTTTGTACATAACTACAATTAGGTTAAGTTTCAAAATATTTGTGGGAATTTAAGAACAACAAATCAGATAATATGAGTAGTGTAGAGAAATGTTGTACATTTTTTCGGCAACATAAGCCTCTTTTACTTTCTATATTAAGTACTGTTTTATAATTTTTAAATTGTTTAGAAGAAAATCTCAAATCTGCAATTGATTAAGTAGCTTTAATATTGTTTAATAAAAAACTAGTAAGGAAAGCAAAAGTCGGCCGGTGCCGAATATATGATACCCTAAATCACCCTGACACACCTATATCGTCATCTGAAATCCAAAATCGCGCAAAAAAATCATAATTAATTTTATAATTGATTATAGTCTATTAGGCTAAACTACACATTCCTACATATTGGAGTTCTATTTAAAAAATTGACCATTTTATGGGTGATACTCAAAATGGCGTTACAGCAAACAAGGTCATTAAAAAAAAGCGTAAAGATTCATAAAATTTGATATTATTTAATTCACAATGTACGCCACAACTAAATCCCCAAAATTTGGTCAAAAGCTTAAAATTACTTTACTTAGTTTTTTGCTTCTCCTGAAAAATAATGAGCATGTGGGTTACCTTATTTTGGATTTCAGGTGACGATATACATACTTGATCTAAACGTTAACGATTACCTTGATACTCATACTATCAGCTGATGGATCAAGAAACCACCATTTTTCAAATTGCATAAAAATCGTTTGAAAAATTTAGATTTGCCAATCCTTACATGCAGAATCGGAATGGATATATCTAGTAAATCTGAACCGATTTCTTTAAAATGTAGCTGTGTTTATTCGTAGAGCAAGTGACTCCCAATTTTCGTAATTGGGGTCTGTAAAATACAGCTTATACACCCTCGGAAGGAACATATTCAGGGGGGCTATATCTACAGCTGAACCGATTTCCACTAAATTTTGTAGTCTTTATTAATGGGTAAAGAAACGTTTCTTTGCCAATTTTTGCCTCAATCTGGTTTACGAGGGTTGCTATATATATCTCTGTTAGGCAACACTATGTGTTGCCTGGCGCCATCTGACATCTCCTTTGGAAAGTTTGAAAGTTTTTAGCATAAACGTACTCAGAACGTTTTGACGTACGACCATCATTTGCGCTGTTTACAGTGACTTGAAAAAATCAATTTGGCAAAAAAAAATGAAATTAACTCGTGAACATTTTCGTGCGATCATTTTTGTTGTTGTCGTAGCAGTATATGTGTTTGTTATCCATTAGTTGTTTTTCATTCGCCTTGTATAGTGGTTTCTGCTGTATTGGTTTCCAGGCCGAGGAAGATGGCTGCTTCCACTGGTTGGGTCCAAAGAGACCTGAGAACAAGTTGAGTAGGTTTGGCAGGGCAGTTAAAGAGGTGTAGTGTGTCGTGTGGTCCCTGGTTACAGGCGGGACATATGTTCGACTTGGTGCCATCAATCCTTGCCCAGTATGAATTGAGGCGGCTACACCAGCCAGATCTTAATTGGGCCAAAAGTACTCTTGTCTGTCGTGGTAATTCCTCTTCCTCTGAGGCCACTGATGGAGGGTGGTCTCCTAGTACGACATTGACTCTGTAGTTATTCACGGCTTCAGCGACTGCGTCAGAGTGTATGTCAGCCAGACCTGCCTTGAAAGCTCTTTGGTCTAGAGGTTCTCTCTTGTAGCGTTGGACCTCGCGCTCTAGTGCGATCATTTCTACTATGCGATCATTTTTCACAACTTTCGACGTGGATTATCACGACAAGAGTACATCGATGAACTTAAATCTTTGTCGATGAAGTGCCATCCTATAGCACTGTAAAGAACTGGTTTTATGAATTCAATCGTGGCCAACGCTCGCTCAAAGACGAAGGTCGTGAAGGTCGTCATAAATAGCAACCCTCGTAAAATACATATTTTATGGCGCTTAGATACTCAACCGGAAGAAACAGATACATACCCAGCAAAAAATAAAAGAAGTACTTCCAAAAGAATAACATTATAAGCACTTCCAGATCATAAGTATGGCATTTAATGAAGTTCTTCTAAATAACTTACCAAAATTTCATTTTGGAGTATAAATGATTGACCCTATACTCAAAACGGTTGGAGTGATAAAAACTCGACAATGTAGGACACACTATTAAGATACTCCACTGCTAAATATCAACATGATTGAATATGAAATTTAGCGTCTATAGTGCTAAAGGGCCAAATCGGAAGAAATATATTTATATATATATCTAAACCAATTTTCTTCAAATTTAGTATTGTCAGCTTGTACATCAAGAAAAGAAAAATCGGAGGTAGATATGTATATATAGGAGCTATATCTAAATATGAACCTACTTTTACCAATTTCAATAGGGATAGTACTTGTGCCAAATTAAGGATATATGCAAGGTCTCTGAGATCGGACTATGTTTGCGACCTGTACTTTTATTACAAGATTACATGCACAGACGGACACAGCTAGATCGACTCAGAAAGTGATTCTAGTACCCTGTGCCACAGTGTGGTGTAAGTTATAATTAAATATTTTAAAACAAGTAAGAAAGTTTCAGTCGGGTAAACCGACTAAGGTATACCCTCACTTTGTGAGTAATGTAATATTGAATATTACTCGAATTATTCTGTCAATTTGTGTGGGAGGTACCAGAAGGGGTTTATCAAATACACCTTTTTTTTTGCTGAACATTAGATACTTAAAATTCATTGCACTGTGCCGACTTATAAGCATTTATGTGCACTGGTATAAACGTTATGAGACATTAAATTGTGGTATGATTTGGGCATTTTGTGTGGGAGGTACAAAGAGGGGCGTGGCAATAACGCCCATTTTTCACAGGGCTATAGACACTATAAAAACATTACACTGTACAAAATTTCAAGTATTTTTATACACTGGTTTTAATGTTATAAGCTGTTAACTTTTGGTGCAAAAAGGTACCTTTGTGTGGGAGGTACCAAAAGGGGCGTGACAACAACACCCATTTTTCCCTGGATTGTAGGCAATATAAAAGCATAATACTGTACAAAATTTCAAGTATTTTTATACACTGTTATTAATGTTATAAGCTGTTAACTTTTGGTGCAAAATGGTGCATTTGTGTGGGAGGTACCAAAAGGGACGTGGCGACTTCTCCCATTTTTCTCGAGTTGATAACGACTAATAAGCTAATACTATGTGTGGAATTTCAAAAGATTCGAATAAGTAGTATAGCAGTTATTAAAGAATCAATATTTCACAACATTTTAACCCTTTGTGGGGGAGGTACTAGAAGGAGTCGACAAATATGGCCCATCTTCGAACTTAGCCGGAGATAGAAAAAAATATTACCACATACCAAATTTGAGGTCAATCGGTTACTCCTTTCGAGAGTTATCGTGCGCACCAGCCAGCAGACACACAGACAGACAGACAGACAGACAGACAGACAGACAGACGGACGGACATTGCTCATTCGACTTAAAATGACCCAAAACGGATTTCCTCCGAACATACTTGGGGTCTTAGGTCACTCCTTCGACGTGTTACACTTTTTTCCGTAGCAAATGATATATACCCTCGTCACACTAAAGTGAGGGTATAAAAATAAGGGAATTATGTAATTATACCACACTATGGCACAGGGTATCATAACATTGTGCAAGAGAAAAGAGAAGAGATAGAACCATCGTTTATTATTATTCAGAGAAAATCAGTTCACATGTAGGTATAGTACCAATACATATATGTATATGCTTTGGATTTCCTCTAACATATATAGGATTTATACACTCCCTTCCCTATGTTAGGTTTATAAAAATACGTGGACAGCCTTTTGTTATGAATTGGAAATCCGTCTAATCCTATTAATTTCGTGAATTTCTCTTAAAGTCGTAAATCAGACCTTTGAATAGAAATGTTTACAAAACGATCATATTTTATAAAAAATACAATCGAAGGCTGCAATCCTATTTATTTACACATGCTTGGATATTTGAAACTGACAATTTAAAATGTACGTATAAAGAGAGAAGGATATTTTCATTTTAAATTATTCGGATTCAAGAGATAACAAAATAAATATGTCTATTACATTAAAATTGGTTAAATTTTTAGTTTTAGATCAGAGTAAGCATATTAAATAATAAAATTACACTTAAGGCTCAACATTTGTATTAATTTAAAATAAGAGAATTATCAATTCACGCAAAGATATTAATAAGAACGACGTACCGCCATCAAATAAATACAGCGCCAAAAAAGCAAATCTTACAGTGCTTTTAAAGGAGTGATGCAAAAGTGGTGACAAATAAGTAATTCCCCGGCGCTACAAGCTCTTCTTAAATTCATTGATGAAAATCCAAATAAGAACACCTTCCGGATCATAAGTTGGGAATTTGTATCACTTCTTTGGATGCTCTTTTTTTGCTGGGTATAAGGTGCTATATCTAAATCTTAACCGATTTTCTTTAAACTTGCTAAATTCATGTTTTAAACTCTGCTAAATTTCATCGAATGAACCTGTTTTTGTGCGTTATTTATAAATCTGAAACGATTTTTACCAATTTCAACAGAAGTACGAACCATATAGGATAAAAAATAGCGCTGTGCTAAATTCCATCACAATCGAATCATAATTACGACCTGCACTTTGATTACAATGATACATCTACAGACGGACAGGCGTGTTTAAATCGATTCAGCAGCGATTCCAAGTTGATTGGTTTAATAAACGATGGGTCTATCTTTTGGCTGTGACAAACAAAGTCACAAACTCATAATACCCTGGACCACAGTGTAGTGTAGATAATAATTAAGGGAAAACATAGTGCGACATGTAAACTTTGGACAAAATCATGATGACAGCGGGGTGAAAGTACTATCCAGTGGTGTAAAATTATAGCTGATACTTCTGTAGTTGTCAACACAGTTATTTTATATGGACCCCAGAATTTGTAAAATTTCGTCTGTATTTTTATACTCTTATACTGTCACTCCGTTTGTAACAAATATTGATCTAAGACCCCATGAAGTAAATTTATTCTTAATCGTCGTAAAATTCTAACACGATTTAGCCATGTCCGTCCGTCCGTTGTAATAATGCTACAGTCCGTAATAATAGAGCTAGGTTGATCAAATTTGGTAGAAATATTTCTTATAGTTGCAGATTGTTTGGGTTGGGTTTTACGGGTTTTAGGCAATAGATACCACATTTTTAAAGCTATTTAGCAGAAACATTGCTGTTTGTATTCTATTTTGACAAGAATTCATCACAGCAAAAATTTTACAAATCGGTTCATATTTTTTATAGTCACCCTATAGAGGTCGCGCCATAATATACGTATTTAAGCCATAAATACCATATTTTCTAATCATTTTTACAGAATCTATTTCAAGACATTAAGAACACATTTTTCAGGTGACAAGTTTGGCTAAAGAATTTGCGGCCTAAAATTTGCAGCGTACGTTTCTTTTAATAATTTACTTAAACAAAAAGGATCGTTTCATGATTTGCTCCATATCCAAAGATTTTTTCCTTAATCAAAATTGAGTGCAATCCATGGTGGAGGGTATATAAGATTTGGCATGGCCGAACTTAACGCTTTTACTTGTTTTATTTAATTTCATGCACAAGACGGCGCTTAAAATTATTCCCCTTACTATTATATGCTAATAATAGTTTGGTAAAATTTCATTTCCGGATATTTTGTGATTCCAGAAAAGTCCGTCTATCTGTCCGGCGGCGACGCCTGATGACACTCAAAGGTAGTAACTGAAGAAGGACTTGTAAATGTGATAATAAATAGTTTCCCAATTAGGACGTGACCTACTTAACAAAACCTTTGGTGAATGTGTTAATTCTGGAAATAAACCTGAAAAATGGCCTCCGAAATCGTCCAATCTAATGCCTTTATACAGGGTTGCCCATATTCGACGGACCCATGTTTTTTTAAAAAAAATCAAAGAAAAAAATAAAAATTTGGCGGTTGGCAATCTTAATCATTTAATTTGTTCCAAGGAGATTTGTTTACATCAATTTTTGAATATGATATCTCTCAAATGGCCGCCTCTGGCGTTGATGGCGTATTGTGCCCTTTTTGCAGCATTTTCCATCGTTTTCGCCAACATTTCGGCCGGAATAGCGGCTATTTCTTCACGAATGTTGTCCTTGAGCTCTTCTACGGTCCTTGGCTTGTTAACGTAAACCTTTGACTTCAAATATCCCCACAAGAAGAAGTCAGGCGGCGTCAAATCGGGCGAACGCGGTGGCCAGTCCAAATCACCACTTTTCGACATCAAACGGCCCGGAAACAAATTCTTCAGAAAATCGATTGTAATGCGACTTGTGTGCGGTGGAGCGCCGTCTTGTTGAAACCAGAACTTTCGACGAATAATTGGCATCACAAAATTGGTCATCATGTCGCAATAACGCTCCTGGTTGATGGTAACAGCATGCCCATTTTCGTTTTGGAAGAAAAACGGCAAAATGACCGTTTTCGCACTAACGCCGCACCAAACTGTGACTTTTTCGTCATGAAGAGGCAATTCTTGAATCTCCTGAGGATTTTCAGTGGCGTAAATACGGCAATTTTGCTTATTTACTGTCCCATTCAATGTGAAATGGGCTTCATCGGACATGATAATTTTGTTCCAAAATTGCTCGTCATCATCGGCCATTTCGATGACTCGTTGGGCCCATTCCAATCGACGAGGCTTGTCCGCAGGCAACAATCTTTGCGTCAATTGAATTTTGTACGGGAACAAATGCAAATCAACGCGAATAATCCGTTGTAAAGTGGACCGAGCCATGCCCAACTGCTGAGAACGGCGTTTTTGGGATGTTCTTGGGGACCTCTCAACACTGGCTCGTACGGCAGCGATATTCTCGGCCGATCGCCTTGGTCGACTTTTATTTGGCCTCTTCGGATTAGAAAGAGCCTCACCAGTCGAAAATTTTTCGTATAAACGCTTAATGGTGTTCTTAGAAGGCGCACTTCTCACATTTTTTAATATTTTAAAAGCACGTTGAGTTTTCACAATTGACTTCTTCTGTTGAATGTAAATTTCAACTATTTCAGAGCGCTCGCGTGGCGTGTATTGTTCCATGGTAAAAATCTGCTTGGACTGACGCTTTAAACGCGGTATGTCATTAAGCGATCTGACATCTCTGTCAAAAGTTATGGCGTTGCCAGATGGGTCCGTCGAATATGGGCAACCCTGTATTAATGCCTCTGGGGTTACGGGATGTAAATGCTTTATGCGAACAAACAGGAAACTATAGACACCTTGGAAGATGAAATTGTGCAAACTATTTTCGTGATACGAATCCCATTGTTTGAAGAAGTCGTCGATAATTGGGCTTTTAGAATGCGCCACATCCCAGTTAGCAGAGCTGGTCATTTGCCCCAAATTAATTTCAAACATGACTGACATAAAATTATCTTTATAATAAAGTTATGGGGCTACCCCCACCATAGGATGGGGATATATTCATTTTAAACTCCTCGAAATATTGAATTCTAAGAAGATTTATCCCTTATCGCTACAATCTACAATAATTGAGCTAGATGGCTGAAATTTGGTACATATACTTCCTACAGTTGCAGGTCACTTGGGATTGAAAATGGACAGTATCGATCCAGTTTTTGATATAGTCACCATATATATAGCATCTGTCCGATTTGATTTCTTACCGCCAGAGACCGAAAATTTTGGCTGATCGGGCTGAAACACTACGCAACAAAGAATTTGTTTTTTTTTTGTCCGATACCCAAAAACATTTTTTATTGATTGAGGCTTACTACATATTTTATGAAGCAAAATCGAAAATATTTTTTATGGTAATTTTTTTTTTTTTTAATTTTTTTCCTAATATTCCAATTTTCATGGAAGTTACCTTAAGTATTTGGGCCATATTTTTGAAGTATAAGCTCGACACAGCCGGGATACCATTTAAATTAAAGGAAATTATAATGGCTAAAAATGCTGAGAACATCAGCTTTACGTACGAACTGAAGATTAGCAACAGTTTTTAAAAAAAAAAACATTTTGTGCTGGCACGAAAAAAATCATGAAAAATAGAAAAAACTCGCAAAAAAATGTTTATTCCATTTCTTAAAAGCTATCATCGTAAAGAAGAAAACAATGCCTATTTGCAAAATATCTACGGATAAATGTATAAATTAGGACCCATATTGTAAAAAAAAATTATTTTTTTATTTTGGCAATTTTTTTTTTGGGAGGTACCAAAAGGGGCATAGCGCCCATTTTGTAATATACTATGAATACTATAAAAACATTACACTGTACAAAAGTTCAGGTATTTGTATGTGCAAGAACCAAAATATGGTCCTTGGTACCTCCCAAAATGGTCCATTTGTATGGCAGGTACCAAAGGGGGCGTGGTAATATCGCCCATTTTGCACGGGACTATAGGTACTGTAAAGGTAAAAAAATTTAAGTAGTTGTATGGAATGGAATCAAAGTTATAAGCCATTAATTTTTGTGCAAAATGGTCCATTTTTATGGGAGGTACCAAAATGGACGTGGCAATAACGTCCATTTTTCACGGGACTAAAAGAACTTCACAAAATTTCAAGTATTTATATGGACTCGAATCAAAGTTATAAGCCGTTAACATTTTGTGCAAGTGGTCTATTTACATTGGAGGTACCAAAAGGGGCGTGGTAACTTCGCCCATTTTTCGAAAGATGATAGCGAGCAAGAAACTAATACTATGTGTGGAATAGTCAACGATTATGAAGTTCTGAAATAATCAATATTTTACTAAAAGTTGACTCTGTGTAGGGATGTACCAACATAGTCCATCTTTGACCTTAGTTTGAGATAGAAATATTGACACATACCAAATTTTAAGTCGATTTGTTAATTCTGTCGAAAGTTATCGTGCGCACCAACAAGACACACAGACTTAAACTGGCCCATTATGGATTCCGGGCAAATATTCTAAGGGACTCTTGGGTCACACCATCGATATGTTACAGTCTGCAGCATCTGATATATACCTTTGTTCACAATAGTGGGTGTGTAAAAACCGGATTATGTTGAAATTGTTTTATTTCTACCAAAAGTGCTACAATTTCTACATTTATTCATAGATTTTCTTCAAATAAGCATTGTTTTCTTTGCTAGATTGCTAGCTTCCAAAAATTGGAACAAACAGTTTTTTTCTAATTATTTCTATATTTATGGCTTTTCGCGTCAGCAAAAAACGATTTAAAAAAAATTCTAATTATTTTAACGGTGTCAGGTGTCATTACTAACAACTGTATGTAGTCCTCATAATTTCCTTTAATTTAAAGTAAATCCGGGCAAGCATATATTTCAAAGAATATAGTCCAAATACTAAAGACACCTTCCAAGAAAATAGAAATTTTGAAGACATATTTTTTTTTTTAAATTACCATAAACTTTTTTTTCGTGTTGAGGACACCATAGCAAAATGTTATGTACAGCCCTTGGACAAAAAATTTGTTGCATAATGAAATTGGAGTTTTGCTTGTATTTATACTCCGAACCCTTTTCACGAACAACGGTCGCCATAGGTCTGTGTTTTCATATAGTGTCCATTAGACCATTTATTATTTTTTCGGTACTGATTTCCGGGCCGAAAAAGTTTCCATTTGACCTACAAAAATCCAATAAAAAATTTGGTGCCGATTGGATAACGCTAAGGTCTGCCCATAGTTGTTTGAAAACACAAAACTCACTTTACATGAACAAAATTTGGGTTTTTATGAAATGTCACATGTTCAAGTAATTAAAAAATATTTTATTAGCATGAAAAGTTTTTAAATGATCTTTGAATAAAATTTTCTTTCTTACAAGTCGTAAACAATCAAAAATCGATCGAGAAACGAAAAAGTTACAGCAGTTTTCATTTGAATTTTACGTCATGACAGGGCATGCATGCACACCGACATGGCCTCTATGCAATCACAATAAAAAAATAGATCATGCTTGTGCATGCATGAAAAAACAACGAATTTGCATGATAAATATTCTTATTTGTCTCCAGACGACCTCATCCAAAATGGCTACTAGATCCAGTGATAAATTTCGCACCGTAGAATCAGTTGGGCATGTATCACATACAATATCTGGAGCCAAACTGCCGTCAAACAGACAGATATTTCATGATGTGATAACTGTAATGTATAATGCTGCTCTGACCACTGTTGGTACGCTTGTGATTAATCGATCTACACATCAAAATTTTTGGGCGCCCCCAAAATCTCGGCTGGTACTGGAGAAAAGATGGCCAAAGTCGTTCATGATACACTCATCAAATACAGGTCAAAACACTGGATCGTTCATTTTGTTGCAGAACAAATTAAATCGAAAATTAATCAAGTTCCCATGTTCTCATCACATGATGGAGATAGTATTGAATCATGTGTTTGATGTTAAAGTTCGGCGACTTGTGGTCCTGAAGTGCCTATTTTTAATGGTTTTGCTGCTGTTTGGGTAATTCTCGACCACAAATCGTTTAAAAACGGACTCGAAGATCCAACTGTACGCTCAAAAATAAGTAATGCTGACTGCGAAGTCATTAAGAAATTCTGCATTAAACAGCTAAATGAAACACAACTCGGAGCTGATTACAAGGAACTATTAGAATTAACAATAATGTTTCTTGGTGGTGTCGGCGATAACTTCCGAACACCTGGTCCAACATCCCACACAAGGTTCATGGGAAAAGGAATTTATGCCTTAAAAATATACCTATTTCTAGAGCAGTTTGTATTGACAGTGGGCGTGGTTTACATGCAAAATGTCATACGAGCACCAAATCAAGATATACACTTGTTGAAAGACAAGATGTATCTGAAGCGATTTTGAAGAAATGGAAAAATCATTTGTGGTATTTGGCCCTAGAATCAATGGCTTTGGCATTTTTCGATTCGGATGTTTCACTCGAAGAGAAACGAAAAATGGTTAGGCATCTGCAATCAACAGAGCCCGTCGTAAATCTGCATAACGATCGAAAATTCTCCGACCCGAAACTATTGCTGTGTAATAATTTGAGCGATTTCGTCTCATACAAAACCAAACATTTTTTCGGTGCTTTTGGATTGAGTACTGAATTTTTAAAGCATGACCCATCCATTTGGGAAGATTATCAAGATACTCTCGATGTTTGTCGTAATCTGTTTGTTGTTAACGACACTGCTGAACGCGGTGTACAATTTATGAATGATTACAACAGAATACTTACGAAAGACGAAGAACAAAATCAATTTATATTACAGTGCATTGAAGAATATCGTAGAAAATGTCCCTCACATAACAAGTCAGATCTAATATAATATTGAATTAATTGTATTTTTTGTTTTTTGCACCGATCGTAATATTTAAAAACTATTTATTAATTAATAATACAAAGAAATGTAATTTTACTTATTTAAACATACGATTTTTGAACAAAAAAAATATTTCCCCTATAAAGTGTGTTTTAAATTTTGAATGAACTTTGGGCAGAACCTAGGGTTATCCGATCTGCACAGTCTTGTAGGCCAAATGGAAACTTTTTTGGTCCGGAAATCAAAGATCGCAGCAACCTTCACTTTTTGCATCATGTGCTATAAACGGTCTAGTGTCCAAACAAAATTCCTATTTTAACATTAACATTAACTTTAGTTTGTTAATCCAAGAAAAAACTCCGAGTTTTATATGGTAATCATTTCACATTTAGAGCTGCTCTTATTCTACTCCAACAAAGTGGTGTAGGGTATCATATAGTCAACACCGCCTGCATTTAGCCCTTTCTTTTGGGTTTTCAATTCATTCTATTTATATTTCATATTAATTTATTACATTTCGAATCTGCTTACTTATTTTCTAGAATACTCTGAGAACAGAAATATGTTTTTTACTATCTCTGAGATATATGTATGTCAATAGGCATTTTACTTTCAGCAAATTATTTGTCATAGTTCATTCTACAGAATGCCTGGCATACAATTTCCAATAACTGCAATTGAATGTCCTGAAGAAAATAGAACGTCCCCTTTGTTAAAAATGCAATTAAGAAAACAAAAGAATTTCATTTTTTTGTATTATTTCTTTCTATTAAATTTTCTATTGAGACCATTAAATTGTTTGCTGATATCAAATACCATACATACATAAATAAGTAAAATATGAGAAATATTTCTTTGAGTAGTAAAACAACAAACAAAAAAAAAGAATATACAATACCTAAGAATGAATCATATGTATTAATGTGTGTGTGAGTTTGTAGACAATACCTACCCACATACATATACAGTCTCACAAAGAACAAACTAAAGAAATGCTAGAACAATTCTAGATAAAGATTTGAAATAAAATGACATTTCAATAGAAAATTTTATAAATACTACATTTTAAGCTTTAAACAAAAACAAAACTATGTATGTAAGACATAGAAGAATTGTTTTAAAATAGAATAAATAAACTGTAAAGAAACGAAAAAGAAACAAAAACTGTATAGAACTCATAGCAAATATCGATTTAAAAGTAAACATTATAGAACCACTAAAAGTATTTGCAATAACTCAATGCCATTGTGGGAAATTTGGTTCCTGAAAAATAAACGGAAGCAACGTGAATTATAAAAATCAAACAGAAAGCAGAACAATTCCATGTTAATTTATCAAGCAATTTTGAGTAATATTTCTAATTTTAGCGAATCTCAGTAAATTGCTTCTGTTATGAGAAAACAACAACAAAGAGATTGATAAATAAATAAATAAAAGCATACAAATTCTTAAACTTTTAAAATATTCAAACTATGAAAATTTTTTAAATCCATGTGCTCACATTCTCACATTCTCACATATCCAGCCTCTTACATTTCCAACAAAGTAATTGGATTTTTGAGAATTCAATATTAGTAAAACTTATGGACGAAATACTATGAATATCTGGCAATATTGAAAATTTTTCATCTGTTTTTTAACATATGAATCTTAAAAGCACTTGTAAACACTTAAAAAAATTGAAGGGAGTAATTATTTCTAATTTCAAGTTTAATAATAATTCGAATAGAAAAAATTTTGAAATTTGTTTTAAAAAAAGTCCATGATGACTTTCGATTGGGGGGCTATAACATACCGTAAACCAGAGATAATCTTTTGGTAGGGTTGAATCTAGTCTAATTTAAACACAATTCTCCAGAATTCAGTGCACCTAGAAAAACAATATATCATCAAGAAGTCAAATCTAGAAAGGCCTATGAACTATGATGACCATTTTTGTTTTGAATGGGTAATTGGAGTAATTGACATAAATTACCAAATTTCAGCAAGAAATAAAAATCTATGGATAAATGTCAAAATGATAACCATTGATAGAAAGTCAGAATTTCTAATACTGACCTATGAATTTTTTCTTTTTGCTAAAATGTTTCTAAATGATAAAAAAAATTTCGCTAACATTCATTTGTTGAAAAAAATTCCAAAATTTTAAGGGGTATTTTAAATTTTAAAATATTGAAAAAATTCATTTTTGGTTTTGCGATATTTTTTGTTGCTCTTGAACGACTGGACAAATTTTTGCGAAGTTTATGTCGTTTAAATGTAAATATACCGGGCCATGTAGAAGGAAACCTCTTTTTGCCGAAGTTCGCACTGATCGGATATAAAATAACATTTTTACAGCGCTTACATGTGAAATCGGGGGTAACGTTTATATGGGGGGTATATCTAAATTTGAACCGATTTCTTCCAAATTTAACAGTGTTCATTCAAATAATAGGAAACCTCTTTCTGCCGAATTTCATACTGATCGGATATAAAATAACATTTTTACAGCGCTTACACTTCAAATCGGGGGTAAAGTATATATGGGGGTTATATCTAAATCTGAACCGATTTCTTCCAAATTTAAAAGCGTTCATTCATATTATAAGCAACCTCTTTCTGACGAATTTCATACTGATCGGATATAAAGGATGTCCCAAGAAGAGCGCAATTTTTAAATCTCGCAACATTCGAAGTGTCATTGTTTGACATTTGAATAATTGTTATTGTTTGTTAGTAGAAGGTACGAGGTTAGTAAAAATGGAGCGCTACACGAATGAACAACGCATTCTCATTGTGAAATTGTTTTACCAAAATGGTGAAAGTTTTGCGGCTACAGTTCGCAAATTTGGGGTCACTAATGCTCCAAAAGAGTCAACTGTAAAGAGATTAATGGATAAATTTGTCGAAACTGGGTCTGTTTGTGATGTAAAGACAACAACGCGCCATCGACCAGGTCGATCAACCGGTTTTTGGGTGGTTTGTGGGTGGTTTTTGGGCTGGAGGAATCATTGGACCTTTTTTTTATGAAAATGAGGCAGGTCAAGCGCAAACAGTCAATGGTGTTCGGTATCGTGAAATGATAACCAGTTTTTTCTTGCCTAGAATTGAAGAAATGAATGTGGAGGGCATGTCGTTCCAACAAGACGGCGCCACATGTCATACAGCCAGAGAAACAATTCAATTGCTGCATCAGTCATTTGCCGGTCGTGTTATTTCGCGTTTTGGAGATAAGAATTGGCCGCCTAAATCGTGCGATTTAACACCATTAGATTTTTTTCTTTGGGGTTTTTTGAAGTCGATGGTTTACGCGAATAAGCCGACGACGACTCAAGCCTTAAAAGACGAAATTGGACGCTGCATTAATGAAATACCGCAGCATTCATGCAAAACGGTCATTGAAAATTTCATTAAAAGATCGCGTGCATGCCAGCAAAGCCGCGGCGGCCATCTGCACGATATATTGTTCCATACATAACCTCATTCTGTCTACTTTACGATATAATAAAGTTTCACGATTTTTTCTTAAATATCTGTGTTTTATTTAAAATTAAAAAATTGCGCTCTGCTTGGGACACCCTTTAAAATAACATTTTTACAGCGCTTAAACTTCAAATCGGGGGTAACGTATATATGGGGGCTATATCTAAATCTGATTTCTTCCAAATTTAGCAGTGTTCATTCATATAATAAGAAACCTCTTTCTGCCGAATTTCATACTGATCGGATATAAAATAACATTTTTACAGTGCTTACACTTCAAATCTGGGGTAACGTATATATGGGGGCTATATCTAAATCTGAACCGATTTATTCCAAATTTAACAGTGTTCATTCATATGATAATAAACCTCTTTCAGACGAATTTTAGACTGATCGGATATAAAATAAAGTTTTTACAGCGCTTACATGTCAAATCTGGGGTAACATATATATGGGGGCTATATCTAAATCTGAACCGATTTTAACCTAATTCAATAGGGATCGTCCTTGGGCCAAATAAAACATATGTGTAAAGTTTCGTCGAGATCGGACCATAATTGCGACCTGTACTTTGATTACAAGAATACATGCACAGACAGACGGACAGACAGACAGACAGACAGACAGACGGACATAGCTAATTCAACTCAGAAAGTAATTCTAAGTCGATCGGTATAATAAACGATGGGTCTATTTCTTCTCCTTTTGGGTGTTACAAACAAATGCACAAAGTTATAATACCCTGTACCACAGTGTGGTGTAGGGTATAAACAGTAAAGAAAGGCACAAAGTCGGGCGGGCCGACAATATAATACGCTAATAACCTATAATTTGGTATAATTCGTAAATAGGTTGGAACATATATATGTTTCTATATTTAAATCTGAACCGATTATCGCTAAATTAAGCAACATCCCTAAATTGAGAAACAACATTCTGTAAAATTTTGTAATGAACGGAAGTACAGTATAATTTCTATGGCGATTTGATACCAAATCAGGAGGAACATATATATGGAGGTTTTATCTAAATCTGAGCCGATCTTCCCTGAATGCTCATTCATGTAATAAGAAATCCTCTTTCTGTGGAATTTCGTACTAATCGGATATAAAATACAGTCTCCACGGAGCTTACATGTCAAATCGGGTGTAACATATGTATGGGGGCTATACCTAAATCTGAACCGATTTTACCCGAATTTGGCAGTATTCCTTCATGTAATAAGAAACCTCTTTCTGCGGAATTTCGCACTGATCGGATGTAAAATAAAGTTTCTACAGCGCTTACATGTGAAATCGGGGGTAAAATATATATTGGGGCTATATCTAAATCTGAACCGATTTAATTCTTGAAATAAGAAACCTCTTTCTGCCTAATTTCGTACTGATCGGATATAAAATACGGTTTCCACAGCGCTTACATGTCAAATCGGGGGAACATATATATGGGGACTTATCTAAATATGAACCGATTTCCTCCAAAATTGACAGAGTTCATGCATTACTAAGAAGCCTCTTTCTGCCGAATTTCGTACAGATCGGATATAAAATACAAGTTTTACAGCGCTTTAAATGTCAAATCGGGGGTAACATATACATATATGGGTGCTATATCTAAATCTTAACCGATTGTTCAATAGGGATCGTCCTTGGGCCAAGAAAAAGATATATGTAAAGTTTCGTTGAGATCGGAATATAATTGCGACCTGTACTTTGATTACAAAAATACATGCACAGACGGACGGAGAGACATACGGACATAGCTTAATCAACTTAGAAAGTAATTCTAAGTCGATCGGTATAATCATTCATATAATAAGAAACCTCTTTCTGCCGAATTTCATACTGATCGGATATAAAATAACATTTTTACAGTGCTTACACTTCAAATCTGGGGTAACGTATATATGGGGGCTATATCTAAATCTGAACCGATTTATTCCAAATTTAACAGTGTTCATTCATATGATAATAAACCTCTTTCAGACGAATTTTAGACTGATCGGATATAAAATAAAGTTTTTACAGCGCTTACATGTCAAATCTGGGGTAACATATATATGGGGGCTATATCTAAATCTGAACCGATTTTAACCTAATTCAATAGGGATCGTCCTTGGGCCAAATAAAACATATGTGTAAAGTTTCGTCGAGATCGGACCATAATTGCGACCTGTACTTTGATTACAAGAATACATGCACAGACAGACGGACAGACAGACAGACAGACAGACAGACGGACATAGCTAATTCAACTCAGAAAGTAATTCTAAGTCGATCGGTATAATAAACGATGGGTCTATTTCTTCTCCTTTTGGGTGTTACAAACAAATGCACAAAGTTATAATACCCTGTACCACAGTGTGGTGTAGGGTATAAACAGTAAAGAAAGGCACAAAGTCGGGCGGGCCGACAATATAATACGCTAATAACCTATAATTTGGTATAATTCGTAAATAGGTTGGAACATATATATGTTTCTATATTTAAATCTGAACCGATTATCGCTAAATTAAGCAACATCCCTAAATTGAGAAACAACATTCTGTAAAATTTTGTAATGAACGGAAGTACAGTATAATTTCTATGGCGATTTGATACCAAATCAGGAGGAACATATATATGGAGGTTTTATCTAAATCTGAGCCGATCTTCCCTGAATGCTCATTCATGTAATAAGAAATCCTCTTTCTGTGGAATTTCGTACTAATCGGATATAAAATACAGTCTCCACGGAGCTTACATGTCAAATCGGGTGTAACATATGTATGGGGGCTATACCTAAATCTGAACCGATTTTACCCGAATTTGGCAGTATTCCTTCATGTAATAAGAAACCTCTTTCTGCGGAATTTCGCACTGATCGGATGTAAAATAAAGTTTCTACAGCGCTTACATGTGAAATCGGGGGTAAAATATATATTGGGGCTATATCTAAATCTGAACCGATTTAATTCTTGAAATAAGAAACCTCTTTCTGCCTAATTTCGTACTGATCGGATATAAAATACGGTTTCCACAGCGCTTACATGTCAAATCGGGGGAACATATATATGGGGACTTATCTAAATATGAACCGATTTCCTCCAAAATTGACAGAGTTCATGCATTACTAAGAAGCCTCTTTCTGCCGAATTTCGTACAGATCGGATATAAAATACAAGTTTTACAGCGCTTTAAATGTCAAATCGGGGGTAACATATACATATATGGGTGCTATATCTAAATCTTAACCGATTGTTCAATAGGGATCGTCCTTGGGCCAAGAAAAAGATATATGTAAAGTTTCGTTGAGATCGGAATATAATTGCGACCTGTACTTTGATTACAAAAATACATGCACAGACGGACGGAGAGACATACGGACATAGCTTAATCAACTTAGAAAGTAATTCTAAGTCGATCGGTATAATAAACGATGGGTATATTTCTTCTCCGTTTGGGTGTTACCACACAGTGTGGTGTGGGGTATAAAAAATGCTGCCTCTTACACTTACACAGAATGTGCACCAGACTCTCACAAATCCAAAAGAGTAATGGGATTTTTGGGGACTCAATATTTGTAAATGTTATGGACGAATGTGAATTTTAACATCCCTTTGCATAAAATTGTACAGTCAGCGTTTTGCAAAAACAGAACAAAACTTTAAATTTTTGGCAGTTTTTTTTAAATTAAAGTATTTAAAAAAATTGAAAAATACACCTAAAAAGTTCCATTATGTTCTTTTTCAAACGACGTAAACTCTGTAAAAATTACTTTAACTGTACAAGAGCAATTAGAAATTTCGTAAAACTCCAAAATGCTTAGTTTAAATTTTTATTCCCTCACCTTAGAGAGGAGGGTATATATCATTTTCTACGGGCTAAAAGTGTAACACATCGAAGGAGTGACCTAAGACCCTATTTATGTTCGGCGGAAATCCGTTTTGGGTCATTTTAAGTAATTTGAACAATGTCCGTCCGTCCGTCTGTCTGTCTGTCTGTGTGTCTCTCTGCTGGCTGGTGCGCACGATAACTCTCGAAAGGAGTAACCGATTGACTTCAAATTTGCTATGTGGTAATATTTTTCTCTATCTCTAGCTAAGTTCGAAGATGGGCCATATTGGTCCACTTCTTCTAGTACCTCCCCCACAAAGTGTTAACTTTTAGTGCAATATTGATTCTTTAATACCTTCTATACTACTTACTGGAATCTTCTGAAATTTCACACATAGTATTAGTTTGGTAGCCGCTAACATGCCAAGAAAAATGGGCGAAGTTGCCACTCCTGTTTTGGTACCTCCCACACATTTGGACCAAATGGACGTTTTTGTACCAAAAGTTAACAGCTTTTAACTTTAATACCAGTGCATACAAATACTTGAAATTTCGTACAGTGTAATGCTTTTATAGTACCTAGAGACCACAGAAAAGTGACCGTTAGTGGCACGCCCTTCTTGGTACCTCCCACACAAATGGACCATTTTGTACCAAATGTAAACAGCTTTTAACTTTAATACCAATACATACTTTAAAGTTATTAAATGAAATTTAAATTGATAATAATTTAATTAAAGCAAAAAAAATAAATTTACGAATAGTGTTTCAGATCAGCTGTTGACGCTTCAACAAATAGGTTTTTTGGGACTCAAGGTAAGGGGATTCTTATGTCGGTTTACCCGACTGAACTTTCTTACTTGTTTAAAATTGCAAATCCCCATAAAATATTGTAAAAAATTTATATCGAAAACATTAATAATAGAGACAGAAATTATTTTACCTTTTACCCACTTTTTAGTCAAAAGTATAATTTATAGGTTAATATTAAAAATAAAGCAAAGAAATTTTCAAAAAATCACGTTTTTATACTCTCCCCATTGTAATATATGTATATAATTTGCTACGGGTCCATCGTACAACACATTGAAGGAGCGGAAACCCGTTTTGGGTCATTTTAAGTCATTTGAGGAATGTCCGTCCGTCTGTATGGCTGATGCGCACGATAACTCTTGAAAGAGTAAACGACTCACTTAAAATTTAGTATGTGGAACTTTGTTTCTATCTCAGTTTTAAAGATGGGCCTTATTGGCCAACTCCTTCGAGTATCTCCCCCAGAAAGGTTAAAATCTAGTGAAATATTGATTTTTAATAGCGACTTTGCTACGTATTGGAATTTTCCGATATCCCAAACATACTATTAATTTATTAGTCGCTATTATCTCTAGAAAATGGGTGACATTACCACGCCAGATTTGGTACCTCCCATACAAAGTGGCCATTTTGCACTATATGTTAACGGCTTCCAACTCCGATTCTTACGCATGCAAATTCTTGAAATTGTTGTGCTTTTATAGAGTTTTGTATGTAAAAATTTAAAGCATGATTTATTTGTACTTCCCTTATTACTATTTTTATCGCCTTTTTCGTTCCAGCAAAATGTATTTTTTTAAGTAATTGTTTTTCTATTTTTTTAACGACTATTACTAAACCACAGTTTCCACATGAAATAAATATTTGCAACATTTGTAGACATAATAATTTCCTTTAATTTATCGCTCACAACAGCTCTATCGGCCTTATACTTCAAAAAATATCCATCCAAATAATATCCAACTACTAAAGATAACAGCCATGAGAATTGGAATTAAAAAAAATTAGCACAAAAAAATTTTTGTTTTGATTTTATAGATTAAAAAAACCGAAAACAAATTTTTAGGTCTCGGACACAAAAACGAATTTTTGTTGCCCAGTGTAATTTAAGTCGTTTGTTGATAATAATTGACAGATCAATATACCAAGTTTCACAAAAATCCAAGAAATTGATCTGTAAACAAAATATAATTATTTTAAGCTGTAAATAACACTGTGCGACATGACTTCCCTCCCAAGAACGAGACTATATAGGAATGAAACTATAGCCCAACAGTAGATAAGCTGCATACTCAGTTTTTTATTTCGTGATCGTTTGTCCTTTTTACAGGACTTTGAAAATTTCAAGGATAACAATTTTAAAATATTTTTATTTGCATTTACAACAATGCGAATTGATAAATATGGGTATCCAATAAAAGGGGAGAATTCCCGCAATTTAATAACATTTTTGGAAAAAAAATTCAAGGACGAAGGCTACAAAAAAAATTTCCTTTTAAACTTTAATCCTTTAATAACCTTCAAAGTTATGCAATTAAAAATCGTAAAAAAATACATGTTACAGAACTCTAACTGACACAACACATATTAAAATTTCAGCTTTCTACCTTTAACCGTTAAGGAATAACAAATATTTGAATTTCACAGCCTATAATAGTATAGCATATTTAGGACACCGATACAAAAAAAATATTTTATTCCCTCCCACGGAAGGCACTATATAAAATTTAAAATATAGGGCACTAGTAAGAAAACTTCCTTATTTCGTGATCGTTTGTCCTTTTCACAGGACTTTTAAAAATACAAGGTTAACAATTTTGATATAACTTGTTTACACATTTTAAAATGTGAATAACATCAATATGTTCTTTGTACGGTACGCGTGTACTCTCCTTTCTGTTTTAAATACTTTGCGTTTTCTTTATGATATTTTTTTTTATATTTTTCTTAAGATTGCAAATTTCAAATAATTGCATTCCTTAACTCACACTGATATAAGGCTGATCTTTTTTGATGAAATTGTTCTACTCACAACTTTAAAGGATATTAATGGTTAAAAGTTAAAATGACATTTTTAAATATTACTCGTCCTTGGAACTTTTTTCCTAAAATTTTAGTGAAAAACAGGAATTTTCCCCTTTCATTTGATATGCATATTGATGTTATTCACATTTTAAAATGTGTAAACAAGTTATATTGATGTTATTCACATTTTAAAATGTGTAAACAAGTTATATCAAAATTGTTAACCTTGTAATTCTAAAAGTCCTGTGAAAAGGACAAACGATCACGCAATAAGGAAGTTAGTACGTTATTTTCCTACTAGTGCCCTATATTTTATATTTTATTTATATAGTGCCTTTTAAGGGAGGGAATAAAATATTTTGTTTTGTATCGGTGTCCTTAATATGCTATATAGGCTGTGAAATTCAAATAATTATTATTCCTTAACCGTTAAAGATAGAAGGCTGAAATTGTAATATGTATTGTGTCAGTTAGAGTTCCGTAACATGTATTTTTTACGATTTTTAATTGCACAACTTTGAAGGATATTAAAGGATTAAAGTTTAAAAGGACATTTTTTTGTAGCCTTCGTCCTTGGATTTTTTTTTTCCAAAAATTTTATTAAATAGCGGGAATTCTCCCATTTTATTGGATACCCATATTTACCAATTCGCATTGTTGTAAGTGCAAACAAAAATATTTTAAAATTGTTATCCTTGAAATTTTCAAAATCCTGTAAAAAGGACAAACGATCACGAAATAAAAAACTGAGTATGCAGTTTATCTACTGTTGGCCTATTGTTTTATTTCTATACAGTCCCGTTCTTGGGAGGGAAAAAAAGTTCGAATTTGTCGCACGGTGTAATAGAAAAAAAGCAAAAAGTTAATTAAAATGTCCCAAACAAACACACGCAACACAGACATACATATTACATTGTACATATCTTTCTACTCTTACATGTCCATATCTCAATATATATCAAACAAAAGAAACTAAACCATTATCATAAGCTTTTACCAAAGAATAAAAAAACAAATTTAAGAAACTTTAGTTTTTAGCCAATCGATTTAAGACCTCACTTCCGTATCTTTAATGTAATCCGAAAACTTGTGTAATACTACAACATTTCAATATAAATGTATAATTTTAAAATACAAATTGTACATAACTTAACAATAATGATTATATATATTATCAACATTTACTTAAATTAAACTTAATTTAGAACTTAAGCAGAAGCTCGTTAGTTCT
This sequence comes from Eudasyphora cyanicolor, assembly GCA_963930755.1. Taxonomy (NCBI): domain Eukaryota; kingdom Metazoa; phylum Arthropoda; class Insecta; order Diptera; family Muscidae; genus Eudasyphora; species Eudasyphora cyanicolor. Next base: position 231,153,897 of record OZ005737.1, on the reverse strand, counting down.
TAAAGTGATAATTGCTAGAAACTCTTACAAAGAAGAATTTTAATTACTTATATATATATACATATATGAAAATGTTAAGTTTAATTTCCTGATACTACTTAATTGAGGACTCTTGGGGCAAACAAGAATATCAAAAATCGTACTAGAGAAAATTTTTGAAGGGAGTGGAAGTAAATTGAATTGAATGAATTGAAATACTAAACGTCAATGATAAAATAAATAAAGAAGAAATAATCTCAAGATTAAGAAAATAAATATATGAAAATAAGAACAAATGAGATAAATAAATACATAAGTGAAATTAAAAGTAAACATGAGTTGTTTGATTTATTATCGGTATTCATATGATACTTAGGGGAGGCCTAGAGAAAGGGTAAGTATAACAACATATTTAATAAATTATAAATAAACAATTCGAAAAATTTTATTAGAGTAAACTGACTATGGTATACCCACTTTGTACGGTAATTTAATATGGAATATGGTTCTTTGGGTCGGAGCCAGGAGGTTTCAACAATTTACCCTGTCTATAATCACTATAAAAGTTGTCCAATATGAAAATACTAATATGAAAACATGTGAATGGTTGCCACAGAAGTAATGGGGAAGTTGTGTTTAAATGGATCTGCAAATTTGTATGGGGGATACCAGTAGTGGATTACCAAATGCACATATTTAACGTTGAACAACAGATACTTCAAAAACATTGTACAGTAAGGAATTGTAAGGGTTTACGTGTACTGTACTGTAGGTACTGTGAAGGTATCATTAGCTGTTAAATTTTTGCACAAAATGGTCGCTTTGTGTGAGAGGTACACAGAAAGAAAAATGCCATACTAAATTCCAGCAAAAAATTCTCAATTTAAGCCGAAATCGTACTTAAAAATTTAACTTAATTTTTCTTAAAACAAGTATAAATCGGCTTAAATATCAAAAAATCAAACGCTGAATGGCTTACAATAAGGAAAAAAGGAAAATTAAGCCTATTATGGCTTAAAGTAAGAAGAAACGGCTTACTTTAATCTCTGAGAGGCAGAACAATTATAGAGCACAATAAAATTACCCTCTCATCCACTCTCATTTAAGTGGTCGATTTTGGCTGAAGCAACATCAAACATACACAAATATAAATGGACGGAATGTACATATATGTATAAACATTTGTGCGCAACCATATTCAATTGGTTTCTCGCTTAAGCAGTGTTTGTAAACACATTACTTGGTTGTTAATAATTCTTGTTTGTTTCGTTTATGCTATCCTTATATGTTTGATACTTAAACAAATAATTATAGCTAAACCTTTACTTTTGCTGTCAAGCAATTGTATTTTGACATACCCTTTTTTGGAATGCAGGGGCAAAAATGGTATAATTAATATAAATGGTATATATGTATAAAACGAACGAAAGCACAATAAATCAAGTATTATCAGGCTTAAATCAAGTATTGGGCAGGCTTAATTCAATCAAAATTTTCTTCATTGAAGCCCGTTTCACACTCAAATCAATCCCTAAAAAATTCTTAAATCAATCGCTTTATGCTTGAAATGAGAAATTTAAATCAAGCCTAATCAGGCTTAATGAGCGCTACGATTAAGAATTCAAGGCTTGGAAATCCGTAGTTGATTCAAGTATTTTGTACTTGGTTTAAGAAAAACCGAACTTACCGTACTTTTGACACCGCTACGGCTTGATTCAAGTACAAGCACCAAACAAGATTGTATCGTTTAATAAACTATGTTTAGAAGAAGTGCTTGAAAAATTAAGCCTATTTTGAGCAGAGCATTACATACATATTGGTCTGCACCGAATTGTAAGTGTTTATGCGCACTTGTATTGAGGTTATGAATAATTAAATATTTGTACGATTTGGCCATTTTGTGTGATAGGTACCAAACGGGGGTCTAAACCCATTTTAGACAGCAATTACTGTGGAAACATTAAAGTTATAAACTGTATTTTTTGTACATAATTGCCAGACCTGTCTTAGTATTTCGTCCATAACTTTAACATAAATTGAGCCCCCAAAATCCAATTGAAAATTTCACAGCTTGCCACATTTTCGACAATCGCAAATGTAAAATATGAAAACCTCTACCATTTTTATATGAAGTAATGTGTCACATGGTAAACTGCAAAAGGAATTTTGAGCCTGACAAAAAAAAAACTAAAATAAAACACATTATGGAGATAAACTAAAAAAAATCGTTTTTGGGGATTTTCGAATATATTTTGGACATTTCCTTTACAAATATAATAATGTTAGAATTAGCCCGATTGACATATATAGGGTGCCCCAAGTAGAGATACTTAAGTATTGTTTGGCATTTTATCATGGAAGGACTTACGCCTGAACAACGTTTACAACGTTTTGACAACAAATTGACAGATTAATTAGTGTAATGTTATAACGGGTGATCCAAGTAGAGATACTTTTTTCAGTAGCCTTTTTTTGATAGACCTGTTGTGAGTCGTGTCATGCTGTCATGTTATTTTTGTCAAGTATTGTTTGGCATTTCATCATGGAAAACTTACGCTTGAACAACATTTACGCGTGTCATTCGCCAGTTACCAGTCGAAATGCTCGAACGAGTCATCGAAAATTGGACTCAACGGATTGGACTCAACGGAGACGTAGCCGCGGCCAACATTTTATAGACATAATCTTCAAAAAATAAATGCCAAAGAATGTTCTTTCAAATGATAGTAAACATTCCCCATTCAATTTGAATTTTCTGTTTTTTTTCTTCTTTAAAAAAGTAGGGAACTTAGAAATCGATATATCAGGGATCGTATACATCCGTCTTTAATCAGTAATAGCAACACACGTACATCAAGGGTAGCTCCGTTGACAGTGTTATTCATGACGTGGTGGGTTATATTGAGGGTAATCTAGGAAAAAACTAAATCACTTTGGCTACCTTCCTGGATATAGGAGGAGCCTTCAGTAATGTGAAGTTGGAGTCAATACTCAACTCCTTAATGGATGTGGACATTAGCCCTCTACTGGTTGATTGGATTGATTCAATGCTGAACAGCAGAATCTTCAACGCATCACTTGCAAAGGGTTTCATTAGGAAGATGGTAACCAGGAAATTCCTCAAGGAAAGGTACTCTTGTGGCTCTTGGTACCAAATTGAATATTCAAATCATTCGAGGAAGAGAGGGAGAAAGTTGTCGCCTACTTCGATGATGTTGTCATTATGTTTGGAGGCAAATTTCTCTCGACTATCACCAATCGTATTCACGATGCTCTTAGGAAACTATGTAAATGGGCATCAACCCCATTAAGACCGAGCTAGTAACGGGTGATCCAAGTAGAGATACTTTTTTCAATAGACCCTTTTTTGACAGATCACGCGTGAGTCGTGTCATGCCGTCATGTTATTTTTGTTAAGTATTGTTTGCCATTTCATCATGAAAAGACTTACGCCTGAACAACGTTTACAAATCGTTCAACTTTATTACGAAAATGCACGTTCAGTGAGGAATGTGTTTCGTGCACTTTGCTTAACTTATGGTCAACGTAATCGGGTCTTACGATCACGTGTGAGTCGTGTCATGCTGTCATGTTATTTTTGTTAAGTTTTGTTTGGCATTTCATCATGGAAAGACTTACGCCTGAACAACGTTTACAAATCGTTAAACTTTATTACGAAAATTCACGTTCTGTGAGGAATGTGCTTCGTGCACTTCGCTCAACTTATGGTCAACATAATCGAGTCATTGAAAATTGGACTCAACGGATGGACCTGAGACGTAGCCGCGGCCAACATTTGATAGACATAATCTTCAACAAATAAATGCCAAACAGTGTTCTTTCAAATGATAATAAACATTCCCCATTCAATTTGAATTTTCTGTGTTTTTTTTTTTTTTTTTAAAAGTAGGGAACCTCGAAATGGATCACCCTATACTATTCACCAGACAAAATAAGATACCACCTTTCACCAAACCTTTTCTGAACGGAGTAGAGCTAAAGCTGTCCTCTGAGGCTAAATACTTGACCGGAAATTGAGATGGAAAAGAACACAGGAGAAGGCCCGCACGATCTTCAGACTCCGAGAAGATCGTGCGGCGCAACGCGCTTTGGGCCACTCATTCTCAATGAGAAATCAAGAATGTCTGATCTAAGGGTTTTGGCAGGACTAACAGACTATTTGTCACCAGTTCAAGATTTTCCTCCAATCTCGACATAATAATTCGCCCCAGAACAGACCTTTCATGTGGCAACTTTCCTTTGGAGGGCTATGCATGGATGTATGCACAGTGACACATGCAGTGTTTTCCAGGCAGAGGTCTTTGCTATTCTGCAAGCTGTCAGCTTGATAAACCGACAAGCTGTCAGCTTGTTGACAGTCAAGCTGCTCTGAAGGCACTGAAGTCAGCCGTTATTAAGTCAAAGGTGGTTAATAAGTGCGGACTGGAGCTACAGACAGACAGAATTAGACTGTGCTGGGTCCCCGGACACTCTGATATCGCGGGAACGAGAAGGCTGACGAACTCTCACGAATTGGATCAGCGATGCTGCATGTATTGAGCCATCACTATATCCCCCTTATGCGAATTCTTCACTAACATAGAGTGTTTCTACAAATATCTGTCAAACCAGAAATGGTCGAGCAGATCTGACTGTAAAATCACAAAATCTCTCTAGGCGCGCTGAAAGGCCACTGTAATGTTAGATCACTAACATCAAGGTGGCAGCGTAATTCTGCCGACTACTGTCGACTCTGTGAGGATGAAGAGAAACTGGAGGCAAAGGAAAACCTTCTCTATATCGTGTAATCACCTGGAATCTCTGTCATCCCACGATATTGATAGAATTATGGGCTACATAGGATGCTTGAGATGCATGATTTGACAAAAACGCATGCATCTGCATCAACAGGAGAGGTTTTGGCACTACTTCAACACCACCCAACAACCCCCCACCTCCCCTGAAAAGCCCTACTTCCTCTATCTTCTCTATACTCATCATCTCCTTCATTTTCTTCACCCTTTTTCTCTTCTTTAATTTATCTTCATCTTCTCAGGACACACACAATGAACCAACTGGTCTCCGAGGGAAGTGGTGAATACCACAGTGGTTGTGTGACTTAATGTTATCTAATCTAGAATGTGTCTCGATTTCTGGTGTCAAAACGTACAAATTACACAATGAACAATGTCCGTCCGTCCGTCTGTCTGTCTGTCTGTGTGTCTCTCTGCTGGCTGGTGCGCACGATAACTCTCGAAAGGAGTAACCGATTGACTTCAAATTTGCTATGTGGTAATATTTTTCTCTATCTCTAGCTAAGTTCGAAGATGGGCCATATTGGTCCACTTCTTCTAGTACCTCCCCCACAAAGTGTTAACTTTTAGTGCAATATTGATTCTTTAATACCTTCTATACTACTTACTGGAATCTTCTGAAATTTCACACATAGTATTAGTTTGGTAGCCGCTAACATGCCAAGAAAAATGGGCGAAGTTGCCACTCCTGTTTTGGTACCTCCCACACATTTGGACCAAATGGACGTTTTTGTACCAAAAGTTAACAGCTTTTAACTTTAATACCAGTGCATACAAATACTTGAAATTTCGTACAGTGTAATGCTTTTATAGTACCTAGAGACCACAGAAAAGTGACCGTTAGTGGCACGCCCTTCTTGGTACCTCCCACACAAATGGACCATTTTGTACCAAATGTAAACAGCTTTTAACTTTAATACCAATACATACTTTAAAGTTATTAAATGAAATTTAAATTGATAATAATTTAATTAAAGCAAAAAAAATAAATTTACGAATAGTGTTTCAGATCAGCTGTTGACGCTTCAACAAATAGGTTTTTTGGGACTCAAGGTAAGGGGATTCTTATGTCGGTTTACCCGACTGAACTTTCTTACTTGTTTAAAATTGCAAATCCCCATAAAATATTGTAAAAAATTTATATCGAAAACATTAATAATAGAGACAGAAATTATTTTACCTTTTACCCACTTTTTAGTCAAAAGTATAATTTATAGGTTAATATTAAAAATAAAGCAAAGAAATTTTCAAAAAATCACGTTTTTATACTCTCCCCATTGTAATATATGTATATAATTTGCTACGGGTCCATCGTACAACACATTGAAGGAGCGGAAACCCGTTTTGGGTCATTTTAAGTCATTTGAGGAATGTCCGTCCGTCTGTATGGCTGATGCGCACGATAACTCTTGAAAGAGTAAACGACTCACTTAAAATTTAGTATGTGGAACTTTGTTTCTATCTCAGTTTTAAAGATGGGCCTTATTGGCCAACTCCTTCGAGTATCTCCCCCAGAAAGGTTAAAATCTAGTGAAATATTGATTTTTAATAGCGACTTTGCTACGTATTGGAATTTTCCGATATCCCAAACATACTATTAATTTATTAGTCGCTATTATCTCTAGAAAATGGGTGACATTACCACGCCAGATTTGGTACCTCCCATACAAAGTGGCCATTTTGCACTATATGTTAACGGCTTCCAACTCCGATTCTTACGCATGCAAATTCTTGAAATTGTTGTGCTTTTATAGAGTTTTGTATGTAAAAATTTAAAGCATGATTTATTTGTACTTCCCTTATTACTATTTTTATCGCCTTTTTCGTTCCAGCAAAATGTATTTTTTTAAGTAATTGTTTTTCTATTTTTTTAACGACTATTACTAAACCACAGTTTCCACATGAAATAAATATTTGCAACATTTGTAGACATAATAATTTCCTTTAATTTATCGCTCACAACAGCTCTATCGGCCTTATACTTCAAAAAATATCCATCCAAATAATATCCAACTACTAAAGATAACAGCCATGAGAATTGGAATTAAAAAAAATTAGCACAAAAAAATTTTTGTTTTGATTTTATAGATTAAAAAAACCGAAAACAAATTTTTAGGTCTCGGACACAAAAACGAATTTTTGTTGCCCAGTGTAATTTAAGTCGTTTGTTGATAATAATTGACAGATCAATATACCAAGTTTCACAAAAATCCAAGAAATTGATCTGTAAACAAAATATAATTATTTTAAGCTGTAAATAACACTGTGCGACATGACTTCCCTCCCAAGAACGAGACTATATAGGAATGAAACTATAGCCCAACAGTAGATAAGCTGCATACTCAGTTTTTTATTTCGTGATCGTTTGTCCTTTTTACAGGACTTTGAAAATTTCAAGGATAACAATTTTAAAATATTTTTATTTGCATTTACAACAATGCGAATTGATAAATATGGGTATCCAATAAAAGGGGAGAATTCCCGCAATTTAATAACATTTTTGGAAAAAAAATTCAAGGACGAAGGCTACAAAAAAAATTTCCTTTTAAACTTTAATCCTTTAATAACCTTCAAAGTTATGCAATTAAAAATCGTAAAAAAATACATGTTACAGAACTCTAACTGACACAACACATATTAAAATTTCAGCTTTCTACCTTTAACCGTTAAGGAATAACAAATATTTGAATTTCACAGCCTATAATAGTATAGCATATTTAGGACACCGATACAAAAAAAATATTTTATTCCCTCCCACGGAAGGCACTATATAAAATTTAAAATATAGGGCACTAGTAAGAAAACTTCCTTATTTCGTGATCGTTTGTCCTTTTCACAGGACTTTTAAAAATACAAGGTTAACAATTTTGATATAACTTGTTTACACATTTTAAAATGTGAATAACATCAATATGTTCTTTGTACGGTACGCGTGTACTCTCCTTTCTGTTTTAAATACTTTGCGTTTTCTTTATGATATTTTTTTTTATATTTTTCTTAAGATTGCAAATTTCAAATAATTGCATTCCTTAACTCACACTGATATAAGGCTGATCTTTTTTGATGAAATTGTTCTACTCACAACTTTAAAGGATATTAATGGTTAAAAGTTAAAATGACATTTTTAAATATTACTCGTCCTTGGAACTTTTTTCCTAAAATTTTAGTGAAAAACAGGAATTTTCCCCTTTCATTTGATATGCATATTGATGTTATTCACATTTTAAAATGTGTAAACAAGTTATATTGATGTTATTCACATTTTAAAATGTGTAAACAAGTTATATCAAAATTGTTAACCTTGTAATTCTAAAAGTCCTGTGAAAAGGACAAACGATCACGCAATAAGGAAGTTAGTACGTTATTTTCCTACTAGTGCCCTATATTTTATATTTTATTTATATAGTGCCTTTTAAGGGAGGGAATAAAATATTTTGTTTTGTATCGGTGTCCTTAATATGCTATATAGGCTGTGAAATTCAAATAATTATTATTCCTTAACCGTTAAAGATAGAAGGCTGAAATTGTAATATGTATTGTGTCAGTTAGAGTTCCGTAACATGTATTTTTTACGATTTTTAATTGCACAACTTTGAAGGATATTAAAGGATTAAAGTTTAAAAGGACATTTTTTTGTAGCCTTCGTCCTTGGATTTTTTTTTTCCAAAAATTTTATTAAATAGCGGGAATTCTCCCATTTTATTGGATACCCATATTTACCAATTCGCATTGTTGTAAGTGCAAACAAAAATATTTTAAAATTGTTATCCTTGAAATTTTCAAAATCCTGTAAAAAGGACAAACGATCACGAAATAAAAAACTGAGTATGCAGTTTATCTACTGTTGGCCTATTGTTTTATTTCTATACAGTCCCGTTCTTGGGAGGGAAAAAAAGTTCGAATTTGTCGCACGGTGTAATAGAAAAAAAGCAAAAAGTTAATTAAAATGTCCCAAACAAACACACGCAACACAGACATACATATTACATTGTACATATCTTTCTACTCTTACATGTCCATATCTCAATATATATCAAACAAAAGAAACTAAACCATTATCATAAGCTTTTACCAAAGAATAAAAAAACAAATTTAAGAAACTTTAGTTTTTAGCCAATCGATTTAAGACCTCACTTCCGTATCTTTAATGTAATCCGAAAACTTGTGTAATACTACAACATTTCAATATAAATGTATAATTTTAAAATACAAATTGTACATAACTTAACAATAATGATTATATATATTATCAACATTTACTTAAATTAAACTTAATTTAGAACTTAAGCAGAAGCTCGTTAGTTCTTAAAGTGATAATTGCTAGAAACTCTTACAAAGAAGAATTTTAATTACTTATATATATATACATATATGAAAATGTTAAGTTTAATTTCCTGATACTACTTAATTGAGGACTCTTGGGGCAAACAAGAATATCAAAAATCGTACTAGAGAAAATTTTTGAAGGGAGTGGAAGTAAATTGAATTGAATGAATTGAAATACTAAACGTCAATGATAAAATAAATAAAGAAGAAATAATCTCAAGATTAAGAAAATAAATATATGAAAATAAGAACAAATGAGATAAATAAATACATAAGTGAAATTAAAAGTAAACATGAGTTGTTTGATTTATTATCGGTATTCATATGATACTTAGGGGAGGCCTAGAGAAAGGGTAAGTATAACAACATATTTAATAAATTATAAATAAACAATTCGAAAAATTTTATTAGAGTAAACTGACTATGGTATACCCACTTTGTACGGTAATTTAATATGGAATATGGTTCTTTGGGTCGGAGCCAGGAGGTTTCAACAATTTACCCTGTCTATAATCACTATAAAAGTTGTCCAATATGAAAATACTAATATGAAAACATGTGAATGGTTGCCACAGAAGTAATGGGGAAGTTGTGTTTAAATGGATCTGCAAATTTGTATGGGGGATACCAGTAGTGGATTACCAAATGCACATATTTAACGTTGAACAACAGATACTTCAAAAACATTGTACAGTAAGGAATTGTAAGGGTTTACGTGTACTGTACTGTAGGTACTGTGAAGGTATCATTAGCTGTTAAATTTTTGCACAAAATGGTCGCTTTGTGTGAGAGGTACACAGAAAGAAAAATGCCATACTAAATTCCAGCAAAAAATTCTCAATTTAAGCCGAAATCGTACTTAAAAATTTAACTTAATTTTTCTTAAAACAAGTATAAATCGGCTTAAATATCAAAAAATCAAACGCTGAATGGCTTACAATAAGGAAAAAAGGAAAATTAAGCCTATTATGGCTTAAAGTAAGAAGAAACGGCTTACTTTAATCTCTGAGAGGCAGAACAATTATAGAGCACAATAAAATTACCCTCTCATCCACTCTCATTTAAGTGGTCGATTTTGGCTGAAGCAACATCAAACATACACAAATATAAATGGACGGAATGTACATATATGTATAAACATTTGTGCGCAACCATATTCAATTGGTTTCTCGCTTAAGCAGTGTTTGTAAACACATTACTTGGTTGTTAATAATTCTTGTTTGTTTCGTTTATGCTATCCTTATATGTTTGATACTTAAACAAATAATTATAGCTAAACCTTTACTTTTGCTGTCAAGCAATTGTATTTTGACATACCCTTTTTTGGAATGCAGGGGCAAAAATGGTATAATTAATATAAATGGTATATATGTATAAAACGAACGAAAGCACAATAAATCAAGTATTATCAGGCTTAAATCAAGTATTGGGCAGGCTTAATTCAATCAAAATTTTCTTCATTGAAGCCCGTTTCACACTCAAATCAATCCCTAAAAAATTCTTAAATCAATCGCTTTATGCTTGAAATGAGAAATTTAAATCAAGCCTAATCAGGCTTAATGAGCGCTACGATTAAGAATTCAAGGCTTGGAAATCCGTAGTTGATTCAAGTATTTTGTACTTGGTTTAAGAAAAACCGAACTTACCGTACTTTTGACACCGCTACGGCTTGATTCAAGTACAAGCACCAAACAAGATTGTATCGTTTAATAAACTATGTTTAGAAGAAGTGCTTGAAAAATTAAGCCTATTTTGAGCAGAGCATTACATACATATTGGTCTGCACCGAATTGTAAGTGTTTATGCGCACTTGTATTGAGGTTATGAATAATTAAATATTTGTACGATTTGGCCATTTTGTGTGATAGGTACCAAACGGGGGTCTAAACCCATTTTAGACAGCAATTACTGTGGAAACATTAAAGTTATAAACTGTATTTTTTGTACATAATTGCCAGACCTGTCTTAGTATTTCGTCCATAACTTTAACATAAATTGAGCCCCCAAAATCCAATTGAAAATTTCACAGCTTGCCACATTTTCGACAATCGCAAATGTAAAATATGAAAACCTCTACCATTTTTATATGAAGTAATGTGTCACATGGTAAACTGCAAAAGGAATTTTGAGCCTGACAAAAAAAAAACTAAAATAAAACACATTATGGAGATAAACTAAAAAAAATCGTTTTTGGGGATTTTCGAATATATTTTGGACATTTCCTTTACAAATATAATAATGTTAGAATTAGCCCGATTGACATATATAGGGTGCCCCAAGTAGAGATACTTAAGTATTGTTTGGCATTTTATCATGGAAGGACTTACGCCTGAACAACGTTTACAACGTTTTGACAACAAATTGACAGATTAATTAGTGTAATGTTATAACGGGTGATCCAAGTAGAGATACTTTTTTCAGTAGCCTTTTTTTGATAGACCTGTTGTGAGTCGTGTCATGCTGTCATGTTATTTTTGTCAAGTATTGTTTGGCATTTCATCATGGAAAACTTACGCTTGAACAACATTTACGCGTGTCATTCGCCAGTTACCAGTCGAAATGCTCGAACGAGTCATCGAAAATTGGACTCAACGGATTGGACTCAACGGAGACGTAGCCGCGGCCAACATTTTATAGACATAATCTTCAAAAAATAAATGCCAAAGAATGTTCTTTCAAATGATAGTAAACATTCCCCATTCAATTTGAATTTTCTGTTTTTTTTCTTCTTTAAAAAAGTAGGGAACTTAGAAATCGATATATCAGGGATCGTATACATCCGTCTTTAATCAGTAATAGCAACACACGTACATCAAGGGTAGCTCCGTTGACAGTGTTATTCATGACGTGGTGGGTTATATTGAGGGTAATCTAGGAAAAAACTAAATCACTTTGGCTACCTTCCTGGATATAGGAGGAGCCTTCAGTAATGTGAAGTTGGAGTCAATACTCAACTCCTTAATGGATGTGGACATTAGCCCTCTACTGGTTGATTGGATTGATTCAATGCTGAACAGCAGAATCTTCAACGCATCACTTGCAAAGGGTTTCATTAGGAAGATGGTAACCAGGAAATTCCTCAAGGAAAGGTACTCTTGTGGCTCTTGGTACCAAATTGAATATTCAAATCATTCGAGGAAGAGAGGGAGAAAGTTGTCGCCTACTTCGATGATGTTGTCATTATGTTTGGAGGCAAATTTCTCTCGACTATCACCAATCGTATTCACGATGCTCTTAGGAAACTATGTAAATGGGCATCAACCCCATTAAGACCGAGCTAGTAACGGGTGATCCAAGTAGAGATACTTTTTTCAATAGACCCTTTTTTGACAGATCACGCGTGAGTCGTGTCATGCCGTCATGTTATTTTTGTTAAGTATTGTTTGCCATTTCATCATGAAAAGACTTACGCCTGAACAACGTTTACAAATCGTTCAACTTTATTACGAAAATGCACGTTCAGTGAGGAATGTGTTTCGTGCACTTTGCTTAACTTATGGTCAACGTAATCGGGTCTTACGATCACGTGTGAGTCGTGTCATGCTGTCATGTTATTTTTGTTAAGTTTTGTTTGGCATTTCATCATGGAAAGACTTACGCCTGAACAACGTTTACAAATCGTTAAACTTTATTACGAAAATTCACGTTCTGTGAGGAATGTGCTTCGTGCACTTCGCTCAACTTATGGTCAACATAATCGAGTCATTGAAAATTGGACTCAACGGATGGACCTGAGACGTAGCCGCGGCCAACATTTGATAGACATAATCTTCAACAAATAAATGCCAAACAGTGTTCTTTCAAATGATAATAAACATTCCCCATTCAATTTGAATTTTCTGTGTTTTTTTTTTTTTTTTTAAAAGTAGGGAACCTCGAAATGGATCACCCTATACTATTCACCAGACAAAATAAGATACCACCTTTCACCAAACCTTTTCTGAACGGAGTAGAGCTAAAGCTGTCCTCTGAGGCTAAATACTTGACCGGAAATTGAGATGGAAAAGAACACAGGAGAAGGCCCGCACGATCTTCAGACTCCGAGAAGATCGTGCGGCGCAACGCGCTTTGGGCCACTCATTCTCAATGAGAAATCAAGAATGTCTGATCTAAGGGTTTTGGCAGGACTAACAGACTATTTGTCACCAGTTCAAGATTTTCCTCCAATCTCGACATAATAATTCGCCCCAGAACAGACCTTTCATGTGGCAACTTTCCTTTGGAGGGCTATGCATGGATGTATGCACAGTGACACATGCAGTGTTTTCCAGGCAGAGGTCTTTGCTATTCTGCAAGCTGTCAGCTTGATAAACCGACAAGCTGTCAGCTTGTTGACAGTCAAGCTGCTCTGAAGGCACTGAAGTCAGCCGTTATTAAGTCAAAGGTGGTTAATAAGTGCGGACTGGAGCTACAGACAGACAGAATTAGACTGTGCTGGGTCCCCGGACACTCTGATATCGCGGGAACGAGAAGGCTGACGAACTCTCACGAATTGGATCAGCGATGCTGCATGTATTGAGCCATCACTATATCCCCCTTATGCGAATTCTTCACTAACATAGAGTGTTTCTACAAATATCTGTCAAACCAGAAATGGTCGAGCAGATCTGACTGTAAAATCACAAAATCTCTCTAGGCGCGCTGAAAGGCCACTGTAATGTTAGATCACTAACATCAAGGTGGCAGCGTAATTCTGCCGACTACTGTCGACTCTGTGAGGATGAAGAGAAACTGGAGGCAAAGGAAAACCTTCTCTATATCGTGTAATCACCTGGAATCTCTGTCATCCCACGATATTGATAGAATTATGGGCTACATAGGATGCTTGAGATGCATGATTTGACAAAAACGCATGCATCTGCATCAACAGGAGAGGTTTTGGCACTACTTCAACACCACCCAACAACCCCCCACCTCCCCTGAAAAGCCCTACTTCCTCTATCTTCTCTATACTCATCATCTCCTTCATTTTCTTCACCCTTTTTCTCTTCTTTAATTTATCTTCATCTTCTCAGGACACACACAATGAACCAACTGGTCTCCGAGGGAAGTGGTGAATACCACAGTGGTTGTGTGACTTAATGTTATCTAATCTAGAATGTGTCTCGATTTCTGGTGTCAAAACGTACAAATTACAAAAAAAAACAACTAAGAAAGTTCAGTCGGGTAAACCGACTAATAAATCCCCTCACCTTGATTCTCAAAAAATATTACTAAATTTATTTATGTTTTTGTTTTATTAAAATTTTTATCACTTTAAGTTGCATATAATAACTTTAAAGTATGTACTAGTATTAAAGTTAAAAGCTGTTTACTTTTGGTACAAAATGGTCCATTTGTGTGAGAGGTACCAAAAGGGGCGAACCAATAACGGCCACTTTTCTCTGGACTCTAGGTACTATAAAAGCATTACACTGTACAAAATTTCAAGTAGTTGCATGCACTGGTAATAAAGTTATATGCTATTAACTTTTGGTTTAAAAATTGTCGATTTGTGTGGGAGCTACCAAAAGGGTCGTGGCAACATCGCCCTATTTTTCTCTAGGTAATAGTGACTAATAAACTAATACCATGTGTAGAATTTCAGAGGATTCAAATAAGTAGTATACATAGAAGTTATTAAATAATCAATATTTCACTAAATGTTAATCCTTTACGGGTGATGTACTAGAAGGAGTGGAGATAGAAGAAAATATTACCACAGACAGACAGACAGACGGACATTGCTCATTCGACTTAAAATTACCCAAAACGAATATCCGCCGAACATACTTAGGGTCTTATGTCACTCCTTCGATGTGTTACACTTTTGGTTCGTAGCAAATGATATATACCCTCCTCTCTAAGGTGAGGGGATAAAAATAATTGAAATATAGTCTTTTAAATAATTTATGGATTTATAAAAGGTCCGTCTGCATTTGAAAACGTTTTTTTTAATTATTTCCAGATCCTTTCCTGCGAATCGGTATATATTAGAGCCGACAATAAAATTAGCTATTTGATGAAACAATGTTGTCATTAGATATACCGCTGAGACAAAAGTTATGGCCATTTGAAGTTGCACTTTCGAAAAATATTCTTTGTAAAAATAAAAAATGGCAAAAATGCCAGCAAAAATGTCATAAATATTAACGAGTCAGTTAATATTTATGACATTTGAACAATGACATATTTCGTACACAGTGGTATGTACTTATATACATGGGTATTTCTAACAGTTATACCTCACAGGTTTATTCAATTTCATCATCGACCCGGCCAAATTTAAGAGATTTTAGTATTCACTCCTGCCGCAATAATATGAAATACTCACTTTCAATATTTCGCCATTGCTATAAATTAAATTACTTCGTTTCAGATTTTGAGTCATTTATTACAGTATATGTAGGACAGTTGGTCCTACATATACTATACGACTAGTTTGTAATAACTCCAAATGCATATAAAGTATTGCAAAATAAATTTTCACTTTCATTTAAACAATCGTCAAATAAATAACAACACTCGTGTCCCATTGATAAATATTATCTGTTTTGGAATTCGTATGTTGCCTTGCGTATTGAGTTTATTTAACACTTTAAATTCCCTCTTTATATTTGAACGTGTACTGAACTCGCAGTTTGTTTATTTGGCACACATATTCGCACTATCCGTTCATTGAAGTTCGAATACGAATAAACACAAGGCAACAAATAAAAGTGAAAAGGGACCTGCTTACTGTCGCAATGAATTAAGCTTTCAAGGAATGTAAATAAAGACAACATGTACTACCTCCGCCACTATCATCGCCAGCCCCACCATCACTACTCCATGGAACTCGAATCATAGTCAAGCATATCCATTACCACCACGACTAGGGCCCACAATTACTATCGCACAAACCAACCAGCCAAGCAACCAACCAAACAGAACATCAGAACATGACAAACAAAGCCTACAATGTTTTAAAGGCTTTTGTTTGCTGTTAATGTGGTTGCCATTGCTGTTGTTGTCACAGTGCTACAGAACAGTGGGCGATTTTTTGACTTAATAGATTGTAATATTTTCTATAACTTTGAGGAAATAAGACATACTTATTGTACGAAGAGTCAAATATATATTATGTGCAGAAATTTCAAAAATATTCATCATTTGGTGAGGTAGCTATTTGTTAAAAAACTTATACATATTAGAGTTAAAAAAAACAATAATGTTGACGTTCATATCATTCATGGAAGAGCATGGCCGAAGAAACAAGGAGTGGTACTTCTTCTAACAATTTGGGAATTATTAAATGTAAATGCATACATTTTAGGATGATCAATTAAAATATGTTCTCTAAAGTGTCAAAAAGTCTTATCGGAAGACATGTTTATATAAGGTGTAAATTTCAGCACAATCGATTTATGCATTATTTAGAGCCAAAAACACAAATAAAAAAAGAAATGCATATGGGTACTATATACAAATATGGACTCCTTTTTTTACGAACGACTTGAAACAATAAACCATAAATGGGTCCAGAAATAAAATCGGAGAGATGTGTCCCATTTGTACACTCTTAAATTTCAGATCGATCAATCGAAAATCAACGAGGAAGGGCAAAAGTCGGGCGGAGTGGAATATATGATACCACATACCACTTTCATAGAACAGAATAGGAAGAACAAGTAAAAACGTTAAGTTCGGCCATGCCGAACCTTATATACCCTCCACCATGAATTATATTTAATTTTACTAGGAAAATCTTTGGATATGGAGCAAATCATGAAACGATCCTTTTTGTTTAAGTAAATTATTAAAAAAACGAACGCTGCAATTTTTAGGCAGCAAATTCTTTAGCCAAACTCTTCACCTGAAAATGTGGTATTTATGGCTTAAAATAGCTTAGACTACAGCAAATTAATACTTCATTTGTATAAATTGTATTGAGATGAATCCTTGCCAAAATATAAATACAATAATAACAAACATATAATAATAACTGCAAAGGTTCAATTAAATTTCTTGGAAAATGTGGTGTTTGTGGCCTTTTTGGGAGCGACATCTATAGGTGGACTATAACAAAGTATGTAATGATTTAAAACATTTTTACTGCAATGAATTCTTGTCCTAATTAAATACAATTAAATGCACAGACTCAGTTAAAATGCTTAGAAAACATGTTATTTATGGCTTAAATTCGTATATTTTGGTGCGACCTCTACAGGGTGACTATAACAAAATATTAACCGATTTGTAAAATTTTTGCTGTGATGAATTCTTGTCACAACAGAATATACCCTCCATCCTATGGTGGAGGGTATTCAAATTGTCAATATTAATAAATGTCGTTTTTCTTATGAACACTAGTTTACAAAATTTTTGTACATAACGTTTGGTGTCCTAAACATGAAAAAAATATTACAAATTATTTTATTGTACATTTTTCTAAATTCCAGTCGTGGAGGGTTCCTCCAGTATTTGGACTATATAACAGGTGGCGCAAAAGTAATCCTCCTATCAGAAAATGCTATAAATTTTGCGATTGGCCCCTAATGTCAGTTCTGTTTTGACATTTGTGTAGTAAACACATGCGAAATACACGTTAATAAACAATGTTACGCTACACTGCTCCAGAACGCGGAATATTGCTGACTATTTATTTGACCAATAATCGGTCGGTGACTTTGGCACAGATTTCCTGGCCGTCCAACGCCTACTAGTGAAACACTGCGACGTTTAGCCACTCGCCTCGAAGAGACTGGCACAACACGAGATGCTGCCAGGCGTGGCAGACCCCGGAGTAGCCGTTCTGCAGAGAATATTGCTGCTGTAGCCGAGGATGTCATGGAAGCGCCGTCGACATCGACCAGATGACGTGCCACGCAAATGGGTATCAGTCGACGGTCTCTACAGCGAATTTTGGTACAAAATTTGAAGATGTTTCCGTACAAAGTCCAGACGGTGCATCAGCTGTTAGCTGCTGACCGCCAATCGCGTCTAACATAACATCGAAAGGTTACTTTTGCGCCACCTGTTATTTTATACCCTCCACCATAGGATAAGGGTATATTAATTTTGTCACTCCGTTTGTAACTCCTCTAAATATTGATCTGAGGCCCCGTAATGTATATACTCGTATATTCTTAATCGTTGTAAAATTCAAAGACGATTTAGCCATGTCCGTCTTTCCGTCCGTCTGTTGTAATCATGCTACAATCCGTAATAATAGAGCTAGGTTGATCAAATTTGGGAAAAAATACTTCCTGTAGTTGCAGGTTGTTTGGGATTGCAAATGGGTTATTTCGGTAAATTTTCTGATATAGCTCCCCTGTAGAGGTCGCTCCAAAATACGGGTTTTCAACCATAGACATTTTTAAAGCAATTTAGCAGGAGCTTTGCAGTTTGTTTCTATTTGGACAAGAATTGATCACAGCAAAAAGTTTACAAATCGTTTCATATTTTGTTATAGTCACCCTATAGAGGTCGATCTAAAATATACGTATTTAAGCCATAAAAGCCACATTTTCTAAGCATTTTAAATTAATCTTTGAAGTTTGTATTTCATTAGGATAAGAATTCATCGCAGTAAAAATTGTTTAAATCTGTTTATATTTTGTCATAGTCAAACTATAGATGTCGCTCCCAAAAAGGCTTATTAAAGCCATAAACCCCACATTTTCTGAAACTTTGCAGTTTGTTTTCTATTTTGGCAAGAATTCAACTCAGGAAAATTTATAAAAATAAAATTTTATTTTATTGTAGTCCCCATGTAGATATACCTCTTAAAAATACTACTTTAAGCCATAAATACCACATTTTTCAGGTGATAAGATGTTGATGATTTTGTTGAATTTCTCTTACTTCTCCAAGAGCTTTACAATTTCCACATTTATCCATAGATCTTTTTCAAATTTGTATTGTTTTCTTCGTTAGCATGCCTATTGGAATAATAAAATAATTCTTTGGATTGCGCTATCGAGAAATGATTAATGATTTTTTATGGTCGAAGTTGGAAAACTTTTATGTGTATTGATCTGGACAACGTTTACTTTCAACAAGACGGCGCTACGTGCTACACCAGCAACGAAACCATCTCTCGAAGAGGTGATCACAATTGGCTACGAGATCTTGTGATTTTGCACCTTGCGACTTCTTCCTTTGGGGTCACGTGAAAGATAAATTCTACGCCAAAAGCGTCGATTCAAGACATCAAAGATAGAATTCGTGAGGCTATCGGGGACGTAGGGCAGCCACTTTGCGATTTGGTTATGGGAAATTTCATGAAAAGGATATGGTCCTGCAAGCGTGGCGTTGTTTTCCATTATTAACGGCATACCTTCCTCTTTATTATGAAATAAACATCCGATCATTTATCTCAAAAATGGTATTTTTCTTTGAATACCAAAATAACAACTCTTGTTGGAAAACCCTTTATTATATATTTGGAGTGTACGCTAAACATATCGTCGGTGCGCCGACAAAAACTTTTATGTGAAATTTTTCGATTTTTTGTTATTGTCGAATTAGAATGTCCTTGCGTTGGAACGACTACTCACCAAAGCATTTTCCGCTATCTTCACCGATTCCTATAGATATGCTTCGACAAAAACAGCGTGCCCAAAGGATAGAAGGTTGGCTTACATTCGGGCCAAAAAACGGCTAATGAGATTTGTTGAGAATCATCCCCCTATTCGACTATAAATATATCAAAATCGAATCTGCTTCTATTCGCGAGTTATCGCAAAAACAGTACTTTTACTCAAAACATACCTAATTGCTTTGGTTTGTAAAGATTGTTGCGTTGTTTTTCTGTTAAGATTTGGGCTTTGGTGTGTTCCGACTCATATAGTAACATTTTATGGCGAACATTTTTGTAGAACATTTCATCCCCGCCCTCCCACTTTTAAGGGGTGTTTTTTACGATTTGTTAAAATGGGGCCAAAAATTACAGTTATGTGGGGGAGCTAGAGGGTTAAAATGTTCCACAAAAATATTGGCCTTAATATTTTCTATAAAGTTGCTGTACATGCCCTATACCAAAAAATTATATTTTTGTTACATAACAGTGAAATACTTAAATTTTTGGGGTACAATGTGGTTTTTTGAGCTAGTTAGGGTGCCTAGACACGTTCAGAATGTATTGATATGTTTACAAAAAATTTTCAGATTTACGTTGGCTACAAATTTGCTAAGCAGTGCTATTAAAAAATTAAGAGTCCCCGGAAGTTATGCTGAAAAAAGTGAAAAAAAGTATTTTTTTCCGTCACTTTTTCAAAAAAAAGTACCGGAAACAATTTTTTTTCGGAAAAAATCCAAAGAAACTTTGTTCAGCATATTCTTAGCTACATTATTGCCAAACATAGTTAAGCGGTATCACCAAGTCGGAATTAGTTGTTGGACAAAAGCTGATGACACCTTTTTCGAGTGGCCCTCTGATTTTCAGAAACTTTGGGGGCCCATAAAAAAAAATTGGTCACCAATTTCGCCAAACCGAGTATAGGGTTATACTACCATTTGATAGTATAATCGAACCTATACTGTCAAGTCTGTGTATTTTTCAGAAAGTGTTCATTTGTTGCACAGTTCACCGCTAAATATATTAATACATTTGCATTGTATAGTATCTGAGGAATATATTGATATCCGAATTTCCGCGATAAATATCCCACGACGAATAAATTTTGAACAAAATCAAATATGTTTGCAACTAATTTACTATATAATGCTATTATCTCGCGTACGGTCAGTTCTAGGGAAAAGTGTTTGGTAGATATGAAAAACGTGAACAGCTTCACTTTTTGTACAAAATGGTGCCTTTCAGTGGGAGGTACCAAAAGGGGTGGGACCATTTCACCCATTTTTCTCAAGTTGATAGCGACAGATAAAGAATTACTATGTGTGAAATTACAGAGGATTCGGATAAATAGTATAGAAGTTATTAGAGAATCAATATTTAATTGACATTACAAAGCGTCTTAGAAATATTAATATCTATGGGAAATTATGTTATAGTTTTAAATTTTCGCGCTTCAATGTAATTAAGTTCGGAATAGATTGATATCTGAACAAAACCTCATTAGCCGTTTTATCGTCAATCTAGGAGAGCGGGATTTTCTTTTTAGCACTGCACGTTGTGGCGGCACTGTTGGTCGAAGAGAGTGGAGAGTGTGCGTGGCTTATAGTGGCTGACGGGAGATTTATGCATTGGATACGTGAGGAGAGGTCATTATTTTTTTGTTGAAGCGTATTTTTTATGTTCCCCCACGCAGACGTTTTCCTGGACGGCAATTAATTAAAATTGGCAGAATACCAGTCGACATGCTTGTTAGAGTTCATGAAAACTTCAGAAAACGTATGCAGCAGTTAGCGAAGGTCGACATTTGCCAGATACACTACTTAAAACCATATAATTTAAAAATTCCCTTACTGTTCAATATAATTACAATATAAAATAAATTTTTCTAAGGTTTACTACTTTTTTATTTCATTCCCAAATAAGCAAATTACCGCGCTCCACCCTGTATAATCACGCCCATACCCAAAGTCTATTGAAAAATGTGCATTATTGCCACGTCCCTTTTGGTATGAAAAATGATTTTTTTTGAATTCCCTTACTTTTACAATATGTGTTATTCTTTATACATTTATCCATGGATTCTGTTCAATTAAACATTGGTTTGTTCGTTAGGATGATGGGCTTCTAAAATTGCAACAAAATTTCTCTCTAGGTTTTTTCTATTTTTTTTTGTTTTTTGCGCCAACAAAAAACATTTTTTTTAAATCATATTTTTTTAACGACAGTTATTAAACTTTGTTTTCTGCGTGAATGGATATTTGCAAACCAATGTTTATCCGGTTTACTCGATTACGATTTATATATTTTAAACTGTAACAATTACTAACAGCAATGGACCGATAAGCTGCTACCTATAGGTTCATTGTTATTTCACCTGTTTACGCTCTAGGAGAGATATTTTAATTTTTTTTTTGAAAATAATGATGGAAGGTTTTAAGTCTTTCATTACTTGTTTTATCAGGAACCATAGATCCTAACAGGTCATTTCTGCTATTTTCTTGTTATCTCATTGAATATCATCCATTGTTGCAGGCATACAAAATTAGGTCGTTGTTACTTTTTCTGCCCCCCACTGTGCACCATTGTAGTCGTTATAGTCGTCGTCTTTTTATTTGTGCCCAAAGTGTAACGATACAGAATTGAGAACTACCTATGTAATACAGTACGTATAAATCCTACAGTAAAATGTAATATGAGTTGTGACTGTGTTCTTTCTTTGCCATTTGTAGAGATGTTTTTGTTGTTAATATACAAATAAACGCCATTGCGGATATCCGCACTACTATTACACATTGCCACACTATCGCCATGTCACTGAGCAGTATCCCAGAAGCCGAGAACCTAAAGGTTTGAGCCGATGATGGTTGTGGCGGTGGATGGTGATTTGGGTGTACGAGTGTTCAGTCAAAATTAAAAAAAAACTTAAGTACTTTGTATTAACTTTCTCTTTGTATTCCAAGAGGGATCATAGAAAATATCTACATACGTATACACATACAGATAACAATTGTGCAAAGCTCAACTTATTCTCACTTGGCTTACACCTTAGGGTGGATCTTTTCAACTTTGTACTAATATAATTCGACTTTCTCACCAGTTCTTGTACATGAGTTTTTTCAATCGGGAATAAAATCGGTCCAGCTTTATGTGTATCCCCCATACATGCCTATACATTTTACAGCAAACAGTTTAGTGAATCAAAAGGAAACACGGTTGCACCGATTGCACTATGCAACAATTTTTTTGGAAGGGCTGTGCATAGCATTTTCTGGTCAAAAAGGTGTCCTAAATACAAAAAAAAAATATTAAATTTTTTGTATGAAATTTTTTTAAATACGATTATTTTTCTTTAATTTTCCCATTTTCTTGGAAGGTGTCTTACTGTTCAATATAATTACAATATAAAATAAATTTTTCTAAGGTTTACTACTTTTTTATTTCATTCCCAAATAAGCAAATTACCGCGCTCCACCCTGTATAATCACGCCCATACCCAAAGTCTATTGAAAAATGTGCATTATTGCCACGTCCCTTTTGGTATGAAAAATGATTTTTTTTGAATTCCCTTACTTTTACAATATGTGTTATTCTTTATACATTTATCCATGGATTCTGTTCAATTAAACATTGGTTTGTTCGTTAGGATGATGGGCTTCTAAAATTGCAACAAAATTTCTCTCTAGGTTTTTTCTATTTTTTTTTTGTTTTTTGCGCCAACAAAAAACATTTTTTTTAAATCATATTTTTTTAACGACAGTTATTAAACTTTGTTTTCTGCGTGAATGGATATTTGCAAACCAATGTTTATCCGGTTTACTCGATTACGATTTATATATTTTAAACTGTAACAATTACTAACAGCAATGGACCGATAAGCTGCTACCTATAGGTTCATTGTTATTTCACCTGTTTACGCTCTAGGAGAGATATTTTAATTTTTTTTTGAAAATAATGATGGAAGGTTTTAAGTCTTTCATTACTTGTTTTATCAGGAACCATAGATCCTAACAGGTCATTTCTGCTATTTTCTTGTTATCTCATTGAATATCATCCATTGTTGCAGGCATACAAAATTAGGTCGTTGTTACTTTTTCTGCCCCCCACTGTGCACCATTGTAGTCGTTATAGTCGTCGTCTTTTTATTTGTGCCCAAAGTGTAACGATACAGAATTGAGAACTACCTATGTAATACAGTACGTATAAATCCTACAGTAAAATGTAATATGAGTTGTGACTGTGTTCTTTCTTTGCCATTTGTAGAGATGTTTTTGTTGTTAATATACAAATAAACGCCATTGCGGATATCCGCACTACTATTACACATTGCCACACTATCGCCATGTCACTTAGCAGTATCCCAGAAGCCGAGAACCTAAAGGTTTGAGCCGATGATGGTTGTGGCGGTGGATGGTGATTTGGGTGTACGAGTGTTCAGTCAAAATTAAAAAAAAACTTAAGTACTTTGTATTAACTTTCTCTTTGTATTCCAAGAGGGATCATAGAAAATATCTACATACGTATACACATACAGATAACAATTGTGCAAAGCTCAACTTATTCTCACTTGGCTTACACCTTAGGGTGGATCTTTTCAACTTTGTACTAATATAATTCGACTTTCTCACCAGTTCTTGTACATGAGTTTTTTCAATCGGGAATAAAATCGGTCCAGCTTTATGTGTATCCCCCATACATGCCTATACATTTTACAGCAAACAGTTTAGTGAATCAAAAGGAAACACGGTTGCACCGATTGCACTATGCAACAATTTTTTTGGAAGGGCTGTGCATAGCATTTTCTGGTCAAAAAGGTGTCCTAAATACAAAAAAAAAATATTAAATTTTTTGTATGAAATTTTTTTAAATACGATTATTTTTCTTTAATTTTCCCATTTTCTTGGAAGGTGTCTTTAATATTTGGACCATTTTTTTAAGTACATGCTAGATAAAGTAGGTATTAACATTAAGTTAAAGGAATCTTCAAATTATGAGGACTACAAATGTTAGTAATTAGACGTTTACGTGGAGACCGATGTTTAGTAACTGTCACCAGGACCAGACAAAGTCGCACCGGCGGAGCCACAAGCAGCGGCTGATTCAAATGCTCCCTGGCTCAGAGAGATATACACATGTTGTATCAATACATACATACCACCAAACTGGGGAGAAACCAAGGTTGTTTTCATACCAAAAGCGGGAAAGCATCCTACACCGGAGCTATCATTTCTCCTTAAAACTCTGGAGAGACTAATAGATAGTTATCTTAGGACTAAATTGCAGACTACTGTCCACTCAACAGCATACCTACAGCAAGGGTAAGTCTACCGAAACCGCCCTGCATGATCTAGTCAGCTTTATTGAAGGATCCCTCTCTGTTAAAAAATAGATTTCTTAGATGTAGAGGGGGCCTTCAATAACATATACCCAGCCGCTATAATTATGGCTTTAGAAACCCTGGAGGTTGACAGCAGTGTTCGTAGGTTCATTCTTAACCTTCTTATTAATAGACGCCCAAGGGGAATGCCCCAAGGAGGCGTTTTGTCTCCTCTGTCACTATGGTCAGGAAATGGCTACGGACATAGTGTCATTCTAGACAGAATGCCGGACCTTTCGGGCACTGTTGATTACACCATGACTGAGCTACTCTTTGATAAGAAGCATCTCACTCTTACTCCGGATAGATCGGAATTGAATGTTCAACCTAGGCCAGAGGAGATTCATTAACTTCTATACTCACGGTTCCAAACTCGATAATTAGGTGGGCTTTTGCGTCTTTTCTGAGGAACTTCAGCTATCACTTGCAAAAAGTAGTGTTTACCAGGCAGAAATCTTAGCTATTAAAGGGTAGCTTACAGCATCAAATAACAGGTGGTCTGGTGGAACTGCGTACATTACAGGCTGACGTGGCCCGGTCTAGATTCAAAACGCACCAATGCACTGCTGTCGTTGTCGAGAACGGAAGTCTCACCTATCGTGTCTGTCATGACAGGTCACTGTCTTATTGGACGGCACGCAGAAAGATTAAACATTTGCAGAAGCTGTGTCGACAAAGAAGAGGAGGAATCAATAGAACACCTTGTGTGTCCCGCTCCATTTAGAAGGCGGCATACAACCTTGGGCCCTTATTTCTTCGAGGAGTTAGCTAATCAGCAATACTTCAAAATATATGGTCCAAATACTAAAGGTAACTTCCAGGAAAGTTTGAATTTCAGAAAACAAATTAAAAAAACTTTACCATAAAAATATTTCTTTTGGTTTCATAAAAAAACCAGTAAGGAAAGGCTAAGGTCGGGCGGGGCCGACTATATAATACCCTACACCACTCTCGTAATATTGAATAACTCTGATATATAAATTTTGTAATTCATGTATAAATTGTTTACATAAATTTACTTTTGGGACATTTTATACTTAAATAATACCCAGTACCACAGTGTGATGTAGGGTATAAAAACGATTGGATCTAAAGAACCAAATCGGATGAAACATATATATGGGGTTGGTTCATGGATCAAGAAACTCTACCATTCTAAATTTCACAATGATTGGATGTAAAATGCAGCTTCTTCAGGACTAAAGAGAAAAATCGGACGAAACATATATATGTGAGCTATAGCTAAATCTTAACCGATTTTCTTCAAATTCGGTAGTGTTGGTTCATGGATCAAGAAACTCTACCATTCTAAATTTCGAAATGATTGGATGTAAAATACAGCTTCTACAGGACTAAAGAGCAAAATCGGACGAAACATATATATGGGAGCTATAGCTAAATCTAAACCGATTTTCTTCAAACTCGACAATGTTGGTTCATGGATCAAGAAACTCTACCATTCTAAATTTCAAAACGATTGGATGTAAAATACAGCTTTTATAGGAGTAAAGGGACAAATCGGACGAAACATATTTATGAGAGCTATAGCTAAATCTTAACCGATTTTCTTCAAATTCGGTAGTGTTGGTTCATGGATCAAGAAACTCTACCATTCTACATTTCAAAACGATTGGATGTAAAATACAGCTTCTATAGGACTAAAGGGCCAAATCGGACGAAACATATATATGGGAGCTATAGCTAAATCTTAACCGATTTTCTTTAAATTCAGCAATGTTGGTTCATGGATCAAGAAACTCTACCATTCTAAATTTCAAAACGATTGGATCTAAAATACAGCTTCTATAGGACTAAAGGGCCAAATCGGACGAAACATATATATGGGAGCTATATCTAAATCTGAACCGATTTCAACCAAATTCAATAGCGATCTTAACAGATCGGAGTGAAATTGCGACCTGTAGTCGACGAACAACTTGACATGGACAGACGGACGGACGGACGGACAGACATGGTTAAAGAGACTCAGCTAGTGATTCTGAGTCGATCGGTATACTTTAAGGTGGGTCTAGCTGTGTTATTTTCAGGTGTTACAAACATCTGCCGTGAAACAAACTTATAATACCCTGTACCACAGTGTGGTGTAGGGAATAATTATGCCTCAATATACATACTAAAAAAAGTTTTTAGGTTTTGGACAAACAAACAAAAATTTTGTTGCATAGTGTCTTTATACAGGGTGGCGCAGAATGTCCTATATGGTTTGAATTCTTTATAACATTTTAAATTATTATTCTTTCTTTGTTTTCTTCTCAGCATTTTGTGAAGTAGACTTAAGGAATTAATTATGAATCGAACAACGTACAAAAATAGTTGAATTTTTGCGAAATTTTTCGTTCGTTTCATATCCCCCACTTCTTTAAAAAATTATAATACAGGGTGGCGCAAAATGAGCTAAATTATTATTCTTTCTTTGTTTTTTCAGCATTTTGTGAAGTAGACTTGGGGAATTAATTATGAGTCGAACAACGTACAAAAACAATTGAATTTTTCCGAAATTTTGCGTAAAGTTATGGAAAATTTGCTAAAAAGAGCACGTATGTGCGAAGCTGAAAATTGACATCACATACAGGATATACTTTTTCAAAGCTAATTGCAAAAAATCCCCAATACTATACTGTATTTAAAAAAATATATATATAATAATCGCATAAATAAGAAAGTTATAAACCATTTAAACCAAATCTGCGCCACCCTGTAGAAGCCTATATTTTCTACACTCTTGTCGAGGTCACTCTCATAATTTGATTATCTACGTAACAAATTCACATATTTTTCAGTCTATTTAACTGCACTTTTACACGTTTGTGTTTATTCCCTAAAAAAATTCTACATAAAATTATGTGTGATTTAGTTCCCACATAGAGATTGCTCCTAAAAAAGCTAACTAACTTAGCTAACTTTGCAGTTTTCATTTTATATTTCAACTTGCTTTTGCAGCACTAATGAACCATATCGGCATGTGTTTGCATACAACCCTACAATGGTATCTTCTCATTTTATTTCTGTACTTCATAGATGGCACTAAGTGGGATTAAATTTCACAATTTCTTTTGAACCACTTCAATGGACATTGACTGCCCTAGGTCCTCAGGTTTTTATACTCGTATAGCCTCGATACAAACGACATTCTTGATTTTCCATTATTGACGAAGAAGAGGTTATAATTTCCTAAATGCTTTTAAATTGCTTGCATCTCAGGTATGTCTGCCATAGTAGCTTCCAGCCGACTTAACTTCTCGTCGACTTATTTCCACACCCCTCCGAACTAACCGCCATTCTTAGTTGAAAATTAATAACTAATTGACTAGTTGGGTTAATTTTTTTTTTACAAATATTACATTAAAGCATGATTGTAACCACACCAACCCAATGTAGTCAAATATACATATATGTCTATATTCTTTGTTATTGTATAACGTATTATTGTGATATTTATTATGTTTTATCGTTTTTATCCTGGCATGAGCGTACGAATGTATGTGTATGTATTTGCAACAGTGTATGGGTGATTGTTGTCGTTAAAGACTACTGTTCAGAAATTCACAGAGGAAAGAAAGGCTTAGCATTATTATGAACATTACTTTCATTAATCATCTGAAAAGCCTTGATAGGGTTGTTCTGTTTGCGTACTTTTCTTTTTTTGTTTTTGTCCACCACGTTTGTTTTTGTTGTATTGCAATAACAGAGTCATATTAAGTTTTGGGCAAAAAGTTAAGTTTAAAAGTTAATTCACCGCCATATATGAATGAATTCCCGGACCAGAAAAGAATGTTTACCCTTTAAATATACATTTTTACGAAAAATAAGAAATATAGTATTTTTTTTTTGGCATACAGAATTAAACAGAAAATATAAATAACACTCAAAAATTAATCGCAGCTATATTAACGTAGAAATTATAACAATGTAAACTATATCTCGTGCAAGCAGAATAAAGATAAATGTTTTAGAAATGATCCGGGAGGAAAATTATTAAAATATAAAGTAGGAAATGTATACGAGGGCTTTAACAAAACATAGTTCAATGTAAACCATTTCAGTGTATTATGACGATTTAATATAAATTGTAAATGCTTAAATTTAAAACAAATCATCTGAGAAAAGTTTTTGATCGGAAGGGGCTTGTTATGGGGGTTATGTCAAAACATGAACGGATATGCTCCATTATCACTAGGAACAATTTAATCCAATAAGTATAAATATATTACCTTAACCTTTTAACAGGCAACATCGTCTACTGACGGTGTAAGCTTTTTCGTGAGCTATTGTCAATTTTTCTGCCAAATTCTTTGTTTTTTAAATTAAAAAATGACATTTATAATAAAGCTATCAACTTAAATTGTTTACCAAAAATAGTTAACATATTATCTTTACATTTTATAATGTATTTATAATACCCAAACAGTGAAAAAAAATTTCGACTATATTTCACCAGTGGGTGATTTAAAAAAGGAAAATATTTCGGCCGTTTTTTAACCAGATAACCGACTGCGGCAAAACATGGCATGCTTGTTTAAGATGTATTATATAATTTAATTTTCCCTATGGTATTCAGGGGCCATCGAGACCAAAAAATAGATCTAGATAAAAAAGGAGAAGTGATAAAAGACATACACAGATGGATTGCCGAAAAAAACACAAGTCGCGGCTGACACTCATCCAATAAGAGACCTGTACCATATATCAAAGAACCTCGTGAGCAAAACGATTATATCCTCGTAGCATCTAAGGAATTGTGATGGTGATATGGTGACCTCAAAACAAGATCAACTGGCAATATGGAGAGAACACTATTCAAAAATGTTCAGAAAAACGGCACAAATAGATGGCAGCATATGCAACTGTCAGGCACATACCGTGAGAAAAGTCATACCCCCACACTGAAAAAAAAAATAGTAATAAAATTAATGACGACACATCGTTAAATTAAGTATGCGACCTCGGCATCAATTTAATCCCAATTTTCATAAAAATAATGAAAATTTACATGTTTTTTACGAAATTTTCCTTAATTTAAAGTTTTTTCAATTTGAATTAATGACTATATAATCATTAGTGTTGTGTACCCGCTTCTTTAAAAGTACGCCTTTAAATTGAAGAAATTAATCATAATTTTTGTGACAATCCGCTTTATTTTAAGTAATATTTCAATACTTTTAAGGATTTTCTGCATAAAAACTATGATGTAGACATGTCATAGTTTTAATGCCGAATTGGTCTTATTTGACAGTATGAGATATTTGAGTAATAAATTTAAGGCTATGCTCCCCTTAAAGGAAAGACTGTCTAGGTAATAAATTTTATGACAATTGCCATTATTTTTAAGAATACATACGAGAGAATTATACAATCTCTCTCCCTCTCTCGCTCGGAGAATCAGTTTTGTTTGTTAATGTGTAAATCAATAATTGTTATGGTTATGCGAGAGCTCTTCTACTCTCTGAAAAAAGAAAAAAACATCCGGTGGTCGTTTTCTTTTAAATCGTCAGTTAGGGCCTGTTTCTGTAACTTATTTTCGTTCGTCTACGGCGAACGATCAAAATTCTCTCAGCTATTACTTGAATTCTATAAAACACAGGTTAGAAATATTTTAGGAATAAGCTTTTTACATGATTTCCTACAGACACATCGAATTATAAACTTCTGCGATTTATAGATTTCTCGGAATAATTGAGTGATTTTTGATCGTTTGCAGTAGACGAACGAAAAAAAGTTACAGAAACAGGCCCTTATTTACAAGCGATGGAGGGAGACGGTTGTCTGTGAACGCGGATTGTGAAAAAATGAGATTGCGGCGAATATGTAAGTATACGTGTATACATACGTGCATATTACACCGAAAATTATTTTATTATGGGCTGTTAAGAGTTAGCATAGTAACAACAACAAATGCAACCGTCGGGTACATGTGTGTATGTGGTTATGCCGTCGGCGTCACCATCGATCTTGGTGATAAGAGAGTGCGTGCGTCATAGTTATTTTTGCTGCATGTTATTAATGGTAATGTACATACGAGTGCGTTTTTATAGGAGATCTTTTTAGTAAGTCCTGTGAAGAAATTTGCGCGAATGCTAAAAAATGGACAATAAAAATGTGAGTAATAGGTTTGTTTAGACAATAGGAAAATGTTTAGATACGTGAAATATAATATTATAACCCTTAAATAAACAACTTATTGGCAATTACAGAATTAACAAAACACAACACAACAAAACACATTTTAATTGAAAAATATATATTTATTAAAAATAACTGCTAACAGCGCATAATGCAGAACTGTAAAATTGTTGTGTTATTAACATGTTATACATAAAACTATATTTTTAAATTTTTTTAGTAAAACAATTTTAGAATGGATCTTTTGGGAAAAGAGTGACAAATTCTACCAAATATTTCGACGTAAATATTATATATGAACGGTTGAAATATTTCTCTTAGTTTTCAGTGTTTACCAATTGTGGTACGATAAAATTTATGTTTATTTTTTATATTTGATTTCTTTTCAGAAAAAACTTAATTATTTTAATTTAAGATAGCGCAATATTTGAAGATAAATGTTATGGATCTATGAAAAATGCAGTGCTGAATGCCATTTATAAATTACAACAAATAAGTGAGCATACATACTCCTACACGGGAATGTTTGAATTGGAAGAAAATATATTTAGAAACAAAATGTGTAAGTATTTATATATTTTTGCGAACTGACTTTCACAAATAATATATGAGTTTTCACACAAACAAAGTTATTGTTAAAGGAGTTTTCCAAATATATTTTATTTAAAAAGATTTTCAAACTTTTTGACTTTTTCGAATTTCAGTTTAAATTTTTCCTAGATTTCGTGTTACACTTTATAGTTAAACCTGTTGTTAGATTAGGCCCATTTGGTCCAATTTTTGCATCGTCTCCTTTGTAAACGGTAATATATATATATATTGCCTTATAATTTGGTCCAAGGGATATTTTTGTTTTTTTGACATAAAAATAAGCCTTTTTTGTTTAGTATTGAATAAAAATAAATATAAAATATTGGGTTAAATATTCGTTTTGTATGAACATTTAATATGGACCAAATGGTCTCTTAATCTAGGATTTGTACATATTTTTCAGTCTAACAGCAGGATTAAGATGTCATAAGCTGCATTAACTAATTATTATTTAATAAATATTCCTATTCATCTCTTTTTGACAATCCATCAAAGCAATTTATAGCTACGAGAAATTATACGACTTAAATTTGAATCGAATTTTACAAACATATTACATTTGTTTGCACTTTGAACATCTGAAAAACAGAAAACTTGCATCTAAATTAAGGCACTGATACATTACCAAAAAATACTCAAATAGAAATAAATCTTTGTTTCGGAAATATTACTTCCAAATAGAAAATATTAGGATGGAATCATAGTTTAGAACAAACGTGTAATATTTGTGTGTGCCAAACGTGTAATATTTGTGTGTGTCAAATATTATATAGGTATTTGGAGTGTACCCTAAACATATGTACGTTTCAAGCTGAATATGTTTGGGCAACATACTATAGAAGCAATTTTTCAGCGTGTATACAATTTTATAATATTTTTATTTTAATTTCAGCCAAATTCAATGTTCAAAATCATTAAAGGTGCCAACGCAAATTGTTCATGGATGTTTGGGGAACATATAGAAAGGTGAATCCACTATAAGTTTACAAATCGATAACAAATATACGAAACTACAAATATTTCGATGGTGTGTTGGCCGTTTTATGTTTATACATACAACTAAAATACGGTTTTAGATTATAAAATGTTGAAAGTTATCCGTAATATGTATTATACATTTATTGTATTTTCTAATATTAAAATAATAAAACCAATTTTTAGAAAAAGGAAGTGTCGTGTTTTGAATTTATCGCGGAAACTTGTATACAAGAGTCATATTTTCTATGAATATTGAAATAGTTTCTGTGGCTCTTTAGTATGAGTGGCATTCGAATAAAAACAATGTAAGGAATTTTCCCTACATATTTTAAAAAACTTTATTTATGCTTTAAATTAATAACCAGTATATGCTTATATTAAGGACATACATTTAAAAAATTTATTACGATAATGTTTTAAATTTTATGATATTTTACTAAACATAAGCACGAGGCATACTTCAATTTACGCCAAAACGTGGTTATTTTAAGACCAAACTTAATTAGTTTCATTACCAAATGTTCTTGATTCTATGAAATGCATCATCAAAACAAGTACTATTCATGTCTTTGAAATTACTATAAAACATTCTTATTTTTATAGCGATTGTCTTTGGCTCGAAATCATTGCCGAAATCTTAAACTTTACGACAAATTCTTTAATTTTCAGTATGCTTTTTTTTAGTGCACACAATCCATCTACATATAGCGGAAATAGTAAAACAAATAAAAGCGCTAAAGTATTACAAAGCTCCAGAAATGCTAAAGGCCGATCCCCTAGTAAGTTCTCAAATAATTCTTTCACTTGTAGAGAATTTCCGAAGCAAGGATTTCGTCCCCATAAATCATGTATAGACCACGTCAACAGCCTCCGAATTAGTTGAGAATTAACGAGATATTTCCATTTAAAGTTTTGTAAAAAAAAAAATAAAAATGTTGGCCAAAAAATAAGTGATAACAAAATTTTGTTCTTTTAGCTCTACGGAGCACTTAATTATTAACGAGATATTTCTATTTTTAGTTTTGTCGTTATTTTAGCTCTACGGCGCTTAATTAAAAAGATATTTCCATTTTGAGTTTTGTCCAAAAAATAAGTGATAACAAAATTTCGTTATTTTAGTTCTACGACGCTTAATTTTTGAGATACATGTCTCCATTTTAAGTTTAGTAAAAAAAATCTAAATTTTAGTCAAGAAATTAGTATAAATTATTAATTAATTGGATTGGATGTAAAATAAACCTTCTGAAGTGATAAAAGCACAAATCGGAAGGAACATATATATGGGTGCTATGCAATATATGTGAAATACTGCTTCTATAGTGCTAAGGGTCAAAATCGGAAGAAATATATATTTATATGGCGGGTATATCAGAATTATTGAATGGTTCTGGAAGCTGAAAGTCGACTTTCGATTTTTTTATCATTCAAATTTCCTTTGAGTTGACTAGGTCGATTAATCGGACCTAAAAGTTGACTTTTTCATAGTCGATTAAACTAAAATTAAGTAATTTTAAAGTATTCTGATTTTCTTCGAAATATGTTAAATTGTAGTACATTGGATTGCGATAAAAACGGAATGTATTAATAACACTTTATCCTTTCCAATATTGTTGATATATGAGAATATACTTGCTTCTTAAGTTCATATTATGTGGCCTCTGGAAAAACGTGGCGTGATATGATGGGAAGTGATAACCAAATTTCCTTATTTTTGTTCATCTATGCCATTTTAAGTTTAGTTTAAAAAATTAAAAATTTTGGGCAAAAAATGAGTGTTAACAAAATTTCGTTATTTTAGCTCTACGACGCTTAGTTAACGAGATATTTCCATTTTAAGTTTTATCAAAAAAATTCAAAATTTTGGCCAAAAAATAAGTGATAACAAAATTTCGTTATGTTAC
The DNA here is from genome assembly GCA_963930755.1 of Eudasyphora cyanicolor. Classification (NCBI taxonomy): domain Eukaryota; kingdom Metazoa; phylum Arthropoda; class Insecta; order Diptera; family Muscidae; genus Eudasyphora; species Eudasyphora cyanicolor. Next base: position 231,119,253 of record OZ005737.1, on the reverse strand, counting down.
CTTTCCACTTTAAGTTTTATCAAAAAAATTCAAAATTTTGCCCAAAAAATAAGTGATAACAAAAGTTCGTTATTCTAGCTCTACGACGATTAATTAACGAAATATTACCATTTAATTTTTGTCAAAATTCAAAATTTTGTCCAAAAAATAAGTGATAATAAAATTTTTTTATTTTAGCTCTACGACGCCTAAATAACGAGATATTTTTTCATTTTAAGTTTTGTTAAAAAATTCAAAATTTTTACCAAAAATAAGTGATAACAAAATTTCGTTATTTTAGCTCTACGTCGCCTAATTAACGAGAGATTTGTCAAAAAAAATCAAAATTTTGGTGAAAAATGCGCTAAAACCTCTTCCGAATAGTGAGCGTTCTACTACCCGAGGTCTTCCAAAGACATTTTCCAAATATCCCATACAGTTCCTGTGAAATTTTGAAAATTGAAAATTTCCGACCCTGCATTAATATTTTAAGAAAATCGGAGCACCACGCCTTTTTCGCAACCACATATACCTTCTACCACATATACCTTTTTCGCAAAAAAACAACACTTTTTTGTAAATATAACTTCGAATGACCACAAATTTTGTTTTATAGGCTATATCGGACCGGATTTTTTCATCATATAAATAATTTTTCCAATTCAGAAAAGTTAATGTGAAAGAAATCTGCTCCGAAATCTATTTTTGAAATTTGTGGAAAAAATGGATTAAAACTTGACAAAATAGCAGTATATATTTATTGGTCCAAAAATGGGAGGAATCAGACTAATGAGCGTGGCCCCACTATGGTATGAGGTGTGCCAAAAGCTTCATTGTTGACGACCGCAACAACAGATGTAGAAATTTCAAATGTCAAAACCTACTAATTCTTTATAATTTATTTCGAATTATAAAGTGAATTTACTTCAGTATATGGACCGGGAACACGATTAATAAAATGTAATGTTGGCATTCTATAGTCAGATAAAACAGAAAGACAAAAAATATTTTGAAAAAAATCGACGTCGGATTTTTTGCACTGGCAATATTGCACTGGTCAAATCCATTCATAGCGAGCACATATCGGACCCGATCTAGAAGGATTATGATGTTCTAAATCCGAATATAAAACCAAAAATTCAATATATATTCGCGTTTTTGAGATACGGTATCAATTATGTGATAAAAATGTTGATTTTGCGCTTTTTTGAAAATAGAATAGTGACAGACGCTCTTTTACAAAAAAAAAATCTGGATTTGGAAAATAATCGCTTTCCTATTAAAATGATAAAAAATGGAGAAGACCCGCTTTTTCTTCAGGAATATTCTCTAGTGAGTTTCCCTTAAAAATAAATGTAAATTGTTATACTTTTTTTTTAAATAACTTCTTCTATAACTCCGTAATGTGGCACTTATTTTTTCCAAAAAAATTACAAAAACTCAATATTTTTGTAAATATAACTTCTTGAGGCCATAACTTTTGTCTTATAGGGTATATCGGATCACATCATCCTATAGCAAATTTTGTTGCAAATTTAGAAAAGTTGATGTGGAAGAAATCAATGCATATTCTGCTTCGATATTCACAAAATACTAGGGCTGCCCTGCGTGATCCAGTCAGCTTTATTGAAGGATCCCTCTCTCTAAGAGGGGCCTTTAATAACTTACATCCAGATAACACCAGTTACCTTGGGGGTTTTGAAATTGCCTTCTCTGATAGCGCAAAATACTTAGGTATTTTTCTAAGCAGGAAGTTGCACTTCAAACCCAACCTTTTGGAAAGAGCAAATAAGGCTGTGGTAGCGCTATATACCTGTAAAAGGGAATTAGGAAATCGCTGGGGCTGAACCCGCGTTTTGTTTATTGGCTGTATACGGCAGTAGTCAGACCGAAATTGCTGTACGGCATTGTTGTCTAGTGGACAGCTCTGCAGAAATCCACTTTCTGTGCGATACTAAACAGATTTCAGCTAATGGCTGCTATATGTATCACAGGTGCGCTGAGAACGACACTAACTGCAGCCCTAAATGTTATTGCAATATGCCACATGTACTGCAATTCGACTCAGGGAACTGTCGCTATGGTCAGGAAATGGCTACGGACAAAGTGTTATTCTAGACAGAATGCCTGAGCTTCCGGGCGCTGTTAATTACACTATGACTGAACCACTCTTTGACAATAAGTAACTCACTCTTATACCTGATAGATCTGAATGGAATGGTCGTGTCCCAGGACAGAGGAGATTCGTAAACTTCTATACATATGGTTCCAAACTCAATATCCAAGTGGGTTTTGGTATCTTTTCTGAAGAACTTGAGCTATCACTTGCAAAAATTATATCCTTTTACTATAGAAATGTCATCAATATCAACCTTTTCCTATGGAAAAGACATCAATATCAACCATTTCCTATGGAAAAGACATCAACGATCAAATTTTTGTTTGCACAGCAAAGTTGGTATAAACATTTTCTCTGATAGTCAGGCTGCTACCTAGTCCCTGGAACATGTGGGCATGCCTCTAGCATGCCTTACGGCAACAAATAAAAGGTGGTCAACAGTCAGGAACTGCATACATTCGAGGCTGATGTGGCCCGTCCTAGACTAAAAACGCATCAACCCACTGCTGTCGTTGTCGAGAACTGACGTCTCACTTATAGTGTCTGTCATGACAGGTCACTGTCTTATTGTACGACACGCAGAGAGAATGAAGGTCATGCATAATGACTTTTGCAGAAGCAGTCGGACGAAGAGGAGGAGTAATCAATAAAACACCTTATGTGTTTGTATCCCGCTCTCTCTAGAAGGCGGCATACAACCTTAGGCTATTATTTCGTTGAGGAGATAGCTGACATGGCTTATGTTGGAGTCCGCCAACTTTTGAGCATTTTGAGGTTCAACGGAAGGGACAAGGGATAGCGTACATTTTAACTTACGTCCCTGTGGTAACAGAATGGATTGTACAGTCTAAGTGAGTCTGTTTTACAGGCTACCACACTTAACCTAACATAATCTAACAGCTTATAACACTCTTTTCAAGCAAATACAACAAGCGGGTATACAATGTGTAGAGGAGAAAATGAGCCCATTCTTTAATTGCCGCTTAGTTAGTTATTTCACAAACCCTATCTTTAGTGCTTTACTGACTTCTAGGAAAATACTAATTAATCTTGTGACTTTTTGCTTTGATTTCTCTGTTCCGTCTCCTGCAAAGATAACACTTTCATTTTCTTTTGTCACTAAGATTTATGATATTCAAGAGTATATTTCAAACCGTAAACTTAAAGATAATTGAAATATTTTCATTTCCCTTCATCTTTATCTGCAGCTAATCGGCATACTTTAAATCATTTCAATTCTATGGATGTGTCTTCATCAAGGAATTCCATTCCATTTTTTTCTCTGCTACGCATCTCAATGTCATATTCAATATTTTATCTTCATTATTAAAAGTATAGTCACATATACACAGATATGTACATTAAGAGGCGTAAGGATTCGTATGCATATGCATAATATACGAGTATTATTTGTGAGGGTGAGTTGGTGTCCGTGTATACATATATTTTTCATTCTTAAAAAGCCATTATTTATAACTTCCTTAATATATGCGTAAATCAGCATCATATTGTGAATGGTTGAACATTATGATTTCGTACTTTTTTCTGTTTGTTTCGTGTTTTTTGTGCTTTCATTCATTTATGTTGAGACCCATACGGATTTTGAGAGTGGTGTTGTTTTGCCGATATTTTCTCTGTTATATGCGTGTCTGTAAATGGATTTGTCCCTTGAGGTTGTCATATTTTCATTCTTTATTTCCATTCGAGTTGGATCAGGTACAGATACGCACATATTCATACCTCATGTTCTGAAACGAATCTCTTTGATGTCTTTCACAGGCATTCCATTCTTACAGATGTTTGGTGTCTATCTTGTCTTGTGTTTGTTGTTGCCGCCGCCTTCTTCATAGTCATTGCCATCGTCATCATCATGCGTGCTGCTGCCTGTTGTTTTCTTCATCGCTTTGCTCGTGTTTGTTGTCAAAATACATTGTGTTAGCATAGCGTTGTTATTAGCATAGCCGGCGGCTTGAAAACAACAAAGACAACGAGGCTAGTATGATGCAATTAGGATCATTAGTTGTCGTGACCATTAATAGGCGTCACCATTGTCAATAAGAGATATATGCTAGGATTTTTATAAGAGATATATGCTGGGATTTTTATCCGGACCGAAAAAGTTTCCATTTGGCCTACAAGACTTCCATAAAAAATGTTGTGCCGATCGGATAACCCTAGGGTCTGCCCAAAGTTCATTCAAAATTTAGAACACACTTTATAGGGGAAATATTTTTTTTATTCAAAAATCGTATGTTTAAGTAAGTAAAATTACATTTCTTTGCATTATTAATTAATAAATAGTTTTTAAATATTGAGATCGGTGAAAAAAGAAACAAAAAATACAATTATTTCAATATTATATTAGATCTGACTTGTTATGTGAGGGACATTTTCTACGATATTCTTCAATGACTCTAATATAAATTGATTTTGCTCTTCGTCTTTCGCAAGTATTCTGTTGTAATTATTCAAAAATTGTACACCGCGTTCAGCAGTGTCGTTAACAACAAACAGATTACAACAAACATCGAGAGCATCTTGATAATCTGCATTTACTTCCCAAATGGATGGGTCATGCTTTAACAATTCAGTACTCAATCCAAAAGCACCGAAAAAATGTTTGGTTTTGTATGAGACGAAATCGCTCAAATTATTACACAGCAATAGTTTCGGGTCGGAGAATTTTCGATCGTTTTCCAAATTTACAATCTTGTCGCGATGCGGTGGCTTAAGGTGTGCATAGGGTTGTTAATGTCTCCAGGTAGCAGTGGTAAAGCTAAAGTAAACAGCTTCGGCCTAACCACTCCTATCTGTAGACACCGACAATCATATGTAACCTCAACCAAAGGTTGCCCAACCACTAACAATGATGAGTACAAATATAAATTTTAACTCTGCAGGTGGTCTCCAGGCGGGAACTGGTAATCCACCCATTTCATCATCTGCCGGTGATGATTTGGCAGGGGCAGAATATCTGCAGGCCCCAAACTCATCTGACCCAACAACATCAACAAAAAACGCACCAAAAACAATACCAACCACTCAAAACGCTACTGATACACAAACAAGACTAACGAGACAGGACAGCATTGAACTCTACCTCAGCGACGATACAAATGACGGACTTTCTGCACTTGGCAAAATCCAGCTAGCTGAAACCGATGAAGATGACATCACGACGATGGAATCGGATAGGTCTTGGCTGGTAGCCAAGTCAGACAAGGAAGACATGGGTACCGTCGCGGGGGGAGGACAAGGGAGGACAGGGTTATTCTGGACCTCCTCAAAAGGCAGAATAAGATCCTACAAGCTGGGGATTGGAAGATAGTCCGTGGTCGTGCGAGAGACAAGGGAGATGGAAAGGACCTCTGGATCAAGATAGGTCCGGAGTCCCTAAATCTCCTGAAACTCTCAAACGGGTCAATCAAGTTCGGACTAAACCGACTCCGGACGTCCGTCCCCGACGTGGAAGAAGAGAGCAGCAACCCGGGCGGCATGAAAGTGGTGCAGCTAAATCTAAACCACTCTGAAGCAGTGTCGGACGAGCTGTTGAGAATAATGGGGAAAGAAAGGATAGACGTGGGCCTTATACAGGAACCTTGGTTGGCGAGCAACCGAGCGCCGATCCCCCCTCAGATAAGGTACGTTCTCTGGTAAGTTGGTGCAAGAGTAAAGGGCACGACCTAATCATCGGAGGAGATGCAAACGCGCACCATACCATATGGGGCAGCACAGACATAAACAAACGAGGTGAGTCACTACTTGAATACTTATTATCCACTGATCTAGTTATCTGTAATAAGGGCAATAGGCCCACATTCTTTAATAAAATCAGGGAACAGGTTATAGATTTAACTTTAGTATCAAATAGCGATTCAATAAGAATATCCAAGTGGAGAGTGTCAAATGAATGTTCCTTCTCGGATCACCTTATGATACACTTCAACATAGAGCATGAGGCTACTAAGGGGAAACCCTATCGTAACCCCAGGAAGGCCAACTAGGACAAGTTCAGACAACTTATGCAATCGTATCCACCTCCAAACACGGAGATACATGACTTGCAGGGTCTGGAATGTGCAGTCGACCGCATGATGTGTAACCTTGTCGACGCCTTCTATGAGTCCTGTCCAGAAGGCTCACCACCCCGGAAAACCAACCAAACTTGGTGGACTCCGGAACTGAAGCAACTCAGGAAGGAAAGTAGAATGCTATTCAACAAGGCCAAGAAAGAGAAAACACCTGAATGCTGGGAGGAATACCAAACAGCCACCAGAACCTTTAAAAGAGAGTCCAGAAAGGCAAAAAGGAAGTCCTGGACGAATTTCTGTGAAGAACTGGAAGACATTAGCGAAGCCTCAAGACTCCGCAAAGTCCTGTCCAAAGACCCCAGCACACCAGACTTCGTCTTGAGACCAGACGGACTGCTCACGGAAAACAACCAAGAGACTCTAGAACTTCTGATGGACACCCATTTTCCGGGTTGTAGCGAAGTTTCAGATGCCGTGGAAACGTGCGAAGACACCCCCACGGCCTACACGGAGGAACTTATTAGAACTGTTATAGATGACGAGAAAATATGCTGGGCGGTGAGATCCTTCAAGCCTTTCAAATCGGCAGGCCCGGATGGCATCATTCCAGCTCTTTTACAAGAGTCCTTGGAACTCATTCTACCATGGCTACGCCCAATTTTTTCTGCAAGTCTGCAATGGTCACATATACCCAAGGCATGGAGAGAAGTCAAGGTGGTCATTATCCCCAAGGCGGGAAAAATAAACCATAGTACGACAAAGGACTATAGACCAATCAGTCTATCATCGTTTCTGTTGAAAACCATGGAAAGACTAGTTGATCTAAACGTGAGGAGGAAATTGACACCAAACAACTTCAGTAGGGCACAACACGCCTACCTGAAAGGTAAATCTGTGGAAACGGCATTACATGAAGTGGTAGGTTTGGTCAGGGACTCCCTTCATTACAAAGACTACACCATGGCGGCGTTCCTCGATGTGGACGGCGCTTTTAATAATGTTAAGATAGCATCTATACTCAACGCACTTGACAGCACAGGCATAACCAAGTGGACAGGTAACATGCTGAAAAACAGAATCATCAACTCAACCATGGGCAATGGTTCGGCAAGAAGGCGAGTCACGAGAGGTACCCCGCAAGGTGGAGTGGTCTCACCGATATTATGGAATCTAGTGATAAACGAAATCCTAATGAATCTCAGCAATACAGGAATTAAAATCACAGCGATTTTGATTAGAGGCAAATTTATGCCTACGGTCAGCGAGATCATGGAAAGATCACTAAAACGATTATCACGTTGGGCACATAAAAATGGACTAGGTGTCAACCCGAAGACAGAACTAGTCCTCTTTACTAGAAGAAATAAAATTCCGAAATATCAGCTCCCTACACTGCAGGGAAAGGTACTTGAACTATCGAAAGAGGCTAAGTACTTGGGCATCACCCTAGACTCTAAGCTGTCCTGGAAAAGGAATTTGGAGGAAAGGGGAAAGAAAGCGTTATGCGCCTTCTATGCCTGCAAGAAAATGTTTGGACGCAAATAGGGTTTGCAACCGAAAATGATACACTGGATGTATACATCGATCATTAGACCGATACTCACCTACGGATCAGTTGTATGGTGGAATGCGGTATTGAAGAAATCTCATCTCTCGCATCTAGCCAAAGTGCAAAGACTGATTTGCGTCGGGATAACTGGCACCCTCAGATCTGCTCCACAAATGGCACTGGAGACGATGCTGAACATTCAACCAATCGATATATACATAAAGTGTACCGCGGCGAAAGTGACCCTTCGGCTAAGGGAATCAGGAATGGCCATCAATACCACACACGGACATGGCTCAATTCTGAAAAGCATGGGCATGACAGACAAGATCAATAGGCCAACGGGCTACTTGGCACCAAGGACAATTCGAGATAGGAATTTTAGTATAACGTTTCCTAGCCGTGAGGACTGGGCATCAAATAGCGTCATGGAGGACGACGAGATCTCAATCTTCACGGACGGATCGAAAATGGAGACGGGCACGGGATCGGGGGTATTTTCCGATACCCTTCATCTCAGAATCTCCACCAGACTCCCAGATGAATGCACTGTTTTCCAGGAAGAGATGTATGCCATTAATATTGCCGCGAAACAGATTTTGGAACGGGATATTTCTCCGAAAAAATTCAAGATCTACGTCGACAGTATGGCAGCTCTCAAAGCCTTGGGCTCTAGAACTATCAAATCACGCTGCACGATGGACTGCTTTTTATCCTTAACCCATATTCAGGCGCACGAAATCACGCTCTGCTGGGTGCCAGGACATAGCAACATACAGGGTAACTAATTAGCAGACGACTGTGCCAGGATAGGATCCGGCGCACGAAATGAAATCGCGACTCTGGACGTGCAAATTCCGTTCGTGGAACTTAAAAACCATATCGCGGAGCAGCACTAACCAGATCGAGGTGGGATATCGTACAAAACTGCTGGACTGCAAGAATCCTTTGGCCATCCATTGATGTGAAACGTACCGAAGAGTCGCTGTCCTTCAGGAAGAACACACTTAGCATCCTCACCGGAGTCATCACAGGGCACTGCGTGATAGGCAATATGGCTGCACGCATGAAGCTTCCTTACGAAGACTTCTGTAGAAGCTGCTTGGATGAAGAAGAGGAGGAGTCAGTACATCACCTGCTATGCTCATGTAAAGGACTGCAAGAGTACCGTTTGGCCTTTTTAGTGCACCGGCTCTTCGAAAACCTACATGATCTAGCAGATGCACCGCTCAAACCCCTTCTCAATTTCATCAGAAAATCTCTCTGGTTTAATAAGACCACAAAGACAAACGAAAACACGAGCCACTAGATCTTCTCTCCCTCTTCCAAAATCATCTCTCCCTCTTCCTAAACTTTCTCTCCCTCTTCCTATTCTGTCTACCTCCAACTTTCTCTTCTATGTTTATATTCTACTCACGGGAAACACAATGGACCGAATTGTCGGCCCCGAGTGAACTCGTCAGTTTTATTCTGACGTGCGTCCCTTTTAACCTAACCAAACCAACAACGGGTTCTGTTGATTGCAGATGCCTAACCATTTTTCGTTTCTCTTCGAGTGAAACATCCGAATCGAAAAATGTCAAAGCCATTGATTCTGGGGCCAAATACCACAAATGATTTTTCCATTTATTCAAAACCGCTTCAGAAACATCTCGGTCGATTTCTGCGTATGCGATGGAGTCTTTCAACAATTGTATATCTTGATTTGGTGCTCGTATGGCATTTGTGCATGTAAACCACGCTTTGACATACAGCCGCACGAGAAAAATACATACGTATATCCCGTAGTCCACTGGATTCTCGTTTTGTCAATGCAAACTGCTCTCGAAATATTTATATTTTTAGGGCATAAATGCCTTTTCCCATGAACCTTGCGTGGGATGTTGCACCAGGTGTTCGGAAGTTATAGCCGACACCACCAAGAAACAGTATTGTTGATTGTAAGAGTTCCTTGTAATCAGCTCGGATTTGTGACTTCGCAGTCAGCATTACTTATTTTTGAGCGTACAACTGGATCTTCGAGTCCGTTTTTAAACGATTTGTGGTCGAGACTTACCCATACGGCAGCAAAACGATTAAAAATAGGCACTTCAGGACCACAAGTCGCCGAATGTTTAACCTCAAACACATGTTTCAATACTATCTCCATTATGTGATGACGACATGGGAACTTTATTAATTTTCGATCTAATTTGTTCTGCAACAAAATGCACGATCCTGTGTTTTGACCTGTATTTGACGACGTGGTATAGAAAACCATGGCGGAAACTTTATTAGAAATATCCCAATTGATGAGTGTATCATGAACGACTTTGGCCATATTTTCTCCAGTACCAGCCGGGATTTTGGGAGCGCCCAAAAATTTTGATGTGCCTTCATAACTGGCGATGATTGCTATTCTATTAACGATTTTTCTGCCGGATAGCTCCGGCAAAAGTTTTCCATCCCAGTGAATAATCAATGAATGTACGCTATTGATCTACGTATAAGCTATAAATTATATATATGTTTAGATCCGAACTAAATTACTTTTGCAATGAATTCTGTTTGCACCTTCTCCGCTTCTCGCTTACGATTTTCTTTTCGTAGCTCATATATTGTAGATCGATTAATCACAAGCTCACCAACAGAGGTCAGAGGCGTTGCAGCATTATTCATTACAGTTATCACATCATGAGCGCATGCTATCAAAATATGTACAGCATCTGAAGAGCTAACTTTGGCCTTATCAAGGACTACTGTAAGACGTGACGAGATCCAATGTTGTCGTCCTCTTAGACGTTTGGTGTGATCATCGTCATCATCGGTATGAAACTCGCATGTCATATCCGTATCCGAAATTCTATCATCGAACTCATCTTCATCGTCACTTCCAATGTAAACTGTATCGAGTACTACACAATAACAGTTGTTTTAAGGAATTACGAGTAAAACACTTGAATTTATTAACTTACAAGATTGATTGTTACGTTCTGAATGCTTTCTCTTTCGCGATTCTGATTTTTGTATTCGTTGCTCGGATCGCTGTTCTCGCCCGTACAATTTCATGTCAACGCCTGCCATGCACCCTGGTCTGACTTTCTGTCTTTGCATCAACAAAAACTTCTTCTCGTCTTCTTCTATACACATCTCGTTCAGGGCTTTTGCACTAGCTATATCGAACAGATCATCCATTTTTTCCTTGAAAATGTTCACGTTTAATTTTGATTTATCCGATCTCCTGTTTGCACTTTGTTTGTGGACATTTCTCCAGTCGCCGTACAACTTTAGCAATTTATCTTGACATTTATATTTATCACGTGTTGGCATTCGCGCCTGTTGCCAAAAAATTATAGCTGCATCCACTGCCAGCGTAGCACTATCTTTTGCACAGTTTTTTCTGCCAACATTAACAAATCGCATATTCAAAAAGAAATCTTGCAATATCTGTCTGTTTGACGGCAGTTTGGCTCCAGATATTTTATGTGATACATGCTCAACTGATTCTACGGTGCGAAATTTATCACTGGATCTAGTAACCATTTTGGATGTGGTCGATCTGGAGACTAATAAGAATATGACTAAAATTAAATTTTGTGCGAAGCTGTCCCTTTCTCAATTCACTTAGGCTGGAGGCAGAGCGCGTTCTGTAAACGACCCTGTTGCATGGGCGTATAGCGCGCTGCAAAGTTCTGCTTATGTTTTCTGATTTGACCAGTAAAAAATGTCAGACTGATGCGAAAAATCAACTATCATGCAAATCCGTCCAACATGTAGATCCAACCATTTTTGTTTGTTGTTTTATTTTTCATGCATGCACAAGCATCTTATATAATGATCTATTTTTTATTGTGATTGATCTTAGGTCTACATATGTACATATATGCCTGAGGCCATGTCGGTGTACATGCATGCCCTGTACAAAACTGCTGTAACTTTTTCATTTTTCGGCCGATTTTGATTGTTTACCAATTGTAAGAAAGAAAATTTTATTCAAAGATCATTTAAAAACTTTTCATGCTAATAAAATATTTTGTAATTACTTGAACATGTGACATTTGATTAAAACCCAAATTTTGTTCATGTAAAGTGAGTTTTGTGTTTTCAAACAACTTTGGGCAGACCTTAGCGTTATCCGATCGGCACCAATTGAAGGTTTGTAGGTCAAATGGAAACTTTTTCGGCCCGGAAATCAGTACCGAAAAAATAATAAATGGTCTAATATATAGGGTGATCAAAGTAGAGATACTTTTTTCAATAGCTTTTTTTTGACAGATCACGCGTGAATCGTGTCATGCTATTTTTATTATGTATTGTTTGGCATTTCATCATGGAAAGAATTAGGACTGAACAACGTTTACAAATTATTCAGTTTTATTATCAAAATTAGCGTTCGGCAATTGCGCTAAGTCCATTTTTTTTTAAATCCCAAAAAAAAAACACTTTCCACTCGACCCACGACATTGACAACCAGGATATTTTAGCTCTCGTTAAGAGCTATCTTTTTGCCATTGTCCGATTCCCGATCCGACGTGCCGGAATCATCGTTCCATATTTCATCAAAAATGATGCCAGTGAGAACGTAACCGTCAATGGCGACCGTTATGGTGCCATGATAACCGACTATTTCATCCCAGAAATTTAAGCTCGTGATCTCGGCGACATTTGGTTTCAACAAGACGGCGCCATCTTCCACACATCACATCAATCAATGTATTTAATGAGAGAACACTTCGGTGAGCAGATAATTTCACGTTTTGGGCCGGTCGATTGGCCACCAAGATCGTGTGATATCACACCATTAGACTTTTTCTTGTGTGGATATGTCTAAAGTCTAAAGTTTATGCGGACAACCCAGCTTCGATTCAGGTCTGGGAGCAAACCAGCACGCGTGTCATTCGCCAGTTACCAGTCGAAATGCTCGAACGAGTCATCGAAAATTGGACTCAACGGATGGACCATCCAAGGCGTAGCTGCGGGCAACATTTGATAGACATAATCTTCAAAAAATAAATGCCAAAAAATGTTTTTTCAAATGATAATAAACATTTCCCATTCAATTTGAATTTTCTGTGTTGTTTTCTTTAAAAGGGAGGGAACCTCGAAATGGATCACGCTATATATCTTACACCCGATTTGACATGTAAGCGCTGTAGAAACCGTACTTTATAGTCGATCAGTGCGAAATTCGGCAGAGAGAATAACCTGTTTACATGAATGAACTCTACTAAATTTGTTGAAAATCCTTTCAGATTTACATAGATAAGCCCCTATATGTATATATGTTTCACCCGATTTAACATGTAAGCGCTGTAGAAACCGCATTTTATTAGCTGTACATTATTCTGTTATTTAGCTGTACAAATTCGGCAGAGAGAGTTTTCTTATTACGTGAATGAACACTACAAAATTCGGAGAAGATCCGTTCAGATTTAGGTATAGCCCCCATATATATGTTTCACCCGATTTGACATGTAAGCGCTGTAGAAACCTATTTTATATCCGATCAGTAGGAAATTCAACAGAGAAAGTTTTCTCATTACATGTATGAACACTGCCGAATTCGGGGAAAATCGGGTTTGATTTAAACATAGTACCAATATAGATGTTACACCCGATAAGACATGTGAGCGCCGTAGAAACTGTATTTTATATGCGATGAGTACGAAATTCGGCAGAGAGAGTTTTCTTATTGCATGTGTGAACACTGCCAAATTCGCATTGTTAGAGTGCTGTAGGGTATTATATAGTCGGCCCCGCCCGACTTTCTGTCTTTCCTTATTGGTTATATGTAGTAATGTGTTGCACAAAAAATTGCAAAAGGAATTTTGAGACAGGTATTTAGTAAAATAGATTTTTGGAAAAGAGTAAAAATTGCGATTTTTGGATTCTTTGAATTTATGTCAGGAATTGTGGGATTTATTTTTAGAAAATATAATCACGTTTGTCCGCCTTTGAAAGTGTTTTTTTTTTTAATTTTTCATCCCATTCTACGATGTATTCCGTACGGTATACCGAGATATAACCGTGTTAAAATATAGAAGAAGTGCTAAAAATCCACCTTCAGCAAAAAAAAAATCTTGTGGCCATTAAATTATTAATTGAGCCAACTCGACTAAACGAATGATGCAGAAGTTCTTATTTTTGGGGCTACCAGTTCTCAGAATTGAGTCTTAAAATCATGTGTTGTACTGTGTTAAGAGTATATACTTTGTGGAGTCCTTGTACAATATTTCGAGGTGTTACAAACGGAGCGACGGAATAAAAATTCCCTCATCCTATTGTGGTGGGTATAAAAGTGCATTGATACGATCAATTTCAATCTTAACATACCTGCAGCAGTGCGACAAAATGAGTAATAAGTGAGTAAAAAAAAGGAAATGACTCGGCCATTTTTATACCCTCCACCATAGAATAGGGGGTATATTCATTTTGTCACTCCGTTTGTAACACCTCTAACTATTGATCTGAGACCCCATAAAGCATGTACATATATACGTATATTCTTAATCGTCGTAAAATTCTAAGACGATTTAGCCATGTCCGTTAGTCTGTCCGTCTGTTGTAATCACGGTACAGTCCGTAATAATAGAGCTAGGTTGATCAAATTTGGTAGAAATATTTCTTATAGTTGCAGGTTGTTTGGGATTGCAAATGGGCCATATCGGTAAATATTTTGATATAGCCGCCATATATGTATAGCATCTTACTTATTGTGATTCCTACTGTTCTCATCTACTATACATTTGCCATATGTGTATACCCTTCACTATAGGATGGGGGTATAACACTTCTAAATATTGATCTGAGACCACATAAAGTATATATATACTTAATCGTCTTAAAATTCTAAGACGACTTAGCCATGTCCGTCTATCCGTCCGTCCATCCGCCCGTCTGTTGTAATCACGCTACAATCTATAATACTTCAGCTAGGTGGCTGACATATGGTATAAGTATTATATTGATATAGCCCCCATGTATATCATCAGTCCAATTTGACTTCTTAACGCCATAGAGTCCACAAATGTTAACTAATCGGGCTGAAAATTGGTAACTGGGCTTAATTGTTAACCGCGCCCTCACGCGAACAACTGTAGCCGTAGGTCCATTTTTGATATAGCCCCCATACGAAGGTCCCTCTAGATTTTTCTAACGCAACAAAAACCACAAATTTCCACAAATCGGGCTGAAATTTTGTAATATTATTTTATTTGTGCCCGAAACCATTCACATGATATACATGGTGGAGGGTATATAAGATTCGGCCAGCCCGAACTTAACGCTTTCAATTGTTTTAACTCGGAAATAACTCGGCGGGGCCACGCCCATTGATCCGATCCCGCTCATAACACATAACCCATAATACGAACAACGGTCGTCATAGGTTCATGTTGTGATATATAGCCCTAACACAAAGGACCCGTAGGACCAATACAACAGTTTCTTTTGTCTTATGTTTTGATATAGATCATATACTCGTACAAAGATCATAAATTTTTTGTATATGTTATACAATTTATATTTGCATTTTATACTGTGAAACGCGATCCATGTTGGAGGGTACTTAAGATTCGGTATGACCGAACTTTGCGCCATGCTTGTTAAACTACTTGTTAAAATTGAATACGTTAGAAAGAAAGAAAAATATAAAATCCTGGCGTTTACACCTCAACTGTTGAATTAAGAACTTAACTATATGCCTAAATTAAAGCACCATTCCCAAAAATCACTCCACATTATTTGTTTCCTACACCATATACATAGTGGTTCAGCGTATTTTGTGTATTAAGAGATAGACACATCGTCTGTTATTTCGATAAACTTATTATGAATTTCTGAGTTAATGCAACATGATGTCGACGCAAATGTATTTCTATGTATTCTTATATCTGTCTATGCAAGTATTTTTATTCTTTTTTAACGAAAATCCAAAATTGAAACTATCTCCTAAAATATAAATCCCCATAAAATTTGTCCAATACTTGCATGGGTGTAACTCTCATTCCTTTTTTTATACCCTACACCACTCTGTGGTACAGGGTATTATAAGTTTGTTTCACAGCAGATGTTTGTAACACCTAAAAATAACACAGCTAGACCCACCTTAAAGTATACCGATCGACTCAGAATCACTAGCTGAGTCGATTTAAACATGTCCGTCCGTCCGTCCGTCCGTCCGTCCGTCCGTCCGTCCGTCCGTCCGTCCGTCTGTGGATGTAAAGTTGTTCGTCGACTACAGGTCGCAATTTCACTCCGATCGTTCTGAAATTTTGCAGTTTAGAGTATTTCGCAGCTGTTAAGATCGCTATTGAATTTGGTTGAAATCGGTTCAGATTTAGATATAGCTCCCATATATATCTTTCGTCCGATTTGGCCCTTTAGTCCTATAGAAGCTGTATTTTACATCCAATCATTTTGAAATTTAGAATGGTAGAGTTTCTTGATCCATGAACCAACACTACCGAATTTGAAGAAAATCGGTTAAGATTTAGCTATAGCTCCCATATATATGTTTCGTCCGATTTGGCCCTTTAGTCCTATAGAAGCTGTATTTTACATTCAATCGTGTTGAAATTTGGAATGGTAGAGTTTCTTGATCCATGAACCAACATTGCCGAATTTGAAGAAAATCGGTTAAGATTTAGCTATAGCTCCCATATATATGTTTCGTCCGATTTTCCTCTTTAGTCCTGTAGAAGCTGTATTTTACATCCAATCATTTTGAAATTTAGAATGGTAGAGTTTCTTGATCCATGAACCAACACTACCGAATTTGAAGAAAATCGGTTAAGATTTAGCTATAGCTCCCATATATATGTTTCGTCCGATTTGGACCTTTAGTCCAATAAAAGCTGTATTTTACATCCAATCGTTTTGAAATTTGGAATGGTAGAGTTTCTTGATCCATGAACCAACATTGCCGAATTTGAAGAAAATCGGTTAAGATTTAGCTATAGCTCCCATATATATGTTTCGTCCGATTTGGCCCTTTAGTTCTATAGAAGCTGTATTTTACATCCAATCGTTTTGAAATTTAGAATAAATAAATAAATTTATTCATGAACTACAAAATTTATATTTCAGAGTTATTCAATATTACAAGAGTGGTGTAGGGTATTATATAGTCGGCCCCGCCCGACTTTAGCCTTTCCTTACTGGTTTGAAAATAGTTTCTTGAATTTGTATAATGCGCCTCGTACAACCCCAACTACTCCTTGTGGAAATAGACCTTTTGATGAATTATTGCTATATGTATATGCTTTGTAAATATTTTGCTCACAAATACTACATTTCATTTCGTCTTTAGGCCTTCTTCGACTGCCTTCACACAAACTAAGCATTTTTCCATTGGGTCATAATTTTTGTATTTCTTCCTCCTCAGCTGCCGTATTCGTAGCATTTTCTATTTGTGATATTTATTATGGCATTAACGCATTTTCATAGACTCCGAGGAGAGAAATGAACGAAAACGAAAAACGATTGGGGAAAAGGAAACGTTATTTCCACATAACTTATGCAACAGTTGTTTGGAATTTCCTTTCTGTGGCACAGTTGTGTACTCGTACTCGTATGCGGATGTGTTCGAGTGTGCGAGTATGTGTGTGTGTGTATGACCCAGTCACATTCTTCCACTTGGAACTTAAAGGTAATTCCAACTAGTAAATGCAAACTGAATTCCCGTCAGTGGGCCAGCCACTAGTCAGTCCAACCGCTACGCTCCTCCGTCTGTCTGTCTGTCCGTCCGTCCGCCCGACTGTGTGTAGGTATGTGTACCATAAATTGCTAAAGAAATAAATAGAGATTTATGTCACACATTCTATTGAAATATTTTCTCGAGTATATCAAAACATTGATCTCATACTCGTATTGAAATGGATTTATGGCGTTGAATACCATTCATATGACATAAACCTTGAGTAATCTATGGATTATGTACTTTCATCATAGTACGAGTAGGGGTAGGAATTCAATTATAGCAATTAAGTAATAATTATTGCTAAATGATACTAAATATACAAAGAAGAGTGCAGGGGAGTATGAGTTCGGAGAAAACATGAGCTTCCTCAAGGAAATAGGTTCACATACGAACCTTAAAGTTTAGAAAATGAACAAATATGAGAATGATTTGTATAGAAAAGGTTACTTAAGAAAATAAGCTGGTTTAACTAAAACTACCCAGCAAAATCTTGGTAAGTACCTGTCATTATTCCCTGCATTACCAAATAATGACATCTCACTATTCGCTGCATTACTTACGGCTTATTAATAATGACTTACCAATAATAACAGAAATAAGTGATTTTTTGTTATCAAAAACATTTTGGCAAATTTTAATGTAATGCAATTTTGGCTATATGTTGGTTATAGTACAAGATTTATTTATATTTCAACATGCAGATTTGAATGAAAACACCAGCAATTCGAATCTGGCATGAGGAAATTGTTTGTTTCGAGAAATATGCGCGACAATATGCAAAAAATCATTTTAAATGGTCATTTATACATATCTACTACTTTTTTTATAACTTATTGGTAATGCATTATTCAAGTACATAAAATCGAGCTACAAATAAGTACTTATTATGCTACTTTATTGTATGCTTTTGGGAAGTACTTTCCTCCAATGACATCCCTATGTTAAAATAATGAGAAAAGTGGCTAAATAATAAGTACTTACCATTATCGAACTTTGCTTACTCGTCGGATTATTTGGTAATGAGAAATTTTGCTGGGTAATAATACAATCTTGATTTTTATACCCTACACCACACTGTGGTACAGGGTATTATAAGTTTGTTTCACGGCAGATGTTTGTAACACCTGAAAATAACACAGCTAGACCCACCTTAAAGTATACCGATCGACTCAGAATCACTAGCTGAGTCGATTTAACGATGTCCGTCCGTCCGTCCGTCTGTCCATGTAAAGTTGTTCGTCGACTACAGGTCGCAATATCACTCCGATCGTTCTGAAATTTTGCAGTTTAGAGTATTTCGCGGCTGTTAAGATCACTATTTAATTTGGTTGAAATCGGTTCAGATTTAGATATAGCTCCCATATATATCTTTCGTCCGATTTGGCCCTTTAGTCCTATAGAAGCTGTATTTTACATCCGATCGTTTTGAAATTTAGAATGGTAGAGTTTCTTGATCCATGAACCAACATTGCTGAATTTGAAGAAAATCGGTTAAGATTTAGCTTTAGCTTCCATATATATGTTTCGTCCGATTTGGCCCTTTAGTCCTATAGAAGCTGTATTTTACATCCGATCGTTTTGAAATTTAGAATGGTAGAGTTTCTTGATCCACGAACCAACATTGCTGAATTTGAAGAAAATCGGTTAAGATTTAGCTATAGCTCCCATATATATGTTTCGTCCGATTTTGCTCTTTAGTCCTGAAGAAGCTGTATTTTACATCCAATCATTTTGAAATTTAGAATGGTAGAGTTTCTTGATCCATGAACCAACACTGCCGAATTTGAAGAAAATCGGTTAAGATTTAGCTATAGCTCCCATATACATGTTTCGTCCGATTTGGCCCTTTAGTCCTGTAATAGCTGTATTTAACATCCAATCGTTTTGAAATTTCTTGATCCATGAACCAACATTGCCGAATTTGAAGAAAATCGGTTAAGATTTAGCTATAGCTCCCATATAAATTGGTTAAGATTTAGCTATAGCTCCCATATATATGTTTCATTCGATTTGGCTCTTTAGATCCAATCGTTTTTATACCCTACACCACACTGTGGTACAGGGTATTATTTAAGTATAAAATGTCCCAAAAGTAAATTTATTTAAACAATTTATACATGAATTACAAAATTTATATATCAGAGTTATTCAATATTACGAGAGTGGTGTAGGGTATTATATAGTCGGCACCGCCCGACTTTAGCCTTTTCTTACTGGTTTATTATGCACTTAAATGTAGACTTTTAAATGGAAATATGAATAGGTAAATCTTGGAACCACAAACATTTGATCGCCACATTTATGGGTTATCACGATACACAGTCTACTGAGAACCCTAATCAATGAAGGGCTTAAAGTATTCTATGCTATGTAATATTTCTTAGACAAATGAGCGTTGCGTTCGGTCTTATTTACTTTACTTTACTTAGCCTTTTCTTACTGGTTTATTATGCACTTAAATGTAGACTTTTAAATGGAAATATGAATAGATAAATCTTGGAACCACAAACATTTGATCGCCACATTTATGGGTTATCACGATACACAGTCTACTGAGAACCCTAATCAATGAAGGGCTTAAAGTATTCTATGCTATGTAATATTTCTTAGACAAATGAGCGTTGCGTTCGGTCTTATCTGCTATGGAATGTGTCCATTCAAGATATTCCTTTTTTCTCTGGAGAAAATGAGTGACAAAGTTATTGCCTATACAGTTGCCGTGGCAATAGCAGTTAAAAAGAAGTTTCCGAGTACTCTTAGAGACATTCTACAGCAGGCGCTTTATATAACCGTAAGATAGGCTTCCGAGAATGGTCTTGGTGTGAACCCGACCAGAAGCGAGCTAGACATTTTCAGCAAGATAAATAATGTATCAACAGTAGCAGCTTTCTTTTTGGAGGTATTTTACTAGACTGAAAGTGAGGCAATTTGGCTTTTGGAATTTCCACTCTGTTCAGGAAATGGCTACTTATATAGTGTCATTCTGGACGAAATGCCTTACCTTCCGGGTATTGTTGATTACAATATGTCTGAACCACTTTTTGACAAGTATCGTCTCACTCCTACATGTGATAGATCCGAATGGAATGGTCGTATCCCAGGAGACCTGTAACTTCTATATAGACGGTTCTAAATTCAACAACAAAGTGGGCTTTTGTATTGTCCCAGCCATTTAAAGGTCCCTAGTATTACCACGCGCTGAAATGCCCCTCATCGAAACAAACCTGTTTGATATGCAAATTTATCTAAAGTACGAATATCGGTATCGAAAGATCTGTTAGAATTGTAGTTGTCTAAAATTTCGTTTCGCAGAAACCAATTTTTGTTTTGCGTGCAGCTTCTGCAGAAGTCATTGGGGTCAATACCCAATCTTTTGGCATGTTTCCGTCAGAACTGATCTCTGGTGCGAGAAGATATTTTGACCTTCTCAAGTCATACCTTGGCCAGATTTGTTTAGCTACCCTACAGGTACCGATTTCTGTCCATCTTTCGTTGGACTGCCTAGGCCAAAGCTTGCAATTGGATAGTGGCGCACAAATATATGCAACTTCTTCTAGAATTTGTAATGTCTTCCCTTTCCTAGCAAGTTTATCAGCTTTGCAGTTCGCCGGGATATCCCACAAGAGGAGTATATTAAACTGTTCAGTCATCTCGTTAAGAGATCTGCGGCAGTCGAGGGCCGTTTGTGAATTAAGGGATGTGGCCTCCAGAGTAGATGACAACGTCGGTGTTGGTTACTATGTTGCGACGCAGACACTTGGCGACTATATTGCCATTATTTCGGCTTGATAAATACTGCAGCTATCTGGTAGTCTGTGAGCTATGTGTACTCCGAAGCGAACCTTTACATAAAGCTTCGAACAATCCGTATATAGTAGAAGTGGAGATGGTTTTTATTACCTGATATTCTGCCAATCCATTCATATCTGATGGAATCATAGTGATGTAGTTCCTATCGAAGGTGTACACAGTTGGTCTATAGTCCACTCGGTCAGTTACCATAGCACTACACTTTGATATCCTCATGCGACCGTAGTTCTTGTGCCTCCACATTGATAGACAGTTTATTCTTAGTGCCGCTCTGTTTGCAACTTCTCTCGCCACAATATTAATCGGCTGTATATGGAGTAGGGCTTGTAGAGACTCAGTCGCTGTAGTGCCTAAGGCTCCGTTTATGCCCAGGCAGGCAGTTTTCTGAACCTTTGATAGTAGGTTGGTGATGGTTAATTTGTCAGTTGCGGTCCACCATACCACTATGCCGTATAACAGTATTGAACGAACTACTGGTAGTAAACTGCTATCCAATGAACGATTTTAGGAGAGAGGCCCCACAGCGACCCTACAGCTTTTTTGCAGGAATAAAAGGCGACGTTGGCCTTCCTTACACGTTCCTAGTAGAGCTTTCGTCCTAAGAGAAGGACGTTACAGATCTTCTGCTAGAGATGGAGTCACCAGAAACGACTGTCTCCTAACGAGATGGCTGAATGTTCATCTGATTTAGGTGTCGAGTTATATGTACATTCCTTGGAGCTGCAAAACAGATGAACTTGCAAGATTCGAAACTACCATACCCGCTCCAGGGTATGTAGAATATGTGGGCATTTCTCTTGCGACCTGTAAACTCTTCTTGAGAATTTGGAGACGAAGAGGAAATAGTAAGCCTTCTGTGTATATGCCCCGCTCCAAAGTGGGAGGAATTATAAAAAGGGAAATAATTCGGCCGTTTCTCAACTAGACAACCAATTGCAACAACATTTGGCAGAGAGGTATTAGAAAATTTAGATTTTAAATTTGGGCCCCTGTGTTATACGGGGGTGGAGCTAAACCCTCAAAGATTGTCGAATTGGTTGTCTACAAGTATTCGTAAATCGTCTATCTTTACCTTATTCTGCGCATCTTCCTAAAGAACAGGTCAACAATATTTACCGGTATTGTTGCCAAGCTTCTCCCAAGCTTACTCCATTTTTTACACAAATTTCAAAAGTAAGCCAGATTTTCTCCAATCGCAAAGCTAGATTATTAAAACTATTATCATTTTTATACTCTAGTCCACACTGTGGTATAGAATATTAAGATTTTGTGTATTTGTTTGTAGCACCCAAAAGCAGAAGGAATATACGCCTTGTTTATTGTAAGGATCGACTTAGAATCACTTTCTGAGTCGTTTTCTGCCTGTCAATCTGTAGATGTACTCTTGTAATCAAAGTACACGATGGTGGAGCCACAATTTATAAACAACCTGTGTGAAATTGTATACACGGAAGTTTCTTGAACTGTGAATGAATAATGGAGAATTTAAAAAAAATCGGTTCAGATTTATATGTATACCCCATATATATGTAAGTGCTATCTGATTTGGCATATAAGCGGTTTAGGCACTGTATTTTACATTCGATGATTATGATATTTGGCAGAGTCAGGTATATTAGTAAAAGAATTAATAAGTTTAAATGAGAATAAAATCTGATTTGGATATTAATTTTGCAGACGAATTTTTTGTGCAGAAACGAACATTACCAACTTTGAAAAAATCATTCCAGATTTATATACATCCTCCATACATACTTATACACCAACCGATTCGGCACTTAAGCCCTATAGAAAATTTGTTTTCCATTCATAATTTTGAAAATTGTTGAACGAAGTTTCCGGATCCGAGAATTGGTTCACGTTCAGATATCTATTAGCGTGACGAAATTATATGGTTTAGCGTGACGTAATTGTTTTCAATTTATTTTTCTAATTGTCGTTAAAACAATTTAAAAAAAATAGATTTTTTTTAAATATCACGAAAAAAACCAACAAATTTGAAAAAACATCGCAAAAAAATTGGTTTGGTTTTGAAAGCTAGCATCTTAACGAAGAAAAAAATGCCTAATAAATTGATAAACCAGTAAGAAAAGGCAGAAAGTCGGGTGAGGCCGACTGTATAATACCCTACACCTCCCTAACAATGCGATAAGAGTCATTGCCATAATAATTTGGAATAATTGGTAAATGGGTAGAAACATATTATCTAATTCTGAAACGATAATCTCTAAATTAAGCAATATTCGTTCCTAAATTGAGAAACATCTTTCTGGAAAATTTTAATGATCGGAAGTAAAATACAACTTCTATAGCGGTTTGATGCCAAATCAGGAGGAACATATATATGGAGCTTTAATATAAATCTGAACCGATCTTCCCTGAATTCATGTAAAAAGACCTCCTTCTGTCGAATTTTGTACTGATCGGATATAAAATACAGTCTCTACAGCGCTTACATGTAAAATCGGAGGTAACATATATATGGGAGCTCTATCTAAATCTGAACCGATTTTCTCCGAATTTGGCAGTATTCCTTCATGTAATAAGAAACCTCTTTCTGCCGAATTTCGCACTGATCGGATATAAAATACAGTTTTTACAGCGCTTACAGGTCAAATCGGGGGTAACATATATATGGGGGCTATATCTAAATCTGAACCGATTTCTTCCAAATTTAAAAGTGTTCATTCAAATAATAGGAAACCTCTTTCTGACGAATTTCATACTGATCGGATATAAAATACAGTTTTTACAGCGCTTACATGTGAAATCGGGGGTAGCATATATATGAGGGCTATACCTAAATCCGAACCGATATTCTCCGAATTTAGCAGTATTCCTTCATGTAATAAGAAACCTTTTTCTGCCGAATTTCGCACTGATCGGATATAAAATACAGTTTTTACAGCGCTTACATGTCAAATCGGGGGTATCATATATATGGGGGCTATATCTAAATCTGAACCGAGTTTCTCCGAATTTAGCAGTACTCCTTCATGTAATAAGAAACCTCTCTTTGCCGAATTTCGCACTGATCGGATATAAAATAACATTTTTACAGCGCTTACATGTCAAATCGGGGGTAACGTATATATGGGGGCTATATCTAAATCTGAACCGATTTCTTCCAAATTTAACATTGTTCATTCATATAATAAGAAGGGTATAAAAATCAATTGATAAATGCACAAATTATGACCAATATTGTAAAAGTAAGGGATCCTCAAAAAAAAAATAATTTTTCATATTTTTTATTTTGGTCATTTTATTTGGGAGGTACCAAAAGGGTCGTGGTTAAAGCATTAAACTGTACAAAATTTCCTACGTTTGCGCAGAAATCGAAGTTGTAAGCCGTTAACTTTTGGTGCAAAATGGTCCATTTGGGTGGGAGGTACCAAAAGGGGCGTGGTAATAACGCCAATTTTTCACGGGACTATAAGTACTTTAAAATCATTACCTTCCACAAAATGTTAGATATTTTTGTTGACTGGAATCAAATTTAAAAGCTCTTAACTTTTTCTGAAAAAAAATCCATTTGTATGGGAGGTACCAAAAGGGGCTTGGAAATATCGCCAATTTTCCGCAGCATATAGGTACTCCAAAAGCATTACACTTCACAATGTTTTAAGTATTTGTATTGGCTGCAATAAGAGTTATAAGCCATTAACTATTTGGTCGATTTAAATTGGAGCTACCAAAAGGGGCCTGCCAACCTCACCCATTTTTTCCAAGGTGGTAGCGACTGAGAATCTAATACTATGTGTGAAATTGCGGAAGATTCCGATAAGTAGCACAAAGGTGATTTAAGAATCAATATTTCATTACAGGAGTGGACCAACATAGTGAAGTGGACTAACATAGTCCACTTTTATATCTCCATAGCCGGAGGTAAAAGAATATAAACACAAGCCAAATTTGAAGTCAATGGGTTACTCCTGTCGAAAGTTATCGTGCGCACCAGCCAGACAGACGGACGTGCTGACGGGCATTGCTCAAATAATCCAAAACGGATTTCCGCCAAATATTGTTGAGGTCTTTTAGGTCACCCCTTCGAGTGTTACACTTCTGGCCCGTAGCAACTGATATATAACCTCGTTCTCAACAGTGGGTGTATAATAAACCGGATTATGTTGAATTTGTCTTGAAACATTTTTTTTGGTTATCCAGAAATGGGAGATGAGTCGGTATACATCCGGCTCTAATATATACATCTATTCCCACCAGCAACCTTTGAAACTGTTGATGGGATTTAAAGATGATACTAAAAGAAGATGAAGGCTATTTAACTTGCGATTTTCGAAGCTTTCCTGAACCACCGATAAATAGTTCTCGAGTTATTAAAATATGCCAGGCGGTCAAAAACTAGCCGAACCGATGACAGATGGCGTTATTAGTTTGAAAAAATTACATTTGCGATTATACAATATGGGTCATAATTTATACATTTATCCATAGAAATTGTTCCAATTGCCATTGTTTACTAAACTAAGATGCTAGCTTTCAAAAACTGAACAAACATTTTTGTTTGGTTTTTTTTTTCTTTTTTATGGTTACTTTCGTGCCAACAAAAAAATAAAATAGTTTCTAATTGATATTGTGAAAGTCTTAGATTAATATTTGTAGTCCTCATAAATTCCTTTAATGTAAAGTATTTCATGGCTTTATCGAGCTTATACTTCAAAAAATGTGATCCAGATACTGGTGGCACCTTCCACGAAAACGGGAATTTTAAAGAAAAATTTAAAAAAAAATCCCATTAAATTTTGTTTGTTTTTAGGACTCCATATTACACCAGAAAATGGTGTGCATAGCCCAAAAAAAAAAATGTTCTTGCATAGTGTAGTTAGTTATATGGTTGGGAAAAAGCACCTTTTAACCAAAATGTCAATATTCAAAACCTTCTAACTCGGACAGAACTGCTTGAGATTTATTGTCATAACTATTATCCAAAAGAAATAAACATGGTGCAAGTTTCACCCCGATTAGAAGACATCAGTTTTAAAAATTCACACTTGACATGAAATTCCAATCGTTAAAAAAATTAATTAACAAAGTGTTTTTCAATTTGTGCGGTTTTTAAGCTTTTTGGGACGTATTCCTTGGTTTTTTCTGAAAGTATAGTATTTTGTATGCGTATTTCTATGGAGTGTGTTATGTATTAAATGATAACTTGTAATTTTGGAATTAGGAAATTGACGCTTTAAAACAAAAGTTAATGCCACTTAAGACATTTGTGACTGCAAGTTTTAAGTCGAGGTCAAGGAAAAATAGAAACTGAAATTCGAAAAAATTATAGTTGGAATAATTTCTATATAAAAATTGTATTTGTGGGTAAACTTATTTTTGGTCTAATAGAAAAAGTTTTCGAATATATTTATTGCACTATATTAACACATTCCTTCTAAATAAATGGTTTAGATTTTCGAAAAAATAGCTATGTGCTAAAACAAAATATGTACAAAATGTATTTGTTTAAAAATATGTAAAATTTCCATATGTTGCTTCCAAATATATTTTTTCAGTTGAAACATATCAAATCGGTAGTTTCCCACTAGGACTGAAATAACTAAATGAAAAACAAAGCAAAACTTTGGCACACCCAGGAAAATAATTGGTAAGAATTCGATTGTAACAATAAAAAAGTAGTACTAGCAACAAAAAGTATATTGCCTACACCGTCTGTCGGTTGTATTTATATATAATTAGTTGAAACAACAATAATAACATGGATACGATCAATCGAAAATGCTTGCAACTAAATCGATGGTTGCATCAATCGAATTAAGATTGGTTGTTCATTGACACTCGGTTAGTTGTGGTAACCAATTTTAAATTTTCATTATAGTACCATATGATCGATTTTTGGTTGTGACAACCAATGTTTTATTCTTGACAACAGAAATTGTATCAATAGACCAAAGATTATTATTGCAACGAATAATTGGTTACTACAACAGAAAAAATTTTAATAAATAATCGTTTATTGGTTATCCCAAATTTAGAATAATTAAATGTATTTTGGGAAATACAACCGACAAACAAAAAATAAAATTACTCGACATAAAAAAATCTTCAACATTTTATTCAAGAACGGTGTACATAGGTAATCAAAAATAATCTCGTGTGGATAATAATGTGTGGAATGCAGAATATGTTGTGCAAAATGTTTTACATAAATAAACCAGTAAGGAAAGGCAGAAAGTCGGGCGGGGCCGACTATATAATACCCTACACCTCCCTAACAATGCGATAAGGGTCATTGCCATAATAATTTGGAATAATTGGTAAATGAGTAGAAACATATTATCTAATTCTGAAACGATAATCGCTAAATTAAGAACTATTCGTTTCTAAATTGAGAAACATCTTTCTGGAAAATTTTAATGATCGGAATTAAAATACAACTTCTATAGCGGTTTGATACCAAATCAGGAGGAACTTATATATGGAGCTTTAATATAAATCTGAACCGATCTTCATGTAAAAAGACCTCCTTCTGTCGAATTTCGTACTGATCGGATATAAAATACAATCTCTACAGCGCTTACATGTCAAATCGGGGTAACATATATATGGGAGCTATATCTAAATCTGAACCGATTTCCCCCGAATTTGGCAGTATTCCTTCATGTAACAAGAAACCTCTTTCTGCCGACTTTCGCACTGATCGGATATAAAATAACATTTTTACAGCGCTTACATGTCAAATCGGGGGTAACGTATATATGGGGGCTATATCTAAATCTGAACCGATTTCTTCCAAATTTAAAAGTGTTCATTCATATAATAGGAAACCTCTTTCTGACGAATTTCATACTGATCGGATATAAAATACAGTTTTTACAGCGCTTACATGTCAAATCGGGGCTAACATATATATGGTGGCTATATCTAAATCTGAACCGATTTTCTCCGAATTTAGCAGTATTCCTTCATGTAATAAGAAACCTCTTTCTGCCGACTTTCGCACTGATCGGATATAAAATAACATTTTTACAGCGCTTACATGTCAAATCGGGGGTAACGTATATATGGGGGCTATATCTAAATCTGAACCGATTTCTTCCAAATTTAACAGTGTTCATTCATATAATAAGAAACCTCTTTCTGCCGAATTTCATACTGATCGGATATAAAATAAAGTTTTTACAGCGCTTACATGTCAAATCGGGGCTAACATATATATGGGGGCTATATCTAAATCTGAACCGATTTTAACCAAATTCAGTAGGGATCGTCCCTGGACCAAAAAAAATATATGTGTACAGTTTCGGCGAGATCGGACCATAATTGCGAACTGTACTTTGATTACAAGAATGCATGCACAGACGGACAGACAGACAGACGGACATAGCTAAATCAACTCAGAAAGTGATTCTAAGTCGATCGGTATAATAAACGATGGGTCTATTACTTCTCCTTTTGGGTGTTACTAACAAATGCACAAAGTTATAATACCCTGTACCACAGTGTGGTGTAGGGTATAAAAATAAAAGCAACAATCATGAAATTGAAAGCACAGGGTTAAGCGATATTTGCATAAAAGTTTTGTGTTTTTTTCGTGTACTAAAATGTGTGTCAAATATTTGCACAAATCATAATAGTGATGAATTTGTAATATGGGATTTTTAAGTTTGTTATGAATTGTTTTGTTTTTTGTTCAATAAATAAAATAAAAATTAATGAAAACTGTTTTTAATTAATTGTCGGCAGTATATGACTGACAAATTGTCAGAACAACCAATTTTTTAAAACTGTTGGTTGTGACAACTACAACAGATAATTAAAGCCAACATTATCGTAGTTGGCGCAACCAAATATGATTGTTTTCAACATGGAAGCAGAAGTATACCACAACCAAAATATTGGTTGTCCTGATGGAATAGCATGATAGTAGACAGAACTAACAAAATTCGGTTGGCAAATAATTCGGTTGAGGCAACCAAACTGTATTCTGTGTGTATTCTCGTAATCAACTAGTCCTCCCATATCCTACTAAGACCTCTTACGTTAAAAACATTTTTTGCGAAAATATTGGTTGTCCTGATGGAATAGCATGATAGTAGACAGAACTAACAAAATTCGGTTGGCAAATAATTCGGTTGAGGCAACCAAACTGTATTCTGTGTGTATTCTCGTAATCAACTAGTCCTCCCATATCCTACTAAGACCTCTTACGTTAAAAACATTTTTTGCGAAAATATTGGTTGTCCTGATGGAATAGCATGATAGTAGACAGAACTAACAAAATTCGGTTGGCAAATAATTCGGTTGAGGCAACCAAACTGTATTCTGTGTGTATTCTCGTAATCAACTAGTCCTCCCATATCCTACTAAGACCTCTTACGTTAAAAACATTTTTTGCGAAAATATTGGTTGTCCTGATGGAATAGCATGATAGTAGACAGAACTAACAAAATTCGGTTGGCAAATAATTCGGTTGAGGCAACCAAACTGTATTCTGTGTGTATTCTCGTAATCAACTAGTCCTCCCATATCCTACTAAGACCTCTTACGTTAAAAACATTTTTTGCGAAAATATTGGTTGTCCTGATGGAATAGCATGATAGTAGACAGAACTAACAAAATTCGGTTGGCAAATAATTCGGTTGAGGCAACCAAACTGTATTCTGTGTGTATTCTCGTAATCAACTAGTCCTCCCATATCCTACTAAGACCTCTTACGTTAAAAACATTTTTTGCGAAAATATTGGTTGTCCTGATGGAATAGCATGATAGTAGACAGAACTAACAAAATTCGGTTGGCAAATAATTCGGTTGAGGCAACCAAACTGTATTCTGTGTGTATTCTCGTAATCAACTAGTCCTCCCATATCCTACTAAGACCTCTTACGTTAAAAACATTTTTTGCGAAAATATTGGTTGTCCTGATGGAATAGCATGATAGTAGACAGAACTAACAAAATTCGGTTGGCAAATAATTCGGTTGAGGCAACCAAACTGTATTCTGTGTGTATTCTCGTAATCAACTAGTCCTCCCATATCCTACTAAGACCTCTTACGTTAAAAACATTTTTTGCGATGCACCCTTATCTATGTATACTTTATACCCAAAATTGTATATTTGAGGGCATAGCGATGGAACGACTAGAAAGCCGATGAGGAAAAGGTGAAATTGTAATTTATTTGTTTTTCGTGCTAAATTTGTGTCACATATGGCAGCATTTGTTTGGTGTGTGCGGCGACTGCGAGCGATGGCGGACGACATATCTGCATATCGTGTTATGATGATAAATAATACCAATTCGTTTTCCATTCACTATTCAGTGAAACAAGAAATCGCAAAAAAAAACTAAAACAAAATGACATAGAAATGAATTGAAAAACACAAAACATTCAATCGATATGCACGACAATTGCTATACCTTTCGAAACATTTAATACATTTCTGTAAACAATGCAACTATACATCGGTGGCGATAAACAACCAACAACAAATGAAACAACAACAACAGCAGTGTGTCTGTAATAAATGTACAACTGTTAGATCGATATTGGTGTGACTTTTATTTTTTTACACCGGTTCTAAAATGAAAACAAATGTTAATTTTACAATAAAAGCAAATATGCAATCTATTTTTTAACTTGTGTTTACAATTTAATTTTAAACTGGCGTCTAAAAAAGGTAGACTATTTTAAATCGAAAAAATGAGAGCGTATCACAAAACAATATATGTATATGTAGATTGTGCTCTGCTATAGAATAGCTAGAGAAACGAGTTTAACACGTGGGGACTTTTAATAAGAATTTGTCTTTCATATAACGAAATCCATATAGATAGTTGAGAGGCTATTCTCTTTGACTCGGACAAGAAGGAATTTTCGAAAATTAGTATCTTTGGTGAGAGATTTGCGTACACTTTAGCTAAGAAGCGATTTCCCGAAATTCGTATTTGTTGGAAAAATTTTGTAGGGTGAATGTACGAATATATTTTACGATCAGTAAAACCACAAAGCGAGCTTTCGTTTTAGGTGTTGTATAAATACAACCTACATACGCACTCAGATATACAAAATACGTGTTATTAAGTTAAGTTGATAGGAAAAACTTTCCGCCTTCGATCTCAGTAAAATATACTAAGACCTCAAGTATGTTTGTGCGGAAATCCGTTTTGGGCTATTTTAAATAATTTGAGGAGTGTCCGTCCATCTTCCATCTTTCTGGCTGGTGCACAAGAAAACTCTCGAAGGAAGTAACCGACTGACTTAAAAATTGGTATGTAGAAATTTTATTTCCAATCCCAGGCTAAGTTCGAATATGGGCTCTATTGGTCCACTCCTTCTAGCACCTTCCCCAGAAAGGGTTAATATTTAGTAAAATATAAATTTTTAAAAATATATTCTATACTACTTATTGGAATCTTCCACAGTTACACACATTGTATTCGTTTATTAGACGCTATTACCTTGAGAAAAATGGGCAAAATTGGCACTCCCCGTTTGGTACCTCCACAAAGGTACCATTTTGCACAAAAAAACGGCTTATAATTGTTTATACCAATCCATACACTTTTTGCAGTGTAATGCTTTTGTAATACATGAAGTCCCATGGAAAGTGTGTGTTATTGCGACCCATTTTTATACCTCCTGTACAAACCCGTAATTTTTCACGAATTTTTTATGCAAGCTAAACACGTTTTCTTCAGTTTTTTTAATATTTTTGATGACTTTTAGTTTTTTTTTTACTGAAAGATATATTTCTTATATTTGTAGCCTTCATATAAAGTTGTTTGATATGAGAAGTTACGATTAAACTCTATTTGAATATACAAGTCTCACATATAAATAACACAAATACTGCAGCCTCGTTTGATTTCAATAAAAATCCGAATACTTGTAATATTATATTTTTACAACTGATACTCTGATACATACATCCCATAATACTTGGTATTTTCGACTAAACAAGTTTAGATCCTTTTTTGGAGGAAGATTTTTTGAAATTACTGTGACCGATCCATAAATTCATGATTTAATTTTTTTGCTATATCATGGAAACTCTTTAGTAGACATATTTTAAATCGTCGTAGGCATGAAAAAAATAACATATAGCAAGGGGTCGAAGTAAACTGAGGGACGTGGGGTATATGTGTAACATAGTATCAGTCCACTGATGATACCATCATTAGCAATTTTGATACAAAGTATCTGCCAGCTACCGTGCAATATTCTTCTATGCAACACCAGTATAAGAAAGCAAGAATTGTGAAAACGTTTACAAAGATACATAATTTTCAGATATACTGAGGCATATGATCAATTCCAGGATTTTTTCTACATCAATCCCTGCACATTCGAGCATTATCAACATTAAAAGCGATTTGTGTTATTTTGCAAGACCTAATGCTAAATTAAATAAAACAATTGGAGAGAAATTGTGGCATGAAATCTTTAAATAGGGATACAGTGAAATGCGTGGAAGCTGGTTTGCCACCAGAGACAATACAAAATCAGTAAGAAAGGGTTGAAGTCGGGCGGAGCCTACTAATATAAACATACATACGAGTAAAACCGGTCGATCTTACTATTGTTCTTAGTTGTTTATTTCTTCCTTAATAAACATTAGCCAGACTTTAACATGTATTTAAACTTCATTCGAACTTTTCTGAAATTACTCATAAGTCTTCATACTCCTTCGTTCGCACACATCGATTTTCATTCACTTTATGATGATTTAGCATATTTTGCAGTACAGCGTAATTTTTTCAGAAATCACATGTATCCTTATTGTTTGCCTCACATGCGGCAGTCTGTATTATAAAATTGACACTCATAATTCAGCAATGTCTGCTTTGTTTTTTTTGATTTTTTGAAGACACTTTTCAAGAATTTATCACCACCCCCATCCCCGTGAATTGTTCCATCTTATGGCCATACAATGTAAGACAAATTGATTTATAATACCACATGTTAAGCATACAATCGAAGGCTATCGGTTAGATTTTCACATACAGGACGATAAAATAGCTGGAGGACGAGGAATTAGGATTTTTTGGGAAATGGGAGAAATAGAAATTTACAATGTTTGAGAAAAAGTTGCTGACTTTGCTTGTGAAATGTCTGAAGTATTAGACAGACAAGAATGGTAGAGAATAACTCTATTACATATACGATAAAATAAATAAGAATTTAAAGTACGAAACGCTACTATTACAGAGTTTTGATACAATACAACAAATTTGTGGGATAGATTGCAGCATTCAAAAAAAATTAAAAAAGGTCTTTACATTTGAATCAAATGAAAAGTATGTAACATTTATTTCGTCGCCCGGCTAATTGTACGCATAGCACGAAGTCAATCTTGGTACCAAATGAAACATAAGGATAGCGACAATTGTTTTCTTATTCTTGATTTATTATTTTAGGATTAAAGGAAATCAAAAACATCCTATCAAAATTGTATCATTCGATATCCTTCAAACCTACCGACAATGCGTCCTTTTAGAAAATATGTGTTAATGACCTGAATAACTATTGATGATTGATAGTGATGCTTAGGGGGAAATATTTCCGTATGAATTTGTGTTTGAGGACCAGAAAGTGGTTTGTCAATTACACCCTTTTTGCGCTACAGGTACTTCAAACACATTATGGCATATTCAATTTTAATTCGAACTTAATTCAATTTTAAATGAACAATATTTTTTGTTACATTTTTGTTGCAGCTCATTTTTAAAGACGAAGTTGCATTTTAATTGAACTTACCAATAATTTCAAAAGTGCATACAATTGTAGTATTTAACCCATATTTTAATAATAAATAATGAGTTCTACAAATCAATCTATAGTATTTTTTTAATATCCACCGTAATTGGAGTTACACCACTTTAAAACAAACGCCACTTTTAAAACAATTCATATACAGATAAATAAGATATTATAACAACAAACCTCTGCACACAATTCAATTCTTTGAACATACTCGTACCAGTAATAAAGATATATGCAATACATTATGATATTAAATTTGCCGATTGTTTCCTAGGTATGACAATAGGTGTGGCAACTTCGGACATTCTTCTCGAATTGATAGCAGTCAAAAAACCTGTACTATGTATACAATTGTGTGAGTAGTAGAAGTTACAAGATTTGCAATATTTCTGGAACTAAGACGACCGTTGTCCGTGTGAAGGATTCCTGATATTGATAAACTCAAATAATGGTCTCTACAGGGTGGTTGATATGTATTGCAACCAACTTCAGGTTGCTATCATTTCTAAACCGCTAGTCTGATAGCTGACAGATTTATTTCAGTGACAGTTCATTTTATTGTTTACAAGCTCACAAAAGCATTTTGATCTATTGCGTTCAGAAAAAAAATTGTTCGTGATGGAATTCAAGCGTGATAGTGTGATTACTTTATTTGGTTGGAAAAACACAAGTGGCTATCGTTAGAGCCCTCCAGCATTTAAATGTGAATAAATCTTCTGTTTCTCGTACCATTGCTCCTTACCGTGATACTGGTAGTGCTGCATCGCGTCCAAAAAGTGGACGAAAGAAACGGTAACAATACCAGAAATGATCCGAAAAGTGAAGGCCAGATTTGATCGAAATCCACGCCGCAGTGGAAAAATTGCTCGTGAGCTGAACATATCGCGAGAACGGATACAACACATATTAAAAAATGAGCTTGGACTAAAGCCATTGAAGTTCCAAAAAGTGCAAGAGCTCACCGATGCACAAAAAAAAGTTAGAATGGAAAGAACCAAGGAGTTGCTTCGCTTGCACGAAAGTGACCAGTTACCGAATTTGGTTTTCTCCGGTGGGAAGCCATTCCAAATTGAGCAGTTTGTGAACAAACAAAATGATCGGGTTTACTTGCCAAAGAGGTAAGCTGAAAATGTACACCTTCGATTGGCCACCAGAACTCAAGCGCCGCCGATGGTAATGGTGTGGGCCGACGTAACGCCCGATTGTCGCTCCCCGCAAGTATTCATCGACCATTGGGTCAAAATAAATGCCGAATATTATCGGGAAAATGTGCTAAAGACAGTATTGAAGCCCTGGGCATACAAACATTTCGTCCGCAGACCATGGACATTCCAACAGGACTCAGCACCATCGCACTCACCACGCGTCAACCTAGAATGGCTTAAAAAGGAGGTTCCTCGCTTCATCTATACCGCACAATGGCCACCAAGATTTCCGGATCTCAATCCGTTGGACTTTTGCGCCTGGGGCATTTTAGAGAGTAAGGTTCGCACAAAAAAATACCAAAGTATCGATCATCTCAAGACGGCGCTTCGCCGGGAATGGGCCAAAATACCGCAGAGCCACTTTCGTCCAGCGTGTGATGGCTTTGTCGGCCGTTTGAAGGCCATAATTCGTGCCAAAGGTGACCAATCCGAACAAATCTAAACTGTTTCTAAAATGTTATGTTATTTCCGACATTTTTTGCTTTTGAACAATAAAATTTAAAAAAATATAGCGCTTTACTTTGTTGCATTACATATCAGCCACCCTGTATTTCGTTAAGAATTTACAGCGGGGAGATGCTTTATAAGGTACCAGTATACAATATCAAGCTATATACAAAAACAAGATGAATTTTTGCCCATTTTCAACCCCACAGCTATTCGAAGTATATTTTCAAAATTTTAGTCATCCAGCTCAATTATTATAGATTGCGGATAGACAGACCTATACAGTTAAGGAATGAAAAGAGTCCTGAAAACCTGTCTTCTAAATTAAAAAAATATTTAAAAAAAAACTAAACGGGTCCGACTCAGCAATTTATTTAAATAAATTAAAAAATTAAAAAAAAAATATTATTATTAATTAAAAAAATTTAAATAAGTAACGAAAGGTGAAGAATATATGTTGTTGTAGCAGTATATGTGTTTGTTATCCATTAGTTGTTGTTTTTATTATTATATAGTCGGTGCTACTGTATTTGTTTTCAGGCCAAGGACGATAGCTGCTTCCTCTGGTTGGGTAACAAGAGACCTGGGAATAGGATGAGTAGGTTTGGCAGGGCTGTTAAAAATGTGTAGTGTTCGCCTGGGAGGTGGAAGCCTATCCACAAGATGGTGGTTGGGATGGCTGGGGCGGTAGCAAAGCAGCTGATACTGCTTCGACTGCATAAAATGGTTTCTTCGCACGGTTATGATTTGCGTCTTCTCATGTAGGTGGTTCACAGACGACACGAGGAGACACCCTGTCGCTGTTCTCAAGGCGGCATTTTGGCAGGTGGCCACATTTTGTGACCTCACTGGTACTGCATAGTTTATCACAGACCGACCTTCGCTTTGTAATAAGTCACCAAGGTTTCTGTATCTGTTCCCCAAGGGCTGCCGTTTAGCGCCTTGAGGACCTTGTTTCTACTTCTTATTTTATTGCAGATATCTGTGGCATTTGCGTTAGACCTGAAGAGGCCATCAAATGTGAACCTTAGGGTAGTTGGTGGTCGGAATCCTTGTGCCATCGACTATCACATTGAGTTGCTCCTTCACTTGCGCTGTCCATGCAGTTAACAGTGTTGCCGATGATTTGGCGGATATTTTCAGGTTCCCCGCAGCGAAGAAATTGGCAATCTCAGCCAGGTAGACATTCAGCCTTCCACATATGTCACCGATCAAGGGGCCCGACGCCAGTCATCAGCATATGATACGATTTCAACGCCGTCAGGTGGAGGTGGAATTGCAGAAAGGTAGAGCTTAAACAGTGCCGGAGGAATCACCCCACCTTGGGGAACTCCCTGTTTCATTCTACGGGGTTTGGACTTCTTGTTTCTGAATTTCACATACGACTGCCGCCCATACTTGTAATTGACGGTTTAACGTAATAAACTGTTCGGGAGGGACGTGTTGGCGATGTCCTCAAAAAACGTGACATGGCTGAAAGTATCGAAGGCCTCCGATAGGCCAGCGCGACGTTGACGGTCCTGTCTCCGGGCTTGTTCTGGTTAAGACCGCGGCTTACATGTGTGGATATGGCGTGTAAAGCAGTAATCGTACAATGCTGCTTTCGGAATCCATGCATATGATCAGCAATTTGAAAATGTCCAAACAGGATCGGGAGGATTAACGCCTAAAGCGTCTTTGCTACTGGCGAGAGAAGGGAGATATGCCTGTAAGATTCTCCCTTACTCGAATCTTTGCCCGGTTTCAGTAGCGCGACCATTTTGCCCATTTTCGGGTATTAGGTCAAGGACAAATTGAGGACCCTAGACAGATACTCAATTCCCGGCATGTCCAACTGTTTCAACATCAGCATAGAAATTCCGTCGGAACCAAGCGCTTTGGATGACTTAGCCCTATGTATGACATCTGCAACTTTTCCAACTGTGAATTGTGGTGGTACTTCTTCAGATCGGAGAGCATGGAAACAACGCATTACTCTCTATTTCGCTCAGTCACTCACGGGGTAATCTATTAACTGTCGTTAAAATAACATGCGCACCTCTTAGGGTCAGTCACAGTGGTGGCACCAAATGTGACTGCCCTCTGGTCGTCTTTCCTACCTGGATTCGAGAGTGACTTAACCGCTGCCCACAATTTACCAATTCCGGAACTTAAATTGCACTGCTTCAAATTATCCAGCCATTTATTCCGCTTATATTCGTCGACTAGTGATTTCTGGATTCAGTTCCCTGATTCTAGGATCAGCGTCTGCGAGTCCCGCTGCATCAGCTGGGAAATTAGATTTCGGGTATTCCACCAGCAGGGATAAAGCTACGTTGATGATGCCTCGGAATTTATTCTCAGTTAGCCGAACATCTTAGGTGATGGGTAGTTCATTGAAGCTGTGGTTGGTGAATTCCCTGAACCCGTTCTAGTCCGCTTTCCTTTTACTCAGGAAAATAAGGCTTTCTGAGATGATTAACTCGGCTGGTCTGTCTATGGAGAGGATTATGGGAGGTGGTCTGTCTCAATGAAATGACGGGCTGCTAGGTGATGTCATTTATCAGACCAGGCGACACGATGATAAAATATGTGGCGTACTACTGAAATCATCCATAATTCGTGTGGGGGCGTCCTCATGCACTCTGCAGAACCAAGAGCCATCAATTTGCTCAGCCAAAGCTATGCCTCTTTGGTCATTAGCTAAGAGAGAATGCCAAAGTTCGTGATGGGCATTAAAGTCTCCTAGGACCACACGGTTATTGCCTTGCTGTAACTGATTGATGTCCGGCAAATAACGCGGAGAACAGCTACAAATCGGCGGTATATACATGTTATGCAGCTCTATCTCGGCAGTTCCGGATTTAACTGCTACCCCCATACCTTCAATGTCTCTAGAGTCAAGCTCAGGCGAGATAGGTCCGTATTGCACAGAATGGTGTAATAGGAAAGCCAGTCGCCCTCCTCCACTTCTATTAAGACCCATACGTAGCACATTTTAACCCTGACAACTGTGCAAGCTGCATGCATGGTGCATTTGGATTCTGGATCGCAGTGACCTTGATGTTCTTCCGATTCATAAAGTCAACAATGTAGTTGTTTTTGCCGCGGAGACCATTGCAATTAAATTGCAAGAAGGATGCATGTTCAGGGGTTGGTACAGCAATATGTGGTGTTAATTGCTCTGCATGTTGCTGTAGGGGAGATTGCGGCGGTGTCCCATAAACCGAAGACGTCGATGACGTAAGCGACGAGGCCGACGTCACTGACGATTGCGATTCTTGAGTCACATTGTAACGTAAGGAGGAACAGCCGGCTCCAACATATCTCACTATTCGGCGATTCTCCCCGGCGTTTCTAAGGATGATGCTAAGATGCAACCACTCCATACTGATGTTGAGTTGCCATGTATAAGATTCCCGCAAACAGAACAGAAGTATTGTTGATGTTGTTGTTCCCGACTTTGTTCAGTGCCGGCATGGACCAGAAGAATTCGGGGCAGACACTCCGGGATGTGCCTCTCCCAAGGCGATAGAATGGACCAACAAAAAACAGGTAGTACTGAGGTGACAGCCCCTGACTGAAGAATTGCTGCTTCAGGTCAATCCGGTACAAAGTACCGGCTACAGTGGGATTACCCCAGATGATGGAAAAACAAATTCTAAATAAAAGTTTCGTCTTTTATTTACCACGGATCTCAAGCCAAAAAAAATAAATCAAACCATACAAAAAAATTATAAAAATAATTTATAAATTGTTATAAATACACATATTATAAAATCCACAAGACTCCAGCAACCTTATATTTTGTGGTTAAACACAAAAAATTACTTAATAATATATTGGAAGAAATATTTCTTTGTTGCAATCATAATTCGAAAATATCCTATCCAATTCGGTAGCATTTGATCAAAAGGCTGTCATTTGAAAACATTGATATAAGTAAATCTGTTAACCACTACGTATGTACATATGTATGTGTATTTTATTGTAGTAACATAACAAATGTATTATATACTGTTATAATTGTTTCGTGTAAATTATTGATTCATTTAAAATTGATAAAACAAATTCTAATAAAAATATCTAAGGTAGAAATCTAAGGTAAGTAGAACCGCCACTAAAAGCCTAATGACCTTTTCCGTTTTTTAATTGTGTTTTTTTGGTAACGAGTTTTCATTGAATTTATTAATAATTCTTCGCAGCAGTTTCATAAAAATGGTACGATATTCGTGCCAATTTTTTATGAAAAAGTTGATAAAATGTCATCTTCAAAACCGAAAATAATTATAAACGTCAATCTCTGGCCTATTATAAATGGCTCGATATAGTCCTGACATTTTGATCAGGACAAAAATGGACGCGAGGAAAACACAATTATGTCTGAGATGCACAGGATTAATTTCACAGGAACGAACTTATTGACAACTACACAATGTTTTTTAGATTCAAACATTTGGTGGTACCGGAAAGCTAGTATTATGTTAGTTAGATCTAATGTCTAGCGACGAATTTTCAAATGGGCCCTCTACAACTTCATTTTCAAAATCTAGCTCCCACATCAATAAACTTCAAATGTAAAATAATAGCAAAAAATCCTGAAAAAATTGATCGCTTTCATATGACGCGATTCAGTTGAGTCGACAATTCGAATGTACTCGTAATACTCTTAAATTTCTTCGAAAATAAATATGAACAAAACTAACAAATGCACTTAAAGTCCACATTATTTTAATACTCCGAAGACTGCCAACTGTCCCAAGATGTCATACCTATTCCAAGTTTTAATTGGTAATAGCTCAATTTATTTAATGCTCCGAGACAAGAATTAGGACCCCCTTTCCAACATTTCCAATTGCCATAAATTATATACATCCACAAACTGCCGGAACTGTTTGCCCTCTCACTCCCATGAACTTTGCTACCACTTGGAATTGTCCTCCACCTTACGAAATTCGCAATACAATTGAATTCCATAAATCACATTTTTTATTTCAATATTATTGACTGTCTCGTCTGGACACTTTGTGTCTAACATACCATAATGGTATGTGCTACCCAACTACAACAGTCGAAAGGAAGCAAATAAATAAAAGAGACCAGGAAGAGATGCGGGAAACAACGAAGTAGGAGCAATGACCACTGACAGTATTGGTTGATGTTGTTGGTGACATGGGGGTGGGGTTAGTGGAGATTTTTTTACAAGTAAACTCTGAGAAAAACTGAAATACACACTATTTTATTTCTATTTTTCGATTATTTTCTTTTCTGTACTTCGTATAAGCTCGTATCCTTGTTTTGTCCTTACTATAATCCTAGAATGTTCTTAACAGGACATAGGGGGACGAAACAGTCAGCCGTAGCACATGAATAGAATACAATTTACAGCACATATTGATTTTATTATTCGAAAAATATCAAATTGAGCATGCCCCCACTATTTACATACGGATTTACCCTCTCTCATGGTATCCTTGGAAAACACCACACAGTCAGTTCCATGACTCCCTAATACCCGACAACCTCCATTGCCAGAAATTGGTCGAATGGCTTGTGAAAGAGAAAAAGGGTATAACTATGAGATTTTTGCAATATTTGCCGTAAGGTAAAATTTCTGTAACAAAGGATTTTTAAATTTTGACTTCTTTGTAATCCTTGTGCTGTGATTGTTATTTGATAACTTATTGAAGTTTTTTTGATTTATGTACTACTGCGACTGCAGAGAAGATACACTTTCCGACGTACGTATATTTGATTTACTGTGAAAAATAAATCGAATTTTGTTTTGGATTTTGTTCCAAAAAACGAAGTACAACAAAAACTTTTGAGAAGCACTGAACGTGACTGAATTGGAAATTATGTGTGTTGTCGGTCCAGATTTAGATACACATAGCCACAATAATTTGGTTTTTCTTTAATTTCGCTTATTTTCCTCCGAAATCGATCAAGAGGATAATAGACGTATACGAGTATATGGTTTATTATCCGATTAAGTCAGAATAAATTTCAAGTCGATTTATCCATTTATATCCACAATTAGCGATTGAGGATGGTATATATCATTGACACTATGTAAGCGAGTGAGGAAAGTATAGATCATTGATTGTGAACTAAGAACCAAGGTATATTGGGCTTAAAGAGGAAAGAGCAAAGACGTTCTTGCTACACCTTCTGTGGAGAAGTGGAAAATGTATCAGACCCCGCAAGGCTGAGGAAGACACTATCCTCTACACTCTGTACCGTTGATTACCTGCAGATGATGTCAACAACTGGATGATGATGTTATTCGCTAGACAGTGGACCAGATGGCATTGCACCAGCAGAAATGCGGATAATGTTGTAATACCTTTTCCCCTGTATGGAAAAAATTGATGAAGGCTGTATCAGCCTCTCATATATCGCCAATCGATCCATGGATACCAAGTGGGATTCATACCCAAAGCGGTCAAATATCGTACAAGAACTTCAGACCAATTAGCCTTTACTCCTTCCAATGGAAAGGTTTGGCAAGACTTTGAGATTATTTCATTAGAGAAAATCAGGATACAAAACTCCTGTCGGGGAACCAACATACCTACAAGTTTACAGAATCTGCCCTGCAAGAACTTGTGAGCACTATCGAATCGTCCCTACATTTCAATGAATCCACTATGGTGGACTTTCTTATTTGCGATGCTGTCACATCCAAAGGTGAACTCTAGCTTGATTTGACTAATTCAAGGCCTAATCAACAGGAGACGCATAATAGCAAGACTTGGATACACAACTATGTTTGTAAACAGAGGGACCGCACAAAGAGGAGTACTGTATCCACCAATTTGGAACTGCAAGGTCATGACATATGGTCTTGGCATATGTAGACGACGTGGAATCACAGTAACTGGCAAATTCCTTGACGTCCTCAGAGACATCTTACAGGTGGCTCTGAACAAATTGGCTAGATAGATGAGCTAGAAGCTTAGGTTTGCCAAACAAGACATAATTGGTTCTATTTGCTGGGAAAAACAAGGTCCCACATGTGGACCCTCGTCGGATAAATGGAGCAGAGCTGGTCATTTCTGAAAGCGCAAAAAATGTAGGAGTTATTTGAGATAGGAAATTTCATTCAGACTCAATGTTCTGGAACGAGTAAAGAAAGCCAACGCCGCATTATATTCCAGCAGGAAAGATGTAGGGCTGCGTTGGGGCCCCTCCCCTAAAATCGTCCACTAGATTGGTAGTTCGTCCAAAACTGTTGTACTGCATTGTATTGTGGTGGACAGCAACTAATAAACTATCCATTGCAAAAGTTCAAAGAACCGCCTGCCTATGCATAAGCGAAGGGTTGAGGACTACTTGTCTCAGAACGTCTTTGTCTCTACTGGCCCTACTTTATCTACTACCCATTGATATTGTGGCGAAAGGAATTGCCACCAGGGACGCGTTAGGATTGAACTGTCTATCAATGTTCTGGTATAGGACCTACTGCCGTATGAGGTTATCACAATGTAGTGCTATGTTAACCGACCGAGTGCACTATATACCAACGGTGTATACTTTCGGGATGAATTTCACCACTGAAATACCTGCTAGGTAGGAATGGGTTGGCATAATACCGGAAAATAGAAAACATTTCCACTTTAACACAGATGGTTCGAAGCTTGTTGATAAAGTTGATATAGATCATAGCTTAGTCGGCAGAAATCGGCAAATATCTCCTCGCTGTAGAGAAGAAAAGATTCTCTACGTTAGTTTCAGTTCTGACGGGACACTGCCTGATGGGGAACACGCCGCACGATGGGAAAATATGATGAAATATGCGCGAATAGGACTTTGAAAGCATCTGTCAAAAATCAATTTTTTGGGAGTGTTATTTTATTGAGGATAACATTTAATGAAAATACCTACAAATTTTATGAAAATATCTCCAGGCGATTTCGCATATCTCCAATGCGAAAGGACTTGCAACATATAATAAGGTACTATTCATCTTAATTTTTGTGTATAAAACGTATTTTTAACGCCTTCCAATGAAGAGATATTTCAAAGTAAAAAAACAGTTTTTTTTGTTTTTCAAAAAATTATCCACAGTAAATGGAACACAACTTTTTTGGATCACGTGGGATCACTGCCATATGACATAGAGAATAGAGGTGACTTAGGAATGAATCCAACGGTACCTAGTTTATCTGCGACTTTTTGCGATTATGGCAGATTTTTGTACTTTAAATATGTGCTTTTTTTTTCTTTAAATATAGAAAACTAGCTGGACCCGGTCCACTTCGTTGCCCCAGACTTCAGATTTGCGATCCCGTTAATTTTTGGACTAATTACGTAGACTGCCACCAAATATATATGCACATAATTACATTGATCTCTCTAACAAATTGCTCAAGATATATCAAACACAAAATTTAATTGGCTTATATGGGCGGGGCCACTCCCATTTGTCCGACCCCGCCCATTTTTGGACCAAGCACGTAGACTGCCACCTAATATATATGCACAAAATTAGAGTAATCTCGCTAATAATTTGTGCGAGTTATGTCAATTTCAAAATTGGGTTTATATTGGCGGGGCCACGCCGATTGGTCCAATCCCGCCCATTTTTGCACCAACCAATTAGACTACCACCTAATACATATGCAAAAATTACAGCACTCTCGCTAACAAATTGTGCAAGATATGCCAATTTA
Organism: Eudasyphora cyanicolor; assembly: GCA_963930755.1. Lineage (NCBI taxonomy): Eukaryota > Metazoa > Arthropoda > Insecta > Diptera > Muscidae > Eudasyphora > Eudasyphora cyanicolor. Next base: position 231,075,048 of record OZ005737.1, on the reverse strand, counting down.
AAATCGTTGTTTATATATGGGCGGGGCCACGCCCATTCCGCCTATATTTGGACAAATCACGAACACTACCACCAGACACATGACACAAAATTACAGCAAATTACTCGCTAACAAATTGTGTAAGATATCTCAATTTCAAAATTTGGCTTATATGGGCGGGGCCACGCCCATTGGCCGATCCCGCCCATTTTTGGACCAATTTAGTAGACCACCACCTAATACATATGCACAACATTACAGCACTCTCGCTAAAAAATTGTGCAATATACATCAATTTAAAAATTTGGTTTATAAGGGCGGGGCCACGCCCATTGGTCCAATCCCGCCCATTTTTGGACCAATCACGAAGACTGCCACCAGATACAGTTGCACAAAATTACAGCTCTCTCGCTAACAAATTGTGCAAGATATCTCAAATTCAAAATTTGGCTTATATGGGCGGGGCCACGCCCATTGGTCCAATCCCGCCCATTTTTGGACCAATTAAGTACACTACCACCAATACGTATGTACAATATTACAGTACCCTCCCTAACAAATTGTGCAATATATGTCAATTTAAAAATTTGGTTTATAAGGGCGGGGCCACGCCCATTGGTCCTATCCCGCCCATTTTTGGACGAATCACGTAGACTGCCACCAGATACATATGTACAACATTACAGCACTCTAGTTAAAAAATTGTGCAAGATATCTCAATTTCAAAATTTGGCTTATATGGGCGGGGCCACGCCCATTCGTCTGATTCCGCCCATTTTTGGACCAATCACGTAGGTCGCCAACAGATATATTTACCCAAAATTACAGCTCTCTCACTAACAAATTGTGCAAGATATCTCAAATTCAAAACTTGGCTTATATGGGCGGGGCCACGCCCATTGGTCCGATTCCGTCCACTTTTGAACCAATCACGTAGAGTGCCACCAGATACATATGCACAAAATTACAGCTCTCTCGCTAACAAATTGTGTCAGATATCTCGATTTCAAAATGTGGCTTAAAGGGGCGGGGCCACGCCCATTAGTCCGACCCCGCCCATTTTTGGACCAATCACGTAGACTGCCTCCATATATATATATACAAATTTCAAGTTCTCTCACTAACAAATTGTGCAAGATATCTCAAATTCAAAATTTGGCTAATATGGGCGGGGCCACGCCCATTGGTCCGATCCCGCCCATTTTTTGACCAATCACGTAAGTCTCCAGCAGATATATATACACAAAATTACAGCTCTCTTGCTAACAAATTGTGCAAGATATCTCGATTTCAAAATTTAGCTTAATGGGGCGGGGCCACGCCCATTAGTCTGACCCCGCCCATTTTTGGACCAATCACGTAGACTGCCTCCAGATATATATAAACAAAATTACAGTTCTCTCGCTAACAAATTGTGCAAGATATCTCAAATTCAAAATTTGGCTTATATGGGCGGGGCCACGCCCATTGGTCCGATCCCGCCCATTTTTTACCAATCACGTAGACTGCCACCAGATACATATGTACAAAATTGCAGCACTCTCACTGACAAATTGTGCAAGATATCTCAATTTTAAAATTTGTCTTATGTGGGCGGGGCCACGCCCACTTCATATATCGAAAATTCAAGTACCCTATTTTCACCACGCCCCACACATGTACATTCTGTGAAAATTTCAAGAAGATCGGTTCAGCCGTTTAGACGTCTATACGGTACAAACAAACCAACAAACCAACAAACAAACAAACCAACAAACAAACAAACAAACAAACACACATTCTTCTTTATATATATAGATATGTGTGGGAGCTATATCAATCTATGAACCGATTTTCCCGAAACATATTTTTGGTTAAAAAAATAACGTTTGTGAATTTTCGGCAAAATCGGATAATAATTACGAAGGGTACTGAACGGACGAGAATAAATGCATTAACACGCGGCTGCAAGTTTTATCAAGTACGATTAAAAATAGAGATCTTGTTAATATTATAAGGATTATAGTAATTTTTATACTTCACTTTTTCTACAAAACCTATAAAAATATAGTTACAATAAAATACGCTTCCGCAGTTTGTGTGTATTAGGGTGGACCGATTATTTGTTTTTAATGTAACTTTATATTATTATCAGTCTACGAACCATTGTGTAAAGTACATTATAGTAAAACTTCAGCTTTCAAAAATATTGCAGCCCACAATTTTATCCTATTTAAGTTGTCTTAGTTTCAATTTTAAAAGCATGGCAGGTTTTGTAGACTTTTTTCGCAATGTTGACAAACATATTTTTGAACTTCAATGGTCTGCATATTTAAAACGCAGCAACACACAATCAAGCACCTGAAACGGATTTTAAACTAAATTTTGTCAGCTTTAATTTAATATTAAGATCACTGAATTTGGTACGATATTCGGAGTTTTACACTAATTTCTACAAAGTCGATTTTTAAGCCCCCCCCCCCCCCACTGTGCGATAAATGTTAACAGTAAGAAAAATCTGGCTACACCAAATTATTCTCCAAAGAATTCTCTTGAAGATGGTCCAAACCGTTGGACTCTATCTCTAACGGTATAGTCGTGAGATTAAAAATACTGCTATGCGCGCGTATTTACCCATTTTTCCCATTGTGCGCCGTAAGCTTTGGGATTGACTGCAATAACTTCTGCAAAAGCTGTGGAGACGTAGAAGAAGTGGAGAGCATTGAGTACTTGCTATGCGACTGTCACGCGTTGAGTAAACGTCATCTGGACATACTGGGTTCGGCCTTTCTAGCAGTCCAACAAATCTTTCCCATACCGATATTCGTATATTGATAACTTTGTATATCAAACAGGTTGATTTCGATGAGGGGCATTTCAGACTGTGGAAACACTAGAGACCAAAACTGGGCTATGTGAGCTGTCAACGTCTGCCATCCTAACCTAAACCCAAGCCGATGTTAAGATCGGCCGCATATAATATACCCTCCATGGATGGATCGCATGTGAATTTCCGGTACAAATTAACTCACATTATCAAATGGCAGCCTGATTCGTTGAAATTTATGACTTTTGTTGCTAGAGGGATCCTTTGTATGGGCGCTATATCAAAACATGGACTTATGGCGACCGTGAAGGTTCTGGGTATAAATAAACCCTAAATACCAATTTTCAGGCCGATCATTTAAATCGGACAGATGCTATATATAGGGGCTATATAAATAAATGGGCCGATATTGTCAATTTATAATCCCAAGCTAACTGCAACTTTAAGAAGTATATGTATCAAATTACAGTCATTAAGCTCAATTATTGTAGATTGTTGCATGATTACGACACCCGGACATTGCTAAATTGTCTAAAAATATATATACTTTGCGGGGTATAAACAAAATTCCATCTTTGGCTTTTCTGGTAACTATTTTTCGTACATTTAAATTTCAATAATTAAATTTTATCTAAACTGTAGTTGTTAAATGACCTCTTAGGCTACTTTGAACATAAACTGTTCATTTGTCTGCATTTGTACTGATTCATACTAATTGATGAATGCAATGCGCTTATGAAACATAATACCAGCACAGCCCATTCCCCATGTATTAATGTACATATTAAGCAAAATATTTGTGGGATTTTGTACATATTAATGTGGAGCAAAACTCGATTTTAATCATTTCCGAAACTCATTTTACAAACAAATCTGTTTTCAAAATCAAAAATTACGATACTGTAATATCTAACCACCCCGACAACAAGGCTCATGCTGGAGCTGCTTTGTTGGTTAAATCGAAAATCAAATATGAAGTTATTGAATCTTTCTCTGAGCCATACTTACAAGCAGCAGGAATAAAAATATATTGTGAAAATTCTGCCATATCTATTGTTTCAATATATTGTCCACCTAGACATAACATAAAATGTGAACAGTATGAAGATTTCTTCAAAAAAAATGGCAATAAATTTATTGTTGCAGGCGATTATAACGCAAAACATCCTTGGTGGGGTTCTAGGCTACAAAATCCAAAAGGAAGAGAGCTGTATAAATGTATTACCAAAAACCAATATAAATCACTGTCAACAGGAAGCCCGACTTACTGGCCCAGTGATCCACATAAAATACCAGATTTATTAGATTTTGCAATCTATAATGGTATCTCTAAATCACTTTTGGGTATATCAGACTATAATGATCTAGGATCCGATCACAGCCCCATTATAATAACATATAACGCGCCAAAGAAAAATATTATAAATAAAAGAACTAACAAGGAGACTTTTGACTCATACATTAATTCAAATCTAAACTTGAGTATTCCTATTAAAAGTACAGCAGAACTAGATGATGCTTTAGAAACTCTACATGATGTTATACACCAAGCTGCGTATATATCTACACCTCAACATAACGAATGCAATAACTCTCTGGTTCATATGTCTACAGAAATAAGGAAACTTATTAAGAAAAAGAGGAAATTACGAAAAATCTGGAAAAGAACAAGATCACCTACTGACAGAACCAACTTTAATCGAGTTTCCAATATTCTTAAAAAATGCATGAATGCAGAATGTTCCTGAGTAATTTAAGTACGACTGAAAATAACGATCACAATCTCTGGAAAGTTACCAAATAAAAATAAAATATTTCGCAACCAAAGAAGAGAAACGTACCCATAAAAGACACCAATGGAGCGTGGTGTAGATCAGCTGAAACCAAAGTGTCAGCATTTAAAGATTATTTGGAAGATACCTTTACTCCCTTTTCCTTCTCTACTGGAATTCAAAATGTGGAAATAACAGACTTCCTTGAGGTACCATGTCAAATGTATCGTCCAATTAAGGCCTTTAAATTCCAAGAAGTAAAACAAGAAATATACAAACAAAAATAAAGCTCCAGGATACGACTATATAGACTCTGGTGTAATTAAGTATCTACCAAGTAAAGGGATAGTGTATTTAACGACAATATTTAATTCTTGTTTAATAATAAGCCATTATCCTTCTCAATGGAAATTTGCGAAGATTATAATGATCCCAAAACCTAACAAACCAGAAAACATCGTCTCATCATACAGGCCAATAAGTTTGCTGCCAATTTTCTCAAAATTATTTGAGAAACTTTTAAAGAAGAGATTAACACCGATTCTCGAAAGTCTTCAAATTATACCGGATCACCAGTTTGGCTTCAGAAATCAACATGGTACTCCAGAGCAATGTCACCGCATTGTAAATGTAATAAGAGATTCTCTTGAGAAAAAGCTGTATTGCTCAGCCGTATTCCTAGATGTAAAACAAGCTTTCGATAGAGTATGGCATTTGGGTCTACTTTTTAAGCTGAAAAAAATACTGCCAACTCCTTTTTATCTACTTCTAAAATCATATCTCAATGAAAGACAATTTTATGTAAATATAGATGATGTAGACTCGGAGTTTGGGTCAGTGAAATCTGGAGTTCCACAAGGGAGCGTTTTGGGGCCGATTTTATACACCATTTTCACGTCTGATATGCCATATAACAATGACGTGACAATTGCTACATATGCAGATGATACTGCAATTCTAGCCTGCAATGAATCGCATATAACAGCCTCTGCTATGGTTCAAAGTGAACTGAATTTAATACAGAGTTGGTGTAACAGGTGGAATATTAAAGTCAATGCAGACAAATCATCTCATGTTACCTTTACTCTAAGAAAGGAAGACTGCCCGGAAGTGTTTTTACATGGAAATAATATTCCGAAATCTGACCATGTAAAGTATTTAGGAATGCACCTTGACAGAAGGTTAACATGGAAAAATCATGTAACAGCAAAGCGAAAACATTTGGATATAAAACTAAAGAAGATGTACTGGCTGTTAGGACCAAAATCCCAACTATCATTGGAAAATAAGATTCTCCTGTATAAAACCATTTTGAAACCAGTGTGGACCTATGGCATCCAAATTTGGGGAACAACTAGCAACTCAAACATAAAAATTCTCCAGAGATTTCAGTCCAAAACCTTAAGATTACTAGTAAACGCTCCATGGTTTGTGACAAACAACAACATTCACAAGGATCTTGGTATTGCTTTAGTTAAAGATGAAATTTCCCGATATAGTTTAAGTTATCTACACCGATTGAGTAAGCATTGCAATGTACTGGCTATATCCCTGCTAGATGACAGTGAAGAAATAAGAAGACTGAAAAGGCTACATATACTTGATTTACCATTTATCACCTAATGTATAAATACATATATTACCATTAAATACCCAATGTATAATTATTATCATTTTAAAATAATATAATGTTTGAAATTAGCTTTGTATTAGATTATCAAAAAATGTAATATATTTTACAGCTGAGTACGCTGGAACTCGGCTTTCCGTCATTTTAAAATTGTTATAAAATTTGCTTATTGTTTCGTTGAAATAGATTGCAAATAAAGATAAAATAAAAAAAAAAAAAATTAACTATTTTTACTTCATTGTCGAATAAGAGTCATATGATTTTTCCAATAAGAGTGATATGATTTTTCCAACAAGAGTGATATGATTTCTTTGAAAAAAACACACTTTTTTTGTTAAGGAAATTGAAAAGTTTTTTTATTTAATGTGAAATATTTAAAATCGATACAATTAAGTTCTAAATAAAACGTCATTCAATTTTCGAGCACTTTTGACATGTAAAGCTTGAAGTGAGTCTGGTTTATTTCGAAAGACCAATAACTTCAAAAAACCCCACAGGAAATAGTCTAATGGTGTTAAATCACAACTTCTTGGAGGCCATTGAATATTACAATTTCTTGAAATAATCGAATCTTCAAACTTTTCTCGCAACAAATCAATTGTTTCATTTGATATGTGGCACGCAGCCGGTCAATCGAAAAAAGATAGCTCATAACGAGAGCTAAAATATTGCTCATGGGTGTCAAGGTCGTAGGTCGAGTGGAAAGTGTTTTTTTTTTTTTTGTATTAAAAAAAATTGACTTAGCATAATATTCTTTTTGCGCTAGGTCGACTGGAAAGTGTTTTTTTAAAGGACTTAGCGCACGAAAAGTTGCTATTGGAGAACGATTATTTTGATAATAAAACTGAATAATTTGTAAACGTTGATCTTGCGTATATCTCTCCATGATGAAATTGTAAACACTACTGAATACAATGAAAAACAAATGACAGATCATGACATATTACGAATGGCCGAAACATCACTTCAAAATCATATCATCCATTTTGGAAAACCCGTTATATAGGATTTGTCTGATACAATTCCCCGTACAAGTGAACCACAGTGTAAATGGACACCCACACCCCAATGTCCCTTCCGAATAAACTTTTTGTATTTTGAAAGACAGACGTACGTTACGTGTCTACATTTCTAAATAATTATGTAAATTATGTAGATTATTATAAAATCGGTCTCTTTTTAGAAATTGGGCAAATTTTTTTGTGACTCACTCTAGTGTCTGTGAGCTGTAGTCATGGATAAACGATCGAAATATGAGTTAATCAATTATCGTTTTTATTGTAATTGGTGATAATACGACAACAATCATAAATGCTGAATTTGAGATCTTTGGAATAACTAATGCCCATCAATTTAAAGGTTGCCTCAGCACGCCTTTGTTGACGAAGGGTATATGTTTATCAGTCGTTTGTGAATGAGCTTATGTGTGGTTGTGGCAAGGACGACATGCGATTGTATTTTGATGTGCCTATTAATATCAGAACAATTTTCAATGACTACTGAAGAACAATTAATTGAGTAACATTACACTATTGATATTTATCGAGGCATTTTCTTACAGAAGCTTTTGTTTGTTTGAAATATCAAAGAACAGGGGTGAAACAATATTTTCTTCATGAGGTGACGAATGAGATAACATGCTATGAATTAAAAATTATGAGAAAAAATTGCACATCTTTATTGTTTACCTTCATTATTGACGTAGAGCTTGCTTTTTAAATTGCCCTTTTCCCCGAAAATTCGGAAAAAAAATTTAAATTTCATATGGGAAAAACTCTAAGCAGCTATTACAAATAGTTTTGAGTCGTTATATTTATTTGATCATCTTCGTTAGTTACATAAAGCTTAGATTTTTAATAACAAAAAAATTTTAATTAAAATTTTACATAAATTTATAGTATCATGGGAATTCTCGCTGCTGATAGAGTCTATACAAACAGATAGAAACTTAACGTTTCAGCGACGAAACACGTTCATTAAGCAAAATCATTTGTTACATCAACGAAGCAATCATTTATAGAACTTCCGTCTAAGCTAATTTTTCTTGTAATTCGTAATGTCTTGATGCTGAAAATATTTATGATGAAAAGATCACACTGTGTCATGTATGAGTCCCTCTGATGATATGTGTTTACATGGCTTCCAGAGCGCAGTGTCTTAACTTTTCCAATACACCACAATAAAAAACTTTCTTTCGAAAGGAAGTGTTGAACGAAAAAGCTGAACACTTGGAATGTGAAAATATTCAAAATCTAAAAAAAATAAATTAAATCGATCATTAACAAAAATCTTCTAAAACATTAAATTAAATATAGATCATTATATTTAGGACTCTCTGTTATACTTGTATATCTTCCACATATATTAGTGGGGTACTGTACATATTTACTATGTTGTAGCTTTGTATCTTATTACAGGCTTCTGAAAGGACAAAAACAATGCTCATGTTTTTGATAGCGCTAGATCAGGGAAAAAAATTACTACATGAGTAGAGATTGGTTTATGCAACACACCTGTCCGTGCGTGTTTCAGGTTTCTAGCTCTAACAGGAACTTCTTGGTACATACAATCTCTAAGATATACAAAAGATGCATGCCAAGTTTCAACAAAATCGGCCAAGCCCACAGCCCACACTTGTGCGTATTCTACTAATCGACGTCTACAAATGATTTTTTACACCTAAATTACGGAGATATCTGCAATTAAAAATTGATCATTTTTTCCTGACGTTGACCTAGTAGAGGGTGGTCCAACCAAAACGGGGAAAACAATGAATTAAAATAATTTGTTTTATTCATTTAAAAACCATGCCCAAAATAGCCCGAAAAATATAACAAAACGCACGAAGTTAGTTTTAATAAAACAAAGAGTTTTTAGAGAATTATCTTAATATTTTTTATCATGATAGAAGGATCTATGAAAATCCGATCCTCTATCCGATGGTCCATATTTTCAATCGGAGACATAATTGAAGTTAAGTGTCGTTAATGTGCCGAATTATCTCATCCTTTAGCCCTTGAATTGTTCTAGGCTTATTTACGTACACTTTTTCTTTTAAATATCCCTAAAGAAAGAAGTCCAACGATGTCAACCCGAAAAATCACAAAGTGCATTCGTAAAAGGCTTAAACAACCTTAACGCGCTGCTCAATTGCGCAACCTCTCCATTGTTGAATTTGTCAAACACAGAAACAAAGAAATGTCAAATTATGTTGGGCAAAAAACTTAACGTTAAGGTCTGACTCACAATTAACATCGTGCATTATGATTGGACCCCCTTTTATTAATCGGCGCAGAATATGCACCGATTTCTGTCACATAAACTTTTCTGAATAGGCATCAACTATATGATGAGAAAAAGCCGATATACCCAATAAGACAAAAGTTATGGTCATTTTTTAGGTTTAGGTTGGCTTTCGTTGCTGATCATTCGCAGTGAACGGACGTGTTTATCACATAGCGGATAGTTACCAGTACCTATTACGCAATAGCAAAAATCTGTACAAAGTCTGTAAGGCCTACATCGTAGTACCTATTACGGTCTAATACAGACAAAATTAAAATAAATTCTCTTGACGGGGATGCCTTCGTGTTCCGATGGAGCGCGGTTCCCCAATCGTCCGACTGTCCGTCCGTTGGTCTTGGCCAAAGCCGACCACACCAAAAATGGTGAAAATCTCCCCCAAGTACTCACAACAGGTGGTGCGGTGAGGGGAAAACGTCATGTCCGACCGTCAAAACGGAAGCACAATGAGCATCGTGTAGCGCTCAGAGTTTTGACGAAGTTGGAGGCTGTTGAGGTTTCGGCTCTTACCGAAAAACAAAAAGAGTCACTTACCTGGGTTAAAGGCGTCATAGATGCTTCTAAGGCCAATGAGTCGGCTGAAAGAGCCACAAATTCAGCTGTGTTAACGGCTAATAAAGTAAAACGAATCAGATCACCTGATGAACCCCTGCCTTCGAAAAAGGCAAGAGGCCCTAATGTCACCATCAACAGGATACTCACCAAGCCCTTCAATGAAGTGGCGAAGGAGAGTCTAGTGATGGCTGTTATAGACAGAAGTAGTGAGGATGGATCCATCCTCAAGGACAAATGGAGTCATGTACAATCAGCCATTATGGCTCATTACCTCGATGTCCGTAGAGAAATGCCGGGCAAACCACCAATCTGCAACGATGCAGGATGGCATCAGGGGAGAGTAAAGCTCTTATATTTCGGTGATGCCAGATCAGTAGACCTTTATAAGGCTGCTCTGAGTCGAGCGGGTGAGGTGTGGCCGGGTGCCCAGTTGGATGTTGTCGAAAAAAACAACATCCCTAGTCACCCTAGAGCCATCACCTGGGTTACAGAAGTGCCCTCCAACCCGGCTGACATCTTAGAAATAATAAAAGATTCCAATCCTGGTCTGCCGGCCCATAATTGGAGAATCAGCAAGGTGGGTGAGGCGGATGGTAAAAAGCGGCAGGTCAATCTTATCCTAAACGCTGAATCCACCTCCCATATACAAAGTGCGAGTGCAACCCTACAATATGGCTTCGAGACTATAATCTTGAAGATATACAAGCAGGATATAGCTCCCACTGCAGAAGGTGAGTCGTCCACCGTGGCACTTTCTGTAAGTGCGGAGGTAGCCACGCCTATTATTTCTGGTGACTCCAACTCTAACAGAAGATCTGTAACGTCCTACTCTGAGGACGAAAGCTCTACTTCTGACACAGAGGGGCTGAGGGGAGTCTCCGGACTCTTTGACGCATCTGGCGGGGACATGCTTCTCGACGATACGGACGAAGAGTTCGATAACACCCTTGTTGGGGTGGATGTTAATCTGTCAATTACCAATGATGGTAAGAATTCTACAGATTAACCTCCATCACGCTAAAGCAGCCTCAGCGGCTCTATTGCTGCGCCTGTCCACAGGCGCAGTAGACATCGTCCTGATACAGGAGCCCTACGTAGTGGGAGGAAGGGTGTGCGGTATTAGGACACCCAACTTTAAACTGCTTGTGGCCAACTGTGAAGGCACTCCAAGAACCTGCATTTTGGCCAGGAAAGATCTAAGTATCTTTCTCCTGACTAATTTAAGTGGTAAAGACCAAACAGCTGCTAGCCTGGAGATCGGTAATCGCATATATTGGGTGGTCTCCAGCTACTTGCCTTATGAATCTGTAGTACCGACTGCTCTATTCAGGGAAGTAGTAGAAGAAGCAACGTCTGACGAGCTCGAGCTGATTATTGGCGCAGACACGAACGCTCATCATACTATCTGGGGTAGTACGGATATAAACAATAGGGGTGATTCGCTGCTTGACTTTATTCTAACTACCAATCTTAGTATTTGTAACATAGGTAATAAACCGACCTTCACAATTAAAGACAGACAAGAGGTACTCGACGTAACGTTTGCTACTGACCGGCTGTCAGACAAAATTATTGGGTGGAATGTACTGGACGACCACTCATTCTCAGATCATCATTATATTGAGTTCAAACTCGCGGAAAAGGCGCCTAAACCCGCCGTCCACAGAAATGTAAGGAAGACAAAGTGGCATCTGTATGAGAAGAATTTCAAGAAAGTCCTCAACTCTAAACTTCCGTACGAACCGAATGACAAAGCCGGTTTGGATAATCTGGTCGATCATATCACCATATCATTCAATAGATCCCTTGAAGAAGCCTGTCCAAAAACAAGGTACAAGGGTAAAACTAAACCCCAATGGTGGACTTCTGAGCTAACGGCTATGAAAAAGACCTGCAACAAGCTATTCAATAAGGCTAAATCTACTGGGGTCGCTAATGATTGGGATGCCTATAAAGAGCAACTCAAGATCTATAAGAAGGAGCTTAGAAAGGCGCAAAGGCGCTCTTGGTATACCTTCTGTGGTGAAGTGGAAAAGGTATCCGACGCCGCTAGGCTGAGGAAGATATTATCTGCTTCACCCTGTACAGTGGGATATTTACAGGATGAGGCAAATAACTGGACCAAAAACAGCGAGCAGTCGCTCAATGTACTGCTCGACACACATTTCCCGGGGAACTCTATAACAGAACCCGAGGATCAGCAGGACCAACAAGAGTGCGAGTGGACTGCGAGCGTCGCTAGCTTCTTGACTGAGAGATCCAGAATAAGCTGGGCTATTAACAGCTTTGAGCCCTTCAAGTCACCTGGACCAGATGGCATCACTCCAGCAGAAATGCAGAAAATGTTAAAGTACATTATCCCCTGGCTGGAGAAAATTTATGTAGGCTGTATCAGGCTTTCATACGTCCCGAATCGATGGAGGGATACCAAAGTGGTATTCATACCTAAAGCGGGAAAGATATCACACACTAGGCCAAAAGACTTCAGACCAATTAGCCTATCCTCGTTCTTATTGAAAGGTCTGGAAAGACTTTTAGATCATTTCATTAGGGAAAACCTGGATACAAAACTCCTGTCGGGGAACCAACATGCTTACAACAAGGGCAAGTCTACTGAATCAGCCCTGCACGAACTTGTGAGCACTATCGAATCGTCCCTGCATTTCAAGGAATTCACCATGGTGGCATTTCTTGACATAGAAGGGGCTTTTAACAACATTCATTCCGATGCGGTAATTGCGGCACTCTCACATCTAAAAGTTAACACTAGTTTGATTAGACTAATTCAAAGTCTGCTCACCAGAAGACGCATAACAGCATGTCTAGGGTCCACAACTCTAACAAGGTATGTAAACAGAGGGACCCCGCAAGGAGGAGTATTGTCTCCACTAATTTGGAACCTAGCGGTGAATGAAATCCTGCTAGATCTAGAACGTTGTGGCTGCAAGGTCGTGGCATATGCGGACGACGTGGCAATCGCAGTGAGTGGCAAATTCGTAAACGTCCTCAGAGACATCCTACAGGTGGCTCTGAACAAGTTGGCTAGATGGGCCAGAAGCAGCGGTTTGGGCGTTAACCCCAACAATACAGAATTGGTTCTCTTTACTAGGATGAATAATGTCCCACATGTGGACCCTCCACCTCGGATAAATGGAACAGATCTAGTCTTTTCTGAAAGTGCAAAATTTTTAGGAATAATTCTAGATAGGAAAATGTTATTTAGACTTAACGTATTGGAACGTGTAAGGAAGGCCAACGTCGCCTTATATTCCTGCAAAAAGGCTGTAGGGTCGCGGTGGGGACTCTCTCCTAAAATCGTCCACTGGATATATATAGCAGTAGTTCGTCCAATACTGTTATACGGTATTGTGGTATGGTGGACGGCAACTGACAAACTAACCATTACCAACCTACTAACAAAGGTTCAGAGGACTGCCTGCCTGAGCATAAGCGGAGCCTTAAGGACTACAGCGACCGAGTCTCTACAAGCCCTACTCCATATACTGCCGATTAATATTGTGGCGAGAGAAGTTGCAACCAAAGCGGCAATAAGATTAAACTGCCTATCAATGTGGAGGTACAAGAACTATGGTCACATGAGGATATCAAAGTGTAGTGCTATGGTAACCGACCGAGTGGACTATATACCAACAGTGTACACCTTCGAGAGAAATTACATCACTATGATTCCCGCCAGAGATGAATGGGTCGGCAGAATACCAGGTAATATAAACCATCTCCACTTTTACACGGATGGTTCGAAGCTTGGTGAAAAGGTTGGCTTCGGAGTACACTGTGAAGAACTTAGTCTGGATATAGCTCACAGACTACCAGATACCTGCAGTGTCTATCAAGCCGAAATAATGGCAATATGGGAAGTCGCCAAGTGGCTGAGTCGCAACATAGTAACCAACAATGGCGTTGTCATTTACTCGGACAGCCAGGCTGCCATCAATTCTCTGGAGGCAACATCCCTAAATTCACAAACAGCCCTCGACTGCCGCAGATCTCTTAACGAGATGGCTGAGCAGTTTAATATACACCTCATATGGGTGCCTGGGCATAGGGATATCCCGGGGAACTGCAAAGCCGATGAACTTGCTAGGAAAGGGACGACATTACAAATTCTCGAAGAATTTGCATATATTGGTGCGCCACTATCCACGTGCAAGCTTTGGCTTAGGCAAGAGGCAATCAGGCAGTCCAACGATAGATGGACAGAAATCGGCACCTGCAGGGTAGCTAGACAAATCTGGCCAAGGTATGACCTGAGAAGGTCAAAATATCTCCTCGCACTAGAGAGGAAACGATTGTCTACGTTAGTACAGGTTCTGACGGGACACTGCTTGATCGGCGAACACGCCAAAAGATTGGGTATTGACTCCAATGACTTCTGCCGAAGCTGTGGAGATGAGGAAGAAGTGGAGAGCATTGAGCACTTGCTTTGCGACTGTCCCGCTTTGAGTAAACGACGACTGGATATACTGGGGTCGGCCTTTTTAGGCAGCCTAACAGATCTTTCCAGTACTGATATTCGTACTATCGATAAATTTATATATCAAACAGGTTGGTTTCGATGAGGGGCATTTCAGCCCGTGGTAACACTAGGGACCTAAACTGGTCTATGTGAGCTTGTAAAAAAATACGGCTTCCACCTTAACCTAAACCTAAAACCTAAACCTATGGTCATTTAAAAAGGTTGTAAATACAAATTTTACACAAAGCTCAGCGAATGCCGAATGAAATCTGAACTTCGAAGATACAATGTAGCTGCACTATATAACATAGAGCGGTTATTATCCCCTCACCTTAGAGAGGAGGGTATCAGGTACCCGAAATGTTTTAAACATAGGCATAAATTGTTTACAATTTTCAAAATCAACTAAAATAAGAAAAGTGAATGATTTCCTCGATAAAACTTTTTAAATTGTGCATCGATTTCAGAGTTTACGATAAAATCACAAAAATATGACAATTATGCGTTACTAGAAGTTTTTAAGAGGCTTTTATTTAAAAATTATTAAAATTTTCTCAAAAAATATGATTTTTTGCAATACTTTGTAAGATATTGTCGAAACCGCTGAACGGATGGAAAATTGTATTGTGCGAAGTTGAAGGCTACTTAATTCTGAAGTTTGTAAAGCTTACCTGAACCAATTCGGATAAATGGTTCTCTAGTTATGACATAATATGTGGTTCAACCTCTCTTTTTTCTTAGCCTAAAGGGTTGTCTCTTTAAATTCTCGCGAATTTAAAGATATGGAAAGAAATTAGTGGTTGAACCACATATAGTGGCATAACTCGAGAACCATTTATCCGATTTGGTTGAGGAAAGTTTTAAAGAATTAAATATTAAGTAGCATTCAACTCCATATAATACCATTTTCCATCCGTCCATCGGTTTCTACGATATACGAGTATTACAAAATATTGCAAAAAAAATTGATTTTTTGATAATATTTTAATATTTTTAAAATAAAACTCCCATAAAACAATCTAAAAATGAACAAATGTTATATTTTTATAATTTTATCGTAAAGTCTGTTCGGCCATGAATTAAACGAGCCCATTCCGAAGAAAATCGATGCACAATTTAAAAAGTGATAGCTAATTTAGTAATGTTTTAACTTTAAAACTTTCTTATCGATGTAAAATTTACAAAAACAATCAGAATCCCAAGAAAAAATGTTGTTTTTGTCGACCGGTGTAATTATTGGTTGGCTTTAAATTTATGATAACCAGATATGGCGAAAATTAAGTTAAAATTACATTAACGTTTTTTTTTATCTATCTACCTTTTTAACATGTAGGTTGCAGTGATGGAGTGAGTTTGCACAACCGTGTATGTAAATTTTACTTTATATTGGGTGTGGTAATATTTATATTGGCCATTATACAGAACTTATCACTGTATTTGCAAACGATTAACCTAGATATAATAAAGGCTTACGAAATCATAAAATTGGCAACGACTAAATGAAATTTAGATGCGGAGTTTGATAAACTGTTTTAAGAATCCACACAACTTGCAAGAAGTTTTGGAATAGAAGCTGCACTACCTAGAAGAGTAGGCACTCAAAAGTATAGGGCTAATATTCCTGGTTCAGATGCCAAGGCGTATTTTAGGACAACATTGTTCATACCATATCTGGACGAAGTAATATCACATTTATGTAAATACATAATAGATTTTTCGAACATGAAGCTATAATTACAAGTCTGTGTAATATGGTTCCGATAAGAGTTGTAAATCTAATAAAGGAAGATTTCGAAGAAGTCACACTTTTTTACAAAAACGATTTAAAAAATCCAGCTAAATCTGTTTTAGCTGAAATAAGTATATGAATTGATTATTGGAAGCAGAAGAATGATAAGCCATCAAATACATTAGATGCTATTTCAGTTTGTGATGAGGACATGTTCCCAAGCGTTTTTACCCTTTTGCAGATACTGGCCACAATACATGTGACAACGGCATCTGCTGAGCGAAGTTTCTCGACGTTAAGAAGAATAAAAAGTTATCTCCGGAACAGAATGGAAGGAGAAAGGCTATCTTATCTGGCTTTGATGTCTATATACAAAGATGAAGTCAAAATCGATGAAATAATTGATATATTTTTAACTCTTACGTATTTTATTATAAAAAGTTTTACTGATCTCGTACTAAAGTACACATTTATATTTAGGAATAAAATTCGAATAAAAAACTAAGGAACTTAACTTCCATTACCTACACAATAAACGAAATTTTTTAATTGTTTATCTTTATTATGGAAAAAAAGGTTGGGCCCCCCCGAAGCAAAATCCTGGATACGTCGCTGGAGGGTCTGTATCATTTGCTACGAACCAAAAGTGTAACACATCGAAGGAGTGACCTAAGACCCTAACTATGTTGGAGGGATATCCGTTTTGGGTCATTTTAAGTCGAATGAGCAATGCCCGCCCGTCTGTCTATCTGCTGGCTGGTGCGCACGATAACTCTCGAAAGGAGTAACCGATTGACTTCAATTTGGTATGTGGCAATATTTTCTTCTATCTCCGGCTATGTTCGAAGATGGGCTATATTGGTCCACTACTTCTCGTACCTCCCCCAAAAGGTTAACATTTAGTGAACATTATTTAATAACATCTATACTACTTATTTAAATCCTCTGAAATTCTACACCAGAAAAATGGGCGAAGTTTCCACACGCCTTTTAATACCTCCCACAGAAATGGGCAATTTTGAACCAAAATTTAATAGCTTATAATGTTTTTACCGGTGCATACAAAGACTTGAAATTTTGTGTATTGTAATGGTTTAATAGTACCTACAATACAGTGAAAAATGGGCATTATTGCCAGGCTTCTTGTGGTACCTCCCACACAAAGGGACCATTTTGTACTAAAAGTTATCAGCTTATAAATACCAGTGAATACAAATACTTGAAATTTTGTACAGTGTAATGCTTTTATAGTACCTAGAGTCCAGAGAAAAGTGACCGTTATTGGGACGCCACTTTTGGTACCTTAACACAACGGACCATTTTGTACCAATAGTAAACAGCTTTTAACTTTAATACCAGTACATACTTTAAAGTTATTAAATACAATTTAAATTGATAATAATTTAAATAAAACAAAAAAATAAATAAATGTACTAGTATTTTTTGAGACTCAAGGTGAGAGGATTCATTAGTCGATTTACCCGACTGAACATTCTTAATTTTTTTTTCTGTTAACTGCGCAGATTCATATCTGCTTTTCATGGGTGCCGACTCGTGTGTTACTAACAAACAAACTATTAATCCACAGTTTTGGTACCAAATACCCCACAGTGCGTCGGGTGTAAAAAATCTGCCTTTTGGGTGCTTTTTGTGTGGACTACCTTTTTTTATATAGTCAAATTGAAGTGTGACCTAATCCAAGTGATATTTATATGCTATAACCAGTAAGGAAAGGCAGAAAGTCGGGCGGGGCCGACTATATAATACTATACACCTCCCTAACAATGCGATAATAATAATAAAAACTGAAGCTGCTAAAAAAACAATGCGATAAGGGTGATTGCGATAATAATTTGGAATAATTGGTAAATGGGTAAGAACATATATATGTGGATATACCTAATTCTGAACCGATAATCGCTATATTAATCAATATTCGTTCCTAAATTGAGAAACATCTTTCTTGAGACTTTTGTAATGATCGGAAGTAAAGTACAACTTCCATAGCGCTTTGTAACCAAATCAAGAGGAACATATATGTATGTATACATACAAGGTGGCGCAAAAGTAACCTTTCGATGTTTTTTGGCTGTAATTTAAAAAAAAATTAAAAACTTTGATTCTTCTTGTGGATTATTTTTATTTGGTCTTTTAATTTTTTTACATCAAGTCGAGAATATGATGTCATGTAAATGGCCGCCGCCACAGTTGATTGTCATTTGAGCCCTTTTTATGGCATTTTCCATCACTTTGACCAAAACTTCCGGCGATATGTCCTCACATTCTTGACGGATATTGTCTGTAAGAGCTGTTGACATAAACCCGCGACTTCAAAAAGCCCCACAAAAAGAAGTCTGGAGCGGTCAAATCAGGCGATCTTGCTGGCCAGTGCAAATCGCCAAAACGGGAGATTAGGCGCCCGGGAAATGCATCCTTCAGCATATCGGTTGTGGCACGTGCAGTGTGTGCCGTTGCACCGTCCTGTTGGAACCACATGTTTTCCAATCCCAATTCATCAAGTTGCGGCAAAAAGAACTCGTTGATCATTGCTCTGTAGCGCTCACCATTCACAGTAACCGTTTGGCCCGCGACGTCTTCGAAGAAAAAAGGTCCGATGACTCCTCCAGCGAAAACAGCACACCATACAGTGACTTTGAGCGGGTGTAATGGCTCTTCGTGGGTTACACGCGGATTTTCAGTGCCCCAGAAGCGTAAATTCTGCTTATTTACGTACCCGCTAAGATGGAAATGGGCTCATGATTATTTTTGATGAAAAATCATTTTCCTCTTGGTGGTGATTAATGATGGCTTGAGCGTATGTTAGACGCGATTGGCGGTCAGCAGCTAACAGCTGATGCACCGTCTGGACTTTGTACGGAAACATCTTCAAATCGTGTACCAAAATTCGCTGTAGAGACCGTCGACTGAAACCCATTTGCGTGGCACGTCGTCTGGTCGATGTCGACGGCGCTTCCATGACATCCTCGGCTACAGCAGCAATATTCTCTGCAGAACGGCTACTCCGGGGTCTGCCACGCCAGGCAGCATCTCGTGTTGTGCCAGTCTCTTCGAGGCGAGCGGCTAAACGTCGCAGTGTTTCACCAGTAGGCGTTGGACGGCCAGGAAATCTGCGACGAAATTCACGTTGTGCCAAAGTCACCGACCGATTATTGGTCAAATAAATAGTCAGCAATATTCCGCGTTCTGGAGCAGTGTAGCGTAACATTGTTTATTAACGTGTATTTCGCATGTGTTTACTACACAAATGTCAAAACAGAACTGACATTAGGGGCCAATCGCAAAATTTATAGCATTTTCCGATAGGAGGATTACTTTTGCGCCACCTTGTATATCTGTCGAATTTCGTACTGATCGGATATAAAATACAGTCTCTACAGCGCTTAGATGTCAAATCGGGGGTAACATATATATGGGGGCTATATCTTAATCTGAACCGATTTTCTCCGAATTTGGCAGTATTCCTTCATTTAATAAGAAACCTTTTTCTGCCGAATTTCGCTGTGATCGGATATAAAATACAGTTTCTACAGCGCTTAAATTTCAAATCGGGAGTAACATATATATGGGAGTTATATCTAAATCTGAACCGATTTTCTCCGAATTTAGCAGTATTCCTTCATGTAATAAGAAACCTCGCTTTGCCGAATTTCGCACTGATCGGATATAAAATAACATTTTTACACCGCTTACATGTCAAATCGGGGGTAACGTATATATGGGGGCTATATCTAAATCTGAACCGATTTCTTCCAAATTTAACAGTGTTCATTCGTATAATAAGAAACCTCTTTCTGCCGAATTTCATACTGATCGGATATTAAATAACGTTTTTACAGCGCTTACATGTCAAATCGGGGCTAACATATATATGGGGGCTATATCTATATCTGAACCGATTTTAACCAAATTCAATAGGGATCGTCCTTGGGCCAAAAAAAAGATATGTGTAAAGTTTCGTCGAGATCGGACCAAATCAAGTCAGAAAGTGATTCTAAGTCGATCGGTATAATAAACGATGGGTCTTTTTCTTCTCCTTTTGGGTGTTACAAACAAATGCACAAAGTTATAATACCCTGTACCACAGTGTGGTGTAGGGTATAAATATACTGTAAAATAATATTGAAGTCTAATAAACGACCATAACATTAAAGGAAATAGTATTAATGAAATAATTGCATCCATGGCTTAAATTTTAAAATATATATTTTGTTATTTAAATCGATTTATTTCCCAATTTTCTTTTAAAATGTTGAGAAAAAACTTTCGAATAATTCTAAGCAGACAACAGTGTCCTCTACTATCCCTACATATTCCTTTTCGATGGAAACCCAATAGTAAACAAAAGATAATTAAATTTTGCAAATGTCCAAATGGTTGATAACTCCATTAAAATTGCAAATGAAATTCTAGTATCTTCCCACTGACGGCGAGTACAAGAAAAAAAAAACAAACAACAGCACAACAAGAAGTTAATACATCAACACCTTGATCAAAAGTGCAACAACAAAAAGAACAAGGGGTCTTTAAATTACTAAAAAAACTGCCAACACATGCAAAGAGCTGCACGAAAGCGACGTTCTGACTACTCTGAAATACCAAATGTAAAGTATTAAAATGAAACCTGTCTGCATATGAAACAACTCTATCAGTCAAAACTATCATAGGAAAATAGAACTTGTTTTTGTTGCCTGACTTTCGTTGTTATGACTCTGCGTTGCAGTGGTGCTCCTCTTTTTTTGAATAATTTCTGCAGTGTTGAGTTTTTTGAGTCTGATTTTATGTATGAGGGTAGTACAATAAGTTTAGGGTCTTTTGTTCAGTGCCAACTACACCACTTTATTAAGGCAGAATAAGCATTCGAGCATATGTTTGTTTTAAATCTGAAATTCAATACCGTTCGTTTATTGTTTGTGCCAAATTTCATCAGGATTGGTTCAGAATTGCGAGCTGTACTTTGATTACAACCTTTACATGGGCATAAACAGTCGAGCTGCAGTATTTTTAGGCGTTATAAACACAGGATCCAAATCCTGCACCACAGTGATGCATAGGGAATTAAAATCAAGTTTACTTCCATTCCGCTGAACTGATCATAACATCCTCGTTCTAAAAGGAATGCAATTTATTTTTTACCCTTTTGCCATGGATTCTAACCAACTTGATTCTTATTAAAGTAGATTGCAATGGGTGAGCTGTATGGGGGCAAAAACGCTAACTTCATGCTAAACTACATTTCATTTTTCTTCACATATGAATGAAAACTTTTGCTTAGTTTTTTTTGCAAGTTCTGTTAGATTCACCTTCGCCACTACTTAGAATAGTTTGGTTGCGTCCTCTGACTATTTATTATACAACTCGAAAATGGTATTTTCGTTTCAGGGTTAAACTTGCAACATTTTACTCGATCGGACATTTTGTGCAAGGATGTTTTATTTCAATAGCCGAAATTTCATTTGATGACTATTTATTGGTTCCATATAATGATAGCATGCATCGAATGACTTTGTTAATTTTTGGGTCAATATAGCCCAACGCGCTATGAATCATTCCAATCTTAAATGATGTTTTGACATTCAAATGTACTTTGGATTGTATAATTAATGTACATAATTTATTTAGCGTATGGAAAATCTTTACAATCGAGAGAATAGCATAAATAAAATGTATACAAGATTAAATAACTCAGCAAAGATCCAGCAAGTCTAGCCACAGTGCTCTGTCTTCATGTATCGATGTGACAAAAATAGAAGGAGTAATTGCTAAGTTATGAAATTTGGTACCAACCTGTATTTGGTGATAATTACGAAAAATTTGGACCCAATCGGACCGAGGATCTCGTACCGCCACCCAACTGATTCCGGGTAATGGAAAATTCACCAGGCTATAACACAGTATTGGAGCATGGTATATTTATGAAATTTTATACGTCATAATATTTCATACATATCAGTTGCGGTGCAAAATTTCGACGGGATAGAGCGAGTCCTTTTGGTACCTCCCATACAGAAGGTTCAAAGGACTTAATGGTCCTTTGAAAGCGTAGTAGGCTTACTGTGAGCAAATATGTGCACAAATTTGGGAGGAATCGTTTCAAGATCCCTCGCGAAAGCCGCCTTGAAGATCTTAAAAAATGGGTTTTTGATCCATATAAGTAGTACGTTCAAAAAATGTATTGTATATATTTTGTATTTTTTCAAAGAAAACTGTGAGCAAACCCTTTACGTTCGACCGAACTTGGCGCGCTTTTTCCGGTCTTGGTTCATGCGGCAGCTTCCATTGGGATGATTGAGCTTTAGTTTCCACGTCGTAACCATAAACCCATGATTCGTCACCAGTTGTGACCCTCTGGAGAAAATTTGGGTCGTCACGGACCGAGTTCAACATCTCCTGAGCAATGCTAACGCGATGCTGTTTTTGGTCCAAATTGAGCAATTTTGGCACGAATTTAGCGGCGACCAGACCCATGCCCAAATTATTGGTTAAAATCGAGTGGCACGAGCATATCGATATCGTCGATTGGCCAATATTATTTTATTCACTTTATCAATGTTTTCGTCTGTTGTTGACGTGCTCGGGCGTCCGGCACGCTGTTCGTCCTTCGCATCTTCTCGGCCCTCTAAGAACATTTTGTACCACCGATAAACGTTGCTTTGGTCCAAGGTAGCTTCGCCATATGCCACAGACAACATTCGGAATTCGGCAGCGCACTTTATTTTGTTTTTCGCACAAAATTTGATGCAGATTCTTTGATCCATTTTCCAAAATAGATAAAAATCGAAGACAAGTTAAAACAAGTAATCCAAGCACAACAGCTACTACAGACCGCTACAAAATTAAAAATTCCCGATATTTTTTGAACATACCTCGTATATTGCGAACCATTAAGTTAAAAGGAATTTTGCCTAGATTACAAATATGGTGGGAACCATTTGAAAGCCTGTAAGTCAAACGTCCTGTACGTGGAGCATAATGTTTTTGGGTAGTATTGTACTGTATTGTTTCGTTTTAAAAGTTTAATGCATATATTTCTCAGAAGAGTTTCCTTCGTAGACTTCTCAAATAATATTATCATCTTCGCGAAAAATGTCATCAAAAATACCGCATTAATCTTCGCTTAAAGATACTTGATACATTACTCTTAAAATATTGCCAATGTTAAGTTTTTAAAGCCGTTTTGAGCATATAATAGGATCAGAAATTATTGTAAGGTATGTCATTAAATCTTTGTCTGTTTTGTTTGGACTATTTTGCCTGGTATAGAACAATCGAGCTTCACGGATATTTTTTGACTGGCTTCCTGAGATAAAGAACCTTAAAGTAAATAAATGTTTTCGGAAATAAAATGTATATACCTATTGGCAAATTAAGGTAACTTATAACATCGTAACCATAATTTAGTACTATATTGGTATACTAAAGGGTTTTCCAACAAGAGGTGTTATTTTGGTATTCAAAGAAAAATGCCATTTTTGAGATAAATGATCGGATGTTAATTTCGTAATAAAGAGGAAGGTATGCCGTTAATAATGGAAAACAACATAACCAAATCGCAAAGTGGCTGCCCTATGTCTTCGATAGCCTCACGAATTCTATATTTGAGATCTCGAATCGACGCTGGGCTGTTGGCGTAGACCTTATCTTTCACGTGGCTCCAAAGGAAGAAGTCGCAAGGTGTTAAATCACAAGATCTCGGTGGCCAATTGCGATCACCTCTTCGAGAGATAACACGGTCCGGAAACTTTTCCCGTAACAGAGCAATGGTTTCGTTGCTTGTGTGGCACGTAGCTCCTTTTCTTTGAAAGTAAACGTTGTTCAGATCAATACCATCCAACTTCGACCATAAAAAATCATTAATCATCATCACTGTTGATCCAACCTAATTATCGAAAAAGTAAGGCCCAATGACCCCGCTGGACCGTAACCCGCACCAAACAGTCACACATTGAGGATGTAGAGGCTTCTCAACAATAACTCTTGGTTATTAGTATTTAATATTCGAAGGAGTTGACCAACATGGTCCATCTCTGACTTTACACTGAGATAGAAAAATGTTAACACATACCAAATTTGATGTCAATCGGTTATACATATCGAAAGTTATCGTGCCCACATTGTTCAAATTACATAAAATGGTCCAAAATGGGTTTTCGACAAATATTCTTGGGGTCTCTCTTTCGAAACGATGGTACACCTTTAACCAGCGGCAACTTATATATATCCTCCTTCTCAATAGTGGGGGTATAATAACATGTTTTTGTTGTAATTATCTTACTTCTACCAAAAAGAATGAAATTTCTACATTTATCCATAGATTTTTTTTAAATAGGCATTGTTGTATAGTTTTGTGAAAGGGTAAAAACGATTCGTCTCAGCTGCGTACAATTTCGTGTGGCCACGTTTACGCTTACCATTTTCCAAGGAAAGAAATAAAAAACTTTGCTAATGAAATATGGCTTAAATGTACGTTTACAAATGTTTGCATATATGTATGTCTGCAGCGGTATGAATAAGTAACGTGTAAAACTTATATTTCAGTGCGAATAGTTGCTTGTCCCTTTCAGAAATACTAACAAGACAACACATATGCTCAAGTCAAAGTCACAACAATTTTTTCGCATTTACTGTCTTCCGGTTTGGCGAACTGTTGGCATAGAGATAGTAATATGTAACCAGTTCGAGACAATTAACTCAATTTACGTTGGGTCAATTAATTTAGGTCTAACGTTTTTATATCATACATCTCTGTACTTCTGCTGTACACGATATTAAGTATACGTCCAGGACCCTAAATATTGGAGCTTAAACTACCTTAAAGTAAACAGATCAACGGAGAATCATTGGCAGATATCATTTATTCAATTTTAAGAATTGTTAAAGTTAGGTGAAATCGACATTAGAATACTCTACAATGTTCTCTTACTGCGGAGTGTGTATGAATTTAGTTCCACTATGACAATAAAATGAGATTCATTCCAGGGAGTTAAACCTAAATCGCAGCCGATTTTTTTTTAAATTTTATAGATTTTGCCGAAAATTAAATGTATGCTAGTAATTGCTAGATATTATGGGTCACTGTAAACAGCTAATAGAGTGGTTGGAGACTCATATGTTTCAATCCCATCTCATCAACTTGCAACAGTAAATACAACGAGTGCTTCTTTAAGAGTTTTCGGATTTGATTTCAAACATAAAAGTTAGAGATGTATGAAATCTTTATTTGAGTCGATATAACGGTCTATATAATTTTTAAAGATGATTTCATATAAATGTTGACCGCGGCTGCGCCTCAAATGGTTCAAACGCTGTGTCCAATTTTGCATACTCTCTGCAACATAACGGCCGGTATCTCACGGATAAATTCTTCAATTTTGGCTTCCAGTGCGTCAATCGTTGCGGGCTTCTCCCAATAGACATGAGCCGTAACATACCCCCACAAAAAATAATCTAAATGCGTCAAATCACACGATCTAAACTGTTCAACGAACTCAAATTTCAATAATCTTCAAGCGTTGTTCGTTTGTAAGTCGATTCATTGTTAAATTATGAACCAAAATGAACATGTTTGACAGTAACATATTACACGAAAACAGCTAAGCTACCAAAAACAGTGTTGCAAAAAAGAAAGTTGCCAAACATCACCCCATATATACCAATATATCATTATATATTTTGGATATTTGTACACATCAGAAAGTAGTAAAATTATCTGTAATGATTACACTACACTTTTTTGTGTCCGAGGCCTAAAAACTTGTTTTGTGTAGATTGAGGCATACTATTTTATAAAACAACTAGCTGGACGCGGTCCACTTCGTTGCCCAGATTTCAGATTTCCGATCCCGTCCATTTTTGAATCAATCACGTAGAGTGTCACCATATACATATACACAATATATGGCCGGGACCACTCCCACTTGATATATCGAAAATTCAAGTACCCTATTTTCACCACCCCCTACACATGTATATACATTCTGTGAAAATTTCAAGAAGATCGGTCTAGCCGTTTAGACGTCTATACGGAACAAACAAACACACATTCTCTTTTATACATAGAGAAAACAAACAAAAAATATTGTAAATTAAAAAAAAATGTTTTCTAAAATTCCAATTTTCATTGAATGTACAGTTAGTATTTGAAGTATAAGCCCGAGAGATCCGTGAAAGTCTTTAGATACAAGAAAATTACACGGGCTACACATATTGGAAATACCACTTTCACTTAGAGACAGTCTTTAAACAATTTGAGAAAATTTAGTTAAAAAGAAACGCTTTTGGGACGAAAAAAATTGTAAAAACAAACAATATCGCCAAAATGTGTTTTATTCAATATCTTAAAAGTTAGCATGCTAAAAAAGGAAACGATGCTCATTTGAAAAAAAAAATTTGGATACATTTATAAGTTTACCCCTTTTTCAGAAATTAGGAAAGCGAAAAAAATCATATTTTATTTTGACTATTTTGTTTAGGAGATATCAAAGGAGGTGTGGCAATAACGCCCATTTTTGAATGGACTATGGGTACTAAAAAATCTTTAGACTGATCAAATTTCAAGTGTTGTATGTGGAGGAATCGAAGCTATAGAAGGAGTGGAACTATATGGTCCATTTTTGTCTTAGCCTGACATAAAAAATGATTAACACATAATCAATCGGTTATCGAAAGATATCGTGCGCAACAGCCAGACAGACGGACGGACATTGTTCAAATTACTTAAAATGGCCCAGAACGGATTTCCGCCGAATATTCTTGGGGTATCCGGGTCATTCCGTATATGTGTTACACTTATAGCTCGGAGCAGCAGATATACATATTGTACACATACATATACACAATATATGATATATCGAAAATTCAAGTACCCTATTTTCACCACCCCCTACACATGTATATACATTTCAGGAAGATCGGTCTAGCCGTTTAGACGTCTATACGGAACAAACAAACAAACCAAGAAACAAACAAACACACATTCTCTTTTATATACAGGGTCTCCCATATTCGACGGACCCATCTGGCAACGCCATAACTTTTGGCAGAGATGTCAGATCGCTTAATGACATACCGCGTTTGAAGCGTCAGTCCAAGCAGATTTTTACCATGGAACAATACACGCCACGCGAGCGCTCTGAAATAGTTGAAATTTACATTCAACAGAAGAAGTCAATTGTGAAAACTCAACGTGCTTTTAAAATATTAAAAAATGTGAGAAGTGCGCCTTCTAAGAACACCATTAAGCGTTTATACGAAAAATTTTCGACTGGTGAGGCTCTTTCTAATCCGAAGAGGCCAAATAAAAGTCGACCAAGGCGATCGGCCGAGAATATCGCTGCCGTACGAGCCAGTGTTGAGAGGTCCCCAAGAACATCCCAAAAACGCCGTTCTCAGCAGTTGGGCATGGCTCGGTCCACTTTACAACGGATTATTCGCGTTGATTTGCATTTGTTCCCGTACAAAATTCAATTGACGCAAAGATTGTTGCCTGCGGACAAGCCTCGTCGATTGGAATGGGCCCAAAAAAACATGGGTCCGTCGAATATGGGCAACCCTGTATATAGAAAAAAATTAATATTGTTAATTTAAAAAAAATATGTTTTCTAAAATTTAAATTTTCATTGAATGTACCGTTAGTATTTGAAGTATAAGCCCGAGAGATACGTGAAAGTCTTTAGATAAAAGAAAATTACACGGGCTACACATATTGGAAATATCACTTTCACTTAGAGACAGTCTTTAAACACTTTGAGAAAATTTTATAAAAAACGCTTTTGGCACGAAAAAATCGTAAAAAACAAACAATATCGCCAAAATGTTTTTAATTCAATATTTTAAAAGTTAGCATGCTAAAAAGAGATCGATGCATATTTGAAAAAAAAATCTATGGATAAATTTATTAGTTTACCCCTTTTTCAGAAATAAGGAAAGTGAAAAAAAAAATCATGTTTATATGTTTTATTTTGACCATTTTGTTGAGGATCAAAGGAGGTGTGGCAATAATGCCCATTTTTGAATGGACTATGGGTACTAAAAAATCATTACACTAAACAAATTTCAAGTGTTGTATGTGGTGGAGTCGAAGCTATAAAAGGAGTGGACCGACATGATCCATTTTTGTCTTAGCCTGACATAAAATATGATTAACACATAACCAATCGGTTATCGAAAGTTATCGTGCGCAACAGCCAGACAGACGGACGGACATTGCTCAAATGACTTAAAATGGCCCAGAACTGATTTCCGCCAAATATTCTTGAGGTATCCGGGTCATTCCGTATATGTGTTACACTTATAGCTCGGAGCAGCAGCTATATTGTTCATTTCATATAAACCGAACATCTTTTTTAGACCACGATTCTCGATTTCAAAATAAATTTGCATATCGATTCTCTGCCCAAAAAAAAAACATTTTGCAGTTGAAAAAAAATACAAACATTTTTTCCAGATGTTATTAGCATCTGAAATCAGAGAGAATAGGAGAATGTTAGGTGTACGTTTTGATTTATTTAAAGGGTCCGCTATCTAACGTTTTTTTTTCAACTAGTGCTTATTTCGTGAATGGTAACACTTAGCTCATGTCTGATTTGACAGATAATTAGTTTTATCCTTCCGCTGAACGAATATGGTTGTGTATACGCTTGAACAACGCTGGGAGCGACCGACTTACAGAAGATGCCGATTTTGCCAAAAAAAATCATCTTTTCAGATGAAGCTCATTTTGACCTTGGCGGGTATATAAACAGGCAAAATTGACGCATTTGGGGCACAGAAAACCCGCACGCATACATTGAAAAGCCGATA
Organism: Eudasyphora cyanicolor; assembly: GCA_963930755.1. Taxonomy (NCBI): domain Eukaryota; kingdom Metazoa; phylum Arthropoda; class Insecta; order Diptera; family Muscidae; genus Eudasyphora; species Eudasyphora cyanicolor. The sequence continues at coordinate 231,045,978 of OZ005737.1, read as the reverse complement.
CACCCAAAACGAGTCACTGTTTGGTGCAAATAAAGTGTTTGGCCTCGAAGGTCAAAGGTGGAATATTTCGGTCCACTCCTTCGAGTACCTTCCCATGAAGGGTCAACATTTAGTGAAATATTGATTATAGCACAACTTCTATACTACTACACTGAATCTTTTACAATTCCACACATAATATTACACGCTGAAAAAAATCGCTTCTGTAGTATATTGTCCCAAACATATTCGGCTTGAAACATATATATGTTTGGGGTAGACTCTAAGCATGTAATATTTGGTACACACAAAAATTGTGTATTTGGGAAGATGTTGTTCTAAACAAATATTTGTTTACATTCCGATATGTTTTTATTTGGGACCAATATTTCCGAAACAAATATTTATTTGCATTTAAGTATTCATAAAATACATAAATTGTTTAAAATTTTTCAGTAACTCAAAGTTAAATTTTTAGAAATTTTGAATGTTCGTAAAAAATAATAATTGAAATCATATAATCTTGGATCAATATAAAGTACTTAGAGGATTGACAACTAATGATGGCTTGGAATACTCAGAAATTTGAAATGATTGATTTAAAACAGAAGGTAATGCTGCATATGGAACTGGAAGGTACAATTCGAAACCTAAGAGAAATTGAAACTGAAATATGAAAAACTCAGCAAAAGTTTTGGAAATATTTTTTAAATAAAATATATTTGGAAAAATTCCTACATAATAATTTTATTTGTATTTAAACACATATTTTATTTGAGAAATTTAGTTTGCAAATATAATTTGTTGTAATATATTAATATATGCGTTCCAAATATATTTTATTGATTTTCAAATAAAATTTATTTGCTAAGAAATATATAATATTTAAAAATTTGTGTTCCAAATATATTTTCTTTCGATTCAAACATATCAAAAAAAGGCGATTTTGCCCGTGTAGTGAATGAATCACTATCATCTTGAGAAAAATGGGCGAAGTTGACGAAAACTAAAAATATATTAAAATAAAATAAAATATTTCTCAAATAGGCACTGTTTTCTTCGTAGGAAGAAGGTTTTTTTGTTTTTTTTTACCCGTGAAACAATGTTTTTGAAAAAAAATAGTTTTTTTCCATATTTTAACGACAGTTATTAAACATCAGTTTTTACATGAAAGCGATGTTTCTCAGCTTTATCGAGCTTATACTTCAAAAAATATGGTTCAAATACAAAAGGTACCATACATGAAAATTGGAATTCTAGAAAAAAAAAATTTATAAAATTTGATTTTGTTTAAATAGTCTGCCTCAATCTATACAAAAAAAGTTTTTAAGTCTCGGACACAAAAACAGTAAAATAACTTTACCATGAACAAATTTTGGGTTTGATTTTATGGAATTACTTTCGTTCGTTCGTTCGTTTCAGTGGAATAGAACCATTAGATATGTTGACACTCTTGATATTGATATTATATTAAATACAGTCATACCAATTAGTGCAATAATTTTATCAGTATTTATTTTTCTATAACGATGCCGCTTGCGCGTAGTCACGCCCTCTAATCCGATATCTCCCAATTTTGTTGAGTCACGTGCCAATTTTTAAGGCACTTGAATACTAAACACACTTGATCAAGCATCAATCTAGATATAATGGTATCCAGTTATTAAGTTTTCAGCAACCGAGTCGTATGCCAGATACTTCCACTGATCAGCTTTTTAATCAGATTCCGTAGAGGGCTATCAACAGAATCCACTATAAACTTCAACACGATGAGTGCAACGCCTCTCTATATTTCGTTTTGACCACTTTGTCCATCGACAATAATTTTCAAAACAGTCCTGCAATGATATTGGAAATTTTTAAATTCACATCTATGTATGGGTGGCGCGACGCCCTTATCACTCTCTTTTGCAAAGATATCGCCGCAATACTATTTCAAATATTGCGTTCTACATTTTTTATTTATATGGGGGTGTCATGCCAACTGTTTCCATCGTTCATGTGGTTCGAAGGTTACACATCCATTTTTACAGGCTAGCTGCAATAGTACAGGAAATATTATATATTCAGATGTCGTGTTTCACATTTCAGGTTGTGTGGGCGGTACCACGCGCACTGTTATTATCTTTCTCCAGAATTTTGGTCGAATAGCAATCAAAATACTACTGAATTTCTGGTAGAGTGGGTGGCAACACGCCTACTGTCACAATCACACCTGTTATTGGCTACAACACGCGTACTGCTACCAAGACACAAATACTAAATATCGCCGATCTTACTGCAATAGTACTCAAAATATAGTATTTGTAAATTTCAGTTGTGTGGGCGGTGCCACAGCCACTATAACTGTCACATCAGTTTATCGTTCCATCACGCATACTGGTACCAATTTCACATTTACCAAATTTGGAGACTCTTACCGCAATAATACTCGTAATATAGCCAGTCACGCCAGCTAACATTGTCACCCTAGTTTTCAGCTACATAACGCGTACTGGCACCAAGGTCAAACATACAAAATTTCGAGAATTTTACTGCAATAGTACTCGAAATATTTCATATTTGAATTTTAGGTTGTGTGGGCGGTGCCACTCTCACTGTCACTATCATCCAAGTTTTCAGCTACATGACGCGTCAATGTCACTATCAAGGTCACACATACCCGATTTCGAAAATGTTGCTCCAATAAGTATTCGAAATATTTCATATTTGAATTTTAGGTTGTAAGGGCGGTGCCAAGCCCACTGTCACTAACACACCGGTTTTTGGCTCTATGATGTGTACTGGTATCAAGGTCACACATATCGAATTTCGAGTAGTTTGAACCAATAGTACCCAAAGGGTACGAACCTTCCACACACCAAAAGATATTCTCATGCAAAAATTCAGCAAAATCTGTTCAACCGTTTTCGAGTCCATCGCGTACCAACGAAACCCGTTTCATTTTTATATATACATAGATATCCCCAAATCTTCACAAAGAAAGTATTTAGGCCTTGGACAACTCCATAGTGTGAAAACCATAAAATAATATCAATAACAGATCAACCCGCATAGGGAAACATCAAAATAAAAAAAATTTTCATAGCGTAATCTGTTGGTCTATCCCACTTCCGTTTTGGATGTTACAGCAACGAGCGTTTGAAGTAAATGCGGTATTGTAGCGAATAGTACATTATTGCGTATACGTATTTTAGCCACTTGTCATATTATTCATACGCTATGGATCACCAAAAACTATTACAATGGCTGCAATCAAATTATTTGTCTTCATTTATAACACTATACAACAACAACAAATTGTTTGCGTCCTGGACCCAAGTTTTTTCTTGGTTAGATTGAGGCATACTATTTTATGAAACCGAAACAACAAAATTGTTTATGGTAAAGTTCTTTATTCAGTCATAATTTATTCGGTTTAAGACCATATGTTTCAGTTACTTTCTACCTATTGCAAAAATGTAATAGAAACAAAAACAAAAATTGGTATAGAGTTTTAATTGCTTGGTAGAATTGACTGCAGTTTCGATAGACACCACTCTATCATCTTCAGAATTGAATAGCAATAATGTATGTCTTTAACTTAAATCAGCTGAAATATTTATGGAAGTTGTAAATTGAATGTAACAAGAACTAAAGGCTTCCAACAAGAGGTGTTATTTTGGTATTCAAAGAAAAATGCAATTTTTTTAGATAAATGATCGGATGTTTATTTCATAATAAAGAGGAAGGTATGCCGTTAATAATGAAAAACAACATCGGACAAATGGTCACCACGACCACGCTTACCGGACCATATCCTTTTCATGCAATTTTCCATAACCAAATCGCAAAATGACTGCCCTATGTCCTCGATAGCCTCACGAATTCTATCGTTGAGGTCTTGAATCGACGCTGGGCTGTTGGCGTAGACCTTATCTTTCACGTTGACCCAAAGGAAGAAGTCGCAAGGTGTTAAATCACAAGATCTCGGTGGCCAATTGGGATCACCTCTTCGATAGATAACACGGTCCGGAAACTTTTCCCGTAACAGAGCAATGGTTTGGTTGCTTGTGTGGCACCTAGCGCCGTCTTGTGAAAAGTAAACGTTGTCCAGATCAATACCATCCAACTCCGATCATTAATCATCTCTCGATAGCGCAATCCATTCAACGTAACTGTTGATCCAACCTCATTTTCCAAAAAGTAAGGTTAATGCTTAAATACCTTTGATAAGCCTGAAAGCATTTATAAATATTTTAAAATCAAATATGCTGCTCAAACTCTTTTGGAATAAGATAATATTTTTTCCCCCAAAGGAAAGTTCACTTTTTACTTATTTTCATGCACCGATACTTTGAAGTACAACTTGTATTCCTAGGCGCACTTAAAACGTGCGAAAAGTTTGCTTTTTTAACACTTTACGCATATTTTAGTTTTAGTTGTAACTTAAGGATGTGTAAGGAGCAGGACAGGCAGCTTTTCTGTTCTTACACACCTCCTCTCCCCACCTTTCGTTCTTTCACAGCTTTGAAGCTACTCGTATGTTGTACGGTTGAAGTAGTAAGTAAATTTATGCTGCCACTTAAATGTTTATGCTCACGTAAGTTTAACTAAAAGAAGTCATAATTTAACATACATCTTTTACATGTTTACAGAGACAGCAGCAGAAACAGAGACATCTAGACACCTCCTCTGCATACGAGTGGATTTGGAATATATTCAGCTTCAGTCAAAGAACTTGCCGGGAATGTAAAACATACAGATAAGGACAAGAAAAGGTAAGTAAAACTTTCTGCTGAGAAGACATTAACAAAAACGAAGCACACGTTTAGTTTTTATATGCAAAAAAAGTCAAAAGTCGTTTCAGCTTTTCAGGCATCCAAGTTAGTTTTTCTTGCTGTTTTGCAATGCTCTTAACCACAAAGTGAAAAGTTTTCTTGGTAAACTATTATAAGAAGAAAAACTGATGAAAATTATGTTCTAAATAGGAAAAAGGAGGAGGCAAATTAAGAAGTACTTAAAATTTTGAATGATAAATTAAAATGGCCTAAATCGCTTATACGTAATCAAAAGTCAATAACGAATACATCGAACTATTTGTTTCTCATCCAAACATTTTTTGCAATTTACTATATCTATCAAAAAAAAATCCTCTCCAAACTCCGCATAATAATAAAATAATTTAACCCGTGAGTGGAAAATCCTTCACTTAAATCCTACCTTAACTCATTGCAAATTCGCTTTGTGGATTTTGATAATTTGCATCACTTTTTTAATCTCAAACAATTACACATTTGTTTCCTTCATTTATCTGTCTCACACCGCAAAACACACTCATTCATTCTCTTTCCGCATAGGAACAATGCGTGTTCCGGTTCCAAAGTGCCACAATCACCACACAAACCCACACACACGAAATTAGTTCATCTTTCCCTACAAAGGACTCTTGGCTGTTGTGAAGGTAATGCAGACACACTTCCATATGAATTTACAAATATAAGTACATTAGGTTGGAGGAATTGGAATTGCAAAGTTGTGTTAACTTCAAAGCGAAATCCCATGAATTTTAAGTATTTGTCTGAATATTACTGGATTTTATTACTGAATATGTATATGCTCCTTCTGACTTGGCTACTTACCGCTACAGAAGCTGTATTTGTATACATTCAATAATTTTGAAATTTGGCTTAAAAGTTTCTTAATCCAAAGATAAATCTTAATCCCAAAACAATATTTACTGAAAAATGTCGATCATTTTCCTCTACAAACTATGAAAAATATTGAAATCACAAAATAGTCAGAATCATTTCACGAAAACGATTTCGATTTCTGACATGATATTATATAGAAACTGATGAAAACAACAGATTAAAATATACGCGATCAGCTCAGATTAGATAATACCACACCTGGTTTTCCATTAAGGACATAACATTTACTTTGCCAGAGCCCAATCGGAGAAGTTTCGGCGTTTCAAATGATCAAGTGGCTTTAGTTCTTGCGGCTAATAAGGATAAAGGTCAAAATACGCCACAGTGTAGTTTGAGAGATGCCCAATTCCTGAGAACGACGTGGAATAGAATGATTTGGCTCATTTTGAACGGATACACTTACGACTGCGATATTTTAGTCCAACATGAACATCCAAAATGAAAATTTGGATTCAAATCTATCCACTATTTGGATTCAAATCTATCCACGACAGCCTGTCGGGTGGGATGATTATTACGGCCGAAAATTGGAGTAAGCGCTCTTAAAGTTGCGAGCACGGACACAGAATTTAAATTTTAATGCTTTCCAAACGTTGCATATTAGTGAACTTTCTCATGATGGAAATGTTGACTTCGAATAACGTTTTGACACTGAGACATCATTATAAATGTTTGAGGGTGCGTTGACATAAAGATGCGTTTACATAAAGATACGAAAAAGTGTCTGTTTGTGGGTTTGTTTGTTTGTATGTTTGATTCCGTATAGATGCCCAAACGGCTGGACGGATCTTCTTGAAATTTTCACAGAATGTGTAGGGGGTGCTGAAAATAGGGTACTTGAATTTACGATATATCAAGTGGGCGTGGACCCGACCACATGGGCCAAATTTTGATATTGAGAACATTTTTTAGCAAGAGTGCTTAAATTTTGTGTGTATGCATTTAGTGGTAGATTATGTGAATTTTCCAAAAATTGGCGGAATCGGACCAAAGGGCGTGGCCCCGCCCATATAAGCCAAATTTTTAAATTGAAATATTTTCCACAATTTATTAGCGAGAGTTCTGTAGTTTGGTGTCTATGTATCTGGTGACAGTCTACGTGATTGGTCCCAAAATGGGCGGGATCGGACAAAATGGGCGTGGCCCCGCCCACATATACCAAATTTTTAAATTTAGATATTTTGCACAATTTGCTAGCGAGAGTGCTGCAATGTTGTGTATATATGTATATCTGGTGGCATTCTACGTAATTGGTCCCGCCCATATAAGCTAAATTTTTAAATTGAGATATCTTGCACAATTTTTTTGCGAGAGTGCTGTTATTTTGTGCATATGTATCTGGGGGTAGTCTACGTGATTGGTCCAAAAATGGGCGGGATCGGACCAATGGGCGTGGCCCCGCCCATATAAGCCTAATTTTGAAATTGAGATATCTTGCAAAATTTATTAGCGAGAGTAATGAAATTTTGTACACATGAATCTGGTGGTGGTCCACGTGATTGTTAAAAAAATGACAGGGATCGGACAAATGGGCGTGGCTCCGCCAATATAAGCCAAATTTTGAAATTGATATATCTTGAAAAATTTGTTAGCGAGAGTGCTGTAATTTTGTGCATATGTGTCTGGTGGTAGTCTACGTGATTGGTTAAAAAATGGTCAAATCGGATCATGTATGTCTGGTGGAAGTCTTGTGGAAGCCTACGTGATTGGTCTACAAATGAAAGGGATCAGACCAAAGGGCGTGGCCCCGCCCATATAACCCAAATTTGAGCTATCTTGCACAATTTTTAGCGAGAGTGCTGTAATTTTGTGCATATGTGTCTGGTGGTAGTCTACGCCATTGGTCCCAAAATGGGCGAAACCGGACTAATGGGCGTGGCACCGCACATATAAGCCAAATTTTGAAATTGAGATATCTTAAAAATTTTGTTAGCGAGAGTGCTGTAATTTTTTACATATATATCTGGTGGTAGTCTACGTGATTGTTCCAAAAATAGCTGGGATCGGACTAAAGGGCGTGGCCCCGCCCATGTTAGCCAAATTTTGAAATTGAGATATCTTGCACAATTTGTTAGAGAGAGTGCTGTAATTCTGTTCATATGTATCTGGTGGAAGTCTACGTGATTGGTAAAAATACACGGGATCGGACTAATGGGCGTGGCCCCGCCCATTTCAGCCAAATCTTGAAATTGAGATATCTTGCACAATTTTTTAGAGAGAGTGCTTTAATTTTGTGCATATGTATCTGGTGGTAGACTACGTGATTGGTCCAAAATAAGCCAATATAAGCCAATTTTGAAATTGAGATATCTTGCACAATTTGTTAGCCATAGTACTGTAATTTTTGGACTAATCACGTATTAGTCCAAAAATGGGCGGTTCGAAGTGAACCGGGACCAGCTATATAAATAAAGGGTTTTCCAACAAGAAGTGTTATTTTGGTATTCAAAGAAAAATGCAATTTTTGAGATAAATATTCGGATGTTTATTTCATAATAAAGATGTAGTTATGACGATAATAATGAAAACCAACATCAACCAAATGGCCACCACGACCACGCTTGCAGGACCATATCCTTTTCATGAAATTTTCCATAACCAAATCGCAAAGTGGCTGCCCTTTGTCCTCAATAGCCTCACGAGTTCTATCTTTAAGGTCTAGAATCGACGCTGGGCTGTTGGCGTAGACCTTATCTTTCACGTGGTCCCAAAGGAAGAAGTCGCAAGGTGCTAAATCACAAGATCTCGGTGGCCAATTGTGATCACCTCTTCGAGAGATAACACGGTCCGGAAACTTTTCCCGTAACAGAGCAATGGTTTCGTTGCTTGTGTGGCACGTAGCGCCATCTTGTTGAAAGTAAACGTTGTCCAGATCAATACCATCCAACTCCGACCATAGAAAATCAATAATCATCTCTCGATAGCGCAATCCATTCACCGTAACTGTTGATACAACCTCATTTTCGAAAAAGTAAGGTTCAATGACCCCGCCGGACCATAAACCGCACCAAACAGTCACACGTTAAGGATGGAGAGGCTTCTCAACAATAACTCTTGGTTTTTCCGAGCCCCAGATGCGACAATTTTGCTTGTTGACGTAGCCACGGAGGTGGAAATGGGCCTCATCAGTCAAGATGATTTTTCGAATTTTAATAATTTCAATGCGTTTCAATACTTGTCAAAAGTCAAAGAATAAAAACTTCAAAATATGTAGACAGCTACCGAAATACCGGGTGATTCAAAATAACACCTCTTGTTGGAAAACCCTGTATATATAAATGGATGTGTATATGTTACGTATGGACTCCAAAACGGCTGGATCGGTTTTGATGACATTTTCAGGGATTGTTCAGATAAGCCTAGAGGGTTACATAGGCTTTGATAAGTTCTTGATTGAGGGGGCGTGGGTCCGCCCATATAAGTCAATTTTTTAAGTGATTCCTACTGTCCCTATATACATGAGCCATGTTTTGATAAATGGACGGGATCGGAAATCTGAAGTCTGGGGCAACGAAGTGGACCGGGTCCAGCTAGTTACAATATAAATAAAATATTCACGAGGAACATAGGGCATCAATTTGGCGAGTGAGAACTTTTACAGAAGTTTACTTCTGGATGGAAAGCTTCTTGATTGCTATTCTCTTGGGAATATCCAAGGATGATTCATTTGCTGAATTTCCGAAGCAGCTCACTAGTTCCGGTACAAGATCAAGTATTCCCTGGAAATGTCATATTGACATCCCGTTGATTGATAGCTAAAGTGGGAATGTGAAAGTTTATTTCCCTGCCAGAGGGTAAAGTGGCAAACCCATCGCTATGATCTAATGCTGTGTTTTAAATTAATCAGTTTACAGAAATACAAGGGAATTGAATTCACTCCACCCTAGCAGATGTGCATTTTGTTCTCTTTTGTTCAAAGGATTATCACAATAATATTTTAGTGTGATAATAAATTAACATACGGAAATGGCATACATACTCGTACACATACAGACATTCTCATACTCCTCACATATCCTACCATCGTTCAGCTATCTCTAAGAGAGTTTACATACTCGTATTATAAACGGAGTCGAACAAAAACACATACACTCGCACTCTTACCAAACAGAACAAACATGAAAATCTCCTCGTACTACTGCGACTCTACCACTCATCTTCATCTGACACTAGTTACAAAAACAATAACAGCGATAATGGCGGCAGTAACATCAGCAACACTAACACAGATGCAACAAATCTAATATGCACAAACAATTGTGCACTAATGTGGATTCCTGTTTCCGTTAAAAATTAGTTGAAAGACTGGTAGAGAATCCGAACACAGCCACACAAACACAGCGAGAAAAAGGAAAGAGAATTAAAAAAACAAATAGAGCAAGATCTCACATATTGTACGGAAAGCTAAAAAGATAGAGAATAGCAAAAAGGGGTATTAAATATATTAATGGTGTAGAAAAATTCCATATGATGTGAAAAGCACAGGAAGACCGACCAAACGTCGAAAGGGACTGCAAACGGAGACGAGAACCGGAGATAGAGGATTAGCAGATAACTCAAATGCAATATGTACAGCCAGGGATGTAACCGAACATTCGTAATGACTTATGAAAGGTTGAAATACATAATTGGTGATAGGATTTGGCATAATCGTGGCATAAAACAGAGCAGGCATAGCTGTGATTAATGGAAAAATCTTACAGTTTTCTAAATAGAAGGCAGAACTAACAGCACTTTAAAATCTTCGAACCGAGGGCATGGAAATTAAGCAATGAATGGTACTATGAATATTTTAAATCAGAAAAATTTAATTTTAATTAAAAGTTGTTTGACACATTACGAGAATTTGCGTATTTTAAAAAATGTAGTCGGGTCTTCACAACATATACGAGAATTAAAATCGTAAATTTAACTAAAATCTGCGGCAATACACGTTTATGGTATGATCACTTAACGTTGAAATTTTTGAATTCCTTTAGCAAAATTTAAAATGTTTGTATTTATTTCATTAAATAAGCCTCGTACGAGTACGGCGAAAGGGACGACATTAAGCAATGAAAAAAAAACAAAACTTAAAATGAAATTTTTTTTAAATTGGCCTCGTACTGCGAAATCTACAACATTATGGAATCACTAAAATTTTGGTCAAAATATTGAATTTCATTAGCAAAATTTAAAATGGCTGTGTTTCCTTAAATAAGCTTAATACTTAGCAAAATTTAAATTGTATGTAGTTCCTTAAATAAGCTTCGTACAGCGAAAAGGACAACATTTTGGAATCACTAAAATATTGATCAAATTTTGTACAGCGAATAGGACAACATTTTGGAATCAGTAAAATTTTGCCAATATTTTGAAATTCTTTAGCAAAACTTAAAATGCAAATATCTCGTTAAATTAGCTTCGTAGAAGGAACAGGGCGAAATTTTGTTATCACTAATTTTTGGCCAAAATTTTGAATTTCCTTAGCAAAACTTAAAATGCAAATATCTCGTTAAATTAGCTTCGTAGAAGGAACAGGGCGAAATTTTGTTATCACTAATTTTTGGCCAAAATTTTGAATTTCCTTAGCAAAACTTAAAATGCAAATATTTCGTCAAATAAGCCCCGTAGAAGGAAAAGGGCGAGATTTTGTTATCCCTAATTTTTGGCCAAAATTTAACAAAACTTAAAATACAAATATCTCGTTAAATAAGCCCCGTAGAAGGAAAAGGGCGAAATGTTGTTATCACCAGTTTTTGGCCAAAATTTGGAATTTCCTTAGAAAAACTTCTTCTGCGGAATTTTGTTATCACAAATTTTTGGCCAAAATTTTGAATTTCCTTAGCAAAACTTAAAATACAAATATCTTGTTATATAAGCCCCGTAGAAGGAAAATGGCGACATTTTGTTATCACTAATTGTTGGCCAAAATTTAGCAAAACTTAAAATGCAAATATCTCGTTAAATAAGCACCGTAAAAGGAAAAGGGCGAAATATTGTTATCACTAGTTTTTGGCCAAAATTTAGCAAAACTTAAAATGCAAATATCTCGTTAAATAAGCCCCGAAGAAGGAAAAGGCCGAAATTTTGTTATTAATAATCTTTGGCCAACATTTTTAATTTCCCTAGCAAAACTTAAAATGCAAATATCTCGTTAAATAAGCCCCGTAGAAGGAAAAGGACGAAATTTTGTTATTACTAATTTTTGGCCAAAATTTAGCAAAACTTAAAATGCAAATATCTCGTTAAATAAGCCCCGTAGAAGGAAAAGGGCGAAATGTTGCAAAACTTAAAATGCAAATATCTCGTTAAATTAACCCCGTAGAAGGAAAAGGGCGAAATTTTGTTATCACTAACTTGTGGTCAAAATTTTGAATTTCCTTAGCAAAACTTAAATGCAAATATCTCGTTAAATAATCCCCGTAGAAGGAAAAGGTCGAAATTTTGTTATCACTAATTTTTGGCCAACTTTTTTAATTTCCTTAGCAAAACATAAAATGCAAATATCTCGTTAAATAATCCCCGTAGAAGGAAAAGGTCGAAATTTTGTTATCACTAATTTTTGGCCAACATTTTTAATTTCCTTAGCAAAACTTAAAATGCAAATATCTCGTTAAATAAGCCCCGTACAAGGAAAAGGGCGAAATTTTGTTATCACTAATTTTGGCCAAGATTTTTAATTTCTTAGCAAAACTTTAAATGCAAATATCTGGTTTCATAAGCCCCGTAAAAGGAAAAGGGCGAAATTTTGTTATCACTAATTTTTGGCCAACATTTTGAATTTCCTTAGCAAAGCTTAAAATTCAAATATATCGTTAAATAAGCCCCGTAGAAGGAAAAGGGGCGTTAAATAAGCCCCGTAGAAGGAAAAGGGCAAACATTTGTTATCACTAATTTTGGGCCAAAATTTTGAATTTCCTAAGTAAATATTAAAATGGCTGTATTTCCTTAAATAAGCCTCGTACAGCGAAAAAGACAACATTTTGGAATCGCTTAACTTTTTCCAAAGTTTTGAAATTCTTTAACAAAACTTTAAATGGCTGTATTTCCTTAATTAAGCCTCGTACAGCGAAAAGACCATTTTGGAAACACTAAAATTTTTAATTTACTTAGTAAAATTTACATAAGCCTCGTAGAGCGAAAAGGACATCATTTTGAAATCACTAAAATTTTGCCAAATTTTTGAAATTTTTATCAAAACTTAGCTTGGCTGTATTTCGTCAAATAATAATCCTACAACGAAAAGTACGAAATTTTTGAATCACCCAAATTTTTAATTTTCTTAGTAAAACTTAAAATGGCTGTATTTCCTTAAACAAGCCGCGTACAGTGAAAAGAACAATTAGAATCACTAATTTTTTTTATTTTCTTAGTAAAACTTAAAATGGGTGTAGTTCCTTAAATAAGCCTCGTACAGTTTTGGGATCATAAACATTTTGCAAACATTTTTAAATTCTTTAGCAAAACTTAAAATGCCTGTATTTCGTCAATAAGTCTCGTAGAGTGAAATTGTCATCATTTTGGTATCACTAAAATTGTTAATTTAATTAGCAGAACTTTAAATGGTTGCATTTGCAAAATGGACGACATTTTGGAATCACAAAAATTTAAAATGACTGTATTTTCTTAAATAACCTTCGTATAGCGAAAAGGACGAATTTTATTAATTATATTCGACGGCACGCGCCACTTCAAGGCAGGGTTGGCAGAAGAAATGCTGTTGTCCCCAAATAAGCACTAAAATATGCCCAACATAAATTGGCACTTTTGCAGAATATAGAATGAAGTCTTATATTTAGACATAAATTTGGCGTTGAAACAATAAATCCGAAGGAACGTATTTATAGGGTCTATATCTAAACCAGAACTGTTCTTCTTTGAATTTAGAAAAATCCTCTCCACTATATTTCATATTACTCGCATGTAAAACTTAACTTCTACAGCATCAAATCGGAGGGCACGTATGCGGGTATATTGAAGCTATATTTAAATCTGAGCTGAGTTACTTCATACAGTCTTCTTTATTGGATCCGTTAAATATCACATATCTAAATTTAAACTAGTTTTAAATAATTTAAATAGGAATACGAAAAATAATTGATTGTCAAATTTAATAGATATCGGAGCATAATTGCGTGCTGTACTTTGATTACAAGAACACATCTACAGACAAACGGACGTACCTAAAATGACTCAGAAAGCTATTCTCAGCCAATCAGTATAATAAATAACAAACGGCCCATTTGGGTTTTACAAACATGTTAGTCATTTAAAAGTCCTATTTGATATATAATTGTTTTAGCATTTAATTTCATGACTACGAGTATTTATACTTAACCAGTAAGGAAAGGCTAAAGTCGGGCGGTGCCGACTATATAATACCCTACACCACTCTCGTAATTTTGAATAACTCTGATATATAAATTTTGTAATTCATGTATAAATTGTTTACATAAATTTACTTTTGGGACATTTTATACTTAAATAATACCCTGTACCACAGTGTGGTGTAGGGTATAAAAACGATTGGATCTAAAGAGACAAATCGGATGAAAAATATATATGTGGGAGCTATAGCTAAATCTTAACCGATTTTCTTCAAATTCGGTAGTGTTGGTTCATGGATCAAGAAACTCTACCATTCTAAATTTCAACACGATTGGGTGTAAAATACAGCTTTTATAGGACTAAAGGGCCAAATCGGACGAAACATATATATGGGAGCTATAGCTTAATCTTAACCGATTTTCTTCAAATTCGGCAATGTTGGTTCATGGATCAAGAAACTCTATCTTCCTAAATTTCAAAACGATCGGATGTAAAATACAGCTTCTATAGGACTAAAGGGCCAAATCGGACGAAACATATATATAGGAGCTATAGCTAAATCTTAAGGGATTTTCTTCAAATTTAGCAATGTTGGTTCATGGATCAAGAAACTCAACCATTCTAAATTTCAAAACGATCGGATGTCAAATACAGCTTCTATAGGACTAAAGGACCAAATCGGACAAAAGATATATATGGGACCTATATCTAAATCTGCACCGATTTTCTTCAAATTCGGCAATGTTGGTTCATGGATCAAGAAACTCTACCATTCTAAATTTCAAAACGATCGGATATAAAATACAGCTTCTATAGGACTAAAGGACCAAATCGGACGAAAGATATATATGGGAGCTATATCTAAATCTGAACCGATTTTCTCCAAGTTCGGCAATGTTGGTTCATGGATCAAGAAACTCTACCATTCTAAATTTCAAAACGATCGGATGTAAAATACAGCATCTATAGGAATAAAGGGCCAAATCGGACGAAACATATATATGGGAGCTATAGCTAAATCTTAACCGATTTTCTTCAAATTCAGCAATGTTGGTTCATGGATCAAGAAACTCTACCATTCTAAATTTCAAAACGATCGGATATAAAATACAGCTTCTATAGGACTAAAGGACCAAATCGGACGAAAGATATATATGGGAGCTATATCTAAATCTGAACCGATTTTCTCCAAGTTCGGTAATGTTGGTTCATGGATCAAGAACCTCTACCATTCTAAATTTCAAAACGATCGGATGTAAAATACAGCTTCTATAGGACTAAAGGGCCAAATCGGACGAAACATATATATGGGAGCTATAGCTAAATCTTAACCGATTTTCTTCAAATTCAGCAATGTTGGTTCATGGATCAAGAAACTCTACCATTCTAAATTTCAAAACGATCGGATGTAAAATACAGCTTCTATAGGACTAAAGGGCCAAATCGGACGAAAGATATATATGGGAGCTATATCTAAATCTGAACCGATTTCAACCAAATTCAATAGCGATCTTAACAGCCGCGAAATACTCTAAACTGCAAAATTTCAGAACGATCGGAGTGAAATTGCGACCTGTAGTCGACGAACAACTTTACATGGACGGACGGACGGACGGACGGACGGACATCGTTAAATCGACTCAGCTAGTGATTCTGAGTCGATCGGTATACTTTAAGGTGGGTCTAGCTGTGTTATTTTAAGGTGTTACAAACATCTGCCGTGAAACAAACTTATAATACCCTGTACCACAGAGTGGTGTAGGGTATAAAAATGGCTGCAAAGGTTCGGACTATATTTTAATGTGATCACAATTAAAACATAATAAGTAGAGCCTGCAAAGCCTCGTTTTATTAATAGAAAATACTCGTTAAAAAATGGCTTGAAATCATTATATGTATATATCGCTGATTTAGAAAAAGAACGTCACAACTCAAAATTTGACATTTCTATAACTATTTGGCAGAATGGGAGGACGTAACTTCTTAAAAGCACCAAATATTGTTGTCTTCCTCAGAAATCAGCTTAATCATTGATCAGCTTAAATATAGTGAAATGTAGGACAATTTAGTTATTTAATTATTTTGAGTTGTAACGTTCTTTTTCTAAATGAGCGATATATATTTCGGAAAGTGTATTATTAAAATGTTTAATAAAATCTTTATATTGCATCAAATAACTACAAGAAACCCCAATACATTTTAATACTTCCCCTAATAAAACCTCCATCCCCAAATTATTTGTTTGTCCCAATTTTAATTCAGTCACAATTTATTTTGGTTTAAGACCATATGTTTCAGTTACTTTTTTCTATTATAAAAAAGTAATAGAAACAAATACAAAAACTAGTAGAGAGTTTTGATTGCTTGGTAGAATTGACTGCAGTTTCGATAGACACCACTCTATCATCTTCAGAATTCAGTAGCAATAGTAGCAATAGTATGTCTTTAACTTAAATCAGCTGAAATACTTATGGAAGCAGTAAATTGAATTTAACAAGAACTACTAACCAAACCCGTATTTTGCCGAATTTAGTCAACATACTAAAACTCTCATACCAATACATTTTTGTTTTTTGCTTGGGTTCGCATCGCTAGCCACGAAACAAATGTAGTTTTGTCAACGACTAATGCCGACGTCATCGTACCTCATGTGTTTGTATGTGTTGTTGTTATTTATTGTTTGTCTGTGTTTTTGTTATTCAGTTTTGTTTTGATTGTTTGATTGCTTGGTAGAATTGACTGCAGTTTTGATAGACACCACTCTATCATCTTCAGAATTCAGTAGCAATAGTGTATGTCTTTAACTTAAATCAGCTGAAATAATTATGGAAGCAGTAAATTGAATTTAACAAGAACTACTAACCAAACCCGTATTTTGCCGAATTTAGTCAACATACTAAAACTCTCATACCAAAACATTTTTGTTTTTTGCTTCGGTTCGCATCGCTAGCTTTGAAACAAATGTCGTTTTGTCAACGACTAATGCCGACGTCATCGTTCCTCATGTGTTTGTATGTGTTGTTATATATTGTTTGTCTGTGTTTTTGTTATTCAGTGAAAATTTATTTTGGTTTAAGACCATATGTTTCAATTACTTTCTGTCTATTGCAAAAAAGTAATACAAACAAATACAAAATTGGTAGAGAGTTTTATTTTTTTTAAATTCCATTTTTTACAGTATTTGGACCATTTTTATACCCTACACCACACTGTGGTACAGGGTATTATAACTTTGTGCATTTGTTTGTAACACCCAAAAGGAGAAGAAATAGACCCATCGTTTATTATACCGATCGACTTAGAATCACTTTCTGAGTTGATTTAGCTATGTCCGTCTGTCTGTCTGTCCGTCTGTCTGTCCGTCTGTGCATGTATTCTTGTAATCAAAGTACAGGTCGCAATTATGGTCCGATCAAGACGAAACTTTACACATATCTTTTTTTTTGGCCCAGGGACGATCCCTATTGAATTTGGTTAAAATCGGTTCAGATTTAGATATAGCCCCCATATATATGTTAGCCCCGATTTGACATGTAAGAGCTGTAAAAACTTTATTTTATATCCGATCAGTATGAAATTCGGCAAAGAGAGGTTTCTTATCACATGAAGGAATACTGATAAATTCGGAGAAAATCGGTTCAAATTTAGATATAGCCCCCATATATATGTTACCCCCGATTTGACATGTAAGCGCTGTAAAGACTGTATTTTATATCCGATCCGTATGAAATTCGTCAGAAAGAGGTTTCCTATTATATGAATGAACACTTTTAAATTTGGAAGAAATCGGTTCAGATTTAGATATAGCCCCCATATATACGTTACCCCCGATTTGACATGTAAGCGCTGTAAAAATGCTATTTTATATCCGATCAGTGCGAAAGTCGGCAGAAAGAGGTTTCTTATTACATGAAGGAATACTGCCAAATTCGCAGAAAATCGGTTCAGATTTAGATATAGCTCCCATATATAAAAACTGAATAATTTGTAAACGTTGTTCTTGCGTATATCTCTCCATGATGATATTGTAAACACTACTACAATACAATGAAGAAGAAATGACAGATCATGGCATATTACAAATGGCCGAAACGTCACTTCAAAATCATATCATCCCTATTGGAAAACCCGTTATTTAAAATAAATTTTGTTAGTATTTATATGCAGGATTGCCAATAAAAATATTTTATAGACAGTGTTGCCAATAAAATGTTTTTCTGACAATGGCGTCGTTGCCACATGCATAAACTTCGCACATATGACAATCAGCAAGTTATCTCACAATGACTTTTCTGCCAAGTTGCATGACAAAAAAAGTTCACACGGGTTTTACATTCACAGAGTTGAATTTTTCCGCCATTTTTCTAACAATATTGTTCGATCTGGCAATTGTATGTACTTAACTTTAGGTCACTCTTTCGGTTTAATACTCTTTTGATTCGAAGCAAGTGATATGTACACTCGTTCACAATAGTGAAGTTATAAAAGCATGATTTTTTGAAAATTTTCATTAACGTTTCTAAAAGTTTCCATTGTCCTCTTCCTTAGGAATCTTCCTTGTAAAAAATGGAATACTTTTTTTGGAATTTTTTATTTTTTTAAATTGTTTTTTTTGTGCCACCAAAAGACGAGTTTTTTTTTTAAATATACATATATAACTTTTTCTAATTATGAACAAACATCTGCTAAAAAAATATCATAACCTTTTTTATATGTTTTCCAAATTTCACCAGAAAATGCTATTCACATCCCTTCGATAACATTTTTGTAAACTAGTGTAACAATCACCATTTGAATCACTTCAGGGAAAAAGTTGTGTGCAAAAGTTTATTTTATGGCGATTTGGATTTATTTTTTAAATCAGAGATTTAGCATGTCTTTCATTTTGTCACAAATGCTATCAAGCAGTAACATGTGCAAGAAATAATTTTCATTATATATTCTCTATAAAGATTATTTTTGATATTTATGAAACGGTTTTAGAACTTCATTAAAACTTAGAAGAATTTTCATGAATCATTAAAGGTCTTTGAGATGATTCGAGATGGCAAGGAATTCCCTGTAGTTGGTAATTGTTTTTAGATATTTATTATTTTTTTCAATTTTGGTAAATTATTACACCGTAAAGTGTGCCCCACGTAAAAGTGGCTTTTTAAAATTTTTGTAAAAAAAGACGGATTAATTGTTTCATTGTTGCCTCAACATTCCGGTTAATCATGGAGCACCACTTCATTCATCTGGCTGCAGCGGCTGGCCTTGCAGTATCAAATTCTGTGTCGAACCAATTTTTTAACACATTTTCGATATTGTGGCCTCTATGGCTATAATTTTGTGTTTCAAGTCATAAATCGTCTCTGGATGGTTGGCGTAGCATTTATCCTTAACGGCTTCCCACAAAAAATAGTCCAACTGAGTCAAATCACTGCTGCAAGGCGGCCGTAGTTCCTTTCTTCCTTATAAAGTGTGGTTAAATTTTAAGGCCCGGTGTTGATTTTAATAAAACACAAATTATGTAGGAAATTATTGTCATTTCTTTTTATTATGATAACATTGGTATGGTTCAATTACTCGTATGTATGGAACAAAACAACGGCCAAATGGCCGCCGCGACCGCGGCGGCACACCTCCGACCGATGGTTCAAATTTTCGATGACGCAGAGGCATAATTGAGGTTCTATGCCGTTAATGTGCAGAATTATCTCATCATTTAGCTCTTGAATTGTTGCTGGCTTATCGACGTAGACCTTTTCGTTCAAATAACCCCAAAGAAAGAAATCAACGGTGTCAAATCACAAGAACTTGGCGGCCAATTGACACCGACACGACGTGAGATAACACGGCTATTGCATTTGTTGCGCAAAAGAGCCATTGTTTCGTTAGATGTTGGCAAGTGTTACCGTCCTGTTGAAACCAATTATTGTCCACATCCATATCTTCCAACTCGGGCCATAAAAAGTTAGTTATCATCTCACGATAGAGAACGGCATTCACAGTAACTGCCTGATCGGCCTCATTTCGAAGAAGTATGGCCCGATGACGTCGTCAGCCCATAAGCCGCACCAAACGAACTGGGCGAGCATGCAAAGGTGTTTTCACATCTCCTACAGACCCGGTTTGCTGAAATTTGCTCACAATTCTCCCGATTGTGGACACAGTTGGTCGACTATGCTGATCAAAAAACATCACGAAGTGCACGAAATGCAGTTTGATTTGAACGCCCATTTTTGTAAAAGGCTTAACAAACTTTAACGCGTAGCTCGATTGTGTACCTTTCCATGGTTCAAATTGTGTTAGTCTGAAATTGAGAAATGTCAAAAGAAATACAGAAACAAACTTGACGTTTAGGCATGGTTCACATTCAACATTTAACCACCTTTTATATTATTTATAAAATAATTTACAAACTGCTTCATAAGACCCAATTGGCTTTGGAGGAAATATTTAGGGGTCGTTAATGATATTATTTTCCCCAGCTTAAAGGACTTTTCGCGTGGGTCACTCTAAATCCAGAGTTGTATTTTGTCTCTGCTATTTCAGAGACCCAACGAGCAAGTATATTTGTTGTAAGCACTTTTTTGCCAACGGCGAAAATCTAGCTTTTGTAAGCCCACCCAAATCTTTCAGTGATATACATTATACTTTATGTTTTAAAATCAGTTTTTAAATCGTAGGCACCAAACAAAGTGTTTGTGTAGGTCTGTGTAATAACTGAAACTGTATCATAATTCTGAAGAAACATTTATTCGCATTGAAGAAGTGGCTTCATTATTCCGCAGAATTGTGTTTCTTATATTTAAATCAAATTTCTATAAAATATAGACCCTGGAATATAACGAAATAAATCTTTGTATCAAAGAACTATAGCAATTTTTTTTCTGTGTTTAATAGACAAAAATATTTAGATTTTAAATGTGTTAAATCTCGAATTTTTCGTTAGTTTATAATTTATTTATCGCTCAATCACCGTAATGGGAAATAGTACTAATTGATTTATCTCTGTTGTTATGATAAGTACTCTTTTATTTTACTACGTCCTAAAGTGTAAATCCACTAATCGTCATATTTCTGTGAAATCATTAAAAGTAATTGTATCACTTTCACATTTTTTTTTTCAACTTTTTTTCAAAGTTCTTTAAAACTTATAATTGCAGAAATTTAATGCATTACGATAATCGCAGCGGAGGAAAATAATAGTTCACAAATTTACACATTTTAGTTTTGCAACTGATATGAAATCAATAGCATTCATATGCCCTCTCCATGAACCACTAATTGAGAGTATATAGTAAAGTAGTGGCCCGCTGTGAGTCCAAAAGTTTTCCCTTAACTTGAAGTGATCATCACGCCGAGAAAAGTGCACCAAAACCAAACACTTAAGTTCACAATTGCTGGTCCCATAGCCGGCTTTTGCATGGAAATCTAAAAAAAAAAGAATAGACAAAAAAGTGCTCGAAGGATAAAGTTTTGCTGCATTTGAATTTTTATTATTTCCTTTAACCCTTTTTTTATCAACTAATGAACCCTCGACTTCCTGCCCAAAGACTATTCCAATAGCCTCGGTTTTTTGGGGGTGGGTAAATAAATTTTCCATTTCAATGGTTTATAGAGATTATCGGAGTATTAAGATTTTATAACAAAGACAAAGATGAAGTGGTGGTGGAGGTTGTGGCGGTGTCCCGGAGATGAAGGAGGAAACAAGCGAAAGTACTTGAGCAAAGTAAATCCCACTTAAGGATTGTTAAGGATTTTCTTTTCTAGTTTTCCGAGAAATAGGAAGAATTTATTTAAAGGATCGCTTTTGGTCGAGATAGTGAGGTCATAATTCTTTTCACTTCATTTAATGTCGTAACCAAACACTTGCCGTGCAATGAAACAAAAGGCAGACTATTGAAGAATACGTATATATATGAGAAAATAATAATGGAAACACTATAATTATACTCTTAATTTACAGGATAGACGAATACTATAGGTATTTGTTTGGAAGATAAATGTGTATATGTTTGAAAAATATCATTTTATGGATGTTCAAGTCATTTGAACTATATCCGTTCGTCTATCTGTCCCGTGGGCACCACAACTCGCGAAAGAAGTAACCGTGAAGGTTTACTCGACTGGCATATTATTTCTTGTTTCTTTAGGTACCACAGAGTGGTAATGGCGGTCAAATTTTTTTATGCAACACTTTCTTAAAAATTTAAGAATTAAAACTTCGTAAGCTTTTCTCAAAAGTCTTGTACCCACTCACAACATGATGTAATGAGCAGATTCGCAATACAATAAAATTCTTTTTCTATCAGCAAATATGGAACGTAAAATGTAATACTAACCTTTTAATGGCTCAAATATGTACAATATGTTCTGGACATAAAAACGGAGTCCCTGTTCAGTGTATGAACGACGTCGGACATGTCACTATTATTCTCCTTAATGTTTTTTGCTGGTACGAGTAACTTAAGAGGGGCAGTAGCGTGGACTTTTTATAATGTTTAAGGGCGTCATAACATTAGAAAGAAATAAAATGAAATTGGGAAACGTTATACGAATTCCAAGCTATTTTAAACAAAGGTAGTGAATAAAAATTAGGCAATATTCGTTCCTAAATTGAGAAACATCTTTCTAACAAATTTTTTAATGATCGGAAGTAAAGTACAACTTCTATAGCGCTTTGATACCAAATCAGGAGGAACATATATATGTATGTTATATCTAAATCTGAACAGATGTTCCCTGATTACTCATTCATGTAATAAGAAACCTCCTTCTGTCGAATGTCGGATATAAAATACAGTCTCTACGGCGCACTATGTATGGGCGGAAATTGAAAATTGTAGCCAAAATTCAAATTTTATGGCACATGTAATATTGAAACAAGTAAAATCATTATATTCGTCCATGCCGAATCTTATATACCCTCCACCATGGATTGCATTCTATTTTATTACTGGAAAAATCTTTTCTTATGGAGCAAATAATGAAACGATCCTTTTTGTTTAACTAAATTATTAAAAAAACGAACGCTGCAATTTTTAGGCCGCAAATTCTTTGGCAAAACTCTTCACATGGAATATGTGGTATTTATGACTTATAATAGCTTTTTTGAGAGCTACATCTACTAAGATGAATTCTAGCCAAAATAGAATACAAACTACATAGTTTTAGCTAGATTTCTTAGAAAATGGGGTGTTTATTGCTTAAATAATTTTTTTGGGAGCGACATCTATAGGTGGACTATAACAATATATGAACTGATTTAAAAAACGTTTACTGCGATGAATTCTTGTCTCAATTAAGTACAAACTGCAAAGATTCAATTAAAATGTTTAGAAAATATGGTATTTATGGCTTAAATACGTATATTTTGGAGCGACCTCTATAGGGTGACAATAAAAAATATGAACCTATTTGTAAAATTTTTGCTGTGATGAATTCCTGTCAAAATAGAATACAAACTGCCAAGTTTCTGCCAAATTGCTTTAAAAATGTGGTATCTATTGTGTAATACAGTCCTGTTGTTGGCAGAAAAATATTATTTCTTTTACATTACGTTTCTTATAGCCAGAAAACGTCACGAGGAGTCACTGCAAAATTTTATACAGTCTTTGTTGAGGTGTTCTGTGATATTCTGTAAAGATTTCACCTGAGCCGTCGGTGCACTTTCGGCGCTATATCGTATTTTCAAATTTAAGTGAGTCAACTTGCTAAATTGGCTATAACTTATGCATCGATTTTGTTAGGAATGGTATTATTTTATTCATAACCGATCAGACTTTGCGATAAAATAATAAACAAGACGGATAAAATTCGGCCATGCCGAATCTTATATACCCTCTACCATGGATCGCATGTGAATGGTTATGGCTAGTAATAAACTCAGTATACCAAATTTCAGCCCAATTCGTTGAAATTTTTGTGCCGCTACGAAGTCAAATCTAGAGCGACCTTTGTATGGGGGCTATATCAAAACATGGACATATGACTACCGTTGTTCGTGTGAAAGATACCAGTTACCAATTTGTATATATCAGCCCGATCTGTTGACATTTGTGGTCTCTATGACGTTAAGAAGTCAAATCGGGAAGATGCTATTTATGGGGGCTATATCCAAAAATGGACTGATACTGCCCATTTTCAATCCAGATATACCTTCAGATATAAGAAGTATATGTACCAAAGTAATATAGATTGTAGCGTGATTACAACAGACGGACAGACGGACGGACGGACAGACGGACGGAAAGACGGACGGGCGGACAGATGGACGGACATGGCTAAATCGTCTTAGAATTTTACGACGATTAATAATATATGTATATTCTTTATGGGGTCTCAGATCAATATTTAGTGTAACAAACGGACTGACAAAATGAATATACCTCCATACCCCTGGAGGGTAATGTTTTTACAGCGCTTTTATTGAAAAATTATGAACATTTTAAAAATAAAACCAGTAAGGAAAGGCTAAAGTCGGGCGGTGCCAACTATATAATACCCTACACCACTCTCGTAATATTGAATAACTCTGATATATAAATTTTGTAATTCATGTATAAATTGTTTACATAAATTTACTTTTGGGACATTTTATACTTAAATAATACCCTGTATCACAGTGTGGTGTAGGGTATAAAAACGATTGGATCTAAAGAGCCAAATCGGACGAAACATATATATGGGAGCTATAGCTATATCTTAACCGATTTTCTTCAAATTCGGTAGTGTTGGTTCATGGATCAAGAAACTCTACCATTCTAAATTTCAAAACGATTGGATGTAAAATACAGCTTTTATAGGACTAAAGGTCCAAAACAGACGAAAGATATATATGGGTGCTATATCTAAATCTGAACCGATTTCAACCAAATTCAATAGCCATCTTAACAGCCGCGAAATACTCTAAACTGCAAAATTTCAGAACGATCGGAGTGAAATTGCGACCTGTAGTCGACGAACAACTTTACATGGACAGACGGACGGACGGACATCGTTAAATCGACTCAGCTAGTGATTCTGAGTATCGGTATACTTTAAGGTGGGTCTAGCTGTGTTATTTTTAGGTGTTACAAACATCTGCCGTGAAACAAACTTATAATACCCTGTACCACAGTGTGGTGTAGGGTATAAAAAAATTTTCTCTATATGAGTAAAAGGTACTTTATTTGCCCTCATTCCAAATTTCATCAAATCCAAGAATTTTTGTAGATTTTACAGGATTTTGGCCACAATTTCCCATTACCGTCTGTAGTGCGGCGCTAACGTGTCAAATCGGGTTTTTGGGGGCTATAATTAAATACGAACCGATTTTCCACGTATTTGGCAGTAATCCTTCATGTAATAAGAAACCTCATTCTGCCGGATTTCGCACTGATCAAATTTAAAATGCAGTTTCTACAGCGCTTACATGTCAAATCGGGGGTAATATATTTATGGGGCTATGTCTAAATCTAAACCGATTTTACCTAAATTTTGCATTGTATCTGTATCACGAGACTGCTTTCTGTAAATTTTTATAGAAATCGGTTCAAAAATGTTGCTTATACAGTGCATATATGCCAAATCGGAGGGACATATATACATATGGGAGCTATATGTTAATTTTAACCCGTTTTTAATAAAATTCAATAGCGATCGTCCCTGGGCTAAAAAAAGTATCATGAGCATCCGATTTGGGTTCTAACGTCAATAGAAGGATTATTTTATACCAGATCGAGGTAAAAATTTTCAGAGACAAGTCTCTTTACCCATTAATACAGACTAATACATTTAGTGAAAATCGGTTCAGATTTAGATATAGCTCCCATATATGTTCCTTTGGCTCCTAAGGCCTATAGAAGGTGTACTTT
Organism: Eudasyphora cyanicolor; assembly: GCA_963930755.1. NCBI lineage: Eukaryota > Metazoa > Arthropoda > Insecta > Diptera > Muscidae > Eudasyphora > Eudasyphora cyanicolor. The sequence goes on along the minus strand of OZ005737.1, from coordinate 231,020,153 downwards.
ACTCCAGATCGTGATAACAATTGGCAGAGACTAATATCTGCACCTATTTATAAAGACTACTAAATTTAGTGGAAATCGGTTCGGATAAATCGGATATCGGTTAGATATAGTCCCCATATATATGTTCCTTCCGGTTTGGCTTCTAAGGCCTATAGAAGGTGTATTTTACTCCAGATAGAAGTAGAAATTCTTAGAGACAAGTCTATTTACCCATTAATACCGACTACTAAATTTAGTGAAATATAGACCCCATATATATGTTCCTTCCGATTTGGCTTCTAAGGCCTATAAAAGGTGTATTTTACTCTAAATTGGCAGAGACAAAAATCTTCACCCATTAATAGAGACTACTTAATTTAGTGGAAATCGGTTCAGGTTTAGATATAGCCCCATATATACATTTCTTCCGATTTACCTTCTAAGGGCTGTGTTAGATGTACATATTTTACAGACCCCTTTTACGAAAATTGCTGGAAGAGAATAACTTACTCTACGAATAAACACAGCTACATTTTAGAGAAATAAGTTTCGGTTTCGGTGTAATCATTTCGGTTATGCATTTTAGGATTGGCAAAGCTAAATTTTCCAAACGATTTTATGTCATTTTAAAAAAAGTGATTTCTTGATCAATTGGCTGTACTATCAGGTATTCGTTTCAAATTTATATCAAATATATGCGTGCTATTCTGCTTTATTAAGATGGTGTCGGGAATCATAGTCGTCTCCACCCGACTTTTGTCTTTCCTTACTGGTTCAGCATTGTTGTTGTTTTGATTTCTACGTCCACAAAGTGGGTCAAAAGTTAAATTGAAAAAATAGTGTATATATCGTACTTTGATCCCATTTATATACAATTAACGCACGTTTAGACAAATAGAATATTATCTGGCTGTAGCCTGATTTTTTCACCACATTTTAAAATTAAAAGAAATTTAAAACATCGATTATTTTCTAAAATATACATATTTATCTTCCAAGAAGTATAATTTCACAAAAACTTCAAATGTGATTTTCTCGAAACTTAAAAAAATTATACACTATTATTTTATTGAGGGGACGAGGTGTTGTTTTTCTTTATTTATTTAAATAAATTTACTATTATATTTGTGAATCCATTCCAAAGTATCTACACATGCTACCTTAACTGACCAAGTCCATGTCCGACTCGATGAATCTGTAAAAATTCAAATAGAAATTTCGATACAAAATATTTATCGAATATACTTGTCGGTTTATGAATAATACGCCCGATAAAGTTGTAAATTGGAATTCTCGTATAGTTTAAATCGTCGCTGCGTAAGTTTGATTGGGGTTTGGCGAATAACCATCAAAATTTAAAACAATACATTTTGATATGGTAGATATCTGGAATGGAGGTGCCGATATTACATCACACATCACTGATAAGCCCTTAATTCCTCAAGCATTATGACACTTAGTTAGGACCCTTTAAATAATCCGCTACTGTTTCCGGATGTCATGAAATAAGAAATGAAACATAGCACCAGGGACTAATATGTACCTGGTGACTGGATGGATAAACACCCATGACCATATGTACGAATAAGTCTGGCTAAAAGTTTTCAACTAAAATGTTGCACAGCATATGTGGATGTGAGAGATTGAGTTTCCTTCCATAGTATATGGCAATTGTTATTAGGGTTTTACCTAACAACTTATACACAGTGTCTGGCGCATATCCACATACATGGGAGTGTGAAACAAAACAAAAATAAGTAAACATACAAATTAATGTTGATGACGACGAATCGCATTTACCTTACTCACTCGAATATATTCTGTAGGTTCGTAGTTCAGCAAATATTGGTGAATTTTATAGATCGTTTCAGCATATATATTTAGTTTTATTTTATATATAATACTCGTAAAAAATATATTTTTTGTTTTATTTTTTTAAAGTTTTCTGACAGTACAGGTTAGTTTAGGAAATATACAAACTTATGTATTTAAATTTAAAAAAAACCCTTAGCATAATTTTTCTTCAAAATGACAAAATCCATTTTTTTATCTTGATATTTGTGGAGGCATTGATCGAAATACTGACTACAATCGTACATTTTTTTTCCTTTTTTTACGATTTTATCAAACTAGAGAGACAATTACTTCTCAGTGTTACGAGTTTGATGAAAAACTCAATCAACTGGCCATTCCTAGAGAGTATAAATTCGAAAAAAGTCTACAGCTAAATAAAACAAAAAAATATATATTGTGGCATTCATACTTCCGGCAAAAAGAGGAACATAAAACTTTTCTCATTAACCTGTACAACACCAGCAACGACGAGGACAATGGTATCAGTTGAGGAGTTTAACGTCACGACGCAGTGTAACAAGATGCATTAGCCTTAAGACATACATCCAGCTCCCAGAACAACCACACATCCGGACACTAATACATGGGTGTCCAGAATAGAAACGTTACTAGAGGAACCATAAACCGGGTTTAAATTGTCATTCATTATTTCTTCTGATTTGAACCGTATCCCTATCTTTGTTTTTCTGCTGGACAATAAAATACACACAAAACACCATGCGACAAATGCGAACATTAAGTAAAAATATAGGCCAACAGTAGATAACCGCATACTCAGTTTTTATACCCTACACCACACTGTGGTACAGGGTATTATGACTTGGTGCATTTGTTTGTAACGCCCAAAAGGCAAATAAATATGTAGACTCATCGTTTATTATACCGATCGACTTAGAATCACTTTCTTAGTTGATTTAGCTATGTCCGTCTGTCCGTATGTCCATGTTCGATATAATCATTTCGATTATAATCCGATCTCAATGTAATATTGCACACATCTTTCCTTTGGTCCAACGACGATCCCTTTTGAATTTGTTTCACATCGTTTAAGATTTACGTAAAGCTCCCATATATATGCACCTCCGATCTGTATACAAATTGACAAAGAGAAATCTCTTGATACACTTAGAGACAATACTACTTGAGCATATAGTTGCCTCCGATTCGATACTCGTATAATGTTCTCTCCGATTCGATATGTAATCGCTGTAGAAACTGTATTTTATATTCAATCAGTACCAAATTTGGCAGAAAAAGCTTTCTTATTACATGAATGAATACTGCAAAATTTTTGGAAAATCGGTTCAGATTTAGATATAGCCCCCAATATATATGTTACCCCCGATTTGACATGTAAGTGCTGTAAAAACTGTATTTTATATCCGATCAGAGCGAAATTCGACAGAAAGATTCTTAATACATGAATAAACATTGCGGAATTTGGGAAAAATCGGTTCAGATTTAGATACAGCCCCTATATATATGTTCCTCCCGATTTGGTATCACAGCGCAATAGAAGTTGTAATATACCTCCGATCATTACAACATTTTACATAAAGAAGTTTCTTAATTTAGGAACGATTACTGCCTTATTTGCGGATAATCGGTTCAGATTTAGATATAGCCCCCATATATATGTTCCCCAGATTTGGTATCACAACTTTGTACTTTAGGTTCGATAATTGCAACATTTTGCAGAAGCAAGTTTCTTAATTTAGGAACTATTACTGCGTTAATCGGGGATAATCCGTTCAGATTTAAATATACCAACATATACTCGTATACTATGTTCCTGAGTATTTAGTATTTAAGCGCTATTGAAACGGTTTTTTAGTCCGATCTTTATATTATTTGGTATTATTTATTTATTATGTATAGTCCCATCTATTTATTCCATTCGATTATTGATTTATGAAAGACTACTGCGCATTTTAAGGTTATCGTTTTAGATCTAGTTTATTATGTTCAACGTTTTCACCTCCTCCTTGGAATAAGCCTCAGTGAAGAGATGGTGGTAAGTAAAGGATTTTCCAACAAGAGGTATTATTTTGGTATTCAAAGAAAAATTCAATTTTTTTAAATTTCATAATAAAGAGGAAGGTATGCCGTTAATAATGAAAAACAACATCAGGCAAATGTCCACCACGACCACGCTTACAGGACCATATCCTTTTCATGAAATTTTCCATAACCAAATCGCAAAGTGACTGCCCTATATCCTCGATAGCCTCACGAATTCTATCTTTGAGGTCTTGAGTCGACGCTGGGCTGTTGGCGTAAACCATATCTTTCACGTGGCCCCAAAGGAAGAAGTCGCAAGGTGTTAAATCGCAAGATCTCGGCGGCCAATTGTGATCACCTCTTCGAGAGATAACACGGTCCGGAAACTTTTCCCGTAACAGAGCAATAGTTTCGTTGCTTGTGCGGCACGTAGCGCCGTCTTGTTGAAAGTAAACGTTGTCCAGATCAATACCATCCAACTCCGACCATAAAAAATCATTAATCATCTCTCGATAGCGCAATCCATTCACCGTAACTGTTGATCCAACCTCATTTTCGAAAAAGTAAGGTACAATGACCCCGCCGGACCAACCAGTCACACGTTGAGGATGGAGAGGCTTCTTAACAATAACTCTTGGGTTTTCCGAGCCCCAGATGCGACAATTTTGCTTGTTGACGTCACCACCGAGGTGGAAATGTGCCTCATCAGTCAAGATGATTTTTCGATGGAATTCCAGATCATTTTCATGCATTTCAAAGACCCAAAAAGCAAAGACACGACGTTGTTGATGATCGACCGGCTTGAGTTCTTCTTTTTAATTGAACTTTTTAAGCCTTAAGACGAAGATACGGTGTAATGACGTTTGTGGAATGTCCAATTCCAAAGAACGACGAGTAATGGACAAACCTGGGTTTTCTTCAACACTTTGGGCTACAGCAGCAATATTCTCAGTTGTTCTTGAGCGACGTTCACGGGTTTCATTCTTCACATCACTAACTTGTCCCAACAGCTCGAATTTTTCCACCAATTTCTGTATTGCGGTCTGACAAGGTGCTTCACGACGACCCAAAAATGTTTTAGTTTTGCGAACTGTGACTGCAAGATTTTGACCATTTTTGTAGTGAATTTTAATAACTTCAATGCGTTGTTGAATCGTGTATCGTTCCATTTTTAGTAATGGCGCAGTTTCTACTTGTCAAATGTCAGAGAATAAAAGCTTCAAAAGTGACAGCTACCGAAATACCGGGTGATTCAAAATAACACCTCTTGTTGGAAAACCCTGTACTTTGTTAACTGAAACGACACCAATTATTACAATTTGTTATCGCAATGCCACTTTGTGCACTGTTACGGAAGTGTATGGAATTATATAGTCCGTAGCGCCCGACATTCTGTCTTTCTTCACAGATCTTTCTGTCTTTCTTCGCATTTTTATACCCTACACCACACTGCGGTACAGGGTATTATGACTTTGTGCATTTGTTTGTAACACCCAAAAGGAGAAGAGATAGATCCATTGTTTATTATACCGATCGACTTGTAATCACTTTCTGAGTCGATTTAGCTATGTCCGTCTGTCTGTCCGTCTGTCTGTCTGTCTGTCTGTCCGCCTGTCTGTCTGTAGATGTATTCTTGTAATCAAAGTACAGGTCGCAATTATGGCCCGATCTTGACGAAACTTTTACACATATATTTTTTTTGGCCCAAGGACGATCCCTATTTAATTTGGTTAAAATCGGTTCAGATTTGGATATAGCCCCCATATATATGTTAGCCCCGATTTGACATGTAAGCGCTGTAAAAACTTTATTTTATATCCGATCAGTATTAAATTCAGCAGAAAGAGGTCTCTTATTATGTGAATGAACACTGTTAAATTTGGAAGAAATCGGTTCAGATTTAGATATAGCCCCCATATATACGTTACCCCCGATTTAACATGTAAGCGCCGTAAAAAATGTATTTTATAACCGATCAGTGTGAAATTCGGCAGAAAGAGGTTTCTTATTACATGAAGGAATACTGCCAAATTCGGAGAAAATCGTTTCAGATTTAGATATAGCCCCCATATATATGTTACCCCCGATTTTACATGTAAGCGCTGTAAAAAGTGTATTTTTAATCCGATCAGTACGAAATTCGGCAGAAAGAGGTTTCTTATTACATGAATTAATACTGCTAAATTTGAGGGAGATCGGTTTAGATTTAGATATAGACCACATATATATGTTACCCCCGATTTGACATGTAACTGCTGTAGAGACTGTATTTTATATCCGATCAGTACGAAATTCGACAGAAAGAGGTATTTTTACATGAATTAGTATTCAGGGAAAATCGGTTCAGATTTATATATAACATCCGTATATATGTTCCTCCTGATTTGGTATCAAAGCGCTATATAAGTTGTACTTTACTTCCGATCATTAAAATTTTCCAGAAATATGTTTCTCAATTTAGGAACGAATATTGCTCAATTTAGCGATTATCGGTTCAGAATTAGATAATATGTTCCTAGCCATTTACCAATTATTCCAAATTATTATCGCAATGACCCTTATCGCATTGTTAGGGAGTTGTGGGGTATTATATAGTCGGCCCCGCCCGACTTTCTGCTTTTCCTTACTGGTTCAAATTTGTTGTATGCGATTCCTCGGCTCTGCAGGCCAAAGCATTTGGTCTTGCGTTGTGTTAATATCCGTTTTATTGCTTTAAAAGCCATTTGGCTATCTGTCAAAATATTTACAAATGTTGGCCTTGTGCTAGGGTTGAGTCGGCTAACTTTATGGTCTGGTAGGCGGTATAAAAATTCGTCATCGGGTTCTTCGATATAAAAACCCAGGCCTGTGTTTCCCCTAGCTTCGAGTCATCTGTATAATAGTGAGTTCCATCAGGCTTCGGCGATAGGCTTCCATTATTTTGGGATTGTTTGTCTGGTATCAGGGTTTCACAATCACAATATTGTTGCTTCAAGTATTCGATCGGATACTAAAAATAATGTGATAATATGATTTGCGATCGCTTTCGAGGGCCGCTTCATATCTAATCTATATCTCTATGGGTTGGACATTTCAAATTGTTTCTAATGTCCTACTAGATGTGGTCGTCATTGCTCCGCTTATGCCGAGAAAACAGATTTTTGTAACATGTTTATGTTGCCCTTGTTTTTTATCGATGTCCACCATACCATTGTTGTGTAGGTTATAACTGTTCCATTTACGCTTTTGTACTTATAAATCCAGAGTCTCTCTTCTATATAGTGCCAACATCTGTCAGCTTTGTTTGGTCGTTCTTGTATGTGGTCCTTCTACTATATTTTGATGTCCAAATTGTCTCCTAAGTATTTAACCTTGTCGGACATTGACGTTGCCTCTGTAAGGGAAATTGGTCATCACTATGTCAATTTTTCATTTTCTTGTAAGCAGGCAGATTTCTGTTTTATCAGGGTTCAAGTTTAAACCTCGTGGTCGAGCCCAGTCATATTAAATTTTTAGAATCGTTTCGGCCGTTCTGATAAGTTGCCTTGGATTATTTTCCTTCAGAAGAGCTAACACGTTGTCTACGTTGACTGGTTTAAGTGCCACATGAGTAAGGATCCTTGGGAGATTGTTTATAGTAGTAAACTTCACAGTGGTGGAAATCAGTGCTATTATGTACAGCATAAAGATAGTTTAAAGGCCCAACGAATGTGTAGTCTCTCGCATAAGCGTAGCAATGACGACCACATCTACTAGGACATTAGAAACAACCCATATAGATATGGAGAAGCGATAACAAATCATATTATCACTTCATACTGACATATCATTAGCATCCCATCGAATACTTTAAGCAACAAAAGTTACTGATTGTGCTAACGCACAATCAGTAACTATTGGTAACGCAGATACCAGCTAGAAATCTGTTATACTGATGATTCTAAGCTAGGGAAAACATGGGCAAAAAACTTTACATCGAAGAACCCAAAAACGAATTTTGATTTCGCCTACAAGAGCATAAAGTTAAACGGCGCAGCGCTAGAACAAGGCTCAGCGATAAAAATGTTCACAGATAGATAAATGGCTATAAAAGCAATAAATTGATATTGACGCTTACTCTGAACGTGACATTACGAGGTAAGAGGTAACGAAAGAGCAAATGACTTGGCCTTCCGAGCCGAGGAATTGCAAACAACAAATTTAGAGAATGCGAAGCCTTTCGGAGCTACCCATTCCAAGCTAAAAATATGGGTTCCAGATTCCTGATGGATAATTCTTTACCAGACCTGACCAAATTAGAGAGATATAAGGGACATCATTGCGTACTATTTTTTAGAATTTAACTAAAAGAATATTTTCGATATTTCTTCTTTTTGAGATAAAAGTTAACCAAATAAATATAATCTTCAGCCACAAATTTAAAAAATTTAAATAATTATTTTAAATTTGCGATTAAAGAAAAAACGTAAATTTGATGCATGTGTGAATTTTCGTCGGCTTAATGCTATTTTGGTCCATACGCCATTTTGTGTTTTTGAGTTAAGAGTTGATAATATGGGTTTCAAGCATGCTCTTTCAGAATATGCAATAATGTTTTTCCTATCTCGCCTAGTTTTCGAGATATTGGTAGGGTAAATCGATTTTACTCTGATTTACGGCAAATCATTTTGATATTTTTGTTCTATGTCTTCATTTTTCTATCGACCTATATATTTACTCACTATTTTACGTTCTTTCGATCTTTGTGGCACGTTATTTGTGGTCCATGTAATACAGATACGAAAAAATATTAAAGCAATAGTGGATATGGACCAAAATGACATGTAAAAAAATTGTTATAACTTGCTTATTTTTGAATGTAATGGCATAGAAATACATGAGAATCATACAAACACTGAGAATCATACGAACCCTATGGAATAAATAGTTTGTAACTTTTCAGTCCCGTTTTTAATCAAACAAGAAATTGCGTTTTTCTCCGATCATACAAAATGGCGTATGGAACAAAATAGCATTAAGCCGGTGTTTTGTCAATTTTTATTGCAACTCTGGACCTTGCTCAGTCATTACGCTGTATTGCATTAATTGTTCATTTTTGTACGCAATTAAACTTTTAGATGGGAGTTACAGGGAGGAAAATCGTCATTTTTGATATGTTTGAATTCAAATATACTTGGAACCAAAATTTTTAAATATTATATACTAGCGGACCCGGCGAACTTCGCCTCGCCCCAATTTAACGCCTTCAGATAAACTCCAGAGTGACAATAAAACACAGATAGTTAAAATTTTAATGCGATTTGATTAAAAGGAATCGAAATCAGTAGAGATAAATCGAATCAGATGATAAACAACAAACAACGAAGACAGAAGACAGGCAACGTACAGATGACCGTGCGAAAAACAGGGAAATTCGAGATTAATTCCACAGACTTCCTACGATTTGTCTTGAGATTTATTGATTGTCATCGTAAAAGCCAATCGTACAGGGAACTGAATCCGCTTGAATTGGAATGAAAGATCAGTTGGAATAATCGGAATTCGTGGGATAAGGACTTCCTCTCCTTTGAATTTTCCCTTGATGATCGTCGCCTGAATCACATTGTCCATCAGTTTCATAATGGACAACCGCGAACTATGCACAATTTCGGATGATTCAGATTCCGCAACATGATTATGATCGATTCCACCTTCAGCTGTAAATTATGCGGCGGAGCTCCTGGCACATCAAGCGAGTTCGATTTTACTTTGAATAATAAAATGCATGCTATCGACGTCCTTATTCTTCGCTGCTAATATTGCCCATTCACTAATCTAATCGAGATTTGGAAACACTTTGGTGATGAGTTCCTCGTTCGACGATGTGAACTCGCAAAAATTTGCCGGGAACAATATCAATGCAGTGGAAACATCAATAGTAATTTGGCCATTGCCAAGCGCCAACAGTTGTTTCGAGAATTCAAGAGCCGATGAGTCGTTCTGCAACGCGACTCTCATGTTCGTGGTCAATTTCAACTTCTTCAAAAATTTGCCGGGAACAATATCAATGCAGTGGAAACATCAATAGTAATTTGGCCATTGCCAAGCGCCAACAGTTGTTTCGAGAATTCAAGAGCCGATGAGTCGTTCTGCAACGCGACTCTCATGTTCGTGGTCAATTTCAACTTCTTGACATAACTTCTTGACATGCAGCCACAAAGACCACTATTTCAGGCATGCATTAATTTCATCGGCAGTAGATTTCGGGATGACGGGAAGCGTTTGACGAAAATCTCCGGAGAGCAATATCAGACTCACCAAATTGTCTCAAATCACGTCGTAAATCCTTCATCGTTCGGTCAATTGCCTCCAGAGCTCGTTTATGCGCCATCGTGCATTCATCCGAAATTATGATTTTGCAATGCCCGCAATCCAATAAGATAACCTTACCTCTTATACTCAAACTTATTATCTTAAAAAATGTTCGAATTGATAAATATCGCGAATTTTAATTGATCGTAATGCTTGTACCGTTTGCCGATGTGATACGCGAAATCAGTGTAATAATACGCAAAACTCGAATGAATTGCACCAAGAAAAATAGCACATACTCGTACATTTGTTTAATAGAAAACTTTTTTGTTTAATAGAAAATTAATAAAAAAATTTGGATTGAAAAAGAGAGCAGTAGATAGGAACAGTAGGAATCTCGCAAGAAATAGCAGTAGATAGGAACAGTAGGAATCTCGCAAGAAATAGCAATTTTCGATTTTCCCAATTTTCCGACTTTTCCGGAGGGTTTTCCCAAAATTTTCTTTCGTAACAACCTTCTCCAGGCAAATACGAACAACTGAAAAAAAATTGAGCCAAATCGCTCCAGCCGTTCTGACGTGATGCCATTACACAGATGGACCGTTTCATTTTTATATATATAGATAGATAGAAGATAGATTTTTGAACAAATAGATTTTATTTGAAAATCAAGAAATTTTGTTTGGAACGCATATATTAATATATTACAACAATATATATTTGCGAACTTACTGTCACAAATAAAATATGTGTTTACAAACAAACAAAGATATTGTTTAAGAATTTATCCAAATACATTATATTGAAAATAATTTTTAAACATTGTTGACTTCGGCAATTTTTAATTTTGTTTTTCCTAGATTTTGTGTTATACTTTAAAGGTAAAAATGTCGTAAGCAACATTTTCTTTTGTTTTACAGCACTTATTTTTAATTTATAAATAGTCCAATTGTCAATTTGTCGTTACCCAAGATTAGACGATTTAAATTTTAATATTATTTTTCAAACATATAAAATTTTTAAAAAATTAAACTTTAAATTTCTAAAAAAAAAACTGAAGACTTTCCTTTAAATTAAGGCATCAATACATTGCCAAAATACTTAAATACAAATTAATCATTGTTTTGGAAATATTAATTTCAAATAAAAAAATATTGGGATGAAAACATAATTTTGTTTAGAACAACGTCCTTACAAACAAATTATATTTGTGAGTGTCAAATATTATATATTTGGAGTGTACCCTAAACATATGTATGTTTCCAGCAGAATATGTTTGGAACAATATACTACAAAAGCGATTTTTTTCAGCGTGTACCAAATAGAATATGGTTACGCCCCTTTTGCCCTAGTTGAGAGCAACTATGAAGCTCTTTCTATGTTTGCAATTAACAATTTTGTAAACCACATCTGACAAATCATTCTCAAGTTAGGGACGACTTTTTTTGAATCCATATCGAATGTTTTCCTGGATAAAATTTTGCTTATTTTTGTAAATGTACAAATATTTTTACATCTTTATAGCCTGTTGGTAGTATCATGTATTAATATATATTTAATAACATTTTATTGTAAACTATTCTTGTTATAAACCCGAGTTTTGGTTGATGTTAAAATTTGTACATGGCTGATGGACATATATTGTCCCGGTTACTTGTCGCCTAATGAGAAAACACAAGAAGTAAGAACGTCCAGCAACAGCGACGACATCAGCCGTTGTGGAAGCTGAAACTCTATGAACAACCAAAAGAAGAACAAAAATCTATGATATAACACGAACACCTTCAGGCACATAAAATGTTACAACAATCTAAAAAGAAAACATTTCACCAGGACTTAACAGCAGCACACAAGGCACAAGGTAAAAATTAAAAGGATTATTCACAACACACACCGGCAGACCCGACAAATGACAGTAGCGAAAAAGAAAAATACAAAGACATTTTCCAGGGACGAGGGACTAAACTGCACTAGAACTTCTCTAAGCGCCACTCACACTTGGCCCAACACAAAACAAACACATCCTAAGTCACTTGTGTCCTCACTCTCCACCATCACAGAGGATAATGTACAGCAAGTTTAATAACGACAGTATTTAAAGTACATCATTTGTAGCCATTAGGCGTGTTTCATGTCTTCCATGATGCACTTTGGCTGTTCATCTACCCGGTCATTCATGAGGAAGTGTGGGTGCCGTAATGGTTTGTCTGAGATGGGCCCATTAATGCTAACACGGGTTGTATAGCAGTTTCAGAGTTACTATATTAAAGAAATTGGAAATAATTTTCAAAATTAATTTTAAAAGCTGTTTTTGTTTGATTAAGATGCGACTTAAGCGTCCAGAAATATTGATATTGATTCTGTTGACAAAATACTGACTCACACATTAACCAAGAAAACTTCAGTCAAATAAACGGTTTAAACCGCGAACTGTGGGTAAAATGACACATTTTTCGGTCACAAGTCAAATTTTACCCTTAATAATAAAAAAAAATATTTTATTCCAAAGTCTAATAGAATCGCATCAAACAACTTAAAAATCTGTTTTGTTTTTGCTAAATACTATTTGGATCAGAATATTTAATAACGACCTATGTTGTTTATTTTTGGCTAAAATGTTTATAAGCGGTTACGAAGAGCTAATATTAGATCTCGCTTTCATTTTTTTTAAAAATTGTTTATTGAAAAAATTTTATGGGCATTTTAATTTTTGAAAAAGTTAAAAAACATATTTTTTTTTTACGAAATATGTAATGGCTCTCGAAAGGCTGAACCGATTTTTACAAAGTTTACTTTGTTTCAAAGAGGACACAATGCACCACCTTTTGTAAAAAAATATATTTGGAAATTTTTTAATTTTTCTTCAAATTTTCACAGAATATCCGTCGCACTCTCACAAAACCTGAACAGTAAAAATATATATTGGTAAAAGTTATGGACGAAATACCAAGACCAGTCTGACAATTTTCGTCTGTTTTTGCAAAACACTCCCACTGGTACGAATTCAAAAAGTGGAAATAGTTCTACCGTTTCTTAACCAATTAACCGATTGCGACAAACTTGGCATGGTAGATGAAGAGGTGTTAGAGAAGTTAAGTTTTATATTTGGGCCGCCTATGTCAGACAGCGGCGGAGCTAGAAGTTGCATCAAAGTTGGCCACATCGGGTGAAGAAAATGTTCAAGCGCGTGTAACTCGTGTTTCTCTTCCGATTTATAAAATTTTTTTTTGTGTGTGTTCTACTAACTGAGGTCTACCAAAACCTTTTTACACCTAAGAATTATCTAGTATAGTTACCGAAATATCTGCAATTGAAAATTTATTTTTTCACTTTTTCCCGTACCGTGTGCTAGTATTTTGTAAATATCGCAGCACAATACGCACCGATTTCATCCGTATCGACATGCCTGGATGGGCAATAAAATTTCCTATAAGATGAAAAAAATGGTTCTACAAGGTGGCGCAAAAGTAATCCTCCTATCAGAAAATGCTATAAAATTTTGCGATTAGCCCCTAATGTCAGTTCTGTTTTGACATTTGTGTAGTAAACACATGCGAAATACACGTTAATAAACAATGTTACGCTACAATGCTCCAGAACGCGGAATATTGCTGACTGTTTATTTGACCAATAATTATTGGTCAAATAAACAGTCAAAGTCAACAAGTCGGTGCCAAAGTCACCGACCGATTATAATCGGTCGGTGACTTTGGCACAACGTGAATTTCGTCGCAGATTTCCTGGCCGTCCAACGCCTACCGGTGAAACACTGCGACGTTTAGCCGCTCGCCTCGAAGAGACTGGCACAACACGAGATGCTGCCAGGCGTGGCAGACCCCGGAGTAGCCGTTCTGCAGAGAATATTGTTGCTGTAGCCGAGGATGTCATGGAAGCGCCGTCGACATCGACCAGACGACGTGCCACGCAAATGGGTATCAGTCGACGGTCTCTACAGCGAATTTTGGTACAAGATTTGAAGATGTTTCCTTACAAAGTCCAGACGGTGCATCAGCTATTAGCTGCTGACCGCCAATCGCGTCTAACATACGCTCAAGCCATCCTTAATCACCACCAAGAGGAAGATGATTTTTCATCAAAAATAATCATGAGTGATGAGGCCCATTTCCATCTTAGCGGGTACGTAAATAAGCAAAATTTACGCTTCTGGGGCACTGAAAATCCGCGTGTAACCCACGAAGAGCCATTACACCAGCTCAAAGTCACTGTATGGTGTGCTGTTTTCGCTGGAGGAGTCATCGGACCTTTTTTCTTCGAAGACGTCGCGGGCAAACGGTTACTGTGAATGGTGAGCGCTACAGAGCATTGATCAACGAGTTCTTTTTGCCGCAACTTGATGAATTGGGATTGGAAAACATGTGGTTCCAACAGGACGGTGCAACGGCACACACTGCACGTGCCACAACCGATATGCTGTAGGATGCATTTCCCGGGCGCCAAATCTCCCGTTTTGGCTATTTGCACTGGCCAGCAAGATCGCCTGATTTGACCGCTCCAGACTTCTTTTTGAAGTCGCGGGTTTATGTCAACAAGCCTCCGACTCTTGCAGCTCTTAAAGACAATATCCGTCAAGAATGTGAGGACCTATCGCCGGAAGTTTTGGCCAAAGTGATGGAAAATACCATAAAAAGGGCTCAAATGGCAATCAACTGTGGCGGCGGCCATTTACATGACATCACATTCTCGACTTGATGTAAAAAAAATTAAAAGACCAAATAAAAATAATCCACAAGAAGAATCAAAGTTTTTTCATTTTTTTTTAATTACAGCCAAAAAAACATCGAAAGGTTACTTTTGCGCCACCTTGTATATACCCAATAGTACAAAAGTTATGACCACTTGAAGTTATCCGACTAGTCTTGGTATTTCGTCCATAACTTTTACAAATATTGAAGAAAATCGAGGGGGAGCAATTTTTTCTACGAAGGTTTCTTCAAAAAAAACTTTCGTAAAAAACTTTTAAAAAATTTCCAAAACATTTTTTTTTAAAAACATGGCGCATTGTTTCCTCTTTAAAACAAAGTAAACTTTGCAAAAATCGATTCAGCCGTTGGAGAGCAATAAAAAATTTCGGAAAACACAAAAACTAATTTTTTTAATTTTCTTCAAAAATGTAAATGCCCATAAAATTTTTTTAAAACAAAATTATAGCGACATCTTATTTTACCTATTTGTAACTGCCAAAAATAAACTACATAGGTCGATATTCACTATTCTGACGCATTTATTTATATATCGATGGCTTAATATAAAAAGGGCGTATCTCGATTTTGTTGTTCTTAAAAAGGGGCACGAAAAATCGAACAATAACTAAACAAGTTCTTTGACTTGACTTGTGGGGTTTTTATAATTCCTATAGATCCTTTATTTGCAACATTAGCCCCCGAAATTTTAAAAAAACTAAGGTGCATTTGTCATTTTTCGACCAGTATAAACGGAAAACGCAATTACGACAAAAATCTAGATACGCCCTTTTTATATTAAGCCATCGATGTATATAAATAAATATAGGGGCTATATTTGAAATAGCCCCTATATAAAGTTCCCCACCAATGTCGATGTGGTGAACACATTTTCTACGCAATGGTGGAGGGTATTAGACAGTCGGCCACGCCTGACTTTAGTCTTTCTTTACTGGGTAATTATATTTATACAACATTTATGACAAATATCCATATATGAAATAAGTTCATGTAAGCACGATAGCAATTCAACAATACGTTAAGAAATTTGTGGATTAATTGTGACATAATATGACATAAAAATTTGAGACAAGGTAATCGTGGTTCACCATAGCGGGCATTTTATTGCCTCTTCTAGTCTTAAAGTAGCATTTAACTGGGTACAACCAAAATGATTAAATGTAAACCCAGAAAAAAATCTATTTACGAGGAAAACGAATATCGCGCGATTCGACAAGCCAACAATGGCAAATAAGTACAACGTAAAGGTATTACAAAAAGTTCAACGTATGTTATGCCTAGTCATAATCGGGGCAATTACTACTGCACCAACAAGGTTGTTGGAGAATATACTACACATTCAACCAATACAAATTCGTATACGAAGCAGCTCTCAAAGCAAGACATCTGAAAGTGATGGGTGAATGGATACATCGAGACTACAAGTCGCATCATCAGAAGATATTAGAAGCAATCTTCGCTCGGTCACATTCAAACAACGGAAATATCGGCCCGCCTGAAGTAAGGCTTGTAGTGAACTGTGAATCAGTTGTGCCGCACTTCTGGTTGAACGGAAACCTACACATGTGCCTGTTGGAACTCACTGCTTCTGTAAAAACCGAACGGGAACCTTCTATTGAGAACCCGGGGGCCAAACTTTACTTCCGCTGTCCAGACCATAACACAGCTAATGACGAATGCAGGGAATGAAGCAAAAACATGGAAGCGTTGGAAAATTTTCATTGTCAATGCCCAACTTTCGCACATGCAAGATCCCGATAGTGCATTACCAGATCTAACTCATCTCAGAGGATATGATTGGAAGATATTTCTTTATGTAGTAAAAATATAATTTTTTAATTACAGTATAGATGTAGAAGATCCTAAATGAAGGAATGAATAAATTTTTATGGAACTCGTCGCATAATTCAGTTAATTTTAATAGTGCAAACGATAAAACATGTTTTGGGGTTGAAATGGTTCAAGGACCTAAACGTCACTTTTTTTCCTTGTTTTATAATTTTATTTCATACAGCTTTACTAACTATTGCTAAACACAAATCAAATAGTTCTCATTTTTTTAATTTTGTTCAGTAAAAGGGGTCCGGCGCCAAAGAGTCGCCGTACCGTAAAAAACTGTATTTTATATCCGATCAGTACGAAATTCAACAGAAAAGGGTTTCTTATTGCATGAATGAACACCTCAAAGTTCGGGGGAAATCGGTTCAGATTAAGATATAGCCACCATATATATGTTCCTTCAGATTTGGTATCAAAGTGCAATAGAAGTTGTACTTTACTTCCGATCATTATAAAATTTGGCAGAACAAAGTTTCTTAATTTTGGAATGAATACGTCTAAATTTTAGGGGAAATCAGTTTTGATTTAGATGTAGTCCCCATATTTATGTTCCTTGCTACTTAGTATTTAAGCGCTATTGGAACTGTATTTTACGTCCTATATTTATATAATTTAGCAGAAATGAAGATTTTGATCCAAGTTGATGAAAATCTGTTTAGATAATATAGTCCCATATATTTGTACCTTCCGATTCTTGACCTATTAAAGTATACTGCGCATTTTAAGGTTTTCGTTTCAGATCTAGTTTATTATGATCAACATCTTCAAATCCTTATTGGAATAAGCCTTAAGGGGGAGGCGGAAGAAAAATGTTGCCTATTACTCCTAAATAAAGTAACAGCCCCGTTTCCCCCCTTATTTGGAAAAACTTTCAAATGGGTTCAAAAACAGAAAAGATACGCACATAATAAAACTTGTTATCTCGATGTGGCCCAGTTATGGTAGCTAGCTTCGTTCCTGTATTCCAGAAATCCAAAAAATGAACACATAAGCTGTTTAATAATTGTGATAAGTTTCGTACCAATCAGTTTGTCGCAGATTTATGCCCTCTTTTAAATTCTCCCACTGTTTGCTTAGTCATTTCGCACATACTAAAAGTCTTTTAAAATATAGGTATATTATATATTTAAATTTCATTTATATATTTTAGTTTTTAGAAGTCATATTCACTTTTCGCTCATTTTGTTAAAGAATTACATTTCACTTATCTTTTAATTTACATCAAGTGCATTTCCCTATTTCTTCACTTAAAAACAAATGAACAATCCAGCCAGCCAGCAACTAATTACATCGATTCAATAACATTAAATATCAATATCTGCACTAAACCCAAATTGACCTAATAGCCTTTCATTAGTCTTGATTTCCCTCATTTTATTTCGGTTTTTATTACGGCTATTAAACGTAATCTTCAACTTTTCCCAAATATCTTTTTTATCCTTTTTTATTTTTATACGCAAAAATGGCATATGGCGTGTCCTTCCGCCATGTTCCCGGAAATTCGGGCGTGCACGGTTGTAATACGTATAAGTGAGAGTATATGAGTGTCTGCATATCAATCAGATTGATGGCAATTGAGGGAAGACATTAAGGTTGCAAAACGTTTTTCACTGACCCATATTGCAGTTATTCGCAGCACATTTACCCACCCAACTGCACACATAGTATGTACTATTATGTTTCGCAAAAAAAAAAACAAAGAAAAAGCTCAGGATTCAAGGCAACAACTGCATCAGTTATAACAGACACATATGCAACATGCATTTTTAAAACAAACATCACAAAAATAAAATTGTGCATATAACGCATATGCTGGAAAATTTCGAAACTTGCCAGGTCGATTACATTTTCAAAACTTTACGTTGGAAATTAAAGGATATGTCGTACGTAATTTTGTTTTCACAATATTTTGTCAGGTTTTCAAATTGAATATTTAAAATTTTGCTAATTTATATTTGTTCTTTGTTTTGACAAATCACCTATTTTAGGAATAAAACCAGTAAGTATAAAGTCAGGCGGTGCCGACTATATGATACCCTACACCACTTTAGTAAGATTGGATAACAATCCAATATCCAATGTATACTCAAATGTAAATAAATATATATGTGAGCTATAACTAACGGGTGATCCAAGTAGCCTTTTTTTGACAGATCACGTGTGAATCGTGTCATGCTGTCATGTTATTTTTGTTAAGTATTGTTTGGCATTTCATCATGGAAAGACTTACGCCTGAACAATGTTTACAAATCGTTCAACTTTATTACGAGAATTCACGTTCTGTGAGGAATGTGTTTTGTGCACTTCGCTTAACTTATAGTCAACATAATCGGGTCTTACGATCACGTGTGAGTCGTGCCATGCTGTCATGTAATTTTTGTTAAGTATTGTTTGGCATTTCATCATGGAAAGACTTAAGCCTGAACAACGATTTCAAATCGTTCAACTTTATTACGAAAATTCACGTTCTGTGAGGAATGTGTTTCGTGCACTTCGCTCAACTTATGGTCAACATAACCGAGTCAACATTTGATAGACATAATCTTCAAAAAATAAATGCCCAAGAATGTTCTTTCAAATCATGATAAACATTCCCTATTCAATTTGAATTTTCTGTGTTTTTTTCTTTAAAAAAGTAGGGAACCTCGAAATGGATCACCCTATATAACCGATTTTTTTTTCAAATTCGGCAGTGTTGATCAGTGGATCAAAAAATTCTACCATGCCAAATTTCAAAATTTTTGATGTTAACTACAGCTTCTATAGGCCAAATCGGACGAAACATATATATAGGTGCTATATCTAAATCTAAACCGATTTCAACCAATTTTTTGGGCTCTTTCCGGGGTGAAAGATTCCTAATTGCAAAATTTCAGCACGATCGGAGTAAAATTGCGACCTGTACTCAACGAACAACATGAACTATACGGGCGGACGGACGGACATTTTTAAATCGATTCAGCTGGTGATTGGTATACTTTAAGGTGGGTCTAGCCGTAGTATTTCTAGGTATTACAAACATGGGCCTGAAGCAATAGTACCCTGTAACACCCTGTACCATGGTCGGGTACAGAAAAATGTTGCTAATACAGCCTATAATTACTGGGCAATAAATTATATCACCAAATTTGGATATTTTGAGATTATTGGTTCAGAAACTATCATTATTCCCTCACTTTAACATAAACGTGTATATCATTTGATACAAAATCACGTTTAATATATTGAAGAATAACTTTTTTTGAAACAAAGGGACCGCTCAAATACACACTTTTGGCCAGATCATTATCATTAGAAATAACTTAACAACATTTCTTCTTATTCTGCTATAATATGGTGGTGTAGGATATCGTATAGTCGACTAAGCCTGACTTTTGGTCTTCCCTACTGGTTTAATGCACCATTTTGTTGGAATTATCTATTGAAATTGGAATTGGAAATTGGAATTAAATTTGAATTCCATTTTGATAACTTTTTTTGACGTTACTTAAAATTATGTATAAGTATAAGCTACTTTAGGT
Organism: Eudasyphora cyanicolor; assembly: GCA_963930755.1. Lineage (NCBI taxonomy): Eukaryota > Metazoa > Arthropoda > Insecta > Diptera > Muscidae > Eudasyphora > Eudasyphora cyanicolor. The sequence continues at coordinate 230,999,968 of OZ005737.1, read as the reverse complement.
TTATAAACAACATAACAGAATGATGCGTATCAAAAAACGAGCGCATTGCCATTAATCGTTTCTGTTAAACTTCCTAGAATGGCCGACACCATATCCAGACGTGGTTTACTCAATGCAGGACAGTTGTAAAGCTGGTGTTCAATGCTATTTACTTCTTCCTCATCTACACTGCTTCTGCAGAAGTTATTGGAGTCAATACCGTGTCCCGTTGGAATTTATACAAAAGTAAACAGTGTGCGAATTAATCTCGTTAAGAGATCTACGGAAGTCGATTTTGTGCATTTAGGGATGTGGCCTCCAGAGAATGAGTGCTGTCCGAGAAAATAAAAAGGCCAGTGTTAGTCACTAGGTTGCGATTCAGCCACTTGGCGACTTCCCATTATTTGGACACTGCAGGTATCTGGTGGTCCGTGAGCTATATAAAGACTAAGTTCTTTCATGATAACTCTAGAGTTGTGTAGTTCGTGAACTAAATAGTTCATATAGGATGACTAGATATGACCCTCAAGTACTAAGTGAAATGTTCGATATAATGATTCTGTGCGTAATCGTTTGTCTGATCACCCTAATTGAACGAGTTTGAGAATTAGTGAACTAGTTCCATACAAGTCTAGTTAACTACGATGCCAACTTTTTCTTCAAGCTTTGAACTATCCTTACAGAACTGGAGATTACCTGATATTCTGCGAACCCATTACTTTCTGGCAGGTATCTAAGTGGTGAAGTTCCTCTCGAAGGTGTACACCGTTATATATCAATCAGCAGTATATGAAGTAGAACTGGTGGAGACTCGGTCGCAGTAGTCCTTAATGTTCCGCTTATGCATAGTTCTCGAGCAGACAGTTCTCTGAACCTTGGATAATTGGTTGGTAGTGGATCATTTATCAGTTGCCATCCACCACACCTAAATACCGTACAACAGTATTGGGCGAACTACTGCTATATATATACAATGCATGATTTGAGGTGAGAGGCCCCAACGCAACCTTACAGCTTTCCTACATGAATATAACACGACGATAGCCTTCCTTACACGTTCCAGTACATTAATTCTGAATGACATCGATTGGGGATATATAAGATTCATAAATGTTCTCCAGCCAGGGGATAATGTACTTCAACCCAATATTTATGTATTTTATAAAATTGATTTTACATTTCAGTCAAAAATGTTGCACAATAAAATCTTAAAGTACATATGACGAGGAACTTTTTCGTTAAAATATAAACAAACATGAAAGACTTTAGAAATTCCGAGCAAAGTAATTTTAATTAATATATTTACGCTTAAAATTTTTTGAAAAATGTTGGGCCAGACTAGAATACTTTTATGATTTTTTCTCCAAAAACGTTTTTGAAATATATGTCAGTTGACAATACCTGCGTATCATTAATAGACATCGGATTTTGCATATTTTAAGACGTTTTATCGTTCAAATATATTGTTGGCATATATTTCTATATGCACTAAAATCTCCATAAGCAAAGTTTGGTTCCAATCGGATGAAAATTTAAAAATATGCAAAAATCCGAGGTCATTAAATATCATTTTTTTGAAAACTTCTCAAATCAATATTTTTGTTCAATAAACTAGAAGCTCACACGCACACACACTGTTTAATGTCGTAACTCGTCGCGCAACTTCCCCCGCTTGTGAATTTCCTTCTTTTATTGGCCATCCTGGCGGGTTGAAGGAGAAAATGTCTCTGTTACAACTCTTCCCGGACGATATTCGCATTGTACGAATTGTGAGAGGGCTTTCCAGCGTCTGGTGCTCTCCTTGTACTCTCTTGGGACGATATTCGCACATCACGGATCGTAGATGCATTTAAATGAGTTGACATCTCTCTACAACTCTCCCGAGACGATATTCGCATGGTTTGGATTGTAAGGTGAGACTTCCAGCGCTGCATATCTCTCCCATTCACCAGGGAGGATATTCGTATAGTACGAATGTAGCGAGAGACCTCCCGCAAGCAAAGATTTTTTCTGATGACTCAATTATGTGTCGATTTTCTTCAGAATGACCTCATTTTATTTATGGCCGATCTGATTTTAGGACAGAATAATAAAAATAAAATAATTGTGAATTTTTCGATGATTTTAGTAGTTCCATGTTTTAAAAGCTATAGATACTTTAAATTAGTTATACTGTCCAAAATGTTGTAGTATTTTCGTGCATTAGTACGTTGTGTGGGAGTACCAAAAGGGGCATGGCAAAAACGCCAGGCACTATAGGCAACGTACATTACATTACACCGAACAAAATTTTAAGTGCCCTGGTATTAATGTTATAAGCTGTTAACTTTGGGTGCAAAATGTTCCATCGTGTGGGAGGTACCAAAAGGGTCATGCCAATAACGCCCAATTTTCACTGAGCTCTAGGTACTATAAAATCATTACACAGAACTAAATTGCAAGTATTTTATGAACTTAAGTTAACTTTTCGTGCAAAATAGTCCAATTGAGTGAGAGGTACCAAAAGGGGCATGGAAACTTCGCCCATTTTTTGGGGTGATAGCGACTAATAAGCTAATACTATGTGTAGAATTTCAGAAGATTCGTATAAGTAGTATAGAAGTTATCAAAGAATCAATATTTCAGTAAATACTAACGCTTTGTGGGGGAGGTACCAGAAGGAGCGGTCCAATATGGCCCATCTTCTAACTTAACTGCAATGGAGAAAAATATTACTGCATGCTAAATTTGAAGTGAATCGGTTACTCCTTTCGAGAGTTATCGTGCGCACCAGCCAGCAGACAGACACACAGACAGACGAACGGGCGAACAGTGCTCACATTACATAACATGACCCAAATCGAATTTCCACCAAACATACTGTTGTTGTTGTAACAGCTTGGTGACTCTGAGTTTATAATCCTTAAGTCTAATTCTATTACAGACTTCGTTCCAGCATATCTCTGATTATCGTAGGAATCTTAAGTTATTTACTCAATATTGTCCGGATGTTAATTAACATTTGGTCTATTAATTTCAGGGAATGGATGTTATTTGAGTTATGCCGTTCCTATTATCCACTAGAAGTTCAGTTTCTACACTTGTCCGAACAAGTTGTTTTGCAATGTCTTCTCCACTTAAATCGGTCTGTTCTAAATGCTTTAAAGCATTAAGTGGTAATATCTTTGTCAAATGCAAAATTTGCTGTTCGAAGTATCACAAAATGTGTGCTGGATTTGAAAGTGATGTGGAATATAAACTATTAAAATCGTCCAAAAACATTGTTTTTAATTGTAACAATTGCGCAATTGCTTCTAATGATCTGGTGGTTGCTATTTCAACGCTGTCAAATGAGGTGAGAGATCTTAAATCTCAGTTCGTCTCATTTTTAAATGACTTTCATAAAAATGAGAGTGAAAGTGTTTCACAAAATAAACAAACACTCCCGATTTCTAAGCTGTGCTCTGACAATGGCCTTCAACTTGGTGTTGGTCATTCCCCTCCTTGCTCTACATCGGCATTGCCTTTTGGCGCTTCAATAACTATTGAGAATTCTGCTGATAATTCTCATGTTATTGTTCCTAATGCTGTTTCTACTGCTACACGTATTGCTGCTCCTGCTGCTGCTGCTACTGATGCTCTCAATGTTGTTACTATTCTTAATGATGGTAACCGCTGTTTATCATCGCAATCTGTTTCTACTGTTGTTACGCCAGTGAATGACTATGCTGTTGATGTTGTTGTAAATGGTAATGGTCTCCATGATCGTCGTGCTGATGATGTTGTGAATGCTCTTGCTCTCTCTGGTCGACGTGCTGAGGACGTTGATGATGCTACAGATGTGAATGCTCAGAGTTTGAATGCTGTTGCTCTCTCTGGTCGACGTGCTGATGTAATTGATGTTGTTTCTAATGCGAATACTCAGAGTTTGAATGCTTTAACTCTAAGTGAAGTGTACTTGGACACAGCTGCTAATGCTGCGTCTGTAAATTATGCTGCTACTGTTTCTTCTGACGCAGGTGGGGGTAACCCAATAAACCATTTCAATCAAGCTCGAAATAAAAATAATAGACGTAAACGTGTTGTGTATGGTGATAGTAATAATGATGAATTAGCTGTTGTTGCCAATAAGAGATGGGTCTATATTTCTGCTTTTAAGCCAACAGTGACGCCGAATCAAATTATGGAATATGTTCATAAACACACTGAAGTTGGTCTAAATAATCTAGAATGTTATCGCTTAATTAAAAAGGATACTAATTTAAGCACACTAAGTAAAATATCATTCAAGCTTGGAATTTCAGCGGGTTTCTATAATCATCTTTTTAAGCCTTCATTGTGGCCAACTGATGTACGTGTTAGAGCTTTAAATTTTTTTCAAAAGCAAGCCCAAGTTGTGAACAACCCTTGAATATTATTGCTGATAGATTTCATAAGCTTAATATTTATTTTCAAAATATTGGTGGAATGAGGACGAAGTTGGAACACGTATATACTGAATCAACTAACGCTGAATTTGATGTTATCGTGCTGGTGGAGACTTGGCTGAATGAGGATTTCGTTAATGAGGAGATTTTTGACTCTAATATTTATAGAGTTTTTCGTAAAGATAGAGACTATTGTAAAAGTAATTGCGTCAGAGGGGGTGGTGTCCTGATTGCTGTAAAAAAATCCATAATTTCGTCGCTTTGTGAATTGCATAATTCTGACTCTATAATTGATCAATTGTGCATATACTTGTCAGGCTCAAATGGAGATTTGTATATTGTTGTATCATATATTCCGCCTAATAGTTCTGATTATTTTTACGATATGCACACTCAAAACATAGTTAATTTAGCTATTGATGATAGACGAATTATTGCATTGGGTGACTTTAACCTAAGTAAAGTTAAATGGTCTTTTGATCCAAGCCTAGAGGTTATGACTCCGTCTAATATCAATAACTTGTTTGAAATTAATGTTATTGACAGCCTTTACTGCTTAAATCTGGTACAAATTAATAGATTTCCTAATCTTCTTAATAAAATATTGGATTTGGTCTTCATTGATCAGGATTTGAAATATTGCATTAATGAATGTATGAATCCCTTTTGTAAATTGGACATGCACCACAAAGCTTTGGAATTAACCGTTGAATTTTATAATTTTTCTAAAGTAGTTTCAACTAAAACTAGTATTTACTTTAAAAAATGTAATTATAATGTAATTAATAATTTAATTAATGATGTTAATTGGCTTAATATTTTTCATGGTCATAATGTTACTGATTGCTATGAATTGTTTATACGAGTTATTAATGAAATTTGTTTATGTAATATTCCTCTTTTAAAGCCCAGAGTTTATAAGTTGCCTTGGTACACAAAGGGTTTGAAAAAACTTAAGAATCTTAGGAACAAGTTTTACAAACGTTTCAAATCATCTAATAATTTAAATGACAAGAATATGTATGAGCGCTATTTAAGGGAATTTAATTTCCTAAATAAGTTTCTGTATAATCAATATATCTTAGGGTTTGAGGTTAATATTAAGAATAATCCAAAATCATTTTGGAGTTTTATTAATTCTAAACGGACTAGTTCTGACTTTCCAGCTAAAATGTTTTTCAAAAAAAAGGTTTCTGATTCACTTGATGAAACAGCTGACCTGTTCGCTGATTTTTTCAGTTCAACTTTTGTTTCTTCTGGCAATACTTTTTCGTATACAAATCTTTTTGCAGATTCTCCTTTAAATTTTGGCGCAGTAGATCTTTCTGAATCTGATATACTCCAAGGGTTTTCTAAATTAAAAAGTACGTATAGAGTTGATAATGACGGCTTATGCTCATCATTCATTAAAGGATGTGCTTCAACTTTAATTATCCCCTTACTATACATATTTAATAAATCGTTAAATGATGGTATTTTCATTGAAAAGTGGAAAGTAAGTTCTATTACTCCAGTTTTTAAATCAGGGTCTAAGGATAATATCTCTAATTATAGACCAATCTCTAAATTAAGTAATATTTCAAAACTATTCGAACATATAATGTTTTATAAAATGTACTTTGCTACAAAAAATATCATATCTCCATTTCAACATGGCTTTATTCGAGGACGTTCTACTGTTACTAATCTCGCAATTTTCTCGCATTATTGTATTTCTAACTTTGAATTAGGCTTTCAAGTTGATGCGGTTTACACTGATCTTTCAAAAGCATTTGATAAAGTCTCTCATTCAAATCTACTTAAGAAATTATATAAAATTGGGTTTCATTCCGTTTTCTTAAAATGGATTGAATCTTATTTATCTAATAGGAGTTGCTATGTAGTTATTGAATCTTCTAAATCTTATGCTTATAAAGCTACATCTGGTGTGCCACAAGGTAGTATTCTTGGTCCCTTACTTTTTGTATTATTCATTAACGATATATCATCTTCTGTTAAATTTTGTAAGATTTTACTGTATGCTGATGACTTAAAAATCTTTCTGCGTCTTAATTCGATTGCTGATGCGTTTCGTCTTCAAAGTGATTTGAATTCTATCTCCCAATGGTGTTCTGAAAATTCATTAGAAATAAATGTGTCTAAGTGCAGTAAAGTCTCATTTGGTAGGTGTTCAAATCGTATCTGTTTTGATTATGTTATCAATTCACTCAGAATTGAAAGTTCAAATGAAGTTTTGGATTTAGGTGTTATTTTTGACGAAAAATTTACTTTTGTCAGCCATTTGAATCGTATTATCCCTAAAGCTTATTCATTACTTGCGTTTTTAAAGAGAAATTGCAAGCAATTTCAGGATCCATATACTTTTAAGCTTATTTTCACGTCTTTAGTACGCTCAAAGCTGGAATATGCTTCTTTTATCTGGAGTCCCTTCTGTTCAAAGTACATTACTAGAATTGAGAATGTACAAAAAAGATTTATAAAGTTTGCTCTTCACTCTATACATTTTACACTGCCTGAGCCCAAATATATTGAAAAATGCAGATTAATATCGTTAAAAACACTTGAAAGCAGAAGACAGGTTTTGTCTCTCCTTTTTATTTTCAAAATTGTTAATGGTGTAGTCGATTGTTCTGAATTACTCAAACTTTTGCCTTTTAATGTTCCTTCTCGTACTTTAAGACGTAATAATTTGTTTTATGTGCCGTTCCACAGAACGAGTTATTCTTACCATGAACCTATCTCGAGGGCTTTAAATGAGTTTAACCGCATAAATAGTGTGGATTTGGATATAAATTCTAGTTTGGCAATGTTTTCAAATGTATTAGATTTAATTTATTTTTAGATATAAGTCGTAGTCTGTAAGGAATACTGTAATTCCATTGACTGTAAATAAATAAATGAAATGAAATGAGAAGCGCTGCATTTCTGATAATAGTCGTCATGGTTTTAAGTCTATTTTTAGCTTCCCAGTTGACTTGGGCGATCAGATGTTGTTATAGTGGTAGTGTGTCCGGTGAGTTATTTTAGCTGCAGAAACTCGAATTTTAATGAAAACATGAAATGTTGATGTTAAATTTTCCAGAGCAGCGGCTGGGAATCGAACACAGCACCTTCGGAATCCAAGTCTAACAATCTAGTCATTGAGCTACCTAAGGCCACTACTTAGGGTCTTAGGTCACTCCTTCGATCTGTTACGCTTTTGGCTCGTAGCAAATGATATATACCCTCCTCTGTAGGGTGAGGGGATAAAATGGATTTTTTCCGCAATATCTTGTAAGATATCTTTGAAATCGCGGATGGGATGTAGAAGAAGGCTGATTAATTTAGGATTATTTAAAGCTTTCCTGAACCAATTGCGATAAACGGTTCTCCAGTTATGGTCAAATATTCGTATATGGTCGGTCGAACCTTAATTTGTTTATAGGTTCATCGCAGTTTAGATACATATATCCCATTCCCATTGTTGCCAGACGAATTTGACTGAAAAACGTCAAAATGGGTGCTCAAAAATCGTCAAAATAAATTGAAATCGTCAAAACAAGATTTTTTAGTTTTTTTCCGGACGATGGACATGTTTTAGAGGCAGATATGTATAATAATGAAACAAATAATTTTTTTATTCTCAAAGTGAACTTAAATCAATTTTGTTCACGAATCTCACATTTTTAACTGCAATAATCAAACAAATTTGGCGAAAAAATATCATATACTACATACATTTTGATTTCTTAGGATTGAAAATTGTCCTCATAGAAGGATCCCAATCTATGTTATTGCTCTACGTCATGAAAGCCACAAACTTTAACCTATTGGGACGAATTTTAACAAAATTCATATAAACATTTACATCAACAGGGTCCTTAGGAAACACAAATACCAATTGATTGGGCTAAAATTCAACAATTCTAATTTTATTTCTCACAGAACCATTTCAAGGAGCAAGTCACCTCATTGGACCCTATTTTGATATAGTGTCGTACAAAAGTTCCACTGAAATTGTTTTCTTGTTAATTTGCGATTAACTTTAACTGAAACCATTTGGACCTCCTAGGTGCAAGATTTGACGTAGCCCTTACATTACTTACAAAATTTCACTGCAATTTCCTCTACCAATTTTTCATCTTAACTAAACTTAAATCTTTTTACTGTTATTGTATGCGATTCATAATATTTGAGAAATTTTCTAACATTTCTGATTTTCATTTAAAAAACATAAATGGGTGTTTAATTATATCCCGAAGTAATTATAAAAAATCCTTAATAAAGGGTTTTACAACAAGAGGTGTTATTTTGGTGTTCAAAGAAAAATGCCATATTTTGAGATAAATGATCGGATGTTTATTTCATAATAAAGAGGAAGGTATGCCGTTAATAATGAAAAACAACACCAGCCAAATGGCCACCACGACCACGCTTACAGGACCATATCCTTTTCATGAAATTTTCCATAACCAAATCGCAAAGTGGCTGCCCTATGTCCTCGATAGCCTCACGAATTCTATCTTTGAGGTCCTGAATCGACGCTAGGCGGTTGGCGTAGACCTTATCTTTCACGTGGCCCCAAAGGAAGAAGTCGCAAGGTGTTAAATCACAAGATTTCGGTGGCCAATTGTGATCACCTCTTCGAGAGATAACGCGGTCCAGAAACTTTTCCCGTAACAGAGCAATGGTTTCGTTGCTTGTGTGGCACGTAGCGCCGTCTTGTTGAAAGTAAACGTTGTCCAGATCAATACCATCCAACTCCGACCATAAAAAAAATATTAATCATCTCTCGATAGCGCAATCCATTCACCGTAACTGTTGATCCAACCTCATTTTCGAAAAAGTAAGGTCCAATGACCCCGCCGGACCATAAACCGCACCAAACAGTCACACGTTGCGGATGGAGAGGCTTCTCAACAATAACTCTTGGATTATCCGAGCCCCAGATGCGACAAATTTGCTTGTTGACGTAGCCACCGAGGTGGAAATGGGCCTCATCAGTCAAGATGATTTTTCGAATTTTAATAATTTGCGTTGTTGAATCGTGTATCGTTCAATTTTTAGTAATGGCGTAGTTTCTACTTGTCAAATGTCAAAGAATAAAAGCTTTAAAAGTGACAGCTACCGAAATACCGGGTGATTCAAAATAACACCTCTTGTTGGAAAACTCTTAGTATAGAAGTTATGAGATAATCAATATTTCAATAAATTTTGACCCTTCGTGGGGAGTGTACTAGAAAAAAGTATTGACACATAACAAATCTAAAGGCAATCGGTTAATTCTGTCGAAAGTTATCGTGGGCACCAACCAGACAGACAAATGGTCAGCCTGGCTGTCATTACTAAAATGACCTAAAATGGCCCAAAACGGATTTCCGGCAATTATTCTTGTGGTCTCTTGGGTGACTCCATCGATTGGTTACACTTTTGGCCCGCAGCATCTGCTATATATACCCTTGTTCACAATAGTGGGGGTCTAAACACCGAATTATGTTAAGTTTCTTTAGCTTAAGTATGCCTGAACCTTTCAGGAACGAGCTCACACATTTTCCTGCTCCCAGACACATGATGTGCTAACCTGACCACAAATTCAGACGAAACGTTCGAGTACGTTCGAGTCTGTCTATATTCCGTCATACATACCGACTGTAATCTATGTGTATATAGATGTGCGCCTATCCTGTGCATATGTGCATGTCCCACATATTTTATTTTCAAAGAATGCTCACATGTATACCCTACGCGGAATTTTTTTATAAACCGAAAAGAACATTTATAAATTCCGGAGAATGTATAAATTAGTACTAAAGTGGAAAAATGCTCTATATGAAAAGAATATACAATCGAAGTAACAGAAATGTTAATATATTCGAAGAATTTTAGACAGTATCTAACTAATGAAATATTCACAATTAAAAATAAACAATAAACTATAGAATATGAATATGAGTTTAAATATAATCCACGTAAAAACAAAATAAAATGAAAAACAATTCGTTTAAAATGAAAACAAATATTTCTATATATCACAAACAATTATATAGAACTTTTTAATAGCCAAGTAATTATTTTTTTCGCAGAATGCTGCAGCAAAAAATAAATAATATTTAAAATAAAGTAAATGTTACGAATGTGAGCCAGGGTTGGTTCGATACAAATGAAACCCCTTTATGAATATCAAAATTTAATATCAAAAAACAAGCTAAACTTTTACAATTTGTGCATTAGATTGGTTCTTACAAATGGCTGTAAAAAAAGAAAATTCATAAAATTCAAAACAAAAATCTTAAATCCATAGACGATCCAAATATAAAATGATTCCTCTATATATGTATGTAACCAGTAAGTAAGACGGGCTGGACCAACTTTATAATATCCTACACCTGCCTAACATTGCGAAAGGAGGCGTTGTGATAATAGTTTGGTGGTCTTCCAAAACCTTATTTGTGCCAAATTATAAAAAGATAGGACGTAAAATACGGTTTCAATTGCACTTTAATACTAAATAGACAGGAACATATATCGATACCTCCATTCTATATAATGCTAAGTGCAAAATGTAGTTTTTCAGGAGGGCGATCAAAGTTTGATGATTTTTTTAATCATCAAACTTTGGGGAATTTCTTTACATTGCAATAACTAATAAACACCACATTTCGACTGAATACAATTTTGAATCTTTAGGAATTAAAAGTGCAATCTCCCTAAAAACACGCTAAGTCGAAGTAGCATGTTTTTGAATAGTGATGTCGATATATTGGTGATATGTATATCAAATTCTGATCTGATTTTGACCAAGTTAAGCAGTATTCGCTGCCAAATGAAGAAATTTCTTTCTGGAAAATTTTGTAATGATCGGAAGTAAAGTACAACTGCTGTAGCTCTTTAATACGAAATCGGGAGAAACATATATATGGGGACTATATCTAAATCCGAATAAATTTTCTCCGAATATGGCAGTCTTTATTCATGTAGTACGAAACCTCTTTCTGCGGAATTTCGTCCTGATTGGATATAAAACACAGTTTCTACAGCATTTACAAGTAAAATAGGGGGTAACATATGTAAGGGGGCTATAGGCAAATATGAAACGATTTTCTCTCACAATCAAACTTAACTAAGCAAATATATTCGAAACAAATGTGCCAGCATAAAAAAACAAAACCAAAAGCGCTACTCGAATGCATGTAGCCCGAGAAATTTTAAAATTCACCTTCTCTATTGAACAGGCCTCGTGCATCGATATTTCCAATTATTGCCTATATCGGAGACACATATATTCAGTTTTGCCAGAACGTAATGCCGAAAAGGCTTAAAATGATAGCTAACATAGCCAAGAAAAATGTGTATGATTTTATTTTAAACTAACGATTTTTTCCCCATTTTTTGAGTTTGTTGCATTTACTTCTTTGTTAAGTTCGAAGAAGGGCCATATTGGTCCACTACTTCTAGTAAATCCCCCAGAAAGGGTTAACATTTAGTGAACAATTTAATCAAATGTTTTTAGAAGTTGTTTGTTAATGATTGATTTAATTTTAATTTTATTAGATTTCTTGAATGTTTTCACATTTGAATTGTTCAGCTTTTTCGATCAACTCTTCCTTTCGAAAGAGAGGTTTTTGTGGTGCATTGGAAAAGATAAGACACTGCGCTTTGAAAGCCATGTAAACACATACCTTTATACGTATTTCAATCCTGTGCGGGGATATCATCAGAGGGACTTATTCATGACACAGTGTGAGCTTGTAGTTGTGGCGAGCATCACTTGTATATATACCAATCTACAAAGACATTTGCATATGGGAATTATATACCTATGAAGAAAGCTTACAAGTCACACAGCCAAAGCTCCAAGCGGGACTTAAATTCACCATTTACACCACCCATGTGACTGGTAAGGGTTACCAGGTCGACACAGTTGTCACTACACCAATCGCCAATAGATGGCGTGGATTCTGAGATTAGTTGGACGATAAGAAAGACCTTACTACATTTCAGTAAGCATAGTATTTTTTGTTGAATACCAAATTTTTTGTATTTTATTATTTAGAATTCATTAACACTACGTGTTGAGGATGAGCAGCGGGCTGATCCTATTAATTAAATGTTTAATCTGTTATAACTTCTATACTACTTATTCCAACCTTCTAAAATACCGCACTTAGTATTAGCTTATTCGTACCCATCACCTCGGGAAAATGGGTAGGGTTGCCACGCCCCTTTTAGTATCTCCCACACAAATGGACCATTTTCCATCAAAAGTTAACGGTTTTTATCTTTAATAATAAAAATTTTGTACTGTGCTTTAATAGTACCTAGTACCTAAAGATGTAATGATGTATTCGCATCATTTTAACATTAGCATTCGCAAAAACCATCTTTGGATTATTTGCTTTTGCATTCGCTTTCGCATTCGCTTTCGCAAAAATATATTTCAGTATTCGCTTCCATTTGTTAAAAGTGTTAAATCTCCTTATTCCCTTCACACAATTTGAAGATATTAATACCAATGAAAACCTCTGCCACTTCTCTTCAAAACAGTTGAAGAAATATGTTTGTCATTGTGGTAACAGGAGGTAAAACTATGGAAAATATTCTTAATACTTTCGCTTTCGCAAAAAGCGAACTGAACTTTTTTACTTGTTTTTAAAAACATTTATTAATTTCAACTTATGCTTTTATAAATATTTAATATCAATAATAAACCTTTGGAAAAAATAAAGACATCCAAGTTTTTACTATTAATTACGACATTGTAGCAAAGGAAATGTACCATTTATATGTCCATAGCTGTATATCAAATTTATAATTTTTTAAGAGGATAATAATGTATAAACAACCGAATTTCACGAAAGTGTATATTCGATCTCTCGTTTGCCAGTATAAATAAATGGTTTGCAACGATCCTGGACATACAATGATCTTACCTCAGCTAATATTGAAAAACATGTTCACAAAGTCGGTTTAGTTATGTGCATCAGTCCGCCTGTCTGTCCATGTATTCAAATCACAGCAATGTGAAATGAATTTAAATAAGGAAAATTATTCCTCCGTTTCGTAACCAGAGATATAACCGTAAGATGTTTTGACAACAAATAATGAAAAATTTAATCCGAAATATCTGCAACGTTTTGAAAATATTTTTTAAACAAAATATATTAAAAAAAATAATAAACAAGAATTTTATTTGTATATAAGCACATATCTTATTTGAGAAGATTTGTTTGCAAATATATTTTGTTGTAATATATTATATATGGGTGGTTTCGACATTACGGGCCAATTTCGACATCATTTGTGGCATTGAAGTTTTTTGTTGAATTCAGTATTTCAGATAGGAAGATTTAATCCTTTTAAGAAAAGCCACATTAGTATCAAAGGTACACATACATTTTTTACCTTTTAACCGAGTTATGCGAAATTTTTAAAATATATCCTCCAGGGTAATGACGGAGGAGTATTACATATATCCGAGGATCCTTGATCTTATGACATATTTGGATAGAACACCTCAAAATAAGAAGAAAAATTAAAAAATTTAAAATTTTATTCATTCAGTTCATTTGTATAAAAGTAAACAAAAATCATTTTAATCTACAGGGCGGCTGATGAAAGCTGCTACCAAAAAAAAAAAATTAATAATTTTTTTTTTCTATTTAATGAATCTGGTTAATTTTTTTTTATTTTGCAGATTGATTTTTAGATTTAACAAAAATGGATAACTGGGACACTGAAACAAGAATTTGGATTGTCCGCCGCTATTACGCAATGAAGTCCTTAGTTTCGGTTCAAAGAGAGTATAGGGGCACGTTTGGCGGCAATCCTCCGAGCAGATGGACCATAAAGAGACTTGTTAAAAATTTTTCCGAGCATGGGACAGTCAACAGAAGACCTTACCATTAAAACCCTTCAGTTCGGACGGAGGAAACAATAGCTGTAGCTGATGCCATACAAAATAATCCAAGAGTTTCGACAAGAACCTTATCTGCTCAAATGGGTATAAGCAGACAGTCATTGGAGTCAATTATGCACAAAGATTTGGAGTTATTCCCATATAAAAATCAAATGGCCAACAACGTGAACTCAGCAGACTTCCCGATTCGCTTGGAATTTTGCCAGAAGATGCTTCAAATGGTGGAAGAGGAATATGGAGAGCTTCCAACCCACAGACACTTCATGAGACGGAATTGCATCCACTTCGTGTCACAGTGTGGTGTGCAGTTTCATCACGCTGCATTGTCGGGCCCTACTTCTTCGAAGAAAACGGTCACACCGTTACAGTTACTGGAGACCGTTACTTGAGCATGTTGAGAGAGTTTTTCTATCCAGAATTACGCCGAATGAGAATTTCTTTCAACTCTGTGTGGTTTCAGCAAGATGGTGCAACTCCTCACATAGCCCGGCCTTTTATGACAGAATTGCGGCGAAAATTTCCCAATTAGCTTATATCCAGAAACTCCACATTCCGTTGGCTCCCCAGGTCGCCTGACCATACTGCACCTGACTTTTTCTTGTGGGGTTATTACAAACAGGAAGTCTACAAAGCAAAACCAACAAATTTGAATGAACTAAAGCAATCCATTCGAGAAACAATTGCGGCTATTCCCGTCTCAACTCACCAAGCAGTAATGAACAACTTTTTGGTAAGATGCCGCACATGCATCAACGAGCAGGGGGGGGGCATTTAAATTCCATTATTTTTAAAACTAATTTAGCTATATTTAATTAAATTTAATGAGCTTTAACATAAATAAAAGAATTCCATACACTGAAAAAAAAAGTTTTTTGAGTTTCTTAATGTAGCAATATTCATCAGCCACCCTGTATAACAATTCTGATTCATAGATTTTATTTAAATTTGTGATTAACAAATTAATTTTATTTATAAGCTACTACTTGCCAACGTCTACTTTGCATGGAAACTTATATTTAACGCTACATCCACGAACAGTACTCGTAACGGTTGGTGTTGGTAATACATCCAGTTTATCGAACTGAAAGATACGTAATTTGTATCGACCACAAAGATATTAGGTGTTTGCTTAAAAAGTTTTGCGATTTGAACTTTTGCATATTTAGAATCCGTCTGACATCTGTTAAAGAAAATAAATTGTAATTATTACATAATCATTAAAACTACAAATATTTTTTACCTGGATTGTTTTTTATTTTTAACCCCTCAGCTAAATTAATTAGTATGAAAGTACCAGCTTTCATATTGCATATTGTCGCTTTCATCTTCGCTTGAATTGTAAACATCATCGTATCTCTAAGCTTTTATAGGTCTCGCAGTTGACGGTTTAATCTTACCAGAAGTATGAATTTCTAAAGAATTATATGAATTACAGGATGACATGATGGCAATCTTTTCAACCGAAACAACATAAACTTCTCATTTCCAAGCGACTACACTGATGATTACCAAAAATTTGATGAACTTTTAAAGTACCGACAAATGGTATAATATTTTTGATCTCAGCTTCCTTTGACATGGCCTCAATTTCTTCATTTTTTTAGAAAAAATAATTCCCGGGAAATTGTCTTTTAGTTTCTGCAATAAAATATTAAAATCCATCAAATCGGTACCCTGCGCAACAAGACGATACGCGGCTTTTTTAACAGTTTTTCCAATGCCATCGGTATCACCTTTTCCGTGACCAGATTCACTGTAATTCCATGTAAACTTTTTCATTGGAGGATACAACTCGTGCAGTGTGTTGTTTATCGATATCTTGCTTAGTTATCGAGTTATCGGACGATAAAGTCCGACAATTTTTTTTCGTTACAATGGGCACAACGTCGAAAATTAGAAAAAAGTCGATAACTTTTTAGTTAGTTTTAGTTAAGATGTTTTGACAACAAATAATGAAAAATTTAATCCGAAATATCTGCAACGTTTTGAAAATATTTTTTAAACAAAATATATTAAAAAAAATAATAAACAAGAATTTTATTTGTATATAAGCACATATCTTATTTGAGAAGATTTGTTTGCAAATATATTTTGTTGTAATATATTATATATGGGTGGTTTCGACATTACGGGCCAATTTCGACATCATTTGTGGCATTGAAGTTTTTTGTTGAATTCAGTATTTCAGATAGGAAGATTTAATCCTTTTAAGAAAAGCCACATTAGTATCAAAGGTACACATACATTTTTTACCTTTTAACCGAGTTATGCGAAATTTTTAAAATATATCCTCCAGGGTAATGACGGAGGAGTATTACATATATCCGATGATCCTTGATCTTATGACATATTTGGATAGAACACCTCAAAATAAGAAGAAAAATTAAAAAATTTAAAATTTTATTCATTCAGTTCATTTGTATAAAAGTAAACAAAAATCATTTTAATCTACAGGGCGGCTGATGAAAGCTGCTACCAAAAAAAAAATTTAATAATTTTTTTTTTTCTATTTAATGAATCTGGTTAATTTTTTTTTATTTTGCAGATTGATTTTTAGATTTAACAAAAATGGATAACTGGGACACTGAAACAAGAATTTGGATTGTCCGCCGCTATTACGCAATGAAGTCCTTAGTTTCGGTTCAAAGAGAGTATAGGGGCACGTTTGGCGGCAATCCTCCGAGCAGATGGACCATAAAGAGACTTGTTAAAAATTTTTCCGAGCATGGGACAGTCAACAGAAGACCTTACCATTAAAACCCTTCAGTTCGGACGGAGGAAACAATCGCTGCTGTAGCTGATGCCATACAAAATAATACAAGAGTTTCGACAAGAACCTTATCTGCTCAAATGGGTATAAGCAGACAGTCATTGGAGTCAATTATGCACAAAGATTTGGAGTTATTCCCATATAAAAATCAAATGGCAAACAAAGTGAACTCAGCAGACTTCCCGATTCGCTTGGAATTTTGCCAGAAGATGCTTCAAATGGTGGAAGAGGAATATGGAGAGCTTCCAACCCACAGACACTCCATGAGACGGAATTGCATCCACTTCGTGTCACAGTGTGGTGTGCAGTTTCATCACGCTGCATTGTCGGGCCCTACTTCTTCGAAGAAAACGGTCACACCGTTACAGTTACTGGAGACCGTTACTTGAGCATGTTGAGAGAGTTTTTCTATCCAGAATTACGCCGAATGAGAATTTCTTTCAACTCTGTGTGGTTTCAGCAAGATGGTGCAACTCCTCACATAGCCCGGCCTTTTATGACAGAATTGCGGCAAAAATTTCCCAATTAGCTTATATCCAGAAACTCCACATTTCGTTGGCCCCCCAGGTCGCCTGACCATACTGCACCTGACTTTTTCTTGTGGGGTTATTACAAACAGGAAGTCTACAAAGCAAAACCAACAAATTTGAATGAACTAAAGCAATCCATTCGAGAAACAATTGCGGCTATTCCCGTCTCAACTCACAAAGCAGTAATGAACAATTTTTTGGTAAGATGCCGCACATGCATCAACGAGCAGGGGGGGCATTTAAATTCCATTATTTTTAAAACTAATTTAGCTATATTTAATTAAATTTAATGAGCTTTAACATAAATAAAAGAATTCCATACACTGAAAAAAAAGTTTTTGGAGTTTCTTAATGTAGCAATATTCATCAGCCACCCTGTATAACAATTCTGATTCATAGATTTTATTTAAATTTGTGATTAACAAATTAATTTTATTTATAAGCTACTACTTGCCAACGTCTACTTTGCATGGAAACTTATATTTAACGCTACATCCACGAACAGTACTCGTAACGGTTGGTGTTGGTAATACATCCAGTTTATCGAACTGAAAGATACGTAATTTGTATCGACCACAAAGATATTAGGTGTTTGCTTAAAAAGTTTTGCGATTTGAACTTTTGCATATTTAGAATCCGTCTGACATCTGTTAAAGAAAATAAATTGTAATTATTACATAATCATTAAAACTAAAAATATTTTTTACCTGGATTGTTTTTTATTTTTAACTCCCTCAGCTAAATTAATTAGTATAAAAGTACCAGCTTTCATATTGCATATTGTCGCTTTCATCTTCGCTTGAATTGTAAACATCATCGTATCTCTAAGCTTTTATAGGTCTCGCAGTTGACGGTTTAATCTTACCAGAAGTATGAATTTCTAAATAATTATATGAATTACAGGATGACATGATGGCAATCTTTTCAACCGAAACAACATAAACTTCTCATTTCCAAGCGACTACACTGATGATTACCAAAAATTTGATGAACTTTTAAAGTACCGACAAATGGTATAATATTTTTGATCTCAGCTTCCTTTGACATGGCCTCAATTTCTTCATTTTTTTAGAAAAAATAATTCCCGGGCAATTGTCTTTTAGTTTCTGCAATAAAATATTAAAATCCATCAAATCGGTACCCTGCGCAACAAGACGATACGCGGCTTTTTTTAACAGTTTTTCCAATGCCAATGCCATCGGTATCACCTTTTCCGTGACCAGATTCACTGTAATTCCATGTAAACTTTTTCATTGGAGGATACAACTCGTGCAGTGTGTTGTTTATCGATATCTTGCTTAGTTATCGAGTTATCGGACGATAAAGTCCGATAATTTTTTTTCGTTACAATGGGCACAACATCGAAAATTAGAAAAAAGTCGATAACTTTTTACTTAATGATATCTGCCTCCGTAATCGATAACTTCGATTCCAAGCTATGACACCGAGTAGCAGTCTTTGGACGCATCCCAGAGGAGAAAATATTTAACGTAGCCGTCTTTGAACGTAACTCTCGAAGCCGTCCTTGGAAATAACTTTCGACAACTCGAAAGTAATCGAACATTTTTACCCGACTTTTTGGCTTTTTCCATTCAAATGAATTCAAAATAACAAAAAGTAAAAAAAATGTTTTTCAATTTCGATTACTAAAGTAGCGGGTGATCCAAGTAGAGATACTTTTTTCAATAGACTTGTCATGTTATTTTTGTTAAGTATTGTTTGGCATTTCATCACGGAAAGACTTGGACCGGACTGACGTTAGGAACGGACTGACGTATGGACCGGACTGACGTATGGAACTACCTGGCGCATTTTACGTCGAGATCTTACATTGAAAGCATACAAAATACATCTTGTGCAAGAACTGAAGCCGCCTGACCTTCCCAAGCGACATTGCTTCGCTCTATGGGCTCTTGAAAAGTTCCCAGAAGATACGAGATTTTCGAGCCAAATTTTGTTCAGCGATGAGGCCCATTTCTGGTGCAATGGGTACGTGGGTACGTAAACAAGCAAAATTGCCGCATTTGGGACGAAGAGCAACCTGAAGAGATTCAAGAGCTGCCACTTCATCCAGAAAAAACAACGGTTTGGTGTGGTTTGTTGGCCGGTGGAATTATCGGTCCATATTTCTTTAAAAATTATGGCGATGAGAACTTAACCGTCAATGGCGACCGTTATCGTGCCATGATAACCGACTATTTGATGCCTGAAATTGAAGCTCGTGATCTCGGCGACATTTGGTTTCAACAAGACGGCGCCATTTCCCACACATCGCATCAATCAATGGATTTATTGAGAGAACAGTTCGTTGAGCAGATAATTTCACGTTTTGGGCCGGTCGATGGGCCACCAAGATCTTTTGATATCACACCGTTAGACTTTTTCTTGTGGGGATATGTAAAGTCTAAAGTTTATGCGGACAAACCCGCTTCGATTCAGGCCTTGGAGCAAAAAATCACGCGTGTCATTCGCCACTTACCAGTTACCAGTCGAAATGCTCGAACGAGTCGTCGAAAATTGGACTCAACGGATGGACCATCTGAGTCGTAGCCGCGGCCAACAAATAAATGCCAAAGAATGTTCTTTCAAATGATAATAAACATTCAATTGAATTTTCTGTGTTTTTTTTTCTTTAAAAAAGTAGGGAACCTCGAAATGGATCACGCTATAGTTATCGAAAAATTGGATTGATTTTTCTGTTTTTTATATTACTGTAATATGGTAGTCATCAAAAATATTGTTCACGAAAACAATTTTTGATTGAAAAAATATTTTTTTTTCCTATTTTTTCAAATTGTATTGTCCGATAACTCGAAAACTAAGCAAGTTATCGATAAATTGTCCGTAAATTGTTCTTCTTATTTTTAGGTGTTCTATCCAAATATGTCATAAGATCTTGGATCCTGCTGGTCGCCCTTTATAGTTCCCTTGTTAATCGTCATTCCCCTGGCGTATTTTGACAGGGGAATGCAAGTAACTGCAAGGTAGTTTTAGAACAAATTCATTGATTTTTTCGGTTTTCTTCATTTATCGGTAAATAGGACAGTTCACAAAAAATATTATTGTTTTTTAACATATTTATCCCCTCACCTTATAGAGGAGGGTATATATCATTTGCTACGAACCAAAAGTGCAACACATCGAAGGAGCGACCTAAGACCCTAAGTATGTTCCGCGGATATATGTTTTGGGCTATTTTAAGTCGAATGAGCAATCGTCTGTCTGTCTGCTGGCTGGTGCGCACGATAACTCTCGCAAGGAGTAACCAATTGACTTCTAATTTGGTATGTGATAATATTTTCTTCTATCTCCTGCTAAGTTCGAAGATGGGCCATATTGGTCCACTCCTTCTAGTACCACATCCACAAAGGGTTAACTTTTAGTACTACTTATATAAATCCTCTGAAATTCTACACATAGTTTTACTTTGTTAGTCACTATTACCTCGAGAAAATGGGCGAAGTTGCCACGCCCCAACAGTTAATAGCTTATAACTTTATTACCAGTGCATACAAAGACTTGCAATTTTGTACAGATTAATGCTTTTATATTACCTAGAGTCCAGAGAAAAATGGGTGTTACTGGCTCGCCCCTTTTGGTACCTCCCACAAAAATGGACTTTTTGTACCAAAAGTAAACAGCTTTTAACTTTATTACCAGTACATACTTTAACGTTGTTAAATGCAATTTAAATTGATAATAATTCAAAAACAAAAAAAGAAATAAATTTACAATAGTTTTTTGAGACTCAAGGTGAGGGGATTCGTTAGTCGGTATACCCGACTGAACTTTCTTACTTGCTTTAATGTAAGTTTACCAGAAAGAATACTTTTTTGTCGATTTTTTCAAAGCTTATTGTCCAATAACTCGATAACTAAGAAAGTTATCGGTAAATTTCCCGTTCATTTTTCTTCTTATTTTGAGGTGTTCTATCCAAATATGTCATAAGATCGAGGATCCCAATGGTCGCCCTTTATAGTTCCCTTGTTAATCGTCATTCCCCTGTAATTTTTTTTGACAGGGGAATGACGATTGACTACAAATGTTTCCATAATTTCTGTTTTAATACTTGCATTTCAAAAATTTTCATGGATCGGAACTTAGTTTTCAGAATGAAGTAAAAAAGCACAAAAGACTTATAAAGTATTGAACTTTAAAAATAAAAGCAGCACAGGGGAATGACGCACGTGAGGGTGAAAGCTCATTTCGGAAGACAAAGCGCGACTTACATAATTTTATTAATATTATTGGCGAAAATCCAACCACAAGTATATGTAGTAAACTGAATAAATACTCTTTATAATTTTAATTATTGGTAATCCTGAATGGCTTGAAAATTTGAATTTTACGGAATATAAGATTTGACAGGGGAATGACGCATATCTACAGGGACAAAAATTGATACAAAATTATAAACAATAATAGAAAACCTAAACCATAAACTACTATAAATAAATGAAAATTAATAAATAAATATTAACTATTTTTTCAAAAATTTTGAACAAATTAAGTGAAAGTAGAGTTAGGGTCAGTCAGGGCAATGACTTTTGAGTACTTTGGTAGACAATTTGTTTCCAATTTTTTTTTCAATGGTATATTTTAATGACCCCGTAGGACATATAAAGCTTTGTAATAAAGTAGATTTCAAAGTGGTATATATTTTATTTTTTCCTAATTTACAGCGATCTCTACAAAATGTTTTTCACACGAATTCTTCTGATTTTTATTTGTATAGAGTGTCAGGCACATAAATTAAAAATCCCATAAGGAGCTATGGACCTACGTATATATGTATATTAGGGCGGGTCGATTTAAAAATCGCCCATTGCTCAGTGAAAATCGTATTCTAGGGATCAAAATAAGAAACTTTGCCGAAGGAACCATACCTCTAAAACGAATTCTGATGTCCCGGAAAAAATCCCACTTTGACCCATTTAGAGTGCTCCAATCGAGTCCAAATGTATGACCGACCCCCACTCAGTGAAGTGCTCAGTGAAAATCGTATTCTAGGTATTAAAATAAGAAACTTTGCCGAAGGAACCATACCTCTAAAACGAATTCTGATGTCCCGGAAAAAATCCCATTTAGAGTGCTCCAATCGAGTCCAAATGTATGGAACCCCCACGGGGTTTCAGGGGGTGTGCCACTGGCATGGGTTGGTCGGGCCTCCAAAGTTAGTGAGGTCGGTCATACATTTGGACTCGATTGGAGCACTCTAAATGGGTCAAAGTGGGATTTTTCAAAATTTGCCCCTACCCAAAAGTTCGACCCAAATTCCGGGACATCAGAATTCGTTTTAGAGGTATGGTTCATTCGGCAAAGTTTCTTATTTTGATCCCTAGAATACGATTTTCACTGAGCAATGGCGACTATTTTTTCCTCCCCACAAATCGACCCGGCCTAATGTATATATACCAATCTTCCGAGACGCGTTTTATTGAACTCTGACATATAGTGAATAAAACCCTACTTAGATTAACGAAATTTTAACAGTTGCGACCAGAATAATATAATTCTTTCTGATATTTAAAGGGTCGATTAAGAGCTTAAATGCTATATGATGCGCAGTCCTGATCAAAAATATATTCATACCGTTTGAGTTTTTGAGGTCATTTGTTATTATTTTTTGGAGTCTGATAGACTTTCAAGTAGACTGGTCCGAGATTTTATTAGAAAAATCTTCAAGCTTACAAAGTTTGAAACACCTGGAGTAGATTAATCGTCGTGAAATTTGGTATAGCTGTATTTGACATCACTTTGAGGCCATGACTGGATCAGTGTAAGAAATTATAAGTTTAAGTATTTATGTATACATTCAGTTCTGTTAAAGCGAGAACATAAATACGTTGAGAAAGTGCATTTCATGCAAAATGTAGTAGTCTTCTAATTTATCTAACACTATATTTGTAGGTGTCGAGTTTATTGTACGAAACACATCACATGTCTCTATATCACTAAAATGCAATTTTGGGGGCTACAAAGTGCACCGGGTATAGGCTAGTAACAAATAAAAATTTGATTCCGCTCACATAGAAATAATTTATATTGTGTTTTATATAAAAATTCTGAAATATATGTGGCAGAAAACAGTAAAAAATCGGTATATTTTAAACCAAATCGACCTCCATTGTGAAACTTATGTCACGTGCAAAGGACATTTAATGGTTTAACTACAAAAAATATGTAAAAAAAAAATTAGGTGAATTTCGAGATATTGAAGGACTTAAATAATTTTTCGATTTTTAATGTCCTTTGACAAGGACAATAATTTTTTTAAATTATTAATTTTGAAGTACGCGTGTGTCCAGTTACAATGACACTAAAATCGTTGAAATCGGATATCGCGTTCTTAGGTTATACTCTGTTGAATTCAGTATTCTTTAGGAAAAAAGTAGATATTCTACCAACTTTCGGATGCTGTAAAACAAGAACCATAATGAATTTGGACTAAATATAGACGTCATAAAAATTGTACACACTAGGAGATAGCGTGTACCAAATTTCGGAGAGGGTCGTGTTAAAGAGTGGGTCGACTGCCGTTGGAATTACCCAGCAAAATTATCCGATAATGTCGAAATCACCCATATGCGTTCCAAATAAATTTTATTGATTTTTAAATAAAATTTATTTGCTCAGAAATACATAATACTTAAAATGTTGTGTTCCACATATATTTTCTTCAATTCATACATATCAACAATAGAGATTTTGCCCCTTGTAAAGGGTTCGCTATCTAACTTTTTTTTTTCAACTAGTGCTTATTTCGTGAATGGTAACAATTAGCTCATGTCTGATTTGACAGATAATTAGTTTTATCCTTCCGCTGAACGAATATGGTTGTGTATATGCTTGAACAAGTGGGCCTGCGATCGACTTACAGAAGATGCCGATTTTGCCAAAAAAATCATCTTTTCAGATGAAGCTCATTTTGATCTTGGCGGGTATGTAAACAAGCAAAATTGTCGCATTTGGGGCACAGAAAACCCGCACGCATATATTGAATAGCCGATACACCAAAAAGGAGTCTCTGTTTGGTGCGGATTTTGGTCCAGAGGCATAATTGGGCCATTTTTTTCGAAAATGAGCAAGGAGTGGCCATTACAGTCAATGGCGATCGTTATCGGGCCATGTTGAACGAATTGGCAACATTTGGTTTCAACAGGACGGCGCTGCGTGCCACACAGCCGAAGCTACACTCAATGTTTTGCGCCCTGTTTTTGATCGCATTATCAGCCGCAGAGCTGATGTCGTTTGGCCACGTCGGAGCTGAGATTTGACACCGTTGGACTATTATTTGTGGGGTGCCCTCAAAGATAAGTGTTACGCCGACAAGCCAGAGACAATGGACGCTTTAAAGGACAATATTCGTGAAGCCATTATTCGTGAAGCCAATCGAGTCCAAATGTATGGAACCCCCACGGGGTTTCAGGTGGTGTGCCACTGGCATGGGTTGGTCGGGCCTCCAAAGTTAGTGGGGTCGGTTATACATTTGGACTCGATTGGAGCACTCTAAATGGGTCAAAGTGGGATTTTTCAAAATTTGCCCCTACCCAAAAGTTCGACCCAAATTCCGGGACATTAGAATTCGTTTTAGAGGTATGGTTCATTCGGCAAAGTTTCTTATTTTGATCCCTAGAATACGATTTTCACTGAGCAATGGCGACTATTTTTTCCTCCCCACAAATCGACCCGGCCTAATGTATATATACCAATCTTCCGAGACGCGTTTTATTGAACTCTGACATATAGTGAATAATACCCTACTCAGATTAACGAAATTTGAACAGTTGCGACCAGAATAATATAATTCTTTCTGATATTTAAAGGGTCGATTAAGAGCTTAAATGCTATATGATGTGCAGTCCTGATCAAAAATATATTCATACCGAATATATTTTTGATCAGGACACAATCGATAATGTGCTTAAAATTTGGACCGATCGTGTAGGCTACTGCATGGCCAGCCGAGGCAGCCATTTGAATGAAATTATTTTCCATTATTAACAGGAAGTATTGTACTTTCAAATAAAAAAATAAATTTGAGAAAATATTCAGTAGTTTCTTTTTATAGCATTTTCAAAAAAAAAGTTATTTGGCGGACCCTTTATATGCAGTAATGTGCCACACGGTAAACTGCAAAATAAAGTTTTATCCCAGCTTTTAGTATGTATAATAGATTTTGAGGAAAAACTAAAATAAATAATGTTAGAATTATTTATTTGACTGAAATTAAAGCAGATATTATGTATATTGCAATAAATCGTCCCTAGTGCAAAGTGGCCACATCGGTTCATGTTATTCTAAAGTCCCCATATAAAAGTCCTTTCCAAACTGACTTCTTGGCGGTGTAAAGAAAAAATATAAACAAACGATCAGGCTTTAATTATTGCCTTTACATTTGATTTTTCCAGTGCCATTTATAGTAAGAATTCGCCACATTGGCTTCCGTTTTGATATAGTCCCCATATGAAAGTTTCAAACGAATTTTACTTCTTGGCTGTGTATTTGTCCTCTATTTAAACGGCAACCGCTTTTCTTAATAAAGACTTGATATAGCTTCTTCATGTTTATCCACGCATTGCTTGGCAAAATAATGGCGAAGGCTAAATACAGTCAGCCACGTCCGATTTTGTCTTTCTTTACTGGTTTTTCAATGTGATATTCCACTGTATGTAGGGTATGCCACAAAGCTTAAATATCCAACATATTTTTGGTTTGGTTGTTATCGGCATTCCACATACTTTGTCTTTCTTAAATCAACAATTGCTACAAATGGATAATACAATTCCGGGTGATACTCCACAACCACTGAAAGTATTTCCAGCGTAAAGTCATGCAAATGTATTTGAACATATGTAGATCTAGGAACTTACTCGTATATAGAGAAGTAAATATATTTCTACAATAACACTTTCGCACAAATACATCTACATATATACGCAATTTGCATAAAAAGTTCCTGTTTTTTTTTGCACTTTTCTCAAAATATTTACTCCACACTTGACTCGGTCATACCAGACGTTCAGTTTTATAGGTGAGTTGAAGAAAACAAACGAAACCAAGTAGAAGTTAAACGATGTGTGTTATTTCCATCTGAATATACATTTTTTGGAACTGACGGCATTGGAGTGGGTGGATCTTTTGGGTGAAAGGATTCACTGGTGCATTTATTGCAGACTATCGTACAAAAACATCTGCTGCATAGGAGGAGGAGGTTATGTCCGACAGTTCTTTGCAACTAAAAAGAGATTTAACATTAATGTTGGTATTCATTCTATTATTTTGGATTGGTGCATTTTGTTGTATGTAACATTTGTGGAGTTTATAAAATTTTATGGTTATGGAGTGACAAGTTTTTGGAATGTTTCTCAGGGGCTAAAAAACTATTTTTTAAATCGTTTGGACACATAAAGTCCTTTGGAAATGTGCGCTGATTGTAAAAGAATGAAAGAGTTTCGATGGTGTTATGGTATTCGATTAATGTGTTTTTATTTAATTTTGTATTTTTTATTTTATAGTATCCTATGTTTAAATATTGATACCTCATTCTAAACTATGCTAAGTGCATAAATGTAGTTTTTCAGGAGAAGCGATCAAAGTTTGATGAATTTTTAAAATTTAATGCAAACGAATCGAATAACTTTTGATTGGATTGACATATAAACACCAAATTTTGAATAAATATAACTTGGAATATATAGAAATTAAGAATGAGATTGAATTGAATTGAAAAAAACATGCTAAGTTGACTTAGCATGTTTTAGAATGCAGGTATCGATATATCCTACACCGCGCTTTGATATAGGGGATTACAATTTTGTTTTGGGCCATAAGTTTCCATATTAAGTTGTTCAAAGTACAGGCCTCAATACAACTCCGATCCTAATGCAATTTGGAAAAAGCACTTTCATGTAGTAGGGAGGTCTCTTATTGAAATTACGTGGTTTTGTGCTCGAAGTGTTATGAACTTCAGGCTGTTGTAGCAACCAAACGGCTAGTCGCAACGAACATATTTTTTTTAGAAGCTTCAGTCTGTTATATTGCTTACAAGGCTACTGAAGAATATCATAATATGTCGCAGATAAACTAGCTGTCGAAAAGGAATTCATACGCAACCATGGTATTCCTTCGTATTTGGGTGTAAAATCGCATCGAGCCAATACACGTCACTTTGCTATAGAGTTGCAAAGGTTCGGAATATTAAGGATCAATGTAATCCACGACAGAGTGTAGTTCAATTGACAAAAAAATTCATTGTGTCTGCTCGTAGCATCTGACCATATTTGTGTTTAAATTAACTACGAGTGCAATCCTAAAACGTTTGTGACGAGCCTGACTATTTGGAATTTGCTGCAGAAAAAATGTTTATTATTATTTTTTATTGATTTTTTTCTTCAAAACGCAAAAGACAATACAAATAAAATTGTCTAATTCAAGACAGCTCGCAAAGACTCACGATATAGAAAATATTATCAATATGGTGAGATTTATGTATGGCCAATAATATTTGTTAGTATTCAAATAATTGGAAATATGTTTAAATATTTACAAAAATTGTGACGATGTACGAAAATGGATCAATTTTCTGTTGAGTTGAGGCTTTGTTTCGGTACGTTTCGAAAAACAGTTATTTCCTATTATAATTACTGAAAACTTTATTATTTTTTTTTTTAGAAAAATAGAGAAACTCGAGCTGTTTTGGGGTATCATTAAACCACCACAATTGATCTCTAATTTTCCATTGTGGCGTATAATTTTTGCAACAATTTTTATCATACATTACAATGTGTATAGTATTTCCCCCACTATTATCGTTGAAGTTCAACAGAGTTTGGTTGGAATGTGCTTCTGTAACATTCATAAAATCAGAAAATATATGGTGAAATTCATGAAAAATGTCCTGCCTAAAAATAAAGGTTGTCCAATTTTGTTTATGAATGGTGCTATATACAAATAATATATCCGCCAAGTTTTGGAAATGTTCGTTGAATATTGGCAGCATGGGCGGTAGTCCAAAATTTACTCTTCAAGCCAAGGTGTTGTTGTTTGATTATTTCTTGTGCTTCAACCACCAAATATAAGAATATTTTGTGACACGAATGTTGAGGATTTTTTCATGGGCTTCCGAATGGTTGAATCGTTTTTCGCAAAAATTTGCAATCCGACCTCATAAACGCGAAAATAATCACAAAAAATTAATTTTCGCGGATTCAGATATAATTAATTTTTTTTCAAATATTTTTAGATTAATAAGCTGATTTTCCCCCATATGTGTGCAGATTTTCAAGATGGCGTTTTTTGACACTCCTGAGGAAATAATTTTTAAAAATGTCTCTATCTAAAAAAATTGGGTTTAAACATTTTAATATTTATATTTTGTTGTTTGGTCGTTATTAGACGTTCAGCTTTTGCATAAAAGTAACTTATGATACACCAATCTTTTGATTTAATTCGCTTCCTTCCAAATTTGCTCATTTAACATGGTATTGCAAAAATAAATAAACAATGGATTTTTGCGGTGTTGGTCTTCATTAGATAATGAGTTTAAAAATTAATCCCAATTACAGCCTAGTGGACTTGATTTAAAAATTATTTCCTCAGGAGTGAAAATCAAGAAATTTTGTTTGGAACGCATATCTATATATATAAAGAAGAATGTGTGTTTGTTTGTTTGTTGGTTTGTTTGTTTGTTGGTTTGTTGGTTTGTTGGTTTGTTTGTACCGAATAGACGTCTAAACGGCTGGACCGATCTTCTTGAAATTTTCACAGAATGTACATATGTGGGGCGTGGTGAAAATAGGGTACTTGAATTTTCGATATATCAAGTGGGCGTGGCCCCGCCCATATAAGACAAATTTTAAAATTGAGATATCTTGCACAATTTGGTAGCGAGAGTGCTGTAATTTTGTACATATGTATCTGGTGGCAGTCTACGTGATTGGGCCAAAAATGGGCGGGATCGGACCAATGGGCGTGGCACCGCCCATAGAAGCCAAATTTTAAAAATTATATATCTAGCACAATTTATTAGTGAGAGTGATGCAATTAAGTGCGTATATATATCTGGTGGCAATGTACCTGATTGGTCCAAAAATGGGCGGGATCGGACCAATGGGCGTGGCCCCGCCCACATAAGACAAATTTTTAAATTGCGATATCTTACACAATTTGTTAGCGAGAGTGCTGTAATTTTGTACATATGTATCTAATGGCAGTCTACGTGATTGGTCCAGAAATAGGCGGGATCGGACCAATGGGCGTGGCACCGCCCATATAAGCCAAATTTTAAAAATGATATATCTTGCACAATTTGTTAGCGAGAGTGCTGGAATTTTGTGTATATGTATCTGGTGGCAGTCTACGTGATTGGTCCAAAAATGGGCGGAATCGGGCCAATGGGCGTGGCACCACCCATATAAACCAAAATTGAGATATCTTGCACAATTTATTAGCGAGGGAGCTGGAATTTTGTGTATATATATCTGTTGACGATCTACGTGATTGGTTCAAACATGGACGGGATCGGACCAATGGGCGTAGCCCCGCCCATACAAGCAAAATTTTGAATTTTAGATATCTTGCACAATTTGTTAGCGAGGGAACTGGAATTTTGTATATATATATCTGTCTACGTGATTGGTCCAAAAATGGGCGGGGTCGGACTAATGGGCGTGGCCCCGCCCCTTCAAGCCAAAATTTCAAAATGATATATCTTGCACAATTTGTTAGCGAGAGTGCTGGAATTTTGTGTATATTTATCTGGTGGCAGTCTACGTGATTGGTAAAAATGGGCGGAATCGGGCCAATGGGCGTGGCCCCGCCCTTACAAGCCAAATTTTGAAATTGAGATATCTTGCACAATTTGTTAGCGAGAGTGCTGTAATTTTGTGCATATGTATCTGGTGGTAGTCTACGTGATTGATTTAAAAATGGGCGGAATCGGGCCAATGGGCGTGGCCCCGCCCATACAAGCTAAATTTTGAAATTGAGATATTTTGCACAATTTGTTAGCGAGAGTGCTGTAATTTTGTTCATATGTATCTGGTGGTTGTCTACGTGATTTGCAAAAAATGGGCGGGATCTGACTAATGGGCTTGGCACCGCCTATATAAGCCGAATTTTTAAATTTAGATATTTTTCACAATATGTTAGAGAGAGTGCTGTAATTTTGTGCATGTGTATCTGGTGGTAGTCTACGTGATTGGTTTAAAAATGGGAGGAATCGGATCAATGGGCATGGCCTTGCCAATATAAGCAACCTTTTGAAATTGAGGTATTTTGCACAATCTGTTTGCGAGAGTACTGTAATTTTGTATATATGTGTCTGGTGGAAGCCTACGTGATTGGTTTATAAATGAGCGGGATCAGACCAAAGGGTGTGCCCCGCCCATGTTACCCAAATTTGAGCTATCTTGCACAATTTAGTAGTGATAGTACGGTAATTCTGTTTATATGTTTCTGGTTGCAGTCTACGTGATTAGTTAAAAATTGGGCGAGATCAGAGTAAAGGGCGTGGCCCCGTCCATATAAGCCACATTTTGAAATTGAGATATCTTGCACAATTTGTTAGCGAGAGTGCTGTTATTTTATGTATACGTATTTGGTGGCAGGATTCGCGATTGGTTCAAAAATGGACGGGATCGGAAATCTTAATCTGGGGTAACGAAGTGGACCGGGTCCAGCTAGTATTTATATATTAGAACAAAGTACATTTACGTTCATAAATAAAATATATATTTACACACAAACAAAGTTATTGTTTAGAAATTTTTTCCAAATATATTTTACTAGCTGGACCCGGTCCACTTCGTTGCCCCAGACTTCAGATTTCCGATCCCGTTAATTTTTGGACTAATTACGTAGACTGACACCAAATATATATGCACATAATTACATTGATCTCTCTAACAAATTGCTCAAGATATATCAAACACAAAATTGAATTGGCTTATATGGGCGGGGCCACTCCCATTTGTCCCACCCCGCCCATTTTTTGACCAAGCACGTAGACTGCCACCTAATATATATGCACAAAATTAGAGTAATCTCGCTAATAATTTGTGCGAGTTATGTCAATTTCAAAATTGGGTTTATATTGGCGGGGCCACGCCGATTGGTCCAATCCCGCCCATTTTTGCACCATCCAATTAGACTACCACCTAATACATATGCAAAAATTACAGCACTCTCGCTAACAAATTGTGCAAGATATTTTAATTTAAATTCTTTGTTTATATGGGCGGGGCCACGCCCATTCGTCCAATTCCGCCTATATTTGGACAAATCACGAAGACTACCACCATATACATGGCACAAAATTACAGCACTCTCGCTAACAAATTGTGTAAGATAATTAAATTTCAAAATTTGGCTTATATGGGGGGTCCACGCCCATTGGCCGATCCCGCCAATAGACCACCACCTAATACATATGCACAACATTACAGCACTCTCGCTAACAAATTGTGCAATATATATCAATTTAAAAATTTGGTTTATAAGGGCGGGGTCACGTCCATTGCTCCAATCCCACCCATTTTTGGACCAATCACGAAGACTGCCACCAGATACATATGCACAAAATTACAGCTCTCTCGCTAACAAATTGTGCAAGATATCTCGATTTCAAAATTTGGCTTAAAGGGGCGGGGCAACGCCCAGTAGTCCGACCCCGCCTATTTTTGGACCAATCACGTAAGTCGCCAACAGATATATATAAACAAAATTACAGCTCTCTCGCTAACAAATTGTGCAAGATATCTCAAATTCAAAATTTGGCTTATATGGGCGGGGCCACGCTCATTGGTCCGATCCCGCCCATTTTTGGACCAATTAAGTAGACTACCACCTAATACATATGCACAATATTACAGCACCCTCGTTAACAAATTGTGCAATATATGTCAATTTAAAAATTTGGTTTATAAGGGCGGGGCCACGCCCATTGGTCCAATCCCGCCCATTTTTGAACAAATCACGAAGACTACCACCAAATACATATACACAAAATTCCAGCTCTCTCGCTAACAAATTGTGCAAGATATCTCAATTTCAAAATTTGGCTTATATGGGCGGGGCCACGCCCATTGGTCCGATCCCGCCCATTTTTGGACCAATTACGTAAGTCGCCAGCAGATATATATACACAAAATTACAGCTCTCTTGCTAACAAATTGTGCAAGGTATTTCGATTTCAAAATTTAGCTTAAAGGGGCGGGGCCACGCCCATTAGTCTGACCCCGCCCATTTTTGGACCAATCACGTAGACTGCCTCCATATATATATATGCAAATTTCTAGTTCTCTCACTAACAAATTGTGCATGATATCTCAAATTCAAAATTTGGCTTATATGGGCGGGGCCACGCCCATTGGTCCGATCCCGCCCATTTTTGGACCAATCACGTAAGTCGCCAGCAGATATATATACACAAAATTACAGCTCTCTTGCTAACAAATTGTGCAAGATATCTCGATTTCAAAATTTAGCTTAAAGGGGCGGAGCCACGCCCATTATTCTGACCCCGCCCATTTTTGGACCAATCACGTAGACTGCCTCCTGATATATATATATACAAAATTTCAGTTCTCTCGCTAACAAATTGTGCAAGATATCTCGATTTCAAAATTTGGCTTAAAGGGGCGGGGCCACGCCCATTAGTCCAACCCCGCCTATTTTTGGACCAATCACGTAGGTCGCCAACAGATATATATAAACAAAATTACAGTTCTCTCGCTAACAAATTGTGTAAGATATCTCAAATTCAAAATTTGGCTTATATGGGCGGGGCCACGCCCATTGGTCCGATCCCGCCCATTTTAGAACCAATCACGTAGATTGCCACCAGATACATATGTACAAAATTGCAGCACTCTCGCTAACAAATTGTGCAAGATACCTCAATTTTAAAATTTGTCTTATGTGGGCGGGGCCACGCCCACTTCATATATCGAAAATTCAAGTACCCTATTTTCACCACGCCCCACACGTGTACATTCTGTGAAAATTTCAAGAAGATCGGTTCAGTCGTTTAGACGTCTATACGGTACAAACAAACCAACAAACCAACAAACAAACAAACCAACAAACAAACAAACACACATTCTTCTTTATATATATAGATAGATAGATATAAAACCAGTAAGGAAAGACAGAATGTCAGGCGGGACCGACTATATAATACCCTACACCTCCCTAACAATGCGAAAATGGGCATTGCGATGAGAATTTGGCAGTGTTCAGTGTATGTAATAAGAAAACTCTCTCTCTGCCGTATTTCATACTGATCGGATATAAAGTAAGGTCTCTACAGCGCTTACATGTCAAATCGGGTGTAACATATACTAGAGACTATGTTTAAATCTGAACCGATTTTCCCCGAATTTGGCTGATTTCCCTCCATATGTGTGCATATTTTCAAGATGGCGTTTTTTGACACTCCTGAGGAAATAATTTTTAATTCAAGTCCACTAAACTGTGACTGTGATTAAATTTTAAACTCATTATCTAATGAAGACCAACACCGCAAAAATCCATTGTTTATTTATTTTTGCAATACCACGTTAATTGAGCAAATTTGGAAGGAAGCGAATAAATCAAAAGATTAGTGTATCATAAGTTACTTTTATGCAAAAGCTGAACATCTAATAACGACCAAACAACAAAATATAAATATTAAAATGTTTAAACCCAATTTTTTTAGATAGAGACATTTTTAAAAATTATTTCCTCAGGAGTGTCAAAAAACGCCATCTTGAAAATCTGCACACATATGGGGGAAAATCAGCTTATTAATGTAAAAATATTTAAAAAAAAATTAATTATATCCGAATCCGCGAAAATAAATTTTTTGTGATTATTTTTGCGTTTATGAGGTCAGATTGCAAATTTTTGCGAAAAACGATTCAACCATTCGAAAGCCCATGAAAAAATCCTCAACATTCGTGTCACAAAATATTCTTATATTTGGTGGTTGAAGCACAAGAAATAATCAAACAACAACACCTTGGCTTGAAGAGTTCATTTTGGACTACCGCCCATGCTGCCAATATTCAACGAACATTTTCAAAACTTGGCGGATATATTATTTGTATATAGCACCATTCATAAACAAAATTTGAACAAAATTGGACAACCTTTATTTTTAGGCAGGACATTTTTCATGAATTTCACCATATATGGTAACAAGAGAAAGGAATAAACTACATAAATGGGATATTACCTTAAATTATCTTACTGGTAATATCTTCCAATTTCAATAGTCTGATTGCTAAGGAACCAAAATTCTTAATACATACTTTTTTCCAGTGTTCATATGGCTGGAGAGCCATCTAAATTTTGTCCTCCATTTTATTATTCTTTAATTTTTGTTAAAAAAATTTTAATTTTGTTATTTTTATACATACACGGGGCAAAATCGCCTTTTTTGATATGCTTGAATAGAAAGAAAATATATTTGGAACACAATTTTTTAAATATTATTTATTTTTGGGCAAACTATTTTTATTTTATTTATTTGAAAATCAATAAAATTTTTTTGGGACGAATATACATATGAATATTTTTCTGAAATAAAATATGTGTTTAAATACAAATAAAATTATTTTTCAGAAATTTCTTCAAATATATTATACTAGCTGGCCCGGTCCACTTCGTTGCCCCAGATTTCAGATTTCCGATCCCGTTCATTTTTGGACTAATTACGTAGACTGACACCAAATATGTATGCACAAAATTACATTGATCTCTCTAACAAATTGCTCGAGATATATTAAACACAAAATTACAGCACTCTTGCTAACAAATTGTGCAAAATATATCAATTTAAAATATTGACTTATATGGCCGGTCCACACCCATTTGTCCGATCCCGCTCATTTTTGGACCAGTCACGTAGACTACTACCAGATACATATACGCAAAATTTCAGCACTCTCGCTAACAAATCGTGTTAGATATCTCAATTTCAAAATTTGGCTTATATGGGCTGGGCCACGCCCGTTGGTCTGATCCCATCCATTTTTGGACCAATAACGTACACTGCCACCGGATACATGCATATGCACTAAATTGCAGCACTCTCGCTAACAAATTGTTCAAGATATCACAATTCTAAAATTTGGCATATATGGGCGGGGACACGCCCATTGGTCAGATTCCGCCCATTTTTTGACCAAACACGTAGACTGCTACCAGATACATGTACACAAAATTTCAGCACTCTCGCTAACAAATCGTGTAAGATATCTCAATTTAAAAATTTGGCTTATATAGGCTGGGCCACGCCCGTTGGTATGATCCCGTCCATTTGTGGACCAATAACGTAGACTGCCACCGGATACATACATATGCACTAAATTGCAGCACTATCGCTAACAAATTGTTCAAGACATCACAATTCTAAAATTTGGCATATGTATATGGGCGGGGCCACGCCCATTGGTCCGATTCCGCCCATTTTTGGACCAATAACGTAGACTGCCACCGGATACATATGCACTAAATTTCAGTACTCACGCTAAAAATTGTGTCAAGTTATCACAATTCTGAAATTTGGAATATATAGTCGGAGCCACGCCTATTGGTCTGATTCCGCCCATTTTTAGACCAAACACTTAGACTGCTACCAGATACATGTACACAAAATTACAGCACTCTCACTAATAAATTGTGCAAGATATCTCAATTTCAAAATTTGGCTTATATGGGCGGGGCCACGCTCTTTGGTCCGATCCCGTCTATTTTTGGAACAATCACGTAGACTACCACCAGATACATATGTACAAAATTACAGCACTCTCGCTAACAAATTGTGCAAGATATCTCAATATTAAAATTTGTCTTATGAGGGCGGGGCCACGCCCATTGATCCAATCCCGCCCATTTTTGGACCAATCACGTAGACTACCACCAGATGCATATGCACAAAATTACAGCACTCTCGCTTACAAAATGTGCAAGATAAGTCAATTTCAAAATTTGGCTTATATCGGCGGTGCCACGCCCATTGGCCGATTCCGCCCATTTTTCGACCAGTCGCGTAGACTGCCACCAGATACATATACACAGACTTACAACACTCTCTCTAATATATTGTGAAAAATATCTATATTTCAAAATTTGACTTATATGGGCGGTGCCACACCCATTGGTCCGTTTCCGCCCATTTTTGGACCAATCACGTAGACTACCTCCACATACATATGCACAACATTACAGAACTCTCGCTAACAAATTGTGCAAGATATGTCAATTTCAAAAGTTGGTTTATATGGGCGGGGCCACGCCCATTGATCCAATCCCGCCCATTTTTGGACCAATCACGTAGACTACCACCAGATGCATATGCACAAAATTACAGCACTCTCGCTTACAAAATGTGCAAGATAAGTCAATTTCAAAATTTGGCTTATATCGGCGGTGCCACGCCCATTGGTCCCATCCCGCCCATTTTTGGACCAACCACGTTGACTGCCACCAGATACATATGTACAAAATTACAGCACTCTCGCTAACAAATTGTGCAAGATATCTCAATATTAAAATTTGTCTTATGAGGGCGGGGCCACGCCCATTTGATATATCGAAAATTCAAGTACCCTATTTTCACCACGCTCCACATATGTACATTCTGTGAAAATTTCAAGAAGATCGGTCCAGCCGTTTAGACGCCTATTCGGTACAAACAAACCAACAAACCAACAAACAAACAAACCAACAAACAAACAAACAAACAAACACACATTCTTCTTTATATATATAGATTTAAAAAAGATTTTCAAAGCATTGCTGAATTTTCGAACTTTAGTTTTTATTTTTGGTTGATTTCGAATTAAACCTCCCAATTAAGAATGGCATATGCACAATTAACTTCTGTTTTAAAGCACTCATTTTAAAGTTCTATATATTCCAAGTCATTGTTAGTTGTAAATCCTTCTACTAATTTATTGTTTTCCAAGGCTATACAATTGCAATTATAAAATATTTTTAGAAACATTAAAAAATTTTAAAAAATTAACTTTGAATTGTTGAAAAACTCAACACAATTAAGGTATCGGTATGAATTTCTGAATACTTAGAGTATACCATAAGTATGTATATATGTTTCAAGCCGAATATGTTTATGTCAATATGCTACACAAGCTATTTTGTTCAGCGTTTATGTAGTAGTTTTTACAATACATGCCTAATTGGCCATGTGGCTTACTTTGTATTGAAGTTTAATAAATAAATGAACAAGTAAAAAGTTCAGTCGGGTAAACCGACTTATGAATCCCCTCACCCTGAATCCCAAAAAATATGAGTAAATGTATAAATTTTTTTGTTTTGATTAAATTGTTATTAATTTAAATTGCATTTAATAACTTTTAAGTATGTACTGGTATTAATGTTATACTCGTATGCTGGTTACTTTTGGTACAAATTGTGTGGGAGGTACCAAAAGGGGCGTGCCAATTACAGCCACTTTTCTCTAGAGTCTAGGTACTATAAAAGCATTACACTGTACGAAATTTCAAGTATTTGTATGCACTGGTATTAAAGTTAAAAGCTGTTAAATTTTGGTACAAATAGGTTGTGGTAGGTACCAAAAAGGGCTGTACAATAATGCCCATTTTTTACCGGACTATAGGCGATACAAAAGCATTATACTGTGAAAAATTTCAAGTATTTGTATGCACTTGTATTAAAGTTATAAGCAGTTCAATTTTGATGCAAAGTGGTACATTTGTGTGGAGGGTACCAAAAGGGGCGTGGGAACTTCGCCAATTTTTCTGGAGGTGATAGCGAATAATAAAATAATACAATGTATGAAATTTCACAAGATTCTAATAAGCAGTATAGATGTTATTAAATTATCAATATTTCACTCTAAGTTAATCCTTTGTGTGGGAGGTACCAGATGGAGTGGACCAATATGGTAATCTTCGAACTTAGCCTGAGATAGAAAAAAATATTACCGTATATTACATTTGAAGTCAACTTTTGCTCGAACCAAAAGTGTAACACATGGAAGGAGTGACCTAAGACCCCAAGTATGTTCAGCGGATATCCGTTTTGGGCCATTTTAAGTCGAATGAGCAATGCTCGAAAAAGCTATCATCGGCTAAGTTCGAAGATGGACCATATTGGTCCATTCCTTCTAGTACCTCCCCCACAAAAGGTTAAAATGTGTTGAAATTTTGATTCTTTAATAACTGCTTACTACTAATTCGAATCTTCTGAAATTCAACACATAGTATAAATTTATTAGTCATTATCACCATGAGAAAAATTGATAAAAATTGCCACGCCCCTTTTGGTACCTCCCACACAAATGCACAATTTTGCACTAAAAGTTAACAGCTTTAATACAAGTGCATAAAAATACTTGGAATTTTGTAGAGTATAATATTTCAATAGTGCCTATAATCTCGTAAAAAAAATTGGCAAGTTTGTACAGCGCCTTTTGGTATCTCCCACACAAATGGAAATTGTATAGTGTAATGCTGTTATGGTACCTACAGTCCTGTAGTTATTGCCACGCCCATTTTTGGTACCTCCCACACAAAGATACAATTTTGAACAAAAAGTTAAGAGCTTATAGCGTGAGTACCAATGCACGAAATTACTACAAAACATTACACAGTGTAACGCTTTTAAAGTACCTACAGCTGTGTAAAAAATGGGCGTTATCACCACGCCCCTATTGGTACCTCCCAGACAGAATGACCAAATCATACCAAAATTGAATAGCTCGTAATGTTAATATATACTCGTATACCAGTGCGCATACATAAATGCTTACAAATTGGCACAGTGCAATGTATTTAAAGAATCTAATGTTTACCGAATAATAGGTGTACTTGTTAAACCCCTCCTGGTACCTCCCACACAAGTTAACAGATTAATTCGTGTAATATTATATATTACATTACTCACATAGTGAGGGTATACCTTAATCGGTTTATCCGATTGAAACTTTCTTACTTGCTTTAAAATTTTTCCGATAACTCGTTC
Source organism: Eudasyphora cyanicolor (assembly GCA_963930755.1). Classification (NCBI taxonomy): domain Eukaryota; kingdom Metazoa; phylum Arthropoda; class Insecta; order Diptera; family Muscidae; genus Eudasyphora; species Eudasyphora cyanicolor. The sequence goes on along the minus strand of OZ005737.1, from coordinate 230,960,392 downwards.
GAAAGTTATCGATATTTAAAAAATCTTTGAAATATCACTCTTTGTATTGGGTTTTTGGTCATAACTTCTTCAGTTATGGTCTGATTTAAATAATATTTTTTTGAAATGTTTGCAATTTTCCGTACTTTTCAGATAAAAATATGAAAAAAAACGATTTCTTTTGAAGTTTTAATTTCATTTTTTAAACTGTTTGTGCTCTCCAATTTTCGCGAACTTCTTAATTCTGTACCTTTTAAGCTTTGGATGGAAGTGGGCCTAAAATTATTTATAAATATATCTTTTTAATTTTTTAAAAAATTAAAAAAAAATGCTGCAATCCACTGCCCTTGTGGCTTGAAAGCTTCAGACCCGATGTTCCACTTCAAAGAACAAAATTTTGGAGACACTGCAGGAAGTATTTCTCCCAATCACCCGACACCTCCGCTCATGCCCTTGTCACTGATAATTTCCCTACAAAAATAACGATATATCATAAGTCTGTAGAAATCTGTGGACTTTTTGTGTGATGTATTCGACAAAAATATTCCTTGCAAAAAATCTCTAGCCTAGCCCACTAGTGGTCTCCATAATACCTTTTTATGGTAATCAACGGTTTACAAAAATAACCAATAAATTGTATTCTTTGATACTATGACAAATTGAGAGGTACATATACAGAAGTTGGTCCTCTAAATTTCTTTTTACAAATTCAAAAATTCAAAAGTCCATTTTAAAATCTTGTCGGTAATAGTGTCACTATTTTGAAAAAGATACAATAAATTTAGTTTATATCCGAGACTTCTTTTCTGCAGATTATTCCATAACATCAAAACGAAAAATATTTTATGATAATTTTTTTCAAATTCTCATTTTCATTCAAGAAACCTTTAGTATTTTGACAATATTTTTGAAATATAAGCTGGATAAAGAGTTTAAGGCAATTGTAATGGTTAACTATTTTGGAAATAGGGGGTAATTCATCGTGAGGTTTGATTTATTATGTAAAATAAAACACATAAATTTCTTCGTTAAAAGAACAATTTATGGCATTTATGTGTGAAAATGGTATCATGTAAATGTTGGCATGACTATCCATGTCCATTCGGAAGGTCCAATTTTGGGCGACTCGTTCGAGCAAAGCGATTGGTATCTCGCGAATTACACGAGTAATGTTGGCTTCCAAAGCGTCAATCGTAGCTGGCTTATTCCTGAAGACTTCAGACTTTACATATCCCCAGAGAAAAAAGGTGTGATATCGCATGACCTAAGTGGCAAATTTACTGTAGCAAAACGTGAACGTAAGTGCTAACCAAAATGATTTCTCAACAATGTCATTGTTTCACGCGTTGTATGGCTCGTTAAAATAGCGGATTTTCATTTGGAATAATTTCGAACAATTTGGAGACGCTGTTGTGGTGTGAGTCTTGCCATAATGACTTGCCAAACGATGCTGAACAAAAATGACAAAGCAGTTTGATATGAGTCACGAGGGATCTGTACAAAAAGACCCATATTCAAAATCCAAAAAAAAAATAGTTTTTTGCTGGGTCAGGACAAAAACGTAAAAGATAGAAATAAACACCGAAAAAATTATTCTATTCCATTTTTCAAAATCCAGCATCCTAACAAAGAGAACAATGCCGAATTGTCAAAACAAAACAACTATTTTATGATAAAGTTTTTTTAACAATTTGTTTTTTCTATAATTATAAATATATTTTGAAGTATAAGCTCGATAAAGCCAGGATACAATTTATATTAAAGGAAATTGTAAGGGCTAGAAGTGCTGAAAACATCTGTTTCACGTCGAGACGGAAGATTAGCAACTGTCGTAAAAAAATAAAAAAAAAATATTTTTTTTAAATCATTTTTGGCTGGCACGAAAAAAATCCATAAAAAATTGAAAAAACATTTTTTGTTCCAGTTCTTGAAAGCTATCACTCTAACGAAGAAAACAATGCCTCTAGAATAAAATACCTATGGATAAATGTATAAATTACGGCCCATATTGCAAAAATAAGTAAATTCATAAAAATAGTTGTTCATATATAAGAACTATAAGAACATTACACTGTAAAAAGTTTTAGGTATTTATATGTACAGAAAACCAAGTTATAAGCCGTTAACTTTTTCCATTCCATTTGAGGTTTCAAAAAGGCAGTGGTAATATCACCCATTTTGCACGGGTAGTGTAAATGCACTCCACAGAATTTTGAGTATTTGTATAGACTGGAATTAAGTTATAATTATGTAATTTGTATGATCAGTACCAAAAGGGACGTGGCAATAACGTCCATGTTTCAAGGGACTGTAGGTGCTATAAAAGCATTACACTTCACAAAATTTCAAATATTTCTTTGGAATAGAATCAAAGTTATAAGCCGTTAACTTTTTGTGCAAAATGGTCCATTTGTATGCAAGGTACCAAAAGGGGCGTGGCAACTTCGCCCATTGTTCTCAAGAATGTAGCGACAAAGAAACTAATACTATGTGTGGAATGTTCAAAGATTCTGAATATTAGTACAGAAGTTATGAGATCATCAATATTTCACTTAATGTTGACCCTTTGTGGGGAAGGCACTCGAATGAGTGGGCCAACATAGTCCATCTTTCACCTTAGTCTGAGAGAGAAACAAATATTAACACATACCAAATTTGAAATCAATCGGTTAATCCTGCCGAAAGTCATCGTGTGCACCAACCAGACATATAGACGGACAGGCCGACGGACATTGCTAAAATGACTTAAAATGCCTTTCCGCCAACTATTCTTGGGGTCTCTTAGTTCACTACATCGATATGTTACAATTTAGACCTGCGACATCTGGTAAATACCCTTGTTCTGCCAAAAGTGCTATAATTTCTACATTTATCCATAGATTTTCTTCAAATATACATTTTTTTAAATTTTTTTCTATTTTTTATGGTTTTTTCGAGAAAGCAAAAAACAGGATTTTTGTAAAAAAAAAAAATTCTTTAACGACTGTTTGCACATGAAAGTGTTATGACCAACATTTGTAGTCGTCATAAAAATATGGTCCAAATATTAAAGACACCTTCTAAGGAAACGGTAATTTTAAACAAAAATTTTTAAAACAAATTTATCATAGAATTTTTCTTTTAATTTTTTGTTTTGAGTTTAGGACACCCTATTACACCAGAAAATGTTATGCACAGCCTTCCGACAAGAATTTTGTTACATAGTGTAATTAATTAAATTAACTATAATAATAAATTAGTTAAATATAAAAAATTGGAATAAAATTGTTTCTTTGCTATTTTTTGTATTTTTTGTGGTTTGTTATCACACCATTGATTCTACGTGAAAGGTGTATTTCCAGAATGTGTAGCCATAACAATTTCCTTAAATCTAACATGTATACCGACTTATCGGACTTATACTACAACGAATATGATGTAAATGTTAAATTTCATATCCATGAAAATTGAAATTTAAAAAATAAAATTAATAAACAACTACCATAAAATTTCTTAACACAAGTTACACCAGAAAACATTTTGCACAACACTTCGACAAAAATTTTGTCAACCACGAATTTATTGTTGGTTGACGTTTAACTTCACCGAAGGATGTCGAACTTGGATTGGTTTAAAGTTCTACGTAAAATATGACTGTTCAAATTATTGTGTTTGTTTTCAATTTTTCTGTAGTCGAAATATTAGAAAAATAAATAATATTTAAATATCTAAAAACTCGTAATTTAATTATTAAAAGTACCTCACGCCTAACAATAACCAAAAATTTATTTAATTACTTGTTTACATTTTCGAAAGAAAAGATATTTATTTTTTGAGTAATATACAACTATATTTTCTTTCTTTTCTAACGAAGTAAAGGACTATTTTAAAAAAATAATATTCATATACATCACCAATTTATAACCTATTATAAATTTTATAACAAATTCATTTTTTCTGTTTGTCATTTTAAATAGCCTGGATGAAATGTTATTTATTACCCTATGTAAAATTAAAATCACTTTACTAATTTGACAACAAACAAAAAATATATTTATGCAAATAAGTAAATTGTTGGCCCTGTGATTTATTATTTTCAACTCAATTTTATCGCCATTGCTGGCGCTTTTTTGCTACGTTTGTTTAATTGAAGTGCATTATAAAAGTATTAAATCCATATACATATTCTTTTGTTGTTTTGCCAAATATTTACTTAACAATTCATTAAATTCTAAATAAACAACAAACAAGCATAGGTCACCTAAAAAAAAGCGACTCGTATGTAATGCATTTGCGGAATTTGCATAATTTGATATTTTTCCAAAAACAAATTCGCAATGGAGCAGTATTTCATTAAAATTCATAATATTATTAACAGGGAAATGTTCACTTTGGCCGGCTAATTACGGATCATGTTTACAAGTAAAATATAATTAAAACAGTACAGCAAAAACTATAAAATTAAAATTTGATCTTGGCTATAAGTCACCCTAATAATTATTCGGAACAAAAAAAAACGAATGGAAAGCAAAATTGTTTTGGCAAATAATTGTTTTTAGTTATATGGCTATTATTTAAAGTAGTAACGGAATTTGTTTATACGAGTACTCGTACTCTGTCTTTCAAGTAGGATGAAAATAGCATACCACCTCGAAGGAGGGAGTGAACTAAAATCCAATGCACTTTCGGGATAAATCCGCGTCAAGAGATTTTAAAAGCGAAGAGCAGAGAATTTTTTAAAAATAGTGATTTCAATTTAAAGTTTTGTAAGTGATAACATTTTCTCTAGAGAACCGCAGTAGGTGAGTAGGTAGAGTACTCGCATATGAGTTTAGCGGTCGTGGGTTCGATTCCCACCATAGGCTCTTGTCTGTCGCTGCAAAAATCTAGCCACATTGTCTTTGTAACTCGGCTTTTCCCTGGACCGTAAAATCAGAATATAAATTTGCTTTGTATTGTAATTCAAATAAATATTAAATATTTTCTGTAAACTTATTTTAAATTAAACCAGTAAGGAAAGACAGAAAGTCGGGCGGGCCGAATATATAATACCCTACAGCACCCTAACAATGCGAAAATGGGCATTGCGATAAGAATTTTGAATTGTTCATACATGTAATAAGTAAACTCTCTTTGCCGAATTTTGTACTGATCGGATATAAAACACGGTTTCTACAGCGGTTACATGTCAAATCGGGCGAAACATATATATGGGGGCTATATCTAAATCTGAAGTGAACTTCGCCGAATTTAATAGTTTTCATTCATGTATGTAATAAGAAAACTCTCTCTCTGCCGAAGTTCGTACCAGTAAGGAAAGGCAGAAAGTCGGGCGGAGCCGACTATATAATACCCTACACCTCCCTTACAATGCGATAAGGGTCATTGGTAAGAACATATATATGTGGATATATCTAATTCTGAACCGATACTAATCGCTAAATTAAGCAATATTCGTTCCTAAATTGAGAAACATCTTTCTGGAGAATTTTGTAATGATCGGAAGTAAAGTACAACTTCTATAGCGCTTTATAAATTATATTAGGAGGAACATATATATTGAGGTTATATATAAATCTGAATCGATTTTCCCTGAATACACATTCATGTAAAATAGAAACGTCTTTCTGTCGAACTTCGTACTGATCGGATATCAAATACAGTCTCTACAGCGCTTAGATGTCAAATCGGGGCTAACATATATATGGGGGCTATATCTAAATTCGCTTACGTCATCTTGTTCCCAAAACTTCTTTAGTAATTCCTCCAGGGTACGATCATCTTCTCCTAGTACTGCACACGTCACAGTTTTTGATTCGGCCTGAACCTTTCCACTAGTAACCCAACCTAGTTTCGAATTCTTTAATATTGGCAGCTCCTTTGACATTCTAATTTCTTGTGACAGCGTAAGGCTGAAGTAAAACTCCGCCCCAAGAAGTACATCAATCTTGCTTGTGTTGTAAAAGTAGGGATCTGCTAATTTTATGTTCTCTGGAATCGGCCACGATGAGATATCGATGGTTGCGCTTGGTTGTGGCGGTACTATGTTCGGCAGAACAAAAGCTTCTAATCGCGTCCGAAAATTGCTAGTGAGCGATTGAAGTTCGACATTGACTCTGTAGTTTGACGTCTTTGATCTTCCGCCAATACCTTCAATGCAAAGGGATGCTTCCATCGGTTCAATACCCAAACTCTGCACCAGCCGCTCTGAAACGATGTTAATCTGTGAACCAGAATCCAACAGCGCTCTAAATTCACGAGACCTCCCATTTTTGGCCTGAATGGCAATCCGAGCGGTTGCCAACAATATGTATGAATGGTTTTTGTTTGCTGACGCCACTATTGACGATTGATCCGATGCCGCGACTGATGGCTTTTCTCCGCTTACTTCTTTCGTGCTGAAATGTAGAAGCGTATTGTGTTTTTGTTGACATTTTCTGCATGATCCGCTTGTACACAGTTTCGCATGGTGATCGTGCTTGAAACAGTTTAAACACATCTTGCTCCTCAGGACCCATTTTTGTCTCTCAGACGGTGTTTTTGAAAGAAACTGCTTGCAGTTGTACAAAGGGTGATCTGCTTGCAGTTGTACAAAGGGTGATCTCCTTTGCACATTTCGCATCTTCTGGCTATTGTTGAGGCAGCTGTTGCTATCGACTTGTTCCTTTGGATTCCATTGATTGCTTCCAACGATTGGAACCGATTCCTCAAACTACTCAGGAAGTACTCCGTTGTTTGTAGTTCCTTGGAGTCATTTATCGACTGCTCGTACAGCACATGCGTTGTCTCATCCATCTTCTTGGTCAGGATGTGGATCAAGAGCGGATCCCACTCTTTTGATTCCTGTAGGTTATCATGGAACTCTTTGATTGATCTGCAATCGCCCGACATATTTGGCAACGTCAATATTCCTTCTAATATTGTAGAAACTTGCGCTCTTTTATTCTGGTACCTGTCGGTTAGCGTCTTCCATGCAATATTGTAGTTTGCCTCCGTCAACTCTAAATGTCTTATAAGCCTCTCCGCTTCTCCAGTCACGTTTGCCTTTAGGTACCACATTTTCTGTACAAGTGGTAATGGCTGTTCATCAATCATTTTCCCAAAAATGTCGGAAAATGTTTGCCATTTCGCATAGTCCCCGTTGAACTGTGGGATTGTAATTTTTGGCAAGTTAACTTGATTTGCTAAATTAACTTCCGAGGAGCTCGGAACTACTTCCTTCCCGACCTGTGTTCGAGACGAAATCTCCTCCTTTTGCCTTAACGTCTCTTCTTCCAATAAGAAGTACGCGTTTTCATCATACCCAATCACCATTGGGTCTTCATACTCTTCGTGGATTTTGAAATGGATCTCTTCCACATTCGACCACAGTTTTTCGATTGCGGTCATTGTTTGCCGGGGGGCAGCTTGACCTGAACTGCCTCTTAACAATGTCTGTAACGACTTCATAAGCGCCCGTTGGCGCCTTATCAACCCCGCTAAACCTTTGTCTTGAACGGTTTCCCTTACAGCTGGGAGGGGTTTTTGCGTCTATATCCCTTTCTCAAGAATAGCCTCGATTCCGTCTGCAACCTCTCTATATTCCTTGCAGACCGCCTGGTGTACGTCATTCAGCACATGGGGATGTGACTCTGCGGCGGGCTCTGATCGTATCCTATTCTCGTTACGATCAACAGTTGCCCAGAGTTCTTCCATCTCTCCCAACTTCTTCCTGTAAAATTCCATCGTCCTCCTTTCCAGTGGAGCCTTTTTTATATTAGCGATTGCCTTCCTCAAGTCGGCAATAGCTTCCTCCTGTTGACTTATTAACGAATTAATGTCCATTTTTTCCTCCTTGATTTCCACGGGTGGGGGAAATTTGAATTTTTAAAGTAAGTTAGGATCACGTCGGGGTCACCAAATGTTAAATTTGACTTTGTGGTTATTGTTATACGCAACACTTGAATTACGTAAACTTGATAGATTTACAATTTCTTGTGAACTACCAAGTTTCTTTATTAATTTCATTCTATTTATACTAGTTTGATTAGCATTGACAATTAATTACTTAAACTAAATATGCTGAGTATGCATCTTTTCTTCAGTCAGTAACCCATGCATTGTGAAACCAATCGTGCTGTTTCTTTATTGGGGTTACTGACTTGCATAAACAATTATTAATTAAATGTAGGTCAGTAATTGCTGACATATTCACATACTTATTAATATAAATTTATTGTAACTAAAATATAGGCTACATACAAACATATACTTATGTTCTACATATACTTTATGTTCTACATATACTTATGTTCTAATTGAACACGATTTTCTCCGAATTTGGCAGTATTCCATCATGTAATAAGAAACCTCTTCCTGCCTAATTTCACTGTGATCGGATATAAAATACAGTTTCTACAGCGCTTGAATTTCAAATCGAGGGTAACACATATATGGGGGCTATATCTAAATTTAAACCGATTTTCTCCGAATTTAGCAGTATTCCTTCATGTAATAAGAAACCTTTTTCTGCCGAATTTCGTACTGATCGGATATAAAATACAGTTTATACAGCGCTTACATATCAAATCAGGGGTAACATATATATGGGGCTATATCTAAATCTGAACCGATTTCGCCCAAATTTAGTATTTTCTTAAAGTGTATCACGAGACTACTATCTGTCAATTTTTGTACAAATCGGTTCAAAAATGTGGTTTATACAGTGCATATATGCCAAATCGGTGGTACATATATGGGAGCTATATGTAAATCTGAACCAATTTTAATCAAACTCGAAAGGGATTATCCTTGGGCCTAAAGAAAGATATGTGCAAAGTTTCGTTGAGATCGGACCATAATTGCGACCTGTACTTTGATTACAAGAATACATGCACAGACAGACGGACAGACAGACAGACGGACATAGCTTAATCAACTCAGAAAGTGATTGTAAGTCGATCGGTATAATAAACAATGGGTCTATCTCTTCTCCTTTTTGGTTTTACAAACAAATGCACAAAGTCATAATACCCTGTACCACAGTGTGGTGTAGGGTATAAAAATATATGGAGTTTCTGAATATATGTATGAGATCAAGAAATATATATGACATAAAAAATCGCTGGTTGGATAATACGACCATCTGTATATATTCTGGGACAACCCCCACAAATCATTTAATATTACTTGTAATATTTAATATCTTACATCTGCTATAATGTTTTCCAGAACATTATGTAATTTCGCACTTATTACTACTTTCAACGTCCCTGTTAATTCAAGAAATGTAGAAATATCTATCGAAACCATTGTGGTATCTCCGAGATAGGCAAATCAAATTGTACCAAAACTGAATAGGTCATAACATTACCAGCAGTGGCCATAAACATTCCGAACTTGATATAATGCAAAGTTTTTTAAGGGCTTGGTAGCCTGGCAGCTATCTTCAATATCAATCGAAAAAAAAACTGTAATATGGAAATTGAACAATCGAAATATTATATTCCCTCCACTGTTTGACAGAGTATAACAAAATTTTAACAGTAAATTTAAATTCGTCAGTCGTATCCGAAAATTAATCCATTCTGCCCCCGTTCCAATATCAAGGAAATGACTCTGCCACTTATTCACATTACCAGAAGTAACTTTTCTTATTATTTCCGCACTTGGATTTTGGCATTCATTGTTTATGCAATTTATATTCTAACCTCAGGCCACCAAAACTCGTAAACGCGTTCGGGAAAAGAAAAGCGAAAGGATTAGGACACTGTGTTTTCGCCAAAAAATAACGTGTTGACTTGTAACGTCCAAAGGCGCTCATTTTAATAAGCAGTTTCAAATAACGTACACAAAAACAAAATATCAGCGAACGTCGCACGTCAACGACAAAAGGTGAAATTATAATATTCAGGGCAAGAATCCATTACAAAATGTCAACCTTCAGGGAAGCAAAAACAATCATCACTGAGAGCGCGCGGCAGAGCATTTGTTTGGATGGTTGGGTGAATTTCCGCATTAATTTAACACCTTTTGGCTTCAGCAGTTTTCCGAGCTGCCATGGATGATTTAATTGAATTTTCCACATTTCCTGAATTCGCACATAAAACATAAAACGACGTTTCCGAGTAGCTTTCTATTGTTCTCGCACCGCATACAGGTGCCCTTGGATGGGCACCTGTGAGGTGGCGGTGAGGTGAGGTTTACCATAAATAAAATGATAATTATAATTAAGATTACAAATAGGAAAAGAGGGAATAAATAATGAATGCGTGTCAACGCTTATATGATTTTATTTGCATGTACAAGTATGTATTCGTATATCAAAACAAATAGAATATATTAGAAATTGTGTAGCTCTATTCGTGGTTCCGGTCTGAAAATGGGGCAGGGGGTCTGTATAAATCATGCTAATATGAACTCATAAAGATTTTATTGGAATGTATACACATGTGCGAGTACATTTTGGATATGCAAATTATTTAAATCCAACCATTAAGTTTGTCTGGAAAGGGAAATTTAATGATTTTTCCAAGAAACGAAATACATGCATATATAGGGAAAATTAAAATTTTACTTGGATTTTAAGCTTTAAATTTCATGAGGATGTAAGACGATTTTCATCGCAACGAATTTACATACTAATAAAAGTCATATTTTGCAAAGTTTGAACGATTGCAATTCTTTATTATGGATAGGTTTTAATATTGCTTTCCAAATGGAAATTAAATCATCGAAATGTCATATTCCCTGCCTTAGTTATGGTATCATAAAGTTTTAACAGTTAATTGAAAATCGTTAGTGATAATTGAAAATTAATCAGCTGTTCACTCGTTCCAATATCTCTGTCACTTATTTTCAAATGTCATGTTTTAAAAAGATTGAAAGATCGCAATTCTTTACATTGTGTAGGTTGGAATATTGCTTTACAAATTCTGTAAATATAACAAGTAAGGAGAGTTTAAAGTCGTGTCGATGAATTATTTCATGTAGAGTAACCCTTATTATATGAAGTGTTTCCAGACGAATTTAATACAAAATTATTCCTCAAAATCGTCACGTTTACGTTTTGATTTTAAGCTTTTACAGGCGAGGGAAATGTTACAGATACGAGTATACTTAGATATTAATAGGCACTCTCAGCTCTTTTTTGTTTGAAAATGTCCTCAGAAAACTGTAGATTCAGAAGTAAGTTAAATGAATAAAATTCCCATTAAAATATATATAAAAAAATATTTTGACGTGTTCTGATTATGAAATAAACATATTAGTGAACTCAAAAACAATTTTTTTTAAAGTAGATTACTCGAAAAATGTCTGAGGACAGTGTTATTATTTATTTTTATTATTATCTTTGTATATAAAATCCTTTGTACGTTTGTGTGTAACGCATGATCTCCGAAACCATTAGAGCGAATGGGCTAAAAATTGCACATTAGGTTCAGTTCGGGGTCATCTGTTTTAGAATTGTTTTAACCGCGATAGATGGCATTTTCAGAGCAATTAAACTGACATTCACTGACATGTATGCGAGGTTTGTCTTGGTAATAGTTTGTATTTATGATCCTATCCAGCAGATGGCACTTAGTGTACTTTGTCCAATATACATTTTTATGGTGGCTTTTTCTTGGAACTCGGAATGTATGAATTTTTAAAAGAAATATCAATGAATTGCAAACCGATACATCCCAAACAGGACGGGCAAGACAACGTCTGCTGGGGTCAGCTAGTTATTATATATATGTATTATATATAAAGGGTGTCCCAAGAAGAGCGCAATTTTTTAATTTTAAAAAAAAAACACAGATATTTAAGAAAAAATCGTGAAACTTTATTATATCGTAAAGTAGACAGAATGAGGTTATGTATGGAACAATATATCGTGCAGATGGCCGCCGCGGCTTTGCTGGCATGCACGCGATCTTTTAATGAAATTTTCAATGACCGTTTTGCATGAATGCTGCGGTATTTCATTAATGCAGCGTCCAATTTCGTCTTTTAAGGCTTGAGTCGTCGTCGGCTTATTCGCGTAAACCATCGACTTCAAAAAACCCCAAAGAAAAAAATCTAATGGTGTTAAATCGCACGATCTAGGCGGCCAATTAAATGTTCATGTTGTCTCTCCAATACCCAATTAACGAACTCCCTTCGCTGTCCATGGTCAGTTGGCTTCAGTTCCTGAGTCAATTGAACTTTGTATGCATGAAGATGCAAATCTTTCGTCAAAATTCGCTGCAAAGTGGATTTGGAGACACCAATTTGCTGAGCTCGGTGTCGAATTGAGGTGGATGGAGTTTGAGCGACATCATCACGTACAGCTGCGACATTTTCGGTCGATCGACCTGGTCGATGGCGCGTTGTTGTCTTTACATCACTAACAGACCCAGTTTCGGCAAATTTATCCATTAATCTCTTTACAGTTGACTCTTTTGGAGCATTATTGTGACCCCAAATTGATCGCAATTTTCGAACTGTAGCCGCAAAACTTTCACCATTTTGGTAAAACAATTTCACAATGAGAATGCGTTGTTCATTCGTGTAGCGCTCCATTTTTACTAACCTAGTACCTTCTACTAACAAACAATAACAATTATTCAAATGTCAAACAATGACACTTCGAATGTTGCGAGATTTAAAAATTGCGTTCTTCTTGGGACACCCTTTATTATTTATTTGATATCATATTTAATTTGTAAATGTTACTAGCTGACCCAGTGCGCTTCGCTGCCCTCAAAGATCGTTTCAGTGAAATAGAACCATATGATATGCTGACACTCTTGATATTACGGCAGTGTTTTCGGGTCATCCATATTGCACTTAAATGCACAAATTTCGTATAATTTTCGTATGTTGCTTATTCTCTGTTGGGGCATAAAGATTGCTGTGAAATACAGTCATATCAATTAGTGCAATCAGTATTTATTTTTTCTATAACGATGCCAAATGCACGTAGTCACGCTCTCTAATCCGATATCTCCCAATTTTGTTGAGTCACTTGCTAACGTTGAAGGCACTTGAATACTAAACACACTTGGTCAAGCGTCAATCTAGATATAATGGTCTCCAGATATTTCGTTTTCATCAAGGGTGTCGTATTCACAGATACTTCCACTGATCAGCTTTTTAATCAGATTCCGTATAGTGCTATCGACAGCTTCCACTATAAACTTCAAGACGATGAGTGCAACGCCTCTCTACATTTCATTTTGTGTACTTTGTCCATCGACACTATTTTCATTCAAATTTCCAAAACTGTTCTGCAATGCAAAAACAGTTGGACATTTTTCAAATTCACATCTCAGGTTGTATGGGCGGCGCCACGTCCCTATCACTCTCTTTTGCAAAGATATAGCGGTGCCACGCCCACTGTTACTATCACGCCAGTTTCTTGTTTAAACACTCGATCTGGTTCCACATACCAAATTTCGTATTGTAAAATATAGTATTTGTAAATTTCAGTATAACTGTCACACCAGTTTATCGTTCTATCACGCATGATGGTACCAATGTCACATATACCAAATTTGGAGACTCTTATGGCAATAATACTCGTAATATAGCATTTTTAAATTTCAGTTTGGGTGGGCGATGTCACTAACACCCTAGTTTTCAGCTACATAACGCGTACTGGCACCAAGGTCACATATACCCAATTTTGAGAATTTTGCTACTATATTATTCGAAATATTTCATATTTGAACTTTAGGCTGTGTGGGCGGTGACACGCCCACTTTCACTGTTTCCCCGTTTTTAGTCCTGTGGCGCGTACTGGTACCAAGGTCACACATACTAAATTTCGAGAATTTTACTGCAATAGTACTCGAAATATTTCATATTTGAATTTTAGGTTGTGTGGACGGTGCCACGCCCACTGTCACTATCACCCAAGTTTTCAGCTACATGGCTCGTAATGGCACCAAGTTCACACATACCCAATTTTGAGAATTTTGCTCCAATAGTATTCGAAATATTTCATATTTGAATTTTAGGTTGTATGGGCGGTGCCACGCCCACTGTCACTATCACACCTGTTTTTGGTTCCATGATGTGTACTGATACCAAAGTCACACATATCGAATTTCGAGAATTTTGACCCAATAGTACCCGAGATATTCCATTTTTAAATATCACGATGTGTGGGCGGTGCCACGCCCCTTTGTACAATCATAACCAAATATAGCTACGAACCTTCCACACACCAAATGATATACTCATGCAAAAATTCAGCAAAATCTGTTCAGCCGTTTTTGCGTCCATCGCGTACCAACGAACACCATTTCATTTTTATATATAGATTTTACATGAAAGTATTACAATAATTAAATTAAATATAATCTTATTGAGAAAATGCGACCTTCGGAAAAACCTTTGAAATAATCAAAAAGATTCAGAAGTAAATTAAACGAATACTGATAAAATTACTTTCTGAATAAGTTAGGAAAGTGAAAGTTAAACTAGTTTTCTTATTATATAGAAAGTTCTGAAAGATGCAGAACTTTCACGAAATGTCAGTGTCGGGTTTCTAGTAAACGTACTCATCATCAGATGGCCAAATCTGTTGTGGAGCTCGTATATTGAAAACCTCGGCGCACTGTGGTTCAGAATTGAATTTTACTGGCCAAAAGTCAAATTTTTTGTCCGCCGATTTCTACAATTTTAATGCCATTCAATAGCAAACATATTACGACTAGGGTAGCCAAAAAATGAGATCAAAATATTTATTATTGTGGGCGTGGTGTGCTGCTGAAAACAAATATTTTATGTAATTTTAAAAAACTTTATTTTGTATATTTTTGTAGAAGGAAATTGTCATTTCTCGCAAACTATTATCGTTAGAGGGTTAAAAACAATTGGAACTGCAAAATAAAGAAAATATTTTCATCAACAACTTAACTAAGCGCTACAAACAAGTTGGATAGAATAAACATACATTTTATAAGACCTTTGCAATATGGTTAGAGGGCGAACTTAGTGTCCAAGTATCTTCAGAAAGTAAAAATCAAAACAATGGTAGGAGACCAGCAACATCACTCGGCAACTGTAGTAGTAGTAGTAGTAGTAGTAGTAACCTTTATTTATATACATAGTTTCTAAAAAAAAAATTTTTAGTACAATTTTGATTAAACAATAAATAATAAATTAAAGGATATAATGTACAAAACGTTTGACAATGGCATTAAGGCCGTCTGTCATATTATTACACGTGTTATATATATATATATTTTATTTAATTATACTCATTCATTAACAAATTTCTATAGTTCATAGCTTCTTCCACATATAAGCTTACATTTATCCAATTATCATATCTTTCTCCATTTAAAATTTCTATTAATTCTTCCTGATTAATGTTGGATTTTCCTAAATGTCTGATCTGAATTCTCTAAGTATTGGGCACTTAGCCATAAAGTGCAATAAATTTTCGTCTTCTTCCGTGTTACATAGCGTACACTTTTTATCGCGTTGAGCTCTGAAGTTATTAGCTTCCAGGCCTAGCAAATCGCACCTGGTTTTGAAAATTGTTGTAATTAATTTTTGATCATTCTCTTCGTTTATATAATGGTTTCCAATATTGTATTTTAGGACTTTATAAAATCGTGACTCACTGCTGATTGCCTTGTTTTCCATCTCACAAACACTTTTCTGCTTAAGATTTTGTAGTAGCATAGCTCCTCTATTTCGCCAATCACATTCCGTCGTTTCAGCGTCAAAATTTAAATTAAAAACATTCGCCAAATTATTCATGTTCCTGGCCCAGTACAGGGTTGCCCATATTCGACGGACCCATCTGGCAACGCCATAACTTTTGACAGAGATGTCAGATCGCTTAATGACATACCGCGTTTGAAGCGTCAGTCCAAGCAGATTTTTACCATGGAACAATACACGCCACGCGAGCGCTCTGAAATAGTTGAAATTTACATTCAACAGAAGAAGTCAATTGTGAAAACTCAACGTGCTTTTAAAATATTAAAAAATGTGGCCTTCTAAGAACACCATTAAGCGTTTATACGAAAAATTTTCGACTGGTGAGGCTCTTTCTAATCCGAAGAGGCCAAATAAAAGTCGACCAAGGCGATCGGCCGAGAATATCGCTGCCGTACGAGCCAGTGTTGAGAAGTCCCCAAGAACATCCCAAAAACGCCGTTCTCAGCAGTTGGGCATGGCTCGGTCCACTTTACAACGGATTATTCGCGTTGATTTGCATTTTTTTCAGTACAAAATTCAATTGACGCAAAGATTGTTGCCTGCGGACAAGCCTCGTCGATTGGAATGGGCCCAACGAGTCATCGAAAAAACATGGGTCCGTCGAATATGGGCAACCCTGTATATGTTTTTAGACACAATTTCCAACGATAGTTTCTGTGGCAATCTATTCGAGTGCATTTTGAAAATTGTTTTATAAATATAATCCATATGAAGTTCTAGACAATAAAAGTGGATATCTTCAGCATTGGTTTCTAAGTTTACAGCATAGTTCGGTGTAAAGTCTGGTAATTTTAGAACACGTTTTATAAAGTACCTCTGTAGCTACTCGGCAACTGTAGCGATAGATCTAAAAGGCGGAAACTTAAGGATATCAATGAAGAAATCGGATGTGAAACTATTGCAGAAAGCTTGTTACATCAATTGCGATCACAAAAACAACGCACAAAAGCCGAAATTGTTGAAAAAGTTTTAAACGCTAGTTCTCTGAGAACAAAACAGATTATTAAGAGTATTTCACTCCAAGCGATGAAAAACAGTTCTCAAATGAAGAGGCATTAGCATTATTTTTAGGTTTGAAGTTAACAAAACACCAATATACACAGCTCAGGTTGCGTGCGATTGAAAAAGGCACAAATGTGTATCCATCATATCATCACATACTTGCTGCTAAAAAGGACTGTTTTCCACCTACGGACACTATTGAAATCACATCGAGTTCGGCAGAGGTAAAACTTCAAGACCTACTTAATCGAGTTCGGCAGAGGTAAAACTTCAAGACCTACTTAATCATACAGCTCAACGCTTGCTACAATCATTTAAAGGGCATGATTTGAAGAAATATGGGAACCCAGCTGCATTATATGTCAATCTACATCAAGCTAATTAAACCAAGTCCCGGAAAAATCAGTAGATAATACTGATGCATATGAATTTAGATTATCGCCACTACAGACAAGAAGACGATTTATGGAACACATATGTAAAATAAGTTATGATTTGGATTTTGGACCTACAGGATCAATAAGAAACAATGACACCAACAAGGATTTAAGAAATTTAAAAAAGAAACATGTTCAGGATGAATTTCGCAAATGTGGGTTGATTATAGACCAACCAAAACAAGGATCAGGCAATACCAATGATGGGAATACAGCAAGAAGGTTCTTTTCTGATCCTGAAAAAGCATCTGAAGTAACTGGTGTTGATATAAATCTCATTTTAAGATTTAAAACAATTATAGATGCTATAAACAAATTGATGCTACAAAATTTAATGAATAGAAACTGCACGAATATATAATACCAAATATTCATGGAGAAATATGTCTGCAACTGTTTCTTAATCATGGAGGAGATGTCAATAAGCATCATTTGGTACCAATCTGAGATCTATCAGAGGAAGCCCAGGAAAAAAGAAATATGGATTACAGGTTTTATAGAGAGGTTTTATATACGAATAAAAATTATAATTTACTGTTTTTGTTACATATATATGAAAAAAAATCTCGCGAATTTTGTATTTTTTCAAAAAGTATTTATTTATTTTTGAATATCTATTTTGTCCCCTTTAAAGTAGTTCCCCTCGGATATAATACACTTCAGCCAACGTTTTTTCCAATCCTCGAAGCACTTCAAATAATCATTTTTTGTGATCTTCATCAGCTCCTCCTTCGATGCCGTCTTTATCTCCTCAATCGTGGCATAGCGTCGTCCTTTCATAGGCATTTTCAGTTTTGGGAACAAAAAATAGTCACAGGGGGCTAGGTCAGGGGAATACGGTGGCTGCGGCACCATTACTGTGTTGCTTTTGGCCAAATATTCGCGCACAAGCAACGATGTGTCTGCAGGGGTGCAAAAGCCAATTTTTGTTCTTCCACAAATCCGGGCGTTTTTGGCGGATTGCTTTGTGCAATTTGCGCATAACTTGCAGGTAATATTCTTTATTGACCGTACTACCCTGTGGCAAGAACTCATAATGAACCACGCCCCTGCAATCAAAGAAAACTGTGAGCAAAACCTTTACGTTCGACCGAACTTGGCGCGCTTTTTTCGGTATTGGTTCATGCGGCAGCTTCCAATGGGATGATTGAGCTTTAGTTGCCACGTCGTAACCATAAACCCATGATTCGTAACCAGTTATGACACCGAGTTCAATATCTCCTGAGCAATGTTAACGCGATGCTGTTTTTGGTCCAAATTGAGCAATTTTGGCACGAATTTAGCGGCGACCCGACTCATGCCCAAATCATTGGTTAAAATCGAATGGCACGAGCCAATCGATATGTTTAGATACTCCTCTATAATGGTAATTCGTCGATTGGCCAATATTATTTTATTCACTTTGTCAATGTTTTCATCTGTTGTTGACGTGTTCGGGCGTTCGGCACGCTGTTCGTCCTTCGCATCTTTTCGGCCCTCTAAGAACATTTTGTACGGCCGATAAACGTTGCTTTGGTCCAAGGTAGCTTCATCATATGCCACAGTCAACATTCGGAATGCGTCAGCGCACTTTATTTTGTTTTTCACACAAAATTTGATGCAGATTCTTTGATCCATTTTCTGAAATAGATAAAAATTTAGGACAAGTTAAAACACATCCACGCACAACAGCTGTCAATAATTAACTAAACATTCAAAATGGCCGACCTTGTCTGCATAAGAAAGGGACAAAAATCAAATACACGTAGCCCGCGGAAATTAAAAATTAGCTATATTTTTTGAACATACCTTAAGTGAAAAACAAGTAAGAAAGTTTCCGTCGGGTAAACCGACTAAGGTATACCCTCACGTTGTGAGTATTGTAATATGGAATATTACACGAAATATTTTGTCAATTTGTGTGGGAGGTAACAGAAGGGGTTTAACAAATACACTCATTTATCGTTGAACTTTAGATACATCAAAAATACATTGCACTGTGCCGAATTATAAGCCTTTATGTGCACTAACGTTAATATGTTATGAGATATTCAATTTTGGTATGATAGGGCCATTTTGAGTGGGAGGTACAGAAAGGGGAGTGGTGAAAACGCCCATTTTTCGCAGGGCTATAGGTACTTTAAAATCGTTACACTGTGCAAAATTTTGTTGTATTTTCGTGCATTGGTACTCACGCTGTAATCAGTTAACTTTTAGTACAAAATGGTACCTTTGTGTGGGAGGTATCAAAATAAGCGTGGCAATAACGTCCATTTTTCACTCGTCTATAGGCACTATAAAAGCATTACACTGTACAAAATATTTATGTAAATGTTATAAGTTGTTAACTTTTGGTGCAATATGTTACATTTGTGTGAGAGGTACCAAAAGGGGCGTCGTAATAACGCCCATTTTTCTCTGGACTTTAGGCACTATGAAAGCATTACACTGGACAAAATTTCAAGTATTTTGATGCACTGTATAAATGTTATAAGCTGTTAACTTTTGGTGCAAAATGTTCCATTTGTGTGGGAGGTACCAAAAGTGGTGTGGCAACTTGGCCCAACGAGGTAATAGCTACTAATAAACTAATACTATGTGTGGGAATTTCAGGCGATTAGAATAAGTAGTATAGAAGTTATTAAAGAATCAATATTTCACAACATTTTAACCCTTTGTGGGGGAGGTACTAGAAGGAGTGGACCAATATGGCCCATCTTCGAACTTAGCCGGAGATAGAACAACAAATTATTGCATACCAAATTTGAAGTCAATCGGTTACTCCTTTCGAGAGTTATCGTGCGCACCAGCCAGCAGACAGACAGACGGAAGGACATTGCTCACTCGACTTAAAATGACCCAAAACGAATATCCGCCGAACATACTTATGGTCTTAGGGCACTCCTTCTATGTTTTGCACTTTTTTCCGTAGCAATTTGTGTGGGAGGTTCCAAAAATGCCCTTTTTTGTCTGAACTGTAGGCATTATAAAAGCATTATACTGTACAAAATTTTAAGTATTTGTATGCACTGGTATTAAAGTTAAAAGCTGGTAACGTTTGGTACAAAATGGTCCATTTGTGTGGAAGGTACCAAAAGGGGCGTGCCAATAACGTCTACTTTTCACTGGACTCTAGGTACTATAAAAGGATTACACTGTACAAAATTTCAAGTATTTGTATGAACTGATAATAAAACCATAAGCAGTTAATTTTTGGTGCAAAATGGGGATTTTTCTTCACGTGTTAGCGACTAACAAACTAATACTATGTGTGAAATTTCAGAAGATTCGAGAAAGTACATAGTATATAAGGTATTAAAGAATCAATATTTTACTAAAATTTAACAATTTGTGGGGGAGATACTAGTAGGAGTGGACCAATATGACCCATCATCGAACTTAGCCGGAGATAGAGAAAAATATTACCGCATACCAAATTTGAAGTCAATCGGTTAATCCTTTCGAGAGTTATCGAGCGCACCAACCAGCAGACAGACACACAGGCAGACAGACAGACGGACGGATGGACATTGCTCAAATGACTTAAAATTACCCAAAACTGATTTCCGCCGAACATACTTAGTGTCATAGGTCACTCTTTCGATGTGATACACTTTTGGCTTTTAGCAAATTAAATATACCCTCCTCTCTAAGGCGAGGGGATAATAAATGCTTTCCCTTAATGTTGTTCAAATACAAAATATAAAAAAAGTTTGCTAAAAAACGATTCTGAACCACTGTGCGTCGTAGCAACAGTTAAACATCTCACGAACATCACTAATGTGAATTTTGAAAAAAGATTTGAATTTACACGCATACAAGGTGCAATTGACTAAAGAGCTGAATCCTACTGACCATTTCAAGCGTCGTCGTTACGCCGAATGGTTGGTTGAACAGACAGAAGTGAATTGTGACTTTACGAAGCAAATCATCTTCAGCGACGAGGCATACTTCCACATCAGTGGTTTCATTAAGGATCAGAATTGCCGCATTTGGTCAAATGAGAATCCACGAGTAATTACTAAAAAGCCGATGCATCCACAAATACTTGCTGTTTGTGTGCGGTTTATGGGCTAGCGGCGTCATCGGGCCGTACTTCTTCGAAAATTAGGTCGGCCAAGCAGTTACCGTGAATGGTGTTCGCTATCGCGAGATGATAAAGGACTTATTGTGGCCAGAAGGTTGGACTTTGTCATTTTGTTGTTATTTAGGAATTACGATTGCTGTACCGATTGGTGATATAGACTGAGACTCACTCATATATGCGTATTCGCCGAGCCACTTGGAAGGGTACTATCCACACAAAGATTGACAGATTCAGTCGAACACAGCAGCAGTTATGGGATCGTTACCCAATCATCCAAATGTTTTTGCAATGACTATTGGCTGAATAAATGTTTCTACCTTTCTGGCTCCCACCCCAAGTACCAATGTCCATATTACGTTACTCACAAAGTGCGGGTATACTCGGTTTAGTGGAGTCACATTTTCTTCCTTGCTTTATTGCCATGTTATTAAAAATTTCCATTAACTGAAATTTTTTCGAATAATGATTTTCAAAGGTCTATTTTTTGACATAAATCGCAGATTACTTAAATATTTTCCTAAAAATTTAATCTTTTGTCATTACAGTTTTCTGTACGACCTCCCTTACCACATTTATTACATGTTTAACTCCTTGAAAAGGAGTTAAACCTGACATCACATTTTTTGCATGTAATTACCGCTCTCAAATGCTTGTCCAAAGTAAAATTTAATCAACGCAAATATTTTGCTCATACTTGAAGTCATACATCAAGTCAATGTAGCGTATTATTAATATTTAATGCCAATACCTTTATAGACATTCGTCACCCAGACAGAACCTGGACATTTTGTAATGTAACAAAACCCTCAAAATGAATACATCATTAAGTCTCTTATGGATTTTGTCTAGCTTTGAGCAAAAAAAGGAACTTAATCTATGCGTTACTTTAATTTAGGAATTTAAACCCGTTCCTTTTGTGTTACGTTGAACGAATATTCTTCACTTTTCTTTTTATGTTAAGGAATTCTTCGTCAAACATTTTTGGTAACAAAACGTCCATTGAGTAAAATCACTCTCATGTTTGGAGCATAAAACAAATGACCCTTTATGCCACACAATATGTTCACATGTGGCATGTTGCAATGTTCTTATGCTCGTCGTCGTTTGGTTAAGTCTAATTTACAGCTTTTCTACTTAAACTCACACCGGCTCACACACACACGCACACAGACCTTTGGTCCTTTCAAACAGCTCCTTCATCGGAATGGATAATACCCTGCCATTCCATGGCAATCTTTTTCTTTCTAACTTTTAAGGCTAAAATTTCGATAACAAAGGTGAGGTGAATGAATATGAGAATGAAACAAAAAGAAAACGTTTACAGCAACAAAAAACCAATATGCTTTTGAGGCTTCCACTTCCTGTAGTTCGTTTGCAAAAAAAGAGTGCAGAATTTCAAATGAAAAGGTGTGAAAACTAAAATTTTCTTCGAAAAAAAGGGAAAAAACGTAACTAGTTTTTATTAATGGAATTGGTTGTTATCAGTTAGTTTTTGCTCTTCGTCCCCGTTTTTTATACCCATCACCATAAAACCAGTTTCGCTTTAACCATCATTTTTACACATGGATTCACACCCGAGGATGCAAAGCATTTTTTATGTTATGTCTATTTTGGTGCATTGATTTCACACCATAGTGGAGAATGTGAAAAACTAATATTAAAACTCATATCTCAGTACTAAGTGGAGAAAAACAAAAATCAATAAAAAACCAGTAAGGAAAGACAGAAAGTCGGGCGGGGCCGACTATATAATACCCTACACCTACCTACCAATGCGAAAATGGGCATTGCGATAAGAATTTGGCAGTGTTCATACATGTAATAAGCAAACTCTCTCTGCCGATTTTCGTACTGATCGGATATAAAACACGGTTTCTACAGTGCTTACATGTCAAATCGGGTGTAACATATATATTGGGACTATGTTTAAATCTGAACCGATTTTCCCCGAATTTGGCAGTGTTCATACATGTAATAAGAAAACTCTCTCTGTTAAATTTCGTACTGATCGGATATAAAACACGATTTCTACAGCGCTTAAATGTTAAATCGGGTGGAACATATATATGGGGGCTATATCTAAAACTGAACCGATTTTCCCCGAATTGCGCATTGTTTTTTCATGTAATAAGAGAACTTTCTCTGCCGAATTTCGTACAGGTCGGATGTAAAATACGGTTTCTACAGCGCTTTCATGTCAAATCGGGTGAAACATATATATGGGGACTATATCTAAATATGAACCGATTTTCCCCGAATTTGGCAGTGTTTATTCATGAAATAAGAGAACTCTCTCTGCCAAATTTCGTACTGATCTGATTTAAAATACAGTTCCTACAGCGCTTACATGTCAAATCGGGTGAAACATATATATGGGGGCTATATCTAAATCTGAACGGATTTTATCCGAATTTAATAGTGTTTATTCACGTAATAATAAAACTCTCTCTGCCGAATTTCATAAAGATCGGATGTAAAATGTGGTTTCTACAGCGCTTACATGTCAAATCGGGTGAAACATATATATGGGGACTAAATCCAAATCTGAACCGATTTTAACCAATTTCAATAGGGATCGTCCTTGGGCCAAAAAAGAGCACTATGCTAAATTTCATCACAATAGGACCATAAATACGACCTGCACTTTGATTACAAAAATACATGGACAGACAGACAGACGGACATGGCTAAATCGACTCAGAAAGAGATTCTGAGTCGATCGGTATAATAAACAATGGGTCTGTCTCTTCTCCTTTTAGGTGTTACAAACAAATGCACAAAGTCATAATACCCTGTACCACAGTGTGGTGTAGGGTATAACAAGTAAGAAAGTTCAGTCGGGTAAACCGACTTATGAATCCCCTCACCTTGAGTCTCAAAAAATATTAGTAAATTTATTTTTTTTTTGTTTTATTTAAATTATTATCAATTTAAATTGCATTTAATAACTTTAAAGTATGTGCTGGTATTAAGGTAAAAGCTGTTTACTTTTGGTACAAAACGGTCCATTGGTGTGAGAGGTACAAAAAGGGGCGTCCCAATAACGGTCTTTTCTCTGGACCCTAAGTACTATAAAATCATTACACTGTACGAAATTTCAAGTATTTGTAAGCACTGGTATTAAAGTTAAAAGCTGTTAACTTTTGGTACAAAAAGGTCCATTCGTGTGAGAGGTAACAAAAGGAGCGTGGCAATAATGCCAATTTTTCACTGTATTGTAGGTACTGTTAACCCATTACACTGCACAAAATTTCAAGTATTTGTATGCACAGGCAATAAAGTTACAAATTATCCATTTTTAAAATTGTCCATTTGTGTGGGATATACCAAAAGGGGCGTGGCTTCTTCGCCCATTTTTCTCGAGGTAATAGTGACTAATAAACTAATATTATGTGTAGAATTTCAGAGGATTCAAGTAAGTAGTATAGAAGTTATTAAATAATCAACATTTCACTAAATGTTAACTCTTTGTGGGGGTGGACCAATATGGCCATCTTCGAACTTAGCCGGAGATTGAAGAAAATATTACCACAGACCAAATTTGAAGTCAATCGGTTACTCCTTTCGAGAGTTATCGTGCGCACCAGCCAGCAAACAGACGGACGGACATTGCTCATTCGACTTAAAATGACCCAAAACGGATATCCGCCGAACACACATAGGGTCTTAGACCCTCTTAAAAATATTGTGTGAAAATTAAAGATGAATCGTAGCAAAACTAACTAAGATGCAGCAGTCTAAGCAACCGCGCCTCATACGTGCCTCAGTAGATCAGAAGAACTTTAAAAGGTTTTTCTCACAACCCACGTTTTCAAGTCGGTGTCCATCATAACTTCAAAACTACTGCAGCGATCGCTTTGAAATTTTTAACTCTATTTCTGTACATAATTTACGAGGTAAGGCTTGAGAGACTTTTAAAAATTTCATAATATTTTTTATTTTACAATAACAAATTAGCCGATTTCTTTTGGCAGAAATCGCGTTTTTCACTTTAAGTTGTTCCCAAAAATTAAAAAAAGGAAATTTCGGAAAACCCTCCCAAGGTTACCTGGGGGTTACCTAAAGAAATAATTTTTGTTTTCTTTTTAAATTCAGATGATCCATCACCGAATTATGATGGCCACTTCAAATCAACTTTTTTCCGAGACGCTTCCGAATAATTGCTGCTATTGCCAATTATTAAATATTTCTTCATGAATTTTTTACACAACATACTTCGAAAGTTATACTATAATATACCATTGATTTTAATCAAAAGCTTTTAACTGCGTCGTCACAAAAAAATCACAAAAATGTGCCTTTTTTGAAAGATTTATCGTTACCCCCCTAAAAACAATGACAGAATAAATCTTTATATTAAGGTCATATATATACATTAGGGCGGGTTGATTTGTATGGATAAAAAAATTACAAATCGTATAGCAAAAACGTAATCTACATTAAATTCCAAGAAAATTCTCCGAAGAAACCATAGGTCTAAAATCAAAACCTAATCCGCGCCTCTCGACTTGAAAATTTTTTTCCTCTTCTTTCGCTTAAATTATTTTCTTTTTTTGAAATATATTGTATTTTATTATACCCTCACTTTAGTGATACGAGGGTATATATCATTTGCTACGGGCCACAAGTGTAACACATCGAAGGAGTGACATAAGACCCTACGTATTAAGTCGAATGAGCAATGTCCGTCCGTCTGTCTGCTAACTGGTGCGCACGATAACACTCGAAAGGAGTAACCGATTGACCTCAAATTTGGTATGTGGTAATATTTTTTTCTATCTCGGGCTAAGTTCGAAGATGGGCCATATTGGTCCACTCCTTCTTGTACCTCCCCCACAAAGTGTTAATATTAAGTGAATATTGATTATTTAATAACTTCTATACTACTTATTTGAATCCTCTGAAATTCTACACATAATATTGTTTTATTAGTCACTATCACCTCAAGAAGTTACCTCGCCCCTTTTGGTACCTTCCACACAAATGGAACATTTGGCTCCAAAAGTTAACAGCTTATAACATTAATACCTATGCACAAAAAGACTTGAAATTTTGTACAGTGTAATGGTTTCATAGTACCTACAAACCAGTGAAAAATTGGCGATGTTGCGACGCCCCTTTTGCTACCTCCAACACAAAATGGCCAAATCATACCAAAATTGAATAGATCATAACTTTAATACACCAGTGCATATAAACGCTTACAATTCGATACAGTGCAATATATTTGAAGTTTACTGTTTAGCGAAAAATAGGAGTATTTGTTAAACCCCCTCTGGTACCTCCCATATAAATTGACAGATTAATTTGTGTATTTCATATTACAGTACTCATAAAGTGAGGGTATACCTTAGTCGGTTTACCGGACTGAAACTTTCTTACTATTTATATTATAGTTTATGAAATACAGGTTTTGTCTTGAGACTAATCAAAATATTCAATTATCAAAAAGGCAGTTGAACCCCAATTTGCATCTCCTCTGATTTGCGTTCTATATAAAAACCAGTAAGGAAAGGCTAAAGTCGGGCGAGGCCGACTATATAATACCCTACACCACTCTCTTAATATTGAATAACTCTGAAATATAAATTTTGTAGTTTATGTATAAATTGTTTATTCTAAATTTCAAAATGATTGGATGTAAAAAACAGCTTCTACAGGACTAAAGAGCAAAATCGGACGAAACATATATATGGGAGCTATAGCTAAATCTTAACCGATTTTCTTCAAATTCGGCAATGTTGGTTCATGGATCAAGAAACTCTACCATTCTAAATTTCAAAACGATTGGATGTAAAATACAGCTTCTATTGTACTAAAGGACCAAATCGGACGAAAGATATACATGGGAGCTATATCTAAATCTGAACCGATTTTAACCTCTACTCTAGTTTTAACCTCTAGTCGACGAACAACTTTACATGGATAGACGGACGGACGGACGGACAAACATGCTTAAATCGACTCAGCTATTCTGAGTCGATCGGTATACTTTAAGGTGGGTCCAGCTGTGTTATTTTCAGGTGTTACAAACATCTGCCGTGAAACAAACGTATAATACCCTGTACCACAGTGTGGTGTAGGGTATAAACAGTTAGAACACGTTTCACGTTTTTATTTGCATTATAAAATAAGAATTGTTTATCGAAACAAAAGAAGGTTATTTTATAAATACTGAAAACAATTTTTTGAGTGCATTTTTTTTTTTTGTAAGAAAAATTTTTTTATCTATGTTCCTTATAAAAATATTAATATTAAATTGTATTAAATATTAAATTGTATACAAACTCTTTTACTTGGGTGAATATTTTTTGAATGAAAAAAATTTTGAGTGTAGAAAAGATATAAAGTGCAAAAGAACTACCTAACTAAACAATTTTATTCAGAAAATTCTATTTCCTTTTAGAAAAATCTATTTTTTCTAATAATTATTTTTTTTTGGCAAAGGCGGGCATATAAATTTTCAAGTCGATTATTATTTTATTTTAGATACATGGTTTCTTCGGAGAATTTTCTTAGAATTTTATGTAGTTTACGTTTTTGCTATACGATTAAAAAGAAAAAAATCAACCCGCCCTAATATACATACTTATATAAGATTCGGCACGGTCGAACTTTTTCTTGTTCCACACTATGGTACTGGCTGTTATTGGTGTCAGGCCGTCTGATGTCCATGTAAACGTTGTAATCAAAGTACAGGTCGCAATTCTGATTTTTTTTTTAATTTGGCACAGGCAAATTTTCGCACAAAGGACGAGCGGTAACAAATTTTGAGAAAAAGGGTTCAGCTTTAGATATACATAGGTTGACAATTATATATTGAGTTTACATGTAAAATATATCTCTCAAAAAAATTTCTACAATTTTCAGCATATTTATCACGCAAAAATGTTTCAAGTGGAAAGTTTCAATTTAGAAAATATTTCGAAACTCACAAAATAAAAACCGGAAAGGTATAAACAAGAAAAACAGACTTTAAGTTCGTCCAGAGTCGTATATACCTTTGTTTGTAACTTTTAAACTAATAGTGACATTAGCTTCATTCTTTGTGTATAACTTGGCTAAATCTCACGGCTAACGGCTGATTTTGTGGGGTATACTAATGTTGTCACCCTGTTTGTATTACCTCGAAATATTGATCACGAATCCCATAAAGTGTATATATTCTTTATCGTCGTAAAATTTTAAGACGTTGTAGACATATCAAAAATTTAGCTAAATGGAGGAAATTTTGTGCTGCTACTTCCTACAGCTGCAGGTAAAACGATAACACTAATGTAACTATTTTTTGTGTCCGAGATCTAAAAACTATATATGTGTATTATTGTAAAAAAAATTACCATGACAGATATACAAAATTGTTCTAGTTTTTGAAAGCTAGCAACCTAACGAAGAAAACAGTGACTTTTTGATATCTATGGCTGAATGTATAAATTGTGACCCATATTGTAAGAGTAATTAAAAAAACAATTTCTCATTTTTTTTATTTTGTTTGGAGGGTAACAAAATGGAAGTGGCAATAACGCCCATTTTTCTATTTACTATGGTTAAAATAAAAGCATTTCGCTGTACGAAGTGTTTATATGTGCAAGAATCGAAGTTATAAGCCGTTAACTTTTTGTCCAAAGTGGTCCATTTGTATGAGTGGTACCAAAATAGGCGTGGTAATAACTCCCATTTTTCACGGAACTATAGGTACTGTAAAGGCATTACACTCCATAAAATTTTAAGTATTTGTATGAACTGGAATCAACGTTATAGGCCGTTAACATTTTGTGGAAAATGGTCCATTTGTAGGGGAGGTACCAAAGGGGGTGTGGCAACTTGGCCCATCTTTCTCAAGGTGAAAGCGACTAAGAAACTAATATTATGTGTGGAATTGTGAAAGATTCTGATAAGTAGCGTAGACTTTATTATATATATATATATATATTTCACTAAATGTTGACCCTTTGTGGGGGAGGTACTCGAAGGAGTATACCAACATAGTTCATCTTTCATCTTAGCCTGAGATAGAAAAAAGTATTAAAACGTACCAAATTTGAAGTCAATCGGTTACTACTATCGAAAGTTATCGTGTGCACCATCCAGACAGACAAACGGACGGACATTGCTCAAATGACTTAAAATGACCCAAAACGGATTTCCGCCTAATGTTTTTGGAGTCTCTAAGGTCACTCCTTCGAATTGTCCCACTTTTGGCCCACAGCAACTGGTATATACCCACAATATTTCACAATAGTGGGCGTATAATTTGGTGTAATTCTCTTAGTTCTACTAAAAGGGCTTAGTTCTACTAAAAGGGCTTAGTTCTACTCAAATACGAGTATGCATTGATCTATTCGTTAGGATGCTAGCTTTAAAAAATTGAAACAAACATTTTGTTGCGATTTTTTCTTTAATTTGTTATGGTTTTTTCGTTCGTTTTAAAAAAATTTAATTTTTTCTAATTGTTTTAACGATAGTTACTATACTTCTGTTTCTATATGTGAGTGACCTTCTCAACACTTGTAGCCGTTATAATTACCTTTAAGTTAAGTGATGTCCAGCAGATGTTACCGAGCTTATACTTTAAAAGAAATGGTCCAAGTACTAAAGGTACTCCCTTTATGGGAGAAGCTAATACTCATTTTTTAGGTTAGGCAATGCTTTTACCAATTATATTGTGAGATAACCGTACGATTAATTAATTTATATATATAGCATATTTTATAAGGAAAACAATGCAACTAGTCTCATAAAAATCCGTTTGCTATTGGCGGAGTTATTAAAGTTTCATTGAAGACCGGTTAATAGTTAACAAAGTTATAGGCGTTCAATTAAAAGATGGCAAGAAAATCGTTTTTTCACCCGTAAATCCGGATTTTGGGGGTGTCCGGGGAATTCCAGAAGAATTTTCGTGTTTTACTCGACAAGACCTACTGGAAAAATAGTATCGCGACATTTGCTTTATTTTGTCGCACTGTGTTATCAACAACTCGTGTTGTTCTTTTACAGGTTCACAACTTTGATTTGGTAACACTGCTTTATTTGACAACCGATATTATAGCGGATGGTTGCCTTTTTTAATTTTTGTTTGCCATTTCACCATGCATAGACTTACACAATAAACCAAAAACAATTGAACACCTGGAAATCAACAAAAAATATCTATCCAATAAAGTCAGTTAAATTGATTTTAAAAATATTATTCTTTACTTTATATTAATTAATTAAATTTATGTAAGTCCAAAAAAGCAACCATTACAATTAAAGTATTTATTTCACGAAACTGTAATAGATATAAATCTTTGATAAAGGATTCGAATTTTTTTTTAGACCGTTTGATCCCTTTAAAATATATTTTTATTGTGGCCTCGAAAATGTTTGCAATACAGTACCAAACGGCTTAAAATTTACATATTAAACTCATGTTCCAAAATATATGCGTGGTTGGTCAAACCTCTTAAATGATAATTGATGAAAAAAAAAACCTTGATGTGACAATGTACACAATTTGATTTTTTAGCTCTTAGAATGTTGAAGGTTTTCTTTTCAATTTTTTTACATGCATTACATAAATGTTCCTAAAATATTAACTCATTAAAATAAAGGTAACACATTCTGTAAATCCTCAAAATCTTCAAAATATATTTTTGCTTTTCGACCACATGTATGTGTACAATCAAAACCATTTGACATTCTGGCAAATATTTGCAATTACCCAAAAAGGTTCTCATTTTTGTGTGAACATAAAGGAGCACTCCATGAAATATAAACTCAGAAAAAAACGGTTCATTGCGACTGTGGTTATTAAGAAAGTATAGGGCAGAGTTGTTAGAACAAGGCTGTGATATTGCACAGAAATATCCATTAAACAAAAATTCGTCATTTTAGACTACTTTTACAATGCCTGTAGTCCTAAAAAAATAAGCCGAGTATTCCCACTTGTTCTGATAGTTGATTTACTAGGCTGAGATTTTCGTATTTGCTATCAAAAGTCAACTCTGCCTAGTTTTAGTTGACATTATGTTTCGAGTGTATATATCCTTGTACAAAGAAATCGTTAGACATTTGCCGCCACAAATGTGTGTTTGTATGTTTCAAAAATGTATATGTAGCTAAGGATGTGTGTCGCCTCAGTCGCATGTAACCCTATACCTCACTGGCGGGGAGGTACTTTGCTTATTCCACATCTTTATATATATTATCATTATTACTAGTAACAATCACTTGTATTATTCCAACAAAAACTACTTCTACGACAACGGCTCTGCCGAGGACGAGAACGACTATGGTTACGGCTACAACTACTAGGAGTAGCATGTAGTCCGATTACTATTACTACGAGTATTGCTGTTGTTACTGCCAGACGCTAAGGATATGAAAGGACTACAATGATGTAGACTTGGTTCTTATTCATGGTATGTTGTGTTGTTGTTCTTTTTTGTACATATTTCTCGATGGTGGCACATTGCTTTGTTTTTTGTTTTGCTGCTTCAATTTGTTGTTTTGCAATTTTCTTCACAATTTTGCACTTTGTTATTTTGTAATATTGGGTCTAGCGTGTTAGTTCACAAGTTGTACTTGGCGACGTTCTTTTAGAGCGAAATACCCTACACTGGGGCGGAGTAATTTTTTGTTAAGCGGATATCTAATATACTCTACGAGTATATTATTATCGAAATATGTTTCTTTTATTACACAGTGGTAGTCCGAAAATCATAGTTATGTAGAAATTATGGGAAAATCTAGTGCGACCATTGTTTTGGAGATATTTGGCCACGACATTTGTTGGGAAATTGGAGTGGTTAGTTATCTCGAGAAAAAATTTGAAGCGGAATGCTTTGGAATACACACTTCATTCCAAAGTTGGTAATAAAGAGTCGAATCCGCTTCTCTCCTCAATACCCGCCAAAAATTGATGGAATGTGGGGATCTGGGACACTCCGAATTAACACAGTAAGTGGTGAGCGATATATTTTGAAAGGCTTCAGAAATTCAAGACGCTGTTTTATGTCCACTTTGATCTCAGACTGGACCTCAAACAGTTGTTCTCGTATCTCCTTTGAGGTCAGTATGTACTTATACATATACATTTTTAGATTTTTGCTCTTAAGGATCTTTTAAAAGCAGTGAACTCATGAAGGGGCTTTTAACAACATACACCCAGATGCAGTAATCGCGGCATTGTCACATCTAAAGGTGAACTCTAGCTTGATTAGACTAATTCAAAGACTACTCAACAGAAGACGTATAACAGCATATCTAGGCTCCACAACTCTAACAAGGTTTCAGACTAAACGTACTGGAACGTGTAAAGAAGGCCAACATCACCCTATATTCCTGCAGGAAGGCTGTAGGGTCGCGGTGGAGCCTCTCTCCTAAAATTGT
The DNA here is from genome assembly GCA_963930755.1 of Eudasyphora cyanicolor. NCBI lineage: Eukaryota > Metazoa > Arthropoda > Insecta > Diptera > Muscidae > Eudasyphora > Eudasyphora cyanicolor. The sequence continues at coordinate 230,927,869 of OZ005737.1, read as the reverse complement.
CCATTGGATATATAGCAGTGGTTCGTTCAATACTGTTGTACGGCATTGTGGTATGGTGGACGGCAACTGAAACACTAACCATCACAAACCTGCTATCAAGGGTTCAGAGAACTGCCTGCCTGTGCATAAGCGGAGCGTTAAGGACTACAGCGACTGAGTCTCTACAAGCCCTTCTCCATATACTGCCGATTAATGTTGTGGCGAGAGAAGTTGCAACCAAAGCGACACTAAGATTAAACTGCCTATCAATGTGGAGGTACAAGAACTACGGTCACATGAGGATATCAAAGTGTAGTGCTATGTTAACCGACCGAGTGGAATATATATCAACGGTGCGCACCTTTGAAAAGAACTACATCACTATGATACCAGCCAGGGATGAATGGGATGGCAGAATACCCGGAAATAGAAACCATCTCCACTTCTATACGGATGGTTCGTAGCTTGATGAAAAGGTTGGCTTCGGAGTACACTGTGAAGAACTTAATTTGGATATAGCTCACAGACTACCAGATATCTGCAGTGTCTATCAAGCCGAAATAATGGCAAAGTCGCCAAGTGGCTGAGTCGGAACATAGTAACCAACACTGGGTTGTCATTTACTCGGACAGCCAGGCTGCCTAAATTCACAAATAGCCCTCGACTGCCGCAGATCTCTTAACGAGATGGCTGAGCAGTTTAATATACATCTCATATGGGTACCTAGGCACAGAGATAACCCGGGGAACTGCATAGCCGATGAACTTGCTAGGAAAGGGACGACTTTACAAATTCTAGAAGAATTTGCATATATTGGTGCGCCACTATCCACGTGCAAGCTTTGGATAAGGCAAGAGGCAATCAGGCAGTCCAACGACAGATGGACATAAATCGGCAACTGTAGGGTAGCTAGACATATCTGACCAAGGTATGGCCTGAGCAGGTAAAAATATCTCCTCGCACTGGAAAGGAAAAGATTATCTACGTAAGTATCAGTTCTGATGGGACACTGCCTGATCGGCGATCACGCCAGAAGATTGGGTATTAACTCCAATGACTTCTGCAGAAGCTGTGGAGATGAGGAAGAAGTGGAGAGCATTCAGCACTTGCTATGTGACTGTCCTGCTTTGGGTAAACGACTACTGGACCTACTGGGGTCAGCCTTTCTAGGCAGCATAACAGATCTTTCCAGTACCAATATTCGTGCAATCGATACATTTGTATATCAAACAGGTTGGTTTCGATGAAGGGAATTTTAGCCCGTGGTACCACTAGGGACCTAAACTGGTCTATGTGAGCTGAAGAAATAAAACAGAAAACGGCTGCCACCCTAACCTAAACCTATAGCTCCCATATACTTGTTTCTTCCGATTTGGGCAATTATCCCTATAGAAGCTGTATGTTACATTCAATTGTATTGATATGGTCGAGTTTTTTGTACATACTCGCAGACCAACATTGCATTGAATTTGAAGAAAACCAGTTCAGACTTAGATTTAGATCCCATACATATGTTTTGTCCTAATTGGCCCCTTAGCCCTATAGAAGCTGTAGTTTACATCTAATCGTTTTAAAGTAAAAGGAAGTAAACTTTGTGAATTTTGTGGAGAATATCACAAAGTATTTGTGCAAACATAATATTGACCTATAGTGTATATAAGTTATTTTTGAAAATTCTTTGAGATTTATTGAAACTGCAATGAGTTTTTTAAAAAATCCCAAAACATCCCGGTCTCGGTTTTCCCGACTTTTTGAACTCGATGTCTGGCAACCCTACCAGTAGTTTATACAACACTCCTGTCTATGCGTGTGGAAAGTTTCAGCTTTCTAGCTGCAACAGGAGCCTCAGCGATCAAGTGGAAAATCACTTGGTGGAAAATCAAAAATTGAAGTAGCCTATTTTAATTTCCGGGTATTGGTCTATCTGTTCACCAAGTTTCAAGAAAATCGGCCCATCCGTTTAGGCGTGATGCGGCAACAGACAAACAAACGATTTTACAATTTTAATAGGATTACAAATCCAGCGAATATGTAAAATGTCCGCGATTAGAAATAATGAATGTAATATCCCCATTATTTGTTAAAAATTGTGTTTTTATTTAGTACAAAATTGCTGTTTTGATGGGAGTAGAATGTTAAGATCATTGGGATTTTCTTTGTGAGCATCTTTTGTAAGATTATTATTCGTTATGATATTTAATAATAAATTAACAGACTTCATGTATAAAAAATCAGTCGCGAATTTTTGTTGTGATATTCTTACACTAAAAAATTTTGAAATATTTTCTTAAGAATTTCGCGAATTGTGAAGTCGATATTAATCTTACCCAGGCTAACAGATGTTGTAATCTAAAACCATAATATATATTCAGAGGGAAACTAGTAACACTGGGCAACAACATTTTTGTCGAAGGGCTGTTCATAACACTATCTTGTGAAATATGGTGTCTTAAACACGAAAAAATTTTTAAATTTTTTTACTGGTAAATTTTTTTATTCTTTTTTTCTTTAAAATGTCCATTTTCTAGAGTGCATTCTGTGTTTGGAGCATATTTTTATAGTATACTAGCTGGACCCGGTCCACTTCGTTGCCCCAGACTTCAGATTTCCGATCCCGTCCATTTATCAAAACATGGCTCATGTAGATAGGGACAGCAGGAATCTCGTTAGGAATCACTTAAACAATTGGCTTATATGGGCGGACCCACGCCCCCTCAATCAAGAACTTATAAAGCCTATGTCACCCTCTAGGCTTATCTGAACATTCCCTGAAAATTTCATCAAAACCGATCCAGCCGTTTTGGAGCCCATACGTAACATATATACATATAGCTGGACGCGGTCCACTTCGTTGCCCCAGATTTAGATTTCCGATCTCGTCCATTTTTGCATTAATCACGTAGACTACCACCAGATACATATGGGCAAAACTACAGCACTCTCGATAAAAAATTGTGCAAGATATCTCAATTTCAAAATGTGGCTTGTATGGGCGGGGTCACGCCCATTGTCCGATCCCAGACATTTTTGGAACAGTCACGTAGACTACCACCAGATACATATAAACAGAATTACATTACTATCACTACTAAATTGTGCAAGATAGCTCTAAGTTGGGTTATATGGGCGCGGTCACGCCCTTTGGTCTAATCCCGTTCATTTATAGTCTTCCACCAGACACATATACACAAAATTACGGCACTCTCGCAAACAGATTATGCAAGATACCTCAATTTCAAAAGGTTGCCTATATGTATAGGCGAAGATTATGCAAGATACCTCAATTTCAAATAGTTGCCTATATGTATAGGCGAGGCCGCGCCCATTGATCCGATTCATCCCATTTTTGGACCAATCACGTAGACTACCACCAGATACATATGCACAAAATTACAGCACTCTCTCTAACAAATTGTGCAAGATATCTCAATTTCAAAATTTGGCTTATATGGTCAGGGCCACGCCCATTAGTCCGATCCCGCCTATTTTTGGACCAATAACGTAGACTACCACCAGATACATATCCACAAAATTACAGCACTCTCTCTAACAAATTGTGCAAGATATCTCAATTTTAAAATTTGACTGATTTGGCGGGGCCACGCCCTTTGGGCCGATCCCGGCTATTTTTGGAACAATCACGTAGACTACCACCAGATATATATCTACAAAATTACAGCACTCTCGCTAACAAAATTTTCAAGATATCTCAATTTCAAAATTTGACTTATATGGGCGGGGCCACACCCATTGGTCCGATCCCGACCATTTTTAAATCAATCAGGTAGTCACCACCAAATACATATGTACAAAATTGCAGCTCTCTCGCCAAAAAGTGTGCAAGATATCTCAATTAAAAAATTTGACTTATATGGGCGGGGCCACGCCCATTTTTGAACCAATCACGTAGATTACCACCAGATACATATACACAGAATTACAGCACTCTCGTAAAAAATTTGTGCAAGATATATCAATTTCAAAATTTGGCTTGTATGGGCGGGGCCATGCCCATTCGTCCGATTCCGCCCATTTTTGGACCAATCACGTAGATTATCACCAGATACATATGCACAAAATTACAGCACTCTCGCTAACAAATTGTGCAAGATAGGTCAAATTCAAAATTTGGCTTATATGGGCGGTGCCACGCCCATTGGCCCGATTCCGCCCATTTTTGGACCAGTCACGTAGACTGCCACCAAATACATATACATGAAATTCCAGCACTCTCGCTAACAAATTGCGCAAGATATATATTTTTTAAATTTGGCTTATATGGGCGGGGCCAGGGCCTTTGGTCCGATCCCGCCCATTTTTGGACCAATCACGTAGACAGCCACCAAATACATATGTACAAAATTATAGCACTCTCGCTAACGAATTGTGTAAGATATCTCAATTTGAAAATTTGTCGTATGTTGGCGGATCCACGCCCACTTGATATATCGAAAATTCAAGTACCCTATTTTCACCACGACCCACACATGTACATTCTGTGAAAATTTCAAGAAGATCGGTCCAGCCGTTTAGGCGTCTATACGGTACAAACAAACCAACAAACAAACAAACACACACACATTCTTCTTTATATATATAGATGCTTGATAAAGTCGGAATACACTCTAAATTAAAGAAAACCAGTAAGGAAAGGCAGAAAGTCGGGCGGTGCCGACTATATAATACCCTACACCTCCCTAACAATGCGATAAGGGTCATTGCCATAATAATTTGGAATAATTGGTAAATGGGTAGAAACATATTATCTAATTCTGAAACGATAATCGCAAAATTAAGCAATATTCGTTCCTAAAATGAGAAACATCTTTCTGGAAAATTTTAATGATAGGAAGTAAAATACAACTTCTATAGCGGTTTGATACCAAATCAGGAGGAACAATCAATATAAATCTGAACCGATCTTCCCTGAATACTCATTCATGTAAAAAGACCTCCTTCTGTCGAATTTCGTACTGATCGCATATAAAATACAGTCTCTACAGCGCCTACATGTCAAATCGGGGGTAACGTATATATGGGGGCTATATCTAAATCTGAACCGATTTCTTCCAAATGTAACAGTGTTCATTCATATAATAAGAAACCTCTTTCTGCCGAATTTCATACTGATCGGATATAAAATAACTTTTTTACAGCGCTTACAAGTCAAATCGGGGGTAACGTATATATGGGGGCTATATCTAAATCTGAACCGATTTTCTCCGAATTTAGCAGTATTCCTTCATGTAATAAGAAACCTCTTTCTGCCAAATTTTGCACTGATCGGATATAAAATACAGTTTTTACAGCGCTTACATGTCAAATCGGGGGTAACATATATATGGGGGCTATATCTGAATCTGAACCGATTTTCTCCGAATTTAGCAGTATTCCTTCATGTAATAAGAAACCTCTCTTTGCCGAATTTCGCACTGATCGGATATAAAATAACATTTTTACAGCGCTTATATGTCAAATCGGGGGTAATGTATATATGGGGGCTATATCTAAATCTGAACCGATTTCTTCCATATTTAACAGAGTTCATTCATGTAATAAGAAACCTTTTCCTGCCGAATTTCATACTGATCGGATATAAAATAAAGTTTTCACAGCGCTTACAGGTCAGATCGGGGCTAACATATATATGGGGGCTATATCTAAATCTGAACCGATTTTAACCAAATTCAATAAGGATCGTCCTTGGGCCAAAAAAAAAGATATGTGTAAAGTTTCGTCGAGATCGGACCATAATTGCGACCTGTACTTTGATTACAAGAATACATGCACAGACGGACAGACAGACAGACGGACAGACAGACAGACAGACAGACAGACAGACGGACAGACGGACATAGCTAAATCGACTCAGAAAGTGATTCTAAGTCGATCGGTATAATAAACGATGGGTCTATTTCTTCTCCTTTTGGGTGTTACAAACAAATGCACAAAGTTATAATACCCTGTACCACAGTGTGGTGTAGGGTATAATTATGAGGACTAAAAATGTTAGTAATGACACAACAAGTTTATTTAAAAACCAGTAAGGAAAGGCTAAAGTCGGGCGGGGCCGACTATATAATACCCTACACCACTCTCGTAATATTGAATAACTCTGATATATAAATTTTGTAATTCATGTATAAATTGTTTACATAAATTTACTTTTGGGACATTTTATACTTAAATAATACCCTGTACCACAGTGTGGTGAAGGGTATAAAAACGATTGGATCTAAAGAGCCAAATCGGATGGAACATATATATGGGAGCTATAGCTAAATCTTAACCGATTTTCTTCAAATTCGGCAATGTTGGTTCATGGATCAAGAAACTCTACCATTCTAAATTTCAAAACGATTGGATGTAAAATACAGCTTTTATATGACTAAAGGTCCAAATCGGACGAAACATATATATGGGAGCTATAGTTAAATCTTAACCGATTTTCTTCAAATTCGGTAGTGTTGGTTCATGGATCAAGAAACTCTACCATTCTAAATTTCAAAATGATTGGATGTAAAATACAGCTTCTACAGGACTAAAGAGGAAAATCGGACGAAACATATATATGGGAGCTATAGCTAAATCTTAACCGATTTTCTTCAAATTCGGCAATGTTGGTTCATGGATCAAGAAACTCTACCATTCTAAATTTCAAAACGATTGGATGTAAAATACAGCTTTTATAGGACTAAAGGTCCAAATCGGACGAAACATATATATGGGAGCTATAGCTAAATCTTAACCGATTTTCTTCAAATTCGGCAATGTTGGTTAATGGATCAAGAAACTCTACCATTCTAAATTTCAAAACGATTGGATGTAAAATACAGCTTCTATAGGACTAAAGGGCCAAATCGGACGAAACATATATATGGGAGCTATAGCTAAATCTTAAGCGATTTTCTTCAAATTCGGCAATGTTGGTTCATGGATCAAGAAACTCTACCATTCTAAATTACAAAGCGATTGGATGTAAAATACAGCTTCTATAGGACTAAAGGGCCAAATCGGGCGAAAGATATATATGGGAGCTATATCTAAATCTGAACCGATTTCAACCAAATTCAATAGCGATCTTAACAGCTGCGAAATACTCTAAACTGCAAAATTTCAGAACGATCGGAGTGAAATTGCGATCTGTAGTCGACGAACAACTTTACATCCACAGACGGACGGACGGACGGACGGACGGACGGACATGCTTAAATCGACTCAGCTAGTGATTCTGAGTCGATCGGTATACTTTAAGGTGGGTCTAGCTGTAGTATTTTCAGGTGTTACAAACATCTGCCGTGAAACAAACTTATAATACCCTGTACCACAGAGTGGTGTAGGGTATAAAAAGATTTTTGCTGGCGCGAAAAAATTCGTAAAAAATGGAAAAATTGGCAAAAAAAAATTTGTTCCAATTTGTTAAAGATAAAGGGTGTCCCAAGAAGAACGCAATTTTTAAATCTCGCAACATTCGAAGTGTCATTGTTTGACATTTGAATAATTGTTATTGTTTGTTAGTAGAAGGTACGAGGTTTGTAAAAATGGAGAAGGACACCGAAGGGAGTTCGTTAATTGGGTATTGGAGAGACAACATGAAAATGCTGATTTTGCCGATAAAATCATCTTCAGTAACGAGGCCCATTTTCATTTTGATGGCTTCGTCAATAGGCAGAATTGTCGCATTTGGGGTGCGGAAAATCCTCGAGTGATTCACGAGAAGCAAATGCATCCTTGGGACACCCTTTATAATCCTAACGAAGAAAACAATATATATTTAAAGATAATATATGGATAAAGGCAGAATGAAATTGGGCCCCAGGAAAATACACCACAATATTTTTGTGAATATGGGCCCTGCTTTTTGGGCTGATTTTCATCTATAAATTTAGAAATAGGAGAGGCTACGCTTAAAGAAGTTGCTCCGCGTAGCCATCTTTTGATACTGTCCATTGGAGAAAGAAAGTAAACAGAGGCCGGAATTAGAAAAATGGGTTCGAATACATGCATTATTAAGTACTCCTCAGATTTACTAAGAGAAAATTTCTTAATTTTTTTGGGGTGTATTTTCATTATACCCTACACCACACTGTGGTACAGGGTATTATGACTTTGTGCATTTGTTTGTAACACCTAAAAGGAGAAGAGATAGACCCATTGTTTATTATACGGATCGACTCAGAATCACTTTCGGAGTCGATTTAGCCATGTCCGTCTGTCTGTCCGTCTGTCTGTCCGTCTGTCTGTCCGTCTGTCTGTCCATGTATTCTTGTAATCAAAGTGCAGGTCGTATTTATGGTCCGATTGTGATGAAATTTAGCATAGTACTCTTTTTTGGCCAAAGGACGATCCCTATTGAAATTGGTTAAAATCGGTTCAGATTTGGATATAGTCCCCATATATATGTTTCACCCGATTTGATATGTAAGCGCTGTAGAAACCACATTTTACATCCGATCTTTATGAAATTCGGCAGAGAGAGTTTTATTATTACGTGAATGAACACTACCAAATTCGGAGAAAATCCGTTCAGATTTAGATATAGCCCCCATATATATGTTTCACCCGATTTGACATGTAAGCGCTGTAGGAACTGTATTTTAAATCAGATCAGTACGAAATTTGGCAGAGAGAGTTCTCTTATTACATGAATAAACACTGCCAAATTCGGGGAAAATCGGTTCAGATTTAGATATAGTCCCCATATATATGTTTCACCCGATTTGACATGAAAGCGCTGTAGAAACCGTATTTTACATCCGACCTGTACGAAATTCGGCAGAGAAAGTTCTCTTATTACATGAAAAAACACTGCGCAATTCGGGAAAAATCGATTCAGATTTAGATATAGCCCCCATATATATGTTCCACCCGATTTAACATTTAAGCGCTGTAGAAATCGTGTTTTATATCCGATCAGTACGAAATTTAACAGAGAGAGTTTTCTTATTACATGTATAAACACTGCCAAATTCGGGGAAAATCGGTTCAGATTTAAACATAGTCCCAATATATATGTTACACCCGATATCACATGTAAGCACTGTAGAAACCGTGTTTTATACCCGATCAGTACGAAAATCGGCAGAGAGAGTTTGCTTATTACATGTATGAACACTGCCAAATTCTTATCGCAATGCCCATTTTCGCATTGGTAGGTAGGTGTAGGGTAATATATAGTCGGTCCCGCCCGACTTTCTGTCTTTCCTTACTTGTTTTATTCTGTTTTCTTGATCGGGGTATTATTTACCCAAAATCACTTTTTGTAACGAAAATAGGCACCAAATTTGGGATGTATTTTTAATTTGGTTTTGGTTTCATAAAATCTATAAAAAAAATTTAGAAGTCGGACACAAAAAAAAAATTGTTTAATTTTGTTGAAGTTATCCAAATTTGTCAGTGAACATAATTTGCACAATCATTAAAATAAAATGGTGTAGGGTACAGTAATTTCTTAATAGATCTCTAAACATTTTTTTAATTCGTATAAATCTCCGCCATATACGTACTGCTCACTGGATGTGCCTTGACTATCGTTGCTGAGACAAAAGTGCACCGTTCTTCGCGTACAAAACTTCAATCTTCAAATAAGTACAGCAGTACCCCCGAAGAACATTGAAATGAATTTGTGTAGTTTATACTATTAAAATTGCCAAGGAAAAAATTTACAATGTATTCACAATTTGGAAAAATTAAAAAAAAATAGTTCAGTGGTTCATTATTTTGTTACGCCCCTCTGAGTTTAGGAGTCACCATGTGAAAAGCCATCTGGCACAATAAATTTATGCTCAATCTATATATAACTGTCGATATGCCCAGTGAAATACACTATCAAAAGCAAAATCACGCAAGTTTAAGGAAGGTTTGGGAAGCTATAGCGTTGGTTCCTCATTAGAAGTACATCAGCGGCACGAATATGGATTTGTAGGTACTTCAAGCCTCCATAATCGCTTCTTTGGTGTTATTGTTATGGACAAAAACAACAAAAAACACTTGAAATCGCTTTTTCAGAAGTTGTGAGCTAAATTTTTCGCGGAACAATGCTCACGTTAAATTCTTCCTCCTTTAGTATAGTTTGGGCACAACATATAAAATGTGAGGATTCGCAATGAATTCTCAGTGCTTCTATGTAGAAATCTACCTTACAGAGCTTTATTTTTTTAATGAAGCTCTGTGGAAAAGAGTGTCACGGCTCAGAAATCATGATCCAGTAGGTGTGTTGCCAATTATAATACATATTTATACACCGCCATGTATAAAATATTTGTTTTCTATAATAATATAAAGGGTAGTTAAATTGTAAGGGCCGATGTTGAATGTTAACCACATTTAAACGTCAAGTTTTTTCTGCATTTCATTTGACATTTCTCAATTTCAGACTAACTCAATTTGAACCATGGAAAGATACACAACCGAGCAACGCGTTAAAGTTTTCTAAGCCTTTTACGAAAATGGACGTTCAAATCAAAATGCATTTCGTGCACTTCGTGATGTTTTTTTGATCAGCATAATCGACCACATGTGTCCACAATCGGGAGGATTATGCGCAAATTTCAGCATGCCGGGTCTGTAGGAGATGTGAAAACACCTGTGGCTCGCCCAGTTCGTTTGGTGCGGCTTATGGGCTGGCGACGTCATCGGGCCGTACTTCTTCGAAATGAGGCCGGTGAGGCAGTTACTGTCAATGGTGTTAGCTATCGTGAGATGATAACGAACATTTTATGGACTGAATTGGAAGATGTGGACAATATGTGTTTTCAACAGGACGTTGCCACTTGCAACACAGCTAACGAAACAATGGCTCTTTTGCGCAACAAATTCAATGGCCGTGTTATCTCACGTCGTGGCGATGTCAATTGGCCGCCAAGATCATGTGATTTGACACCGTTGGACTTCTTCCATTGGGGTTATTTGAAAGAAAAGGTGTACGTCGATAAGCCAGCAACAATTCAAGAGCTAAAGGATGAGATAATTCGGCACATTAACGGGAAGGAACCTCAATTATGCCACAGCGTCATCGAAAATTTGGACCATTAGATGGAGGTGTGCCGCCGAGGTCGCGGCGGCCATTTGGCCGATATTTTGTTCAATACATAATTGAACCATACCAATATTATCATAATATAAAGAAATTGCAATAATTCCCCAAATAATTTATGTTTTATTCAAAGTCAACATCGGCCCTTAAAATTTTACCACACTTTAGAAACAAAATTGTCTTGAAACCGGGAGATAATTCTAATTAGAATCATACAAGATTTGAAGACAAAATAAGCAATCAAAGGTTTTAGGAAATATATCTCAGGTAATATCTTTAATATTTTTAACAGTCGATAATAATTTATAAATGCGTTTGTAATGGATATTTATTATAAATATCCATTAACCATTACAAAATTTGCCTAAACCATGAACATGAAATAAGTGTGAAGTACCTTAATGTTGAAGTAACCACGACCCTTTTCCATCACATGTACAATATTAGGGTATCTAAACATTCGTCGTTAAGGTATCTTTTCCCTTTTTTCATTCTTTTAAGAAAAAAGAACAAGGATTTTTTATTTTATTTCTTGCTTATGCGACCTTATAGAAATCAAATTTCACAGAAAATTACTTTCAACAAAATGCCACCAAGTGTCGCTTGTTTAAAGAGCAAATTGTTTTGAGTATATTCGGGTGTGTGTTCACGTGTATGCATGGGTGCTTTACAGAATGCCTGAGTACATGCATATAAATATATGTGTGTGTGAGTGCCGTATGTTCTTATGGTAGTTATGTGAAAAATGGGATAAAATGAACAATAACACAACTACGAACAAAAAATTGGCTATACACTCAACGTTAATGTGTACGTGTGTGCATATGAATGTGAGCACCCGAAGATAATAAACAAATAATGAAGTAAGAAAAGACACAGAGACCCTAGACACTATGCAATATCCGAAGCGGAACAAAAAGGATATCTATATGTTTGTCTTGCATATGCATATGGAAGAAATACTTTTTTGTTTTTCTACAAAAAGGATCAAATAAATTTGTCTCCGCACAACTACGTATATGTAAAATAAATGAAGTTTAAAAAGCAGAAAATGTTATTTTGCAAATCGTGGCTAAAAAGGAAATTCAAAGGTAGTGCAAATTGTTGTAATGATGAAAAATAGTAGTTTTATATTGGCTAAGGATGAACCTTAAGATGACAGAATCTCGCTAAATATGTTAAGGGGTTTTTTTCAAGTAGCTAATAAGATAGTATGTAGTTGTTAATTTGAATTGTGATAATGTCATTAAAAGTATGGAAAAATAAAATAAACGAATTGCTAATGTCGTGCAAGACTGACTATATTATTGTCTACATGTTCTATCTACAAAGCTAGATGTGTAACATTAGTAGAACTTGTTTGAAGTGATGTCTTAATATTGGCCAATGCTGCCTTTAGGTTATTATGAGGAAAAGGTTTAGTCCCTCGTCCATAGGGATAAGTCAACCATCATTGGAAGACAACATTTGACGTGTCAACACTGGTTCATCTTTTTGAATAAATATTTCATTAAAATATACAGATCTTCTGTTTTCTTAAAATTTAAAAAAAAACAATCACTTCAACAATCTGCCTATGAATAGAAACCTTTCTCTGAAGTATTTATTGAAGATCTGCTGATTAAGAATACGAGTATATCTAAATTCAGAAGTGCATGAATATGAACTATGTCTAAATCTCATCCGAATTTCACAGATTTTTCAAGTTAATCACAAGACTTCCATCACCATCGTCTAACAATCTCCAAAATTTTTGTTCGATTAAAATGCCATATCTCGATATTAAGTATTCTGACCCTAATATAATTTTCCACTTTAACCTGGCCACAATAGCATTAAGAATTTGGATTCGAACTGGAAACGACAAACATTTGTATAACCTTCAATTAAAGAAGATCTCTCTCAAAACCACACTTGCACAATTTTCACATGTTTTATTGCAAGTTTGCCATAAAATAAAATCTGAAATCTTAAAATCCTCATTTCGTTTTTAGTATCACGTATTAGTTCTACAATTTTTTTATTTTCACTTCAATGTCGGAATGTGTGATTGGCACAGAAAGCAGCATAAAAAAACACAAACTAAAAACACATACAGACATAAAACTCAAATTTCCAATGTGATTTTAGAAAAATGGCACATAAAAACCGTCATCTATGGCCAAATAAGTGTTGCTTCAATTTGAGTGTTGTAGTGCAACGTTGAAACCCGGTTCATAGTGGCTAAATTTGGAAGTTGGTATCAACTATAATAGAAGACATAAGAATAGAAAATTGAATTCTTATTGTGTAGTGCTAATATATAAAATATACTCTCCATTATATAATGATAATTCTATAATATTTGATATTGCATTTATATGCACAGGAATTAAATTTATAAGCTCTTAACTTTTGATGTAAAATGGTCTCTTGTGTAGGAGGTACCAAAAGGGGGGTGGCCACTTCGGCCATTTTTCTCAAGCTGATAGTTAGAGAAGATTCGGATAAGTAGTATAGAAGTTATTAGAGAATCAGTATTTCACTAAATGTTAACTCATTGTAGGGGAGGTACTAGGAGGAGTGGTCCAATATGGCTCATCTTCGAACTTACCCTGAGATAGAAAAAAATAATATTACATACCAAATTTGAAGTTAACCCGTTACTCCTTTCGAGAGTTATCGGGCGCTACAGCCAGACAGGCAGAACGACGGACATTGCTCAAATGACTTAAAATGTCCTAAAACGGATTTCCGCCGAACATATTTGGGGTCTTAGGTCACTCCTTCGATGTGTTACACTTCTGTCTCGTAGCAAATGATATATACACTCCTCTCTAAGGTGAGGGGATACAAATTAATAAATTTACGAATATTTTTTGGGACTGAAGGTGAGAGGATTCATAAGTCGGTTTACCCGTCTGAACTTCCTTGCTTGTTTTTAGGGTTGTTTGTTACGATTTGTTGAAATAGAGCCAAAAATTACCGTTATGTGGACCACCTCTGAATCACACTAAAAACTTGTATAGCCATTGGTTAAAGGCAATGTTAGTCTAAATTGTCCTAAATTTATTTCAACCAAACCAAAGCACTAGATGTTGTTGTTTAAAACAAGTTTTTTTTTGCATATTTTTTCTTCTAGTCCATAACTACAACTATGCTGAGTGTTGTAAAACAGGGCCCATCTGTCAACTATATATAGCCGTGGGAAAAATTAAGATTTCTCTGAACATTTTTCAAAATAAAGTTACAGCCAAAATATTCAATAAACGATAAACTCCGAATTTAAGCTAAGCCATAAAAAACCAAATGGTATTTTATTGCTTACGAGAAGCATTTTTAGAAACTGAAGTCAAAACAAAACGAAGCCATCTTTCGATGACTTCGAAAATGTTGTACTGTGTAATTAATAAAAAAATTATAAGTTTTAGCAAGACATATTGATGAACATATACGAGTATTGCTACAAAATCATCGGGAGCAATATATGTAATCATTTATATTCGATACTAGCTGGACCCGGTCCACTTCGTTGCCCAAGATTTCAGATTTCCGAACCAGTCCATTTTTTGGCCAATTACGTAGACTGCCATCACATGCATATACACAAAATTACAGCACTCATTGTTTAACTTGATCGCCGCGATAAACACAAATGATACAACTTTCTGCTGAGAATGATAGATTAGCGTTGTTGTGCTCACAGCCAATGCCACGAAAATAAAAGAAATGTGGTACAAAAATACACAAATTATGCAATATTGTATGAGGTTTCTTTTAATGATCGAAATTTCTTTCTTCTACGGTCAATAGTTTCAGAGATAATACATGCTTAACTAATGCTACGCCCACTTTTGCCACACCCACTAATCCTATCCCGTCAATTTCTGCTGAAGATTTAGATAATTACTCCACTAATGTGAGTTCCAAATTTCGTTCTCCTGCCATCAACACATTCTGAGTTATTCGAATTTTATATAATGCCATGCCCACTTATTGCATCCCGCCCACTTTTGCTGAAAGTACTAATAGTGACTCCAACAACTTACAATCCAAATCTCTTTCTTCTAGGGTCAATAGTTTCTGAGATAATAAACGTTTAACTAATGATACGCCCAATTTTGCCACACCCACTGATCCGATCCTGTCAAATTTTGTTAAAGTTTTATATAACACCACTAACGTGTGTTTCAAATTTCGCTCTTCTACGAACAACATATTCAGAGATATTAGAATTTTATATAATGCCACGCCTACTTATTCTATCCCGCCCACTTTTTGTGAAGTTGCTAATATTGACTCCAATAACTTACAATCCAAATTTCGTTCACCTACGATCAATAGTTTCTGAGATAACAAATGTTTAAATAATGCTACGCCCTCTTTTGCCACACCTACTAATCCGATCCCTCCCTTTTTTATTGAAGTTTTAGAAATTAACTCCACTAACGTGTGTTCCAAATTTCGTACTTCTAGGATCAAAATTTTTGAGATATTCCGATTTTAAGTAATGCCACGACAATTATTGCCCCGCGAACTTTTTTAAAATTTTTTTTTTCTTAACCATCTCTGACAAATAACCTTTCAAACCAAAAAAAAATTCAATCGGTCCAGTGGTTTCAAAGTCTATAACATACATACATACAAACATTTTTCCATTTTTATGTATATGGGTTAAAATAAAACAAGTATGTCAACATATTTTGGCAGGTCAAGATTTTTTTTTGAAATTTGTTAATAATCTGGTTGAGAATTTGAAGAAAATAAATCAATTTGAACAGTTTAGCAAAATTTTGATTTTTTCGCGAGATATAACCTATTATTTTTTTCAGAGTGTGTTTAGAAAACTGCAATTTCCTCTGGAAATATTGAACGGATTCGACTGAAATTTTTGCAGGTAGATACGAAACACTTCCTAAAATCTAAATATATCATGAATATTAATTACCAACTGACCATATGAAAAATATTGCAAACTTTTTTTTGCATATGCGAATAATTTCACTTTCTAGAGCAGTGATTATTTGAAATATTTTATATTTAGATGCGTCCTATTTTGACGTCCACCAAAACAGAAAAAATATTATAAAAAGTTAGAGAAAATTTACGGACACTACCTTTTTGAAAATATTTTTGGTTCATGATTACAGGACCTCAAGGACGTTACCAATTTTGTCCAAATTTACACAATAGCTAAATTCCTTAGTTGTGAGTCCAAAAACGCATTATTTCTTTTCGGCGGATCAAGTTCACAGTATCGCGAGCCTTCAAACTGTGGATATATAATTTGCAATATCTCCGTCAATTCTTAATCAATCTGTACAAAATCAACGAAAAAAGTGACGTGGGAAAAGTCACTTGCATATATTGTTTCCTAATATATGTTTTCTTAACCCTCTAAGAGCCAATTTTTCATCTTTTTGTGTTAAATGCATTGATTTTGGAAAATGCGTTATTGACTGGACTGTTCGTGCGGTGGATGTATAAATTCACGATTCTTTAATACATACAACACCTTAAGCTTTATTTCACTTTATTATATGACCAATGTTTTTCTTAAGAACATAAAATATTATTTGGTATTGGTAATTGGTAATTTTAGTTTTAATGTATGGCAAAAGTTTTAGAGGCAATATGCTGAATTTTATAGTGGTTTTTTTATGTTTATTCCTTGAAATATAGCTTAAGGTGTTGTTTGTGTTAATATAATCGCGATTTTATACTTCCACCGCACGAATAGTCCAGTCAATAAAGCATTTTCCAAAATCATTGCATTTAAAAAAAAAATTGAAAAAAAATTGGCTCTCAGTGGGTTAAGAAAACATATATTAGGTAACAAGAAATGAAAGTGACTTTTCTCACGTCTCTTTTGTCGTTTATTTTGTACAGATTGATTAAGAATTGACGGAGATATTGCAAATTATGTATCCACAGTTTGGAGGCTCGCGATAATGAGAACATGATCTGCAGAAAAAAATAACGCTTTTTTGGACTCATAACTAAGGGATTTAGCTATTGCGTAAATTTAAAAAAAAATGGTAAGGTCCTGTAATAATGAACCAAAAACATTTTCAAAAAGGTAGTGTCCGTAAATTTGCTGTAACTTTTTACAAAGCGCATCTACAAAAATATTGTTTCTGATTCTGGTGGACATCAAAATAGGACGCATTCTAAATATAAAATATTTCAAATCACTGCTCCAGAAAGTGAAATTATTCGCATATGCAAAAAATATTTTGCAATATTTTTCATATGGTCAGTTCATGATATATTTAGATTTTAGGAAGTGTTTCGGACCTAACTGCAAAAATTTCAGTCGAATCAGTGCAATATTTCCAGAGACAATTGCAGTTTTCTAAACACACTCTGAAAAATTTAATAGGTCATATCTCGCGAAAAACTTAAAATTTTGCTAAACTGTTCAAATTGTTTTATTATTTTTTTTTTTCAAATTCTCAACCAGATTATTAACAAATTTCAAAAATAATCTTGCCCTACCAAAAAATTTTGACACACTTGTTTTATTTTTACCCATAAAGAAGATAGATAATAGATAATTGACATTTGATCACACATGGCGTATACGTTTTTACATTTTCATACGCACGATTGGTCATTAAAGGTCTCTTGATTTATTCCACATATTAATAAAGTGGGGAAAACATTGAATTTTGTTCTCTTTACGGTGCTAATAAATCAATTAATATGGATGCTTTCAATAAGGGCTAGAACGAAGATACATATCTGGACAGTGTTGAAGACAAATTGGTAACTTTAGGAAAACCAAATTGAGCCATTTTTAATTTAACTAAAACATTTTGTGTGGTCTATATCAAAACATGGACAAGCGCTGCTCGTGCGAATGTTTCTATGAAAAACTAAGTACAAGTTTCAGCTCAATCGGTTATGGTTGTATGGCGTCAATAAATGAAATTAAAAATGGATATTATTGTGGGGGGATAATATACCTATTTTGAACAAACAGTGTTTGCGTGGATGGTTATATATATTAGTATATATGTCCTTTAATTATCTATATACAAAAATAAGTATTAACATTGTTTACAAAATTATTTTTTAATACAAATAAAATATTCAAGAGAAACAAGGACGTGGATAAAATAAAATGTAAATTTCTAAATGTCAACTCAATCAGTTAGTATTTGTGGTTTTCATGTTGCTTGTGTGGGTTATACGTACATGTATCAAAATGTGTACTAATAATGACCACTGTTGGTGTGGGTGGTTCTTGTTTTAACTAAAAGCAAACTGCAAATTTCATGTCCATTAGTTTAAATATATTCCCACAAAGTCTACTAATATGTATGTTGTATAAGGGTTATATTTAGCCAAGGACATACATTGATCAATGCTCTTGCTTTCTAGGTACTAGGTAAAATTAGACGAAGAAATTTCATTTACATTTTAATTTATTTATTTAATTTCTCAGGAATTTTAATATTTCTAAACGTTCCCGTGGGAGGAATTCTAAAAAAAAGGGAAATTCTTCGGCCGGTTCCTAAACAGACATTCGTTTAAGAGAAAACATTGAATGTCTTTTTCTAATATTGACAACTAAATTCCGTTGCTACAATACTGCTCCAAATTGTATATCATTTTTTTTCAGAACTTTAGCATCATCGGCTAAAATGACGATATTGTCAGAATATAAGTGAAGCCTTATATTATTATTGCCGCATTGCAAGCCTCCCCCAAGGTAATCATGTATATCGTTTAGTAATTGATTTACTGACCCCTGTGACTCCAAGTCAACGGTAACTGACATCGTACTATTTCCCTCGAAGATTTTTCTTATACCTAATATTTTTTGTTTAATATCCATTTTGTTGTGATATACGTTTTAAACTTCAATGATTGGTTTCGCATTATTGGGAGGGCCTTTGTAACAGTTTATTAACTTTTATTTGTTATTTCAGCCGCTTTTTAGCATTTTTATACCATCTACACGCTGAAAAAAACTCTTCTCTAGTATATTGTCCCAAACATATTCGGCTTGAAACATATATATGTTTAGGGTACACTCTAAACATATAATATTGGGTACACACAAAAAGTATACATTTGGGAAATGTTATTCTGACCAAATCTTTGTTTACATCCCAATATGTTTTTATTTGGGACTATTATTTCCGAAACAAATATTTATTTGCACTTAGGAATTCGGAAAATACGTTAATTGTGTTAATTTGTTTACTAATTGAAACTTATTTCTTTAGAAATTTTTAATGTTCGTAAAAATAATAAATAATAATAATTGAAATCGTATAATCTTGGATCAAAATAAATTACTTGTTGGATTGACAAGAAATGATGACTTGTTAACTAACTCAGAAATTTGAAATGATTGATTGAAACAGAAGTTAATGCTGAATATGGCATTGTAACTGGTTGGTACAATTCGAAAGTAAGGAAAAACTTAAACTGAATTTCGAAAAAGTCAGCAAAAGTTATGAAAATCTTTTAAATAAAATATATTTGAATGAATTCCTAAACAATAATTATACCCTACACCACACTGTGGTACAGGGTATTATGACTTTGTGCATTTGTTTGTAACACCCAAAAGGAGAAGAGATAGATCCATTGTTTATTATACGATCGACTTGTAATAACTTTCTGAGTCGATTTAGCTATGTCCGTCTGTTTGTCTGTAGATGTATTCTTGTAATCAAAGTACAGATCGCAATTATGGCCCGATCTTGACGAAACTTTACACATAACTTTTTTTTGGCCCAGGGATGATCCCTATTTAATTTGGTTAAAATCGGTTCAGATTTGGATATAGCCCCCATATATATGTTACCCCGATTTGACATGTAAGCGCTGTAAAAACTTTATTTTATATCCGATCAGTATGAAATTCAGCAGAAAGAGTACTCTTATTATATGAATGAACACTGTTAAATTTGGAAGAAATCGGTTCAGATTTAGATATAGCCCCCATTTATACGTTACCCCCGATTTCACATGTAAGCGCCGTAAAAAATTTATTTTATAACCGATCAGTGTAAAATTCGGCAGAAAGAGGTTTCTTGTTACATGAAGGAATACTGCCAAATTCGTAGAAAATCGGTTCAGATTTAGATATAGCCCCCATATATATGTTACCCCCGATTTTACATGTAAGTTCTGTAGAAAGTGTATTTTTAATCCGATCAGTATGAAATTCGGCAGAAAGAGGTTTCTTATTACACGAATTAATACTTCCAAATTTGAGGGAAATCGGTTAAGATTTAGATATAGCCCACATATATATGTTACTTCTGTTCCTCGTGATTTGGTATCAACGCGCTATAGAAGTTGTACTTTACTTTCGATCATTAATATTTTCCGGAAAGATGTTTCTCATTTTAGGAACGAATATTGCTTAATTTAGCGATTATCGGCTCAGAATTAGATAAAATGTTCCTGCCTACTTACCAATTATTCCAAATTATTTTCGCAATGACCTTTATCGCATTGTTAGGGAGGTGTAGGGTATTATATAGTCGGCCCCGCCCGACTTTCTGCCTTTACTTACTGGTTTTATTTGTATTTAAACACATATTTACAGCCTGTTTCTGTAACTTAAAATTTTGCTTTCGTTCGCTTGCCAGACGACAAACAGCTGATTTGGGTTTCACTAACTACCATCACAACGGCAAGTCGCACGATAATGAAATCGTACGAAAACGTAATCATTTCAGTGTAAATTTTGGTTTCTCTATCTCTCTTTGCTGTCATCTGGGCGAACACAAGTGTCAGATCGAGTCACTTTATTTTATTTATCGACTGATATACTGAACAATGCAATAAAAAAGTTATTAAAAACAAAAAATAAGTAGATATAAATATAATTATGGTAAAAACAATTAAAAAATAATAAAATTGTATACATATGTTTACATTTTTAAGCATAAAAAAGTCAACATTGGCAGCTCGCTAAGATGGAAAAATTTATCAGTGCACAATGAGAGAGACGTGAGGGAGATAGAGAAAGAAATGAGAGTGTCGGATCAGCTCAGCTGAACCACCCAGGGTTGATTTTTGGCCACCACTAGAGTAAAGGATACATAGTTGTATTTTCTAAGGTCGACCATACAATAATGTGTGCTTTTTTAGACCGGAAGTTGTGAAATTATTGACCTGGCAATTACATTATTTGCCAATTGATAAATTGTTAACGTCATTGACGTAAAGCCAGGCGAACGAACGAACGAACCTTAGAGAAACCAAATTCCAGACGAAAGTGAGTGATTGGTTTTCGTTCGCAGAGACTTTCGTTAGAAATACAGAAACAGGGCGTTAATAATAAATTTTTTGATATAGACCCCATATATAGCAACTCCCCGATTTGACTTCTTAACATCATAAGGACCACAAATGTCAACTGATCGAGTCGAAAATTTGTAACTGGGGTTTATTTATATCCGGAATAGTCATAGGTCCATGTTTTGATATAGCCCCCTTACAAAGGTCACTCTAGATTTGACTCCGTAACGCCACAAATATTCAAATTTCAACATATTTATGTACGTCTTTAAGGAATCTTTCTGAAGAATGTTTTCAAAAAACATAGATTGACACGCTTCTCCAAATTACACCATTTTTTTATGAAAATGTCAAAGCTTGGCCACATTCTTGACAAACTAAAATATTAAAACCTTTACCAGTTTTATATGTGTGTGTTACTCGGTAAACTGCAAAAGTAACTTTGAACCCAGCTTTTAGTATAATAGATATGAGGAAAAACTAAAAAATCCGTGTTTGGTTTTTCGAACTGATTTTGGGAATTTTGGCATTTTCCTATACAAATACAGGGTCTCCCATATTCGACGGACCCATCTGGCAACGCCATAACTTTTGACAGAGATGTCAGATCGCTTAATGACATACCGCGTTTGAAGCGTCAGTCCAAGCAGATTTTTACCATGGAACAATACACGCCACGCGAAATAGTTTAAATTTACATTCAACAGAAGAAGTCAATTGTGAAAACTCAACGTGCTTTTAAAATATTAAAAAATGTGAGAAGTGCGCCTTCTAAGAACACCATTAAGCGTTTATACGAAAAATTTTCGACTGGTGAGGCTCTTTCTAATCCGAAGAGGCCAAATAAAAGTCGACCAAGGCGATCGGCCGAGAATATCGCTGCCGTACGAGCCAGTGTTGAGAGGTCCCCAAGAACATCCCAAAAACGCCGTTCTCAGCAGTTGGGCATGGCTCGGTCCACTTTACAACGGATTATTCGCGTTGATTTGCATTTGTTCCCGTACAAAATTCAATTGACGCAAAGATTGTTGCCTGCGGACAAGCCTCGTCGATTGGAAAGGACCCAAAAAAAACATGGGTCCGTCGAATATGGGCAACCCTGTATAATAATTTTAGAATTAGCCTCGATTTCTAGTGTCAAGACTTACAAAAAAAAATATTGAAATATATTAAGTTTTAGATATTATATGGATTTATAAGTATATAGTTTCCGTATATAGTTTCCCCGATCCTTTGCTATGAATCGGTATATATTGGAGCCGGATATGTACCCAATCCATTCTCATTACCTTTTCGAAATATACAACAAAATTTGATACTTGATGAAAAAATATTGCTAATATTGCTGATAAGGCCATTTCAATTTATACTTTACGACTTATTTAGCCCTTTTTTTGTATTTTTGACAATTCAAATGGCCCTAACTCAAAACTTAACTTCTCTAATACATCTTCTACAAACTTGCCAAGTTCACACTGTTTGACGCCTCGTGCCATACAGTGTGTCAAGCAATTGATATATTTCGGTAAATCACAGTGCCACACTAAAATACGTTTGAGTGAACTAAAAAATAATAAGACTGAGGACGAAATTTTTTTAAGTAAAATGCTGAAGACGGCAATTTCTGAGTTTCAACAATGCTTTCTTCTGAAGTGTTGATAGTTTTTGAAAATCTGATTTTTACCGGGTATGATTCCTGGAATAATTGTGGCGTAAAACATATCCGGTTTACAGATAGTCTGATTTTGTTGCTAGTAGGTTTCCTAGAATAATAACGATCTCAAACATATCCGGTTTACAGATTGTGCTGAAGTATACGTACATAGGTATCTTTGGTATCATGTATCTTCATCTCTACATATACATATATGTATGTACTAGACATGTGGTGGGAACTGGTGGTGATGATGATGAGGATTCACATTCAGTCAGATGAATGGCTACATCCACAAACAAAAAACAGGTGCAAATACTTTTAGTTTATGTCATACGTGATGATTTTTATAGAAATGGATGGATGATTTCTTTCGTTCTCTTCTATTTCATTTTTTTACAGCAAAACGTGCTTTAATCATAAGTATCGGAAAAAATCTTCAAACACCCCCGCACATGAACCCACACGCTCACATACATATACATGATCATACATCAGTATAAACGTATGTATATCTATATGGGTCTGTCAATTTATCTATGTGTATGCTTGGATTTATGCACACATATGGTATTATATTAGGAAACAAAAGATGAATAAATGCCAATGATTGGTTTGCTGAATAGAATTGATGTTCTTTTTCCTTCTTTTTGTCGAAATAAATAAATTGAAAAATAAATATGAATAGAAAATAATATAAATGGCTCTAAGAGCACGTGAGTTGGTATTAAGGCACGCGTAGTGTCATAAACTTTGGCAAAAAGTGTTAAAGAGCTAAAAGAAAGAATAGAATATTATAATTTAAATAAATTGGGTAGGTCAGCCTTATGATGTTATAATTTTGGTATTATCAGTTGTTTTCTCTTAAAAGAATAACACTAGGATATAACAAAAATTAGGCGGCTGGATGTTGTGCCCAGGAAAATGCAACCCAAATTGAGAATTAAAGTGGACCCCAAGTTTCGGACCAATTTTCGTTACGTTATGACTCTATCCAGAAAAAACAGGAAAATAAATACCCCAAAAAATCTAAAAATGCTCATCTTTGTGAATCTTATATTTACAATATTTTTTGTTATTTGACAATATTTTTTCATCAAATAGCAAATTCGCATGTCTATCCAGAAAAGGTAATGCGAAAGGAATCGGTATATAAAGATTTTTATATTGTAGCTTTGCGATGGTCGAAAACGTGGCCCGGTTTTTACATTTTCGTAAAAAATTATGTTATTTGGAAAAAAATTAATTTTTTTCGAAAACATTCTTCATTAAGTTTCCTTTAAGACGAATATAAATATGTTATACTTTCTTTTTATACCCTCCACCATAGGATGGGGGTATATTAATTTTATCACTCCGTTTGTAACACCTCTAAATATTGATCTGAGACCCCATAAAGTATATATATTCTTAATCGTCGTAAAATTCCAAGACGATTTAGCCATATCCGTCTGTCCGTCCGTCTGTTGTAATCACGCTACAGTACGTAATAATGGAGCTAGGTTGATCAAATTTGGTAGAAGTATTTCTTATAGTTGCAGGTTGTTTGGGATTTGCAAATGGGTTATATCGGTCAATGTTTTGATATAGCTCCCCTATAGAGATCGCTCCAAAATACGGGGTTTGAGCCATAGATACCACATTTTTAAAGCAATTTAGCAGAAACTTTGCAGTTTGTTTTATATTTTGACAAAAATTCATCACAGCAAAAATTTTACAAATCGCTTCATATTATGTTATAGTCAGCCTATAGAGGTCGCTCCAAAATGTATGTACTTAAGTCATAAATACCATATTTTCTAAGCATTTTAACTGGAACTCACCAGTTTGTATTTAATTAAGTTCATATTTTGTTATAGTCCACCTATAGATGTCGCTCCCAAAAATGCTTATTTAAGCCATAAACACCACATTTTCTTAGAAATTTAGCATAAACTTTGCATTTTATATTCTATTTTGGCAAGAATTCATCTCAATAAAATGTACACAAATTAATGTTTATTTTGTTGTAGTCCTTGTGTAGATGTAGCTCTCAAAAGGCTATTTTAAGCCATAAATACCACATACCAGCCACATGAGGTGAAGACTTTGACTAAAGAATTAGCGGCCTAAAAATTGCAGCGTTCGTTTTTTTAATAATTTACATAAACAAAAAAGGATGATTTGCTCCATATCCAAAGATGTTTGCAGTAATAAAATTGTATGCAATCCATGGTGGATGGTATATAAGATTCGGCATGGCCGAACTTAACGCTTTTACTTGTTGAATACTTGGAGCCTTTCACTTTTATCCTCCGCATTTATGTCATATATCCTTGTCATCTTCCATCCATCCACCCACATTTAGATATGGATCCTCTCTAGGCCAGACGAATTTGGTCCAAAATCGTCAAAATGACGTTTTGAAATCGTCATCAAATTTAACATTTACTTACACACATTGATCTTTTCATTTGAAGATACAGTTTCAGAGCCAATTAGGTATTTTTATTCGCCATTATATGGGGTATAATAAGTTTGTCACATGTAACAACATGAAATATTGATATAAAACCCTATAACGGAATCATTATTGAACTCACATAGTGTCCACAAAATTAAGAAATAAAGGTGACATAAAAAGAGTAAAATTTTCTGAATGGAGAACCTTTAAGATGAGGAGCAAAACTAACAAAGATACAGCGGTTTAAGCACAAGCACCTCATACGTGACTCAGTGCAACAGAAAAACTTGAAGGCGTTTTTCCCACAACTCACGTTTTCAAAGTCTGTGCCCCTCATAATTTAAAAATTATGAACCGCTCCTTTTGAAGATTCTGTTCTGTTAATAATTTAAAAGGCATCGCCATAATTTTTTTTTAATATGTTAATATATTTTATTTTACAAAAAAATCGGTCTTTTTTTCGAAAAAGTCACGCTTTTCTGTTCGAAGAGTTCCCAAAAGTGAAAAATTGAATTTTCCAAAAAAAAACACCCCCCCAGCTTTTTCCTGGGTAAAACGATTATCTAACGAAAGATCTTTGTTTTTTTTATTTCATATGATCCAACACCGAGTTATGAGGGGCACCGCAGTTTTGTTTTTCCTGAGACGCTTCCGATTAATTGCTGCTATTACGTATTTTTATACCCTACACCACACTGTGGTACAGGGTATTATGACTTTGTGCATTTGTTTGTAACACCCTAAAGGATAAGAGATAGACTCATTGTTTATTATACCGATCGACATGTAATCACTTTCAGAGTCGATTTAGCTATGTCCGTCTGTCTGTCTGTAGATGTATTCTTTTAATCAAAGTACAGGTCGCAATTATGGTCCGATCTCAACGAAACTTTGCACATATCGTTCATTAGGCCCAAGGACGATCCCTATTGAATTTAGTTAAAATCGGTTCAGATTTACATATAGCTCCCATATATATGTACCTCCGATTTGGCATATATGCACTGTATAAGCAACATTTTTGAACCGATTTGTACAAAAATTGACAGAGAGTAGTCGTATGATACGATACTTAGAGACAATACAAAATTTGGGGAAAATCGGTTCAGATTTAAATTAGCCCCCATATATATGTTAACCCCGATTGTACATGTAAGCGATGTAAAAAGTGTATTTTTAATCCGATCAGTACGAAATTCAGCAGAAAGAGGTTTCTTATTACATGAATTAATATTGCCAAATTTGAGGGAAATCGGTTCAGATTTAGATATAGCCCACATATATATGTTACCCCCGATTTGACATGTAAGCGCTGTAGAAACTGTATTTTATTTCCGATCAGTGCAAAATTCGACAGAAAGAGGTTTCTTATTACTAGAAGAAACACTGCCAAATTCGGAGAAAATCGGTTCAGATTTAGATATAGCCCCCATATATATGTTACCCCCGATTTGACAAGTAAGCGTTGTAGAGACTGTATTTTATATCCGATCAGTGCGAAATTCGGCAGAAAGAGGTTTCTTATTACTCGAAAAAACACTGCCAAATTCGGAGAAAATCGGTTCAGATTTATATATAGCCCCCATATATATATTACCCCCTATTTGACATGTAAGCGCTGTAGAGACTGTATTTTATGTCCGATCAGTACGAAATTCGACAGAAAGAGGTCTTTTTACATAAATGAGTATTCCATATATTTGGTATCAAAGCGCTATAGAAGTTGTACTTTACTTCCGATCATTAAAATTTTCCAGAAAGATGTTTCTCAATTTAGGAACGAATATTGCTTAATTTAGCGATTATCGGTTCAGAATTAGATAATATGTTCCTACCCATTTACCAATTATTCTAAAATATTATCGCAATGACCCTTAGGGAGGTGTGGGGTATTATATAGTCGGCCCCGCCCGACTTCTGCCCTTCCTTACAGGTTTAATATTTCTTTATAAAAATTTTACACAATATTCTGCAAAAGTTATGGTTTAAAGTACAATTTGTTTTAATGAACAGGTTTTAACAGCGTCGACAAAAGAACTACAAAAATGTGCTTTTTGCACGAGTGACGTTAATGTTTTTGATAAAATCAAATGTAGTTAAATCTGGCTAGTTATCTTCGTCCTGTTGTAGTGTTTATTTACTTCTTCCCCTAACAGAATTAATTATTTGTAAATCTTTTTTTATGAAAACAAATTGATTTAAATCCGGTTTAGTAATTTAATGTATTTATGCCAAAAAAATATTGACATATAAATGCTTTTCAAACACTCACGCATACACATGCATCAGGTATCATTTATCGAAAATTAAATGTCTACACCGGCACAAGTGTTGTACTCTTGAACTAAACGATATCTTTTATATTATTGAATTTCCCTTCAAGTGTCAATACACTTTAGATAGCATCAAACCGCACCACAGTAATTCGGAAAAGAGACAGCATGCAAATCACACCTATATATGTATGTACATGCCAACCAACGAAAGCAAAATATATTCTTGGAATGAAATCATAACTTTGAAAACTTGTAAGTTAGTACAAATGTATAAATTTCCAGTGTGCATTAGGCTGGATGACGAAAAATGTGAAATAGCTTAAGAAAATTGGTATTTGCACGAAGGACAATGCGAGACTTTAGATTTATTTTTAATCCTTTTGGAATTTTTATACCCTACACCAAACTGTGGTACAGGGTATTATAAGTTTGTTTCACGGCAGATGTTTGTAACACCTGAAATAAACACAGCTAGACCGACCTTAAAGTATACCGATCGACTCAGAATCACTAGCTGAGTCAATTTAACGATGTCCGTCCGTCCGTCCATCCGTCTGGTCGCAATTTCACTCCGATCGTTCTGACATTTTGCAGTTTAGAGTATTTCGCGGCTGTTAAGATCGCTATTGAATTTGGTTGAAATCGGTTAAGATTTAGCTATAGCTCCCATATATATGTTTCGTCCGATTTGGCCCTTTAGTCCTATAGAAGCTCTATTTTACATCCAATCGTTTTGAAATTTTGAATGGCAGAGTTTCTTGATCCATGAACCAACATTGCCGAATTTGAAGAAAATCGGTTAAGATTTAGCTATAGCTCCCATATATATGTTTCGTCCGATTTTGCTCTTTAGTCCTGTAGAAGCTGTATTTTACATCCAATCATTTTGAAATTTAGAATGGTAGAGTTTCTTGATTCATGAACCAACATTGCCGAATTTGAAGAAAATCGGTAAAGATTTAGCTATAGCTCCCATATATATGTTTCATCCGATTTGGCTCTTTAGATCCAATCGTTTTTATACCCTACACCACACTGTGGTACAGGGTATTATTTAAGTATACAATGTCCCAAAAGTAAATTTATGTAAACAATTTATACATGAATTACAAAATTTATATATCAGAGTTATTCAATATTAAGAGAGTGGTGTAGGGTATTATATAGTCGGCACCGCCCGACTTTAGCCTTTCCTTACTGGTTTATATATAGGATGATCTAAGTAGAGAAGTTTTTTTCAATAGCCCTTTTTGACAGATCACGTGTGAGTCGTGTCATGCTGTCATGTTGTTTTTGTTAAGTATTGTTTGGCATTTCATCATGGAAAGACTTACGCCTGAACTACGTTTATAAATTATTCAGTTTTATTATCCAAATTATCGTTCGCCAATTGCGCTAAGTCCATTTTTTTTAAATCCAAACAAAAAAAAACACTTTTCAGTCGACCCACGACCTTGACACCCATGAGCAATTCTTTACCTCTCGTTAAAAGCTATATTTTTGCCATTGACCGATTCCCGATCCAACGTACCGGAATCATCGGTCCATATTTCTTCAGAAATGATGCCGGTGAGAACGCAACCATGATAACCGACTATTTGATGCCTAAAATTGAAGCTCGTGATCTCGGCTACATTTGGTTTCAACAAGATGGCGCCACTGCCCACACATCGCATCAATCAATGGAATTATTGAGGGAACACTTCGGTGAGCAGATAATTTCACGTTTTGGGCCGGTCGATTGGCCACCAAGATCGTGTGATATCACATCGTTAGACTTTTTCCTGTGGGGATTTGTAAAATCTAAAGTTTATGCGGACAAACCCGCTTCGATTCAGGCCTTGGAGCAAAACATCATCATAATAAAATATCTTCATAAAATATCTACCCCCCACCATGGATCGCATGTGAATGACTTCGGGTACAAAAAAGTTCATTGTAACAAATTTAAGCTCATTCCGTTAAAATTTCCGGGTACACGCTCAAAAAAAAGTCGCTTCTGTAGTAGGGAACGTTTAGGGAACACTCTAAACATATAATATTGAGTACACACAAAAATTATGTATTTGGGAAAATGTTATTCTAAACAAATCTTTGTTTACATCCCAATATGTTTTTATTTGGGACTATAATTTCCGAAACAAATATTTATTTGCACTTAAGAATTCAGAAAATACGTTACTTTTAATGTTTGTAAAAATAATAAATAATAATAATTGTAATCGTATTATCTTGGATCAAAATAAATTACTTGGAGGATTGACAAGATATGATGATTTTGTTATAATATATTAATATATACGTTCCAAATATATTTTATTGATTTTCAAATAATTTGCTCAGAAATATATAATATTTAAATATTTGTGTTACAAATATATTTCTTTTAGATTCAAACATATCAAAAAAGGGGATTTTTCCCCGTGTAGAAATAAAACCTATTTACCAAATTTTCAGAACGATCAGTTGACATTTGTGGTCTCTAGTCAGAAGTCAAATCGGGGATATACTCGTATATGAGGGCTATATCAAAAAATGGACCGATATTGCCCATTTTCATCCAAAGTTACCTGCAGTTATACGAGTATGAAGTATCTATACCAAATTTCCGTCATCTAGCTCAATTATTGTAAACTGTAGCGTGATTACAACAGACGGACGGACGGACCGGCAGACGGGCATGGCTAAATCGTCTTAGAATTTTATGCCGATTAAGAATAAATATACTTAATGGGGTCTCTGTTCAATATTTATAGGCTTCACAGACGGAGTGACAAAATTTATATACCCCCCCCCCCCCTTTTAATGGTGGGGTGTATTATTATCCCATTTAGGGATAATAGTAATAATTCATAATATAATAATAATAACACCGTGCTAGTTCAAAAAAGTTAACAGAAGGAAGAACCTATGGATATAACTATTTCGACATTGCTGAATCAAGTGGTGCCAGCCATTTTTCTCGATATGGTTTGGTTTTCGCGATATTCGACCACAAATTTTGCAAGAAAACCATAGAGGTTAATTATCTCGGAGGTGATTTCTTCGGAATACATGATTCAATCAAAATAACGAAATAAAGGGAAATCTTCGAGAATTATATTTCTTAAAACAGTCGTCGCCGTTTCTCACCTCCTTATTCCTAAAAAATTTAAATCAAATCTTATCATGTGTCAAAAGTAGCACAAATTTTCGACATTTTTAGTGGTTGTCTTTGAGAAAAATATTCCTCGAAAAAAAAACTGTGAGTTCCTTTTCAACGTTTTTATGAGACATAAGACAATTTCAAGTTTTTGTGTATTTTTCTACTCATAGAAGAAAATATTCACTGATAATGGGAGATTTTTTGGAAACTTTCTTTTTGGCAGCTGTTTTCGTTGAACATGTTACTGTCAAACATCTCCAGTTTGATCTGTAATTTAACCATGAATCGACTTACAAACGAACAACACTTGCATTCAATGGTTGACGCACTGGAAGCCAATATTGAAGAACTTATTCGTGAGATACCTGGCGATATGTTGAAGAGAGTATGCCAAAATTGGACCCAGCGTATGAACTATTTGAGGCGCAGCAGCGGTCAACAATTGCATGAAATCTTCTTTAAACAAGGGATTATAAAGGGTGTCCCAAGAAGAGCGCAATTTTTAAATCTCGCAACATTCGAAGTGTCATTGTTTGACATTTGAATAATTGTTATTGTTTGTTAGTAGAAGGTACGAGGTTAGTAAAAATGGAGCGCTACACGAATGAACAACGCATTCTCATTGTGAAATTGTTTTACCAAAATGGTGAAAGTTTTGCGGCTACAGTTCGCAAATTGCGATCAATTTGGGGTCACAATAATGCTCCAAAAGAGTCAACTGTAAAGAGATTAATGGATAAATTTGCCGAAACTGGGTCTGTTAGTGATGTAAAGACAACAACGCGCCATCGACCAGGTCGATCGACCGAAAATGTCGCAGCTGTACGTGATGATGATGATGCCTAGAATTGAAGAAATGAATGTGGAGGGCATGTGGTTCCAACAAGACGGCGCCACATGTCATACAGCCAGAGCAAAAATTCAATTGCTGCATCAGTCATTTCCCGGTCGTGTTATTTCGCGTTTTGGAGATCAGAATTGGCCGCCTAGATCGTGCGATTTAACACCATTAGATTTTTTTCTTTGGGGTTTTTTGAAGTCGATGGTTTACGCGAATAAGCCGACGACGACTCAAGCCTTAAAAGACGAAATTGGACGCTGCATTAATGAAATACCGCAGCATTCATGCAAAACGGTCATTGAAAATTTCATTAAAAGATCGCGTGCATGCCAGCAAAGCCGCGGCGGCCATCTGCACGATATATTGTTCCATACATAACCTCATTCTGTCTACTTTACGATATAATAAAGTTTCACGATTTTTTCTTAAATATCTGTGTTTTATTTAAAATTAAAAAATTGCGCTCTTCTTGGGACACCCTTTATAAACCGTTCTATCGACTCAAATAAAGAATTCATATATTTATTTTCATTTTATGTGTTTTTTTAAATCAAATCCGAATAATTGCGACAAAACTACACGGGGCATCGACTTTTTGGATATGTTTGAATTGAAAACCAGCAAGGAAAGGCAGAAAGTCGGGCGGGGCCGACAATATAATACCCTACACCTCCCTAACAATGCGATAAGGGTCATTGCCATAATAATTTGGAATAATTGGTAAATGGGTAGAAACATATTATCTAATTCTGAAACGATAATCTCTAAATTAAGCAATATTCGTTCCTAAATTGAGAAACATCTTTCTGGAAAATTTTAATGATCGGAAGTAAAATACAACTTCTATAGCGGTTTGATACCAAATCAGGAGGAACGTATATATGGAGCTTTAATATAAATCTGAACCGATCTTCCCTGAATAATTATTCATGTAAAAAGACCTCCTTCTGTCGAATTTCGTACTGATCGGATATAAAATACAGTCTCTACAGCGCTTACATGTCAGATCGGGGCTAACATATAAATTAGATCTAATAATTTTTAATAATTTTATGGAATTATAAATTTTCCTTGTGTGAACAAATGTGTTGTTTATTTTTTCCCGGTCCTTTCCTATGAATCGGTAAATATTAGAGCCGGTTATCACACAATTCCCAAACTCAAAACATAACTTCTCTAATACCTCTTCTATAAACGTGCCAAGTTTGGTAGGTCCCTTTTTTGGACTTCCTCCCACTGTGCAACTGAGCAACGTTTTGATGATTATGAAATATTCCTTCGGTGTCGACTTTATAGCACTCTAGGCGTATACTTTTTAAAAATGCTTTGAATCAAAAATAATTGGTCATACGCCACAATGGTCGATGGATGACACTTTCAAATAAATATTTCTTGTAGGGATGTAACGAATATTCGAAAAAACCATTCTTTGGATTATTCGCTTTCGTAAAAATATATTTCAGTATTCGCTTCCATTTGTTAAAAGTGTTAAATCTCCTTATTACCTTCACACAATTTGAAGATAGTAATACCAATGAAAACTTCTGCCGCTTGTCTTCAAAACAGTTGAAAAATATGTTTGTCCTTGTGGTAACATGTGCTAAAAATATGGAAAACATTCTTAATACTTGAATAGGGTAAAACTATTATTCGCATTCGCTTTCGCAAAAATGCATATTTCACTATTCGCTTTGGCATTCGCAAGAAATATATTTCAATATTCGCTTTCGCTAAAGTCACTTTCGTTACATCCCCAATTTCATGTATAGTGGGGTTGGGTATTCAATTAACAATATGGAAGAAAAATGCAGTCGAGTTAACCGACTGACGTATAGCTAAACTTCACGAGATATGCGATATGAAATTTGTTAGTTATACCGTCACTTTAGTGGAGAATGGTATATATAATTTGCCACGGGCCAAAATGTAACACATCGCAGGATTGACCTAAGACCCTAAGTGTGTTCGGTGAAAATCCGAACTTCCATACATAGTAATAGTTTAGTGTGAAGCCACTTCTGGTAGCCCCTCACAAATTGACAGATTTATTCGAAAACAACATTCCCATAACTTCTGCAACAATAATCTTAATGTTTCCATATTCGGTATTTCAGAAAAAATTCCAATGACTATAGACTATTAAAGAATAAACACTTTATTTTCATAGTTCTGGCATCTTCCACCCGAAGACCCATATTACATTAGCCACAACGTGAGGTATACCTTACTCGGTTTACCCGACTGAAATTCGTTTACGTGTTTAAATTTCCCCTTCAGCGACAGTGACATTTTAATAATTCTAAAAATTCTTTGTAAAACTGTAAAGAAAATTTCCACAATTTTTCTCCACGTATTCATAACTCCATACGGCCTATTGTCCTCTTACATTGAACTTACATGTATATACATTGGAAATGAATAACAAATTTGACATACATTTTCATTTTCTGGCAATTTGAAAAGAACCTCAAATACTGTGTGTGGTTTCTTTGACGTGTATGTCGATTTTCTTTCAATTCCCCTACCCTCGCTTTCGTCCGCTCCAGACAATCTCTCAATTCATCCTTCCCCATGCATTAGAAGACAAATATCGTCATATTGTGTTTAGGAATTCATTAGTCTAAAGACTACACAGGTGTCAAATTTATGTATAATTCAGTAGACATTTATGTTAAGCTATTCCGGGGTAGACTAATACATTGCGTTAAGTTGCAAATTTTATTGCTTTGCTCAATATATACATATGTTTGGAAACTTTACGGCGGCTATAAGAAACTGTCATACTTTCATGACTGTCAAGAATGACATAATTTCGACTAAACTAAATGTGAAAACACATATGAGCATAATTTCTTAAATATGTTGGAATATTTATTTTTTAAACTAGTTTAGTTAGGTTAGGTTGAAGAGAGGAGACGTTTAAACGTCTCATGTCCATGGACATACGGTACTAGACACGAATTTTCTCAGTATCTTCCAGTCATATTGTCTGAGATGAGTCAAATCTGGTAATATGTCGGACCCGAAATGTTGGGATCGTGCATGTGTGAAAGCCGGGCAGTGACACAGAAAATGTTCCATCGTTTCGATGTTTTCCCTGCATGCCCTGCATTCGTCGTTTCCTGCTAGTCTATGCGATGAAGATGTGGTTGTAAGCTTGAGTGTCCCGTTAGAACACTCATCATCTTACTAATATTGATCTTGTTTAGCTTCAGAAGACTTCTTGTTTTCTTTTCATTTGGGTCACCCCACAGTATCTTTGCAGTTGCTCCTACTGTTGCGTTATTCCACACAGTTTTGTGAGCCATCACTGCCCAGTGCTTCAACTCATTTTTCGTGGCTTCGAAAGTTTTCCAATTTTCCAAGTTTATTACTCGAACTTCTCTGCCCTTTAAAGCCAAGCTGTTTTCCCGTTCATTTCCAATCACTCCGTTGAGTCCTGGTACCCAGCAAATACGCAATTGACCATGGGCTGAGTAATCATTTATCGTTCTTTTGCAGTCTAACACAGTTCTGGATTTGACCCTTTCCGATGTTATTGCTTTAATCGCCATTTGGCAATCTGTGAAGATGTTGGCATATTTAGGCTTTGTGGTGTTACTGAGCCAGTTCACACACTCCGTGATTGCTCGAACTTCTGCTTGAAATACCGTGTTATGGTCAGGGAGGCGGAAGTGAAGTTCGACCTCTGGTTCATCAATATAAAGTCCCAGACCCGTTCTTCCTCCTCGCTGTGGACCCATCCGTGTAGCAGCTGGTTCCCACTGGCATATGGAACAAAGTTTCGTTTTCCCAGGAGCGTCTGTCTGGCAAAAACATATCACAGGTAGCTGTAGGCCGCACTTCGGGAATGTGGTCGGAGAATTCTGGCGTTTGAATGTGACCAACTAGAGATTCTAAAATCTTCCGATAGTACGACTTGCGGTCTCGATTTATCCATTCACCCATCACTTGCAGACGTCTTGCTGTAACGGCTGCTTCTTACTTTATACGGATGTATATTGGTTGTATTTGCAGTATAGTATCCAACGCTTTTGTTGGTGCAGTTCTAAATGCCCCGCTTATGCATAGACAGCACATACGTTGAATTTGTTGCAAAGGTTTTACGTTGCACTTCTTGTCCACTGATGTCCACCAGACTACACAGGCGTAGGTGATTATTGGTCTGATCACGCTCATGTAAAGCCAGTGAGTCATATTTGGACGTAGCCCCATTTTAAACCTATAGCTCTTCTGCACAACGACCAATATCTGTGGGCCTTTGTAACTCTTTCTTCAAGATGATCTTTCCAGTACAGTTTCTGATCCAAAATTACTCCCAACTATTTTACCTTTTTAGTTATAGCAATTGTCTTATTCAGGAATCGGGGCCGGGTAAAAAGTGGGATCTTCGTTTTACTTGTAAATAGACATATTTCTGTTTTGTCTGGGTTAACATTTAATCCCCTTGGTTGTGCCCAGTTATATGCTATGTTAAGTGCCTCTTCAGCTCTTCTGCATAATATATTTGGATGAAAGTTCCTAAAAGTATTACAACGTCGTCTGCATAATAGACTGGTTTAAGTCCTTCATTGGTGAGGGCTTTTAGGAGACTGTGTATCGTCGTAACCCATAGAAGAGGCGATAAAATGCCCCCCTGAGGTATACCACGATTTACCTTGTCTCTAATTTTTACGTCATATGTCCCACAAATAATCCACCTATTCCTTAGAATATTGTTGAACCAGTTTTTCAGCGCCCGGTCAACCTGAAACTCGTCTAAGGACTGTATAAGTGTATCTGTCTGTACATTGTTAAATGCGCCCTCAATGTATATGCAAACAGCAAGTGTATACACTTATTTACTGAAGGACTCTTCTATGTGGTGCACTACCTCATGCAGAGCTGTTTCCACTGATCTTCTTTTGACATAGGCATGTTATTTGAATTTTAGCCTGTCATCCGCTATTTTACTTTTGACCATGTTATCAATTATTCGCTCCATTGTTTTTAACCGGAAAGAAGTTAGGCTAATGGGTTGATAAGCCTTTGGGGTCGTATAACTCGCCTTGTCAGGCTTTGGTATGAAGACCACCCTTGATTCCTGCCAGTTTTGTGGGGTATAAAATGAGTTAGGCATGCAGTGAACCTCATTCTGCAGAAGTGCTGGAAATATTCCATCCGGTCCCGCAGCCTTAAAGGGAGAGAAACTTTTTATCGCTTCTTTAACCATATCATCTGTTATATCCGTAATAGGTACATTTTCGTTCTGTAACTGTTCCTCTGTTGGTCCAGCATTACCAGTCGGAAAATGAGTTTTCATCAAGATCCTTACGGTATCCTGTATAGTCTCCATCCGTTTACCCGTTTCATCCACCAGTGTTTCGGTTTGGACGTGAGTTTTTGAGAGGAAACTTTTTCATTTTAGACATGCTGTTAACGCTGTCTACCTGTTTACAGAAAAGCCTCCAGGAGTTACGTTTCGCCGATCTAATGACTTTATTGTATTCTTTGAGTCTTCTGTGGTAGTCGTCCCAATATACTGATTGTTTTTTACGTCGAGCTCTGTTGTAAAGTCTGCGGACATCTTTGCCAATCGAGCGAATTTGTCCTGTCATCCAGGGTTTCTCATAGGCAGATTTCATTTCTCGAAGTGGGCAACTATCTTCGAATGATTTTATAAGAGCCTCGGTAATCTTCTTCACATTGATATCAATGTCTTCTGCACATAGATAATCGCGTGTAGGCTGCCCCAATCGATTTCTAAGTAGATTTCCGAATTAGTCCAGTCGGTCTTAGCCTTATTACGGAAACTTATTGGGTTTGGCGGTGGCCGTGCAATTTTAAACCTTATATAACGGTGGTCTGAATAGGAGTGTTCATCCGAAATCCTCCACTCATAGATCTCATCAATAAGATTTTCTGAACATGTAACGATACTTCTTCCCTAATTTTGTTAACAAAGGTTGTTTCCTATGTTAAGAGTTATGAGGTCATTTGTATTCAAAAATTCGATAAGGGCGTGTCCACTTTTATTGGTGTTAGTACTACCCCAAGCGTAGTAATGGGTTATTAGCTGGGTGGCGCCACACCCAGCTAATAACTCATTAC
This sequence comes from Eudasyphora cyanicolor, assembly GCA_963930755.1. Lineage (NCBI taxonomy): Eukaryota > Metazoa > Arthropoda > Insecta > Diptera > Muscidae > Eudasyphora > Eudasyphora cyanicolor. Next base: position 230,890,155 of record OZ005737.1, on the reverse strand, counting down.
TTGTGTGTTTGATTCCCTCACCAGACGTTGTAATTCCGACGAAGGTGGTATTACGATGTCGGCCCATCGAATGGCAGATATACATATTGACGCCACGCACATATTTCCATTACCTTGCCTCAGCACCGTTGCGTCCGATGTTGACAACTCTGGAGAGAAAATAAAACATACGTTTTTATGGCACAAAATACAAGTCCTTGGACGAGTACCTGTGTTAGCGTAGAAAAGGTTATAGTTCACATGGTTTAATCCAGTAACCAACCTTGTTGCTAGTTGTCCATGGTTCCTGAATCAAAGCAATATGAACCCTGCCTTTATTTATGATGTCCATCAGAGCGTTGGATGCTGTCTCGCTCCGGTGGAGGTTTATCTGGATGACCTCAATCATTGTCCTTCCAGTAAATGTTTCTTTTGGGAGTCTATCCTACCTGGTGGCACCCCCTCATTATTTGGTAGTGGGTCATTCTCCTCCTTTCGTTCACTACCTATTACACCATCTTCCAGTCGACAATTTTGGGAGGCGGCGTTATTTTTTGTCGCTCCCTCATTGGTTTGAATCGTTTTGTGGCTCTTTTTATTTTGATCACCACCTTTGCTGGGAACTTCCTGCAAAAGTGGCGGTACTATTGGTGAACTGGTGGTGTTATTGACTACTTCCACATCAGTTTTTGGCAGAGTCTCACTTGTCTCCATTCTTTCACTACCAGTGTTTGCCTCTTCAGACAGTATATTTGGACTCGATTCATCTGTCCTGCCAATCGGGACCTTTCTAATTTTGAAAAAGACTGTCCAGATCAAGAAGTACGCCATGCCCTTCGCCATGACAAGATTGTTCTTGGATTCTGGGTCTATGCCCAATACGAGGAGAGTACCCAGGTATCATCCTTCCAGTAGAAGACTTCCCACTTTCTCACGGAAAGTTTTGAATTCTGTTTGCCAATGATGTCGAGTATGTACTCTGATGAGAACTTACTGGGACATCCCTTAACATATAGGGCCGTTTGAGTTCAGGAATGTCGCTTTTCCTTACCAGTTTTAGCTTTGCGCCGTCCCAAGGTGAGGGGAAGCTATCCACAAGTTTTACGAGGACACCAGCACAGCGTTGTGATGCCAGCCTTAGCATCAAAACACCCCTCTCAAACTTGCAACTCATTACTTCGATTGGTGGTTCATCCTTAGATTCGAGGATGTACTCCGCTACCCTCGTATAGACCAAATCTTCGAAGTTACTCTTTTGGTCTTCGGGGATTCTGCCAGGTGCACTACTGCTATCAATTATGGCATAGCATAGATCGTCTCGAAAATATTGTTTAGCTATATTAGAATAAGATGGTGGCTTCTTACCCTTCTTTATGGCCAATCGATTTTTCCGTGTCTGTAGAGTCTTTTTGTTTAAAGCCTCATCCTTAACAGATGATTTGGTTGACTTGACCTGCGTTACTGGATCAACTTTACCGCCCACGATCGAAGGACCCAGACTAGAGACTTCCTTTTGTGTGGTCACGTTAGGCTTCTCCGAATTACTGGAAGACGGCGACCCCTTTTTCTTCTTAGTCACTTTCACAGCGCTATGTTCTTCGGGAGACCTGACTCTTTTAGCGGCCTCCATGTTTGTGTTGGAGGTAGAATTGTCAGGTTCATCCGTAAAAGGTTATGTCGGTTCAACTTATTCAGTTGCCTTCTTTGTGCCTCTGACAGTCTCTTTGAGTTAGCAACAATAGTGATATTGTTTTCATTTGATGATTCAGAGTCAGAGTCCCCACTGGCTTTTAAAGGCTGGGGTTGCTTAGAGCCCCAGCTGGGTTCTGCTTCATCAGTCTTATCATTTGTTTTGCCTGCGGCTGGATGTGCTCTTGCTTCATTTTCGACTACGGGATCCAAGGCACCAAAGCTCGTAGAAGTTGCGTGCTCACGATTGTTCGATAACGAGGACACATGACTCGTAAGTGAATCAACGTTTGTCGCCGGCACTAGGATTTCCCTCCCCTGCGCCGTAATCTCCTTCGTCTTTTTTGGTTTAATCATAAATTGGTTGGGGGAGACACCCCCATAGCAAGTATTTGCCCGTAATAGTTACGTCGATATAGGCCTTCCAGACTGAGCTCAGAAATTTCTGTCCAGAGACCGATGCATCCAATTCAACCTACGCTTTAAAAACAACAAACCACGTGGTTGCGTAGGAGGTAGGTGAATAGGTATTACGTAATAGGTTAAAAACTACCCGCTCTGCGATAACACGTCCGTTCGCTACGACAGGCGGCGACTAGTTTAGTATTGTTGTAGTAAATTTCTGAATACATATAGTATGCTATAATTAAAAAAAAAATATTTTAAAATAAGCATTGTTTGAAAACACTAAAACAAAAAATCTATTAAAAAAAATTTATTGATAACACTGTGCTCGAAATGGACACTTTAAAAATGTAACAGAAAGAAGACCCTATGGATATACCTATTTCGACCTTGCTGAATCCAATGGAGGTAACCCTTTTTCTAGGTTAGCTCTTGTTTTCGCGATATTCGACAACAAAGTTTGCAAAAAAGCAGAGAGGTTAGTTATCTCGGAGGTGATTTTGAAGTGTAAGACTTTCGAAAACGCCCTTCAGTCCAAAGAACGAAATAAAGGGAACCCTTCGAGTATTATTTCTCTCAAAATAGTCAACCACGCTTCTCACCACTTTACCCCCGAAAAAGTGCAATCAAATCTTAACATGTGTCAAACATCATACAAATCATCGACATTTTTAGTTTGTGTCTTTGAGAAAAATGTTCCTCGCGAAAAATTACTATGAGTCTCCTTTCAACATATTTATGAAAAATTAACAGGTTTCGCAATTTAGCAGGTTTTGTTGGTTACCTTTGAAATTTCCATTAACACTAACGAAAAAATAATTTACAAAAATTTGAGTCAAAAAATTTTATTTCAAATATTTTCTGCTATGAGCAGAAAAATACACAAATTATGTAATAACTCGAAATTTGCTTAATTTTCATAAAAAAGTTCAGAAAAGACATAGTATTTCTTCGCGAGGAAAATTTTTCTCAACGATGCCTACTAAAAATGTCGACGATATGTATGTTTTTTAACATATAATAAGATTTCATTGCACTTTTTCAGGGGTAAGGGGGTGAGAAGCGTGGACGACTGTTTTGAGAAGAATAATTGTCCAAATGTTCCCTTTATTTCGATCTTTGGACTGAAGCGTAGATTCTGAAGACTTCCACTTCAAAATATCCAAAGAGATAAGTCAGCTCTCTGATTTCCCAACATACTTTGTGGTCGAATATCGCGAAAACAAGAGCTAACATAGAAAAACGGCTAATGCCACTGGATTCAGCATGACCGAAATAGGTCTATCCTTTCTGTTACATTTTTGGACTAGCACAGTGTAATTAATAAGGAACTTCTAAAAAAACATTTAAATTTAATAAGATCAGTCCGCCTAACACAATTAGAAGGAAGCACATATTCAACACGCTGTTTTAATTAATTCCAAATAATTACATAAAATAAATTTAAAAAATTTGAAATTATATTTTCCAAATTTTTTTTTTTAATTTTTTGGGGGAAAAGTTATATTTCGTGTTTTGTAGTAACACTACATTTGTAGTTATACAATTATAGCTCTTTTGGTGAAATAAGAGAATATCAACCACATTCGGGTTTTATACCCCCACTAGGTAGGGTATATATCAGATGCTGCCAACCAAAAGTGTAACACATCGGTGGAGTGACCTAAGAACCCCAAGAATATTTGGCGGAAGTCCGTTTTGGGTTAGTTATTTTAACAATGTCCGTCAACCTGTCCGTCAACCTGTCCGTCAACCTGTCCGTCTGTATTTCTTGTTGTTGAGCACTGTAACTTTCGACAGTATTAACCGATTGACTTCAAATTTGGAACGAGTCAATGTTATTTTCTATCTCAGGTTAAGGTCTAAGATGCACTATGTTGGTACACTCCTTCGAGTACCTTCACCACGAAGGGTCAAACTTTAATGAAGTATTGATTAACACATAACTTATATACTACTACCAGGAATCTTTCACAATTCCATACATAGTATTAACTAATTAATCGCTATCGTCTTTAGAAAAATGGACGATGTTGCCGCGCCTATTTTGGTACTATGGCCACGCCCCTTTTGGTACCTCCCATACAAATGGGTCATTTTGCATAAAAAGATAACGGCTTATATCTTGGATTCCTGCTCATACAAACACTTGAAATTTTATGGAGTGTAATACTTTTATAGTACCTACAGTCCCGTAAAAAATCGATATACATTTCAAATTAGCCACCTAACTTCATATAACATCAATAAGTTAAAAGATATTGTACACTGGGATTTATCTCTTATCAACTATCCAAAAATTCTTTGAGTTGACTCCGGAAATTGGCGAACAGGTTATTCATTTACTATCAATATTGACAATTTTAAATCATGGAATCAGTTGCATCGAAATTTTACTCAAATGTTGCAGAGTGGTTCAAGCAGAAGTGAAATAAATTATTGAATTTATTCTCATTGGTAATTACTTTTGCAAATATAATGATTCGCCAATTACATTCAAATGTCTGAAGCCAATACTTAGAAACTATAAAGGGTGGTTAAATTTTAAGGGTCGATGTTGATTTTGAATAAAACACAAATTATTTAGGAAATTATTGTCATTTCTTTTAATTATAATAATATTGGTATGGTTCAATTATGTATGGAACAAAATATCGGCCAAATGGCCGCCGCGACCTCGGCGACACACCTCCATCCGATGGTCCAAATTTTCGATGACGCTGAGGCATAATTGAGGTTCTATGCCGTTAATGTTCCGAATTATCTCATCCTTTAGCTCATGAATTGTTGTTGGCTTATCGACGTACACATTTTCTTTCAAATAACCCCAAAGAAAGAAGTCCAACAGTGTCAAATCACATGAGCTTGGTGGCCAATTGACATCGCCACGAGGCGAGATAACACGGCCATTTTGTTGTGGTCTATCCAGAAAATATAATGAGAAAGGAATCGGTATATATCGGTCAGTAATATATACGGATTTGAAGGAAAGCATTAAGATAAAATTAAAAGAAAAGTTTCAAAGACAAATTTTATTAATCTGTAAAATATTTAAAAACTTATATAATAAAATATTTTTGATAATTTTATGTCTTAAGACCAGATAGAGGATAGTTCTTATATTATTATTTATTTGTAAAGGAAAATCCCACAATCTTTACCGTGTAACACATTTCCACATATAACATGTAAAAGCGTTAAGTTCAACCTGGCCGAATCTTATTTACCCTCCACCATGGATAGCATGTGAATGGTTTCGGGTACAAATAAAGTTAAGAAGGAAAATCTAGAGGGACATTTGTATTGTGCCTATATCAAAACATGGAATAAGTACTCGTAAGATATGTCCCATTTGCAATCCCAAACAACCTGCAACTATAAGAAATATTTTTACCAAATTTGATCAACCTAGCTCTATTATTACGGACTGTAGCGTGATTACAACAGACGGACGGACAGACGGACATGGCTAGGTAGTCTTAGAATTTTACCACGATTAAGAATATATATACTTTATGGGGCCTCAGATCAATATAAAAATGGTCAAGTTTTTAAATTTTCGTAAAAAAATGTTGGAGAAGAGTGGCAACCCTATTAATAAAAATTGTTGACCATTGTTTTTTTGAAAACATTTTCCAGGCAGTTTTCTTTAAGGCGAATAATAATACTTTCTTTTTATAATTTCCTATATATCTCCAAAATACTACATATGAATCATTCCATGCCAATCGGAACGGTTTTTGACATCAGTAACTTTGATTGTTCGAAAGTTTGTTATATATTCTTCTCTTAAAAATAATTTATACGTGTTTCAAGAAAAAAATATTTTTTTCAAAAGTTATGCAATTTAATTTTGGCGGAATTACGATTGTTTCAAATCGAAATCTAGGATAAACTAACTAAAATTCGAAACATTTACCAAAGTTTTAAAAATCTTTTTTAAATAAATATATATGGATAACTTCTTAACCAATAACTTTGTTTGTGTTTAGACACACATTTTATTTGTGAAAGTCAGTTTTCATGACTAATATATTAATACGACTATATGCGTTCCAAACAAAATTTCTTAATTATCAAATAAAATTTATTTGTTAACAAATATATAATATTTAAAAAATTCGTTTCCAAATATATTTTTCAATTCAAACATATCAAAAATGGCGACTTTCCCCCGTTTATGTGTAATTTTTGCTATTACGAGGTACAATTTTGGTTATGATATATTGGTGGTAAATAATTAAAAGATAAATAAAAAAATCTGAGATATGAAATATATAAAGATTTGACGATATGACACGGTTTTTTGTCTCTCCTAAAAACTAGTAAAAAACACAAAGGAGTTTTTGTCGGCGCACAGACCATATAATTTTCCCCCTACATATAACTTTTTGGAGTACTTGGCCGTATAGCTCCGAACCTTTACATCATAATGGGGCCCAAATTAAAAAAACTAAAGTATCTAATACTACTTCTAAAAGCATGCCAAGCTTTGTGGACCAAGCACCTTAACCGAGCCCGTACATCACATTTTGCACTACACTGCGTGATCAACGCGCCAGAAGATTTGGGTATTGACTCCAATGACTGTTGCAGAAGTTTTGGAGATGAGCAAGAAGTGGAGAGCATTGAGTACTTGCTATGCGACTGTCCCGCTTTGAGTAAACGCCGTCTGGACATACTGGCTCGGCCTTTCTAGGCAGTCTAACAGATCTTTGCGGTGCCGATATTCGTACTATCGATAAATTTGCATATCAAACAGGTACGTTTCGGTGATAGGAATTTCAGCCCGTGATAACACTGGGGACCTAAACTGGTCTATGTGAGCTGGTTAAAAACGGCTGCCACCCTAACATAAACCTATGCCCGAGTGACTATTTATTGTTTTCAAACCTGAAGAAATGGTTAGGCGCAAAGAGATTTGACTCCAACAATGAAATCATTTGACAAACAATTACCTATTTTGATGACCTCGACACATCTTATTTTTTGGAAGGAATAGAAAAATTTAAGACTACATCGAAATTTGAGACTACATCGATTATTTATCCATACATCGCTAATTTAAAAAGTCACGAAGTTATTGACCCGACCTTGTATAATACTGTATTTACAAGACGTATATACTCGTATTTATTTGTCTTTGCTTATGCCAGTCATAATGAAACTGTTATTGAACAATTGTTGAAATTCTGTTCACGGATAACTACATTTACCCTTTTTAATTGTAGCCATTTTTACGCTTATCCATGTCGTACATAAATGGACTAAATCCATTTTCAGAAACTATTTACTTATGATTAAGAAATATGTAAACTCTTTAGTTTTATTTCCGAATGCAGATTTACATGAGATGCGAACATATATAGAAATTTGATTTGAAATTTCGATAAAAAAATATTTATCGAAATGAACATAGTCACTTTATGGTGTATAGTCGCAATACGTTCACTTTATGGGGTATAGTCGCAATACGTTTGTCCGCCAACATTTTGTGTGGGTTTTTGTAGTACATAATTGCATAAGCGCGTGATTGAAAGTTGGATATAATTTACGCTGTTAACAAGATATTGACTAGCCTATAATTATAGATTTCAAAATTATAATTGACATGAGTTCAAACAATTTTCCATTTTTCGTTGTTGTTTATTTAACATGTTCACGACACGACAGCGTTTTTAGTTTAACGCTTATTTGCTGTACTTGTTTTCGTTTTTCCTACAATTGTTCATGTTATTTTTGTTGTTTTCGTTGCCGTTGTTGCTGATGTTGTTATGCTAATTTGTTAGAATTTTCCATCAAAAACAATGTATTTTTCTACTCTCCGAATGCTGAACGACGTGGGCCTCCGATGATGTGGGCGATATTATCGTCTGTCCCATACATTTTACAAACATTTTGCATAATTTGGCCAGAATTGCAGAATAAATTTGGACGTCAAAAATTCGAAATTTTTGCAAGATTTTGGGCAAATTTATACAATTGATATTGGTATTTTTCAGATACATATAACAATTAACATTTTATATTGAGACCAATACATATAACGGATTGAGTTTAAATAAAATAGTATAAATTGGCGAGCATCTTGTTGTAGGAGCGGTATGTATGATGAAATATGGAAATTACTTAAAATAAAACTATAAAAAACGTAGACTATAAGGAACAATTTTACAAGGGAGGAATTTGTAAAAATATTTCTGCGGATTTTTAATAAAATTATATGTAAATTAAACAAGGTATCTTATCGTCGGTGTTCTGTCGAAAAATCCCATATGTTTTAACTAGAGTTCAGGAGAGACAAACAAGTAGGAAAGTTCAGTCGGGAAAACCGACTAATGAATGCCCTCACCTTGAGTCTCAACAAATTTTAAGTAAATTTATTTATTTTTTTGTTTTATTTAAATTATTAAAAATTTAAATTGCATTTAATAACTTTATAGTATGTACTGGTATTAAAGTTAAACGCTGTTTACTTTTGGTACAAAATGGTCCATTTGTGTGAGAGGTACCAAAAGGGGCGCCCCAATAATGGTCACTTTTCTCTGGACTGTAGGTACTATAAAAGCATTACACTGTACAAAATTTCAAGAATTTATATGCACTGATATTAAAGTTGTTAACTTTTGATGTAAAATGGTCCATTTGTGTGAGAGGTACCAAAAGGGGCGGGCCAATAGCGTCCATTTTTCTCTGGACCCTAGGTACTATTAAACCATTACACTGTACAAAACTTCAAGTCTTTGTATGTACTGGTAATAAAGTTATAAGCTAATAACTTTTCGTTCAAAATTTTCCATTTGTGTGGGAGGTACCAAAAGGGGCGTGGTAACTTCACCTATTTTTCCCGAGGTAATAGTGACTAATATACTAATGCTATGTATAGAATTTCAGAGGATTGAAATAAGTAGTATGGAAGTTATTAAATAATCAATATTTCACTAAATGTTAACCCTTTGTGGGGGAGGTACTAGGAGGTTCGTAGTTGGCGCAACCAAATGATTGTTGTCAACATAAAACCAGAAGTATACCGCAACCAAAATGTATGTTGTAATGATGGAATCGCATGATAGTAGACAGAACTACCAAAATTCGGTTGGCAAATAATTCGGTTGAGGCGACCAAACTGTCTGTGTGTATGTAAATTATTCAAGGTATCTTATCGTCGGTGTTCTGACCATTCCGTTCCATTCTACTACCAAAGGGTGGTATAACTCTATACTCGGTTTATCGAAATTTGACAGCAATTTTTATTTACAGGCCTAAAAAGTTTTTAAAAATCAGTGGGCCCCTCGAAAAATGTGTCATCAGTTTTTGTCCAACAGCTTATTCAGACTTGTTGATACCGTTTAACTATATTTGGAAATAATGTAGCTTACAATAAGCTGAACAAAGTTTGTTAACATTTTAGCCATTTTTTTCCTGCACATTTTTTGAAAAAGTGAAGGAAAAATATATTTTTTTTCACATTTTTCAGCATATTTTACCCTAGATAGCTCACAAAGACCACATTGCACCACAAAATGTTAGTATTTCACTTTTTTGTAACATTAAAACTAAAATATTTTTTTTGGTGTTGGTTATGTTCTACATAACGGTAATTATTGGCCCTATTTTAACAAATCGTAAAAAACACCCTCAAAAATTTGGAGGGCGGGGATGAAATGCTCTACAAAAATTTCACCATAATATTTTACTATATATGGGTAGTTCCTTCTCAAGTGTCACAGGTCAAAAATTGGGTCTTTCTCAAATACTCAGAAAATGTTGCCCCAAAATCACCCACAATATTAAATTTAAATAAAAATTTAAGGAAAACAAATTAGACCGATTCTGAGATATCGCAATTTATATTTCTATTTCCGCGTGTAAACGGCTAGACCGATCTTCTTGAAATTTTAACAGAATGTACATGTGTTGGGTGTGGTGAAAATAAGTACTTGAATTTTCAATGTACTAAGTGGGCGTGGCCCCGCCCATATAAGCCAAATTTTAAAATTGATATATCTTGCACAATTTTCTAGCTAGAGTGCAGTAATGTGCTACATATGTATCTGATAACAGTCTACGCTATTGGTTTAAAAATGGGCGGGATCGGACCAATTAAATCAAATTTTGAAATTGAGATACCTTGAAAAATTTGTTAGCGAGAGTGCTGAAATTTTGTACATATGTATGCGGTGGTAGTCTACGTGATTGTTCCAAAACTAGCCAGAATCGGACCAAAGCCCCGCCCATTTAAGCAACTTTTTGAATTTGAGGCATCTTGCAGAGTCCTGTAATTTTATGTATATGTGTCTGGTGGAAGCCTACGTGATTTGTCTAAAAATGAGCGGGATTAGACCAAAGGACGTGGACCCGCCCACATAAGCCAACTTTAAGCTATCCTGCACAATTTGTTAGCGAAAGTACTGTAATTCTGTTTATATGTATCTGATGGAAGTCTACGTGATTAGTTAAAAAATGGGCGGGATCAGACTAATGGGCGTGGCTTCGCCCATGTAAGGCACATTTTGAAATTGAGATATCTTGCACAATTTGTTAGCGAGAGTGCACAATTTGTATGTGGTGGCAGGATTCGTGATTGTTTCAAAAAATTAACGGGATCGGAAATCTCAATCTGGGGCAACGAAGTGGACCGGGTCCAGCTAGTTTTATAATAATTTTGTTAAAATGTCAAATCAAAATATGCCTAATAGAAAGGGAAAAACGTGCAAAAATGTTAACACACTGTAAATCTTTATCAATTTATGACATATGGCAGTGCACAGTGGGAGGAATTAAAAAAAAGTTATATAATTCTGTTGTTTCCTAACCAGACAAGCGGTAGCGACAAAACTTGGCACGTTTGTAGCAGAGGTATTAGAGAAGTGAAGTTTTGAATTTGGGACCACTATGGTATACAGGATCGGAGCTACACAGCCCTCCTAAGAAAGAAAGTCGTATCTCGATTTTAGAACTTAGTGGGGACATAAATACTGTTACACAATTGAACACACCCATTACAATAGTGGAATTGAACACAACCTACCCTTACCATGTGGATTATGAAACCTAACCTTTGTAGCGTTAGTTTGTAACGGGAATTCAAAATTGCTTCAGTTTTGACTATGGAGTGGTCAGATAATGAGAACCGTATCGCTGTTATAGCGCCTTTTAAGTATGGAATGAAAAAACCAACATTTTTAAAACGCTCTGCCCGCTTGTGAGGAGACTGGTGATGTTTGAGTAGACTGGTGATGTCAAAGACCACCCACGGTCGGAAGGCTTACGACTTGGGGTTTTTAAAGGTCGCAATAGACATTTGTTGACTTCAGCTTTATAAAAAAAACAGGAAAGAAAAATGCAAACGTATTTTGGCGAAGCACGCTGATAACTTGCACAAAAAAATCGTATTCACAAATGAAACTAATTTTACCCTGCAAGAAAAACTTAAAAAACGAAGTACATACACCATGCACGGTCGTCTAAGGAAGCATCTCAAGTGATTCCAAGGGTCGAAAAGGTCCATTATACAGATTCCATCATGGTTTGATGGGGTGTCTCTTACGATGGGGTCACTGACTTGCATTTCTGTAAACAAGGGGTCAAAACATTTGCCAAAAATTACCAAGAAACCGTTTTGGAAGCTGTTGTGAGACCACTTAACCATTCTCTATTCCAAAACCAGGCATGGACTTTCCAGTATGATTCCGCGCCGACACATATTGCTAAAATGACCCAGCCATGGGTTTAAAACAATTTGTCAGTTTTCATTTCTTCTAATGAATGGCTCTCTGGCTGCCCTGATATAAACTCACTGAATTACAAATTGTGGACAGTTTTAGAGGACAAGGTCTGCACAAAAAATACCCCAGCATCGATTCTCTTAAGACTGCTTTGATTCGTGCTGTGGCCACTTCCCAAAAAGGGACGAGTTGCGTGCGGTTATTGGTGATTGGTGAAGGTCAAAGGCGGACATTTCGAAAGAGTGTTTTCTTTTTGTATACAATATATGTTAATAAATATATACAATAAATTTGGTCCAAAAGGATTCATTACTTTTAATGTTATAGCATAAAATGTGTGTAACAGTATTTACGAGTATGTCCCTACTAAGTAGTTTTGAGATATTTAACTTTTACGTTTTGTATCTTTCGCGGCTTAAATTAATTATTTTTGAAAATTTTCAAGAATGATTTAAAAATATTTTATTTTATCCAATTTTATTACCGTAAAAAACCGCAAAAAAATGTTATGGTATACAGGGGGTGAGCTACAGGCCCTCAAAGTCAGTCAACTCGTTGTTAAGCCTTTTACGAAAATGGGCGTTCAAATCGGGAGAATTGTGTGCAAATTTCAGCATACCGGGTCTGTAGGAAATGTGAAAACACCTGTGCATGCTCGCCTAGTTCGTTTGGTGCGGCTTATGGGCTGGCGACGTCATCGGGCCTTACTTCTGCGAAATGAGGCCGGTCAGGCAGTTACTGTGAGTGGTGTTCGCTATCGTGGCACGATAACGAACTTTTTATGGCCCGAATTGGAAGATATGGACGTGGACAATACGTGGTTTCAACAGGACGGTGCCACTTGCCACACAGCTAACGAAACAATGGCTCTTTTGCGCAACAAATTCAATGGCCGCGTTATCTCACCTCGTGGCGATGTCAAGTGGCCGCCAAGCTCATGTGATTTGACACAGTTGGACTTCTTTCTTGTGTACGTCGATAAGCCAACAACAATTCAAGAGCTAAAGGATGAGATAATTCGGCACACTAACGGCATAGAACCTCAATTATGCCTCAACGTCATCGAAAATTTGGACCATCGGATGGAGGTGTGCCGCCGAGGTCGCGGCGGCCATTTGGCCGATATTTTAATCCATACATAATTGAACCAATGCAATAGTATCATAATAAAAAGAAATGACAATAATTTCCTAAACAATTTGTGTTTTATTCAAAATCAACATCGGCCCTTAAAATTTAACCACCCTTTACAACATATCCATATTTTTAAAAGTTGAAGTGAACGAAACACTAGGACAGAGTCACACAAAACACTAGGGCAGAGTCGGTGAAAAAAGAACAATTCAATTTACAATTGCAGATAACTCAGTAACTATACAAGATAACTGTTGTGTGTAAAAAGTCTATTTTAAACCTCGGATAGTAGTGTGAACACAAGATGAAAAGGTTTTATGAATATCACGAAAAATGCGAAAGTTGCACTCGCTTAAACATTTTGTTTACCCGAGGTGGCCAACTTGGAGGCCTCCTGTATACAACGGGGGTACCAAATTCAAAACTTAACTTCTCCAAAATCTACTCTAAAATATGCCAAGTTTTGTCGGCCGTCATGTTAGGAATGAGTTAGTAATTTTAAACGTATGCTTACTTTTCAAAAGTCTGCAATCCGGACAAAAACTCCAAGGAATCGGGTATTGAAAAACCTGCAAAATTCCCAGGAATTTATACTATAAAACATGTAAATCATATGATAGTATATTGATTGAAATATTTATAATAGAGTTCTAAATATCAAAGCTAAGCGTACGGGTTTTATTGAACTCAGAGAGTTAAATAAAAACAATAAGGAAGGGCTTAGTTCTTGGAGAAATGCTGTTACAGGGGTTAGATGCAAAATCGGTATATATGGTGTTAGGGTGACCCACGTTTGTAGGAAAATGTAAAAGTATATTCCGATTCCTCCTCCACAAGCTTGATTTTCTTTTCTAAAAAATGTTTCCTTTTGTACTCGTATAACGAAAATTAGCTCAAAGGGATGATGTTTAGAGTTTGCGATGATTGGCGATATATATGTTCTGACTGTTAATATTTTTTACAGAATATTTATGCAATTTCCTTAGTAAAAAATCTATTTATATATTTGTATGATCTTAGCTAGCCTTGTACTTATAGTTACTTGTTATTTCCTCTACCAAGATGTGTAAATGGCGGATTTTTTGGATCGAGGAATCTATTTTTGGGTGAAGTCAGAGGGCGCTTTCGTAAATTTTTGGGAGTTTTTGGCTTTTTTTAAGGGAAACTATGCGATTGAATTACACAAGGCGACAGCCCAAAAAACGCGAAACTATTTTTTCTGAAGGTCTAGTCGAGTTAAACAACGTTTGTTCTGTGTAATTTGCCGGACACCACCAAAACTCGGATTTACGGGTAAAAAACCGATTTTCTTGCCTTTGCGCACTTAAACGCCTATAACTTTGTTAATTACACTTTGTGTGCAAAATGACTTTAAAAATCTATCCTCGAAGAAAACAACTTACCCTGCATAATTTCGACACGCTAAATCGAATGGCATTAAAAGTTGTTTCCTATTTTCCTACCGTCACCCGACACCCCCATTCAGCCCGTTACCTCTGAAAATCACCCACCAAAAATAGTGAATTATCAAAAGTGGTGGAAATCGATAAGGATTTTTTTGGCGATATTTCGACGAAAAGATTCCTTGTTAAAAATCACTAGAGGCCCCCATTTTATAAAGTCTATAAACTGTAATATATGCTAATATGATTTCTATTTTTTATTAGGCATGATTATGAACGCAAAAGGGAAAACCTACAAATAAGTAATTAATATAAATGTATTTATCAAAAATGAAGCGATTTGTAGACGATATAAAATTTGAAGCACATAAAGAACGCGGCGAAGGTTAATTTTTATCGCCAGCGGTACTAAGTGATTTCTTTTATTGGGACGCCCCTTTTGACACCTGTTTTTTATTAGCCATGATTATGAACGCAAAAGGGAAAACCTACAAATAAGTAATTAATATAAATGTATTTATCATAGATGAAGCGATTTGTAGACGATATAAAATTTGCAGAACATAAAAAACGCGGTGAAAGTGATTTTTTTCGCCAACGGTACTAAGTGATTTCTTTTATTGGGACGCCCCTTTTGACACCTACCACACAAAAGGACAATTTTGCACTAAAAGTTAACTGCGTATAGCTTTAATATCAATATTTACTTTAAAATTATTAAATGCAATTTATATTGATAATAATTTAATTAAAACAAAAAAAAAATAAATATACGAATATTTTTTTTGGGACTGAAGGTGAGCGGTTTCTTAAGTCGGTTAACCCGACTGTACTTTCTTACTTGTTTTTGTCAGTTTATAAAAATTGAGATACATTTCTCGGAAATTATCTTTAATTATTGATTTGTGATTTTTACTTTAACGCAAATTTCCGCATTTCTTTAAATGGAAAATACTTGTCAGCGTTGAAAAAAAACTTGCTTAAACATATAACTGCGTGAACATCAGCATGTGGTATGTGTATATTGTTTTACAGTTTTTTTTCAACGATTTTTTTGTTAACAGTAATGTCAACACTTTATAAATGTATGCACGTATGTAAACATTTACACTGAGATTCACTTAAATATGTGCAAATATAAACCAATCGAATTGCCGCTTCTTTCACTGTGAGACAATGTCAACCTCATCCTCCTCCTTCTAAAAACGAGACAATATATTTGTGAAACTATAGGCCACCAGTAGCTAGACAACACACTCAGTTTTTCATCTCGCGATAGTTTTTCCTGTTTAGAGCACTTTTAAATTTTCAAGGATAACGATTTTAAATTTTATTTTATTTTTTTATTATGCCAACCTGTGTGTATTTGCATGGCCACCAAATTTCAATATAAATTGTAAAATATTACTGCAAAAATCTGCGGCTTCCTGACAAATAATGCTTAATATATCCTTAAGCTCTGAAGTGTATTTGCAAATGTGTGGATGTGTGTACGAGTTGATTTCTTGTTTTGCGAGAGTACTCATTACTGCCATTGCTGATGGTATGGGAAAAACCAATGTGTTTTCCACTATGTGGTTGTGATTATTACGCAGTGAATGTATGTCTGTCTGTCGGCCTGTCTGTCTGCCATTCTGGCTGTCAGAAAGAAAGTACACGGTGTGCGAGAGTGCATATGTGTGTTAGTAATTGAATACACACAAACACTTACATACGCGTACAAATATGAGAACGACGATGGCGATTGTTGTGCATAATGATGGCTGTCGTGAAGTTTCTGTTTGTGGTCTTCGTGATGGTGAGGATGATATCTCGTGTCTTTCAAAATATGTACAAGTAAAATGTGGAGAAAGTCCTGATAATACCATATATGTCCGCTTTCACATCAGCCCCCGGAACTCCGTTATTAACGAAACGAAGATTCTGACGATGTTGGTTTTTGATCAACATTATCATCGTAGTCGTATTGAACAAATTCCTGTTAACATTTTTTAATGTGTTTCTGGTGTTGCTATTATTATTGTAGTTATCATTCTTATAATTGTTGTTGTACTTGCTGAATTTTTATTTGCCTGTTACTGCTGACGTATTTGTTGATGATGACGATGGCGTTGATGATGATGACTACGTTGATAACGTTGACTTTGTACAAACATACTTTCATGAAGCACTTTAACCATAGCCTCTCAACAAAGTGACAATTATACTATTATTTTTTTTTAATTTCTCTTCATGTTTCCAAGCAAGAGTACAATATATACGAATCGGTCTGGCTGAACTATTTGAACCCTTCAAAGTTGTTGTATGAGGTAATTCCAAAGCAGCTCAACTCAACTCAAAATACGATCCCTTTCAATTGTCACAAAATTTTTCTACTAGTATGCGGGCATTTTCGTCGGTTTTATTTATTTATTCAGTCTATGGATTACAATCCTTACAGACTAGCAATTAAAAATAAATTAAATCTAAGGTTTCACAAAATGTTTTTAAAGAGTATGAAAAATCTAAATTACATTGTTTATTAATATTGTTAAACTCTTTTAAAGACCTTAAAACAGGTTCAAAAGAAGAGTAGTTACTCCTATGAAAAGCGATATAAAAATAGACATTACAGCGTAATGATCTAACTGGAATGTTAAAGCCAATAAGACTAAGAAGTGAGGAACAATCTATAAATCCATTAATTAATTTATATATTTTTTTTTACAGGAAAAATTATAATATTAACTCAATAGAATTGCTATATCTTTCTGGCCCATGAAGTTTCCATTTTGAGTTTTTCATAGTCTGTTCATAATAGTACCAAAAAATCAAGGATATTTATTGATACTTTTTCATATTTTCACCTCCTTCCACCAAAAGGAGATAAATATTTTATTCCGCAACATTGAAGAGGAGTAGTATACCTTTCCATTAGTATTAATATCTTCAAAGTACGTAAAGCGGATATGAAAATATGGCTAATTAAACAAATAGGAGAAAAATCCTTGAGATAGGTAACTTTGGAGCTATGTACCACAAAAAACTACAATTAATTTTGAAAAACTAAAAACGCCATCAAATTCGTGCTTATTTGTATAATCATTGTTCCATTTCATTTTACAATTTGTGTTTTTTGATTCATTTGCAAAAAAACCCTTCCTTCGTACAATTATGGGGAAAAACTGCATAATAATCCTTTAGAAGATAACCACAATTAACTTGATTAAAATCGTTTGATCTTGAATCCAAAAATCCACTTACATGGCTTAGGTGTCCAATTTGAAGGAAACAACATAATACAGCCGAACTTACCAAACCCATCCATTTCCATGTTTTTATATAGTCTCATTTTAAAGGTAGCGTTCCTTTTGGTTTCTCTGCGTTATAGAAACTATATCGGTCCCGACTTATTAAAGAAACACAACAAATTTGAGAAACATTATCCTTATTTTTCAATATAATTTTTTTTGGCTCGATACACTTTTCCCAGCGATATTCAATAGCTTCGATACCCTATTTGTAGGAAGAACTGTCTATCTCCTCAAAATACCATACACCTCTTCATTGTCGGCAAATCTTTTACCACAGAGCCATTTTTTAAAGGTTGGTAAACAAAACATAATCCGAGGAAACTAAATGTGTTGCGTATGCAGCAATTCGACCTTTAATCCATTGAGTTAAGCCATCGGAATAGAGGATGTTTGAACCGGGTTATTGTCTTGATGAAACAACACTTTTTTTTCGCCATATGTGAAAAGTAGTTAAGTAATTTTATCACTTAAACACTGCAATATTTTCACATAATTCTCACCGTTGATTATTTTGCCTTTTTATGATAATCAATAAAAACTATACCTTGGGCATCCGAAAAAAACCTTGCCTGCAGATATAGAATTCCATCTTCGCCTTCGTTGTATGCGATTTTCCCATTCCAGTCCACTGCTTTAACCCTTCCTTTGTCTTAGATGTGAAGTGGTGGATCCATGTATCAACAAAGATTACGAATCGACGCAAAAACTCGGCTTTATTGCGGTGAAACATCAGCGACCACTCTATTGAAACATACTCACGACGCTTGTTTTATTCCATTGTCAGCAAACGCGGCACCCAATTAATACACAGCTTTCTTATCTTCAAATTGTTGGTCAATACATGATGTCTACCAATTTTTGAAATACCTTTTCCCATTCTGTAAAATTTTCTTAATTATTATTATTCCTTTCAATTTATAAGATACATGTTAAATTCAATCTGAAATAAAAAGTACTTTATTTCAACTCCCGTAGGAGACTGACCCCTTTCTTAATGGAATTATATTTTCGGAGGAGTCTTGAACCCTCACTATGTTTAATATATTTATCCAGCAAGAGACAAGCGTTTCCGTTTTATTCGATTTAAGCTGTGTCTTCAATATCACTTGCTTCTTTATACCCGACACCACTCAGTAGTAAAGGGTATTATGACCTTGTGAATTTGTTTTGTAATGTCAAAAAAAAGGAAGAGATATACCCATGGTTTATTATACCAATCGCCATAGGCCCACTTTTGCGATCTTTACGAATATTGGTACAGAGATATTTCTTAGACTAAGGACAATCCTTAGTCTTTACGCTCAAGAGAACATATTTTGCAATTAATCTGGGTAAAAGTATAAAAATTGTTTATTGAAATGCCTTAAAATTCCGGTTAATGATGGAACACCACTTCATTCATAGGGCTGCCTCGACTGGCCTTGCCGTAGCCCATTCTGTATCGACCCAATTTTTCAACACATTTTCGATTGTGTGGCCCTCTATGGATTCAATTTTGTGTTTTAACTCATAAATCGTATCTTGATTGTTGGCGTAGCACTTATCCTTAACGGCTCCCCACAAAAAATTGTCCAAAGGAGTCAAATCGCAGCTGCGAGGCGGCCAAAGTTAAGAAAACCGTTAGATGGACCACCCGTATATAGGGTCTTCTAAAATGGACTTTCGAACTTCGACGGTTGATATCCGGCCATATTGTTAAAGTTGCATCTGTCAAATTGACTGTAATTTATTCAAGCATCGGTCCATATACTGACGAGCGCTATAGGACGATGATTACAAAATTCTTCTGGTGTGAATTGGATATGGTCTCATTGGACATTCTACATGAGCGATTTCTCGGGATAGTCACCTCACATGGAGCTGATCATGCGATTTAATTCCGTTAAACTTTTGTTTGTGGTGTTTCCTTAAGTCGCAAGGTCTATGCGAATAATCCACAGATCACAGCTGTCTTCAAATTTGACATTAATCATGTCATCGGTCAAATTAAGCCTGATTAATGACACCGTTTCAAACAAAACGAATAAAATTCGATGATATCTTAACCACACTGTATTTTATTTAAATTTAAAGAACCCTTGACTTCCTTTTTGTACCTCCCACACAAATGAACTATTTAGCATTTGTGTGGGAAAGTTAAAAGCTTATAACTTTAATACCAGCACATATAAATACTAGAAATTTTTACAGTGAAAAAATAAGGGTTATTGCCAAGCCCCTTTTGGTACCTCACGCAGAAAATGGTCCATTTGCACAAAAAGTTATTAGCTTATAACTTTAATACTAGAGCATATAACTATTTGAAATCGTGTACAGTGTAATAATTTTATAATACCTAGAGTCCAGGGAAAAGTGGGCGCTATTGGCACGCCCCGTTTGGTAACTCCCACACAAACGGACCATTTTGCACAAAAAGTTAACAACTTATAACTTTAATACCATTATTATAAATGTAACTTTATTATAACTTTAATACCTAAGTAAGTGCGGAGGATTCCGTTTCAGGACTCATTCGAACAGTGTGTCCGTCCGTCTATCTGGTTGGTGCTCATGCTATCGATAGGACTTTAAATTTGGTATGTGGTAATATGTTTTCCTATCTCAGGCTAAGTTCGTAAATGAGCTATATTGGTCCTCTCCTTCTAGTACGTCCTCAAAAGGGGTTAGTTAGTGAAATATCTATTCTCGAATAACTTCTTACCAACTATCCGAATTATCGGAATTCACACCTAACAATTGTTTATATGCCTTCCACACAAAGGGACCACCACAAAATTGCTAAATCGTACCAAAATTTAATAGTTCATATCTTTACCTCAAATGCTCATAATCACTAACAATTCCGTACAGTGCGATGTGTTGGACGATCTATCGTTCAGCACAAGATAGGCGTATTTGTCAAGCCTCTGGCACTGAGTGACTTGTGTTGTATCAAAAAATAAAAAAAACATTTTACCTTATTTGTATACCATACACCACACTGTGGTACAGGGTATTATAACTTTGTACATTTATTTGTAACACCCAAAAGGAGAAGAAATAGACCCATCGTTTATTATACCGATCGACTTAGAATCGCTTTCTGAGTTGATTTAGCTATGTCCGTCTGTCTGTGCATGTATTCTTGTAATCAAAGTACAGGTCGCAATTATGTTCCGATCTCGACGAAACTTTACACATATCTTTTTTTTTGGCCCAAGGACGATCCCTATTGAATTTGGAGTCGGTTTAGATTTAGATATAGCCCCCATATATATGTTATCCCCGATTTGACATGTAAGCGCTGTAAAAACTTTATTTTATATCCAATCAGTATGAAATTCGGCAGAAAGAGGTTTCTGATTATAATATTGAACTCTGTTGAATTTGGAAGAAATCGGTTCAGATTTAGACATAGCCCCCATATATATGTTAGCCCCGATTTGACTTGAAAGCGCTGTAAAATGTTATTTAATATCCGATCAGTGCGAAATTCGGCAAAAAGAGGTTTCTTATTACATGAAGGACTACTGCTAAATTCAAAGAAAATCGGTTCAGATTTAGATATAGCCCCCATATATATGTTAGCCCCGATTTGATATGTAAGCGCTGTAAAAACTTTATTTTATACCCGATCAGTATGAAATTCGGCAGAAAGAGGTTTCTGATTATATTAATGAACACTGTTGAATTTGGAAGAAATCGGTTCAGATTTATATATAGCCCCCATAAATATGTCACCGATTTTACATGTAAGCGCTGTAGAGACTGTATTTTATATCCGATCAGTACGAAATTCGACAGAAAGATGTATTTTTTCCTGAATGAGTATTCAGGGAAAATCGGTTCAGATTTATATATAACCTCCATATATATGTTCCTCCTGATTTGGTATCAAACCGCTATAGAAGTTGGACTTTACTTTTCCAGAAACATGTTTCTCAATTTAGGAACGAATATTGCTTAATTTAGCGATTATCGGTTCAGAATTAGATAATATGTTCCTACCCATTTACAAATTATTCCAAATTATTATCGCAATGACCCTTGTAGCATTGTTAGGGAGGTGTAGGGTATTATATAGTCGGCCCCGCACGACTTTCTGCCTTTCCTTACTGGTTTTTCTATATTTTTTGTCGATTCACAATGGAAAACGCAGGTAGGTACACGCTGAAAAAATAACTGCTGTCGAATATTGTTACATTCCAAAAAATTAATATTTGACATACACAAATATGATATGTTTGGAAGGATGTTGTTCTAAAAAAGTATGTTTTCATCTAAATATTTTTTTATTTGGAAGTAATATTTCCGAAATAAAGCTTATTTTATATTTAAGTATTTTTTTAATGTATCAATGTCTTAATTTAAAGGCTACTTCTGGGTTTTACAGAAGTTCAATATGCAGTTTTTTTAGAAAATTTATACGATTCTAAAATTAGATTTAAGCTTAAATCTTTTAATCTTTCGAAACTTTAAATTTAATTAATGGATTACCAAAAAGTAAAATATATTGGGTCAAACTTCTTAAACAATAACTTTGTTTGTGGATAAACACATATTTTGTTTGAGAAGGTCAGTTCGCAAATATATTTTATCTATATATATAAAAGAGAGTGTCTGTTTGTGGGTTTGTTTGTTTGTTTGTTTGTATGTTTGTTCCGTATAGACGTCTAAACGGCTAGACCGATCATCTTGAAATTTTCACAGAATGTACATGTGAAGGGGGTGCTGAAAATAGGGTACTTTTCGATATATCAAGTGGGCGTGGACCCGCCCATAGGGGTCCAATTTTGATATTAAGAAAGTTTTTTAGCTAGAGTGCTGAAATTTTTTGTGTATGCATTTAGTGGCAGATAATGTGAATTTTCCAAAAATGGGCGGAATCAGACCAATGGGCGTGGCCCCGCCCATATAAGCCAAATTTTGAAATTGAGATATTTTGAACAATTTGTTAGCGAGAGTGCTGGAATGTTACGTATATGTATATGGTGGCAGTCTACATGATGGCTCCAAAAATGGGCGGGATCGGACCAATGGGCGTGGCCCCGCCCACATAGACCAAATTTTGAAATTTTGATACCTTGCACAATTTGCTAGCGGGAGTGCTGCAATGTTGCGTATATGTATCTGGTGGCATTCTACGTAATTGGTAATAAAATGGGCGGGACCGGACAAATGGGCGTGGCCCCGCCCATATAAGCCAAATTTTGAAATTGATATATCTTGCACAATTTGTTAGTTAGAGTGTTGTGATGTTGTACATATGTATCTGATGGCAGTCCACGTGATTGATCCAAAAACGGGCGGGATCGAACCAATGGGCGTGGCACCGCCCATATAAGCCAAATTTTAAAAATGTGATATCTTGCACAATTTGTTAGCGAGAGACCTGGAATTTTGTGTATATATATCCGTTGGCGATCTACGTGATTGGTCCAAAAATGGGCAGGTTCGGACCAATAGGCGTGGCCCCGCCCACATTGACCAAATTTTGAAATTTTGATATCTTGCACAATTTGCTAGCGGGAGTGCTGCAATGTTGCGTATATGTATCTGGTGGCATTCTACGTAATTGGTCAAAAAATGGGCGGGATCGGACCAATGGGCTTGGCCCCGCCCATATAAGCCAAATTTTGAAATTGATATAACTTGCACAATATGTTAGCGAGAGTGCTGGAATTTTGTGTATATGTATATGGTGACAGTCTGCGTGATTGGTCCAAAAATGGGCGGGATCGGCCCAATGGGCGTGGCCCCGCTCACATAGAACAAATTTTGATATCTTGCATAATTTGCTATCGGGAGTGCTGCATTGTTGTGTATATGTATCTGGTGGCATTCTACGTAATTAGTCAGAAAATGGGCGGGATCGGACCAATGGGCGTGGCCCCGCCCTTATAAGCCAAATTTCGAAATTGATATATCTTGCACAATTTTTTATCTAGAGTGCTGTAATGTTGTACATATGTATCTGGTGACAGTCCACGTTATTGGTCCAAAAATTGGCGGAATCTGACCAATGGGCGTGCCACCGCCCATATAAGCCAAATTTTGAAATTTAATTATCTTGCTCATTTTGTTAGCGAGAGTGTTGAAATTTTGCGTATATGTATCTGGTAGCAGTCTACGTAATTGGCTTACAAATGGGCGGAATAGGACCAGTGGGCGTGGCACAGACCATATTTTGATATATCTTGCAAGTATTATATAGGAAATACATGAACAAAAATGCTCGGTATGCGATAATTACAGCTGCTCACTCCAATACAATCGCAATATGATAATGTGATGAATGACCAATGAAACAAGAATTTGGAAATTTTATAAGTATACCTTTCTATTTTCTGGACTTTCCACTGAATTCGGTATTTTTTCTTTCAGTGAATTTATTACTAATACCAGTAAGGAAAGGCAGAAAGTCGGGCGGGGCCGACTATATAATACCCTACACCTCCCTAACAATGTGATAAGGGGCATTGCGATAATAATTTGGAATAATTGGTAAATGTATTTTGAACCGATAATCACTAAATTAAGCAATATTCGTTCCTAAATTGAGAAACATTTTTCTGGAGAACTTTGTAATGATCGGAAGTAAAGTACAACTTCTATAGCGCTTTGTAACCAAATCTGGAGGAACATATATATGGAGGTTATATATAAATCTGAATCGATTTTCCTTCAATACTCATTCATGTAAAATAGAAACCGGTTTCTGTCGAATTTCCTACTGATCGGATATAAAACACAGTCTCTACAGCGCTTACATGTCAAATTGGGGGTATGTCAATGGGGGGCTATATCTAAATCTGAACCGATTTTCTCCGAATTTTGCGGTATTCCTTCATGCAATAAGAAACCTCTTTCTGCCGAATTTCTTACTGATCGGATATAAAATACAGTTTCTACAGCGCTAATTTTGACATGGGCAGCGAAGCGCACCGGGCTCAGCTAGTTCTAATATATTATTATATATTTTATTCTAATATATTATTATAATTTCTTAATTTTCAAATAAAGCTTATTTGTTCACAAATATATAATAATTAAAAATGTTGTTTCCAAATATATTTTCTTTCAATACAAACATACGAAAATTACGAATTTCCCCCGTGTAGGTGCTTCTGCCGTAGAGTTTTATATAAAAGTCATAGGTATTCCCAAATAGTATGATTCCACGTATCGGACTGTACAGAATAACATCTGCAGGGCCGACTTGAATTCTAAAAAATTCTCCAGAAGGCATTAACTCGGTTTTGATTGAAACAATTTACATTGCCCACTCTGGCAATATACACATCATTTGGCATTTTTTTTCTCACAATAAGTGTATATTTATGTTGGCTTACCAGATTTCTATTTGAAATTGATTCCTCAAAATTGAAGCCATCAGCACGATGTTACAAATAACACAACCCACATATCATACACATCATTTTGCATTTCATCATACTAAGTCGTTTCCATTTTGCCTGAAACATTAACACAGTTGAGACCAGTTGAGTCAGTGGATCTTTGAGTGCCTGGATAATGGACTCAGTCGACTGTTGTTACAACTGGAACACAGATGTGTCTCATTTTCCCGTTCCGGCCTCTCAACTACACTCGAATATTGTATACAAACATAGGCATATTTTTTGCTTCCAATTATTTCCCGGAGTTTATTAGCATTAATGTGTTGTCAACAATTTTATGCTGTAACATTTCAGTTTTGTTTTTTTTTTTTGTTTTTAGAGTGAATGTTGTAAATAGCATTTGTGACAGACAGACGGATGGCAGAACAAGCAAAGAGAAATCAAGCACAAAAATAGATTCACGGAGTAAATTCCATTGACAGCTAAAATTCAAAATGGGACTAACTTCATTTGTATAACCTACAACCAATTAAGGAAGAAGGTGTCGCGGTTTTGTGCATTTATACACGGGGCAAAATCGCCGTTTTTGAGATATTTACAGAAATATATATTTCTGAATAAATAAAATCTATTTGAAAACCATTAAAAATTTATTTGAAGCGCCTATATATTATTATATTACAACAAAATATATTTGCGAACTAACTTTCTCAAATAAAATATGAGTTTACAAACAAATTAAATTATTGTTAAGAAAGTTCTTCAAATGTATTTTATTTAAAAAAAAATATTTATTGTTTATACCTTACAGCGCACTTCTGTACAAGCTGTTGTGAGTTAGTTTTGACCCCGATTCACAGTGGGGGGAATTAAAAAAGGGAAACAATTCTGCCATTTCTTAAACAGTCAACCGATTGCAAGGCAACTTGGTATGCTTGTACTCGTAGAAGAGGTATTAGGGAATTTAAGTTAAGGGACCCCATATGGTATACAGGGGCGGAGCTATGGGGCATCAAAGTTTGTCACCTCAAGTAAGCAAAATATATAAACGCTTGTAACTTTTGTATTTTTCCTCTGGTTTAAAAAATCAGACTAAGCTATTTGCAATTGAAAATCTAAATTTTTATTTTTTTTCCGACCTTGTCCTAGTACAGAGCTTCTCGCCAAGTCGAAGTTTTTAAAGGCTCCGTGCACCCCCTGAAAACAGACTTTTTGAAAATAATAGTAATAAACATTAGACATTATTATAATTATTTTTTAGCAAAATTCCGCTATATACGTAGTATGTTCATCCAGCATCTCCCTTACCACTACGATATACGGGAATTTAAAAAAATAATTTCAAATTTTGTTTTTTAATTTTTCTGTTATGATAGTGCATATAAAGTCGTATGTTGACATTATGAATCATTTTGCAGTTTTTGTTTGGTTTGTTTCGGTATATAAAGGATAGTGGATCGTTTGGTGTGCTTGGAGACGTTGACCTATAGGAAAATGCATCAAATAGGCTGTATTAAATTTTGAGTGAAAGTTAAATAAAAACACCTAAAATTATGATAATGGCATATGGTGTACAAGAACATCACAGAAGAAACATCTAGAAGGACTAGAAACGATGAAGCATTGAGGATAGTGGAGAATTGTCGAATGTCTTGATCAGACCAAACATTAAATGTCTGATTGACTCATTTCAACACGCTGAAAAAATCACTTCTAGTTTACAGGGTTTTCCAATAAGAGTGATATGATTTCTTTGACAAAAAACACACTTATTGTAAAGGAAATTCAAAAGTTTTGTATTTAATGTGAAGTACAATCGATTAAGTTCTAAATAAAACGTATTCAAACGGCCTCCGCGACTTCTTCTGCAGCAACGAATTCGATGAAGTGCAATCGAGCACTTCTTCCACTAAATCAAGTCGTATGTCATGAATTGCACGTTCAATATTGGCTTGTAAAGCTTGAAGAGATTCTGGTTTATTTCGAAAGACCAATGACTTCAAATAACCCCACAAGAAATAGTCTAATGGTGTTAAATCACAACTTCTTGGAGGCTATTCAATATCACAATTTCTTGAAATAAGCGAATCTCCAAACTTTTCTCGCAACAATTCAATTGTTTCATTTGCTGTGTGGCACGTAGCCACAATCGGTCAAGGGATTGTGAGCTAAAATATTGCTTATGGATGTCATGGTCGTAGGTCGATTGGAAAGTGTTTTTTTTATTTAAAAAAAATGAACTTAGCATAATTTTCAAATTTGAACGGAAAGTTTTTTGTTTATTTGCTCTAGCTCCTTAAAAGATAGCTCTTAACGAGAGCTAAAATATTGCTCATGGGTGTCGTCGTAGGTCGACAGTAAAGTGTTTTTTTGGATTTGAAAAAATTGGACTTAGCGCACGAAAAGTTGCAATTGGAGAACGATTATTTTGATAATAAAACTGAATAATTTGTAAACGTTGTTCTTGCGTACGAGTATATCTCTCCATGATGAAATTATAAACGCTACTGAATACAATGAAAAACAAATGACAGATCATGACATATTACAAATGGCCGAAACATCACTTCACAATCATATCATCCCTATTGGAAAACCTTTTATATAGTCCCAAACATATTCGGCTTGAAACATATACATGTTTAGGGCACACTCTAAACATATAATATTTGTTACACACAAAAGTTATGTATTTGGGAAGATATTGTTCTACACAAATCTTTGTTTACATTCCAATATGTTTTTATTTAGGACTTTCTTTTTGAAATAAAATGTAAAAATTCTTAAACAATAATTTTATTTGTATTTAAACACATATTTCATTTGAGAAATTCAGTTTTCAAATATATTTTATTGTAATATATTAACATATGCGTCCCAAATATGTTTTATTGATTTTCAAATAAAATTTATTTGCTCAGAAATATATAAAATTTAAAAATGTGTGTTCCAAATATATTTTCCTTAAATTCCAACATATCAAAAAAAGCGATTTTGCCCCGTATATGGAATGGGGTTGTACTGGATGTGGTAAGTACTTTATTGGCGAACAAATTTTCTCAAATATAATATGTGTTTAAATACAAATAAAACCAGTAAGGAAAGACAGAAAGTCGGGCGGGGCCGACTATATATCTAACTCAGAACTGATTTTCCCCGAATTTGGTAGTTTTCATTCATGTAACAAGAAACCCCTCTGCTGAATCTCGTACTTATCGGATATGAAATACGGTTTCTACAGCGCTAACATGTCAATTCGGGTGTAACATTTTATTGGGACTATGTTCAAATCTGAACGAACTTTCCCCCAATTTGGCAGTGCATACATGTAATAAGAACACACTCTCTGCCGAATTTTGTACTTATCGGATATAAAATACGGTTTCTACAACGCTTACATGTCAAATCGGGAGTAACATATTTATTGGGACTATGTTTAAATCTGAACCAATTTCCCCCGAATTTGGCAGTGTTCATACATGTAATAAGAAAACTCTCTCTGTTGAATTTCTTACTTATCGGATATAAAATACGGTTTCTACAGCGCTTACATGTCAAATCGGGTGTAACATATCGAGCCCTAACAGCCAAAAAGACGTAAGTGCCACCATGATTTACTTTCATTTTTTGAAGGAAATCGTTTACTTACGACAAATGGCATAATGTTTCCGAAATGTATAGCTGTAAACTGTACCGTTATACTACATTTCACAGTTATATAAACAGATGTATGCTTTTGCATATGCGTTTATACAAAAAATAATCGCAAAAGAAACCTTCTCCTCTAAATTTTTGTGAGTGGCGCTTACGTCTTTTTGGCTGTTATGGCTCGATATATATGTGAACTATATCTAAATCTGACCCGAATCTGGCAGTGTTCATTCATGTAATAAGAAAACTCTCTTTGGCAAATTTCGTACTGATCTGATATAAAATACGGTTTCTACAGCGCTTACATTTTAAATCGGGGGTAACATATATACATATGAGGGCTATATCTAAATCTGAACCGATTTTGACCAATGTCAATAGGGATCGCCCTTGGCCCAAAAAAGAGCACTGTGCTAAATTTCATCACAATCGGACCATAAATACAACCTGCACTTTGATTACAAATATACATGGACAGACAGACGGACATGGCTATATCGACTCACAAACTGATTCTTGCCGATCGGTATAATAAACTATGGTTCTATTTCCTCTCTTGTTGGGCGTTAAAAAAATGCACAATGTCATAATACCCTGTACCACATTGTGGTATATCACTTGTTGTTGTCCATAAATGCAATTTATCGTTACGCAATATTATACGATGTACTTTTTAATAAAATGTTATTAACATACACAATTGCTAACCAGTAAGGAAAGGCTAAAGTCGGGCGGGGCCGACTATATAATACCCTACACCAATCTTCTAAATCTTTACCGATTTTCTTCAAGAAACTCTACCATTCTAAATTTCAAAATGATTGGATGTAAAATGCAGTTTCTACAGGACTAAAGGGCCAAATCGGACGAAACATGTATATGGGAGCTATAGCTTAATCTTAACCGATTTTCTTCAAATTCGGCAATGTTGGTTCATGGATCAAGAAACTCTACCGTTCTAAATTTCAAAACGATTGGATGTAAAATACAGCTTTTATAGGACTAAATGGCCAAATCGGACAAAACATATATATGGGAGCTATAGCTAAATCTTAACCAATTTTCTTCAAATTTGGTAGTGTTGGTTCATGGATCAAGAAACTCTACCATTCTAAATTTCAAAATGATTGGATGTAAAATACAGCTTCTACAGGACTAAAGAGCAAAATCGGACGAAACATATATATGGGAGCTATAGCTAAATCTTAACCGATTTTCTTCAACTTCGGCAATGTTGGTTCATGGATCAAGAAACTCTACCATTCTAAATTTCAAAGCGATCGGATGTAAAATACAGCTTCTATAGGACTAAAGGGCCAAATCGGACGAAACATATATATGGGAGCTATAGCTAAATCCTAACCGATTTTCTTCAAATTCGGCAATGTTGGTTCATGGATCAAGAAACTCTACCATTCTAAATTTCAAAACGATCGGATGTAAAATACAGCTTCTATAGGACTAAAGGTCCAAATCGGACGAAACATATATATGGGAGCTATAGCTAAATCTTAACCGATTTGCTTCAAATTTGGTAGTGTTCGTTCATGGATCAAGAAACTCTACCACTCTAAATTTCAAAATGATTGGATGTAAAATACAGCTTCTACAGGACTAAAGAGCAAAATCGGACGAAACATATATATGGGAGCTATAGCTAAATCTTAACCGATTTTCTTCAACTTCGGCAATGTTGGTTCATGGATCAAGAAACTCTACCATTCTAAATTTCAAAACGATCGGATGTAAAATACAGCTTCTATAGGACTAAAAGGCCAAATCGGACGAAACATATATATGGGAGCAATAGCTAAATCTTAACCGATTTTCTTCAAATTCGGCAGTGTTGGTTCATGGATCAAGAAACTCTACAATTCTAAATTTCAAAACGATTGGATGTAAAATACAGCTTCTATAGGACTAAAGGGCCAAATCGGACGAAAGATATATATGGGAGCTATATCTAAATCTGAACCGATTTCAACCAAATTCAATAGCGATCTTAATAGCCGCGAAATACTCTAAACTGCAAAATTTCAGAACGATCGGAGTGAAATTGCGACCTGTAGTCGACGAACAACTTTACATGGACAGGCGGACGGACGGACGGACGGACATCGTTAAATCGACTCTGAGTCGATCGGTATACTTTAAGGTGGGTCTAGCTGTGTTATTTTAAGGTGTTACAAACATCTGCCGTGAAACAAACTTATAATACCCTGTACCACAGTGTGGTGTAGGGTATAAAAATATTAACATTGAGTTTAGGAAGAACTGGAAGATTATTTGCGCGACTTAAATATTAGATATGCGTGTTTATTCTGCATTAACAAGTGGCTTTTAGGATATTGTCGGCTCCACCAGATTTTGGATTTTGTTTACCTGCTTTTTTTATAGGATTTATTTTATTTCGAAGCTTTACATAATTTTTCATAATTAAATGATAACAAGAATATTTTTATTAGTAATGTTATTTTGAAATTTAACTGACCCAAAGGCTACATTCTAATTGTACTGTATCTGTAGAATACATAATCGTATTTAGATACATTTACACAGACAGTCATCATAACTAAGTACAGCATATTTTCTGACAAATATGATGTGATACAATAATAAAAAGTGATTGTTACACTTTATTAGACATAGATTTTATTTCTTGCTAAGACAGAAAATTAACAAAAAAACGACAGAGAGCCTCATCAAATCAAGCAGAATTGTTAATACACTCTTAGGCAAATAAAAAAAAAACAACGAATATCTCTTTGCCAAGTTCCATTAGGATTTGCCATTTTATTCCTATTGGCAGTGCGCAGTTTATTTATGCATGACGTCTATAAAGACTCTCTAGGACAGCGTTGGAAAAAATAACCCTCCGTCATCAGTCGTCATCACATCCTCATCATATCGTTAAAATTACAAAATGAAAAAGGCGGGGGAGAAAAGAATATATAACGAGAATTAGAAATTGGCAAATTAATGTATGCTTTTTATAAAATCAAATAAATGATTTTAATGGCTTCATAAAGTGAGTGCGATAAAAAATAACGCCAGAGTATTCAGATTAAAGCCGGATTTCACTAAGAAGGGAAAAAAGCAATAAATGTCTTTTGAATGGTGAAATATAATGGATTGCACTTTGCGGTGACACCTGTACCTTAGGATTATACATAATGGTGATTATTTGACTTTTTATACCCTCCACCATAGGATGGGGGTATATTCATTTTGTCACTCCCTTTGTAACACTTCTAAATATTGATCTGAGTCCGTCTGTTGTAATCACGCTACAATCTATAATACTTGAGCTAGGTGTCTGAAATTTGGTACAGATACTTCCTATAGATGCAGGTAACTTGGGATTGAATGGGATTGGGAATGGGCAATATCGGTCCATATTTAGATATAGCTCCCATATATAGCATCTAACTCCTTGTGATTCCTACTGTTCTCATCTACTATAATTTTTTGAGTTTTTCGGTGTTATTTTCTTTAGGTTTGAGTTATTTTGTTTGGTTACATGCTATCCATTGTGGAGGGTATATAAAATTCGGCATGGCCGAACTTAACGCTTTTACTTGTTTAGCTTCAAGTATGAAGCAAAATATTTTGTGTAAATATTTTCCAAAAATTTTAATGTTAGACAGATATAACCAGTAAGGAAAGACAGAAAGTCGGGCGGGGCCGACTATATAATACCCTACACCTACCTACCAATGCGCAAATGGGCATTGCGATAAGAATTTGGAAGTGTTCATACATGTAATAAGCAAACTCTCTCTGCCGATTTTCGTACTGATCGGATATAAAACACGGTTTCTACAGTGCTTACATGTCAAATCGGGTGTAACATATATATTGGGACTATGTTTAAATCTGAACCGATTTTCCCCGAATTTGGCAGTGTTATACATGTAATAAGAAAACTCTCTCTGTTAAATTTCGTACTGATCGGATATAAAACACGATTTCTACAGCGCTTAAATGTTAAATCGGGTGGAACATATATATGGGGGCTATATCTAAATCTGAACCGATTTTCCCCGAATTGCGCAGTGTATTTTCATGTAATAAGAGAACTTTCTCTGCCGAATTTCGTACAGGTCGGATTTAAAATACAGTTCCTACAGCGCTTACATGTCAAATCGGGTGAAACATATATATGGGGACTATATCCAAATCTGAACCGATTTTAACCAATATCAATAGGGATCGTCATTGGGCCAAAAGCTAAATCGACTCAGAAAGTGATTCTGAGTCGATCGGTATAATAAACAATGGGTCTATCTCTTCTCCTTTTAGGTGTTACAAACAAATTCACAAAGTCATAATACCCTGTACCACAGTGTGGTGTAGGGTATACAAATTTAGAGATTTGTTTAGTGCCTCCGAAATATTTCCACCATAATTAACAAACAGAATACACTTCTCATTTTCAATATATACTTATAGAATGATAGGTCGAGGATGTCAGCGGCATCGGTTGTGTCTTTTGGAATCCGATGAGGCTTCACCACGATTAAGGATACTCGTATATGATTTTTCTAGGACTTCTAGCTGGGATCCCGGCCAGACTAATGAATGATACTGGAAGCTGAAAGTCGACTTTCGACTTTTTCATCAACCAAATTTCTTTTCAGTCGACTAGGTCGATTAATCGGACCTTAAAGTCAACTTTTTCATAGTCGATTAAAATAAAATTTAGCCAGTTTAAAGTATGCTGATTATACCCTCACTTTAGTGTGACGAGGGTATATATCATTTGCTACGGAAAAAAGTGTAACACATCGAAGGAGTGATCTAAGACCCTAAGTATGTTCGGAGGAAATCCGTTTTGGGTCATTTTAAGTCGAATGAGCAATGTCCGTCTGTCTGTCTGTCTGTCTGTCTGTCTGTCTGTCTGTCTGTCTGTCTGTCTGCCTGTCTGTCTGTCTGTCTGTGTGTCTGCTGGCTGGTGCGCACGATAACTCTCGAAAGGATTAACCGATTGACTTCAAATTTGGTATGTGGTAATATTTTGATCTATCTCCGGATGAGTTCGAAGATGGGCCATATTGGTCTACTCCTTCTGGTACCTCCCACACAAAGGGTTAAAATGTAGTGAAATATTGATTCTTTAATAACTTCTATACTACTTATTCGAATCTTTTGAAATTCTGCACATAATATTAGTATATTAGTCGCTATTAACTCGAGAAAAATGAGTGAAGTTGGCATGCCCCTTTTGGTACCTCCCACACAAATGGACCATTTTGCATCAAAATTTAACTGCTTATAACGTTAATACAAGTGCATAAAAATGCTTGAAATTTTCTACAGTATAATGTTTTTGTAGCGCCTATAGTCCGGTAAAAAATGGGCATTATTGTACAGCCCCTTTTGGTACATCCCACACAAATGGACCGTTTCGTACCAAAAGTAAACGGCTTGTAACTTTAATACCAGTGCATACAAATACTTGAAATTTTGTACAGTGTAATGCTGTTATAGTGCCTATAGTCCTGTAAAAAGTGGGCGTTATCACCCCGCCCCTTTTTGTACATCCCACACAAAATGACCAAATCATACCAAAATTACAAGCTCGTAACTTTAATATACCAGTGCACATAAACGCTTATAGTTCAGCACAATGCAATGTATTTAAGAATGTACTGTTTACCGAAAAATATGTGTATTTGGAAAACCCCTTCTGGTACCTCCCACACAAATTGACAGATTTATTGGTGTAATGTTATATATTACATTACTCACAAAGTGAGGGTATACCTTAGTCGGTTTACCCGACTGAAACTTTCTTACTTGTTTTCTTTGAAATATGTAAAATTGTGGAATTGTAGTAGTAGTAAAACTAAATTTATTAATTACGCTATATATTTTCCAAACATATTAACATAAATACATGCTTTTTAAGTTCATATTTTGTGACCTATTGAATCATAGACAAATGGAAATATGAAAAATGTGGCAAAACTGAAATGAAACCAGTAAGGGAAAGCAGAAAGTCGGGCGGGGCCGACTATATAATACCCTACACCTCCCTAACAATGCGATAAGGGTCATTGCCATAATAATTTGGAATAATTGGTAAATGGGTAGAAACATATTATCTAATTCTGAAACGATAATCGCTAAATTAAGCAATATTCGTTCCTAAATTAAGAAATATCCTTCTGGATAATGTTAATGATCGGAAGTAAATTACAACTTCTATAGCGGTTTGATACCAAATCAGGAGGAACATATACATATATGGAGCTTTAATATAAATCTGAACCGATCTTCCCTGAATACTCATTCATGTAAAAAGACCTCCTTCTGTCGAATTTCGAACTGATCGGATATAAAATAAGTCTCTACAGCGCTTACATGTCAAATCGGGGGTAACATATATATGGGAGCTATATCTAAATCTGAACCGATTTTCTCCGAATTTGCAGTATTTGTTCATGTAATAAGAAACCTCTTTCTGCCGAATTTCGCACTGATCGGATATAAAATACAGTTTTTACAACGCTTACAGGTCAAGTCGGGGGTAACATATATATGGGTGTTATATCTAAATCTAAACCGAATTTCTCCGAATTTTGCAGTATTCCTTCATGTAGAAAGAAACCTCTTTTTGCCGACATTCGCACTGATCGGATATAAAATAACATTTTACAGCGCTCACATTTCAAATCGGGGGTAACGTATATATGGGGGCTATATCTAAATCTGAACCACTTTCTTCCAAATTTAAAAGTGTTCATTCATATAATAGGAAAACCCTTTCTGACGAATTTCATACTGATCGGATGTAAAATACAGTTTTTACAACGCTTACATGTGAAATCGGGGGTAACATATATATGGGGGCTATATCTAAATCCGAATCGATTTTCTCCGAATTTGGCAGTATTCCTTCATGTAAGAAGAAACCTTTTTCTGCCCAATTTGGCACAGATCGGATATAAAATACAGTTTTTACAGCGCTTACATGTCAAATCGGGGGTAACATATATATGGGGGCTATATCTAAATCTGAACCGATTTTCTCCGAATTTAGCAGTATTCCTTCATGTAATAAGAAACCTTTCTTTGCCGAATTGCGCACTGATCGGATATAAAATAACATTTTTACAGCGCTTACATGTCAAATCGGGGGTAACGTATATATGGGAGCTGTATCTAAATCTGAACCGATTTCTTCCAAATTTAACAGTGTTCATTCATATAATAAGAAACCTCTTTCTGCCGAATTTCATACAGATCGGATATAAAATAAAGTTTTTACAGCGCTTACATGTCAAATGTATAATACCACAGTATAATGTACCACAGTGTGGTGTAGGGTATAAATACTACTCGAGTACTAACAAGTAAAAACGTTAAGTTCGGCCATGCCGAATCTAATATACTCGTACCCTCCACCATGGATAGCATGTGACCTCACAGTACAGTAGGAATCACAACAAGTTACATGCTATATATGGGAGCTATATCTAAATATGGATCGATATCGCCCATTTTCAATCCCAAGTTATTAAAAAAAGTTAAAAAAGTTATTAATTTTTTTTTGGTAGCAGCTTTCATCAGCCACCCTGTGACGGACGGACGGAAGGACGGACATGGCTAAATCGTCTTACGACGATTAAGAATATATATAATTTATGGGGTCTCAGATCAATATTTAGAGTTGTTAGAAACGGAGTGACAAAATAAATATACCCCCCATCCTACGGTGGAGAGTATAAAAATGGGTTCTAGTTAGTGATCGTGCAAAAATAAATATACCTTAAAATTTATTTAAAAAAATTAACTATTTTTTGTGATATAAATAAAGTCCTCATAGAAATCGTGGTATGAATAAATATAAATGTGCTTTATTTTAAAGGCTATATGTGTTTTGATTAATCGATCGTAAAATTCTAAGTCGATTTAGCCATGTCCGTCCGTCCTTCTGTTGTAATCACGCTACAGTCCGTAATAATAGAGCTAGGTTAATCAAATTTGGTAGAAATATTTCTTATAGTTGCAGGTTGTTTGGGATTGCAAATGCGCCATATCGGTCAATGTTTTGATATAGCTCCCCTATAGAGGTCGCTCCAAAATACAGTTTTGAGTCATAGATACCACATTTTTAAAGCAATTTAGCAGAAACTTTGCACTTTGTATTCTGTTTGACAAGAATTCATCACAGCAAAAATTTTACAAACCGGATCATATTTTGTTATAGTCACCATATAGAGGTCGCTCCAAAATATACGTATTTAAGCCATAAATACCATATTTTCTAGGCATTTTAACTGAATCTTTGCAGTTTGTATTTAATTAAGACAAGAATTCATCGCAGTAAAATTTTTTTAAATCGGTTCATATTTTGTTATAGTCCACGTATGGATGTCGCTACCAAAAAGGATTATTTCAGCCATAAACACCACATTTTCTAAGAAATTTAGCTGAAACTTTGCAGTTTGTATTCTATTTTGGCAAGAATTCATCTCAATAAAATTTATACAAATAAAATTTTATTTTATTCTCAAGCCATAAACTTTGCAGCGTTCGTTTTTTTTAATAATTTAGTTAAATAAAAAGGATCGTTTCTTGATTTGCTCCATATCTAAAGATTTGCCCAGTAATAAAATTGAATGCAATCCATGGTGGAGGGTATAAACGATTCGGCATGACCGAGCCTAACGCTTTAACTTGTTTAGCCTCATAATCGATCGTCGACTAAAGTCGATTTCGACTTACCATTCTCTAGGCCAGACTCCAACATCACGACTCAGGTACACAACTGACATCATCGACGGTAAATGTTCTATTACGGTCTCTGGCCTAATTCGATGATCTGACCCTCGTTGCATTTTTGTTGCAGTCGAAGGTGAAACTTTCGAATCATTCCCCTACAGTGAATGAAGTAGCAATTTACCTGGGACTACTGATCCCAGTACTGTTTAAATTGGGACCTATCATGTAGGGAATGATTGGTATCTCTTAACTTGGATACAAAATAGGTGGATGTGGTATGTCATCATACGACAGCATCAGAAAAATCTAATCTCTAGCAGACGACCAGTTGGGTTACCCACTCTTAGTATACTACAATTTGAGTTATATAATCCCTAGTAGAATACCAGTCTGATTGTCTTCCCTTGTTAGGCGGTCGGTTGGGTCATATACCAGTTAATAAAATTCAGGTTTTTTGGGGGTCGTGGTTTGATTCCCACCAGAGGCTCTGGTCTGTCGCTGCAAACATTTAGCCATATGGTCTTTGTAACCAGGCCTTTCCCCGGACCTTAAAAGTATAATATAAATTTACATTGTATTGTAATTCATATAAATAAATAAAATAAAAAATAAAATTAGTTTTCAACTCCTCAGTGCATGGTCAGTTGGGTTATCTACTCCTTAATGGAGGGTCAGTTGGGTTCTCTACCCTTTAGTTGACGACCAATTGGGTTACCTACTTCTTAGTAGTTTAATAGAGATACTGTTGGTAAGTTGCTCTTTAGTAGAGATACTGTGGGTTATCTATTCCATAGTGGACAACCAGTTGGGTTGTCTACTCCTTAGTAAGCGGTCCGCTGCGTTATATATTCCTTAGTATAGAACGAGTTGGTTCATCTAGCACCTAATAAGATACAGTTGGATTATCTACTCCTTAAGTGAATTGTTTAGATTATCTACTCCTTAAGTGAATAGATTATATACTCCTTAGTTGACGACAATTTGGATTATATACAGTACCAGATGGTTTATATACTGGGTGGTAGAGGTCCAGTTAGTTTATCTAATCCTTATTTGGGTTATCTACTCATTAATAATAACCCAGTTTGGTTATATTCTCCTTAGTAGACGTCCAATTGGGTTATCTATTCCTTTTTAGAGAACCAATTGATACCTGTAGGTATTCTTTTAGACCGGTACTTATATATGCCAAATGTGGCAATTCACCACCTCCAATGAAAAATAAACGTTGCCGCTTATTTTCGTATAAAAGGGGCAATCTTTATCCTTACCGAAGGACAATTGGTTCATTTACACCAGTCGCCAGTCGCAGTAGAGGCTCAGTTAGTTTATCTACTCCTTTATTATTATCTATTCATTAGTACCATTTTGGTAATTTCCTCCTTAGTAGATGATTAATTGGGTTATCTACCACTTAGTAGAGGACTAATTGGGACCAGTTTTCGAAGTTGAACGATTTAATGTTAAATGCTGTATCTGACAATGAAGGTCAGATATTGTAGGTATTCTTTAAGACCAAAACGCAATCTGCGGACCGATCCCCTGTTCTCAATGAACGTATAACGTGTTTGGTATTGCATCTCTTAAATTTCCCACAGAGTCATTACATTCTTAGTCCAAACGCGTGGCTCTTTTTTATCGGTAAGTAAATAAAGGGTCCGCCATCTAACGTTTTTTTTCAACTAGTGCTTATTTCGTGAATGGTAACACTTAGCTCATGTCTGATTTGACAGATAATTAGTTTTATCCTTCCGCTGAACGAATATGGTTGTGTATACGCTTGAACAACGCTGGGAAATATTGCGACATTACTTTGAAAATCATGGTAATGTTGTAGAATGTGTGCGAAAATTGCGTACGGAGTTTGGAAGTAGAGAAGCACCATCAGCTCCGTATGTTCGTTATCTTGTGAAAAAAGTGAAAGAAACTCATCGATAAGCCAAAGCGTGAAAAGCCAAAAACAGTGCGTACACCCGAGAATATTGCTGCTGTGGCAGAAAGTGTGCGTGGAGCGCCATCAACATCAATTCACCGTCGTTCTCAACAATTGGACATTTCGGAGACATCATTGAGACCAATTTTGCATAAAGACCTTAGCATGACGCCATACAAAATCCAATTGGTTCATGAGTTGAAGCCAACTGACCATCCAATGCGTTTTCGCTTCGCTAAGTGGGCCTGCGATCGACTTACAGAAGATGCCAATTTTGCCAAAAAAAAATCATCTTTTCAGACGAAGCTCATTTTGATCTTGGCGGGTATGTAAACAAGCAAAATTGTCGCATTTGGGGCACAGAAAACCCGCACGCATACATTGAAAAGCCGATACACCCAAAACGAGTAACTCCTGTGCCATTTTTCTTCGAAAATGAGCAAGGAGTGGCCGTTACAGTCAATGGCGTTCGTTATCGGGCCATG
Source organism: Eudasyphora cyanicolor (assembly GCA_963930755.1). Taxonomy (NCBI): domain Eukaryota; kingdom Metazoa; phylum Arthropoda; class Insecta; order Diptera; family Muscidae; genus Eudasyphora; species Eudasyphora cyanicolor. The sequence continues at coordinate 230,850,388 of OZ005737.1, read as the reverse complement.
TTGACCGAATTTTTGTTCACAAAAATTGAAGAGGAGGATATTGGCAACATTTGGTTTCAACAGGACGGCGCTACGTGCCACACAGCCGAAGCTACACTTGATGTTTTGCGCCCTGTTTTTGAAGATCGCATTATCAGCCGCAGAGCTGATGTCGTTTGGCCACCTCGGAGCTGCGATTTGACACCGTTGGACTATTATTTGTGGGGTGCCCTCAAAGATAAGTGTTACGCCGACAAGCCAGAGACAATTGACGCTTTAAAGGACAATATTCGTGAAGCCATTGGTGAAATGAAGCTGCACACAATCGATAATGTGCTTAAAAATTGGACCGATCATGTAGGCTACTGCATGGCCAGCCGAGGCAGCCATTTGAATGAAATTATTTTCCATTATTAACCGGAAGGATTGCACTTTCAAATAAAAAAAGAAATTGGAGAAAATACTCAGTAGTTTTTTTTTATAGCATTTTCAAAAAAAAAAAAGTTATTTGGCGGACCCTTTACAGACTGATTGGACTTCCCAAATATATTATACAGATGGCTCTGAACAAATTGACACGATGGGCCAGAAGCAGTAGTTTACGCGTTAACCCAAACAAGACAGAAATGTTTCCCCTTTTGTACAATGAATAATGTTCCACATATGGACCCTCCTCGGCTAAATAGAACGGAGCTAGTCTTTTCTGACAGTGCAAAATGCATAGGTACAATCCAGGCAGGGAATTTTACTTCAGACTACATATATTGGAACGGCCAACATCGTCTTATATTCCCCTAGGAAAGCTGTAGGTTCACATTGGGACCTCTTACTGTCAATTTGGAGGTACAAGAACTAGGGCCACATGAGGATTTCACACTGTAGCGCTATGTTAACCGACCAAGTATACTATATGGCAACGGTTTACACTTTCGAATGGAATTTTGCCACTTACATACCTGCTAGAGAGGAGTGGGTTGGCGGAAAAAAATAATAAACTATCTCGACTTCTTTACAGATGTTTCAAGGCTTGATGAAGAGGCTGGGTTAGGTTTTCTCTTTAACACTTCGTTAGGCACATATTTCAATAGTCATACACGTGCCTCATGAGTCTGGGCAGACCCATAAACATTTTTCATGTATTTGTATGAAAATGTCGGGTTTTTGGTGGTTTAATGAAACGTATTTACATATATAAAATAATGGTATACAATTTACATTTGTTTTTGACTTCAGTTCTTTTTCTATGTATTAAGGTTCTTAAACTTATAAAAATAATTTTAAAAAATATCGTAGAATGTGAAAAAATAGATTTTATATTTTCGAGCAGAATAAGAGAAATATTGTCCAGTTTTATCAAAATTGTTTGTCTAATGTTACTGATCTGCCCAAAAAAATTATTTAATAACGCTTAGGTTCAAAATCGGATATATATTAATTAGGGCGGGTCGATTTAAAAATCGCCCATTGCTCAGTGAAAATCGTATTCTAGGGATCAAAATAAGAAACTTTGCCAAAGGAACCATACCTCTAAAACAAATTCGGATGTCCCGGAAAAAATCCCACTTTGACCCATTTAGAGTGCTCCAATCGAGTCCAAATGTATGACCGACCCCCACTCAGTGAAGTGCTCAGTGAAAATCGTATTCTAGGGATCAAAATAAGAAACTTTGCCGAAGGACCCATACCTCTAAAATCCCACTTTGACCCATTTAGAGTGCTCCAATCGAGTCCAAATGTATGGAACCCCCAGGGGGTTCCAGTGGGTGTGCCACTCCAAAGTTAGTGGGGGTCGGTCATACATTTGGACTCGATTGGAGTACTATAAATGGGTCAAAGTGGGATTTTTCAAAATGTGCCCCTAACCTAAAGTTCGACCCAAATTCCGGGACATCAGAATTCGTTTTAGAGGTATGGTTCCTTCGGCAAAGTTTCTTATTTTGATCCCTAGAATACGATTTTCACTGAGCAATGGCGACTTTTTTTGCCTCCCCACAAATCGACCCGGCCTAATATTTATACATATATGCGGAGCTATGTGTAAATCTGTCCTGATTTCTTGATATTTGACGGCGGTATTTTGGTTCAAAAAACTATTATCTGTAAAGCTCTGTTGAGAAGTGAGGACTTTATAGCGCATATATGCAAATATATACCAACTTGGTATGCATATATGGGGCCTATATCTAAAAATTCGGAACCCTCCAAAATGATTGGGAGAAAAATACAGCTTCTGTAGCGTTAAGCGGCTAAATCGGAAGGACCATATCGATACCTCCATTCTAAACTATGCTAAGTGCAAAAATTTAGTTTTTCAGAAGAGGCAATCAAAGTTTGATGAATTTTTTAAATTTGTGTGGACTCCCTTTGTAATGGAAATCGAATGACCTGTACAGTTTTGTAAATGACTTTTTATTGGGTTGACAGATAAACACCAAATTTTGACTGAATATAATTTGAAATATTTATAAGTCAAAAATGCAATCTCCCTAAAAATATGCTAAGTCGACTTAGCATGTTTTAGAGTGGAGGTACCGATATATCGATACCTCCATTCTAAACATGCCAATAAGTCTACATAGCACGTTGCAATTTATATTCAGTCAGAATTTGGTGTATCCGTTAACCCAATCAAAAATTGTTCACAAAACAGTACAGGTCGTTCGCTTTGCATTGTAAAGGAATTCCACACAAATTTAAAAAATTCATCAAACTTTGGTCGCCTCTCTTAACAAACTACCGTTTTGCACTTATCATTGTTTATGATGGAGGTACCGATATATGGGGTATATACCTAAATCTGATAGAGCCTCCAAGGTAGGTCTAGATCAAATATTTGAAGGTTTTCTGGGCAACAAGAACTTATAGTACCCTTAAAATCTGATAGAGCCTCCAAGGTAGGTCTAGATCCAATATTTGAAGGTGTTCTGGGCAACAAGAACTTATAGTACCCTTAGGTTATAATGACCGATAGAAACAAGAAAAGCATATGTGCTTGAGGGTGTATTTAAAAACACACTCTCATAATACGTACAGCTATGTGTAAGAACAATATTGACAATATACAAATGACAATTTAAATGGAAAGTTATCAATTACATGAAAATAAAATAATCAAATTGTACAAACTTGCGTATGAAGTCAGTATGGGTCTAGCCAGACTCACAAGGGAAGTCGCCAAGAGGCTTAGTCACAACATAGTGACCAATACTGATGTCATAATTTACTCCGACAGCCAGTCTGCCATCAAATCTCTGGAGGCTACATCCCTAAATTCGCAACCTGCCGCATATCTCTCAACGAGATGGTTGAGTAGTTTATCATATAAAGGGTGGTTAAATTTTAAGGGCCGATGTTGATTTTCAATAAAACACAAATTATTTAGGAAATTATTGTCATTTTTTATTATGATAATAATGGTGTGGTTCAATTATGTATGAAACAAAATATCGGCCAAATGGCCGCCGCGACCTCGGCGGCACACCTCAATCCGATGTTCCAAATTTTCGATAACGCTGAGGCGTAAATGAGGTTATATGCCGTTAATGTGCCGAATTATCTCATCCTTTAGCTCTTGAATTGTTGCTGGGTTATCGAAGTACACCTTTTCTTTCAATTAACCCAAAGAAAGAAGTCCAACGGTGTCAAATCACATGATATTGGCGGCCAATTGACATCGCCTCGACGTGAGATAACAGGGCCATTGAATTTGTTGCGCAAAAGAGCCATTGTTTCGTTAGCTGTGTGGCAAGTGGCACCGTCTTGTTGAAACCACATATTGTCCACATCCATATCTTCCAATTTGGGCCATAAAAAGTTCGTTATCATCTCACGATAGAGAACACCATTCAGAGTAACTGCCTGACCGGCCTCATTTCAAAGAAGACCCGGTTTGCTGAAATTTGCGCACAATTGTCCCGATTGTGGACACATTTGGTCGATTATACTGATCAAAAAAGTGCACGAAATGCATTTTGATTTGAACGCCCATTTTCGAAAAAGGCTTAAAAAACTTTAACGCGTTGCTCGATTGTGTACCTTTCCATGGTTCAAATTGAGTTAGTCTGAAATTGAGAAGTGTCAAATGAAATGCAGAAAAACCTCATATGCGTACCTCATATGGGTACCTGGGAATAGGTATATCCCGGGGAACTGCAATGCTGATGAACTTGCTAGGAAAGGGACGACATTACAATTTTGTTCGATTGCATAAGTAAAATAGTGCGCAAGTGTCCACATGTAAGATTTGGCTTATACAAGAGGCTGTCATGCACTCCAATAAGAGATGGTCAGATATCGACACTTGCATGGTAGCTAGTCTCTGGCCAAAATACGACCTAAGAAGCTCAAAACAAATCCTCGCACTAGAGTGGAAAATATTGTTTACGTTAGTGCCAGTTCTGACCGGACGCTGTCTGATCGGCGAACAAGCCAGATGGTTGGGAGTTGAGTCCGCCGTCATCTGCAAGAGCTGTGGAGAGAAGGAGGAAGTGAAAAACATTGAGCACCTGCTCTGTTATTGTGCTGCGTTGAGTAAACGACATCTGGACATACTGAGATCGGACTTTCTAGGAAGTCTGGCAGATCTTGCCGGCACCGATGTTCGTATAATTGATAGGTTTGTGTATCAAACAGGTAGGATCCGATGGACGGCAACGGGGCCCGTTGTATCACCAGGGACCTCTTTTGGTCCATGTGAGCTCCAGTTGTCAGCCTAACCTAACTGGTTGGACTGAAATTTGGTTATTTCATCTCGTCATTTCAAAACACTGGATATTTTTTTGTAAAATGTGTCATTTCGGATGCCTCTCGAAGGAACTACAAAAGGCCTAAATATAAATGAAATCAGTTTTTTGTAAAATGTGTCATTTCGGATGCCTCTCGAAGGAACTACAAAAGGCCTAAATATAAATGAAATCAGTTAGGATTTTAAGACTTAAGAACCAGCAAGAGAAGTCGAAATTCGGGCGGAGCCGACTATATGATAAAAAAGTTAGGCTTTTCCAATTCTTACTCGTACATGCATAACCGAAATGATTATATCTAAATCTGAACCGATTTCTTTAAAAATTAGCTGCATTTATTGGTAGATCAAGTGACTCCCGTCTACCAATCTTTGTAACAGGGGTCTGTAAAATACAGTTTATACAGCCCTTGGAAGCCAAATCGGAAGAAAAATATGTATATGGGGGTGTATTGAAATCTTAACCGATTTCGACTGAATTAAGTAGTCTTTGTTAATAGGCGAATAGACTTGTCTCTGCCAATTTATTCTTCGATATGGTGTAAAATACACCTTCCATAGCCCTTAGAATGCAATTCGGATGGAGGATATATATGAGTAGTCTATTTTTTTCGTTGATGTGATGTAAAATTCAGCTTCTACAGCACTAAAATGTCAAATCGGAAAAAACATATATGTATGTACATATATGAGAGCTCTCTTTCGCCCCCATATATGCATAAATTTGAACCGATTTCCACTATATTTAAATTTAGTAGTCTTTATTAACGGGGTGAAGAGATTTATCTCTATCAATTTTTACCCCGATGTAAAATGCACCTTCTATAGTCCTTAGAATATATGGGACTATACCTAAACCTAACCCGATTTTCCCCGGTTTCAACATGGATCTTCCTTGGGCCAAAAAAAGAAAACTCTGCTAAATTTCATCAAAATCGGACCATAAATACGACCTTCACTTTGTTAACAATGATACATCTACAGACGGACATGGTTAAATCGACTCAAGAAATGATTCAAAGTCGATCGGTATAATAAACAATAATCCTCTTCTTTTGGTGTTTCAGATAAATGTACAAACTCATAATACCCAGGACCACAATGTGGTATAGGGTATAACACATTGTGGTACACCACACTATTTCTGAGCAAAAATCTATATTTTCTGCCTGCTCATCATTGAACATTTGACAGGAGAAAATAACTCCATTTATCGTACCTTTAACGTCCAGATAGCTGAACCTTGAAAAAAGACAACTGTTTCGCCAATTATTGTTAAAAGAAACCAAAAATTAATTTTGCATCATTTATATTCATTTTTCAAATAGATTTTTTTGCCAATTTAATGTCAGTTGACTTTTTGAAAATTCGTGTGAAAAGGGTGGGGAAATTTAACATATTGCCTTCCAGCTGGACACAAGAGTAAAAAGTATTGATCATAAAACAATATTTTCCCATTAATCTGCTGCCACATTTGTCTTCGCAACAAAAGACAACAATAAAATATATAACAAAAAATACAATAAATAAATACAAAATTCCTCCCACAAATATATTTGTGTATACGTATGTATGTATGTATGTACGAGTATAATAATAAATCACATTGACAAACGAAGTGTCAGCAATTCCTTCATCTTTCATTTGGAATTTATGAGAATATTCTGTTCAGACTGCAAATAAGTGCTCGTCCGTGTTCGCTCATGGTGTTCTTTTGAATTTATATTAAAATAAATATTGATTATCTGTTTTATTTTATTATTATCATATATTTTATATCACACTCCAACCAATATGGGTATCTCCATCTATCAAATATGTGTATAACATATGAAATATAAGTATTCATATAAGTATGTATATTAGGGCGGCTTGATTTGTATGGATGAAAAAAAATTAAAAATCGTATAGCAAAAACGTAATCTACACGCTGAAAAAAAATCGCCTCTGTAGTATATTGTCCCAAACATATTCTGCTTGAAACATATATATTTTTAGGGTGCACTCCAAATATATAATATTTTACACATACAAATATTATATGTTTGGGAGGATGTTGTTCTAAACAAAACTATGGTTACATCCTAATATTTTTTATTTGGATATGTTACTTTCCAAACAAAGATCTATTTGCGTGAATATATATCTATTCTTTAATTGTTGAAAATAATGACTTGGAATAGTTAGACAATAAAAATAAGTGGTTTCAAACAGAAGTTAATGCTAAGTATGATATTTTTAATAGGAATGCATAATTCGAAAACACTGAAAAAATTAAAACTAAAATTCGAAAAATTCAGCAAAGTTTTGAAAACCTTTTTTTTTAATAAAATATATTTGAAAATATTCATAAACAATAATTTGTTTGTATTTAAAGACATATTTTATTTGAGAAAATTAGTTCGCAAATATATTTTATTCTAATATATTAACATATGGGTTCTGAATACATTTTATTGATTTTCAAATAAAATTTATTTGCTCGAAAATATATAATATTTAAAAATTTGTGTTCCAAGTATATTTTCTTTCGATTCAAACATATCAAAAAAGGCGATTTTGAATGTACACAATTTTAAGAAAATTCTCCGACGAAACCTTGGGTCTAAAATCAAAACCTAATCCGCGCCTCTCGACTTGAAAATTGTTTTCCCCTTCTTTCTCTAAAATTATTTTCTTTTTATACCCTACACCACACTGTGGTACAGGGTATTATATGTTTGTTTCACGGCAGATGTTTGTAACACCTGAAAATAACATAGCTAGATCCACCTTAAAGTATACCGATCGACCCAGAATCACTAGCTGAGTCGATTTAACCATGTCTGTCCGTCCGTCTGTCCGTCCTTCCTCTGTCTGTCCATGTAAAGTTGTTAGTCGACTACAGGTCGCAATTTCACTCCGATCGTTCTAAAATTTTGCAGTTTAGAGTATTTCGCACCTGTAAAGATCCCTATTGAATTTGAAGAAAATCGGATAAGATTTAGCTATAGCTCCCATATATATGTTTCGTCCGATTTTGCTCTTTAGTCCTGTAGAAGACAATCATCCAATCATTTTGCAATTTAGAATGGTAGAGTTTCTTGATCCATAAACCAACACTACCGAATTTGAAGAAAATCGGTTAAGATTTAGCTATAGCTCCCATATATATGTTTCATCCGATTTGGCTCTTTAGTCCTGTAGAAGCTGTATTTTACATCCAATCGTTTTTATACCCTACACCACACTGTGGTACAGGGTATTATTTAAGTATAAAATGTCTCAAAAGTAAATTTATGTAAACAATTTATACATGAATTACAAAATTTATATTTCAGAGTTATTCAATATTACGAGAGTGGTGTAGGGTATTATATAGTCGGCCCCGCCCGACTTTAGCCTTTCCTTATATTATATTATGAAATATATTATGTTTTATTATACCCTCACTTTAGTGATACGAGGGTATGTATCATTTGCTACAGGCCAAAAGTGTAACACATCGAAGGAGTGACATAAGACCCGGTTTAAGTCGAACGAGCAATGTCCGTCCGTCTGTCTGCTAGCTGGTGCGCACGATAACTCCCGAAAGGAGTAACCAATTGACTTCAAATTTGGTATGTGGTAATATTTTTTCCATCTCCGGCTAAGTTCGAAGATTGGCCATATTGGTCCACTCCTTCTAGTACATCCCCCACAATGTGTTAATATTAAGTGAATTATTGATTATTTAATAACTTCTATACTGCTTATTTAAATCCTCTGAAATTCTACACATAATACTATTTTATTAGTCACTATCACCTCAAGAAAAATGGGCGAAGTTACCGCGCCCCTTTTGGTACCTCCCACACAAATGGACCATATTGCTCCAAAAGTTAACAGCTTATAACTTGAATACCTATGCGCAAAAAGATTTGAAATTTTGTTTCATAGTACCTACAATCCAGTGAAAAAGGGGCGAAGTTTCCACGCCCCTTTTGGTACATCCCACACAAAATAGACCATTTTGCACCAAAATTTAACAGCTTATAACTTTAATACCAGTGCATAAAAATACTTGAAATTTTGTACAGTGCTTTTATAGTGCCTACAGTCCAGTGAAAAACGGGGGTTATTGCTACGCCCCTTTTAGTAGGAGCTTATAGCGTGGGTACCAATGCACTAAATACAACAACATTTTGAATGAAAAATAGGCGTTATCAACGCGCTCCTTTTGGCACCTCCCACACAAAATGGCCAAATCATACAAAAATTGAATATATCATAACTTTAAAATACCATTGCATATAAACGCTTACAATTCGATACAGTGCAATATATTTGAAGTTTACTGTTTAGCGAAAAATAGAAGTATTTGTTAAACCCCCTCTGGTACTTCCCATACAAATTGACAGATTAATTCGTGTATTTCATATTACAGTACTCACAAAGTGAGGCTATACCTTAGTCCGTTTACCATACTGAAACTTTCTTACTTGTTACAAAGGCTTTTCCAACAAGAGGTGTTATTTTGAATCACCCGGTGTTTCGGTAGCTGTCACTTTTGAAACTTTTATTCTTTGAAATTTGACAAGTAGAAACTACGCCATTACTACAAATGGAACGATACACGATTCAACAACGCATTGAAATTATTAAAATTCGAATAATCGAAAATCATAGAAAAATCATCTTGACTGATGAGGCCCATTTCCACCTCGGTGGCAACGTCAGCAAGCAAAATTGTCGCATCTGGGGCTCGGAAACCCCAAGAGTTATTGTTGAGAAGCCTCTCCATCCTCAACGTGTGACTGTTTGGTGCGGTTTATGGTCCGGCGGGGTCATTGGACCTTACTTTTTCGAAAATTAGGTTGGATCAACAGCTACGGTGAATGGATTGAGATATCGATTGATGATTAATGATTTTTTATGGTCGGAGTTGGATGGTATTGATCTGGACAACGTTTACTTTCAACAAGACGGCGCTACGTGCCAAACAAGCAACGAAACCATTGCTCTGTTACGGGAAAAGTTTCCGGACCGTGTTATCTCTCAAAGAGGTGATCACAATTGGCCACCGATATCTTGTGATTTAACACCTTGCGACTTCTTCCTTTGGGGCCACGTGAAAGATAAGGTCTACACCAACAGCCCAGCGTCGATTTGGTTATGGAAAATTTCATGAAAAGGATATGGTCCTGTACGCGTGGTCGTGGTGGCCATTTGACTGATGTTGTTTTTCATTATTAACGGCCTACCTTTCTCTTTATTACGAAATAAACATTCGATCATTTATCTCAAAAAATTGCATTTTTCTTTGAATACCAAAATAAAACCTCTTGTTGGAAAACCCTGTATAAAAGTTTATGCAATACAGGTTTTGTCTTGAGACTAATCCAAATATTCAATTATCAAAAAGCAGTTGAACCCCAATTTGCATCTCCTCTGATTTGCGTTCTATGTAAAAAATAGTTAGAACACGTTTCACGTTTTTATTTGCTTTATAAAATAAGAATTGTTTATCGAAACAAAAGAAGGTTATTTTATAAACACTGAAAACAATTTTGAGTTCAATTTTTTTTTCGTATTTCCAATCTGTTTTATTAAATTATGAAAGACAATTTTTTTTATCTATGTTCCTTACAAAAATATTAAATATAAAATTATATACAAACTTTTTTACTTGGGTGAATATTTTTTTAATGAAGAAAAATTTTGAGTGTAGGAAAAAATAAAGTGCAAAAGAACTACCTTACTACACAATTTTATTCAAGAAATTCGATTTCTTTTTGGAAAAAACTATTTTTTCTAACATATATTTTTTTGGCAAAGAAGGGCGTATACATTTTCAAGTCGAGAGGCGCGGATTAGGATTTTATTTTAGATACATGGTTTCTTCGGAGAATTTTATGTAGTTTACGTTTTTGCTATACGATTTAAAAAAAAATAATCAACCCGCCCTAATGTATATTATATAATTTTGCGTGTTGATTTGTAGAATAAGGTTCATACGAAGTCAATTTAAGGTAATATAATACATTATTAATGGAATTTGCATAGTCCGTACATCGGGTTGCTACAAAGAGTTGTATGGAACAACCCATACGTGGAGCATCCACTTCCTAAGGCAGACATTGAGGTTTTCGTGTCATGTATAGTTCTTTTACTTGTCCTGGTATTGGTATCAAGGATATATGGGATGCGGGCGGCAATGCATTTTGGTTATTTATTTGCATGTGTAATGGTGAGCAAAAGTTATTGTTCGGTTATTCTGTAATTTAATAGGGTCAATTTCTTTTTAAATAAAAACCAGGATTATGCAGAAACAATACATATTATTGTGTATCATTATTACAAGGCATCAGCAGGCTGGCTTTGTATGGAAATCTGATTCTTAGGAGTTTGAGATGGGGCGGCAGGGCCAAACAAGTGTGTTGATTTTATGCTCATGTTTCTGCACAATGTACTGTTTTCACTCCGTAGTACTGTGTTCTACGAACGTACTCGAAATGTACACCGAACACTTGAACACAGAAACATAATTCAGATTGATGTTATGTATCTCTGGAGGAAAATAAATTGTTATTGTTTAAATAACAAAAATAAAATGTCACACCGCACAGAACCCGGTCGGGCTCAGGCGAAAAACGTCAACAGCACAAGAGTTACAAGAGCCAACAGGATAATGATGATGGTGATGATGACGATGACAACGACGACGACAGAATGTAAGCCTTGCTTTTTCCCATGTACTAGTATCCTGGTGCGGCTGTCGGAATCTGTTGATAAGTGTGAGTGTTAACATGAAAATATACTCATTGGTGTACAATTGATTACATGGCATCAAAAAAATGTTGTAATCAAAAGGACATGAAATGCTAATAATTGTCACTAATGTTATTGCAGAATCTGGAAAATATAAGAATTTAATGTTTTCACATTGCATTTCATTCTTTGGTTTGGGTATCACATAAGATCCAAGGGAAAACCAGTAAGTAAAGACAGAAAGTCGGGCGGGGTTGATTATATAATACCCTACACCTCGCTAACATTGCTATAAGACGCATTGCGATAATAGTTTGGAATACTTGGTTTCGTTTCAGTTAGGTTAGGCCAGGTTGACTGAGGATGACTTTTGCCGAGTGAGACCAAGCGTCCACAGATACCATATTTGATTCATTGTGATCCCTCATAAATTCTTCTTCTTCATGTTAGTTAAATCTAGATGAATTGTAGAAGTCTGAGTGGGCCCAACCCTATGAGTTCGTCCAGCTCCTGAAATAAAAAGGAGCCCAGTATCTTGTTTCTTCTATGGGATCAAAATGGACATTTGCAAAGAAAATTAAAAGTATCTCCCACTTCGTCAGGATCTTGACACCAGCGGCATACGTCATCATTTCTTACACCAATTCTATGCATATGACTACCAAGGTTATTGTGTGCTGTGTCGTATATTCGTTTTATCCAGGCCTAAAAGTAACTCAGTGAAGACAGTTTGTCCCTGCTGCATCCGTTGCATAAGCGGAGAGAAACCGCCATGTCAAGTTCGCTGCAGAAAATACCACATCCAGTACCATCCTCCATTTTGGAACCATCTGTAAAGACGTTTTAGGTAACAAAGTACTTAGCTCCACTTCCTCATTAAGGCTTATTCCAAGGAGGAGTTGGAGATGTTGATCACAATAAACCAAATCTGAAAAGATAACATTAAAATTCGCAGTATTCTTAAATATATCAGGAACTGGAAGGAACAAATACCATTTCTACAGCGCTTACATGCCAAATTGGGGGTAACATCGGATCGGATATAAAATAAGGTTCTTGTAGCGCTTACATATCAAATCAGGGTTAACATATATATGGAGGCAACATCTAAGTGTGAACCGATTTAACATAAATTTAGTATTGTCTCGTCAATCTGTAAAAAAATTTTGCTTATATCGAAGGAACATATATATGAGAGCTGTATGTAAATCTAAACCAATTTCAAGCAAATTCGAAATGGAAATTCGTCCTTGGTCCAGATATGTGCAAAGTTTCGTTGAGATCGGACAATAATACATGCACAGACAGACAGACGGACAGTGGTAAATCAATTCAGAAAATGATTTTGAGTCGATCGGTATACTAAACGATGGGTCTATTTCTTATCCTTTTTGGTGTTGCAAACAAATGCACAAGGATATTCTGAATGACACCACATTTGACGACTATATTGTAGTGTAGGGTGTAAATAACCCCACAGTTGTCGACTCTTGCATAGAGGAAGACCATCACGGTGGTCGACTCTAGTGTAGAGGAAGACCACCAGAGTGGTCGACTCTAGTATAGAGAAAGACGACCACAGTAGTCGACTCTAGTATAGAGGAAGACGACCACAGTAGTCGACTCTAGTATAGAGTACACCTCAGTGAGTACACCAAATCTTACCAAAGACAGGATTACAATAGGTCAAACTGCAATGGCCAAACTCACTATAGATTTTTTCCTTCCTGTAATTTGTTGATAATGTTAAAAAATCAAATCTGTGTTGATCTTATTCGCCATAGAGGCGGTGATAAAAGTCATTAAGTCAGGTGTTGAATGGGTGAATCAGTATGACCGATCTTCGAATATAGCTTGAGATACAGAAAACAATTACTCGTACTACATACATAATTAAAAACAAATAAAAGTGTTAAGTTCGGCTATGCCGAATCTTATATACCATCCACCATGGATTGCATTAAATTTTATTACTGGAAAAATCTTTGGGTATGTAAATTATTATGTATATGTTTAAGTAAATTATTAAAAAAAACGAACGCTGCAATTTTTAGGCCGCAAATTCTTTAACCAAAATTCACCTGAAAAATGTGGTGTTTGGTGTAGATGTAGGTTTTTTGAGAGCTACATCTACACGGGGACTACGACAAAGTAGAATATTATTTGTATAAATTTTATTGAGATAAATTCTTGACAAAATAGAATACAAACTGCAAAGTTTCAGCTAAATTTCTTAGAAAATGTGGTTTTTATGGCTTAAATAAGCTTTTTTGGGAACGACGTCTATAGGTGGACTATAACAAAATATGAACAGTTTCAAATCATTTTTACTGCGATGAGTTCTTGTCTTAATTAATTACGAACTGCAAAGATTCAGTTAAAATTCTTAGAAAATATGGTATTTATGGCTTAAATACATATATATTGGAGCGACCTCTATAGGGTGACTATAACAAAATATGAACCGATTTGTAAAATTTTTGCTGTGATGAATTCTTGAAAAAATATAATACAAACTGCAAAGTTCCTGCTAAATTGCTTTAAAATGTGGTATCCATGGCTCAAAACCGCTATTTTGGAGCGACCTCTATAGGGGAGCTGTATCAAAACATTGACCGATATGGCCCATTTGCAATCCCAAACAACCTGCAACTATAAGAAATATTACTACCAAATTTTATCAACCCAGCTCTGTTATTACGGACTGTAGCGTGATTACAACAGACGGACGGACAGACGGACATGGCTAAATCGTCTTAGATTTTTACGATGATTGAGAATATATATACTTTACGGGGTCTCAGATCAATATTTAGAGGTGTTTCAAACGGAGTGACAAAATGAATATACCCTCCTATCCTATGGTGGAGGGTATAAAAAAAATCGTTCACTCTTTGTCTAAACATCAAATATTTGGACTTAATTTATTTAATGAATGTTAAATTAAAATGTCTCTGTACTACGTATTTAAAAATATTTCATGAATTTAATAGTTTTAGAATCACTGAAAATTAAATGACTGATTGCTTGAATTATTTTGAATATCTTAAACTAAAATGTATCTTAAAGATAATGGTTAAAATCTTCGTGGCAGGTCAGAAAAGCCACACTCGTTCACTTCATCAACAACTTTAGATTGATAAGAAGGCCCCTCTAATTACCCGCTATCCACGTCTGAGTAGGAACAAAACGCAGTCCACTTAATTATCTTCGAATTGGTGACGTTACTGCCCTCCGTCGCATTCAGCAGCAATCATCTCCACTCTATTTTATTCACTCTTTTCAAAAGTAATTATACATTTTTGACCATTAGCAAATTATATACACACTCCTTCGCTATATATATTATAACATGAAAGTAACAATTTCTCTGTTTCTTCTAATTCCAGCGAAATTAACGGTTATTTGTAGAATTTTTGTAGAATATTCATATTCATGTTTTTGAATATGGAGTTCGAGATCGTTGTTTTTTGTGGTGGCCAGTCCTGTGACCAGCGTTAATACATTTCAAACATTTCTTATCCTTCTTTTTTAAAAAAACATTGTTTTCGGTTTTACAGAAATCAAAAACAACGATCTCGATAGTAAAAAAGCCATAACAGATCGAATAACAAAAGACCATAATTTTTGTAGAATATTAGGATATCAAATTTTTCCCCATTTATTGGATTTTTTTTTAAAAAATGACTAATTAAAAAAAAAGTCTGAATTTTATATGCAACATCCTTGTATACTCGTATCTATTTATTCACACAGTCGTCTCAAAAAAGTTTCAGAACGATGTTACATATTTATTTCTTTATTCTTGTTCCTTTTTTATGTCGTCCAGCTAACATTTTGACTTTAACTGTATGATACTTTTGTCAGCTTTTAATTGCTTAGATGTTAAATATTTAACATGTTTTGTCACTTGTTTTCATATAACTATGTTTCTCTCTCACTGCAGGTAACATCAGCCAAAGGATGAACAAAAATTGGATAAAACATGGTTAGTGTAAATTGAAATTCTTGTCAGGTTGTATATATGTACATACACAGAAAGAAAGAATTAAGTAATCCGTACTTGAATCAAGCCGTATCGGTGTCAAAAGTACGGTAAGTACGGTTTTTCTTAAACCAAGTACAAACTACTTGAATCAAGTACGGATTTTTAAGCCCTGAATTCCTGACAATACTTGATTTAAGCCTGGTCATTCTTGATTTATTGTGCTTTCGTTCGTTTTATACCTATATACCATTTATATTAATTATACCATTTTTGCCTATGCATTCCAAAGAATGCAATTTTTTAAAAATGGTATGTCAAAATACAGTTGCTTGACAGCAAAAGTAAAAGTTTAGCTGTAATTATTCGTTTAAGTATCAAACATATAAGAAATAGCATAAACGAAACGAAACAGAATTATTAACAACTTCAAAAAACTTAAATCAATAACAACCACGCCAAGTAATGTGTTTACAAACACTGCTTGAACGAGAAACCAATTGGTGTGTGTGTTTTTGATCTTGCTTCAGCCAAAATCAACCACTTAAATGAGAGTGGTTGAGAGGGTCATTTTATTGTGCTCTATAATTGTTCTGCCTCCCAGAGATTAAAGTAAGCTTTTTCTTCTTACTTTAAGCCCTATTAGGCTTAATTTTCCTTTTTAAGAAATGTTAAGTCGATTTATACTTATTTTAAGAAAAACTTAGTAGCAACGTACTTAACTTTTTAAGTACGATTTCGGCTTAAATTAAAAATTTTTTACTTGAATTTAGTACGGCATTTTTCTTTCTGTGTACATATATAGTAAATATTATTCGTTGGTTTATTTTTATAGCAAATATTATTCCTTAATCGTCGTAAAATTTTAGGAGAATTTAGCTATGTGCGACTGTCCCTCTCTCGGTCTCTGGTAATTACGTTACAGTGTACAATAATTGAGCTAGATGACTTAAATTTGGTAGAAATACTTCTTACCTCTCCTATTTGACTACCTTGGGTGTATTTATACCCAGAACCTTTCAAACGAACAACAGTCGCCATAGGTGCATGTATGATCATATTATCAAAGGGTCCAGGGCGACCGACACAGAAAATATGTTAAAGCCCTATCAGATTAAACTTCTATAAGATCTAAAAACCACATGTTACATGAATATAACGTTAACAGTTTTTCTTTAAACTCAGTGCTTTAATCCAATTTTAGTTTTGGTGTATCTGTCGGCCAGAGACAATTGCAAATTGTAAAATACGTTACAAAATTATGTTTGCAGTTTTGTTCTTATTTTCTCCCTATTTCTGGTAGTCTTCCGGAAGCCAAAATGACATTCTGAACGACAGGCAGACAGACATGTATTCATATGTGCATAGAAATATATATGTGACAACAATACTAAATAGACATCATAGGAATAATAATAGACGTCCATGTAAATGTACGAGTATGTATGTAGTATGAGGATATACGAGTAGATCCGTTCATTTGTATGCATGCATTTATTTTGGCCGAATGATGTATATAAATATGAATCAGAATGTGCTAAAACAAAAAGCATATTTCGCACCGCAACTGAGACGGACCAAAAGTAACCGCGGCGAAGTAAGTCATTATAGCGTCCTCAACAAAATTTAAAAAAGTAGTAAAGTAGGCCCCACTTATAAGCCACTATTTCAAAAGATTGTCATACCGACAAAAAGGATTTAGTCTCAGTACATTTATGGAGACTATTTGATGGTTTTTAGGATGAATTTATTTATTTCTTATAATGATGTATACAATTTGTTAATAATCTTTCATTACTTCAAATTTGAACAGCTTATAAATTGAAATAATATATAGCATGGGCTCGAAGGTTCAATAGGGCAAAATGTATGCGTTATCTAATAAAACATTTTTTGGTAGACCGAACTTGTGTGTTAAACATCTAACAGAGTAAACACCTTCTCCTCGAAACATTGAACTTGTATATTTATACCCTATGGGCTAAAAGTGTAACACAACGAAGGAGTGACCTACGACCTTAAGTATGATGGGCGTAAATTATGTTTAGAACATTTTAAGTCATTTGAGCTGCGTCACGTTAGCTCTCGAAATGACTAACCGATTGACTTCAAATTTGGTATATGAGATTTTTTTTTCTATCTCGGACTATGTTCGAAGATGTTTCATATTCGTCCACTCCTCCACTCCGGGTTTAAATTAAAGAAATATTGATTCTCCAATAACTTATATAAGTATACTACTACTATATCCGTATCCTCTGCCATTCCTCTGTCATACTAATAATTTATGTGCCGTTGTCACCTTGAGGGCTCCGTCCCTTTTGGTACCTGTCACATATAGGGAACCTTTTTTGAAAGAAGTTACATGATTATAACTTTAATACCAGTGTATATCGGCATTTGAAATCCAAAATCACGTAACATCAAAAAAATCGAAATTAATTATACCCTACACCACACTGTGGTACAGGGTATTATGACTTTGTGCATTTGTTTGTAACACCTAAAAGGAGACGAGATAGACCCATTGTTTATTATACCGATCGACTCAGAATGACTTTCTGAGTCGATTTAGCCATGTCCGTCTGTCTGTCCATGTATTCTTGTAATCAAAGTGCAGGTCGTATTTATGGTCCGATTGTGATGAAATTTAGCATAGTGCTCTTTTTTGGCCCAAGGACGATCCCTATTGAAATTGGTTAAAATCGGTTCAGATTTGGATATAGTCCCCATATATATATCTCACCCGATTTGACATGTAAGCGCTGTAGAAACCACATTTTACATCCGATCTTTATGAAATTCGGCAGAGAGAGTTTTATTATTACGTGAATGAACACTACCAAATTCGGAGAAAATCCGTTCAGATTTAGATATAGCCCCCATATATATGTTTCACCCGATTTGACATGTAAGCGCTGTAGGAACTGTATTTTAAATCAGATCAGTACGAAATTTGGCAGAGAGAGTTCTCTTATTACATTAATAAACACTGCCAAATTCGGGGAAAATCGGTTCAGATTTAGATATAGTCCCCATATATATGTTTCACCGATTTGACATGAAAGCGCTGTAGAAACCGTATTTTACATCCGACCTGTACGAAATTCGGCAGAGAAAGTTCTCTTATTACATGAATAAACACTGTCCAATTTGGGGAAAATCGGTTCAGATTTAGATATAGCCCCCATATATATGTTCCACCCGATTTAACATTTAAGCGCTGTAGAAATCGTGTTTTATATCCGATCAGTACGAAATTTAACAGAGAGAGTTTTCTTATTACATGTATGAACACTGCCAAATTCGGGGAAAATCGGTTCAAATTTAAACATAGTCCCAATATATATGTTACACCCGATTTGACATGTAAGCGATGTAGAAACCGTGTTTTATATCCGATCACTACGAAAATCGGCAGAGAGTTTGTTTATTACATGTATGAACACTACCAAATTCTTATCGGAATGCCCATTTTCGCATTGGTAGGTAGGTGTAGGGTATTATATAGTCGGCCCCGCCCGACTTTCTGTCTTTCCTTACTGGTTTTATTACTGATTATAGTCTATTAGGCTAAACTATACATTCCTTCAAAATGTTGGAGTTCAATATCATAAATTGACCATTCTATGAGTGTTATTCAAAATGACGTTACAGCAAACAAGGTCATTAAAAAAGCGGAAAGATTCATAAAATTTTATTTTATTTAATTCACAATGTACGCCAAAACTAATTGCGCTAGATTTGTTATTTGATTTCGCCTTAATAGTCTGAAATCCCTAAATTTGGTCAAAAGCTTAAAATTACTTTACTTTGTTTTTTGCTTATCCTGAAAAATCGCTAACATGTGGGTTACGTTATTTTGAATTTGAGGTGACGATATAAATACTTGAAATTGTGTGCGGTGTAATGGTTTTGTAGTACCTATGGTGCCGTAAAAAGTATTGCCACACTGTGGTACAGTGTGGTGTAGACATTGCCATGCCCGATTTGCAAAAACAGTCAGAAGAACTTCGGTAATTTGAACGATTCTACAAACGAGGAGAATTACGAATATGGAATGTCACCATTGCACGCAAGGATAAGGAGGATATCTTCGATAAAAATACATCGACTAAGGATAAGGAAAAGATCAGAAAGAAGCAAATGCAGGATGCTTTTTTAAACAACTTAGACTAAAAGTAGACTGTACCAAGCAAGGGTTCGGAAGCTCAAACGATGGAAACACTTCTAGGAAATGTTTTGGAAATAATGAGGCAGTAACTAGAATCATGGAATTGGCAATTAAATCGTGAAAAGATTAGGAACGATCTTGAATGTTTTAAACTGCTTGGACTAAAAATAGACTGCGCCAAGCAAGGGTACGGAAGCTCAAACGATGGAAACACTTCTAGGAAATTTTTTGGAAATAATGAGGCAGTAACTAGAATCACTGGAATTGGCAATCAAATCGTGAAAAGATTAGGAACTATCTTCAATATTTTAAACTGCAAAGAAAACGTTAATTCTACAAAATATGGAAAATATGCTTCGAAAACGGCATCACTTTTAGCGGAAATGTGTCCACAGAAGAAGTTGACCACAACAGTCCATCAAATATTGGCGCATGGTAAATATATATTTGAATACCAGTCATGGCCAATTGGAGAGCTTTCTGAAGAAGCACAAGAGTCTCTTAACAAATTCTATAAAAAATATATAAGTAGATTGCAGAACGGGAGCATCACGGATGAGGCAAAATGAGGACCTCTTATAAATGATTAGTCTTTTAGATTTACCTTCCCTTACGAATTGTGATGAATATTTTACAGAAAATTAAAAAAAATATATAACTTTGAAAAAGAACTAAAAAAATCTAAACGATTATTTTGATAATAAAAGTGAATAATTTGTAAATGTTGTTCAGGCGTGAGTCTTTCCATGATGAAATGCCAAACAATACTTAACAAAAATAACATGAAAAAAGGCTATTGAAAAAATATCTCTACTTAGATCACCCGTTATATGCAAAGTTCTAGGTTTTTTCTACATTTTTGAAATTTATGTGATTATAGCTTTTAAAGTATATAAGATAACAACAAAATTTTTTGGGAAACAACTTTTATGCTTGTGGTTTATGTAATTCCACCAACTTTTGCACAGAAATCTGTACACAACGCGAGAAAAGTGCCAACTAACATAGATTACCCCTATGTAAAAAATTTTGACTTTTGCCCATGTATCAATTGCTATGGGCTAAAAGTGTGACACAATGAAGGAGTGCCCTTAGACCTTAAGTATGATGGGCGTAAATGATGTTTAGAACATTTTAAGGCATTTGAGCTGTGTCCGTCCATCTGTCTGGTTGGTGATCACGTTAACTCTCGAAAGGACTAACCGATTGACTTCAAAGTGGAAATATGAGAATATTTTTTTCTATCTCATGCTATACTCCCACGCAAAATGGACAAATCTTACCGAAATAGAGTGGATCATAACGTTTTCGAGGCCCTTCTGGTACCCCTTACATAAATTGACAGAATTTCTGTAGGGGTCATCTAAATCTATATATATAAAGAAGAATGTGTGTTTGTTTGTACCGAATAGACGTGTAAACGGCTCGACCGATCTTCTTGAAATTTTCACAGAATGTACATGTGGGTGTTTCGATATATAAGCAAAATTTTGAAATTGATATATCTTGGATTTTAGTCTCAGTACATTTATGGAGACTATTTGATGGTTTTTAGGATGAATTTATTTATTTCTTATAATGATGTATACAATTTGTTAATAATCTTTCATTACTTCAAATTTGAACAGCTTATAAATTGAAATAATATATAGCATGGGCTCGAAGGTTCAATAGGGCAAAATGTATGCGTTATCTAATAAAACATTTTTTGGTAGACCGAACTTGTGTGTTAAACATCTAACAGAGTAAACACCTTCTCCTCGAAACATTGAACTTGTATATTTATACCCTATGGGCTAAAAGTGTAACACAACGAAGGAGTGACCTACGACCTTAAGTATGATGGGCGTAAATTATGTTTAGAACATTTTAAGTCATTTGAGCTGCGTCACGTTAGCTCTCGAAATGACTAACCGATTGACTTCAAATTTGGTATATGAGATTTTTTTTTCTATCTCGGACTATGTTCGAAGATGTTTCATATTCGTCCACTCCTCCACTCCGGGTTTAAATTAAAGAAATATTGATTCTCCAATAACTTATATAAGTATACTACTACTATATCCGTATCCTCTGCCATTCCTCTGTCATACTAATAATTTATGTGCCGTTGTCACCTTGAGGGCTCCGTCCCTTTTGGTACCTGTCACATATAGGGAACCTTTTTTGAAAGAAGTTACATGATTATAACTTTAATACCAGTGTATATCGGCATCTGAAATCCAAAATCACGTAACATCAAAAAAATCGAAATTAATTATACCCTACACCACACTGTGGTACAGGGTATTATGACTTTGTGCATTTGTTTGTAACACCTAAAAGGAGACGAGATAGACCCATTGTTTATTATACCGATCGACTCAGAATGACTTTCTGAGTCGATTTAGCCATGTCCGTCTGTCTGTCCATGTATTCTTGTAATCAAAGTGCAGGTCGTATTTATGGTCCGATTGTGATGAAATTTAGCATAGTGCTCTTTTTTGGCCCAAGGACGATCCCTATTGAAATTGGTTAAAATCGGTTCAGATTTGGATATAGTCCCCATATATATATCTCACCCGATTTGACATGTAAGCGCTGTAGAAACCACATTTTACATCCGATCTTTATGAAATTCGGCAGAGAGAGTTTTATTATTACGTGAATGAACACTACCAAATTCGGAGAAAATCCGTTCAGATTTAGATATAGCCCCCATATATATGTTTCACCCGATTTGACATGTAAGCGCTGTAGGAACTGTATTTTAAATCAGATCAGTACGAAATTTGGCAGAGAGAGTTCTCTTATTACATTAATAAACACTGCCAAATTCGGGGAAAATCGGTTCAGATTTAGATATAGTCCCCATATATATGTTTCACCGATTTGACATGAAAGCGCTGTAGAAACCGTATTTTACATCCGACCTGTACGAAATTCGGCAGAGAAAGTTCTCTTATTACATGAATAAACACTGTCCAATTTGGGGAAAATCGGTTCAGATTTAGATATAGCCCCCATATATATGTTCCACCCGATTTAACATTTAAGCGCTGTAGAAATCGTGTTTTATATCCGATCAGTACGAAATTTAACAGAGAGAGTTTTCTTATTACATGTATGAACACTGCCAAATTCGGGGAAAATCGGTTCAAATTTAAACATAGTCCCAATATATATGTTACACCCGATTTGACATGTAAGCGATGTAGAAACCGTGTTTTATATCCGATCACTACGAAAATCGGCAGAGAGTTTGTTTATTACATGTATGAACACTACCAAATTCTTATCGGAATGCCCATTTTCGCATTGGTAGGTAGGTGTAGGGTATTATATAGTCGGCCCCGCCCGACTTTCTGTCTTTCCTTACTGGTTTTATTACTGATTATAGTCTATTAGGCTAAACTATACATTCCTTCAAAATGTTGGAGTTCAATATCATAAATTGACCATTCTATGAGTGTTATTCAAAATGACGTTACAGCAAACAAGGTCATTAAAAAAGCGGAAAGATTCATAAAATTTTATTTTATTTAATTCACAATGTACGCCAAAACTAATTGCGCTAGATTTGTTATTTGATTTCGCCTTAATAGTCTGAAATCCCTAAATTTGGTCAAAAGCTTAAAATTACTTTACTTTGTTTTTTGCTTATCCTGAAAAATCGCTAACATGTGGGTTACGTTATTTTGAATTTGAGGTGACGATATAAATACTTGAAATTTTGTGCGGTGTAATGGTTTTGTAGTACCTATGGTGCCGTAAAAAGTATTGCCACACTGTGGTACAGTGTGGTGTAGACATTGCCATGCCCGATTTGCAAAAACAGTCAGAAGAACTTCGGTAATTTGAACGATTCTACAAACGAGGAGAATTACGAATATGGAATGTCACCATTGCACGCAAGGATAAGGAGGATATCTTCGATAAAAATACATCGACTAAGGATAAGGAAAAGATCAGAAAGAAGCAAATGCAGGATGCTTTTTTAAACAACTTAGACTAAAAGTAGACTGTACCAAGCAAGGGTTCGGAAGCTCAAACGATGGAAACACTTCTAGGAAATGTTTTGGAAATAATGAGGCAGTAACTAGAATCATGGAATTGGCAATTAAATCGTGAAAAGATTAGGAACGATCTTGAATGTTTTAAACTGCTTGGACTAAAAATAGACTGCGCCAAGCAAGGGTACGGAAGCTCAAACGATGGAAACACTTCTAGGAAATTTTTTGGAAATAATGAGGCAGTAACTAGAATCACTGGAATTGGCAATCAAATCGTGAAAAGATTAGGAACTATCTTCAATATTTTAAACTGCAAAGAAAACGTTAATTCTACAAAATATGGAAAATATGCTTCGAAAACGGCATCACTTTTAGCGGAAATGTATCCACAGAAGAAGTTGACCACAACAGTCCATCAAATATTGGCGCATGGTAAATATATATTTGAATACCAGTCATGGCCAATTGGAGAGCTTTCTGAAGAAGCACAAGAGGCTCTTAACAAATTCTATAAAAAATATATAAGTAGATTGCAGAACGGGAGCATCACGGATGAGGCAAAATGAGGACCTCTTATAAATGATTAGTCTTTTAGATTTACCTTCCCTTACGAATTGTGATGAATATTTTACAGAAAATTAAAAAAAATATATAACTTTGAAAAAGAACTAAAAAAATCTAAACGATTATTTTGATAATAAAAGTGAATAATTTGTAAATGTTGTTCAGGCGTGAGTCTTTCCATGATGAAATGCCAAACAATACTTAACAAAAATAACATGAAAAAAGGCTATTGAAAAAATATCTCTACTTAGATCACCCGTTATATGCAAAGTTCTAGGTTTTTTCTACATTTTTGAAATTTATGTGATTATAGCTTTTAAAGTATATAAGATAACAACAAAATTTTTTGGGAAACAACTTTTATGCTTGTGGTTTATGTAATTCCACCAACTTTTGCACAGAAATCTGTACACAACGCGAGAAAAGTGCCAACTAACATAGATTACCCCTATGTAAAAAATTTTGACTTTTGCCCATGTATCAATTGCTATGGGCTAAAAGTGTGACACAATGAAGGAGTGCCCTTAGACCTTAAGTATGATGGGCGTAAATGATGTTTAGAACATTTTAAGGCATTTGAGCTGTGTCCGTCCATCTGTCTGGTTGGTGATCACGTTAACTCTCGAAAGGACTAACCGATTGACTTCAAAGTGGAAATATGAGAATATTTTTTTCTATCTCATGCTATACTCCCACGCAAAATGGACAAATCTTACCGAAATAGAGTGGATCATAACGTTTTCGAGGCCCTTCTGGTACCCCTTACATAAATTGACAGAATTTCTGTAGGGGTCATCTAAATCTATATATATAAAGAAGAATGTGTGTTTGTTTGTACCGAATAGACGTGTAAACGGCTCGACCGATCTTCTTGAAATTTTCACAGAATGTACATGTGGGTGTTTCGATATATAAGCAAAATTTTGAAATTGATATATCTTGCACAATTTTTTTGCGACAGTGCTGTAGTTTTGTGCATATGTATCTGGTGGTAGTCTACGTGATTGCTTCAAAAATGGGTGGAAACGGACCAATGGGCGTAGAACCGCCCATATAAGCAAAATTTTGAAATTTAGATATTTTTCACAATATGCTAGAGAGAGTGTGTATATGTGTCTAATGGTAGTCTACCTGATTGGTTTAAAAATGGGCGGGGTCAGACCAATGGGCGTGGCCCCGCCCATATAAGTAAAATTTTTAAAATGCGATATCTTGAACATTTTGTTAGCGAGAGTGATAATGCTGTAATGTTGTACATATGTATCTGGTGGTAGTCTACGTGATTGTTAAAAAATAGCGAGTTCGGACAAAAGGGCGTTGCTCCGCCCTTGCACAATTTGTTAGCGAGAGTGCTGTAATTTTGTGCATATGTATCAAAGGGCGTCGCCTCGCCCATATAAGCAACCTCTTGAAATGCAGATATCTTCCACAATCTGTTTGCGAGAGTGCTGTAATTTTGTGTATGTGTCTGGTGGAATCCTACATGACTGGTTTAAAAATTAGCGGGATCAGACCAAGGGGCGTGGCCCCGCCCATATAACCCAAATTTGAGCTATATTGCACAATTTAGTAGAAATAGTAATTCTGTTTATATGTATCTGGTGGCAGTCTACATGATTAGTTCATAGTGGCCGGGATCAGACTAATGGACGTGTCCCCGCCCATGTAAGTCACATTTTGAAATTAATGGCGAATTCTTTTCTGCAAAAAAGTGCAACATGTTCATTGCCCTTTTCCCGAAAACGGCACTTTTGTGATAATTTTTTGAAATTTGGTAATTAAGTTACTCGAATTTAGCACAACTAAAATTTCACAATTTCAAAAAAGCGATATAATAGTGCAGTTTTCGGAAAAAGGGCAATGCTAGTGTTGCACTTTTTTGCAGAAAAGAATTCGCCGTAAGATATCTTGCACAATTTGTTAGCGAGTGCTGTTATTTTATGTATATGTATTTGATGGCAAGATTCGTGATTGGTTCAACAATGGACGGGATCGGGGCAACGAAGTGGACCGGGTCCAGCTAGTGTTTTCATATTTTGTATTTCGAACAAACTTTGCAATGACTATAGACTGGCAAAGAATTAAACATTTTTTATAACAAATTCTGGCATCTCCCACACATCGATACCTCCATTCTAAACTATGCTAATTGCAAAACGGTACTTTTTCAGTAAAGGCGATCAAAGTTCGATGATTTTTTAAATTTGGAAATCGAAATCGAAAGACCTTTACTGTTTTGTGAATAACTTTTGATTGGGTTACCGAAAAAACACTAAATTTTGACTGAATATAATTTGGAATATTTAGAACATAAAAACGAAATCTCCCTAAAAACATGCTAAGTAGACTAGCATGTTTTGGAATGGAAGTATCGACATGTGCCATATTACATTACACACAAAGTGAGGTTAGTATATCTTTGTCTTTGTATTTCGAACAAACGCGACTTAAATTTTCCGACCAGTACTAAATTTGGGATAGGGAATCTTCTTGGTGGGTCGCTCCTAAACGAACACTGCCAAATTTGAAGAAAATTATTTCTGAATCATTCCTATATTGAAACTGGGTTTTTTCGTCCGATTTCTATGAAATTTCGCAGAAAGGTTGTTATTGGTACAATAGTGAACACCGATAGTCCCATGTATGTGGTACTTTCGCGCATTTCCGAAGTGTTTTTGCATCAATAGTTTGTGGATACATAAAGGAATGCTGTGTGTCTTAAGGTTATGTATTAAAATCTAGATATTGATCTGCCCGACTCAAGTCTTACTGCTATGCAAATTCCGAAATTGGAACCAGTCTTTCATTATACCCTACACCACACTGTGGTACAGGGTATTATGACTTTGTGCATTTGTTTGTAACACCCGAAAGGAGAAGAGATAGATCCATTGTTTATTATACCGATCGACTTGTAATCACTTTCTGAGTCGATTTAGCTATGTCCGTCTGTCTGTCCGTCTGTAGATGTATTCTTGTAATCAAAGTACAGGTCGCAATTATAACCCGATCTTGACGAAGCTTTACACATATATTTTTTTTTTGGCCCAAGGACGATCCCTATTTAATTTGGTTAAAATCGGTTCAGATTTGGATATAGCCCCATATATATGTTAGCCCCGATTTGACATGTAAGCGCTGTAAAAACTTTATTTTTTATCCGATCAGTATGAAATTCAGCAGAAAGAGGTCTCTTGTTATATGAATGAACACTGTTAAATTTGGAAGAAATCGGTTCAGATATAGATATAGCCCCCATATATACGTTACCCCCGATTTCACATGTAAGCGCCGTAAAAAATTTATTTTATAACCGATCAGTGTGAAATTCGGCAGAAAGAGGTTTCTTATTACATGAAGGAATACTGCCAAATTCGGAGAAAATCTGTTCAGATTTAGATATAGCCCCCTTTTACATGAATGAGTATTCAGGGAAAATCGGTTCAGATTTATATATAACATCCGTGTATATGTTCCTCCTGATTTGGTATCAAAGCGCTATAGAAGTTGTACTTTACTTCCGATCATTAAAATTTTCCAGAAATATGTTTCTCAATTTAGGAACGAATATTGCTTAATTAGCGATTATCGGTTCAGAATTAGATAATATGTTCCTACCCATTTACCAATTATTCCAAATTATTATCGCAATGACCCTTATCGCATTGTTAGGGAGGTGTAAGGTATTATATAGTCGGCCCCGCCCGACTTTCTGCCTTTCCTTATTGGTTTTTTCTGTTTTTATAAAAAATATCTAAATTTTTATAATTTTCAACTCATAACTTTTCACTTCCTTAATTTAAGGCCCTCTGGAAACTGTAGAAACCAAATCCAGGCGAATCTTCGTACCGCAATTCATTCGTGTATATATGAACAATTATACATATATATTTTTTGCCTCCCTCCTCTTGCATTTGTTTAGTTTTTTGTTAGACAATTTTTGTGACGTGTTGTGTCGTTATTGTTATGCTGTCATATGTTTCTAACACTAAACCGCCTCTGTCTCTTCCGCTGTCCCTCCCTCATGCTGGAGGATGTGTCTCAGCTCAGGCGTTTTAAAAATCTCACTTGTATTGTCTTGTGTTGCATCATTTGAACCCATTGTTTATTCCATCTTCGCCATTTTCAGCTGTGACGCTCTATATGGATGGTATACGATGGCAGCGTTATAATTATGGTTATAAAGGGTGGTTTTTTATCAGGTTCACAACATTGAGTTGATAAGACAGATTTATTTGAGTTAAAAATGGAGTTAAAAATTAATAGATGGTCTTTGTTTAGCTTGGTTTGCAAATTTTTCGAAGAATTGACAAATATGTTCACTTATTCACTCAATGTTGGTATGAGAAGTAGAGTGGACCAATATGGTCCATCTTCGTGACAGAAAAAATATTATCGGATAACAAATTTAAAGCCAGACTGGCTGACGGACATTGCTCAAATGACTTAAAATGTCCACAACGGATTTCTGCCGAACATACTTAGTGTCTTAGTTCACTCCTGCCTATAACAAGGAGATATTTGTTTTCACATTCGTACACGCTGAAAAAATCGCTTTTGTAGTATATTGGTCCAAACTTATTCATCTGGAAACTTACATATGTTTAGGGTACACTCTAAATATATAATATTTGACACGCACAAATATTATTTGTTTGGGAGGATGTTGTTCTAAACAAAGTTATGTTTTCATACTAATATTATTTTATTTGGAAATAATATTTCCGAACAATGATTAAATACAATAGGCGTGTTTTCGTTACACCATAAGTGCTTAATTTGTATGGGGAGCTAAGCACTTTTAAGCACTATTAGTTCCCGATGACGTTTGGTGCTTGTGTTCATGTCTTAATCGAGTATAATGTTGCCAGATTGGGCACCCTATATTTAGCAATATGGCATCCCATTTTTGGAGAGATTTTATCAATTATTGTGAATTAACGGGAAGAAGAAGAACAAAAATGGGAAATTATTTTAATATTTGCAAAAGAGTGTAAACAATTGAACATGGAATAGTAAATATATGTTTTATAAATACTTTTCACGAATTTTTTGTCTGTTTCGCACTGTTCTTTCTTCGCAACTCATGACACCATTGCTACCAGATAGTGAAAATCCGCCACTTATTGCTTATGTGCCAGTTAGTGGAAGTCAGTTGTTTTCGTTGCAAAGTGCTAAACTAAAAGTGCTAGCTTGTAACGAAAACATGCCTAATGTATCGATGCCTTAATTTAAAGGAAAGCTTTCAGTTTTTTTTAGAAATTTAAGGTTTATTTTTTAGAAATTTTATATGTTTGTAAAAATCTATTAAAATGTTAATCGTATAATCTTGGGTAACGACAAATTCAAAGTCAGCAAAGTTTTAACATTTTTTTAAATGTAATGTATTTGGATAAATTCGTAAACAATATATTTGTTTGTGTCTAAACAAATATTTTAATTGTGACAGTCAATGCAAATATATTTTCTTGTACTATATATTAATATATGCATTCCAAAAAAAAAAAATTCTTGATTTTCAAATAAAATATATTTGTTCAAAGTGAAGCACACTTGGATCGACTTCTTATTTATCTAGAGATATATTTCTTCGGCATATCCTATGGTTCTATATTCTTATTCGACATATCCTATGGTTCTAGTTCATTGAAATAAATTTTGAGGACAGTGAAGCGCATGGATTACAGATAGTTATTATTAAATTTCTAGAACAGTTTCCACATGAAAACCAACAAATGTTTAAGAAATCTATTTAGATACTGTCAAATTTTATATACCGACCCCATATTTAATAGCGTAATTCTGTTTTTGCAACTTTTCACTGAAGCATTTAAAAGTTTTCAATCGATATTATAATCCAAATAATAAATCTTGCCTTATTTCTAGATAACTAAACGAGGTATCATCACCAAAATTTGTCACAATATGTAATCGAATATGAGGAACATCATGGTATTAATAACTCACTTTGAGCATAACTCGAGTTATGCTGTTATGCCTTGTGACCACAAATATCTGACACTCACAAATATGATATATTTGGGAAGGAATCGTTTTAAACAAAACTATGTTTCCATTTCAATATTTTTTTATTTAGAATTAATAATTCCGAAACAAACATTAAATTGCATTTTTTTCTGTTTTCTGTTTTTCAAAAGTTCAAAGTAAATTTTTGTTTAGAAATTTTATATGTTTGTTCAATTCAATTAAAATTTAAATCGTATAGTCTTTAGTAAACTATAAATTACATTGATGGATTGATAAAAAGTGATGAATTTAAATATTTATAAATTATAAATTAGTGCTGTAAAGCAAAAGCTAATGGGGCTTATGCATTTTGTAGCTATAAAGAATAACACAAGAAATCTAGGAATAGCGAACTAAATTTCGAAAAAATCAGCAAAGTTTTGAAAATTTATTTACATAAATACAATATATTTGGAAAACATCTTAAACAATAACTTTATTTCTGTGTGTAAACACTTATTTTACTTGTAAAAGTCAGATGGCAAATGTATTTTGTTCTAATATATTAATATATGCGTTCCAAACAAAATTTCATGATTTTCAAATAAAATGTATTAGTTCACAAATATATAATATTTAAAAGTTTTGTTTTCCTAGAATTAAACTTAGTGCAGTTTTCGGAAAAAGAGCATTGAAAAGGTTGGGCTTTTTTGCAGAAAAGGTATCGCCATTAGATTTACGACAAATTCGCCCTCGGAAAGGTATGCGTTTGTAAAATGAAATCGTTTGTGCTTGAATTGCTTAGCCAGTGGGGGAGGGACATTACGTGAAATATTGTTCGAGTGAACATCATTGCTTCAATTTTGAAGCGAGACATCACCCCTAACTACGTCATGATAGTAAGGGTTTGGCTGCTGATAATACTACCAATAAAACTAAATCCTCAAATTTCTAGTCAACCAGTTTTAGATCCTTCGCAACCATCCAAATCAGCTGGATGTGTCCCTCGTCAACTATTCCATGCTGCCATCAGTAAAGCTGTGCTTTTGGGAACAGCCACATCTAAAGAAAATCTTACATTGAGAATTGGAACCTCTTTCAACGCATCTATAGTACTGGAAACTACAGCCTTAATTCTTCCTTTCAAATATTAGAAAACTTTCCCTCTTTTACGGTCGCTGCTGATTTTAAGAAAAAATTGCCAACTTTTCGTTTGGCTGATCCAAATTTGTTTCATTTGCAAGCCGTATACCTCTTGATAGGAGCCGACTTATACGATCAAATATTTTTAGAAGGATTTATTCAAATTTCTTCCGGATCATTACTTACAGAACACTATCTTCGGTTGGCTTATTACGGGGCCCTGTTCGGTCCAACAAAAATCAAACATTCGCCACAAAATTAGATTCCCATGCAAAATTGTTATTCTACCTATAAGGACCGACCTAAGCATACATGAACACATAGGAGAAGCTGGGGTGAATGTGTTAAAATAATATTTGCGTAATGAATCATCATTACATAGGAAGCCCGAGGTCAAAACTGTTGTCTCAGAATATCTGATATTAAACCATATGAGGTCAGTGGTCGCGATATCTTCTTTAAAAAACTGTCTTGCTGTTTGCCCCATTACCCTGTAAATAATCTTAAAAAACAGACTAGCAAACTTTGAATATTTTTTAAGGCGCCCAACAAAACTTCGAGCGGATAATTCTAAACGACATCTTTCATGTTGGACCTACGTTGCAATCAGACTTAGTACTGTTCATCTTGAGATGGCGAATGTTTAGATTCATATTTAATTTTGATATTACACAGATGTATCGGAAAATTCGTGCTGACACCTTCAGCGATTGGCGATGGCTATTAGAACCCTTTTGAAATTAGCTGATGATACTGAGAAAGAGTATCCTCTTGCGGCTAATATGTTGCCAAAAAGTATTTACACGATTCTGGCTGGACCCGACGTTGTAGATATAGCTTTGATTCTTCGAGACCAATTGATAGCGAAGCTCTCTTCTGCTTTCTTTGAACTTAGGAAATGGACAACTAACGATGGGGCTATATAAGATCGGTTTCCGCCTGAATACTTAGTGGATTTTGATATTTGTGGAGGATAGTAGCTGTAATCCTTTGGGTATAGGGTGGAAAGTGAAACTTTATTTTTATTTCACGTTAGCTCCTTTTGTGACCCAGAGCACCGTATAGTAAACGGGAAGTTTTTCCGGTTATCGCTAAACTTGTTGATCCTTTCGGTTGGATAGGCCCAGTAATCGTTATAGACAAAATTGTTATGCAAAAAGTCTGGCTGGGCAACATTGGGACCCGCTCCCATCTTCCACCAAAGTAGAATGGCGAAAATTCGTTAACGACTATCCAGATGCAAATTCTATTCGCATCCCACGATGGGTCCAATATGGTCCGGGCTGTGCTGCGGAGCTTCATGTATTTGCTGATGTCTCACAAAAGGCATACGCGGGGCTGGTTTATCTTCGTGCTTAGGTTTGTAACGACAAGTTTTGACTCTGGTTGCTGGAGTAGCTCACCGGGGCCAGGTTCATCACAGAAATTTATTTGATTTCGGCGACAGAGAGTAGACAGCGGGAGTTTTTGGTTTTAATAAGCTTTATTGTAATTCTAAAGGGTTTAGTGTGTTAAAAATATATTGTAAAACTAGTAGTTCCTCGTGATGGGTTTTCGTTTATGTCCTTGGCTGTAGGATATCCCTGATGTGCGTCGAGGCTGGGTGGGGAAGCTGGCTGCGTCTGATCGGGAGAGTAGCGGGACCACCCTAACACACACGATTGTTAGTCACGAGGGTTTTGATCTTTTAGAAACAGAAGAGTGGCGAAAGGCACACCCTAATACACGCACGGTTTATTCACGACGGTGGCGGAGGGCACACCCTAATGTACACCGAGTTTTAGAACGGGAGAGTGGCGAAAGGCACACCCTAATACATGCACGGTTTTATTCACGAGGGTAGCGGACGGCACACCCTAATATACACTGAAATTTAGAACGGGAGAGTTGCGAAAGGCACACCCTAATACACGCACGATTTTATTCACGAGGGTAGCGGATGGCACACCCTAATATACACTGAGTTTCGGATCGGGAGAGTGGCGGAAGGCACACCCTAGTATTCACTTAGTTTATTCACTGCACTTGTACACTTACCGTCCGTTCGTGGCTACTGGTTCACACTGACTGTCCTCTCTTCATCGATAGTTGTCGCTTTTATACCCAATTGGGATAACGGGAACTTGTTTACTCCAAAAGGAGTTGTTTATCAAAACAACTTGTTTACTCAAACGATTGCACGTGTCAAAATAACTTCGCATGCGTATTGTTGTTGCGTAGCGGTAACTTGTTTACTTGTTTTCGCACCGACTCCACGTGTGCTTGCAACTAGTAAACAACTTCGCATGCGTTTTGTTGTTGCGCAGTGGTAGGTTGTTTATTAGTCGGATGCGCTGGTATATGGTAAATAGCCTAACTCCTGATTTACTACGTGGTGGGCAAACATGACTAAATACGAATTTTTATAAAATATGAATTCAAGTATACTTCATATATTTTTTAAATTCATTAACTTAAACTCTAAAGACTTAATCTAAGTGTCGCCAAAAACGACCTCCGGGACTTTTGGTCGTCACAGGTTACAAACGGAAATATTTGTAAATTTACCATTGTATACAACTAGAGTCGTCCCAACAAAACCTATCGTATTGCTTCGGTTTGAACTTTGCGGATCAGTTTTAGCTTAGGAACTTTTAAAAACTTTTGAAATCTTACGTGAGAGTGATATCGAATTTCATCAAGTTGGACAGATTCGACATATTCGACGGAGTTTGAAATCGTACCGTACAAACTCATACTTCGTTTTTTCCTTCGTATATATTCTTTATAGTTTTTCTTCGCTAGACCGTGCTTTACGTGTAATATCTTAAATGTTTAGAATTTTTCTTAGCACTAATCGAGCCCATAGGGCTCGACGACGTGTCTATGACGTGTCTAGTCCTATAATTTCGCTGAAGGAAGTAAATATTTTTTTATAAGTGTAACAATAGCTGTAGTAGTTTTGTACTTTAAGATAAATAATTTCTCCATCTCTGAATCGATTTATATGTTAGATTTCCCAGCAAATTTTGTAGACCAATATCTTTGCTATAGTAGTCTTTTACCACACCGATCATATCTGTCCCAAATACATATGAAATGTGCACCATGAAATTTGATGTCATGAAAAAACGAGAACTAGCAGCAAATACTCGAACCGAAATGCTGCCTTCACTATTGTTGTGTTTTGGACCTCAGCTGGTGTTTTTAGTATAAACATCAAAAATAGTCATCAGCATTATAATCGTCAGCAACCAACATCATCATCGTCACCATCACCGTCGCCGTTGCTTCTGCCGTCATCATGAACAACAATGGCAGCAACTTCGTCGTTATCGTCGTCATCAGTTGTTCGAAAACTGAAATCTCGATGTTGTTGCCCCTATTCGCAGTTTTCATTTTTCCAGCTTTGCTGTTTTCCACTGCTGTTGGCTGTTGTTCTGCACTTCCTTCATATTTATGTCAGTTATGTTTTCATATCAAATGACATGACATTAGTTTTACTTGCCACTCACTACGTTCACTATGTACACTGTCTCACCACCGGACTGCCGGCAGTCACTGCTGCCGCTACTCACACACCGCTTTCACTCTCCCTCGATGTTGCTACTGCTTCTTCTGTCCAATGCAACCACTGTGACGGAATTCAAACTCAAACTGGAAAACTAAAACTAAACAGTACTGCACTGCAGTAAGGAATTTTAGATTATTTCACAAATATTCCCTGTACATACTCGTATAAAGGGTTATACTTGTATGTTGTTTGTTGTCCATATTAGTATATCTGGTTAGGCGAAGCACATGAATGGTTTTAAAGCCAGATTGATTATGTTCCATTATTAAAAGTCAATAAGGCAAGGCTAAAGTCGCGCGGAGCCTAATGGTACTCTATCCTAGAGCAGAATCAGTACACATATACTTATTCTAAATCTAAAACACTTACATTTAAGTTTTCTGCGTTCCAAACTACGAGAATTATCATTCACAATTCACTAAGTACATTGAGAGATCTTTTCTGCATATAGGGTCAATATCTTAATATGGATTGATTTTATTCAACTTTGGTTGTGTTCGTTCTTCGATCTATAACCTATTCTCTGTTAATTTTTTTTTAAGAACCGCATTTTAAGTAAGGCTCCTATAAAATTATGATACAAAATCGGAAGTAATATATAGAGGAGAGACATATATAAAGTCGAACCGATTTTTTCAAACTTGGCAATAATCGTTTTTGTATCAAGAAACTCCTCTCTGTTACAATTTTTATTTACTAGAAAAAAGCTTTTGGATAAAAATAAGCTTGGATTAAAGCTAAAGCTTCTGACAAATTTGGTAATGATCCGATGTATAATACGATTTCTCTTACGCCTAGATGCCAAATCGAAGATTTATATATATAGGGGCTATATCTAAATCTGAACTTTTTTTTTAAATATGGCATATTCGTTTCTGTCTCAAGATATTCCTCTCTGACAAATTTTATAACGATCGAATGTAAAATTAAGCTTCTCTTTTATTTCGACACCAAATCGTAAGATCGTCGTTGTCAATTACGTTGTGCCAAATGCTCAGGTGGAAAATACGATTTCAACAGCGCTTAAATGTGTATATGTATGTAAAAATATATGGGAGCTATATCTAAATCTGAATCAATTTTCTCCAAATTCAATTCAATACCGTTCGTCTTTTGGGCGAAAAAGTTGTCGTCGGGATTGCTTCAGAATTGCGACCTCTACTTTGATTACAACGTTTATCTGTATGGGCAAAATGGCATTTTTTGATATGTTTGAATCGAAAGGAAATATATTTGGAACACAAATTTTTAAATCCTATTAATATTATATATTTCTGAGCATATAAATTTTATTTGAAAATCAATAACATTTATTTGGAAGGGACATATTAAAATATTACAAAAAAAATAAAATTATTTTCCAAATACATTTTGTTTAAAAAAGCTTCTCAAAACTTTGCAGATTTTTCCAATTTCATTATTATTTTTTTTTGTGATTTCCAGTTGTACCTTACAATTTAAAATGACATACGTAGCAATAATTTTTTTTAAATCACTAATTTTTAATTTCTATTTGTTCCAAGTCGTTATTTGTTATCAACGCATCAAGCAATGTATCATTTCAATTATAGAGGAATTTTACGAACATCGAAAATTTCTGAAAAATAAACACTGAATGACGGAAGAACAAAAAGCTTGACTTAAAATTAAGGTATTGTTGATATATTTTCTGAATACTTAAATGAAAATAAATATTTGTTTCGTAAATAATACTACGAAACAAAAAATTTTAGGACCGAAACAAAGATTTGGTTAGAACAACATCTTGCAATCACAGCGAAACTTTACACATACAATTGTTAGGGCTCAAAGACGATCCCTATTGAATTTGTTTAAAATCGGTTCAGATTTACATATAGGGATGATATTATTTTGAAGTGATGTTTCGGCCATATGTTATATGTCATGATCTGTCAATTGCTTTTCATTGTATTCAGCAGTGTTTACAAATTTCAACATGGATAGATATACGCAAGAACAACGTTTACAAATTATTCAGTTTTATTATCAAAACTAGCTGGACCTGGTCCACTTCTTTGCCCCAGACTTCAGATTTCCGTTGCCGTTCTTTTTTGGACTAATTACGTAGACTGACACCAAATATGAATGCACAACATTACATTT
This sequence comes from Eudasyphora cyanicolor, assembly GCA_963930755.1. NCBI lineage: Eukaryota > Metazoa > Arthropoda > Insecta > Diptera > Muscidae > Eudasyphora > Eudasyphora cyanicolor. The sequence goes on along the minus strand of OZ005737.1, from coordinate 230,813,437 downwards.
ATCTCTCTAACAAATTGCTGCAGATATATTAAACACAAAATTACAGCACTCTCGCTAACAAATTGCGCAAGATATTGACTTATATGGCCGGGGCCACGCCGACTGGTCATATCTCGTCCATTTTAGGGTCAATCACGTAGACAACCACCAGAAACATATACACAAAATTACAGCACTATCGCTAACAAATTGTGCAAGATATTCCAATTTCAAAACTTGACTCACTCGGTCGGTGCCACGCCCATTAGTCTGATCCCGCCAATTTTTGGAGCAATCACGTAGACTGCCACCAGATACATCGCAAAATTACAGCACTCTCGCTAACAAATCGTGTAAGATATCTCAATTTAAAAATTTGGCTTATATGGGCGGGTCACCCCCATTGGTCCGATCCAGGGACGTATCCAGAGGGGGGGTCCGCCCCCCCCCCCCCCCCGAAATGTTTTAAAAATAGGCATAATCTGTTTACAATTTTCAAAATCACTCAAAAAAATACGAAAAAAATTTGGAAGGCCGATAAAAAAACAATACAAAAGCGTTAAAAATGGTAACAGTAAAAGTAATAACAACTAAAAATAAGAAAAGTGCATGGTTTCCTCGCTAAAACTTTTTAAATTATGCATCGATTTTCTTCGGAATGGTTTCAATTTATGCATAGCCTTTCAGAGTTTACGATAAAATCACAAAAATATGGCAATTATGCGTTTCTAGATGTTTTTATGAGGCTTTCATTTAAAAATTATTAAAATTTTCTCAAAAAATAAGATTTTTGGCAATACTTTGTAAGATATCGTCGAAACCGCTGAACGGATGGAAAATTGTATTGTGCAAAGTTGAAGGTAACTTCTGAAGTTTGTAAAGCTTACCAGAACCAATACGGATGAATAGTTCTCTAGTTATGCCATAATATGTGGTTCAACCTCTCTTTTTTCTTAGCCTAAAGGGTTGTCTCTTTAAATTCTCGCGATAAGCTGTGATATGGAAAGAAATTAGTGGTTTAACCACATATAGTGGCATAACTCGAGAACCATTTATCCGATTTGGTTGAGGAAAGTTTTAAAGAATTAAATATTAAGTAGCCTTCAACTTCATATAATACCATTTTCCATCCGTTCAGCGGTTTCGACGATACACGAGTATTACAAAATATTGTAAAAAAATGTGATTTTTTGATAAAATTCTAATATTTTTAATATAAAACTAAATATAAAACAATAAATAAATTAACAAATGTTATATATATGATTTTATCGTAAAGTTTGTTCGGTCATGAATTAAACGAGCCCATTCCGAAGAAAATCGATGCATAATTTAAAAAGTTATAGCTAATTTAGTAAGGTTTTAACTTTAAAACTTTCTTATCGATGTAAAATTTACAAAAACAAACTTTAAAAGCTAATATTGGAGATTTTGACGTTTTTTTACGTCTGGAACCAGAATCTATGCATTAAAACAGAAACCCAAGAAAAAATGTTGTGTTTGTCGACCGGTGTAATTATTGGTTGGCTTTAAATTTATGATAACCAGATATGGCGAAACTTAAGTTAAAATTACATTTATGATTTCTTATCTATCTACCTTTTTAACATGTAGGTTGCTGTGATGGAATGAGTTTGCAGAACCGTGTATGTAAATTTGACTTTATATTGGGTGTGGTATTAAGTAGTACGGTTTTGGCCATTACACAGAACTTATCACGGTATTTGCAAACGATTAACCTAGATATAATAAAGGCTTACGAAATCGTAAAATTGGCAACGACGAAATTAAGTGACATGCGTAGAAATTCAAATGCGGAGTTTCATAAACTGTCCACACAACTTGCAAGAAATTTTGGAATAGAAGCTGCAGTACCTAGAAGGGTAGGCACTCAAAAGTATAGAGCTAATATTCTTGGTTCAGATGCCAAGTCGTATTTTAGGACAACATTGTTCATACCATATCTGGACGAAGTAATATCACATTTAAATAATAGATTTTCCGAACATGAAGCTATAATTACAAGACTGTTTAATATAGTTCCGATACGAGTTGTAAACTTATAAAGGAAGATTTACAAAAACGATTTAAAAAATGCAGCAAAATCTTTTTTAGCTGAAATAAGTATATGGATTGATTATTGGACGCAGAAGAATGATAAGCCATCAAATGCATTAGATGCTATTTCAGTTTGTGATGAGGACATATTCCCAAGCGTTTTTTACCCTTTTGCAGATACTGGCCACAATACCTGTGACAACGGCATCTGCTGAGCGAAGTTTCTCGACGTTAAGAATAATAAAAACTTATCTCCGGAACAGAATGGAAGGAGAAAGGCTATCTTATCTGGCTTTGATGTCTATATACAAAGATGAAGTCAAAATCGATGAAATAATTGATATATTTCTTTAAAAAAATCGAAGATTACATTTTTAACTCTTACGTATTTTATTATAAAAAGTTTTACTGATCTCGTACTAAAGTACACATTTATATTTAGGTATAAAATTCGAATAAAAAACTAAGGAACTTAAGTTCCACTACCTACACATTAAACGAAATTTTTAAATTGTTTATCTTTGTTATGTAAAAAAAGGCCAATTTTTTTAAAATCCGATTCCCGATCCGATGTACCGTTAAGGTGCTAGAGCAAAAATAAACTTTCCGTTCACATTTGAAAATGATGCTAAGTCCATTTTTTTTAAATCCAAAAAAAAGAAATTTCAGTCGACCTACGTCCTTGACACCCATGAGCAATATTTTAGCTCTCGTTAAGGGCTATCTTTTTGCCATTGACCGATTGTGGCTATGTGACACACAGCAAATGAAACAATTGAATTGTTGCGAGAAAAGTTTGGAGATTCCATTATTTCAAGAAATTGTCATATTGGATGGTCTCCAAGAAGTTGTGATTTAACACCATTAGACTATTTATTGTGGAGTTATTTGAAGTCATTTGTTTTTCGAAATGAACCAGACTCTCTGCAAGATTTACAAGTCAATATTGAACGTGCCATTCATAACATACGACTTGATTTAGTGGAAAAAGTGCTCGAAAATTGGGTTCATCGAATTCGTTCCTGCAGAAGAAGTCGTGGAGGACATTTGAATGACGTTTATTTAGAACTTAATTGTACGAGTATCTATTGTCCTTCACATTAAATAAAAAAACTTTTGAATTTCCTTAACAATAAGTGTTAAGTTTTTTTTTCAAAGAAATCATATAACTCTTATTGGAAAACCCTGTATCTCTCTTAACTAACCAAGTGGTATAAGGTCTTTATGGTATTGATTTCATTTTCTTGTGGTTGTGATGGATCCTTATACAATATCAGCTGTGCTTTAATATTAAATTTGTCACATCTTTCACAAGGACTTTCGTAAAAAAATCTTCAAAAACGGAAGGGTTGAATAACTTTTTGATTGACTTACATACAACAAGATGCTCATTTTTACACGCTATTGGCTTTCAGGCTTGCCTATTACAAGGAGAGGCAACGTATGAGAACCAGAGGCAACGTATGATGAGATCCAGATTCGTTATGAAGGTAAATCTATCTTTTGGTATTTCTCTGCCCGAAGCTGAGTTCTCCCACTATGAACTCATGTTCTTGAGTTCTCCAGATTAAATTTGTTACTCACCGGGGAAACTTCCTTGCGGTTTTCATATATACCGGTTGATAATATTTTTTATCATTACCCAGAATTTCACTACTACATGTTGTTGTTTTTAATATAAAGTAATAATAAAATGTGTAAATTAGTATTACCTATCTCTAGATTGGCTGCTGTCAGAAGCAAAATAAAGTTGACATGATCGAACCACCCAAATTGCTGTTTATTGTGGTTTAAGGGCTGGTGGCATCGTCGGCCGTGAAGTCATCATTATGATGCAAACATCAAAAAACCGGAAAGTTGACCTTCCGCATAGATATTTGATTGAAATTACACTGTCCAACAAATTAGGACTTTTTGATTGGAATTAGTAGCCACCCAATAACTCTGAGTAGATCATTTTTGTAGAATAAACTTATGTTCCAGCTGGTCTGAGTTTTTTTTACAGTGGGTCAATAATGAACAAAAAAAAAATTTTTTTATAATAAATAAAAAAGTGATGTAATTTAATGTCTGAGAGATTTCTTATTGTCAGAGTTATAAAGTGGAATTTTATGAGGATAATTTTTGTGGAAGATCTTAAACCTCTAGCTCTCCTCTCAATGGGTGAATTTGTCCCTTTTTTCGAAAAAATCTAAAAAAGTCCTTTCAAAAAGGACATTTAAGGATTAAAGTATTTTACGAAAATTTTTGCCGTAAAATTTCAGTCGGGGTCGCCAAAGACACCAAAGTTGTAAATATTGCTCTTTATGCTTAATTAGCAATATTGCACGCAAACTTATACAAAAAAGTACTATAGTGTAAACTTAAAGCCGTAATATCCATGGACTGATTGGAGCTGAAGATCGACTCTATAATTCTGAAAGAGCATGTTGAGTAGCTTTTTTTTGTAGAATAAACTTATGGTCCAGCTGGTCTGAGTTTTTTTACAGTGGGTCAACATTTTTCATTTGTTGGTCGAAGGGAGCATTATACTAAATGAAAAAAAAAGCTGTAAGTTAATGTCTGAGAGATTTCTTATTGTCAGAGCTATATAGTGGAATTATATTAGGATCATTTTTGTGGAAGATCTTGAACATCTAGCTCTGCTCTCAATGGGTGAATTTGTCCCTTTTTTTCGAAAAAATCTAAAAAAGTCCTTTCAACTAGGACATTTAAGGATTAAAGTATTCTACGAAAATTTTTGCCGTAAAATTTCAGTGGGGGTTGCCAAAGACACCAATGTTCTACATATAGCTCCTCACGCTTAATTAGCAATATTACACGCAAACTTATACACAAATGATGTTGGACAGTGTTGTTATTGAAAAATAAATGTCAAACGTTGTTCTTTCAAGTTAAAATTATGTTTCCGACGCATACAGTAAATTTTAATTCTTTATTTTATTTTTGTTATTCCAATTTTATTCGGTTTTCTAACTGTGAGTTAATCAACAATGCTTTAGGATCCTACCAACCACAGGACCTTCATTCCCACAGCGGACTTGGAGAAATATGTGTTTTGGAGTTGCTAATGTGAAATTGTTTACACATGTATTTTAGGTATGATACTCGTATAAAAATGTAATTTAATTGCATCAACATATTTTTCGATAAATGCATACATCAACATAAAATGAAATATTTATAAGCGGCATCATTGTTAACAATCCTTGATCATTTGATTACCTTCCTCCTAGCATTGCCCTGAAACAGCTGTGGCGGAAGGAAACCAACTACTGTTATGTCATTGAATCCATTTTAATAATTTCCCACAGCACATTCATCGACACACAGGAGTGAAAAATGTCATTATTCGATTTTTTTTGTCTTCTATGTTTTCGGTTCTCGTCTTCTTTGGGATACCAACTAACCCACTGCTGAGCTATTCTTCGTTCATCTATTGCTGCCATAGAAATACATTTTTTGTCGCAAATAGCCATCGCCACTAACCTAAAGTTATCTCACCGTTTGCCATCATCAGTTGGCAACAACTGGGAGTAGAACAACTCCAGCGGCAACAGCAGCAACAACTACACAAAGCTACCGGAAAAGCAAGAAACCCAAGGAAACCTTAAGCCAATTGACTATAAATGGATCGTCAATAACAGCAGGAATCTGTTTTTGGCTTAAGTAGGTATGACGTTGCTGTGAAGGAAAATGAGGAAACCCCCACAGAGGAAAAACTTCATAAATTTCCTCAATTTCCCGTAACATACATACTGCAAAGTATACGAAAGTTACTACTACAGCAGCAGCCACAGTCAGAACCGGAGCAGCAGCATCCGCAACATTAACCAGCAAGTGGCAGATAATGCTTTTTGAGTTGCGAAAATGTCTCGCTTTTTTCCTGGTCTCCTGCTTTGAAATTGGCATTCAAACACTTCCGCACAAAATAAAACATTAACTGACATTCACTAAATTGCATGAAAAATCGTTGACAAGACATGAAAGATGGAGAACACAAACTTGGTGGACAGAAAAATCAATAGGATGCTTTGAGGAGTTCAAAAGGGAATATCAGGGGCACACAGAAGTGCACTCACTCAGTTTTTTCTAAACTCCCTTAAGTAAGAAATATTTAAGTGAATAATAGGGTGTATTGTATTGCATTTCTTTTCTCTGATTGTAGCATTATAGAAGTGAAGGATTTTCTTAAAATGTAACCTTAATTTGTGTAGCTTACACCACGCTGTGGTCAGGATTGGGAATTTGTTTGTAACACCGATAGGAGAAGAAGATAAAACCATCATTTATTTTACGAGTACCGATCGACTTACAATCACTTACATAATCAGACTAGTGATTGTGGCATTGTTTTAAGATGATATATCTATATTTCTGGTTGATTGTAGAGGACAGAAGTTTTGTATAACTGGTACATGATAGCCTTATCCACACCAGCAGAGCAGAATAAAATGACAACGAGTGACGATTAATATCGAGTGGAGCTCGCTATTAAATACCCTACACCTAAAAATTTTACAACATTCCATTCTGGGTAAAAAAAAATTCTCTATTAAACTGTATAGAGACCTGTTAAGCAATTCTAATTTTATAGAGATTTGAGGTAAAATCTGAAAGTATGGTGTACAATTTGACAATGTTCAGAGGAATTAAAAAAAAGGGAAATAATCTCGCTGTTTCTTAACCAGGCAACCGATAGTGAGAAAACATAACGAACTTATTAAAGAAGAATTAGAGAATATTTCATATGGGGGCTAAAGCAGAATCGGTTTCCTTCAAATTCAAGTGTTGGTCCATGGATGAAGAAACTCTAACATGCAAAATTTCATAACAATTGGATATAAATAACAGGTATATAAAGGGTCCGCCATCTAACGTTTTTTTCAACTAGTGCTTATTTCGTGAATGGTAACACTTAGCTCATGTCTGATTTGACAGATAATTAGTTTTATCCTTCCGCTGAACGAATATGGTTGTGTATACGCAACCTTCAATATAAAATTGAAGAGGAGGATGTTGGCAACATATGGTTTCAACAGGACGGCGCTACGTGCCACACAGCCGAAGCTACGCTCGATGTTTTGCGCCCTGTTTTTGAAGATCACCACATCAGCCGCAGAGCTGATGTCGTTTGGCCACCTCGGAGCTGCGATTTGACACAGTTGGACTATTATTTGTGGGGTGCCCTCAAAGATAAGTGTTACGCCGACAAGCCAGAGACAATTGACGCTTTAAAGGACAATATTCGTGAAGCCATTGGTGAAATACAGCTGCACAGAATCGATAATGTGCTTAAAAATTGGACCGATCGTGTAGGCTACTGCATGGCCACCCGAGGCAGCCATTTGAATGAAATTATTTTCCATTATTAACGGGAAGGATTGTACTTTCAAATAAAAAAAGAAATGTGAGAAAATATTCAGTAGCTTTTTTTTACAGCATTTTCAAAAAAAAAGTTATTTGGCGGACCCTTTATATAACGGGCAAATCGGACGAAACATATATATGGGAGCTATGTCTAAATCAAAACCGATTTTCTCCAAATTTGGCAATCTTGATCCATGGATCAAGAAACTCTATCATCTTACATTTCAAAACAGTTGGATGTAGAATACAGATTATAAAGGGCTAAATATATATGGGGGATATAGCAAAATCTAAACCGATTTTCTTCAACTTCAATAGGGTTCTTACTAGGTTCGAAACACTCCTAATTTCAGCACGACCGGAGGGAAATTGGAACCTGTACTCAACGAACAACATATGATGGACAGACGGACAGAAATGGTTAAACCGACTCAGCTAGTGATTCTGGATCGATCGATACTTTAAGGTGGGTCTAGCTGTAGTATTTCTAGGTGTACAATCATCTGTCATGAAAAAAACTTATAATACATTGTACCACAGTGTGGTGTAGGGTATACTAATGTATAACCTATAAAATCGCGGGGAAAAACAAGTCAAAGTGCCCACTTTTTTCAATTTCATTCCGATCGCGTCAAAACTTCAAACGAATTAAAAGTTTATTTTATAAGGGTTTTTTTTTTTTCCTATTGCAGCATTTTTAATAATACTATTTCTCCGACTAAGTTCCCGGGGATGATATCTCGGTGATGACTAACGATTATTACAGTTTTTAAATACTCGTATTAATACGAAAACGATTATTTTGCAAAACCTAAAATTTTTTTGGTAAAAGTGCGTCTGTCGCGATACCGTTTTCAAAAAAGAGTGAAATCAGCATTTTTATCACGTAATTAATACCATATCTCAAAACCGCGAACATTTATTTCATTTGTGTTTCGTATGCGGATTTAAAACACCAAATTCCTTGGAGATTCTGTCCGCTATTCTCTTGCTGTGATTCGATTTGACAGTCCAATATTGTAGGTTATTGCAAAAAACCGACGTAGATTTTTTTCGAAATATTTTTTTTTGTTCTTGTATATCTGGCTATAGAATGCCACTATTACATTTTATGAATGATGTCTCTGGTCCACATCTTAAAGTAAGCTCTCTTTATAATACGAAAGAAATCATAAAAATATATAAAATTTTGGCATTTAAAATATCCTCAGTTTTTGTTGAGGTTTGGCACATTTCATACCCATAGTACTTCTGCAACCCCACTAAGTTTAGACGAGATTGGAATAAATTTTAAAAAAGTGGGCCTTTTGACGTGTTTTTCCCCTCGTATATTCATCATAAGCAAAAGTCCATTAATCATTGAAGAAAACTGTATATCGTGGGCTTATACGAGTAGTCAAAAGTGGCTATTAGCCATTTTCTCCAAAAAGAACAGAGAAATTATTCTCTGATTTGGCGGTTATCTGTCATATAAATTTTAAAAAGAAATCGTTTTTCTAAAATTTTTTTTCTTATATTTCTGACTTGGCTATATAGTCACACATTAGTTTGTGATTGTAAAAGTGGCTATGAAAAAAACAATATAATTTAAGAAGACATTCCTTCCTGTAGCGTGTAATTGTCAATTACGAACGAATAGGAATTTGATTTCAACGAGTGAGGTTTTTCGCGGATTTTCAGACCGATTTTCCCGAATTTGTTGTAACTGTCACAATTAAAAAATTGATATTAATCGATAAGTGCAAAAACAGTTCAAAAATAAAATGAAATGAAAAATATTTAAACAAGCAAGAAAGTTCAGTCGGGTAAACCGACTTATGAATCCCTCACCTTGAGTCCCAAAAATATATTAAAAAAGGGGTGTGCCATTAACTGTCACTTTTCTCTAGACTCTATGTACTATAAAAGCATTAAACTGTACGAAATTTCAAGTATTTGTATGCACTGATATTAAAGTTAAAAGCTGTTAACTTTTGGTGCAAAAAGGTCAATTTGTGTGGGAGGTACCAAAAGGGGCGTGCCAATAACGCCCAATTTTCTCTGGACTCTAGGTACTATAAAAGCATGGCACTGTACAAAAATTTCAAGTATGTGTATGCACTGGTATTAAAGTTACAATCTGGTAACTTGTGGTACAAAATGGTACATTTGCGTGGGAGGTTCCAAAAGGAGCGTGGCAACAATGCCCATTCTTCACTGTATTGTAGGTAATATTAAACCATTACACTGTACAAAATTTCAGGTCTTTGTATGCACTGGTAATAATGTTATAAGCTGGAATTTTTTGGTACAAAATGATCCATTTGTGTGGGAGGTACCAAAGGAGCGTGGCAATAATGCACATTTTGATCTGCATTGTAGGTACTATTAAACCATTACACTATACAAAATTTCAGGTCTTTGTATGTACTGGTAATAATGTTATAAGCTATTTACTTTTGGTTCAAAATTTTCCATTTATGTGGGAGGTACCAAAATGGGCGTGGCATCTTCGCCCATTTTTCTCGAGGTAATAGTGACTAAAAAACTAATACTATGTGTAGAATTTCAGAGGATTCAAATAAGTAGTATAGAAGTTATTAAATAATCAATATTTCACTAAATGATAACCGTTTGTGGGGGAGGTACTAGAAAGAGTGGACCAATATGGCCCATCTTCGATCTTAGCCGGAGATAGAAGAAAATATTACCACATACCAAATTTGAAGTCAATCGGTTACTCCTTTCGAGAGTTATCGTGCGCAACAGCCGCCGAACATAATTAGGGTCTTAGGTCACTCCTTCGATGTGTTACACTTTGGCTAGTAGCAAATGATATATACCCTCTTCTCTACGGTGAGGGGATAAAAAGGCGCAGCATAAAGCCGGGGGTTGTAATTTCCTAGAACGATTTGCAATTTATTATATTTTATTTTCTTTCTTTAAAGACTTTCGCGATAAAATCCATCTCCATTCATGTGTTAATATAAAATACAAAGTGAATTTTGATGAAGAATACATTAACTTTCTGCTAGATCACTGTCAGTCATTATTTTTCGCGCACATATTTACCATTTGCGGTACTTTATATTTACAAAGTGTTAACTTTGTGTCGTATAAAAGGTTTCCGAAAGGTCAAAAATAATATTAAAGGTTTTGGTAGCGCGAGAACTGATCACGGGTCAAAAAACAAATATTTGAAAGACAGTACTACACTCCTGTCTATGCGTATGCAAAATTTCAGCTTGGTAGAACTTACAGAAACATCAGGGGTCAAAGGTAATCAAAGTAGCCTACGACACTTCCCAGGTATTGGTCTATCTGTCCTCAAAGATTCGAGAAAAAACTATATCAAAAAACTTATCAACATGGGACTTTTGCAAAATGTTAGTAAATATTTGCTCTCCTAACAAAAATAGAAAAGAAGAGAATTTTTTCAATTTTAATTTTTAAATCTAAATATAATAAATAATATATATAAATATTTGAAATGTATTTTCTGAATAATCGACCTTTATTCTGTATTTTAGTTGTTTTTAATTAATAAACAAGCTCGAGGTCAAGTTTTGATGCTTTTTATTTATTCGATATTTCGTTCCTCTTTGAGGAACATCTTCAGGAATATGAGTATGTAAACAAAACTAACACAAAACATAAAAAGACATACGTCCTGCCTTGTTGTCGTCTGTTTTCTTACTAAGAAAAACGTTTTGTTTACATACTCATATTCCTGAAGATGTTCCTCAAAGAGGAACGAAATATCGAATAAATAAAAAGCATCAAAACTTGACCTCGAGCTTGTTTATTAATTAAAAACAACTAAAATATATAAATATTTTTTTTAGGCTGGTTTAGCCCAGTATTTTCACAAATGCTTTACAGACCAGGTTGAAACGCGAACATTTTATTGTCAACACTTTTAAATATCAAAGAAAAGTTGTGTCATGACTTCAACAGCTCTATACCAAAAGCAAACAATTCTTAGTACTAGCCGTAAACGAAGGAGCAGACTACCCTGTATCTAGCTCGGCTTAATATTGGTTGGACAGATACCTTTAAAATTAAAGTATTGAATTGCACAATATCTTCCGATTTTACAAGCTTGAACGAGACTTTTTTAATCCAAGAACGAACTCTGCATTGTAAAGTTATAAGGTGACATTAGTTTTCAAAAATATTACCGATGATCTGTGAATAACGTTTTCTGGTAGAATTTGTCATCCTAACCACGAATGCTAATGGTAGTTTTCTTTTAATATTTTTTCAATTCCATTTTTCATGGAAGGTACCTTTTAGTATTGGGACCACTGGTCCATTTGTAATTATCCCGATATAGCCTGGATACGCGCTAAATTTAAGCACATTCACGTAGAAACAGTGGGTTAGTAATATTTAAAAAAATAGAAAAATCAATTTATTCTCTAATATCTCTTCTATGTACAAACGTGCAAAGTTCTGTCGCTATCGTTTCCTGGTTAAGAAAGGACATTATTTTCTAATGCATCCCAGTGTGCAACGGTCGTTTTTCGTTTAAAGGTCTGTGAATAAAATTTTCTGGAATTATTTGGCATCCTAACCACGAAAAAAATATTTAAAAAAATGCTTATGGTACTTTTATAATATTATTTTCAATTCCAGTTTTCATGGAAGGTACATTTTAGTATTTGGATCACTGCGCCATTTAGGAGTATAATCCCCGGAAATATCCCATTCACGTAGAAACGGTGGCTTAGTAATATTTAAAAAATAATATATAAAAAAAAGCTGGAAATCACATTTTTTTCTAATTTCTTTAAAATAAAGAAAAAAATCACAAAAAGAGCTAACATTCCAACAAAGAAAATATTGCCGACTTGGAAAAAAATCTGTGGATAAATATACAAGTTATGACCCATTTTGCAATAGCAAATTATATTCGAGTATGTAATAGGTCGTTTACAATAACGACTTTATAAAAACTAGATTTTTTGAAATTCTCTTATTTCTACCAGAAGGGATATGTTTTCAACATTTCTCCATAGGTTTCCATGAAGTTAGCATCGTTTTCCTAACTTTCATCCTAACCTAAGTACATATAATATTCTTCAGTTTTACTTTATACGCAAAAGAATATTGACTTAGTTTACGTTCGAATTTGTATTTGATGACCAAATGCCAAACAAGATGACATACGATCACCCTATCGAGAAATAGCATTCGTATAATCCTACAAGAAATAGATAGAGACATGCACACGCACGGACATAACAAAAATAATTTTAGATGTCATGGATTTCCTCCAAAATAAGATAGGGTCTTAGATCACCCCTTTTATGTGTTACATTTTCTTGTAACACATTATATATGAATACCTTTCTCTTTTTAGGTGCGAGAATAAAATTACAAACGCTTTAACCGACAATCATGAAGACTTAGAATTGCAGAAATATTTATAATATATATTTCTAAAATTAAATTGTGCATTTTCCCCATCGCTCCAATATATCCCATATTTCTTTTGCTATATTTACTAATATTTGCAAAAGTACTTCAGATATGTATGTAAATGGTGGGCCATTTAAAATTTTAAATTTGAACAACCGATTGTTTTGACTTGAGATTTGAGCCCTTTGGATTATTTTCTGTGGGGAGCCATTAAGGGTAAATGTTACGCAAAGCATCCAGAGACAATTGAAGCGTGGAAAAATTAAATCGAAATTGCCATTAAAGAGATTCGACCCGAAAAAATCAAATATGTACTGAAAAATTGGGTTGATCGGATGAGGTACTGCCGAGCCAGTCGTGGTAGTCATATGAATGATATTGTATTTCATTATTAAATGAGAAAGTTCAACCCGTACCTGAGTCCATCTCTAAAATTCTCAATTGCCAAGCCAGTCGTAGTAGTCATATGAATGCTATTGTTATTCATTATTAAATGATGAAGTTCAACCTTTCCAATAAAACCTGAAATTTCAAAAAATTATCAGCACGTTTTCTTTATAGCCGGTTCAATTAAAGCCGATTAAAATTTAAAATGGCCCACCCTGTATTTATGCATACGAGTATATTCGATACTCGTATTACAATTTATATCTTTGCTCAGATACTAAAATTCCATAAACAGCAATGTAAAGTTAATACGAAATGCTTAGAAGGCACAAACAACAACAACTAATACAGAGTAAAAGTACAAAAATATAAATAACGTATCTTAGCATACGTTTACCTTAATCTTCAGGTATGTACTCGTATGCCCTTCTGCATCTTATGAAATATGCAGCGAAACCATTGAGAACCTGTGTAGAGCGAAGGCAAAGACAAACTTTTGCGCAAAACTACTTGAGGGTTGCTTTAAATTTTACTCGAGTATGGAATACCACAGAAAAAGGAAACGCAAAAACTTTCGAGAACAAATTCATGTAAAATATATGGAAAATATGGCTGCAAGTTACAGTAATAATTCGAAAGTCATAAATTTAGACATATTAAGTTTTTTGAAAGTACCAGTGGATACAAAATTTAAATTTTCTGCTAAATTGTAAAAACTATTTATTAACAACGGATTTAAGCTTATAAAATATAAATTTTTTAGGGATTAGGACCGAAAGGAGGGAGGGGGATAATGGGCTAAAAATAAATCATGTCTGTTGCATTGTTATGATTTATTTTGGTAATATTTTATCATGAACCATAGGAAAGTGGTAGAAGGATACAAAACAAGTAAAAAAATAAAACGTCAACTCTGAACTACCAAGAACTTTAGAAAAATATTGAGCTTGCGCTCCGACGCGAATATAGACAATTGAATTTGTTAGGTACATTTTGACCTATTTTCAAAAAGGATAATATCCTAGTGATAAATCAATAAAAAATTTCAAAGAAATACATTTTAACCACCAAACGACAGTCTTCGCATCCGAATTTTCAGTAATTCCAAACATAGTAGTAGAATATCTGCCACTATTATTTAGACAAAAAAATAGCGTTATTGCCACTCCCATTTTTGTACCTCCCACACAAAATTAACAAATCAAAGTAAAAAAGTTTATAACTTTAATACGACCGCAATGTATATAAAGTATCTACGCTTATTATTTTCTTGTACACCTAAAGAAATGCTTCGTATATTTTTTTTAACATTTCTGAGATAACTCGTTCAAAAGATATCAATATTATTGTTAAAATATCACTCTGTTTATTCGCATTTTCGTCATAACTTCTTCAGTTATGTTCCTATTTGAAAAATCTTTTTTTCGAAATATTTGTATTTTTCCGAAATTTTCAAAAAATTATTATATATGTATTTTCTGTGTGCGATTTTTAAGTTTTGAAATTTAAATAAAATTTTTTAAACTGTTGGTACTCTTCGATTATCGGGATTTTTTTATATTTTAAACATCTATTAATTCTCTAGAATTATTCGTGTATTTTAAAAATGTATGATGTTGTATTTTGTGAGGCTGTTGTTCATACAAATATACAGAAAACACACACTTGTATATGTTTATTTTTATTCTTCTCCATTATTTTAACATACTTCGCTGGTCATCTTCAGGGATATTAATTAAACAAAAAGTTAAATTTATGTCGCAAACTACGATATATTAAAATGCACTAATCCTTGGATTAGCATTCGTGGAATGGTACTTAAGCTATAATCTGTTAAATTTGTGTACAAAATGGAACCTTTGTGTGCGAAGTACAAAAAGGAGCGGGACAATAACGCACATTTTCACTGAACTGTAGACACTATAAAACCATTACACTGTACAAAACTTTAGGCATTTGTATGCACTAGTATATAAATTATAAGTTGTTAAATTTTGGTGCAAAATAGTCCATTTTTGTGGGAGGTACCAAAAGGGACGTGTCAATTCCCCCATTTTTCACTGGACTATAGGCCCTATAAAAACCTTGCACTGTACAACATTTTAAGTGTTTTTGTTCACAGGTATTAAAGTTGTACGATGTTAACTTTGGTTGCAAAATGGTCCAATTGTGTGGGAGGTACCAAATGGGGCGTGGAAAATTCGATCATTTTTCTCACGGTGATAGCGACAATTAAAGTCAAACTATATGTGGAATTTTAAATGATTCGAATAAGTTGCATATAAATTATTAGACAATCAATATTTCATTAAATGTTTACCCTCTGTGGGGGAGGTACTAGAAGAAGTGGACCAATATGGCCCATTTTCGAACATAGCCGGAGATAGATAGATAGATAGAAATATATTTCCGCATACCAAATTTGAAGTCAATCGGTTACTCCAGACAGAGAGACAGACGGACGGATGGATATTGCTCAAATTACTTAAAATGGCTCAAAACGGATTTCCGTCGAATTTTTGTTTTTGAAAAATTTTGTTAAAAATACAAATTTTGACAACAGTTTCTATAAAACAAGTAAGACCTTGAGTCTCAAAAAATATTAGTAAATTTATTTATTTTTTGTTTTAATTTAATTATTATCAATTTAAATTGCATTTAATGACTTTAAAGTATGCAATGGTAGTAAAGTTCAAAGCTGTTTACTTTTGGTACAAAATGGTCCATTTGTGTGAGAGGTACTAAAAGGGGCGTCCAAATAACGCCCATTTTTCTCTGGACTCTAGTTACTATAAAACATTACACTGTTCAAAATTTCAAGTATTTCTATGCACTGGTAACTTTTGGTACAAAATGGTCCATTTTTCACTGTATTGTAGGTACTATTAAACCATTCTTAAGTCTTTGTATGCACTGGTAATAAAGTTATAAGCTATTAGTTTTTGGTTCAAAGTTGTCCATTTGTGTGGGAGGTACCAAAAGGGGAGTGGCAACTTCGCCCATTTTTGTCGAGGTAATAGTGACTAATAAACTAATACTATGTGTAGAATCACGGAGGATTAAAATAGAAGTTATTTAATAATCAATATTTCACTAAATGTTAACCCTTTGTGGGAGAGGTACTAGAAGGAGTGGTTGGTCCACTATGGCCCATCTTCGAACTTAGCCGGAGATAGAAGAAACTATTACCACATACCAAATTTGAATTCAATCGGTTACTCTTTTCGAGAGTTATCGTGCGCACCAGCCAGCAGACAGACAGACGGACGGACATTGCTCATTCGACTTAATATGACTCAAAATGGATATCCGCCGAACATACTTAGGGTCTTAGGTCACTCCTTCGATGTGTTACACTTTTGCTTCGTAGCAAATGATATATACCCTCCTCTCTAAGGTGAGGGGATACAAAATTAGTTTCTGTCTTAATTTTTAATAATAATGTATGCAATTTATTGTTGCCTAGAAACTTTATAACTTGAAAAATTAGACATCGCTTTAATATTTTACGATATGTTATGGGGATTTAAATTTTAAGAGAATTGAGAAAAATTAAATTTTGCTTTTACGAAATTTTTAATTGCTCTTGAACGTCTGAAATCATTTTTACAAAGTTTACGTCGTTTGAAGGATAGTTTTGTTAGGATTTTTTTAAACTAACAAAAAATAAAAAAAATTGTTAAACCTTTAATTTAAAGAAAATTTTTGTGTTTTTCAAATTTAAACAGAATATGCATCGGACTCTCACAAATGCAAAACAGCAATTGGATTTTTGAAGAATCAATATTTGTAAAGTTGTGGAGGTATTAAGGCAGGTCTGGCAATTTTTGACATTTTTCTTTTGTTTCTTAAAACTTCGATTTCTATTATTTCTTAAAACTTTAATTTATATCACATTTTAATGAAATTACAAGAAAATATTAACTATAATGAAAAATTGCAATTTCTATAAAATGTTCAATAAAATTTAAATTTCTATGAAATTTTCCATAAAATTGCAACTTCTATAAAATTTTCAATAAAATTGAAATTTCTGGAATTGTCCATAAAATTGCAATTTCTATGAAATGTTCAATAAAATCATATATCATCGAAATTTTCTGGTGCAGGACTTAGCCCAGCAAAATGTGAGACAAGGTAATCAAATTAAATAACATCCATTTCAAAATAAAGAAATTATAGCTATTCTGCAATGGATGTACCCACGGGTATTTTTGTTTTGAATTTAAAGAAATAACAACTTGAAAAATATTGAAGAATAATTTAAAAAATTACGAAGAATATAAATTGTCTAAAATTTCACAAATTCCATTAAAATAGATTCGTTAATTTTTGGTTAGACCTTCTCAAGTAATTTTCGAAATTTTCAAATGTCAAAATCCAAATTTAAATTACCATTTAAAATATTTTAAACTAGCTGGACCCCGTCCACTTCGTTGCCCCAGACTTGAGATTTCCGATCCCGCCCATTTATCAAAACATGGCTCATATAGATAGGGACAGTACGAAACTCGTGAATCTATTCGTAGGCACGTACAGTAGGAATCACTTCAAAAATTGTCTTGTATGGGCGGACCCACGCTCCCATTTATATATAAAGGGTCCGCCATCTAACGTTTTTTTTCAACTAGTGCTTATTTCGTGAATGGTAACAATAGCTCATGTCTGATTTGACAGATAATTAGTTTTATCCTTCCGCTGAACGAATATGGTTGTGTATACGCTTGAACAACGCTGGGAAATATTGCGACATTACTTTGAAAATCGTGGTAATGTTGCAGAATGTGTGCGAATTGCGTACGGATTTTGGAAGAAGGGAAGCACCGTCAGCTCCGTATGTTCGCTGTCTTGTGAAAAAAGTGAAAGAAACTGGCATCCTCATCGATAAACCAAAGCGTGAAAAGCCAAAAACAGTGCGTACACCCGAGAATATTGCTGCTGTGGCAGAAAGTGAACATCAATTCACCGTCGTTCTCAAAAATTTAACATTTCGGAGACATCATTGAGACGAATTTTGCATAAAGAACTTAGAATGTCCAATTGGTTCAGGAGTTGAAGCCAACTGACCATCCAATGCGTTTTCGCTTCGCTAAGTGGGCCTGCGATCGACTTACAGAAGATGCTGATTTTGCCAAAAAAATCATCTTTTCAGATGAAGCTCATTTTGATCTTGGCGGGTATGAAACCCGCACGCATACATTGAAAAGCCCAAAACGAGTCACTGTTTGGTGCGGATTTCGGTCCAGAGGCATAATTGGGCCATTTTTCTTCGAAAATGAGCAAGGAGTGACCGTTACAGTCAATAGCGATCGTTATCGGGCCATGTTGAATGAATTTTTGTTCACAAAAATTGAAGAGGAGGATATTGGCAACATTTGGTTTCAACAGGACGGCGCTACGTGCCACACAACCGAAGCTACACTCGATGTTTTGCGCCCTGTTTTTGAAGATCGCATTATCAGCCGCAGAGCCGATGTGGTTTGGCCACCTCGGAGCTGCGATTTGACACCGTTGGACTATTATTTGTGGGGTGCCCTCAAAGATAAGTGTTACGCCGACAAGCCAGAGACCATTGACGCTTTAAAGGACAATATTCGTGAGGCCATTGGTGAAATACAGCTGCACACAATCGATAATGTGCTTAAAAATTGGACCGATCGTGTAGGCTACTGCACGGCCAGCCGAGGCAGCCATTTGAATGAAATTATTTTCCATTATTAACCGAAAGGATTGTACTTTCAAATAAAAAAGAAATTTGAGAAAATATTCAGTAGTTTTTTTTATAGCATTTTCAAAAAAAAAAATTATTTGGCGGACCCTTTATATAGCTGGAACCGGTCCACTTCGTTGCCCCAGATTTAGATTTGCGATCCCGCCCATTTTTGAAGCAATCACGAATACTGCCAAAAACATCTCCATAAAATAAGAGCACTCTCGCTAAGAAATTGTGAATATATCTCAATTTCAAAATTAGGCTTTGGCCCATTGGGCTGATCCCGCCCATACACATAAATAGAATCACAGTATTATGGCTACCAAATTGTTCGAGTTATCTCAATTTCAAAATTGGCTTGCATGGGCGGACCCACGCCCCTTGGTCTGATCCTGTTAATTTTTAGACCAATCACATAGACTTCCACCAGACATATATACACAAAATAACAGCACTCTCGCAAATGGATTGTGCAAGATACCTCAATTTCAACAGGTTGCTTACATGTGCTGGGCAACGACCATTGGTCCGATTTCGCCCACCAGATACATATGCACAAAATTACAGCACTCTCGATTACAAATTGTGAAAGATATCTCAATTTCAAAATGTGGCTTACATGGGCGGCCCATTTTTTAACTAATAACGTAGACTGCCACCAGATACATATAAACAGATTTACAATAATATCACTACTAAATTGTGCAATATAGCTCAAATTTGCTTACATGGGCAGGGACACGCCCATTAGTCTGATCGCGCCCTTTTTTGGACCAATCACGTAGATCGTTCTCTCGCTAACAAATTGTGCAAGATATCTCAATTTAAAATTTGGCTTTCATGGGCGGGGCCACGCCCTTTGGTCCCATACCGGCTATTTTTGGAACAATAACGTAGACGTACCAGATACATATGTACAACATTACAAAACTCTAGATAACAAATTATGCAAGATATAGATACAAACCAACAAACAAACACACATTCTTCTTTATATATATAGATAGATATAAGATTCACAAAAAATAGTAACATATATTGTTAGTAACTTACTTCTCCCCTGAGAGATCGCTACGGCCCTGTGGGCCGTGGCTCCTGATTGGGAAGGTCTGTTTTTATACCCTACACCACACTGTGGTACAGGGTATTATAACTTTGTGCATTTGTTTGTAACAACCAAAAGGAGAAGAAATAGACCCATCGTTTATTATACCGATCGACTTAGAATCACTTTCTGAGTCGATTTAGCTATGTCCGTCTGTCCGTCTGTCTGTCCGTCTGTCTGTCTGTCCGTCTGTCTGTCTGTCCGTCTGTGCATGTATTCTTGTAATCAAAGTACAGGTCGCAATTATGGTCCGATCTCGACGAAACTTTACACATATCTTTTTTTTGGCCCACGGACGATCCCTATTGAATTTGGTTAAAATCGGTTCAGATTTAGATATAGCCCCCATATATATGTTAGCCCCGATTTGACATGTAAGCGCTGTGAAAACTTTATTTTATATCCGATCAGTATGAAATTCGGCAGGAAAAGGTTTCTTATTACATGAATGAACTCTGTTAAATTTGGAAGAAATCGGTTCAGATTTAGATATAGCCCCCATATATACATTACCCCCGATTTGACATATAAGCGCTGTAAAAATGTTATTTTATATCCGATCAGTGCGAAATTCGGCAAAGAGAGGTTTCTTATTACATGAAGGAATACTGCTAAATTCGGAGAAAATTGGTTCAGATTCAGATATAGCCCCCATATATATGTTACCCCCGATTTGACATGTAAGCGCTGTAAAAACTGTATTTTATATCCGATCAGTGCAAAATTTGGCAGAAAGAGGTTTCTTATTACATGAAGGAATACTGCTAAATTCGGAGAAAATCGGTTCAGATTTAGATATAGCCCCCATATATACGTTACCCCCGATTTGACTTGTAAGCGCTGTAAAAATGTTATTTTATATCCGATCAGTATGAAATTCGGCAGAAAGAGGTTTCTTATTATATGAATGAACACTGTTACATTTGGAAGAAATCGGTTCAGATTTAGATATAGCCCCCATATATACGTTACCCCCGATTTGACATGTAGGCGCTGTAGAGACTGTATTTTATATGCGATCAGTACGAAATTCGACAGAAGGAGGTCTTTTTACATGAATGAGTATTCAGGGAAGATCGGTTCAGATTTATATTGATTGTTCCTCCTGGTTTGGTATCAAACCGCTATAGAAGTTGTATTTTACTTCCGATCATTAAAATTTTCCAGAAAGATGTTTCTCAATTTAGGAACGAATATTGCTTAATTTTGCGATTATCGTTTCAGAATTAGATAATATGTTTCTACCCATTTACCAATTATTCCAAATTATTATGGCAATGACCCTTATCGCATTGTTAGGGAGGTGTAGGGTATTATATAGTCGGCCCCGCCCGACTTTCTGCCTTTCCTTACTGGTTTCAATATAGAGAAACAGTAACAATTCTTGATACTGTGTAAATAACTATGACCGGCTTTGTAAATTATGTTAAAAGCCGGGCGGTGTTGACAATATAAAATGACCTTAATAACTGTGCTTACCAAATTTCAGGCAGATCGGTTTTACTCGGTGGCTTATAACGTGTACGTGAGATCAGAAGGTAGAATTATGTAGATGCTATATGACAACTTTGCCCAATAGTGACGATCTTCAACAGAGTTCTCGCCGTGCAAAATTTTATAGAGGTCGGTACATATTTCAGTTCCGTTCGAAGGATGGACCGACATGAAAAAATTGGCTGAGAAAGTGATTCCAAGTCGATCGGTATAAGTAAAAAATGATACTTATATTACCTTTCTTAAATATGTTACACATGAATGCACTAAATCATAATACGTTATGTCATAATATGACTTACGGTATAAACAAATGTGTGTGTATTGCTACTGGCGATATGTATCGTTTCTAAACGTTTCAATAGAAAACCTAATAAACCCCATTTTTGGTAAAGGTTTAAAATGTTGTGAAACAGGAAACCCGTCCGATACTGTAATAAAAAGTTTGTCATAATTACTAGAAAACGTCCAAAGTCCTTTTGGCCATCAGCCATAACTAAATACGTGTGTTGAAAATGATAAGGCCAATTTTCAATCCGTGTGTGAGAATGTGTGTGTTTGTGTGAGTAATAGAAACGAAACCCCTAACTAACTCAAACAGCCAAACCAAACTGGTAACTCTCTCACAACTATAACTAACTACGTACATCCGAATGTGTGCACTTTGGCTTAGTTTGAGGAACTCATAAGTACTAAAATATGCGCATACAAATTATGAATATGTGAAATTTTATACATAAAAAACGCTGTATGAAATATTTAAGCATAAAACAGATGAGCTTATTATTATTATAAGTCTAAAGAGACTGGGTAATGAGCTACACACAGTTGTAGCCATTAAATTTGAAGTTAAAAACAACTTATTTTAGGAGAACAGCTAAAGCTTGAAATTCATTGATGGATCATACATCTGCAGTTGTTAAAGATTAGATATATCTGGTTCTACAAGTCTTACGCCCAGCATCACTGTGTGGCACAAGGTATTATTATATTTTGGGCCCTATTCTCTAAAAGCACAACACCTTTTGATTTTACGGTAATACAAATATTAAGTTGACTTCGTTTTAACTTCAGTTTCTGAAATTGCTTGTCGAAAGTGACAAAATTCCATTTCGGTTTTTCTGCTTTAGCACCAATTCGGATTTGATTGTATCCTGAATATTTTGGCTGAATCTTGGATATTGATAATTTTTTCTGAGAAAATGTATTTTTTCCAACGGCTATATCTAATAACCGAAAGGAATTTTGTTTTACTGCCCTCAGCATAGTTGTACGCATAGACTAGGGGAAAAAATATGTGAAACAAACTGGTTTATCAAACAGCATCTAGTGCTACAAAATCGAAAAATTGTCAAGAAATTGTCAATTTCTTGAGACATTTCTGCACATAATTTATCATAAGTCGGTAACGACTTGTCCGATTTAGTTGAAATAAATTTATGCCTACACAATTTTTTAAACTGGTTAATAGTTTCAGCGCTAGCTCCAAAACAACGGTAATATTTTGCTCTGTTTTAATAAATTATAAAAAGCATCCCTAAAATTGGGCAGCGCGGGCATGACATGTTCTACAAAAAACTGGCTATGAAATTTGACTATATATGTCCGAACTCACCATAGCCCAAAAACTAACACAAGCACCAAACCAGTAAAGAAAGACTAAATGTCAGGCGGGGCCGACTATATAATACCCCACACCTCCCTAACAATGCGAAAAGGGTTATTGCGATAAAAATTTGGAATAATTGGTTTCGATTCACTTAACAAAGTACTTAGCTCCACCACCTCATCAAGGCTTATTGCAAGGAGGAGTTTAAGATGTTGATCATAATAAACTCGATTTGGAACTTGAACCTTCAAATGAGCAGTAGTAGAGCAAGAATCGAAAGGAA
Source organism: Eudasyphora cyanicolor (assembly GCA_963930755.1). Lineage (NCBI taxonomy): Eukaryota > Metazoa > Arthropoda > Insecta > Diptera > Muscidae > Eudasyphora > Eudasyphora cyanicolor. Next base: position 230,790,036 of record OZ005737.1, on the reverse strand, counting down.
CAAATAGATGGGACTATACATAATCTAAACCGATTTTCATCAACTTCAATCAAAAACTTAATTTCTGCCAAATTATATATAGATTGGACGTAAACTACAGTTTTAATAGCGCTAAATACTACATAGGCAGGAACATTTATATGTGGCTATATTTAAATCTGAATTGATTATACCCAAATTAAGCAATATACGTTCCTAAATTAAGAAACTTCTTTCTATGAAATTTTGTAATGATTGGAAGTGAAGTACAACATCAACAGAGCTTTGATAACAAATCGTTAGTAACACGTATATGGGCCTATATCTAAATCTGAACCGATTTCCCCCAAATTTGGCATTGTTAATTTATGTAATGAGAAACCTCTTTCTGCCGAATTATATACTTATCGGGTAAAAAATACAGTTTCTAACAGAGATTATCGGGGGTAACATATATATGGAGCCTATATCTAAATCTGAACCGATTTTTCATTCCAGTAAAAAGGAACCTCCTTTTGCTGAATTTCGTAACGATCGGGTATAAAATAGTGTTTCTACAGCGCTTATATGTAAAATCGGGGTAACATATATATGAGGGCTATATCAAATCTGAATCGATTTTCCCCAAATGTAGTATTGTCACTAAGTGTAAAGGAATTTTCTTATACAGTGCATATATGCCAAATCGGAGGTACATATATATAAGTATAGGAGATATTTTTAAATCTAAACCGATTTTAATCAAATTCAATAGGTATCGTCCTTGGGCCAAAAGAATGATGTGTGCTAAATTTCGTTGAAATCAGACCATAATTTCGACCTGTACTTTGATTACAAGAATACGTGCACAGACGGACGAACGGACGGGCAGCGAACATAGCTAAATCAAATCAGAAAGTGATTCTAAGTCGATCGGTATAATAAACTATGGGCCTTTTTCTTCTCCTTTTGTGTTACAAACAAATTCACAAAGTCATAATAAACTGTACCACAGTGTGGTGTAGGGTATGGCCATTAAATTATTCATTGAGCCAACTTGACTAAACCACTGATGCAGAAGTTCTTATTTTTGGGGCTAGCTTCACGTTCAATTCTCAGAATTGAGGCCCAAAATCATTTATTGTAGTGTGTTATGCTGATGGCAGTAGAAAAATTTCCATCGGTTAACTAGATATTGCATTTTCTCCGAAAAATTTTTCAAAATTAACTTTTATTCAAAATACTCACGATACTAAAAAATCCGAATTGGGTCCTAACTAGAAAACCGCAAATGGCAGCTTGTTACTTGCGATAAGCACTTTCAGAAACTACAGTAGAAACGAAGTCGACTTTCGATTTTTTTCGAAAATGTTGTACTATATTATCTTGTTATGTAAAATGGTGTATTTGCATCGATTTAAACTACTTCACTTGGTATCTGAAATATTTTAACAAAATAATAAATAAATATTTGAAAAATTCCATATGAGAGCTATATCCACTGGTTTATTTTACAAAAAGGGAGCTTTGGTAAAACAACCCATGAATTACAAATCCTCTGGAGCTTTACGAAGCCAATACGGAAGGGAACCTATCAGAACATGGACCGATATGTTCCATTTTAACGAAGATTGATTTTTGATAATATAAAAACTCAAATCGAAAAAGAGTTGTATCTAGTGAACGATATTGCTCGTTTCCAATAACAAATGTGCAATTTCATATTTGCGACCTTCGCGAACGTATAAGAAGAGACTAATTACGAAACAAAGCAATAGTCAGAATAGATAGTACACCATATGTGTCACTTGTACCACGTATAAGTGACACATATTTATGTCGATATACATAGCTCATACGCTCCATGTGCCGTTGTGCGACTAAACTTGCAATTTGTACTTTATCATTTTGAGATTTTTTGGCACTTTTTGCCTTTTTTGCGACCTTTTCCCCTTTTTTGTCAATAACAGAAAAAAAAATATTTTTATATTTTTATACCCTCCACCATAGGATGGGTGGAGGGTCACTCCATTTGTAACACCTCTAAATATTGTTCTGAGACCCCACAGAGTATATACTTATATTCTTAATCGCCTTAAAAATCTAAGACGATTTAGCCATGTCAGTCTGTCCGTCCGTCTGTTGTAATCACGCTACAGTCTATAATACTTGAGGTAGGTAGCTGAAATTTGGTATAGATACTTCCTATAGGTCCAGGTAACTTGAGATTTAAAATAGACAATATCGGTCTATATTTTTATATAGCCCCGTATATGGCATCTGTCCGATTTGACTTCTTAACGCCATAGAGACCGCAAATGTCAACTGATCGTGCTAAAAATTGGTAACTGCTGTATATTTATACCCGGGAACCTTCACACGAACAACGGTAGCAATAGGTGCATGTTTAGATATAGCCCCCATACAAAGGTCCCTCAAGATTTTACTTATTAATGCAACAAAAGCTACAAATTTCAACGAATAGGGCCGAAATTTAGAAATATGACTTTATTTGTTCCCGAACCAATTTACATGCTCTCCATGGTGGAGGGTATATAAGATTCGACATGGCCGAACTTAACGCTATTAGTTCTTAAAGATAAATTGTACGATAATTGGAAAATGAAATTTATAATATCGGTTTTTTTAAAATGGAAAAGGATCTGGGAACACTGCTTGAAAAAAATTTATGTTTGATAGAATGTTATTAGGGCATTTACCAAAACTTTATATTTTTAATTTTTCGATGCAGTTATCTGAAAAATCAGTTTAATATATGAACTTTTTTTAAACAAAATCAATTTAAAATATTTTAACTTAAAAGCACTGATCCCACTTCGAAAAAATTTAAAAAATTGCCAGACTTACCTTAATGTTGTTGTAGCTGCTTGGAGACGCTGAGTTAATAATCCTTAAGTCTATTGCTATTACAGACTTCGTTCCGGCATATATCCGATTATCGCGGGACCTTTGTTGTTTCATCTACTCAACGTTGTCCGGTTGTTAATTAACATTCGTCCGTTGATCAGATGTGTTTGTAGTGGTAGTGCGACCGGTGAGTTATTTTTAGCTGCAGAAACTCGAATTATTATGAAAACATGGGAATTGAACCCAGCACTTTCGGGGTCCAAGTCTAATGCACTAACCACTGAGCTACCGAAGGCCACAGTATATAACAAATTGACTGATGAGAAACCCGAAGAGTACCAGGAGCTACCAGTACATCCATTAAAAACAACGGTATGGTGTGGTTTATATGCTGGTGGAATCACTGGTCCATATTTCTTCAAAAATGTGGAAAAATCAGAATGTTACCGTCAATGTTAACCCTTGTCGTACCCTACTAACGGACTATTTATGTGCCTCCAGAAATTCAAGGCCATGGTCTCGGTTAGCTCTGGTATCAACAAGACGGCGCTATGAGCCATACAGCGCGTGAAGCAATGACCTGGTTGAGAAATCATTTTGGTGAGCAACTAATAGCACCTACATCGTGCGATATCAGACCTTGGGGCTATTTTCCCTGGATATATGTAAAGACTGAGTTCTTCAGGAATAAGCCAGCTACGATTGACGCTTTGGAAGCCAAGCTCGAACAGTCGCCCAATATTGGATCTTCCGAATGGAACACCTCAGACTTAGTCATTGCCAATATTTACAAGATATCATTTTCAAACAGTAAATGTCATAAATGGTTCTTTTAACTGGTAAAACAATTTTTAAGTTCTCTTTCAAATTTATGTGTTTTATTTTATACCTCACGAGGAATCACTTATTATAATAACGCCAAGAAATATTTAAAAATGAGAATATTGAAATGAAATAATTTGTAATATTTGGATGACTGCTGCAGAAACTATTGAAATTATTTTCGAATAAATGTGTGAACAGTAAATACTACTAAGACAATGGTGTGTGCGCTGATACTAATGTTATGAACTATTCAATTGCGTTATAAAAATGTTTGTACTTTTATATGTGTAGGTACCAAACGACGTTACAAATTCGCAATTTTATCTCTTTATGATTGCGACGAATTGCAGAATTTCATTCCCTCGATTGATTGTAATACATCCCGACCATTATTGCCAAAACCAAAATTCATCTTGACTGATGTATAATAGATCACAGATTGATCATTACAATTGGAATCAGTGGCGATGATGACATACTGTCACAAATATGACACAAATATAAAATAATCGCTCCAAGTAATTATTATAAAATTCCTTGACAACTCAATACACAAAAGAAGGACTAGCTAATAAAGAAATCACCCCTTTCCGATTTTATGTATCCTGTAAGGAGCAGCAGGCAATGTATATATTTAAAAAAACAAAACGCAAATGTCATAAAGCTTTAAGTGAAAGGGCTACCTTAGATGTCCCTTGTCAATCAATGCCCCCATCAATCAATCGAAACAACTTTATTACAATTTGTGTTGTCACTACCAGAACAATCAATAATTTAAATGAAATATATTTAATATGTATTAGGTAGACACCTAAGTTAATGAATTTTTCATGTTAGCACATACACACAGGGATTACCAGGTCGACTTATATCAATTTACAAAAGCATGACCTTATGGCACATAAAAAACATTAAAATAAACTTTTGGCTTCCTGAACCCTATTGCATTTCTAAGCCATAATTACGAGTATGGGATGGGTAGATAGGTGGACATATAGAATTTGTTTTTAAAAAAACCGTAAGTTCTGACTTTTATTTAAATTTAGAAAAATAAAACTTTATTTTTAACCACCTCAATTAAACTCCTCAATTGTGCATTTGTAATGAGTATGGGAGTGTCTATGGCTTTATAGACATATACTGTAATTGCGAGACCAACTGTTTACATGCAAACAAGCTTCTTTTTGATATATGTGTGTAGTTATAGCTATATGTACACCAATTTGATAAAAACAAAATTTTACAAATGAACAGGGTTAATATAAAAGTGCTGCAGTACAATGTTTGGGACAAAATTAAACATGAAATTGTATTTAATAGAAGAAAGCTGAGTAAAAGAATACAATCGACTCAAGTATAGAAGAAGAAAACCGTGGTCGACTCTAGTATAGAGGAAGACCACACAGGTCGACTCTAATGTAGAGGAAGACCACGGTGGTCGATTCTAGCATAGAGGAAGGCCACACTGGTCGACTCTAGTGTAGAGGAAGGCCACAGTGGTCGACTCTAGTGTAGAGGAAGGCCACAGTGGTCGACTCTAGTATAGAGGAAGGCCACAGTGTTCAGCTCTAGTATAGAAGAATATCACAGTGGTTGACTCTAATGTAGAGAATGACCATAGTGGTCAGCTCTAGAGTAAAGACCCTGTATGGTAGAGGAAGACCACAGAGGTCGACTCTAGTATAGATGCAGACCAAAGTTGTGGGCTGTAGTATAGAGGAAAACAACAGAGGCAACTAAAAAAATAGCCCCTTAGCAAATAAATGGAACATACAATATGTAAAGGGTGGGCAATTAAAAATTTTAAATTTGAACTACCGATTACTTTGACTTGTGATTTGAGCCCTTTGTATTATTTTCTGTGGGGAGCCATTAAGGATAAATGTTACGCAAAGCATCCAGAGACAATTGAAGAGTTGAAACACAAAATCGAAGTTGCCATTGAAAAGATTAGACCCGAAACAATCAAAAATTTACTGAAAAATTGGGTTGATCGGATGAGATATTGTCGATGCAGTCGTGGTAGTCACATGAATAATATTGTGTTCCATTAATAAATTACAAAGTTCAACATTTCCACTAAAACCAGAAATTTTAAAAATTATCAGTACTTTTTTTATAGCCGATTCAAATATAAAATTTTAAATGGCACATTCGTACCTAAGTCCATCCCTAAAATTCTCAATTGACGACCCAGTCGTGGTAGTTATATGAATAATATTGTGTTCCATTATTAAAAAAAAAGTTCAACATTTTATATAAAACTAGAAATTAGAAAAAAAATATCAGTACTTCTTTTAAGGCCGAAACAAATTATAATTTTAAAGGTTCCAACCTATACATATAATTATAAAAAACTTAAAAAGGTTATAAGGTCTCAAGTGAAAGTTCTGCCTTAATTACAATTTGTCAATCAGTCGCTTAGCAATCAATCGAAACTTCTTTTTTAAAAGTTTGTTTTTGTCACTTCCAAAATAACCAGTTATTTAAATGAAATACATTTAATAAGTATACAGTAGACACCTGAGTAAATGAATTTCTCTCACTTACAAAATCTTAAAGGTTAAAAAACTTAAAAAGGTTATAAGGCCTCAAGTGAATGTTCTGCCTTAATTATCATTTGTCAATCAGTCGCTTAGCAATCAATTGAAACTTCTTTTTTAAAAGTTTGTTTTTGTCACTTCCAAAATAACCAGTTATTTAAATGAAATACATTTAATAAGTATACAGTAGACACCTGAGTAAATGAATTTCTCTCACTTACAAAATCATGACCTTATGGCACATAAAAGGCATTAACTGTTGGCTTCCTGAACCATTTCTAAGGCATAATTATGAGTGTGGGATGGGTTGATTGGTAAACACAGAGGATACTTTTTAAAAAACGGTAGGTTTTGACTTTTATTTAAATTTAGAAAAAAATCAAACTATATTTTTAACCACTACAAGGAAACTCCCCAATTGTGCATTTGTAATGAGTTTCTATGACTTTATAGACATTTACTGTAATTGAGAGACCATCTTTTTTCATGTGGGAAAACTCATTTTTGATATATGTATGTAACGGGTGATCCAAGTAGAGATATTTTTTTCAAAAGCCTTGACAGATCATGTTTGAGTCGTGTCATGTTATTTTTGTTAAGTATTGTTTGGCATTTCATCATGGAAAGACTTACGCCTGAACAACGTTTACAAATCGTTTAACTTTATTACGAAAATTCACGTTCTGTGAGGAATGTGTTTCGTGCACTTCGCTCAACTTATGGTCAACATATTCGGCCTACTGAGCGTACTATTCGCAACACCATCATCCATCTTGAGACCCAGCATTCATTCAATATTCGACCGAATAGACCACGTCCAGCACGCAGTGAAGAAAATGTAGCGGCCGTAGCTGAGAGTGTACACGAAGACCGTGGAGAGTCGATTCGGCGCCGTTCGCAGCAACTCGGACTGACGTATGGAACGATTTGGCGCATTTTACGTCGAGATCTTAAATGGAAAGCATACAAAACACAGCTTGTGCAAGAACTGAAGCCGCCCGACCTTCCCAAGCGACATCGATTTGCTCTTTAAAAGTTCCAAGAAGATCCGACGTTTTCGAGCCAAATTTTGTTCAGCGAAACAAGCCAAATTGCCGCATTTGGAACGAAGAGCAACCTGAAGAGATTCACTTCATCCAGAAAAAACATCATGTTGGTGTGGTTTGTGGGCCGTGTTATCACCGGTCCATATTTCTTCAAAAATGATGCCGGTGAGAACGTAACCGTCAATGGCGACCGTTATCGTGCCATGATAACCGACTATTTGATTCCTGAAATTAAAGCTCGTGATCTCGGCGACATTTGGTTTCAACAAGACGGCGCCACTTCCCACACATCTTACCAATCAATGGATTTATTGAGAGAACTCTTCGGTGAGCAGATAATTTCACGTATTTTAGTTATATGTACACCAATTTATTAAAAACTTTAATAAATTGGATTAAGATATGAGTGCTGCAGTCTACCCTAGTATAGAGGAAGACCACAGTGGTCGACTCTAGTATAGGGGAAGACCACAGTGTTCGACTATAGTATAGAGGAAGACCACAGTGGTCGACTCAAGTATAGAGAAAGACCACAGTGGTCGACTCTAGTATAGGCGAAGACCACAGTGTTCGACTCAAGTATAGAGGAAGACCACAGTGGTTGACTCAAGTATAGAGGAAGACCACAGTGGTCGACTCTAGTATAGAGGAAGACCACAGTGGTCGGCTCTAGTATAGAGTAAGACCACAGTGGTCGACTCTAGTATAGAGGAAGACCACAGTGGTCGACCCTAGTATAGAGGAAGACCACAGTGGTCGACTCTAGTATAGAGGAAGACCACTGCGCTCTTCCTCGACACAGTATAGAGGAAGACCACAGTGGTCGACTCTAGTATAGAGGAAGACCACAGTGGTCGACTCTAGTATAGAGGAAGACCACAGTGGTCGACTCTAGTATAGAGGAAGACCACAGTGGTCGACCCTAGTATAGAGGAAGACCACAGTGGTCGACTCTAGTATAGAGGAAGACCACTGCGCTCTTCCTCGACACAGTATAGACGAAGAGCGCAGTGGTCGACTCTAGTATAGAGGAAGACCACAGTGGTCGACTCTAGTATAGAGGAAGACCACAGTGGTCGACTCTAGTATAGAGGAAGACCACAGTGGTCGACTCTAGTATAGAGGAAGACCACAGTGGTCGACTCTAGTATAGAGGAAGACCACAGTGGTCGACTCTAGTATAGAGGAAGACCACAGTGGTCGACTCTAGTATAGAGGAAGACCACAGTGGTCGACTCTAGTATAGAGGAAGACCACAGTGGTCGACTCTAGTATAGAGGAAGACCACAGTGGTCGACTCTAGTATAGAGGAATACCACAGTGTCGACTCTAGTATAGAGGAAGACCACAGTGTCGACTCTAGTATAGAGGAAGACCACAGTGGTCGACTCCAGTATAGAGGAAGACCACAGTGGTCGACTCCAGTATAGAGGAAGACCACACTGGTCGACTCTTGTATAGATGAAGACCACAGTGGTCGACTCTTGTATAGATGAAGACCACAGTGGTCGACTCTAGTATAGAGGAAGACCACCACAGTGGTCGACTCTAGTATAGAGGAAGACAACCACAGTGGTCGACTCTAGTATAGAGGAAGACCAACACAGTGGTCGACTCTAGTATAGAGGAAGACCACCAAAGTGGTCGACTCTAGTATAGAGGAAGACCACCACAGTGGTCGACTCTAGTATAGAGGAAGACCACCACAGTGGTCGACTCTAGTATAGGGGAAGACCATCACAGTGGTCGAGTCTTATATAGAGAAAGACCACCACAGTGGTCGACTCTAGTATAGAGCCAAACCACTACAGTGCTCGACTGTAGTATAGAGGAAGACCACCTCAGTGGTCGACTCTAGTATAGAGGAAGACCACCACAGTGGTCGACTCTAGTATAGAGGAAGACCACCACAGTGGTCGACTCTAGTATAGAGGAAGACCACCACAGTGGTCGACTCTAGTATAGAGGAAGACCACCACAGTGGTCGACTCTAGTATAGAGGAAGACCACAGTGGTCGACTCCGGTATAGAGGAAGACCACCACAGTGGTCGACTCTAGTAAAGAGGAAGACCACAGTGGTCGACTCCAGTATAGAGGAAGACCACCACAGTGGTCGACTCTAGTAAAGAGGAAGACCACAGTGGTCGACTCCAGTATAGAGGAAGACCACCACAGTGGTCGACTCTAGTATAGAGGAAGACCACAGTGGTCGACTCTAGTATAGAGGAAGACCACAGTGGTCGACTCTAGTATAGAGGAAGACCACAGTGGTCGACTCTAGTATAGAGAAAGACCACAGTGGTCGACTCTAGTATAGAGGAAGACCACAGTGGTCGACTCTAGTATAGAGGAAGACCACAGTGGTCGACTCTAGTATAGAGGAAGACCACAGTGGTCGACTCTAGTATAGAGGAAGACCACAGTGGTCGACTCTAGTATAGAGGAAGACCACAGTGGTCGACTCTAGTATAGAGGAAGAACACAGTGGTCGACTCTAGTATAGAGGAAGAACACAGTGGTCGACTCTAGTATAGAGGAAGACCACGGTCGACTCTAGTATAGAGGAAGACCACAGTGGTCGACTCTAGTATAGAGGAAGACCACAGTGGTCGACTCTAGTATAGAGGAAGACCACAGTGGTCGACTCTAGTATAGAGGAAGACCACAGTGGTCGACTCTAGTATAGAGGAAGACCACAGTGGTCGACTCTAGTATAGAGGAAGACCACCACAGTGGTCGGCTCTAGTATAGAGGAAGACCACCACAGTGGTCGGCTCTAGCATAGAGGAAGACCACCACAGTTGTCGACTCTAGTATAGAGGAAGACCACCACAGTGGTCGACTCTAGTATAGAGGAAGACCACCACAGTGGTCGACTCTAGTATAGAGGAAGACCACCACAGTGGTCGACTCTAGTATAGAGGAAGACCACCACAGTGGTCGACTCTAGTATAGAGGAAGACCACCACAGTTGTCGACTCTAATATAGAGGAAGACCACAGTGGTCGACTCTAGTATAGAGGAAGACCACAGTGGTCGACTCTAGTATAGAGGAAGACCACAGTGGTCGACTCTAGTATAGAGGAAGACCACAGTGGTCGACTCTAGTATAGAGGAAGACCACCACAGTGCTCGACTCTAGTATAGAGGAAGACCACCACAGTGCTCGACTCTAGTATAGAGGAAGACCACCACAGTTGTCGACTTAAGTACAGAGGAAGACCACCACAGTTGTCGACTTTAGTATAGAGGCAGACCACAACAGTTGTCGACTCTAGTATAGAGGCAAACCACTACAGTGGTCGACTGTAGTATAGAGGAAGACCACCTCAGTGGTCGACTTAAGTACAGAGGAAGACCACCACAGTTGTCGACTTTAGTATAGAGGCAGACCACAACAGTGGTCGACTCTAGTATAGAGGCAAACCACTACAGTGGTCGACTGTAGTATAGAGGAAGACCACCTCAGTGGTCGATTCTAGTATAGAGGAAGACCACCACAGAGGAAGACCACAGTGGTCGACTCTAGTATAGAGGGAGACCACAGTGGTCGACTCTAGTATAGAGGGAGACCACAGTGGTCGACTCTAGTATAGAGGGAGACCACAGTGGTCGACTCTAGTATAGAGGGAGACCACAGTGGTCGACTCTAGTATAGAGGGAGACCACAGTGGTCGACTCTAGTATAGAGGGAGACCACAGTGGTCGACTCTAGTATAGAGGGAGACCACAGTGGTCGACTCTAGTATAGAGGGAGACCACAGTGGTCGACTCTAGTATAGAGGGAGACCACCTCAGTGGTCGACTCTAGTATAGAGGGAGACCACCTCAGTGGTCGACTATAGTATAGAGGGAGACCACCTCAGTGGTCGACTCTAGTATAGAGGGAGACCACCTCAGTGGTCGACTCTAGTATAGAGGAAGACCACCTCAGTGGTCGACTCTAGTATAGAGGAAGACCACCGCAGTGGTCGACTCTAGTATAGAGGAAGACCACCTCAGTGGTCGACTCTAGTATAGAGGAAGACCACCTCAGTGGTCGAATCTAGTATAGAGGAAGACCACCTCAGTGGTCGACTCTAGTATAGAGGAAGACCACCTCAGTGGTCGACTCTAGTATAGAGGAAGACCACCTCAGTGGTCGACTCTAGTATAGAGGAAGACCACCTCAGTGGTCGACTCTAGTATAGAGGAAGACCACCTCAGTGGTCGACTCTAGTATAGAGGAAGACCACCTCAGTGGTCGACTCTAGTATAGAGGAAGACCACCTCAGTGGTCGACTCTAGTATAGAGGAAGACCACCTCAGTGGTCGACTCTAGTATAGAGGAAGACCACCTCAGTGGTCGACTCTAGTATAGACGAAGACCACCTCAGTGGTCGACTCTAGTATAGAGGAAGACCACCTCAGTGGTCGACTCTAGTATAGAGGAAGACCACCTCAGTGGTCGACTCTAGTATAGAGGAAGACCACCTCAGTGGTCGACTCTAGTATAGAGGAAGACCACCTCAGTGGTCGACTCTAGTATAGAGGAAGACCACCGCAGTGGTCGACTCTAGTATAGAGGAAGACCACCTCAGTGGTCGACTCTAGTATAGAGGAAGACCACCTCAGTGGTCGACTCTAGTATAGAGGAAGACCACCTCAGTGGTCGACTCTAGTATAGAGGAAGACCACCTCAGTGGTCGACTCTAGTATAGAGGAAGACCACCTCAGTGGTCGACTCTAGTATAGAGGAAGACCACCACAGTGGTCGGCTCTAGTATAGAGGAAGACCACCGCAGTTGTCGGCACTAGTATAGAGCAAGACCACCACAGTGGTCGACTCTAGTATAGAGGAAGACCACCACAGTGGTCGACTCTAGTATAGAGGAAGACCACCACAGTGGTCGACTCTAGTATAGAGGAAGACCACCACAGTGGTCGACTCTAGTATAGAGGAAGACCACCACAGTGGTCGACTCTAGTATAGAGGAAGACCACCACAGTGGTCGACTCTAGTATAGAGGAAGACCACCACTCTAGTATAGCGAAAGACCACCACAGTGCTCGACTCTAGTATAGAGGAAGACCACCACAGTTGTCGACTTAAGTACAGAGGAAGACCACCACAGTTGTCGACTTTAGTATAGAGGCAGACCACAACAGTGGTCGACTCTAGTATAGAGGCAAACCACTACAGTGGTCGACTCTAGTATAGAGGAAGACCACCACAGAGGAAGACCACAGTGGTCGACTCTAGCATAGAGGGAGACCACAGTGGTCGACTCTAGTATAGAGGAAGACCACCACAGTGGTCGACTCTAGTATAGAGGAAGACCACCACAGTGGTCGACTCTAGTATAGAGGAAGACCACCACTCTAGTATAGCGAAAGACCACCACAGTGCTCGACTCTAGTATAGAGGAAGACCACCGCAGTGGTCGACTCTAGTATAGAGGAAGACCACCTCAGTGGTCGACTCTAGTATAGAGGAAGACCACCTCAGTGGTCGACTCTAGTATAGAGGAAGACCACCACTCTAGTATAGCGAAAGACCACCACAGTGCTCGACTCTAGTATAGAGGAAGACCACCTCAGTGGTCGACTCTAGTATAGAGGAAGACCACCTCAGTGGTCGACTCTAGTATAGAGGAAGACCACCTCAGTGGTCGACTCTAGTATAGAGGAAGACCACCTCAGTGGTCGACTCTAGTATAGACGAAGACCACCTCAGTGGTCGACTCTAGTATAGAGGAAGACCACCTCAGTGGTCGACTCTAGTATAGAGGAAGACCACCTCAGTGGTCGACTCTAGTATAGAGGAAGACCACCTCAGTGGTCGACTCTAGTATAGAGGAAGACCACCTCAGTGGTCGACTCTAGTATAGAGGAAGACCACCTCAGTGGTCGACTCTAGTATAGAGGAAGACCACCTCAGTGGTCGACTCTAGTATAGAGGAAGACCACCTCAGTGGTCGACTCTAGTATAGAGGAAGACCACCTCAGTGGTCGACTCTAGTATAGAGGAAGACCACCTCAGTGGTCGACTCTAGTATAGAGGAAGACCACCACAGTGGTCGGCTCTAGTATAGAGGAAGACCACCACAGTTGTCGGCACTAGTATAGAGCAAGACCACCACAGTGGTCGACTCTAGTATAGAGGAAGACCACCACAGTGGTCGACTCTAGTATAGAGGAAGACCACCACAGTGGTCGACTCTAGTATAGAGGAAGACCACCACAGTGGTCGACTCTAGTATAGAGGAAGACCACCACAGTGGTCGACTCTAGTATAGAGGAAGACCACCACAGTGGTCGACTCTAGTATAGAGGAAGACCACCACTCTAGTATAGCGAAAGACCACCACAGTGCTCGACTCTAGTATAGAGGAAGACCACCACAGTTGTCGACTTAAGTACAGAGGAAGACCACCACAGTTGTCGACTTTAGTATAGAGGCAGACCACAACAGTGGTCGACTCTAGTATAGAGGCAAACCACTACAGTGGTCGACTCTAGTATAGAGGAAGACCACCACAGAGGAAGACCACAGTGGTCGACTCTAGCATAGAGGGAGACCACAGTGGTCGACTCTAGTATAGAGGAAGACCACCACAGTGGTCGACTCTAGTATAGAGGAAGACCACCACAGTGGTCGACTCTAGTATAGAGGAAGACCACCTCAGTGGTCGACTCTAGTATAGAGGAAGACCACCTCAGTGGTCGACTCTAGTATAGAGGAAGACCACCTCAGTGGTCGACTCTAGTATAGAGGAAGACCACCTCAGTGGTCGACTCTAGTATAGAGGAAGACCACCTCAGTGGTCGACTCTAGTATAGAGGAAGACCACCTCAGTGGTCGACTCTAGTATAGAGGAAGACCACCACAGTGGTCGGCTCTAGTATAGAGGAAGACCACCACAGTTGTCGGCACTAGTATAGAGCAAGACCACCACAGTGGTCGACTCTAGTATAGAGGAAGACCACCACAGTGGTCGACTCTAGTATAGAGGAAGACCACCACAGTGGTCGACTCTAGTATAGAGGAAGACCACCACAGTGGTCGACTCTAGTATAGAGGAAGACCACCACAGTGGTCGACTCTAGTATAGAGGAAGACCACCACAGTGGTCGACTCTAGTATAGAGGAAGACCACCACTCTAGTATAGCGAAAGACCACCACAGTGCTCGACTCTAGTATAGAGGAAGACCACCACAGTTGTCGACTTAAGTACAGAGGAAGACCACCACAGTTGTCGACTTTAGTATAGAGGCAGACCACAACAGTGGTCGACTCTAGTATAGAGGCAAACCACTACAGTGGTCGACTCTAGTATAGAGGAAGACCACCACAGAGGAAGACCACAGTGGTCGACTCTAGCATAGAGGGAGACCACAGTGGTCGACTCTAGTATAGAGGAAGACCACCACAGTGGTCGACTCTAGTATAGAGGAAGACCACCACAGTGGTCGACTCTAGTATAGAGGAAGACCACCACTCTAGTATAGCGAAAGACCACCACAGTGCTCGACTCTAGTATAGAGGAAGACCACCGCAGTGGTCGACTCTAGTATAGAGGAAGACCACCTCAGTGGTCGACTCTAGTATAGAGGAAGACCACCTCAGTGGTCGACTCTAGTATAGAGGAAGACCACCTCAGTGGTCGACTCTAGTATAGAGGAAGACCACCTCAGTGGTCGACTCTAGTATAGAGGAAGACCACCTCAGTGGTCGACTCTAGTATAGAGGAAGACCACCTCAGTGGTCGACTCTAGTATAGACGAAGACCACCTCAGTGGTCGACTCTAGTATAGAGGAAGACCACCTCAGTGGTCGACTCTAGTATAGAGGAAGACCACCTCAGTGGTCGACTCTAGTATAGAGGAAGACCACCTCAGTGGTCGACTCTAGTATAGAGGAAGACCACCTCAGTGGTCGACTCTAGTATAGAGGAAGACCACCTCAGTGGTCGACTCTAGTATAGAGGAAGACCACCTCAGTGGTCGACTCTAGTATAGAGGAAGACCACCTCAGTGGTCGACTCTAGTATAGAGGAAGACCACCTCAGTGGTCGACTCTAGTATAGAGGAAGACCACCTCAGTGGTCGACTCTAGTATAGAGGAAGACCACCACAGTGGTCGGCTCTAGTATAGAGGAAGACCACCACAGTTGTCGGCACTAGTATAGAGCAAGACCACCACAGTGGTCGACTCTAGTATAGAGGAAGACCACCACAGTGGTCGACTCTAGTATAGAGGAAGACCACCACAGTGGTCGACTCTAGTATAGAGGAAGACCACCACAGTGGTCGACTCTAGTATAGAGGAAGACCACCACAGTGGTCGACTCTAGTATAGAGGAAGACCACCACAGTGGTCGACTCTAGTATAGAGGAAGACCACCACTCTAGTATAGCGAAAGACCACCACAGTGCTCGACTCTAGTATAGAGGAAGACCACCACAGTTGTCGACTTAAGTACAGAGGAAGACCACCACAGTTGTCGACTTTAGTATAGAGGCAGACCACAACAGTGGTCGACTCTAGTATAGAGGCAAACCACTACAGTGGTCGACTCTAGTATAGAGGAAGACCACCACAGAGGAAGACCACAGTGGTCGACTCTAGCATAGAGGGAGACCACAGTGGTCGACTCTAGTATAGAGGAAGACTACAGTGGTCGACTCTAGTATAGAGGAAGACTACAGTGGTCGACTCTAGTATAGAGGAAGACCACCACAGTGGTCGACTCTAGTATAGAGGAAGACCACCACAGCGGTCGACTCTAGTTTAGAGGAAGATCACCGTAGTAGTCGACTCTAGTATAGGGGAAGACCATCACAGTGGTCGAGTCTTATATAGAGGAAGACCACCACAGTGGTCGATTCTTATATAGAGGAAGACCACCACAGTAGTCGGCTCTAGCATAGAGGAAGTCCACCACAGTGCTCGACTCTAGTATAAAGGAAGACCACAATGGTCTTCTCTAGTATAGAGGAAGACCACAATGCTCGACTCTAGTATAGAGGTAGACAACAGTGGTCAACTCTAGTATAGAGGAAGACCACAGTGGTCGACTCTAGTATAGCTGAAGACCACCACAGTGGTCGACTCTAGCATAGAGGGAGCCTTCAGCGGTCGACTTTAGTATAGAGAAAGCCATTTTCCGAGGCAAATACTTATTTCGATTAACTCTTTAGAAAATCTTTTAAATATTCCCAGTTGATTAACTGGTTGTGCTTTTACCCGCCAAACTTTTACATTTTTCTTCGCTAAATTTAGATTCCGTTTTTGTTTCGTTTAAATAAACCTCCATGTCAAAGTTTTCTCACTTCCGTTTTTATTTTGTACTATTTTCTTTAAAAAAAAACTCACAAAACTTTACGAAAACGAAAACTTATTCCTAGAGAAAGAGAAAATGCTATTGATTTCTGGCGAATCAATTTTGGGTGGAGAAAAGGCGCTTAAAACTCCATCTGCATTAAGAATTATTGACTCAGTCATTCATTCATTCAGTCGCTCGATCCTTTCGACGTTCGTTGTTGATTCCCATCGAGTGCCAAACTTAAGTGGAAAATAATGTTGCAAATCATTGCATAGCAAAAGTTATCTGAAAATTTAACACAAAGAAACAGTGAAAAATGCAAAATAAAAAGATTTATTTGAATAAATAGTTACTGCTGGGAATCCTGCTTAGCAGCCAACAAAAAAGAAAACTTCCAATGAAACAGAGAATAGGAACAGAAAGAACGTATGCAATTATATTAAAGACACTAATATATTTTCCCATTTCAAGCGGTGTAAATTTCCTTACTGATTTTGTATTAAAATAGTTATTTCTACATTACAAAGGGAACAATGTTTCTAAGATTTAGAGAAATGTTTGTTAGTTTTAAAGAAACGTTTTTTTTTGTTGAAATCGAAGAAATGTTTCGAAAAAAGTATCTTTGTTTTAACGAACACACATTTTTCAGTGTAGATATGTACTTAGTGTACTTTACTACTATACCTGCATGAAATACTTTACCCATAATTGACATTTAACTGACAATAGTCCATATTCCAACCATAAAATCGTATTGTGCTATCTTTCTCCATTAGATAGACAGGCAGACGGACGGACAGTAAAAACCTAAACATCAGCATAAAACCAATCAGCATCACCATCAAGTCACATGTGTGTCTGGTTACAGTCATTTGATAGTCGACATATGTATGGACATCTGTACATGTGAGATGTACAGATGTCCATACATTGATTGTTTGAGCTATATGTAAACGTAGGGTCATATCGCTTGAGGCTTCTTTAGTTGCAATAGTGAAGTAAACTCATCAGCTAACAGTTACAAATAACGAAACTTTTTACTATAAAACAAATTTAAAGAAAGGAATCTAATAAATTTTATAGTTTATTTGTTTCTTTATGATCCTAAAATTACCGAAAAAAATATTTTTTTTCGCTTCAACCAGTACGTGTTGTCTTAACTAAAGTATAAAGCAGTCTAATCGATCTAGACCCTCATAAGGGAGATCGAAAATTGCAAACAAATGGATAAGATTTGTGGTGGCAGAACTAAATACAAACTAGAAACATTTCAGTCGCGTCGGTTGTGAAATGTGATTTATGTAGCGCCAATATCATTTCATATGAGGGGTATACGAGTACCGGGATTGCCACAATAATACAAAAGCACCGAAAACCATCGAATTCGTTTTTGCACAATTATTTCAAAATGTTTTACAGCAAGGGCAAGTCCATCGAAACAACCCTGCATGCTGTAGTCAGCTTTATTGAGGATACCTCTCTGTTAAGGAATATACTATCATTCTTAGTTATAGAGGGGGCCTTCAATAACATAAATCCAATAGTTATAATTACGCGTATAGTTTATTGCCTGTATACGGCAGTAGTCAGACCGATAATACTGTACGACATTGTCGTCTGCTGGACAGCTCTGCAGAAATCCACCTTCTGTACAATACTAAACAGGATCCAGCGAATGGCTGCTATATGTATCACTGGTGCGCTGGGAACGACACCAACTGCAGCACTAAAAATTTAATGCCGCTTGATATTATAGCATTCCAATTTGCCGCATGTACTGCGATCAGACTCAGGGAACTGTCACTATGGTCAGGAAATGGCTAAGTACATAGTGCCATTATAGACAGAATGCCTGACCTTCCGGGCACTGTTGATTACGCTATGACTAAACAACTCTTTGACAAGAAATATCCCACTCTGATACCTGAAAGATCAGAATGGAATGCTCGTATCCCAGGAGGGAGGAGATTCATTAATTTCTACTCAACAACCAAGTGGGCTTTGGTGTCTTTTCTGAGAAACTTGAGCTATCACTGATCACTGTAGTGTTTACCAGGCAGAAATCTTAGATATTAAAGAGGTAGCGAAATGATTGAAAAATTATGTGCTGACCACAGTTGGTATACATATTTTCTCTGGTAGTCCGGCTGCTATCAAGGCCCTGGAACCGAGAGGTAGATGAACTTGCAAGACTAGGAACATGCGCTCTTGCCTCTAGCGACCTGCAAGCTTCTTCTGTCATTTGTGGTCACTTTCGGCAACAAATGGCAGATGGTCATGAACTACATACATTCTAGGCTGATGTGGCCCGGCATAGACCTAAAACGCACCAAACCACTGCTGTCGTTGTCGAGAACGGACGTCTCACTCATCGTGGCTGTCATAACAGGTCATTGTCTTATTGGACGGCACGCAGAGAGATTGAAGGGAATGAGTTTTGCAGAAGATATGGAACACAGAGGAGGAGGAAACAATAGAACACCTTCTGAGTCTGTGCCTTGCTTTCTCTAGAAGGCGGCATACGAGTACAACACTGGAATTCCCTAACTTTTGAGTTTTTTAAAGCAATCAAATTGGTTCAACGGGAGAGGCTAGGGATAACGTATGTTTTCCTTACGTCCCTTTGGTAACAAAATGGACTTCATAGTAGGGGGAGGTCAATTTAGAGTTGGGTAACCATCGATAGCACTATCGATAGTATCGATAGTTCAATTTTTTTGTGACTGTCGATTGTTTTCTGCTAAGATTATTTAATATTTTAAAACTAGCGATATTTTTGGTCACTATCGATAGTGAATCCGAAATGATCCGCCACTAAGATTGTAAAATTAAAGCTTCCAGCAAGTTCACAAATGCAAACAAACACACAGATTATCAAGCCAACAAAATATCCAGCAATTGCGGCTCGGACGTTTGGATGCCGTTTTCATTAAGTTCCGACAAAAACAGGCAAAATGCCTAACATGCCAAAATCACATAAAACAAGTGGGAACACGTCAAATCTTCTAGACAATTAACAACAGGGCAAAGTCTACAATAAGGGAGTATAGACCTGGGTTTAGCTCTAACAAGAGCAAATATTCGGACAGGCGCACGAAATTGGATATGTAGATATGTTGTTTTTATGAACAAAAATATCTACTAATCTCATTTTTAACTCATATCCCTAAAAAATGGAAGTAATCATTTTGGTTTTTCTCAGGGATGGTCCACGACATGATTCTGTAGGTTTACGACTGTCAGAAAGGTGTAAACGTCGCATACGTCATAAACCCGTCTGAAATGTATGAAATGTCGTAAACTGTAATATCAATCTAAGGACGCTGCAGCTTTCAGCCCTTAACGTAAAAATCTGGTAGACACAATATAAAAACTAATCGAAATCCGAGATACAACTTCATTTAATTTTTTTTTTGAGAAAATATATGTTTTTGATCGAATACCAATATTTACGCACTGGTATGATATAGTGTACAACCCTTAAATAGTGTACAACCCTTAATTAATAAGTTCAAATCGGAAAATTAACTACTTTCGGCGATAAATCTACTTTTTCAACAATGGCACGCACATTTTTCAGATCATAAAAATGCACTTTTCTTCACATCTTTTGTAGACCATTCAATTTATATTCTTGACGAACAATAAATCGTTCAGTTTCAGTTTTTTTTTGCAAAATATTATATAAGTTCTGATTCACACGAGACAATTTTTTCAAAGCAAGTATCAAAGTTTGTAGTTTGTCTGCCGCTCTCCAACAAACTTTGACACCCCACCCATTCCTGTGCTTGCTTCAAAAAATAGAAGGCCTGACTTATTCTGGAATATGGAAAAAAGTTGTCATAACGCATTGGCAGCATTTGCTCTAAAATTACTGATGATCCCAGCGTCAACTGCATAATTGGAAGCCATTTTCTCCAATTGGTCTCATGTGCATTCTGATTTTCGAAATCTATTAGAATCGGAACGATCTAAAAAGTTTCTGGAAGTTTACATTTCACTTAAAATACGCGAAAAAAAGACAACTTTGAAGGCATTAAAGAGATTCGAGTGAAGAATAAACCTATTTTATAAACAAATAATAATTCATTTGAACCAATAAATAAACTTGAAAGTTCAAAACAAATATTTTTTATTTTCTATTGATTTGCTAATTATTTACTGTTAGTGACAAAGTCAAGTTTCCGACATTAGGTTTACGACGTTGTATACGTATGTCGAATACGTCTCAAATGTATGTCATATACGTCACAGTTTACGACGGACCATCCCTGGTTTTTCTGCATTGAACTAAAAAAATAAAAATTGGTTTTATTTTTTTAAACAAATCGAATTATTTATTTTACATATTAAAGCTTTTCATTGATGACTATTCAAATTCGATAGTATCACGATAGTATCACGATAGTATCGTCGATATATCGATATTTTTGTTGAGATTTGATAGTTGAGAATCAATATATCGATGGCTTTTTTAAAACTATCGAAACTATCCGATAGCGCCACTATCGATAGTTTGGGTCTAGGTCAATTTGTATGTAAATCCACCGAAAATTTTAAGAATATTTCTTAAAGAAACCATGAATCTAAAATGAATTCCTAGCTGGCGGAAGTCGACCTCAAATTCTAAGACGATATAGCCATGTCCGTCTGTCTGTGGAAAGCAGACAACAGGTAAGGGGGCTGCAATTTTCCAAAAACATGTGTTATTGTCCTGCAACGGTTGGTATTGTATTTGTGCAAAATCGGTTAAGGCTTAACGACTAACAAAGTACTTGGCCGATCTCAATAAAATTCAACATATTAAATTTTATTGCACCTAGGAACTTTCCATTCGAATTTGAAATAAATCGGTTTAGATTTGGATAAACCTCCCATACATATGTTACTTCAGTTTTAAAAAAAACTGACCAAAAACCACACTTTTTCCGATTTCCATGTAAGCATAAAATATATTTGAAACCAACATTTTTGAATACAGCGTATTTTTAACAAAATATATTTGGGAACTAGTTTTCTCAAATAAAATATGTGTTTAAATACAAATAAAATATTTTTGTTTAATATCTCCAAATATATTTTATTATTTTTTTTTAATTTGTCTTTGGTTTCGAATTATACCTTCTAGTTGAAAATGGCATATGTATGTAGCATTAGCTTCTGTTTAAAGCAGCCATTTTTAATTTCTAAATATTCCATATCATCATTTATTGTTAATGGTTTAAGCATTTTATTAGTATCCAAGATTATACGATTTCAATTATAAAGGAATTTTACAAACATTAAAAATATCTAAAAACGGAACTTTGAATTGCTTAAAGACTAAAACCAATTGAGGTATCTGTATGTTTTCTGAATACTTAAATGCAAGTAAATCTTTATTTCGGAAAAATAACAGTCATAAATAGAAAAAATTCATGATGAAAACATAGATTTGTTTAGCACATAAACTTCCCAAATACATAATATTTGTTTGTGCCAAATATATATTTAAAAAGTACCCTAAACATATATAACTTTTCAGCAGAATATGTTTGGGACTGTATAGTACAGAAGTGATTTTTTCAAAGTGTACACCCACTATTGTGAACGAGGGTATATATCAGTTGCATCGAAGGAGGTACCTAAGAGACCCCAAGAATATTTACCGGTCATCCTCTGTCTGTCCGTCCGTCTGGCTGGCTGGTGCGTGCGATAACTGTCGATAGGAGCTAGTAAGAGTTTTGTAGTGGTATTAACATTGTTAGTAAAATTATTTTTTTTTAAAAAATCTTGTTCCACATATTGTGCCATAGGTCGAGAAGAATGTGTTCAAAGAATATTTGAGAACAAATTGTTTTATCCACGAAATAGTCGGAAAAGTCGTTAATCCGATCATATTAATTTTTTTTTAAATTGGCACACGGGGCAAAATTGCCTTTTTTGATGTGTTTAAATCGAATGAAAATATATTTAGAATACAATTTTTTAAATATTATATACTAGCTGGACCCGGTCCACTTCGTTGCCCCAGACTTCAGATTTCCGATCCCGTTAATTTTTGGACTAATTACGTAGACTGACACCAAATATATATGCACATAGTTTCATTGATCTCTCTAACAAATTGCTCAAGATATATCAAACACAAAATTTAATTGGCTTATATGGGCGGGGCCACTCCCATTTGTCCGACCCCGCCCATTTTTGGACCAAGCACGTAGACTGCCACCTAATATATATGCACAAAATTAGAGTAATCTCGCTAATAATTTGTGCGAGGTATGTCAATTTCAAAATTGGGTTTATATTGGCGGGGCCACGCCGATTGGTCCAATCTCGCCCATTTTTGGACCAATCACGTAGGTCGCCAACAGATATATTTACCCAAAATTACAGCTCTCTAGCTAACAAATTGTGCAAGATATCTCAAATTCAAAACTTGGCTTATATGGGCTGGGCCACGCCCATTGGTCCGATTCCGTCCATTTTTGAACCAATCACGTAGAGTGCCACCAGATACATATGCACAAAATTACAGCTCTCTCGCTAACAAATTGTGTCAGATATCTCGATTTCAAAATGTGGCTTAAAGGGGCGGGGCAACGCCCATTAGTCTGACCCTGCCCATTTTTGGACCAATCACGTAGACCGCCTCCATATACAAGGTGGCGCAAAAGTTACCTTTAGATGTTTTTTGGCTGTAATTTAAAAAAAAATGAAAAACTTTGATTCTTCTTGTGGATTATTTTTATTTGGTCTTTTAATTTTTTTACATCAAGTCGAGAATATGATGTCAGGTAAAGGGCCGCCGCCACAGTTGATTGTCATTTGAGCCCTTTTTATGGCATTTTCCATCACTTTGGCCAAAACTTCCGGCGATAGGTCCTCACATTCTTGGCGGATATTGTCTTTAAGAGCAGCAAGAGTCTGAGGCTTGTTGACATAAACCCGCGACTTCAAAAAGCCCCACAAAAAGAAGTCTGGAGCGGTCAAATCAGGCGATCTTGCTGGCCAGTGCAAATCGCCAAAACGGGAGATTAGGCGTCCGGGAAATGCATCCTTCAGCATATCGGTTGTGGCACGTGCAGTGTGTGCCGTTGCACCGTCCTGTTGGAACCACATGTTTTCCAATCCCAATCATCAAGTTGCGGCAAAAAGAACTCGTTGATCATTGCTCTTTAGCACTCACCATTCACAGTAACCGTTTGGCCCGCGACGTCTTCGAAGAAAAAAGGTCCGATGACTCCTCCAGCGAAAACAGCACACCATACAGTGACTTTGAGCGGGTGTAATGGCTCTTCGTGGGTTACACGCGGATTTTCAGTGCCCCAGAAGCGTAAATTTTGCTTATTTACGTACCCGCTAAGATGGAAATGGGCCTCATCACTCATGATTATTTTTGATGAAAAATCATCTTCCTCTTGGTGGTGATTAAGGATGGCTTGAGCGTATGTTAGACGCGATTGGCGGCCAGCAGCTAACAGCTGATGCACCGTCTGGACTTTGTACGGAAACATCTTCACCAGTAGGCGTTGGACGGCCAGGAAATCTGCGACGAAATTCACGTTGTGCCAAAGTCACCGACCGATTATTGGTCAAATAAATAGTCAGCAATATTCCGCGTTCTGGAGCAGTGTACGTAACATTGTTTATTAACGTGTATTTCGCATGTGTTTACTACACAAATGTCAAAACAGAACTGACATTAGGTGCCAATCGCAAAATTTATAGCATTTTCTGATAGGAGGATTACTTTTGCACCACCTTGTATATATATACAATTTTCAAGTTCTCTCACTAACAAATTGTGCAAGATATCTCAAATTCAAAATTTGGCTTATATGGGCGGGGCCACGCCCATTGGTCCGATCCCACCCACTTTTTGACCAATCACGTAAGTCGCCAGCAGATATATATACACAAAATTACAGCTCTCTTGCTAACAAATTGCGCAAGATATCTCGATTTCAAAATTTAGCTTAATGGGGCGGGGCCACGCCAAATAGTCTGACCCCGCCCATTTTTGGACCAATCACATAGACTGCCACCAGATACATATGTACAAAATTGCAGCACTCTCACTAACAAATTGTGCAAGATAGCTCAATTTTAAAATGTGTCTTATGTGGGTGGGGCAACGCCCACTTCATATATCGAAAATTCAAGTACCCTATTTTCACCACGCCCCAAACATGTACATTCTGTGAAAATTTCAAGAAGATCGGTTCAGCCGTTTAGACTTCTATACGGTACAAACAAACAAACAATGAAACAAACAAACACACATTCTTCTTTATATATATAGATTTCTGAGCAAATATATTTTATTTGAAAATCAATAATATGTATTTGGAACGCATATAAATAAAAATATTATAGAACAAAATATATTTGCAAGCTAATTTTCTTAAATAAAATATTATATGAAATACAAATAAAATTGTTGTTTATGAATATCTTTAAATTTTATTTGAAAAAAGATTTTGAAAACATTGATAAATTTTTCAGAATACAGTTTAAAATTTTTTCATTGTTTTCGAAATACATATTCCAGTTAAAATTGCATACATACACGGGGGAAAATCGTCATTTTTGATATGTTTGAATTAGAATAAAATATATTTGGAACCAACATTTTTAAATATTATATGTTTTTGAACAAATACACTTTATTTGAAAATCAATAAATTTTGTTTAGGACGCATATATTAATATATTACAATAAAATATATTTGCGCACTGACTTTCACAAATAAAATATTTCTTTACACACAAGAAAAGCTTTTGTTAAATTTTTTTCCAAACATATTGTATTTATAAAAGATTTTAAAACTTTATGGACATTGTCGAATTTTAGTTTTAATTTTTCCTAGATTTCGTGTTATACTTTATAGTTGAAAATGTCACAAGCAGCATTTACTTTTGTTTTTACTGCTCTAATTTTTATTTATTATAAAGTTTATGTTATTAACAAAAAATATTTTATTTTAAATATTCCGAAATTGTTACATATTGTCAATCCATCAATGCGATTTATCGCTACCTAAGATTGTACAATTTAATTTTAATCAAATTCTACAATTTCTAAAAAATGTACTTTGAATTTCTGAAAAATTGCATTACTTAAATAGTAATTTTCTTTTTGTACAATAATCGAGTCATCGAAAATTCGACTCAACGGATGGACCATCTGAGACGTTGTTCAGGCGTAAGTGCCAAGATGAAATGCCAAACAATACTTAACAAAAATAACATGACAGCATGACACGACTCACACGTGATCTGTCAAAAAAAGGCTATTGAAAAAAGTATCTCTACTTGGATCACCCTATATTAGTTCCAAATAAAAAGATATTAGGAGGGAAACATAGTTTTGTTTAGAACAACATCCTCCCAAACATATAATATTTGTTTGTGTCAAATATTATATATTTGGAGTATATCCTAAACATATGTATATTTCAAGCAGAATATGTTTGAGACAATATACTACAGAAGCGATTTTTTTTCAGCGTGTAGCATTAACTTTTGTTTTAAAGCATTTATATTTAATTTCTAACAATTCCACGTTGTAATTTGTTGTCAATCCTTCAAACAATTTATGTTATACCAAATTTCAAATATAAACAATAAAAATTTCTAAAAATTAACTTTTAATTACTGAAAACTTAAAACAACTAAAGTAGCGATATATTTTCATGCAAATAAATCTATGTTTGGGAAATAATACTTCCAAATAAAAAATATTAGAATGCAAACAAAGTTTTGTTTAGAACAACATGCTCGCAAACACATAATATTTGTGTATGTCTAATATTATATATTTGAAGTGTACTCTAAATACAGGGTTGCCCATATTCGACGGACCCATCTGTTGAGAGGTCCCCAAGAACATCCCAAAAACACCGTTCTCAGCAGTTGGGCATGGCTCGGTCCACTTTACAACGGATTATTCGCGTTGATTTGCATTTGTTCCCGTACAAAATTCAATTGACGCAAAGATTGTTGCCTGCGGACAAGCCTCGTCGATTGGAATGGGCCCAACGAGTCATCGAAATGGCCGATGATGACGAGCAATTTTGGAACAAAATTATCATATCCGATGAAGCCCATTTCACATTGAATGGGACCGTAAATAAGCAAAATTGCCGTATTTACGCCACTGAAAATCCTCAGGAGATTCAAGAATTGCCTCTTCATGACGAAAAAGTCACAGTTTGGTGCGGCGTTAGTGCGAAAACGGTCATTGGGCCGTTTTTCTTCCAAAACGAAAATGGCCATGCTGTTACCATCAACCAGGAGCGTTATCGCGACATGATGACCAATTTTGTGATGCCAATTATTCGTCGAAAGCGTATGAGGCAGTTCTGGTTTCAACAAGACGGCGCTCCACCGCACACAAGCACTCAAGGACAACATTCGTGAAGAAATAGCCGCTATTCCGGCCGAAATGTTGGCGAAAACGATGGAAAATGCTGCAAAAAGGGCACAATACGCCATCAACGCCAGAGGCGGCCATTTGAGAGATATCATATTCAAAAATTGATGTAAACAAATCTACTTGGAACAAATTATATGATTAAGATTGCCAACCGCCAAATTTTTATTTTTTTCTTTGATTTTTTTTAAAAAAACATGGGTCCGTCGAATATGGGCAACCCTGTACATATATGTGGCAAGCAGTATATGTTTGGGACAATATACAACTAAAGCTATTTTTTTTAAAATAATTTGCTTGTAATACGATTTGATTTAAGGTTTTTCAACAAAAAATACAAACCTGATCATTATCTTTCATAACATAAATTTGTATGGAATTCCTTTAAAATACAATCCGAACGACCTGTACTGTTTTGTGAATAACTTTTGATTAGGTTGATGGATAAACAAATTTTGACTGAATACTTTGGAATATTTAGAATTTAAATTTTTAATGTCGTGAATACACCCAAAGACGACTTAGCATTGTTTGGAACGAAGGCTTCGATACTAAAGTTCAGGTATTAATTTATTTTAATATTTTATTATTTTTTAATTTTGTATTTTACTTGCTGTTTTTTAAAACCGATTCTGTCGGTTTTTTCGTATTTATCTACTAACACTTGTGCATAACTATTTGTAATTCTATCTATTGTTTACATGGGTGATAAAACGCAAAAGTTGTATACGATATGCTCGTTTGAATACAAAGAAAATACAACAGCCAATAGCAAAACAATAGACAAATGAATGACAATATGACATTTTAGACACAATGGAAATGACCTTAAATCAGATTTAACTTTTTAATTATTTATGTGGCACAATATACAAATGAAATAATAAATGCACAATAAAATAAGGTTATATAGAGCAATTAATAGCATGTTTAATTAGCCTGATACTGCACAATAATATAAATAATGTCTGCAGCGAAAATTACAATATACGAGTATATATGTATATCCATGTATACCGGTATATATGTGTGTGTGTGCCTGTGTGCATTAACTGTATGTTAATGATAATTAATCACAAATTTAGATAAATTTAAATAAATTCACTTTAAATAAATTCACTTCAATAACATTTATTTGGATGACATATACTAATATGGTACAACAACATATATTGGCTGGAATAATTTTGAAAATTACCTGTATAATATGTTGAATGATCTTAACACTTGCGGGATGATTTTCAAATCCAAACAATGAAATTTTCAAAATTCGATATACTCTTAAATTTTTCACTGTGTAGTTTAGGAGACTATTAAATTATTTTCTGCAAATTTTTCAACATTCCTTTTTACCCACTTGGTTGTTGAGTTTAGGGCCATCTTTACAGAAGTTTACAAATCTTCTATGTCCAGGAATATAACGATTCCAATGTCAGGTATAAGAGTAACATACTTCTTGTCAAACGGTGGCTCAATCATAGCATAATCAATAATGTCGGAAGGTCAGTCATTGTGTCTAGAATGACACTATGTCCGCAGCCATTTCGAGACCATAGTGACAGTTTCCTAAATCTAATAGCAGTAGATGCGGCATATATGTAGTCCAGTGCCTAGATGGTGTCAATCTCTATGCACCAGTGATACAGACGAGTATAACAGCCACTCGCTGAACTTTGTTTAGTATCGCGCAGAAGGTGGACTTTACAGAGCTGTCCACCAGACGATATTACCGCACAGCATTATCGGCCTGACTACTTCCGCATTCAACCAATAAACTATATGTGGGTTCCGACCCCATCGTCTTCCTATTGCCCTTTTACAGGTATATAGCGGTAACAGTCTTCTTTGCTCTTTCCAGAATGTTGGGTTTGGGGTTCATCTTCATGTCTAGTAAAATACCTAAGTATTTTGTTCCTTCAGAGATGGAACACTACCCCCAAGGAAACCCTGATGAAAGAACTATTTCCGTCTTGGTCAGGAACGCATGCTGACCCTCATCGGGAGCCATCTTGTTAAAATTAAGTCCTAAGGTAATTACATCTAAATAAATTATAAATAAGGAGAAATGATGAATGAATAGACCGATTTGACTTGTATAAATAAGGAGAAATGATGAATGAATAGACTAATCGGCCGGAAATCCAATCGCAAAGCTAAAATTTTATATCATTTGGACATTGAACTGCGAAGGCAATTGAAGCCATTTGTTCTATTGGGTATATCGAATTGCTCTCTTCATCATATAGCAAATTTTGTTGCCAATTTAGAAAAGTTGACGTAAATATCTGTAACTACATGAGCTAACTCTTAGGTGCAAAAGTCTTCTGTAGGCCTTGGTTAGTAGAATATACACAAACAATTTTGGAACCAGACGAAAGTTACACGCGCTTGAACACTTTGTTCACCCGAGGTGGCCATTTTTAAGGCCCTGTAGCTCTGCCCCTATAAACCAATGGGGGTTAAACCAATCTTAAAAGTTATTCTACAATCAAGCCAAGTTTTTGCGCAATCGGCTGTCTACTTAAGACAACTTTTTATACCCTACACTACACTGTGGTACAGGGTATTATAACTTTGTGCATTTGTTTGTAAAATACAAAAGGAGAAGAAATAGACCCATCGTTTATTTTACTGATCGACTTAGAATCACTTTCTGATTTGATTTAGCTATGTCCGACTGTCTGGCCATTCATCTGTCCGTCCGTCCGTCTGTGCATGTTTGTAATTAAAGTATAGGTCGCAATTATGGTCCGATCTCGACAAAACTTTACACATATCTTCTTTTGACCCAAGTACGATCCCTATTGAATTTGGTTAAAATCGATACCTATTTACATACATTGACCGAGAGCAGTCTCGTGATACACTTAGAGACAATAAAAAATCTAGGGAAAATCGTTTCAGATTTAGATATAGCCCCCCTACATATGTTACCCCCGATTTGACTTGTAAGCGCTGTAAAAACTGTATTTTATATCCGATCAGTACGAAATTCGGCAGAAAGAGGTTTCTTATTACAATAATCAACACTGTCAAATTTGGAGGAAATCCGTTCAGATATAGATATACCCCCCATATATATGTTTCCCCCCGATTTGACATGTACGAGGCTTACTATATATATTTCTGGCGCAGGCAACACTAAGTGTTGCCTGGCGCCATCTGACATTTCCATTGGAAAGTATGACATTTTTTAGCATAACTTCAATCAGACCGTTTTGTCATTTGAGCGCGAATTTGTTTGGTTACTTTGTGTTGAAAATTCTGCTTCAGGCGTCGAAAAACGTTGACCAAGCAGTTTTTTCTTGATGTGAGTGAATAAGAATAAGTCATTGGGTGTCAAATCAGGGCTGATCGGCGGATGACCAATCAAATCGACGTTTTGACCGGTGAAAAAGGCGCTGGTTTGAGCCGATGTGTGAGAGCTCGCATTGTCATGGTGCACAATGATTTGTCTTCTCTTGTTCGTTGTACACCACAATTTGTTTCGGCAAACAAATCAGAGTTGTCCATCCTACGTTGCTCAAGCGGAGCAGTCGCCACTTGACCCGTTTTGCCGAAGAAACAGGCGACAATTTGCTTCGAAGTGCTTCTTCCACGAACAACTTTCGTTGGATTTGGCTCGTCTTCGAAGACCCACACGGTCGATTGCTGTTTTGTTTCGGGCTCTGTGACAATCTTATAAACGTCTTCTGAAGCACCGCGATCGTATTTTTCAAAATTTCTTTGCACCAATCGACACGAGCCTTTTTTTGAGCGATTGTCAAATTGTGCGGGATCCAACGAGAACAAACCTTTTTTACGGCCAGGTGTTCATGCAATATCGAATGTATGCTGGTGGAAGAAATGCCCAAGGATGCCTCTATCTCACGGTATGTCAGATGACGATCTTGCATTATCAGTTCACGCACGGCGTCAATGTTCACTGGCACATCGGCCGTTTTTGGACGACCTTCACGACCTTCGTCCTTGAGCGACCGTCGGTCACGATTGAATTCATTAAACCAGTTTTCATCGCCATACAAAGATTTAAGATCATCGGTGCGTTGAAAGTTGTGAAAAATGATGGCACGAAAATATTCACGAGTTAATTCCATTTTTTGCCAAATTGATTTTTTCAAGTCACTGTAAACAACACAAATGATGGTCGTACGTCAAAACGTTCTGAGTACGTTTATGCTAAAAATAGTCAAACTTTCCAATGGAAATGTCAGATGGCTCCAGGCGACACTTAGTGTTGCCTAGGCCAGAAATATATATAGCAACCCTCAACAATATTTTATATCCGATCAGTGCGAGATTCAACAGAAAGAGGTTTATTATTACATGAAAGAATATTGCCAAATTCGGGGAAAATCGGTGCCGATTTAAATATAACCTCTATATACATATATGTTCCTCCTGATTTGGTATCAAAGCGCTATAGAAATTGTACTTTACTTCCGATCATTACAAGATTTGACAGAAAGATGTTTCCCAATTTTAGAAACGAATATTGATGAATTCAGCGATAATCTGTTCAGATTTAGATATAGCACCATATATATGTTCCTAACTATTTTATAATTATTCTAAAATATTATCGCAATCACCCTTATCGCATTGTTAGGGAGGTTTAGGGTATTATAAACATCTAATTTTTTCCTAATTGTTTTAACGACAGCTACTAAACTTCATTTTTCACGTGAAAGTGTCTGTACTGTGATGTTCCGATAGTGTCCTTTAATTTGACGTATATTCCGGTTTTATCAGGCATATACAGGGTGGCTATATTAAAAAACTCAAGTAGCTTTTTTTCAGTGTATGGAATTCAGTTTTCCTTTATTCATGTTAAAGCTCATTAAATTTAATTAAATATAGCTTAATTAGTTTTAAAAATAATGGAATTTAAATGCCCCCTGCTCGTTGATGCATGTGCGGCATCTTACCAAAAAGTTGTTCATTACTGCTTGGAGAGTTGAGACGGGAATAGCCGCAATTGTTTCTCGAATGGATTGCTGTAGTTCATTCAAATTTGTTGGTGTTGCTTTGTAGACTTCCTGTTTGCAATAACCCCACAAGAAAAAGTCAGGTGCAGTTAGGTCAGGCGATCTGGGGGGCCAACGGAATGTGGAGTTTCTGGATATCAGCGTTTTGGGAAATTTTCGCCGCAATTCTGTCATAACAGGCCGGGCTATGTGTGGAAATGCTCCATCTTGCTGAAATGGGAAGTCTGCTGAGTTCACTTTGTTGGCCATTTGAATTTTATATGGGAATAACTCCAAATCTTTGTGCATAATTGACTGCAATGACTGTCTGCTTATACCCATTTGAGCAGATAAGGTTCTTGTCGAAACTCTTGGATTGTTTTGTATGGCATCAGCTACAGCAGCGATTGTTTCCTCCGTCCGAACTGAGGGATTTCGATGGTAAGGTCTTCTGTTGACTGTCCCATGCTCGGAAAAATTGTTAACAAGCCTCTTTATGGTCCATCTGCTCGGAGGATTGCCGCCAAACGTGCCCCTATACTCTCTTTGAACCGAAACTACGGACTTCAGTGCGTAATAGCGGCGGACAATCCAAATTCATGTTTCAGTGTCCCAGTTATCCATTTTTGTCAAATCAAAAATTATCTGCAAAATAAAAAAAAATTAACCAGATTCATTAAATAGAAAAAAAGTTATTAAATTTTTTTTGGTAGCAGCTTTCATCAGCCGCCCTGTACTTCAAAAATTTTACAATATGTGTCAGAACAAACCAAAGCTCAAAACTTAACATAAACACCAAAAAACGACTAAATCCAGTCAAAAACGCTCTTTACTGGTATCGTTATTGCTTCGACCACGATCTAGTTACTAACATTCCTGCACGAACAAGAATTTGACATTTTTTTGGTGTTTGTGTTAAGTTTTGAGCTTTGGTTTGTTCTGACACATATAGTAACATTTTTGAAGTACAGGGTGGCTGATGAAAGCTGCTACGAAAAAAAAATTAATGTTATGGCCAACATTTTTGCAGAACATATTATCCTCGCCCTCCACATTTTAAGGGGTGTTTTTTTACGATTTGTTAAAATGGGGCAAAAAATTACAGTTATGTGGGGGAGCTGGAGGGTTAATATGTTCCACAAAAATATTGGCTTTAATATTTTCTATAAAGTTACTGAACATACCCTATACCAAAAAAAACGTGTTTGTTACATAATAGTGCAGGAATGTTAGTAACTAGATCGTGGTCGAAGCAATAACGATACCAGTAAAGAGTGCTTTTGGCAGTAATTTTACCTTTTTTTGGTGTTTGTGTTAAGTTTTGAGCTTCGGTTTGTTCTGACACATATAGTAAAATTTTATGGCCAACATTTTTGTAGAACATTTCATCATCGCCCTCCCCATTTCAAGGGATGTTTTTTTACGATTTGTTAAAATGGGACAAAAAATTACAGTTATGTGGGGGAGCTAGAGGGTTAATATGTTCCACACAAATATTAGCCTTTATATTTTCTATAAAGTTACTGAACATAATATTTTATATTATTTTACACAATAGTGAACTACTAACATTTTTGGGGTACAATGTGGTTTTTTGAGCTATTTAGGGTACCTAGACACGTTCAGAATGTATTGATATGTTCACAAAAGTTGTTCAGATTTACGTTGGCTACAATTTTGCCAAACATTGTTAGTGAAAAACCAGTAAGGAAAGGCTAAAGTCGGGCGGGGCCAACTATATAATACCCTACACCACTCTCGTTATATTGAATAACTCTGATATATACATTTTGTAATTCATGTATAAATTGTTTACAAAAAATTTACTTTTGGGACATTTTATACTTAAACTAGCTGAACCCGGTCCACTTCGTTGCCCCAGACTTCAGATTTCGATCCCGTTAATTTTTGGACTAATTA
The DNA here is from genome assembly GCA_963930755.1 of Eudasyphora cyanicolor. Classification (NCBI taxonomy): domain Eukaryota; kingdom Metazoa; phylum Arthropoda; class Insecta; order Diptera; family Muscidae; genus Eudasyphora; species Eudasyphora cyanicolor. The sequence goes on along the minus strand of OZ005737.1, from coordinate 230,756,179 downwards.
CGTAGACTGACACCAAATATGCACATAATTACATTGATCTCTCTAACAAATTGCTCAAGATATATCAAACACAAAATTTAATTGGCTTATTTTTTTTAAACCGCCCATTTTTGGACCAAGCACGTAGGCTGCCACCTAATATATATGCACAACATTAGAGTAATCTCGCTAATAATTTGTGCGAGTTATGTCAATTTCAAAATTGGGTTTGTATTGGCGGGGCCACGTCGATTGGTCCAATCCTGCCCAAATTACAGCACTCTCGCTAACAAATTGTGCAAGATATGTTAATTTAAAATCTTTGTTTATATGCGGGGCCACGCCCATTCGTCCAATCCCGCCTATATTTGGACAAATCACGAAGACTACCACCGGATACATGGCACAAAATTACAGCACTCTGGCTAACAAATTGTGCAAGATATCTCAATTTCAAAATTTGGCTTATATGGGCGGGGCCACGCCCATTCGCCTGATTCCGCCCATTTTTTGACCAATCACGTAGGTCGCCAACATATTTACCCAAATTTACAGCTCTCTCGCTAACAAATTGTGCAACATATCTCTAACTCAAAACTTGGCTTATATGGGCGGGGCCACGCCCATTGGTCCGATACCGCCCATTTTTGAACCAATCACGTAGACTGACACCAGATACATATGCACAAAATTACAGCTCTCTCGCTAACAAATTGTGCAATATATCTCGATTTCAAAATTTTGCTTAAAGGGGGGGGGCACGCCCATCAGTCCGACCCCGTCCATTTTTGGACCAATCACGTAGACTGCCTCCAAATATATATATACAAAATTCCAGTTCTCTCGCTAACAAATTGTGCAAGATATCTCGATTTCAAAATTTGGCTTAAAGGGGCGGGGCCACGCCCATTAGTTCGACCCCGCCTATTTTTGGACCAATCACGTAGGTCGCCAACAAATATATATATATAGACAAAATTACAGCTCTCTCGCTAACAAATTGTGCAAGATATCTCAAATTCAAAATTTGGCTTATATGGCCGGGGCCACGCCCATTGGTCCGATACCGCCCATTTTTGAACCAATCACGTAGACTGACACCAGATACATATGCACAAAATTACAGCTCTCTCGCTAACAAATTGTGCAATATATCTCGATTTCAAAATTTTGCTTAAAGGGGGGGGGCACGCCCATCAGTCCGACCCCGTCCATTTTTGGACCAATCACGTAGACTGCCTCCAAATATATATATATATACAAAATTCCAGTTCTCTCGCTAACAAATTGTGCAAGATATCTCGATTTCAAAATTTGGCTTAAAGGGGCGGGGCCACGCCCATTAGTTCGACCCCGCCTATTTTTGGACCAATCACGTAGGTCGCCAACAAATATATATATATAGACAAAATTACAGCTCTCTCGCTAACAAATTATGCAAGATATCTCAAATTCAAAATTTGGCTTATATGGGCGGGGCCACGGCCATTGATCCGATCCCGCCCATTTTTGGACCAATCACGTAGACTGCCACCAGATACATATGTACAAAATTACAGCACTCTCGCTAACAAATTGTGCAAGATATCTCAATTTTAAAATTTGTCTTATGTGGGCGGGGCCACGCCCACTTGATATATCGAAAATTCAAGTACCCTATTTTCACCACGCCCCACACATGTACATTCTGTGAAAATTTCAAGAAGATCGGTTCAGCAACAAACAAACCTACAAACCAACAAACAAACAAACACACATTCTTCTTTATATATATAGATAGATAGATAATACCCTGTACCACAGGGATGAAATATATATATGGTAGCTATAGCTAAATCTTTACCGATTTTCTTCAAATTCGGCAATGTTGGTTCATGGATCAAGAAACTCTACCATTCTAAATTTCAAAACGATTGGATGTAAAATATAGCTTCTATAGAAGTAAAGGGCCAAATCGGACGAAACATATATATGGGAGCTAAATCTTAACCGATTTTCTTCAAATTCTGTAGTGTTGGTTCATGGATCAAGAAACTCTACCATTCTAAATTTCAAGTGATTCAGAGTCGATCGGTGTACTTTAAGGTGGGTCTAGCTGTGTTATTTTCAGGTGTTACAAACATCTGCCGTGAAACAAACCCTATACCCTAGACCACACTGTGCCACAGTGTGGTCTAGGGTATAATTCAAGAATACAGATTGCACAGCGCTTACATGTTAAATCGTGGGTAACGTATATATGGGGGCTATATCTAAATCTGAACCGATTTTCTCCGAATTTGGCAGTATTCCTACGAGTAATAAGAAACCTCTTTCTGCCGAATTTCGCACTGATCGGATATAAAATACAGTTTCTACACCATTTACATGTCAAATCGGGAGTAACATATATATGGGGGCTATATCTAAATCTGAACCGATTTCCCTCAAATTTGGCAGTGTTAATTCGCGTAATGAGAAACCTCTTTCTGCCAATTTTTTTTACTGATAGGATATAAAATACAGTTTCTACAGCGCTTACATGTCAAATCGGGGGTAACATATATATGTGGGCTATATCTAAATCTCAACCGATTTCCCTCAAATTTGGCAGGATTAATTCGTGTAATAAGAAACCTCTTTCTGCCAAATTTCGTACTGATCGGATTAAAAATACACTTTTTACAGCGCTTACATGTAAAATCGGGGGTAACATATATATGGGTCTATATCTAAATATGAACCGATTTTCTCCGAATTTGGCAGTGTTCCTTCATGTAATAAGAAACCTCTTTCTGCCAAATTTCACACTGATCGGTTATAAACTAAATTTTTTACGGCGCTTACATGTGAAATCGGGGATAACGTATATATGGGGGCTATATCTAAATCTGAACCGATTTCTTCCAAATTTAACAGTGTTCATTAATATAATAAGAGACCTCTTTCTGCTGAATTTCATACTGATCGGATATAAAATAAAGTTTTTACAGCGCTTACATGTCAAATCGGGGCTAACATATATATGGGGGCTATATCCAAATCTGAACCGATTTTAATCAAATTAAATAGGGATCGTCCTTGGGCCAAAAAAAGATATGTGTAACGTTTCGTCAAGATCGGGCCATAATTGCGACCTGTACTTTGATTACAAGAATACATCTACAGACGGACAGACAGACGGACATAGCTAAATCGACAATGGATCTTTCTCTTCTCCTTTTGGGTGTTACAAACAAATGCACAACGTCATAATAACCTGTACCACAGTGTGGTGTAGGGTATAAAAATTCGACCCATGAGTACTGCATTATACATTTATAATAGATATTCTTCAAATAGGAATTGTTTTCTTCGTTAGGATGCTAGCTTTCAAAAAATGGAGCAAAAAACATTTTTGCTTTTTTTTCTACTTTTTAATATGTTATGTCAAGCAAAAGACCCCCAAACAGGAAAAATTTCCCTGTATGATACTTACTAAATTCAAATCGATATATCTCGATGTGACCCAGCGAAACGCCGCACGATGGGAAAATATGATGAAATATGCGCGCATAGGACTTTGAAAACAACTTTCAAAAATCAATTGTTTGGGAATGTTGTTTTATTGTGGATACCATTTAATGAAAATACCTTCAATTTTTTTGAAAATATCTCCAGGAGATTTCGAGTTATGACCATTGAAAGTTTGTCTTTTTTACTGATAAACGCAAATGACATTGCGATAATAAAATGCATATACTAAAATGCTTGTAAAATTCGCATTTGTTGGTGAAATGCGACAGCACTTGCAACATATAATAAGGTTATATAAATCTTAATTTTTGTCTTCCAATGAGGAGATATTTCAAAGAAAAATAGAATTTTTTGTTTTTCAAAAAAATTATCCTCAGTAATTGGAATACAACTTTTTTTTGGATCACGTGGGATCACTACCATATGACATAGAGAACAGAGGTGACTTAGTGATGAATCCAACGGTACCTAGTTTATCTGCGACTTTTCGCGATTATGGCAGATTTTCCTACGTTAAATAAGTGCTTTTGTGGGAGCTAATAAGTTTCGATTTTCGCGAAACATATTTTTTGGTCCAAAAAAATAACTTGCGAAATTTCGGCAAAATCGGATATGATTTACGAACGGCACTGAGCGGACGAGGATAGATGGGTTAACAGGTGGCTGCAAGTGTGTAGTGCACTACGATCAAAAATAGAGATCTTATTAATATTATAAGGATTATAGTAATTTTTATATTTTACTTTTCTACAAAAAATTATAAGAATTTCAATTAAACTGTTTGTTTTCAATTTCACTTCTCTTTTAATATCAATCGCCGACCCATTGTGTAAGGTGCATTAGTGCAAAATTTCAGCTTTCAAAAATATTGCAGCCAATTTTATCCTGTTTAAGTTATTTTGGTTTCAATTTCAAAAACATGGCCAGGTTTTGCAGACTTGTCGCAATGTTAACAAGAATATTTTTGAACTTCAACGGTCTGCATATTTAAAATGTAGCAACACACAATCGAGCACCTCAAATATATTTAAAACTACATTTTGTCAGCTTTAATTTCAAATCAAGATCACTGAAGTTGGCACGATATTCGGATTTTTACACTAATGTCCACAAAGTCGCTTTTGTAGCCCCACTGTGCGAGACATGGTAACAGTAAGAACCAGTAAGGAAAGGCAGAAAGTCGGGCGGGGCCGACTATATAATACCCTACACCTCCCTAACAATGCGATAAGGGTTATTGCGATAATAATTTGGAATAATTGGTAAATGGGTAAGAACATATATATGTGGATATACCTAATTCTGATAATCGCTAAATTAATCAATATTCTTTCCTAAATTGAGAAACATCTTTCTGGAGACTTTTGTAATGATCGGAAGTAAAGTACAACTTCCATAGCGCTTTGTAACCAAATCAGGAGGAACATATATATGGAGCTTATATATAAATCTAAATCGATTTTCCCTGAATACTCATTCATGTAAAATAGAAACCTCTTTCTGCCGAATTTCGTACTGATCGGATATAAAATACAGTCTCTACAGCGTTTGAATGTCAAATCGGTGCTAACATATATATGGGGGCTATATCTAAATCTGAACCGATTTTCTCCAAATTTGGCAGTATTCCTTCGTGTAATAAGAAACCTCTTTCTGCCGAATTTCGCTGTGATCGGATATAAAATACAGTTTCTACAGCTATTGAATTTCAAATGGGGGGTAACATATATATGGGGGCTATATCTAAATCTGAACCGATTTTCTCCGAATTTGGCAGTATTCCTTCATGTAATAAGAAACGTCTTTCTGCCGAATTTCGTACTGATGGATATAAAATACAGTTTCTACAGCGCTTACATGTCAAATCGGGTGCAACATATATATGGGGGCTATATATAAATCTGAACCGATTTCCCCCAAATTTTGTATTGTATCTAAGTGTATCACGAGACTACTCTCTGTCAATTTTGGTACAAGTCGGTTACAAAATGTTGCTTATACAGTGCATATATGCCAAATCGGAGGTACATATATATGGGAGCTATATGTAAATCTGAACCGATTTTAACCAAATTCAATAGGGATCGTCCTTGGGCCTAAAAAAAGATATGTGCAAAGTTTCGTTGAGATCGGACAAAAATTGCGACCTGTACTTTGATTACAAGAATACGTCTACAGACGGACAGACAGACAGACGGACAGACAGACGGACATAGCTAAATCAACTCAGAAAGTGATTACAAGTCGATCGGTATAATAAACAATGGGTCTATCTCTTCTCCTTTTGAGTGTTACAAACAAATGCACAAAGTCATAATACCCTGTACCACAGTGTGGTGTAGGGTATAAAAATCTGGCTACACCAATTTATTTTCCATAGAATTAGCTTTAAGATGATCCAAGTCGCATGACTCTATCTCTAACGGTATAGTCGTGAGATAAATAATACTGCTATGCGCGCGTATTTACCCCTTTTTATACCCTACACCACACTGTGGTACAGGGTATTATGACTTTGTGCATTTGTTTGTAACACCCAAAAGGAGAAGAGATAGACCCATTGTTTATTATACCGATCGACTTGTAATCTTTTTCTGAGTCGATTTAGCTATGTCCGTCTGTCTGTCCGTCTGTCTGTCTGTCTGTCTGTAGACGTATTCTTGTAATCAAAGTACAGGTCGCAATTATGGTCCGAGGACGATCCCTATTGCATTTGGTCAAAATCGGTTCAGATTTACATATAGCTCTCATATATATGTACCTTCGATTTGGCATATATGCACTGTATAAGCAACATTTTGTAACCGATTTGTACAAAAATTGACAGAGAGTAGTCTCGTGATACACTTAGATACAATATAAAATTTGGGGGAAATCGGTTCAGATTTATATATAGCCCCCATATATATGTTGCACCCGATTTGACATGTAAGCGCTGTAGAAACTGTATTTTATATCCAATCAGTACGAAATTCGGCAGAAAGAGGTTTCTTGTTACATGAAGGAATACTGCCAAATTCGGAGAAAATCGGTTCAGATTTAGATATAGCCCCCATATATATGTTATCCCCGATCTGAAATTCAGTAGCTGTAGAAACTGTATTTTATATCCGATCACAGCGAAATTCGGCAGAAAGAGGTTTCTTATTACACGAAGGAGTACTGCCAAATTTGGAGAAAATCGGTTCAGATTTAGATATAGCCCCCATATATATGTTAGCACCGATTTGACATTCAAGCGCTGTAGAGACTGTATTTTATATCCGATCAGTACGAAATTCGACAGACAGAGGTTTCTATTTTACATGAATGAGTATTCAGGGAAAATCGATTCAGATTTATATATAAGCTCCATATATATGTTCCTCCTGATTTGGTTACAAAGCGCTATAGAAGTTGTACTTTACTTCCGACCATTACAAAATTCTCCAGAAAGATGTTTCTCAATTTAGGAAGGAATATTGCTTAATTTAGCGATTATCGGTTCAGAATTAGATATATCCGCATATATATGTTCTCACTCATTTACCAATTATTCCAAACTATTATCGCAATAACCCTTATCGCATTGTTAGGGAGGTGTAGGGTATTATATAGTCGGCCCCGCCCGACTTTCTGCCTTTCCTTACTGGTTTCCCATAGTGCGCCGGGACACATATCGTCGGTGCGCCGACGAAAACTCCTATGTGTTTATATCCTACATCACACTGTGGTACAGGGTATTATAACTTTGTGCAGTTGTTTGTAACACCCAAAAGGAGAAGAAATAGACCCATCGTTTATGTATTATACCGATCGACTTAGAATCACTTTCTGAGTTTATTTAGCTATGTCCGTCTGTCTGTCCGTCTGTCCGTATGTCTGTGCATGTATTCTTGTAATCAAAGTACAGGTCGCAATTATGGTCCGATCTCGACGAAACTTTACACATATCTTGTTTTTGGCCCAAGGACGATCCCTATTAAATTTGGTTAAAATCGGTTCAGATTTAGATATAGCGCCCATATATATGTTAGCCCCGATTTGACATTTAAGCGCTGTAAAAACTTTATTTAATATCCGATCAGTGCGAAATTCGGCAAAGCGAGGTTTCTTATTACATGTAGGAATACTGCTAAATTCGGAGAAAATCGGTTCGGATTTAGATATAGCCCTCATATATATGTTACCCCCGATTTGACATGTAAGCGCTGTAAAAACTGTATTTTATATCCGATCAGTGTGAAATTCGGCAGAAAGAGGTTTCTTATTACATGAAGGAATACTGCCAAATTCGGAGAAAATCGGTTCGGATTTAGATATAGCCCCCATATATATGTTACCCCCGATTAGACCTGTAAGCGCTGTAGAAATTGTATTTTATATCCGATCAGTGCAAAATTCGGCAGAAAGAGTTTTCTTATTACTCGAAGGAATACTGCCAAATTCGGAGAAAATCGGTTCAGATTTAGATATAACTCCCATATATATGTTACCCCCGATTTGAAATTTAAGCGCTGTAGAAACTGCATTTTATATCCGATCACTGCGAAATTCGGCAGAAAGAGGTTTCTTATTACACGAAGGAATACTGCCAAATTCGGAGAAAATCGGTTCAGATTTAGATATAGCACACATATATATGTTACCCCCGATTTGACATCTAAGCGCTGTAGAGACTGTATTTTATATCCAATCAGTACGAAATTCGACAGATATATATATACATACATATATGTTCCTCTTGATTTGGTTACAAAGCGCTATGGAAGTTGTACTTTACTTCCGATCATTACAAAAGTCTCCAGAAAGATGTTTCTCAATTTAGGAAAGAATATTGATTAATTTAGCGATTATCAGAATTAGGTATATCCACATATATATGTTCTTACCCATTTACCAATTATTCCAAATTAGTATCGCAATCACCCTTATCGCATTGTTAGGGAGGTGTATGGTATTATATAGTCGGCCCCGCCCGACTTTCTGCCTTTCCTTACTGGTTTTTTACTAGTTTTCAGGGGAGATAAAAAACTTTGCTATTTCGCCAAATCACGAAATTTTTAAAATCCCAGATTTTTGATTTTTTCTTTTAATTATTTACTACCAATATATCAAACAAAATCTTATATGTGAAAAGGCCATGACGTAGTAAATGGTTTTCAAGAAAATCGACATATAGGATATTTTGTTTGGAGCATTTTAAATATTTATAAAACAAAAATATTACACATAGGAGTTTTGATATTTGAATGTTCACCTCAAGCAATCAAAAGTTGGCCTGGAATGTGGCCAAAAACGGCTAATGAGGTTTTGTACAGAACATCGGGGCACATCAACAGTTATACATAGATTGAGCTGAATAAATTGTCCCAGAAGGTTTTTTACATTGCGAATCCTAAAATCAGGGGCGCGTAACAAAATAATGAATCTCTCAAATTTTATTCACTTCTGGCTATGGGTTACGCGTCACTTTCCCTTACTCCCCTTTGCAAAATTTACTTAAACTCAAAATAAATCCATTCATTATTAGTTTCCCTCTTAAGATATATTATTGTTTTAAGCGAAATCATACAATGTTAGTTAGCCCGGGTGAGCACATAATTACTGAATGTCATTGCCGGCTTCACAATCCGCGAAATTCATAAGAATATATTTTTAAAAGTCTTAGTGTAATAATATCACTAAAAAAATCCGCGAATTCTAATTCTTTTTATATGATGTCTTTTAATTTATTATTAAAGGCTTTAATTAATACTTTTATGTAATCTTACAAAAGAAGTTCATCAAAAAATACACTCAAAAAGATCTTCACATTCAACTCCCATCAATACTTAGGCATTCTGTAGAGAAATTTTGCATTGAAATAAAACACAATGAATATGGACTTCGTATTTTGAAACAAAAATAACTTTTTAACCAACAGAGATAATACCTTCATTCTTTCTGAAGATCACTGCTAGTACTCTCATCTATTCGGGATATTTTTCATACATTTTTCCGATTTTTATATTTCGCGGGATCCGTTATACTCGTATTATATAAAATTTCAATAAAAAAAAGTTCTCTTTCGATATATTTTTGCAAATAATATATATTTTTGCGAATATTTTGTCATATGCTGATAGAAATGGGAATGGTCTACGATTGTATGTTTAGTTTTCTTAATTCCGCTAAAAATTGCATTTTATAGAATTTTTTAAAAATTTTAATTTGACGATTAAACTTTCGCGCCCCTTAATGAAATTAATTCACAACAATGGTTTTTGAACGCTTACATTTTTATCTCTGTCTACTACAAACGCGGTTGAGGTGCTCGCCAAATTTTTTTGGAAAAAAAATTTACTCGAAAATAATTTTGACTTTTGCCCACAAATTTTTTTGTTAAAGAAATAGTTGTAGGCCTTTCGCTTATCTACCCAAGAACTGTCCATATTCGAGATAAAACCATTATATAGTTAAATAATTCCGAACTTAATTTTTTATACCCTACACCACACTGTGGTACAGGGTATTATAACTTTGTGCATTTGATTGTAACAACCAAAAGGAGAAGAAATAGACCCATCGTTTATTATACCGATCGACTTAGAATCACTTTCTGAGTTGATTTAGCTATGTCCGTCTGTCTGTCTGTCCGTCTGTCCGTCTGTGCATGTATTCTTGTAATCAAAGTACAGGTCGCAAATATGGTCCGATCTCGACGAAACTTTACACATATCTTTTTTTTGGCCCAAGGGCGATCCCTATTGAATTTGGTTAAAATCGGTTCAGATTTAGATATAGCCCCCATATATATGTTAGCCCCGATTTGACATATAAGCGCTGTAAAAACTTTATTTTATATCCGATCAGTATGAAATTTGGCAGAAAGAGGTTTCTTATTACGTGGATGAACACTATTAAATTTGGAAGAAATCGGTTCAGATTTAGATATAGCCCCCATATATACGTTACCCCCGATTGGACATGTAAGCGCTTTAAAAACTTTATTTTATATCCGATCAGTATGAAATTCGGCAGAAAGAGGTTTCTTATCATATGGATGAACACTATTAAATTTGGAAGAAATCGGTTCAGATTTAGATATAGCCCCCATATATATGTTACCCCCGATTTAACCTGTAAGCGCTGTAAAAACTGTATTTTATATCCGTTCAGTGCGAAATTCGGCAGAAAGAGGTTTCTTATTACATGAAGGAATACTGCCAAATTCGGAGAAAATCGGTTCAGATTTAGATATAGCTCCCATATATATGTTACCCCCGATTTGACATGTAAGCGCTGTAGAGACTGTATTTTATATCCGATCAGTACGAAATTCGACAGAAGGAGGTCTTTTTACATGAATAAGTATTCAGGGAAGATCGGTTCAGATTTATATTAAAGCTCCATATATATGTTCCTCCTGATTTGGTATCAAACAAAATTTTCCAGAAAGATGTTTCTCACTTAAGAAGGAATATTGCTTAATTTAGCGATTATCGTTTCAGAATTAGATAATATGTTTCTACCCATTTACCAATTATTCCAAATTATTATGGCAATGACCCTTATCGCATTGTTAGTGAGGTGTAGGGTATTATATAGTCGGCCCGCCCGACTTTCTGCCTTTCCTTACTGGTTTTGTACACAATTTATTCATCGAGGGATATTTCTCGCGGAAATGCTGTTATTATTCTATTCCTCAGAGATCATATAATGACAATATATTAATCTTATTAAATTCGGTATAACAGTTTTGGAAAAATTTGGCGGTGTAAGTCGATTTTATGGATGACACAAATTCGCAACATAAAAACATTGCAAATGTCGAGGTCTTTACAAAGCGCCTTAGAAATGATCATATTTAAAGAACATTGTGTTAAAGTTCTAAATTTCCGCGTTTTTCTTTACAAATCAAAGCTATTAAGTTTGTTTTAAGTAAAAGTTCGGCGCTCCGATATTCCCAAAATACTCCTAGTAGGTCGGGAAAAAAATTAAAAAATAGATTTTTAATTGCAGATATCTCGGTTGCTATACGAGGTAACTCCTTGGTAGACACCGGTTACGAACCAGATAAGCCCAAATTCAATGCTTTACTTCTTTTATATCTCATCATGCCAACTTGTGCTGCAATCGGTTAACTGTTTAAGAAACTGTTTATTACTTAATTCCTTCTACAGTGGGACGGGAAGACATGGTTAAGTCGAACCAGTACTTTAAATTTGGTCCAGCTCCAGTATTTCTAAGCGTTACAGACATATGGCTCAAAACAAACTTATAATAACCTGTTGCACAGTAGGGTATAAATAATAAGCATATAGGGTATAAAAAATATCAACTAAATACCAACAGAACACCAAAATACGACAAAAATGCATTATGCACACCCTTTGAACAAAATGAATACTGTTATTGGAACATATAAATAATTACCTGTTTCATCTCGAAGTTATGATATTAATATCGATATTAATTATTGCTAAATCATAATATACTCATATTTATACATAAATCTTCTCAATCATACATCATAGGATATTTAATTCATTTCTCCCTTAACACCCAGTCAATTGAATCTACTCACTCATCCTTACATAAGGAATACTTTTATTGAACTTAAATCCAAAACTAATGAATGCCCATCCCAACACATAATGGCATCTATCAATATTATTATTCAAGTCCTTTTCGGTTGCAAACTTACCATATATACAAACATTTATATATATACTCGTACAAATATTTATGTGTGTGTGTTTACTATTGTAGGATTGATGGACGAATGGTGTTAAATAAATGTTTAAAAATTAGTGACGCATTAAATTTCTATTTATATGGATATCAGAAGGATTTCTCATACGAACACTCCCTCCCAATCGATATATGCTCATACGAGTGAACAGTGTCTGTGTTCTGATTACTTGACTAGTCTCACCACTTCAGACATTATGGCCCTTTTGCTTCACACATTAATATGCTGAGGATAACCAATTCCTATCCCAGCAATCCCTATCAATTAGTATGCTTACCAAGTAATATTAAAACATGACCAAATGCTAACAAACATGCTAATGGAAAGGATCACCGACACAGAATTTGTCCAATTGCAAACATGTGTGTGTGGCTGTGTGTGCATACATATATGCGTGCTGAGTTTGGCTATGTGTATTTGTGTGTGTGAACCAATACTCTGGCAGAACATTTGTTTGACATATTAGTCCCAAAGCAATCAAAGTAATTGATGAAATGTCCCACAACGTTGAAGGCCGAGAAGATGGCAACTGGCAAAAACGCCAACCAATCCGACAGCAGCAATGGAAGTAGCACCATCCCCCACCACCTCAAATGCCATCACCATCCGAATCACTACCGAAACGGAATTACAACAATAGATGGATAGAATTCGATATCAATACCAATATACACTGTACATTGTACAATAGAGAACGCCTTTGAGAATGCTTGCTTGATAAGTTTGGTAATTTTCCGATACTCTCTAACCGTGAAATGTACGAGTGTCGGAGGTAAATTATTTCCATCATATGACAATGTGGATGCAGACTTTATTTTGCAGATTGCACATTTTAAAATAATTCCGAAACTTACGAATACGAATGGATAAAATACAAGTCTGAACAATTGAACGACTCAAAAAAGCATCACATATACTACTTTACTACACTGAGTATCAGATATATATCGGGTGTTTTTTAGAGGATCAATTTGCCGATAACAATTTAAAGATCACAAATTGGTCAGATCGGACAATGCTGTTATTAGAAATGAGAGTTGAATATACACTTGCGCTGTATATTCAATTGCAATATTCTGCTACTCAACATACCGCAGGAGGGGAAGCTACAGGACCTCAAAATAGATTTACCTCGGTCATATGAAATGAATTTAACTCTTGTAGTTCTTCTGGAAACATTAGAGAAACCCATATGATGTGATCATCATAACATATATGATGCTACACTCTCTTATATATAGTACAATTGTGAAAAAGCTTTTTTTAAACCCTCGAAGCACTTCTGATAAGCAATTTTTGCTATGAGCTCTTTCAGCAATACATTTTAAGGATATTTTTGAAATGAAATTAATGTAACTCTTGTAGTTCTTCTGGAAACATTAGAGAGACCCATATGATGTGATCATCATAACATATGTATATGATGCTACACTCTCTTATATATAGTACAATTGTGAAAAAGCTTTTTTTTAAACCCTCGAAGCACTTCTGATAAGCAATTTTTGCTATGAGCTCTTTCAGCAATACATTTTAAGGATATTTTGGGGAAAGTCAACTAGGGGGCCAAATCCGGTGAATATGGTAGCTTAGATGTGCGGGGTTTATTTGAGCCAAAATGTCACAGTTCAAGAAACAAGCTACATACGACCTTGTGAAAAGAACTCTTAATACCAGTGCTGCGAATGTGTTCTAATAAAAGTATTGCCAAATCCACAAAATCACTTTTTGAAATGATCAAAAACAATCCTCAATATAAAAATCTACAGATTTTAAGTTTCAATGTGTGGATAAGGTAGGACTATTATGTATTAGTATGAACTTCCAGGGTATATGTTTGGTTTGTAACAACAAAACATATTGATCTGAGACCATATAAAGGAAACGCATTGTTGAAACTCATAATATTCTAATAACACTATGCAACAAATTTTTTGTCGAAGGGCTGTGCATACAATTTTTTGGTGTAATTTGGTGGTCCAGAATTGAATTTTACTGGCCAAAACCCCAATTTTTTTTCATCGCCGATTTCTAAAATATTGATGCCATACAATAGTAAACATATGTATTAAAACTAAGGCAGCCAAAAAATTAGATCAAAATATTCGTGGCGTGCTGCTGAAAACACATATTTTATGTTATTTTTAAAAAACGTAATTTTTGTAGAAAGAAATTGCTATTTCTCGCAAACTATTATCGATAATGGGTTAATTTTTTTAGTCTTTAGGATAGTAGTCTTTAAGAAATGGCTTGGCCTGTCTTGACTTGTCTATAACACTTTTTTTAATATGAATGAAATTACTCGGGAAAAAATTGTTTTTATCTTTGTATTTTACCTGTTCATATGACTTTGTATGCATGTATACCAAGCCAAATTGTGTGTATTATATTCTACCCAGCGGCGGAATGCATGAGCTATAAGGCCTCATATCAGGCCTTCCTAGTAATGCCGGAGGCCTTCTCTAAACGTTACCTGCTCCTTTCCATTTAAAATTGCGTGAGATTGGGAGGCAAGGCCTTACTTTCCATTTCCCTGCAAGAATCCCTCAAGAAGGCCTTCATAGATAAGGCATAAGTCATGTCTGAAAAATCAAGCCTTCAGGAAGGACTAAGAAAGAAGGCCTGTTAAAGGCCAGAAAAAATTAAGGGATAAGTCTTGTCTGAAAAAATCAGGCCTTCAAGAAAGAAGAAAACAGAAGGTCTGCTGAAGGCCAGCTTAAAGAAGGCATAAATCCTGTCTGAAAAAAACAGGCCTTTTTCAGGGGCTTAATGCGAAGGCCTGATAAATGTATGAAGCCAGAGGCAACTTATAAGGTCTTCCCAAATGATTGCATATTGCATGTCAGAAAATTGTACTAATATTAAAAATTATTTATTTTGATTTTAGTTTAAACGCAATAACACAAAGAATTAAATCAATTTCATGAATAATTTTAAAACTAAAGATGTAAAAATCTCTACTATTTCTCCGGCAAGAATTCGATTTTGATTTTGGACTTCCTTTCGCTCTTTTACTTCATTCTCCAAATCGTAAAACATAAAAATTGAGAAAATATGTATAGGCTGTATTTAGTATAACACATCACCAGAAACCACTTCAACTCGCTTCAAAAACGGAACTTTTTCGCACTTTATTTAATTGCAACATCACACCCGAACGGATCATCGCTAGAACAGAAACTGATAACAACTGATAGCGTTTTATTAGAACTGGGTTTTGTTTTTCTTTCTACTTGCTCTTTTCATTCTCCTCTATAAACACATGTTTTTTTGTATGTACGAACCTACAGGAACAGAATTTAACAAGAGGCTTCGTCCCGTAGCTTTTATTTATACCTGTTTTATTTTTGCTTGTTTTAACGTAACGTAATTTTTGGAAATTGAAAAAAAGTTAAAAAGAGTGTGAAAAAACAATTGTTCACGTTTGAAAATGCACTTATGTATCTTTGTTCTTATCACAAGAAAATTAATCAAACGTGGCGAACCATGTTGTATATATGTATTCCCCACGCATTACGTTGGAATTTGTATAACGACAAAAATTGTTTATTTTTGCTCTTTCATTTGTTGTATGTATTAAATCACGACGAACCACTCGATATTGCATTCCCTCTGCCTTCGTTTTGGAAGGCCTGTATCAGGCTACCTAAAAGGAAGCTTATGTATACACCGGAATTTTACCAACGGGATAATTGTTTATTTTTTTTTGTTGTTCTCTCATCTTGCTAGATAATTCTGTATCATGCCTGATATTGGCATGCCTGAAAGTGATTAAAAATCATGCTTTTCGCAGGCCTTACATAAGGAAGTCCTTGCCAAATAAGGCCTTCCGCATGTCTTATATGTGGAAGGCCTCGCAATTTCCACCGCTGGGATAGTTATCAATATATTTATTTATCATATAGTTATCCATTTTCTTTTTTGAAAAAAAATCTTTTTTTGAAAAAAATTTTTTTTTCGATGAACAATTTTTTTTTGTGAAATTTTTTTAACTTTTCAAAATTTATTATTAAAATGGTTTATTTATTCACGTATGACCTTCTTTTAATAAATAAAGAAAATGAAATGAAATAAAAAATTTTTCTTTAAAATTGCCATATTCATGGAAGGTGTCTTTAGTTTTTTGACCACATTTTTTGAAGTAAATGCTCAGTACGAGTAAAGCCCGGATATACTTTAAATTAAAGGAAATTATGAGGACTACAAACTTTAGTAAGCACTTTAAAGTAAAAAAAAGTTTCGTAACTGTCGTTAAAATAATTAGAACAAATTTTTATTTTTTTCGAAAAAATCGTTTTTTCCTGGCACGAAAAAAACATAAAAATTTTTATTCCAGTTTTTGGAAGCTAGCCATCTAACCAAGAAAACAATGCCTATACATCCACTATTGTGACCAATGTATATATCAGATGCTGCAGGTCAAAAGCCATTTTAAGTCATTTTAGCAATGTCCGTCAGTCTGGTTGGAGCTCACGATAACTTTCGACAGTATTAATCGATTGACTTCAAATTTGGTATGTTTCAATATTTTTTTAGACTAAGGACAAAGATGGAGTGGTCCACCTGGTGCCTTGGTTCCTCCCATAGAAATGGACCATTGTGAAAAAAAAGTCCCATATCTTTGATTTCAAAGACAACACTTTTGTCCTTTTTGTTTGATTCAAAAGACTTTTTACACCTAAGGGTTATCTCGTACAGCTACCGAGATATTTCCACATTGAAAAAAATTCCCAACGTTTTCCTATTATTTTGTGAATATCGGAGCATAATATGCACCGATTTCTTTTTCGCCAACTTTTCTGAATTAGCAACAATATTAGCTACACAGTGGCTGATGAATGTCGCACATTAAGAAACTCAAATAACTTTTTTCTATTTAATGAATCTGGTTAATTTTATATTTAACAAGAATGGATAACCGTAAAACTGAAACAAGAATTTGGATTGTCCGCCACTACCACGCACTGTAGTTTCGGTTCACAGAGAGTATAGGCGCACGTTTGGCGGAAATCCTCCGATCAGATGGACAATAATGAGATTTGTTAACAGTCAACAGAAGACCTTATCATCGAAACCCTTCAGTTCGGACGGAAGAAACAATCGCTGCTGTAGCTGCTGCCATACAAAACAATTCAAGAGTTTTGACAAGAAGCTTATGTGCTCAAATGGGTATAAGCAGACAGTCATTGCAGTCAATTATTCACAAAGATTTGGAGTTACTCCCATATAAAATTCAAATGGCCAACAAACTGAACGCAGCATACTTCCCGATTCGCTTGGAATTTTGCCAGAAGATGCTTCAGACGGTGGAAAAGGAAGGAAACATGTTGAACAGTCCTTTCAATTTAAACAGCAATATAAACGAGTAAGAGAGTTTCAGTCAGGTAAACCGACTAAGGTATACCCTCACTTTTTGAGTAATGTAATATTGAATATTACTCGAATTATTCTGTCAATTTGTGTGGGAGGTACCAGAAGGGGTTTATCAAATACACCTTTTTTTCGCTGAACATTAGATACTTTAAATTCATTGCACTGTGCCGACTTATAAGCATTTATGTGCACTGGTATAAACGTTATGAGACATTAAATTGTGGTATGACTTGGGCATTTTGTGTGAGAGGTACAAAAAGGGGCGTGGCAATAACGCCCATTTTGCACAGGGCTATAGACACTATAAAAACATTACACTGTACAAAATTTCAAGTATTTTTATACACCGTTATTAATGTTATAAGCTGTTAACTTTTGGTGCAAAATGGTGCATTTGTGTGAGAGGTACCGAAAGGGACGTGGCGACTTCGCCCATTTTTCTTGAGTTGATAGCGACTAATAGGCTAATACTATGTGTGGAATTTCAAAAGATTCGAATAACTAGTATAGCAGTTATTAAAGAATCAATATTTCACAAAATGTTAACCGTTTGTGGGGGAGGTACTAGAAGGAGTGGACCAATATGGCCCATCTTCGAACTTAGGCGGAGATAGAAAAAAATATTACCACATACCAAATTTGAGTCAATCGGTTACTCCTTTCGAGAGTTATCGTGCGCACCAGCCAACAGACAGGCAGACAGACAGGCAGACAGACAGACAGACGGACGGACATTGCTCATTCGACTTAAAATGACCCAAAACGGATTTCCTCCGAACATACTTGAGGTCTTAGGTCACTCCTTCGACGTGTTACACTTTTTTCCGTAGCAAACGATATATATACCCTCGTCACACTAAAGTAAGGGTATAAAAACAAAATTGTCGAATATGGATACTCCATGAGACGGAAATGCATCCACTTCGTGTGGAGTGCAGTTTCATCACGCTGTCGGGCCCTACTTCTGCGAAGAAAACGGTCACACCGTTACGATTACTGGAGACCGTTACTTGAGCTTGTTGCGAATTATGAGAATGAGAATTTCTTCCAACTCTGGTTTCAGCAAGATGGTGCAACTCCTCACATACCCTTATCTGTTATGACAGAATTGCGACGAAAATTTCCCATTAAGCTGATTTCCAGAAACTCCACAGTTAGTTGCCCCCCCCCCCCAGGTCGTCTGACCTTACTGCACATGACTTTTTCTTGTGGGGTTATTGCAAACAGGAAGTCTAAAAGCAAAACCAACAAATTTTAATGAACTAAAGCAATCTATTCGAGAACCAATTGCAGCTTTTCCTGTCGCAACTCTACAAGCGGTAATGAACAACTTTTTGGTAAGAGCATTTTAAATAATTTAAGCCATGTCCGTCCGTCAGTCTGTCTGCTTGCTGGTGCGCACGACAACTCTCGAAAGGAGTAACCGATTGACTTAAAATTTTGTATGTGGTAATATTTTTTCCTATCTCCGGCTAAGTTCGAAGATGGACCATATTGGTCCACTCCTTCTAGTTTCTCCTCAAAAAGTGTTAAAATTTATTGAAATATTGATTAACTAATAACTTCTTTACTACTTATTCGAATCTTCTAAAATACCATATGTAAACAGTGAAATTTTGGGCTTTTTGACACGCCGTTTTTGGTACCTCCCACACGAATGGACTATTTTGCACCAAAGTTGACAGAAAAATTGACGTTATTGCCATGCCCCTTTTGGTACCTCTCACACAATTGTACCATTTGGTACGAAAAGTACCATATATCTTTGTGATGACCCCACAGCCAAAATAGTTAGTCCAAAGATGTTAATTCTGGCAGTCTTGGTGGTCAATTTCTTCAAACAAAATAATGTATTTATATCAGAGAAATCTTAAAATATCATATGTATGTTTGTATTGTAAGGCTATTTATTTTAACATTAAACAAAAGGACTAGGAAGAGGACATTCTAAAACGGGGTTCTTAAAATTCACTTTCACATCAACTTTCATTTGTAGATATTTAAAAAAATCCCATGCAAAAACTTTTACTGTAAACTGCGATATTTCGTTTGCATTTCCAACCGGTTTTATAACAAAACAATTTCGGTATTGAGAGGGTGAAAATTTGGAGAAAAAAAAGAAAGATTTAAAACATATCAAAATTTATAATATACTCCAGTGATTATGATATTGAATATAAATACACTGCAGTCAAACTCCAGCTACAGGAAATAAGCAACAAATTTGATTGTCATACATTTGGGATCTAAAAGCAAATATATGTACGAACATATACACTCTCGCACGCATATAAGCAGTAGGCACAGGCATACACAAATATGTACTTATATATACTCATATATGTATACGTATATATAAGTATACCAAGAGGATTCCTTCTGTAACAAACCGCACTTTTCCAGACATACTTACAGGCACACTGCCCGAAAAGCGAATAAGTGCACAAAAATATTTATAAAATTAAAAACTGAATATAAATAACACATTTGTGTGACAAATAAATTGTTTTTATACCCTACACCACACTGTGGTACAGGGAGAAGAAATAGACCCAAAAGGAGAAGAAATAGACCCATCGTTTATTATACCGATCGACTTAGAATCACTTTCTGAGTCGATTTAGCTATGTCCGTCTGTCTGTCTGTCCGTCTGTCCGTCTGTCTGTCTGTCTGTCTGTCCGTCTGTCTGTGCATGTATTCTTGTAATCAATGTACAGGTCGCAATTATGGTCCGATCTCGACGAAACTTTACACATATCTTATTTTTGGCCCAAGGACGATCCCTATTGAATTTGGTTAAAATCGGTTCAGATTTAGATATATCCCCCATATATATGTTAGCCCCGATTTGACATGTAAGCGCTGTAAAAACTTTATTTTATACCCGATCAGTATGAAATTCGGCAGGAAAAGGTTTCTTCTTACATGAATGAACTCTGTTAAATTTGGAAGAAATCGGTTCAGATTTAGATATAGCCCCCATATATACATTACCCCCGATTTGACATATAAGCGCTGTAAAAATGTTATTTTATATCCGATCAGTGCGAAATTCGGCAAAGAGAGGTTTCTTATTACATGAAGGAATACTGCTAAATTCGGAGACAATCGGTTCAGATTCAGATATAGCCCCCATATATATGTTACCCCCGATTTGACATGTAAGCGCTGTAAAAACTGTATTTTATATCCGATCAGTGCAAAATTTGGCAGAAAGAGGTTTCTTATTACATAAAGGAATACTGCTAAATTTGGAGAAAATCGGTTCAGATTTAGATATAGCCCCCATATATACGTTACCCCCGATTTGACTTGTAAGCGCTGTAAAAATTTTATTTTATATCCGATCAGTATGAAATTCTGCAGAAAGAGGTTTCTTATTATATGAATGAACACTGTTAAATTTGGAAGAAATCGGTTCAGATTTAGATATAGCCCCCATATATACGTTCCCCCGATTTGACATGTATGCGCTGTAAAAACTGTATTTTATATACGATCAGTATGAAATTCGGCAGGAAGAGGTTTCCTATTATTTGAATAAACACTGTTAAATTTGGAAGAAATCGGTTCAGATTTAGATATAGCCCCCATATATACGTTACTCCCGATATGACCAAATTATTATGGCAATGACCCTTATCGCATTGTTAGGGAGGTGTAGGGTATTACATAGTCGGCCCCGCCCGACTTTCTGCCTTTCCTTACTGGTTTTTTTTTAATTTTGGTTCAGTAAACAATTGGATGTCAGTGTAAATTTGAAATAAATTTTGTTAAAAATAGTTCTAATTAAATGAATTATTTGAATATGAATTGCACAAAAATGATGTTTGAATTGACATTTTTATGGAAATATTTAAAGTTGGCAATGGCTATCTGTCTTAAATATTACCTATTGAGAAATGTGTTCTCCAGATGGTCAAGAAGTGACGTGGGAGATGCAATTTATATGGAAGCTATATCAAAATATGGACCGATATACCCCATTTTGGGATGATCCCAAGTCTAAGAAATGTTTCTGTAGCAATTTTCATCAAGATCGCTTCATAGTTTCGACCTGTGGTGTCGCGTATAAAAAAGAACAGAATTCTAAACGAAGTGTATTCTGTTTGCGTCCGCTTGAAAAATCATAACCATACCATACATGCTGAAAACAAATCGCATCTGTAGTATATTGTCCCAAATATATTCTGCTTGAAACATACATAATATATTATATATGTTTAGGATACATTTGAAATATATAATATTTGGAACACACAAATATTATATATTTGGAAAGTTGATGTTCTAAGCAAATCCATGTTTCTGTCCTAATATTTTCGGACTATTATTTCCGAAACAAAGATTTATTTGCATTCAAAATTTTAAAAAATATTGGAATATCGATTAAAGTTTTTAAAAAAAATGTTAGTAAAATGTCTTTTTTTAAAGATTTTCAGTAAATCGAAGTCCACTTTAAGAAATTGTTAATGTTCTCAAAATTCCTCTATAATTTAAATCCTATAATCTTAATAAACGATAATTTGACAACAAAAGATAATTTGAAAATTAAAAGTGGGTTCTTTTAACAAAAGTGAATGCCGCATATGCCATTTTTACCTGTATGAGTAATTCGAAAATCAGGAAAAATTAAAACTTCAAATCGAAAAAGTCAACAAAGTTTTGAAAATCTTTCTTAAATAACACACACGCTGAAATAAAATCGCTTCGGTAGTATATTGTCCCAAACATATTCGGCTTGAAACATATATATGTTTAGGGTACACTCTAAACATATAATATTGGGTACACACAAAAAGTATATATTTGGGAAAAGGTTTACATCCCAGTATGTTTTTATTTGGGACTATCATTTCCGAAACAAATATTTATTTGCACTTAAGAATTCAGAAAATACGTTAATTGTGTTAAATTTTTTATAAATTCAAAGTTATTTTTTAAGACATTTTTAAAGTTCGTAAAAATAATAAGTAATAATAATTTAAATCGTATAATCGTGGATCAAAATAAATTACTTGGAGGATTGACAAGAAATGATGACTTAAAATACTAACTCAAAAATTTTAAAATGATTGATTTAAACCGAAGTTAATGCTGCATATGGTATTGTAACTGGGAGGTACAATTCGAAACCAAGGAAACGTTTTAACTGAAATTCTAAAAAGTCAGCAAAGTTTTGAAAATCTTTATACCCTACACCACACTGTGGTACCGGGTATTATAACTTTGTGCATTTGTTTGTAACACCCAAAAGGAGAAGAAATAGACCCATCCTTTATTATACCGATCGACTTAGAATCACTTTCTGAGTTGATTTAGCTATGTCCGTCTGTCTGTCCGTCTGTCTGTGCATGTATTCTTGTAATCAAAGTACAGGTCGCAATTATGGTCCGATCTCGACGAAACTTTACACATACCTTTTTTTGGCCCAAGGTCGATCCCTATTGAATTTGGTTAAAATCGGTTCAGATTTAGATATAGCCCCCATATATACTTTACCCCCGATTTGACATGTGTATTTTGAGTTACGAGGGGCACTTGAGGGTCTTTGAAAACATGGGTTGTGGGAAAAACGCTTTAAAGTTTTTCTGATGTACTGAGTCACATATGAGGGGCGGTTGCTTAGACTGCTGTATCTTCGTTAGTTTTGCTCTGATTCACCTAAAATGTTCACACAATATTCTTGAAAGGTTTCTAAACAGAAAAAAATTTACAAAAATTTTTAAAAGTATATACTTAGCAATTGGAATTAATTATTTGATGCCTCAAATATATTAATTTATTAATTTTTATACTTTATGTGGTTTTGGACCTCCGGGGACTTTTTTTGGAGAATTACTATTTTAATTCCCCATTCGCCTATGGATTTTTATTTCCTTTTTGGAATCCTGAGGGATTTCCTTGCATTTGAGTACCATATCGTATATCCGTGGGCCTTAGATCATTTTCTGAGGGCCCAGGCTCAAGGGCCCTTTGCTCCACTGTGGTTTTTATGGATTTTGGGTCATTTCAGATGTCGTGGTGTTTTTTTTTTGTTTTTACATGTGCCCGCTAAAGAACACTTTTGGTCATACTCGTATATAAAAGCTGTCTGGAAATTTGACTACAAATAGCCCAACTTCAAAGGGCTATAAAAAAAAAATTCGAGCTAATATTGAAAAACCCCTTGGGGGTTTTGACATACTAGTGGTGTAGTATCATGGTTCCAAGATTTGCCCCATATCAAAAGATTTTTCTAGTAATAAAATTGAATGCAATCCATGGAGAGTATAAAAGATTCGGTGTGGCCGATCTTAACGCTTTTACATGTTTTCTTTTATACTAAAACTTTCAAAATCAAAATAATGAAATAAATACCAAACTTTTTAAGAAATGAAACAAGTCCCAAATTTGTTTTTATGGGAATTATTTCACAGGAGCTTTTTTTTGGGTGTTTTAAGGAATCAAAATAAATCTCAAGTAAAAAATGAAACAATTTCCAGAAACAAATTTTTGAACATTTTTGGGATGTATTTTATTTTATTTGTGGGTGTTATTTCATAGACCTGTAATATATCGCAGCCGGAAAGTGGTTCTATTATTTTCTTCGCCACTGTACATATTGATAAAAATGTGTATGATGTTTTGTATATTTAGGTAATTTGCCAGTGTAAACATAGTCATTTGAAAAGATTATAAGGGTCAATGTTTAGGTATCATTCGCACACATTTACTCATCCTCACATACTCCTATACTCAAATAATATATGTACATAGGTATAGGCATATACGGATATACATATGTATATATGTATATAGGTTCGACATTATTCATTCATCTAGATTTGTGTGGCATTTGCGCGTGTATATTTAGATGTGTGTGTCTGTCTATATGAAAATGACTGTAAGTTAGTTGGTATGTATTGTACCCATATTTCCTTGCCGGTCAAGGCAATAAATCAAACTCATTAGTGACACGGATCGCATTCAACCAAAAATTCCTATGTATCGACAGGGCGGCTGTCGAAAGGGAGGAAATCATCAATGATTATTTATGTGTGGTTGGGTATTTATAGTGGAATTGACTGTGAATGTCCCCAGTTACCAAATATTACTTTAATATTGGTCATAGATATTTGGACATAAGTATTCAAAAGGTTACTCCGTAAATTACCTCTAGATTTTGCTATTGCCAACCGTCATTGGGGAATTGTGTGTGGCAATCGATGATTTTGTCCACACAAAAAAAGAGCTGCTTTCATTTCCACTTAAATTTTTGGTTTGTGCTGATTTCGGTCGTTTAGTTTTTGGTCATTTTAATGTTTTCAACTGCACTGATTGATATTAATCATTGAATTTTTTTTGTGGTCGGAGGAGACAATTACTGTAATTGGCTGGTGTTATCTAAATGACTTCGTAATTTAGGTAGCTAGCCACTAGTGCGGCATGCTGGCCCGGTTTGGTTGGGGGAGAGTGAGGATTGGATTTTTATCCCAAAGATAGCATTCAGTGTTCGATGGGAATTGAAGCAGCAAATGACAGATTTTTGTTTGGCTAATGAATGCTTTCTGAACAATAGCATTCTTAATTCAGATCAATAAAGAATGGGCGGGTGAGTGAATGAATGAATACTTTATCTATTGTTCAATAATCACAATTGAAATGAAAAGAGGTACTGATTATAGGGCACTACAAAATTAAAAAAGACACACTTGTGAAAAGACTAGAAAGACCTATAAAGTGAAGCATTTTAAATGTTAAGCACATCATTAAGAGTGGAAGAAAAGAAAAAATTTTGAAGATAACTAATCATCAATCGTACTCGTAAATTCATACTTGAATAAATTTGTCATAGTATGGTTAACAGGACAAAACACACATTTTATGGTTAACAGGACAGACGCTTCCAAAAAGCGAAACATTATCAAAACGTAAACACAACAAGTAAGAAAATTCCAGTTGTATAAACTGGATGGGAGATGGCAGAACATTTACCAAAAATTATTGATTCTTTGTCAGTCTTTATTCATTGGAAAATTTGTCTAAAATACAAAGAAATGAAAACATTTAGAAGATTGCAGCTAAAGTTTTGGTTTTTGATTTGACTGTAGATACGTCGAAGACATTTCACTGCACAGATTGTATTAACGTTATGAGCCATTCAATTTTGGAATGATTTGGCTATTTTGTGTAGGTGTTACAAAAATGGGTGTTCTATTTTTACCGGATAGTAAGTACTATAAACTTATTACACTGAATAAAATTTTAAGTATTTAAATGAACTGTTTAGGTTTAGGTAGGTAAATGAACTATTACTAAAGTTATTAGCAGTTAACTTTTTCTACAAAATAATCCTATTGTGTGGGATGTAACAAAAGGGGCGCGGCAATAATTCTCATTTTTTTCTGGACTGAAGGCACTCTCTGCAAAAAATTATAAGTATTTATATGCACTGGTATTAAAGTTATTAGCAGTTAGCTTTTAATACAAAATGTTCCCATTATTGGCATTTTTCTCAAGCTGATAGCGACAGTAGAACTATTACTACGTGTAGAATAACAGAAGATTTGGCTAAGTAGTATAGAAATTATTAGAGAATCCATACTTCGTCAGAGAGGCAGAGAGCTCTCTCCGCCTGCCTCTCTCTACAACTAAGCTTGACACTTGTTGGAAACAATTACCGAGACTTAAATTTTAAAACAATTTCTGCCCCTAAATGTACACAGTAAATTCTAAACCTTTGTCCGATACAAAATGGACCATATTCACCATGTACCACGCCACAAATCAGTGAAAAACACAACAAACTACAAATATTTTTATTCATGACAGAAACCAAAGCTTTGCTTAGCGTCTCTAATATGTATACAAACTATTATTAATTAGAGCGCATAAAATACAGCTATTAATCTATATCCACCTTATGTATCCAACAACAACAAAAAGAATGTACAGCAACAAAAAGTTAACTTATGGTGTTTTCTTTTGTGCCAAAAAATGCTAAATTTGTTATGCCTTTCGCCCCAAAAATGCCTTTTTGTCTTCGATTGTAAAATAATGAAAGGGTTTCGTTTTATTTTGTGAAAAATGTCGCACTTGCACGGGGCAAAAATGCAACATTTCAGCCCTGTATTTAATCGAAGGGGTGGACGCTTCCCTACAAAACAGATGTTTTTTCGGCGTCGAGCGAATAGCCCAAATACCCGCGTGTGTCCGTTAGACCGTTTATAGCACATGATGCAAAAAGTGAAAGTTGCTGCGATCCATGATTTCCGGACCGAAAAAGTTTCCATTTGGCCTACAAGACTTCCATAAAAAATGTTGTGCCGATCGGATAACCCTAGGGTCTGCCCAAAGTTCATTCAAAATTTAGAACACACTTTATAGGGGAAATATTCTTTTTATTCAAAAATCGTATGTTTAGGTAAGTACAATTACATTTCTTTGTATTATTAATTAATAAATAGTTTTTAAATATTGAGATCGGTGAAAAAAAGCCTAAAGAAACCAAGGGGTGTAGAAGTTTAATAACTTTTTCGTTTATTATTTTTTTTTTTTTTTTCTTCCAGATTATATAATATACAAAAGGCAATTTTTTTTACACTAAGTATGAAAAATAATGTCTCTTAACTGACCACCGTTTTCAGCTTCGCACTGATGGGCTCTTTTTAGAGCATTTTCCATAACACCTTTCAAAACTTGTGGCTGTAGCGTTCGAATTTCTGCAACAATATTGTCAGGATTGTCTCTGGCTTGTTCACATACACTCGCTGCTTCAAATAACCCTAAAGAAAATAGTCGGGTGCTGTCAAATCTGGCGATCGCGCTGGCCAAATAATTTCCGAATTTCTGGAAATTATTCGCTCTCCAAAAATTTGACTTAAAAGTGCCATTGTGTCTCGGGCAGTATGGGCAGTGGCTCCGTTCTGCTGAAACCACATACCAGGTCTGTTTTCCAGAGCAGGACGTAAAAAATGTTCTATCATAAACCGATATCGCTCTCCATTTACGGTTACAGCACTTCCATCTTCATTCTCGAAGAAGTAAGGCCCAATGACATTTTCAGATGTGATCCCACACCATACTGTACACCTGATGGGGATTTTGAGAACCCCAGAACCTACAGTTCTGCTTATTAACAAAGCCATTCAAATGAAAATGAGCTTCATCACTCATAATCAAATTTTTAATAAAGTTGATTTCATTTCTGGCCAACTCTTCAAAGTTAACTCCAAAATTTAGACGTTGCCGATGATCTGGGGGTTTCAATTCTTGCACCAATTGGACCTTATATGGGTATAACTGTAAATCTTTTTTTAAAATGTGCCGTAGTGATGTACGAGACATTTCTAGCTGAGCATAACGCCTTCTGACAGATGTTTCTGGTGCTTCGATAACACTTTGCTGTACTCGTTCAATATTTTCCGCAGTGCGACTTACACGTGGTCTACCGGTTCGAGGCAAATCTCTTACGCTGCCATGTTGGTGATGACGATCAACTAAGCAACGAATCATTGCTTCAGAGGGCGAAATTCTGACGTTAAAATGGTGACGATATGCTCTTTGCGTTAAAATAATTGATCTCTGGTTTAAATAATAAAATTCTATTGTTCTGGTTCTCTGCTCAATTGTGAACCTCTCCATTATAAATTCTCCAAGTGTTGTCCATATAATCTGAAAGAAAAAATAAAAAAAAATAATGAACGAAAAAGTTATTAAACTTTTACACCCCTTGGTTTCTTTAGGCCCACCCTGTAAATTAGATCTGACTTGTTATGTGAGGGACATTTTCTACGATATTCTTCAATGCACTGTAATATAAATTGATTTTGCTCTTCGTCTTTCGTAAGTATTCTGTTGTAATCATTCATAAATTGTACACCGCGTTCAGCAGTGTCGTTAACAACAAACAGATTACGACAAACATCGAGAGCAACTTGATAATCTTAATTTACTTCCCAAATGGATGGGTCATGCTTTAAAAATTCAGTACTCAATCCATAAGCACCGAAAAAATGTTTAGTTTTGTATGAGACGAAATCGCTCAAATTATTACACAGCAATAGTTTCGGGTCGGAGAATTTTCGATCGTTTTCCAGATTTACGGGTTCTGTTGATTGCAGATGCCTAACCATTTATCGTTTCTCTTCGAGTGAAACATCCGAATCGAAAAATGCCAAAGCCATTGATTCTGGGGCCAAATGCCACAAATGATTTTTCCATTTCTTCAAAACCGCTTCAGACACATCTCGGTCGATTTCTGCGTATGCGATGGAGTCTTTCAATAAGTGTATATCTTGATTTGGTGCTCGTATGGCATTTGTGCATGTAAACCACGCTTTGACATACAGGGTCTCCCATATTCGACGGACCCATCTGGCAACGCCATAACTTTTGACAGAGATGTCAGATCGCTTAATGACATACCGCGTTTGAAGCGTCAGTCCAAGCAGATTTTTACCATGGAACAATACACGCCACGCGAAATAGTTGAAATTTACATTCAACAGAAGAAGTCAATTGTGAAAACTCAACGTGCTTTTAAAATATTAAAAAATGTGAGAAGTGCGCCTTCTAAGAACACCATTAAGCGTTTATACGAAAAATTTTCGACTGGTGAGGCTCTTTCTAATCCGAAGAGGCCAAATAAAAGTCGACCAAGGCGATCGGCCGAGAATATCGCTGCCGTACGAGCCAGTGTTGAGAGGTCCCCAAGACCATCCCAAAAACGCCGTTCTCAGCAGTTGGGCATGGCTCGGTCCACTTTACAACGGATTATTCGCGTTGATTTGCATTTGTTCCCGTACAAAATTCAATTGACGCAAAGATTGTTGCCTGCGGACAAGCCTCGTCGATTGGAATGGGCCCAAAAAAAAACATGGGTCCGTCGAATATGGGCAACCCTGTACAGCCGCACGAGAAAAATACATATATCCTGTAGTCCACTGGACTCTCGTTTTGTCAATGCAAACTGCTCTCGAAATAGGTATATTTTTAAGGCATAAATGCCTTTTCCCATGAACCTTGCGTGGGATGTTGGACCAGGTGTTCGGAAGTTATCGCCGACACCACCAAGAAACAGTATTGTTAATAGTAATAGTTCCTTGTAATCAGCTCGGATTTGTGTTTCATTTAGCTGTTTAATGCAGAATTTGTGATCGAGACTTACCCATACGGCAGCAAAACGATTAAAAATAGGCACTTCAGGACCACAAGTCGCCGAAAGTTTAACCTCAAACACATGTTTCAATACTATCTCCATTATTTAATTAATGTTTTTTGTTTTATTCGACCTTTTTCATTATTAACCTTTCCTTTAATTATTTCAAGCTCGAGGTCTGGTTTTTCAATATTTAATATTTATTTATTTTCCAATATTTCGGAATTAGCATTGAATTCCTTCATCAGGGATGAATGTTCTACAATAATAATTAAACAATTATATATAAATTAATTAAACAATAATTAATTTATATATAATAACTACGATCACAATTTCGCTCACAACAGGAGAACAGGAAGTACAGAAAGGTATTTATCGACCAACTTACGTGTAAATGTAAAATACAACAACAAACAATACTTAAAAACTACTGTAGTGTTACTACTTTCGTCAGATGTAAATATTGCACTGGTTATTATACTAATATTGCACGATGATCGATGGCCTCTCGCTGTCTTGTTCTTCTTATTAGATGTTTGTCTATGTGGGCGATGTTCTCTGGATCTGTTTTGTAGTTGACTCTCTTTTTTGTTGGTACGTTATTAATGAGAAACAGAGAAGAAAAAACTAAAAACAGACACGGCTACAGCCCCAAGGTCATACGGTCTACCCAAAATACATAAGAGGGATATCCTTTAAGACCAATTTGTTAGTCCATTAACGCTCCGTCTATGATCATGTGTAAATATTTGGTGAATATTTTAAAAAAACTTACGCAAAACTCAAAATATAACGTCAGGGATTCGGTGCAATTTAGAGATAAGGTAAAAGACTTGACTATCACTCACGATGAAAAACTAGTTTCTTTTGATGTCGTCTCGCTTTTTCCAAGTATTCCAGTCGACTTTGCAATAAACATCATAGAAAAAAGATGCCAGGAAATAGAGAAATTTACGGATATGACGAAGAGCTTATCCCTAAAGATTCTCAAGTTCTGCATTAAGGAAAATAGATATTTTAAATATGAAGACAAAATTTATAAACAGAAAAAAGGCCTACCAATGGGTTCACCTGCTTCTCCGGTTGAAGCTGACATATTGATGGAGAAACTACTTGACACCTGTATGGAAAACTTGACAACAAAACCTAGGATATTAAGAAAATACGTTGACGATTTATTTACTATAATTCCGGAGAGTGCAATAGAAGAAACACTGACAACCCTAAACAGCTTCCATAGTAACATAAAATTCACGATCGAAAAAGAAGAAAACTGCAAAATACCTTATCTCGACACTATTCTATTTAGAAATAATGACAAGATTTCATTAGACTGGTACCAAAAAACAACAGCCTCAGATAGAATAATGAATTATTATTCTAAACACCCAAAAAGAATTATAATTAATACTGCAAAAAATTTAATAAACCGCGTAAAAAAAAAACATTTTACACGACAACAACAACAATTTCCCAAAAAACTTAACTAACAACTTAATATCTAACTACACACCCAAACATAGAGACGAAGTTATAAGGATACCAAAATTTTCAAATCACTGATATACGTTGAAGATATATCGGAAAGGATTATGAATTCGCATATGATATAGCCCATAAAACAAATAACACAATAAAGCAATTATTCAGTAACACTAAGAGCAAAATACTCCAAATGTTGTATATGAAATACCATGTGGAGGTAACAATACAGAAAAATGTGAAAAAGTTTATGTTGGCACAACCAAAAACAAACTAAAAACAAGAATATCCGGACACAAATCAGATTTAAACCAGTAAGGAAAGACAGAAAGTCGGGCGTGGCCGACTATATAATACCCTACACCTACCTACCAATGCGAAAATGGGCATTGCGATAAGAATTTGGCAGTATTTATACATGTAATAAGCAAACTCTTTCTGCCGATTTTCGTACTGATCGGATATAAAACACGGTTTCTACAGTGCTTACATGTCAAATCGGGTGTAACATATATATTGGGACTATGTTTAAATCTGAACCGATTTTTCCCGAATTTGGCAGTGTTCATACATGTAATAAGAAAACTCTCTCTGTTAAATTTCTTACTGTTCGGATATAAAACACGATTTCTACAGCGCTTAAATGTTAAATCGGGTGGAACATATATATGGGGGCTATATCCAAATCTGAACCGATTTTCCCCGAATTGCGCAGTGTTTTTTCATGTAATAAGAGAACTTTCTCCGTCGAATTTCGTACAGGTCGGATGTAAAATACGGTTTCTACAGCGCTTTCATGTTAAATCGGGTGAAACATATATGTGGGGACTATATCTAAATCTGAACCGATTTGCCCCGAATTTGGCAGTGTTTATTCAAGTAATAAGAGAACTCTCTCTGCCAAATTTCGTACTGATCTGATTTAAAATACAGTTCCTACAGCGCTTACATGTCACATCGGGTGAAACATATATATGGGGGCTATATCTAAATCTGAACGGATTTTCTCCGTATTTGGTAGTGTTCATTCACGTAAGAGTACAATCCATTCTGGGAGAACATGACCGTAATACGAGCAATGTTTTTTGCTCTCATCATTTCTATTAGAATTGCTGCTGCAGATTCGAGCAGCGCTTCGCAGAACTGCGCGGGCGAATGTTTTTTTGATGTACTGCGCCTATAAATCCCAATATCGGATTAAGTTGATTGACTGAAGACTTTAACAAAACTTCTTTTGATTCATTTACACTTGTTGTTTTCCTTCTAAAAGAAAACGCAGCACAGTCAAAGATGACGTCTACGCTTAATAGCTATAAAAGTCTCTCTTGACAAGGAGACTTTTACGAGACTTAGTGGGCTTGAGTGGAAGCGGGGAAACATCTGTTCGTACTCTGTGTTACCATATTGAGTTTTGTTTCTTAACATTTGTCGGGTGTGTGTGGATTCGTTTACATTATGTTAAAATTTAGGTATAAATGTTTCCAAATAACACTTTGATATGTAGAATTCAAGAATTTAAATGAAATTATATTTTTGTTCCTCATTGTATTGATACTGTGGGTATCTACAAAATATTAAAACTTCAGTACTCACTAAGTGCAATTGTCGATTGTTAAGATATCGACTATGGCTTTATGAGATCGGGTTCATTTTTATATATTTATAGTTAGTATATAGTGTATAAAAATACTTATTCAAAATATCAGGCCAGCAAATTTAGTACTTATTTTTTTGGTATATGTTTTCTAAAGATACTGATTAAAAATTTTAGGGAAACAGATATAAGATCCAATTTACACGGTGCAACTTGTCACTTCGACACGAGTTTGTAGACGAAAATTGTAGAGAAGCATATGGTGTAGAAAAAGTTGTTCGAAATGAAAATACAGAGCACAAATTGAAACTTCCTTTTATGAGTGACTGAATACGAAAAACAATAAAATAAATGTGACTAAACGACTAAAAACATAAATTTGTCTCCGGGTTGCTGAAACTAAAGACTCGCCATCTAAATGAGCTTGATTTTAACAAGGGATTTCAAAAGAGAATTGCAAAAGTCGCTGGGAAATTAGTGGCTGAATACGAAAAACAATAAAATAAATGTGAGTGAATGAATAAAAACATAAATTTGTCTCCTGGTTGCTGAAACTAAAGACTCACCAACTAAATGAGCTTGGTTTTAAGTAGGGACTTCAAACGAGAATTAAAAAGGTCGCTGGGACAAGTTGCAACTTGTAAATTAGGCAGTATTGTCAAATATTAAAATTTTTAGAGCGAAAAATAGGCCATGAGGATGATTATTGTCCCGAAATGGCGATTTTTTATGATATGGAAAAAAGCAAAGAAAACCTAACAAATTGTTCTTATATTAAGGATGTTTTTCATAATTCCTTCGACATACAATGTACACTCCCATTGATCTTTTTAAAATTTAAAGTAGGAATTATAGTAAAATATTGTGGATGATCATTGAAAGTAATAAAATTAGTGGTAGATTCGATCGCATCCAATGACTTAAGAGTCTAGTCTAGTTTAACCTATAAGTTCATTATTCCAATTAATGGTTTCTGTTAAAATAAATAGCTTACTGACATTTTTTCGTCAAATTAGGTAGGATTTTTTTCTTTGAGGCCAAATAGTCAGATCAGATGGGGTCTTTGTATGGGACTACATCAAAATATGGACCAACGAGGCCACTTGGTTATGAGTAAAATAAAATACAAATTACTGAGTTTTTTTGCCTTTCTAAGGCACTGTCCAACATGTTGGTCAATACTCATATGAATAGTTTTTGAATAAATTTTAACGCAAATAACCAATTTTCAAAATGTTCACAACTGATCCTATAAATTGTCTCAGTCAAAAATATTGTGGTTTCTAACGTGCCAAGAAGTCAGAAATCGAATCGTGTGGAAACTTTGTATGAGGCGACATAAAACTATGGATCTACGCTGGACAATGTTGGTGCGAAGTTCCACGCTGTTCATGGGTTCTCTGAAGTAACGAACTAAAATCGATTGGGATCATTCTATGAGGGATATATCGAAATATGGACATATGTATAAAATATGTTTATGAATATGAGATGGGAAAACAAAATTTTTTTAAACTAACTTTGAGGATTCAGAAAATAATTTGAGAGTACCTATAGGTACATTTCTTTCTCTGAAACATGTTCTTCTCATGAAAAAACCTAAAACAGTATGTTAATAATAAATTTTTGCGTTGACGATTTCAAAAAATTATTTTGACTTTGATTTGATTTTTGTGCCCCTATTTTGACGATTTTCGGTCAAATTCTGGCAACACTGAAATTTGGTCTATAATATTAAAAACAAAATTGATTTACTACTTCATTTTGCAGAAGAAAAAATTCCAAAAATAGTCGAAAAATTACTCCAACAATATAACATTTATTTGCAAAACAAATCGAGATAATATTCTTACGATGCGATTTTTTCCGTTTGTAGAATTTGCAACACGAAATTAAGGAAACATTCCTTCAAAAATTCGAAAAATTATGAAAAAATACAACATTTTTGGAAAAATTCCTAAAAAAATTCTATTGTGTTAGTGTAGACACATATGTCGTTAGACAAAATTAATATTGAAAGAATAAAACATCGCAGGAGTGACCTAAGAACCTAAGTAAGTTCGGTTGAAATCAGTTGTAGAACATTTAGAGTCATTTGAACAATGTCCGTCCGTCTGTCTGGCTGGACCGCACGATAACTGTCGAAAGGAGTAGTGGATTGACTTCAATTTTGGTATGTGAGAATATTTTGTTCTATCTCAGGCTAAGTTCGAAGATCGGCTGTATTGGTTCACTCCTTTTAGTACCTCCCACGCAAAGGTTTAACATTTAGTGAAGAATTGACTTCCATACTACCTATCCGAATCCTTTGTTATTCCACATGTAGTAATAATGTATCAATCGCTATAACCTTGAGAAAAAGGGAGAATTTTTTTCCAAAAAGTTAACGGCTTATAACTTTTATATGCATATAAATACTTAAAATTGTGTGCTGCGTAATGCTATAACCTACAGCCCGGTATAAAATTGACATTATTGCCACGTGTCTCTTAGTACCTCCCACACAAAATGACCAAAGAATTCAAAAATTGAATAGCTCATAACGTTAGTACCAGCGCATGACACACTTACAATTCGACACAATGTGGCGATGAAATTTTAGGTGTGTATACAAGAGGTGTTAGAGAGTTTAAGTTCGGAACTTGGGCCCCCTATCTCATACAGGGGCGGAGCTACAGGGCCCCAAAGATGACCACCTCGGGTAGACAACATTTTCATCGGCTTCTAACTTTTGAATGGAGTGTCCGGTTTTAGTGGTTTTGAATAGTTTCTGAAGATATGTGGATTTTAAATTTGAATTTATTTTTCATTTTTTTGCCGACTTTGCCTTGGAGTTTAGCCAATATATCAGTCAAAAGTTTACCGATTTTGTTCGCGTGTCATGAAAAAAAGAATCGATAAGATATGTGAAGAAATGAGAAAGTTATGGCCCTATAAATTCAAATTTTTGAAAAAATTTCATTTTTGGAGATTTTTTGGCGAAAAAGTCCAATTCGTATTTAGGTCTTGTAGAAAAAGTTTGTTACACAAAGTATATCAAATTTATACTCATTTTAAAGGAGACGTTTCACAGAATATGCTAGAGAAAATCCGAAGCCAACATTTAAATTGGTGTGGTTGCCACCCTTCTCCGATTTGGACCTTTTTTTTAGATAAATTTCAAAAGTTTGATCGATTTTCTCCAATCTCAAAGCTAAATTGTTAAACGCGAACAAAAGCGTAAAAGATATTGGCTAAACTCCAAGGCAAAGTCGGCGAAAAAATGAAAAATTCAAATTTAAAATCCACATATCTGGGAAACTATTCAAGAAATCTTCAACCTATAAAATGTTTATTGTAGGTCTGGTCTAGGAGTATCCACAGAAAAAAAACGCCACTAAAACCGAACACTCCATTCAAGTTAGAAGCCGATGAAAATTTTGTATACCCGAGGTGGTCAATTTTAGGGCCCTGTAGCTCCGCCCCTGTATGAGATAGGGGGCCCAAGTTCCGAACTTAAACTCTCTAACGCCATACGATAAGTGGTTTTGAAATGACAGAATTATGTAAATTTTTTCCATTTTAGCCTACTGTGCGCCGTCGTTAGTTGTGACGCGTTTTTCTTATCTGAGGATAAAAACAAGTGTACCAAATTAATAAAACTGTTATTTATTTAATCAAATCAAATTCGGTGCTGTCTCGGCGGTAGTGTTTTCTTGTCGCAGTAAATCAGCAAACAAACATTCGCCCGCGCAGTTTATATACCTATCCGCGAATCTTTGTTGAGTTATCTTGTTTTCTGTGATTTCATGGGGACATTCAGTTATAGTAAGAGCCAGCAACAAGATAAAAATAGCCTGCTCCAACTAGCAACAACTAAATAAACAGAAATTAAGAAAGCAAAAAACGATGCTCGCTCGGTTTCTCGGAGAGTTTTTGGAAATGGAATGGAGTGAACCCATTTGATATGATACAGTGAGAGGGAGAACAGGCTTGCCAGTTTTTTTAGTGCCGAATCCCCAAATTTTTATTTTGTATCCCCTAAATCCCCAAAAAAAGATTTCTCATCCCCAAAAAATACCCAGATACTATTTTAACTCAGGCGAATGAAGTATTTTAAAATTCAAGGTCTTTTGTACTATAATTCATATTATTTGCAGAAAACGAACGTTTTAACGGCCTGTTTCTGTATTTCTAACGAAAGTCTCTGCGAACGAAATCCAATCACTCACTTTCGTCTGAAATTTGGTTTCTCTAAGGTTCGTTCGTTCGTTCGCCTGGCTTTACGTCAATGACGTTAACAATTTACCAATTGGCAAATAATGTAATTGCCAGGTCAATAATTTCACAACTTCCGGTCTAAAAAAGCATACATTTTTGTATGGTCGACCTTAGAAAATACAACTCTGTATCATTTACTCTAGTGGTGGCCAAAAATCAACCCTGGGTGGTTCAGCTGAGCTGATCCAATACTCTCATTTCTTTCTCTCTCTCTCACGTCTCTCTCATTGTGCACTGATGAATTTTTCCATCTTAGCGAGCTGCCAATGTTGACTTCTTTATGCTTAAAAATGTAAACATATGTATACAATTTTATTATTTTTTAATTGTTTTTATCATAATTATATTTATATCTACTTATTTTTTGCTTTTAATAACGTTTTTTTTTTGTTTTTTTTTTTTTTTTCTTGCCTCACTTCAAAACAACAAAGATGACCAGAACCAACAATCAACAACTAGAGTGCCCGAACCTATTAAACCCCCACCCCTATTCATTCCTGGAGTAACAAACATCGTGGATATGATAAAAAATATCTGTAAGATTATTCCTAGTAAAGATTTTTATTATAAGTCACTAAGAAACGGTGAGGTCAAGTTATCTGTTAATAATATTGAGTCGTATAGAAAACTGGTCAAATGCTGACGATAAAGAAGTTAGTTACCATAGTTACCAAATAAGGCAGCAGCGCTCTTATAGGGTTGTACTTAAAGGTCTTCACCACACCACACCAGTGACAGATATTAAAGCAGAAATAATATCACTAGGATTTGATGTACGAAATGTCCACAACGCTAAAAGTAGAGTTACCAAAGCCCCACTATCCATGTTTTTTGTGGATCTAGATCCTCGGCCAAACAACAATGAAATTTACAATGTCACTAGATTTAGAAATGCCATCGTAAAAGTTGAACCATCCAATAAAACCACC
This sequence comes from Eudasyphora cyanicolor, assembly GCA_963930755.1. NCBI lineage: Eukaryota > Metazoa > Arthropoda > Insecta > Diptera > Muscidae > Eudasyphora > Eudasyphora cyanicolor. The sequence continues at coordinate 230,718,209 of OZ005737.1, read as the reverse complement.
GACTTTGTTCAATGTTTCCGATGCCAGGAATACGGGCATACTCAAGGATATTGCAAAAAGCCATTTAGATGTGTTAAATGTGCACAGTATCATCCTACTACGGAATGTAAGAAGGCGAAAGAAATACCGCCATGTTGTGTTCACTGTCAGCAAAAACATACGGCCAACTATAGAGGATGCGAAGTGTACCAAGAACTTGTTAGAAAAAGACAAACACCAGCTAGACAGGCGCCTCTAAGGTTTGCAACTAATATCCAACAAGACAGTCAATTTAATGCAACCGCTACTACCTCAACTGATCATAAATTGCTGTACTCTGATATGCTGAGACAACAGAATTTGTCAAGTCAAAATAATTTATTTGAAAGAATTGAAGTTATGTTAAACAAACAGTTGGAGCTTACAAACATTTTATTGAATATGATGTCACTACTAATAAATAAGCTATGCAATTAGATATTAGAATAGCTGTATGGAATGCCAATGGTATCTCCAACCATACCCAAGAAACTGAGGTTTTTTTGAAAATGAATTTTATTGATGTTTTCTTAATATCGGAAACCCATTTCACATCCAGAACATATTTCAAAATTAAGGATTATGACTTAATAGTAGCTAACCATCCGGATAACCGCGCTCATGCCGGTTCGGCAATACTGATAAAGTCGAACATAAAGTATGAAGTTTGTTCAAATTTTACATATCCATATATGCAGGCCGCTGGTGTCAAAATGAAAACCGCGTGTGGTGATGTATCACTGTTCTCTGTATATTTCCCTCCCAGACACAAAGTGTTGACCCCAATGTATGATGAATTCTTTTCTGTTCTTGGTCCGAGATTTATAGTTGGTGGGGACTATAATGCGAAGCATCCTTGGTGGGGATCTAGGTTGGTGAACCCTAAAGGACGTGAACTGTATAAATGCGTAACCAAAAATCACTACAAAGTGCTTTCATCCGGTAGTCCAACATACTGGCCTAGCGACCCAACAAAGATTCCGGACTTGCTGGACTTCGTGGTTTATAATCGAATTCCAAGTAGTTATCTCGATGTAGTTGATAGCAGCGAATTGAGTTCTGACCATACACCTATAATTATCAATTACAACACAACACCATGCCAACAAATAAAAACAACAAAAATCATCACAAAAAACACTGATATAAATTCATTTCAATATTGGATTAATAAAAATATAAATCTCTAGATACCTATACAAAACAATGAAGAACTTGACGATGCAGTTGAAATGTTTTCAGCCTTAATTCATGAGGCTGCTGCTCTATCTACAAATACTACTTCAAGGACATCTTGCCAGCCAAATAGAGCTTTGATTTCGGCTGAAATCCGAGAACTTATACGCACAAAACGAAGACTCAGGCAGAAATGGCAATACAGTAGACACCCAGAAGATAGGCGCAGCTATAATCGATCACTGAAACACCTCAAAGAAATATTAAACGAAAATAAAAATGAAAAAACAGGTAATTTTCTAAGAAAACTGGATCCTAATAAAAATGGCGAATATAGTCTATGGAAAGCCACAAAATATCTCAAGAGACAAGTAAAAAGAAATGTACCTCTAAGAGACTTTGACAACACATGGTGCAGATCTGACAAGAGTAAAAGTGAGGCCTTTTCAAAACATTTGGAAAATGTTTTTAAACCATTTACTTCTTCTAATGTCCTTCACGATGTTGAAGTAATGGAGTTTTTAGACGTTCCTTGTCAAATGTATCTCCCAATAAGACACATCACTCCTAAGGAAGTAAGAGATGAAATAAATAAACTCGGTAATGGGAAATATCCGGGATATGACAGGATAGACAAAAAAACAGTCACTTCTCTACCAAAAAATGGAATTACTTTTCTAACTTTAATTTTCAATTCTATATTGAGGCTTCATCACTTTCCTACACAATGGAAATGTGCGGAGGTTATAATGATTTAAAGCCGAATAAACAAGAGAACGCCTTATCATCCTATCCTCCAATAAGTTTGCTGTCGACATTCTTAAAATTATTTGAGAGAATATTTTTAAGGAGAATGAAACCAATTCTGGAGGAACACAATATCATTCCCGAACACCAGTTTGGATTTCGAAATGGTCACGGTACGCCAGAACAATGCCATCGCATAATCAATGTAATAAGCGAAGCATTGGAGAACAAAAAATATAGCTCGGCTGTGTTTCTTGATGTTAGTCAGGCCTTTGACAGAGTTTGGCATCCAAGACTTCTCTATAAATTGAAATCGTTGCTTCCAACTCCGTTTTATCTCGTTCTGAAGTCGTTCTTGGAAAATAGAAGTTTCTATGTAAATATAAATAACGAATTCTCTAGTATTCGGCATATAAAGGCAGGAGTGCCACAAGGTAGCGTTCTAGGTCCTACACTATACTCAATTTTTACCTCGGATATGCCGATATCTGAAAACGTAACCATAGCTACATATGCTGATGATACTGCCTTGATATCATCGAATAAATCTGAAATAGAAGCATCGTCTGTAATACAAACTGAACTGAATAAAATTGAAAATTGGTTAAAGAAATGGAGAATATCAATCAATTCAGAGAAATCGGTTCATGTGACATTTTCATTACGAAGAGGGGATTGTCCCACTGTCATGCTAAATGGCTTTGAAATTCCAAAGAAAACCCACGTCAAATATTTGGGAATGCATTTAGACAGGAGACTTACATGGAAACAACACATAAAATCCAAGCAAGAACATCTTAAGATTAAAACCAAAAAAATGTATTGGTTATTAGGACCAAGATCAGAGCTTAACCTGGAAAATAAATTGACACTCTACAAATCCATTCTGAAACCCGTTTGGAGTTACGGAATACAACTATGGGGTACATCCAGTAACTCGAACATAGAGATTTTGCAGCGATACCAGTCAAAACCTTGAGATTCATTACAAATGCCCCTTGGTTTATAACAAACAAAGCACTACATAGGGATCTCAACATACCAACTATACGTGAGGAAATTTGTAGATATAGTAGTAAATATTTAGAGAGGCTTAACAATCACCAGAATCCATTGGCAATCTCGCTTCTGGATGACAGTAATGAAACACGTAGATTAAAAAGATTTCATACTCTTGATTTACCGTTCAGGCGTTAGATTAGAAAAGTTATATATTCATTGTTTCCATTATATACACACTATTATGTAAAATATCAATTAATATCAAATAAATTGTATTATTAACTTTAAAGTATTAGCGTTGTGTACACTGGTACACAACGTAACATGTTAGTATTTAATTTTTATATAATATGCTTATTGTTAATTTGACAGATTGCAAATAAAGAACAAATAAAAAAAATAACGTTTTTATTGCATTGTTCCTATCAGTCGACAAATAAAATAAAGTGACTCGGTCTGACACTTGTGTTCGCCCAGATGACAGCAAAGAGAGATAGAGAAACCAAAATTTACACTGAAATGATTACGTTTTCGTACGAGTTCATTATCGTGCGACTTGCCGTTGTGATGGTAATTAGTGAAACCCAAATCAGCTGTTTGTCGTCTGGCAAGCGAACGAAAGCAAAATTTTATGTTACAGAAACAGGCTGTAAATATTCATTATCGGCCTGTTTCTGTATTTCTAACGAAAGCCTCTGCGAACGAAAACTAGTCACTCACTTTCGTCAGGAATTTGGTTTCTCTAAGGTTCGTTCGCCTGGCCTTACGTCAATGACGTTAGCAATTTACCAATTGGAAAATAATGTAATTGCCAGATCAATAATTTCACAACTTCCGGTCTAAAAAGCACACATTTTTGTATGTATACACCTCTGTATCCTTTACACTAGCGGTGGCCAAATATCAACCCTGGGTGGGTCAGCTTGGCTGATCAAACACTCTGATTTCTTTCTCTCTCTCTCACGTCTCTCTCATTGTGCACTGATGAATTTTTTCAATCTTAGAGAGCTGTCAATGTTGCCTTCTTTATGCTTAAATATGTAAACATATGTCTACAATTATTATATAATTTAATTGTTTTTACCACAATTATATTAATGTATACTTATTTCTTGCTTTTAATAACTTTTTTGCCATTGTTCCTATCAGTCGACAAATAAAAAAAGTGACTCGATCTGATATTTGTGTTCGCCCAGATGACAGAAAAGGGAGATAGAGAAACCAAAATTTACACTGAAACGATTACGTGTTAGTACGAGTTCATCATCGTGCGACTTGTCGTTGCGATGGTAGTTAGTGAAACTCAAATCAGCTGTTTGTCGTCTGGCAGGCGAACGAAAGCAAATGTTTAAGAAACAGGCTGTATGTATATCAAATATATCTGATTCAAAGTCTTCCATCTCATCTACATCATCTAATTTTTTGTACATCTTTCTGGTATTAGGTTAGGTTAGGTTGAAGAGAGGAGACGTTTAAACGTCTCATGTTCATGGACATACACTTAAGCCATGACCATGAGACGTTCTGGTATTAAAAGTTTTATAATTTCTGCCAAAAGACTAAATAATTGGCAAAAAGGTTAATACTAGCGATGCCAGAAGCAACATTCGTGGCGTTATTGCCGACATACAGCCCCATATGCTCGAAAAAGTGGTTGAAAATTGGACCTGTAGAATTGGCTTTATTCGAGCCAGCCGCGGCGGCCACATGCCCGAAATCATATTTAAACATTAATGGCATAAAATTATCCTTCCAATAAAGCCAAATTGATGGACCTTAAAACGATTTTCTTGTGTTTTATTTCAATTCGAAGTTCTATACCCCTAAAAAAAACACGCGATATCTATTTAAGTCGTACTCTAATACACTGCGAGAGCGTTAGTCAAAGATTCTTTTTGTACGAACTTTTGACACAATTTTTAACAGAAAGTACAAATTTTAGCATAAATGAAGAGATGTAATAATAACAAATTGCAATCCCCAACAATTCCCCGGATCCCCAAACCAAAAAAATATATCCCCATTTACAAAGAAAAATCCCCGCATTGGGGATAAATCCCCTAAACTGGCAGCGCTGAGGGAGAGTGAGAAAGAGGTGAGTCTATTATAATTTACTTGGTTAAGTTGTTGTTGCGTATTTTCCTTTTGTTGTTTTGTAAAATGGGTGGTAAAAATCAGGTCTTAGGCGGCAAGCTATCAGGCCTGATTTAAGAGCCACGAGGCCTGGCCGCCGCATTCAATCTTTATTTCTTTTTTACATGGAGTGACATTGCGAGGCCAGGCCTTGCATCTCGCGGTAAAAATCATGCCTAACAAAGGATTGTCGAATGAAGGTCTGATATAGGACTTCGAAAGGAAGGTCTTAAGAAGGGCTTCGAATGAAGGAATCTTAATCTATCAAAAAAATTTAAATGTTGTGTGCTAAACACCTTCGATATGATCTATTTTTAGAAGGACAGAATCATGCCTGTCAAAAGACAGGAGAAGGAAGGCAGAGTGTACATTTTTCTACATATGCAAAAACTTGAGAGAGAGGGAGAACGAAACGCATCAATATATGAACATATATCGGCGGTGCTTGTCAATAATTCAATTTGACTGCTGACCATGAAGAACGACTTTTCTCTGACATCTTTTAGAAGGCGTTAGACATGTTTGAAAAAAGACGGGAGCAGGAGGCACGATTACTTTTTTAGAAGTGAGAGATTGCACATTTTTCAGGCCTTCATAAAGAAGGCATGCGTGCCTTCCAATAGAAGGTGTTGGAAGCCCTTCTATCTGGCCTGATGCCTAGAAGGCCTGGACCATTTTACCGCTGGGAAGCTTCATTCACATACTCGTTTGCGTAAATATTTGTGACGACATCTAATATTTTTTTACAGAAGTTGTGTACTCGTAAAAACGCCATCTTCTATTATTATACAGATCATTGTATGAAAGCTGAGGTTTGTGTCAAGGGTACAAAGTTAGTTAGTTGTGTTTTTCGCCCGTTTTTTGGTATGGTGTGTTAACCCAAGCAACAAAAAATTGTTTTCTGTCCAAGATCTAAAAACATTTATTTTTTTGTAGATTGAGGGATATAATTTCATAAAATCAAAACCAAAATTTTTTTATGGTACAGTTTTTTATATATTTTTAAATTCCAATTTTTGTGGAATATACGTGTATACGGGGAGTTATTTTTCAAATGTAACAGGCCAAAAATTAGATCTTTCTCAAATTCTCTAAAAATGTTGTGCTAGTATATGGGTAGTAATGACCCACAATTTAAAAAAAATAAATTAAATTTGAATGCAAAAAGGAAATTGATGGATTTTTTTTCTTTTTCATTGGTTTTCAAGGTTATTTAAATGCTGTTGAAAATATAAAATATCGTTCGATAAAGTATTTTCAGCGTACTTTTCATAAAAAAACACAATAACAATAACAGACAAATCTTTAATATGTTTACATATATTTTTCGTTTTCAAAATTTTTTAAAAATATTTTTGCTTTATTTGCTGTATATTTCTAGTCATTATAAATGTAAACAGGGAACCAAAATCGTCAATTTTTTAAAAAAAATTCAGATCGATCCTGAGGTTTATATTTTTTTCCGCGAAACGATATTTTTTTTAAGAAACGATATTTTCTAGTATCTACCCAACTAAAGTTAAAAAATTTGTGAAAAATTGATTATTTAATAACACCTGTACAACTTATCGGAATGGTTTCGGGTACAAATAAACTAAATATACCAAATTTCAGCCCAATTCGTTGAAATTTGAGGTTTTTGTGGCGTTACGATGTTAAATCTAGAGAGACCTTTGTCAAAACATGGGCCTGTGACAACCTTAGTCGTGTAAAGGATTCCGGGTATAAATAAACCCCAGATACCAATTTTCAGCCCGATCAGTTGACCTTTGGTGACGTTAAGAAGTTAAATCGGGGAGATGCTACACGCTAATGACGTTAAGAAGTTAAATCGGGGAGATGCTACACGCTTAACTGAAAAATGTCGCTTAACTGAAACAAAAGGTCGCTTACTCAAATCACAACGTTTAAGTGAAACTCCGCATAACTGAAAATATCGGATAACTGAAAAATTATTCACTCACAAAATTTCAAGTTGTACAACATTGACTCCGCTTAACTGAAAATTCCTCAAACAGACACCATTTATCAAAAACAAAATAAAAGTTTAGAGTAAACAAAATGTTATTCTACCCATGACTGGGTAGAAGGCCAAAGATTACTTCAACATGTTTTATCAATTTTGAAAATTTTCATGGTGAAAAAAGCAAACGATTATGCGGCTATTATAGTGTCCACATATATTAATTAGTTCTCTGAAGATGCAGTTTACAATTCTGACGATTCTGCTCTTTAATACAAGGCTTTGTCCAGCGGAACATTGGCCAACTGGGTAGAAAAGCCGTTAGCAAAAAAGCGTAACGAAATAGTCACACTTCTGTTTATTAAAAATTCAACTGGTAGCGATAAACATAGCGTTTTTGTATATTCCGTTAGAAAATTCTGAAACACGTCTTCTCTGAAAATAAAAGAGTTCGAAAAAATAGCGATTTCATAGGCACGTCAAAAACGCGAATTCATTTCGAAGCTACTTCTCTCATAGGCACGTCAAAAACGCGAATTCATTTCGAAGCTACTTCTCTCATCTTGAAGGTGGGCTTTCCCTAAATGATCCAATGTACCAAAACACATGCAAATTTGTAATAATACTGAATTGAAATAAATGCGTTTCTGGAAAAAAATGTACCCCGTCGACATGAAATACTAGAAAATAGTTGCTCATTTTAAATCGAAATAATGTAGTCCCTCGAATGTAATATAAGACCAATTTTCAAGCTTTAAAAATGTGTTAACAAAGTGCAGTTTGCGAGAAAAGATCAAAGAAAATGTTGCACTTTTTCCAGAAACTACATCGCCATAAGTTTCTTTGTGTATTTTTGTTCCTTAAAGTTACTAGTGCATAAAAAATATATCCATATACTCGTAAATACGTTTGATTTTTTTTAATTTAGATCGGATTACTGAAACATTTTTTACTCAAGCGTAATTCGGATAAGTGAAATATGTTTCAATTATCCGATCTACGGTTTTACAAAAAAAAAACGGATAACTGGAAAAAAATGTGGATCAAACACGACTTTCTGAATAGTCCGTGAGGTATACAGCATCCGTGAGGTATAAGCAAAATATATAGCTTTCTACATGTTATAGGTGCCGCAACGGTCCAGCGGTCAAGCTATCAAAAGTCGCTTGGTGCAAAATTGCATCCGTTGGCGATCAGTATACACACATATATTAGTAGGACCATAGCTCTTAAAGGACTTTTAGAAAGATTGAAATCCTTTGGCCACTGCTGAACTGACCACAGTCTGAGAATTGGCCGAATTGACTATATTAGATATGTGCTGAGCGATAAATTTTGAAAAGGATTAAAAAATGTTAAAACGCCGTTTTATGTCCAGTTTGACTTCAGACTGGACATCGAAATATTGTTTTCGCATCTCCACTGATATCAGTGTGTACATATACATTTGTATATCCTTAGCTCTTAAGGAATTTTTAAATCAGTGAAACATTTTTCTGGTCACTGTTACATTGACCACAGTCAGAGAACTAAAATTTATTTTTTGCGCACATATTTGCCGTTAATAGTACTCTATATATATATTCAAAGTTTTAATTTTGTATTTTATAAGAGGCTTCTAAAAGAACAGAAACAAAACTCAACTTTTGATAGCGCTAGAAGTGACCACAGGCCGAAAAATGATTAAGTGAATAGCACGTGGTTTATACAACACTCCTGTCTATGTGTATGCAAAATGTCAGCTCTCTAGCTCTAAAAGGAGCCTCAGCGGTCAAGTGGTCGAAAATCACTCGGAGGAAAATCGAAAATAAAAGTAGCCTGTGGCACTTCCCAGGCATTGGTCTATCTGTCCACCAAGTTTGAAGAAAATAGGTTCAGTACTTTAGGCGTTACGCTGGAACAAACAAACGATTTGTCACGCCCACTTTTTGCAAACATTTTTTTTTCCAAAACCATCTCAGACCAAGTAGCTTTCAAACAAAAGAAAAATATTGAAATCGATCCAGTGGCTTAAGCGTCTATAAAACACATACATACAAACATTTTTCCATTTTTATATATATAGATAGATAGATAGTCCCATCTATTTTTCGCTTCCGCTACTTATCGCTTCCGGTTATCGTTTCACATCTAGTTTATTACGATCAATATCTTCAACTCCTCTTTGGAATAAACCTAGCTGAGGATGTGCAGTTAAGTATTTTGTTAAATGCAACAAAGCCAATAATTCCAAATTATTAGCGCAATGCCCCTTGCGCACTGCTAGGGAGGTGTAGGTTATTATACAGTCGGCCTCGCCCGACTTTCTATCTTTCTCTGCTGGTTTTAATATTATTTTCGTGTTGAGAGTAACAAATTACACTAGAAAATATTATATACATCCCTTCGACAAAAATATTGTAAACTAGTGATATCAGATGGTTTGTCAAAAAGAGATTAAAATGGTTTCACTCGCCATAAATAATAATAGATATTGTGCATTTATTTTTAGATAATCAATATTATTATTTTATTATTAGAAAATCAATATTTCACTACAATTTAAGACTTTGTGTTAAGCTGAGTTTAGACGATTGCCAGATCGGCAAACGTTATCAACCCTGTTAAAGTGCTGCAAATATACGGGCAATGTCAGATTGTTAGGCAAAGGTGAATTGACAGTTCAGACGATTGCAAGAAAACATTACAATTTCATATTTTTACAATATATTTTGTAAATATTTATATGCAGGATTGCCAATAAAAATACATTATAGACAGTGTTGCAAATAAAATGATTTTCTGGCAATGGCGCCGTTGTCACATGCATAAACTTCGAACATATAACAATCAGCAAATTATCTCGCAATGATTTTTCTGCTAACGTTGCAAATCAAAAATTGTATGTTCACACGGTTGTAAATTCACAGGGTTGCATTTTTCCGCCATTTTTCTGGCAATGTTGTCCGATCTGCAAATCGTCTGTACTTACCTTTAGAGGCAATAGAAGGAGTTGTCCAATATGGCCCATCTTCTGAGGGAGAAAAAATATCTCATACCAAATTTTACGTCAATCCGTTACTCTTTTCGAAAGTTGGTATGTGCTCCAGCAAGTCTGACAGACGGACATTGCTCAGATGACTTAAAATGTCCTAAAACGGATTTCCGCCGAACATACTTGTGGTCTTAGGACACTCTTTCGATGTGTTAAACTTTTGGCCGGTAGAAGGTGATATACTTACATCCTACTGCACTGAAGTATTAGATTTTAAGTTTAAATGAGAATTTTATACTCTCAAGCCACTGTAGTCCCGGGAGCAAGGACATTTATGCACACTATTATTAATAATTTAATACTAAATTCACTATATCTGTACTATTTAAAAAGCATGGTGCTGTTTTTCATATTTATTATAGTAATTTAAGATATTACATTATAGTCTTAAGTTCTCTTTAAAATATGTAGCTAATAATAATAGAGTAATTATAACGATTTAAAAGAAGGCTCAATAAAACATAAAACCTAAAACCTAAAACCTGCACTGAAGTAGGGCTTTAAAAATGAGGAAATTAGTGATTGCACTATTATTATAGATTTTTTTTACAGTTTTCAGAAATTTCCCCAATGCGTCGCATGATAGAATTTCCATTGTAAATAAATTCCATACAGATCTAAAATTTCAAAAAAAACGTCTGGAATGAGACATCGATTGATTTTTTTCTGCAATTATTTCTTATTTTATATATTGTTAATTAACAAAACCTTTTGGGCGTGTCGTTAAATAAAAAATACCTTGTTCTCTTTCCACTAAATTATGATTAATATTAACCATACCAAACGAAATTTAAAATATTAATTAATTCATTGGTTGCAATTTGCGGCTTAATTGTTATCAATAAACATCAATACGTGGAAAAAAGAATGATATTTGAATGGTGATAAGTGCGAAATATATGTATATATTTTGTTTCATACGAAGTCCTGGCAAGAAATTCTGATTGTGGAATTTTTTTTTTAAATCTATGCATAGTCAGTCTTATTTTTGATTTTGTTGAGACTGAATGAAAAACATTGCTTGCATTTTGAAGATTATAGTCTTTATACTTGTCTCTATATATCTATGAAAATTATGAAGTTACCTGGGTAAACCTGCGAAATTATAAAAGACGCAGATTTATCTTAAATGTATTTTTTCGTCAGGGAAAAACATTTCTCGAGGTTCAGCATGATCGGTTCAAAAATATGTTCCCTAGGGCTCCAAGATCTGCAGTCCGTAGGGACATTTTTATCAAAACGAATCGATGTGCCCGTTTCCCTAGTGACGTTTCAAAGCCTCATAGAGAATAAGTCCTTAAAATTCCGCCAAATTTGTTCAAAATGTGTTCTCTAGATCGGTAGAAATCTTTTATGGGGCTATATTAAAATCTGTCCTATTTTCACAGGCATCCATTTAATTAAATCTAAATCACTAAAGCTTAAATTTCAGCATATCTTCTTTATATGTAAAGGGTGTCCCAAGAAGAGCGCAATTTTTTAATTTTAAATAAAACACAGATATTTAAGAAAAAATCGTGAAACTTTATTATATCGTAAAGTAGACAGAATGAGGTTATGTATGGAACAATATATCGTGCAGATGGCCGCCGCGGCTTTGCTGGCATGCACGCGATCTTTTAATGAAATTTTCAATGACCGTTTTGCATGAATGCTGCGGTATTTCATTAATGCAGCGTCCAATTTCGTCTTTTAAGGCTTGAGTCGTCGTCGGCTTATTCGCGTAAACCATCGACTTCAAAAAACCCCAAAGAAAAAAATCTAATGGTGTTAAATCGCACGATCTAGGCGGCCAATTCTGATCTCCAAAACGCGAAATAACACGACCGGGAAATGACTGATGCAGCAATTGAATTGTTTCTCTGGCTGTATGACATGTGGCGCCGTCTTGTTGGAACCACATGCCCTCCACATTCATTTCTTCAATTCTAGGCAAGAAAAAACAGGTTATCATTTCACGATACCGAACACCATTGACTGTTTGCGCTTGACCTGCCTCATTTTCATAAAAAAAGGTCCAATGATTCCTCCAGCCCAAAAACCACCCAAAAACCGGTCGATCGACCTGGTCGATGGCGCGTTGTTGTCTTTACATCACTATCAGACCCAGTTTCGGCTAATTTATCCATTAATCTCTATACAGTTGACTCTTTTGGAGCATTATTGTGACATCAAATTGATCGCAATTTGCGAACTGTAGCCTCAAAACTTTCACCATTTTGGTAAAACAATTTCACAAAGAGAATGCGTTGTTCATTCGTGTAGCGCTCCATTTTTACTAACCTCGTACCTTCTACTAACAAACAATAACAATTATTCAAATGTCAAACAATGACACTTCGAATGTTGCGAGATTTAAAAATTGCGCTCTTCTTGGGACACCCTTTAAAATCCTGTTCTTCTTTATATATAACGCATGTTCTCCGAAACCATAAAGGCGAATGGGCTGAAAATTTAACAACATATTCAGTTTGGGGTCATTTGTGTTTTAGAATTGTTTTCACCGCGATAAATTGCGGATTGGTCAAGTTATGTGAAAAATTCGCATTTCCAGAGCGATTTGACTGCAATTTAAAACGAATGTGTGGTTTGTCTTGATAATAGTTTGTATGTATGACCCTAACCGGCAGATGGCGCTGTAGTGGACATATGGTCAATACATATAATTTTTTTTATGATTTTTTCCTGAAACTCGGGATGTCTGAATTTTTTAATGAAATATCAATGAATAACAAACCGAAAATAAATATTCTGCTATTTTTGACAAAATCGAACCATGTGCCAAAGGTTTAAACCAGAGTTTCTCAAATGGTGGTCCGCGGCCCACGACCATAAGCTGGTGTAATTAAATAAAAGGAACGATATTCGAATACTTTTCACCCATACCTCCATTGGGAATGACCAAGTGTCTGCATGGACGATTTCAAAATGTATGGGAAAATTAAATTTAATGCCCAACTAGTTTATGACAAGAGCCCTTAAATGTTATTTAAATATGAATATACAAACAATTGTTACATATCGTGCGATGTTAAGCGCATTCGAGTTTGATAATGAAGCTGCAGCGAATGTGAGGGATATATATGTAGATATGAATGACAGACAGAACATGCGATGATGATTGTACATCGTCCAAATGATTGTTTGATCATTTAATAATGCGGTTAATACTTTTTACAAATATAATGATTTATTAACAAATAAATGAACTATATTATTGTTCATAATACGTACATAAATACGATGGCATGCCATTGTAATTATAAGTAGGTTGGTTGGGCAGTGGGAGCAGCGAAATCAGCATTTCAAAGTTTAATAAAACTGAACAAATGTTTAAATCTTAAACAGATTGATACAAATTAAAAACAATTCGAACATAAGAAAGTATATTTCTTTTTGCAGCTCTACGGTGCCCAAACTTAAAAATTGCACGATAATTTAATTGATTTATTTATATATGTGGTTTTCTGGAATTACCGTCTATCTGAAAAATATAAAAATGTTCAGGGGGAGCAAAATTCATTTTCATTCGCAAGACGTATATAATTTTATGTAATAAAAAGTAATAACAACTTTGCGATTCAAGAGTGTCATATATAAATCTATAGATAATGTTTTGCAGAATATATAAAAGGTAGCACATCGAAGGGGTGGTCCAAAGCCTTAGAAATTTTGCTATAAAGAAAATGTTTAAATAAAAAATTTAATAATGTGAGTGTAGAAAATCATAAAATAAATAATAATTTGAAGAAAGATAATCTAAAATACTTTTTTTCTAAAATGTTAATTATATAATTTTCAATTTGTTTGTCCGAAAAATAAATGTAATGTACGACCGTTTCCAAAATACATAATTATTAGTAGATTTAAATATCACATAAATATTGTCAATTTGTTCATACTTCTTGAAAAACCACATTTCATTTTACCATACCTAAATTTTGACAATGCACTGTAAACGCATTTTGCTACCGATAGCAACAGGTTAACGTTTACGCAGTCATTATTATTCTTAAATTCTATCGACGGTGAACAGGCAGCAATGAAGTCTGACGCGTATACCACTTTTTGCGAATAAAGCTGTGAAACATACCAATTTCCTTCAGCTCAGACGTCTCCATCAATTGTGTCCGACATTTAGCCACAAAGTGAAATTTTATAATTGATTGACTTATACATTAACCAGTAAGGAAAGGCAGAAAGTCGGGCGGGGCCGACTATATAATACCCTCCCTAACAATGCGATAAGGGTCATTGCCATAATAATTTGGAATAATTGGTAAATGGGTAGAAACATATTATCTAATTCTGAAACGATAATCGCTAAATTAAGCATTATTCGTTCCTAAATTGAGAAACGTCTTTCTGGAAAATTTTAATGATCGGAAGTAAAATACAACTTCTATAGCGGTTTGATACCGAATCAGTAGGAACATATATATGGAGCTTTAATGTAAATCTGAACCGATCTTCCCTGAATACTTATTCATGTAAAAAGACCTCCTTCTGTCGAATTTCCTACTGATCGGATATAAAATACAGTCTCTACAGCGCTTACATGTCAAATCGGGGGTAACATATATATGGGAGCTATATCTAAATATGAACCGATTTTCTCCAAATTTGGCAGTATTCCTTCATGTAATAAGAAACGTATTTCTGTCGAATTTCGCACTGATCGGATATAAAATACAGTTTTTACAGCGCTTACAGGTCAAATCGGGGGTAACATATATATGGGGGCTATATCTAAATCTGAACCGATTTCTTCCAAATTTAATAGTGTTCATCCATATAATAAGAAACCTCTTTCTGCCGAATTTCATACTGATCGGATATAAAATAAAGTTTTTACAGCGCTTACAGGTCAAATCGGGGGTAACATATATATGGGGCTATATCTAAATCTGAACCGATTTTCTCCGAATTTAGCAGTATTCCTTCATGTAATAAGAAACCTCTCTTTGCCGAATTTCGCACTGATCGAATATAAAACCAGTAAGGAAAGGCAGAAAGTCGGGCGGGGCCGACTATATAATAACCTACACCTCCCTAACAATGCGATAAAGGTCATTGCGATAATAATTTGGAATAAGTGGTAAGTAGGCAGGAACATATTATCTAATTCTGAGCCGATAATCGCTAAAGTAAGCAATATTCGTTCCTAAATTGAGAAACATCTTTCCGGAAAATATTAATGATCGGAAGTAAAGTACAATTTCTATAGCGCTTTGATACCAAATCAGGAGGAACATATATATATGGAGGTTATATATAAATCTGAACGGATTTTCCTTGAATACTCATTCATGTAAAAAGTAACTTCTTTCCGTCAAATTTCGTACTGACCGGATATAAAATACAGTCTCTACAGCACTTACATATCAAATCGGGGGTAACATATATATGGGGGCTATATCTAAATCTGAACCGATTTTCTCTGAATTTGGAAGTATCCCTTCATATAATAAGAAACCTCTTTGTGTACATTTTTTACTGATCGGATATAAAATACAGATTGTACAGCGCTTACATGTTAAATCGGGGGTAACATATATATGGGGGCTATATCTAAATCTGAACCGATTTCCCTCAAATTTGGCAGTGTTAATTCATGTAATGAGAAACCTCTTCTGACAATTTTTTTTACTGATCGAATTTAAAATACAGTTCTACAGCGCTTACATGTCAAATCGGGGGTAACATATATATGTGGGCTATATCTAAATCTCAACCGATTTCCCTCAAATTTGGCAGTATTAATTCATGTAATAAATAACCTCTTTCTGCCGAATTTCGTACTGATCGGATTAAAAATACACTTTTTACAGCGCTTACATGTAAAATCGGGGGTAACATATATATGGGGGCTATATCTAAATCTGAACCGATTTTCTCCGAATTTGGCAGTATTCCTTCATATAATAAGAAACCTATTTCTGCCGAATTTCACACTGATCGGTTATAAAATAAATTTTTTACGGCGCTTACATGTGAAATCGGCGGTAACGTATATATGGGGGCTATATCTAAATCTGAACCGATTTATTCCAAATTTAACAGTGTTCATTCATATGATAAGAAAACTCTTTCTGCCGAATTTCAGACTGATCGGATATAAAATAAAGTTTTTACAGCGCTTACATGTCAAATCTGGTGTAACATATATATGGGGGCTATATCTAAATAGCTAAATCGACTCAGAAAGTGATTCTAAGTCGATCGGTATAATAAACGATGGGTGTATTTCTTCTCCTTTTGGGTGTTACAAACAAATGCACAAAGTTATAATACCCTGTACCACAGTGTGGTGTAGGGTATAATAACATTTTTACAGCGCTTACATGTCAAATCGGGGGTAACGTATATATGGGGGCTATATCTAAATCTGAACCGATTTCTTCCAAATTTAACAGTGTTCATTTATATAATAAGAAACCTCTTTCTGCCGAATTTCAGACTGATCGGATATAAAATAAAGTTTTGACAGCGCTTACATGTCAAATCAGGGCTAACATATATATGGGGGCTATATCTAAGTCTGAACCGATTTTATCCAAATTCAATAGGGATCGTCCTTGGGCCAAAAAAAGGATATGTGTAAAGTTTCGTCGAGATCGGACCATAATTGCGACCTGTACTTTGATTACAAGAATACATGCACAGACGGACAGACGGACATAGCTAAATCAACTCAGAAAGTGATTCTAAGTCGATCGGTATAATAAACGATGGGTCTATTTCTTCTCCTTTTGGGTGTTACAAACAAATGCACAATGTTATAATACCCTGTACCACAGTGTGGTGTAGGGTATAAAAATCTCCAATCATCACCTTCCTTACTTGGAAAAGAGGTACCTTTTTACGTGGTCTTAGTCACTCCGAGACGGAATCGGTACGAATAACCGGCTGCAGTGTTTCACAGAAGGAAGTATTAAATTACCTGAAGTACTTACGTGAAACTGCATTGAGTGAAAGAAAATATAATTTGTTCCCCAAAACTACATGAAAGGGTGGCTCTTATTCTAGTGTGCTGCTGCGAGCTACAGCTTCCAAAGGAAGATCGGAGACCTCGTTTTCCATCAAGATACGTAACCGCTAGATTTTTAGGAGAAAGTGCTATATTCAGGGGTATATCTGTTGTTATCAGATTCCCTATTTTGCGAGTACCTGTGACGAATAGCCCTATTAAACCCGTTACAAGCTAATACCACCAATAACATGGTCTCAACTGTAAAACCAATATTATACTCGTAATAAGTATCTCTTGGCAAATTGCCATTGATTCAGTTATAATAATACATAGAATTTAACATAGTTCATAGTTTTACAGAAATCACGATTATTCAAATCCAAAGTCGACGCAAGATCTATATTTCACATTTTGTTCCTTCAGTCTACAAAGATATTTGCAGTACCCAGCAGTTTTCGCGAAGGCCTTCAGAAAAAGCTGTATGTTGGTAAGTTTTAATTAAAACTCTAAATAATATTGACTTGCGCTGATTTCTTTTTGTCACTAACTGTAACTGATTTGCTTGGCGAGACTGCGTAAGAACACATTTGTTTTTTTTTCATTAAATTAGCATTGATTTGTTTTTCTTATTTTTGTCATCATGCTAAAGCCATAAAAAATGATTTCAATCACTGAATTTGTTTTTGTGTTTTATTGCCTTGTTTTGCGACTGCAGTGCTAATGATCATTAAGCATTCTGTAATGCAACGAACGACGTAAAACGTAATCTGTTTCTTTTTATTTATTTTTCTTGTGTTTTTGTTCATTCTCGCTAAGCATACAGATCATCTAATATTTGCAATTCGGAAGTGATTTCATCATTCAATTAACCCTTTAGGGAACATAGTTTTAATTCTTTTCTTGTGATTTCATATGTATAAATGAATCCCAACGTCATTAGTTCCGCACTTGTTGTGATAGGTAGAAATTAATGCTATTTTTAACTATTTGTATAAGTTTAATTAAACATGTTTTGAATAAATTGTGAATATACAATATGAATTGATAAGGAAATCATAGATATTTTCTTCAACGGCGATGTAGCTACAGATACATAAGATGGCTTTGCTTCTAGGGGTTCCAATCTTATATTTTGCCTTTGGAACATTGGTAGGCGCGGGTTGCGAGGCAGGTCTTCTCCATAACACCTGGGAGAATTACTTTAGTGTATTTCACTTATTCCTCCTTTTAATTTAATTATTATTTTTCGACCCACAAAATTCAAATTTTCTTTTACTAGTTTAATGACCATTTATTTTCCAAATAGCCCAAAAACCAGGGAGTCTATAATAATTATTTATGTGATGGCAAAGCGATATGATTTGTGAAGGGCCCGAACCCCCCTCCCGACTGCAGTTAGCGATTCAAAGGCTCCCGCTGCCAATTCTCGTTTCATATTCTATGTTGTTTAAAACTTATAGAAAAACTGCTCAACAAGGCTTATTTTAGCCGGGAACATTACAACCCTAAGAAAAAAATCGCTTCTGTAGTATATTTTCTGGAAACATATTATATGTATTTTAGAAAATTTACTTTTTTCCTATAGGTCGGAAACCAAATTCTAATTTGCACCAAAACTCAGAAAAAAATAACATTGATAAGAGAGATATTCAAACATTTTTCCGGTATGTAAATATAAAATATTTGCACCAAAGTATATTTTACTTAAATTTTGATCCCTAACATATTTTGTTTCCTGTTTTTTTCTCCGTGTAGTGGAATTAATGCAGGTGGTTGTACAATAGGGTGATGACTTTTCATGACTGTATCATATTTATTTAAGATTAGATAAAATCTTACATACGAGGTAATTCGAAAAAAAACCTCACGCACAAAATGATTTTAAAATTTTTATTTATCAGCATTTTGGGCAATTTTTTTTTTTAATTTTTTCAAAACATTTAAAATAATGACCGCTCATAAATGTGGTTTCTGTAAACAAATCAGAAAAAATGAGAATCATAAAAAGACGGTTTTTCCAAAGAGATACATTCGATTCAAAATGAGATACCTTCACTTAATTGTAAATAAAAACGAAAAATGTTCATCGATTTCTATGATCAATGTCTCATTTTGTTCATATGTTATGTGGCTTTTCGTGAAATTTATAAGACTTGACACTTTTTTCCGTTTTGGATTTATATCAAAAAAGATAAACTTTAAATTTGTTCACAACAATTTCATTTCAAAGTGGCTTGTGCGTGACCTTTTCCAATATTTAAATGGAATAAACGTTATTTTAGTCATTAATAGGCAAAAGCTTATTCATTCGTGCAACAGGAAATAACATCAAAAATCATCACCCTATTGTACAATGAATTTAGAGGACCGCAATTTGTGTCCAGTGTCACTTTAAATAGATTGGAACAATAATTTTAAAAACGACCCAGCAAAAAATAAAAGAAGTACTTCCAAAAGAATAACATTAAAAGTACTTCCAAATCATAAGTATGAACATTTTTTCGGCATTTAATGAGGTTCTTCTAAATAACTAACCAAAATGTAGTTTCGGAATATAAATTATTAACCCAAGGATGCATAATTTCAAAACGATTGGATGTAAAATAAAGCTACTGAAGTGATAAAAGTCCAGATCGGATGGAACATATCTATGAGGGCTATGAAATATATGTAATATACTGCTTCTATAGTGCTAAAGGGAAGAAATATATATTTATATGGTGGCTATATCAGAATTAGTGAATGGTTCTGGAAGCTAGTCGACTTTCTACTTTTTCATCAACCAAATTTCGTTTCAGTCGAAGAGATCAATTAATCGGAACCAAAAGTTGACTTTTTCATAGTCGATTAAAATAACATAAAGTCATTTCAAAGTATGCTGAGTTTCTTCAAAATATGTTAAATTGTGGAATTGAAGTACATTGGATTGCGACAAAAACTGAATTTATTAATAACACTTTATATTTTCCAAAAATGTTGATATATCGTCACCAGAAATGCCCAAGGGCGTAACCCTCAAAAAATTAAAATTCGTTTTTCGTCCAAAAATTAAGATTTTATTTAAGAAAAAAAAAGACGTTACATCAAGTGCTCGTTTTCGATAAAGCATAAAAGGCGTAACCCACATTGTAATAAACAGAACGTACTGTATTCATCTATTTAACCTTTGAAGTTGTTCTCTTGTTGCTGTTTTGATTTTTGTCAATCGTGTGTGATAGCTATTTTAGATGCAAATTTATTAATATTTACATTTGGTCTTTATCTGAATGGTATCCATGTTTTACCAAATGCAGTGTCCATGATTGTCTTTCAATTTCAATACGAATTGTTCAAAATAAAGATATGTTCAAAATTTCTTTGAGATCGGATTATATTTGTGACCTGCACATTGATTACCAGAATGCATGCACAGACTGACATAGCTAAATTGGTTCAGAAAGTGATTCTAAGTCGACCGGTATAATTAACGATGGTTCTATATCTCTTCTCATTTTGGGTATTAGAAACAAATGCATAAAATTATAATAAATTGTATCACAGTGTGGTGTAGGTTATAATTAAATAATTTTAAAAGAAATTATACTTACTGTACCACACTGTGATACTTTGCTACTCTCTGAACCGGTGCTCCGGAAAATACATTGCGCCGCACAAATGTGCTATGTATTACAGTGTAAAATAAAAATACTTTTTTATTAGAGAGAATGTTGATCATTTGCGAAAATGTTACTAGAAGTTACACTATGGGGTCAATCGGTCACACTTTTCAAGAGCCAGCTACACCATACAGATTACAAACATCTTCAAATGTCCTAAACATACATGCATATATATGATCGTTGATCTCTTTGGCCAATAGTATATTATTTAAACGTTCCCTTCCCTATGTCAACATTTGTGTTTCATTAAAATAAGAGATCTCTGGACCCAAAGATGTTAATAAGAACGACATACATCCATCAAATAAATACAACACCAAAAAGCAAATCTTACAGTGCTTTAAAAGGAGTTGTGCAAAAGTGGTGACAAAGAAGTACTTCCCCGGCGCGACAACCCCTTGTTAAATTCATTGGTGAAAATCCAAATTAGAACAACTTCCGGATCATAAGTTGGGGATTTTTATTGCTTCTTTGGATGCTCTTTTTTTGCTGGGGAGATTTAAATACATGCAGTGATTGATTGATGATTTTCTATCCCTTGATATGTCTACATATTCGATTATGACCGATATGTACTCTACCCGTGCTATAATTTATTTACCTACTCTCTTTCTGCTGCTAACAAACCCATTTAAATACATTCCGAAAATTGGAAAAACTTTGAAGCATTTCTATAGAATTTAGGTCAATCCATGAAAGGTGTCCACTTTCTTTTTTGGTATACGTACGAGTCGTACAAAAAAAAACTAAGTTTTTCCTGCAGTGAGAGTACTTTATACACATATGTCATTACTCAAAGAGGGGTGAAAAAAATCCTAAAACTTTAACAAGAGCTCCGGAAAAATCTAGTTAACTTCTATTTTTGTCGTCCTCCCATTAAACATCGTATATGACGATGACGAAGAAGAGTCGAAAAACAACAAAACTTACCGAGAACTTTACTTGATAAAGTTTGTTAGCATTAATACGAGTATCTCGCCCAATCGTTGCTGCAGGACAACCTTAGTACAACACTTCGTACACTACACTTCTTGATTTTTTGATGTATTTGCAAAGGAGACCTAATGACACCCATACACATACACATACACACACACCCCAATCCACCTATCTATGTGTGAATGCATGTGAAACAAGGATGTCAACCTTCCCCTCACCTGCAGAGTGGCGGGAGAGAAAAAGTAATGTGATAAAGACACTTATAATCCCTTTAGTATCATGACAATCAAATTTTCCGAAGAGAAAATAAACACACGACAACACAACAACAATAATAAAAGTTAGAAAAGAACTAGCAAAAAAATACTTAGAGTCCTACCGAATGACAAGCCGAATATTCGTTGGGAATAAAAAGTATGGACATTTTAGTTGCGTGGGTTGAGCTACTGCAGCCTCTCACTATCTGATAAATACCCGCTGATTGGCACGGACATTTTTTATTTATAACAGGTAATATTTATAGTTGTCATATTAAGGTTCTGAATGGTTGTCCCTTCAGAGTGTCTTCCGAGATAGTTTGAAGGAGTTAAAATAGGGAAATAATTTGGCCGTTTCTTAACCGATTCCGACAAACTATTTTATGAAGCCAAAACAAAATTTTTTTATGCTAGTTTTTTTTTTTTTTTAAATTGTTCTAAAATTACAATTTTCATTGAAGTTACCTTTAGTGTTTGGATAATATTTGAAGTATAAGCTCGATAAAATCGGGATACCATTTAAATTAAAGGAAATTATAAGGGCTAGGAATGCTGAGAACATCAGTTTCACGTAAAAACGGAAGCTTAGAAACTGTCGTTTAAACAGTTATGAAAAATTTAATTTTTTTTAAAAAATCATTTTTTGTTGACACAAAAAAATCCATAAATAATAGAAAAAAATTCGCAAAAAAAATTTTTATTAAATTTTGTGCTATCATCCTAACGGAGAAAACAATGCCTATTTGCAACATATGTATGGATAAATGTATTAATTATAACACACACTGTGCTCGAAATGGATACTTTAAAAATGTAACACAAAGGAGACCCTATGGATATACCTACGAGGGCTGCTATATATATTTCTGGCCTAATAATGAAAATGCGAATATTTATCATCCAAAATGGTTTTATTGTTTTTCAAAGTATTCTCCAGCATGATTTACACACTTTTGCATGCGCTCAAACCAATTGTCGAAGCACTTTTTCCACTCCGACTGAGACACCTCCAAAATATGGTTTTTGAACGCTTCAACAGCATCTTCTGGCGACGAAAATCGTTGACCCGCATTTTTTTCTTGATGTGCGGGAATAAAAAGAAGTATTGGGTGCTAAGTCAGGGCTGTACGGCGGATGACCCATCAATTCGACGTTTTGGCCGGTCATAAAGGCGCTGGTTTGAGCCGATGTGTGAAAGCTCGCATTGCCATGGTGATTCGTCTTCTCTTGTTCGTTTTTCGAATTTCTCCGAAGACATCAGGACGGTCAATTCTGTACCACCGTCCTACGTTGCTCAAGCGGAACAGATGCAACATGACCAGTTTTGCCGAAAAAACAGGCGAAAATTTGCTTCGAAGTGCTTCTTCAACGAACAACTTTCGTTGGATTTGGCTCGTCTTCAATGACCCACACGGTCGATTGCTGTTTTGTTTCGGGCTCATACGCATAGATCCAAGATTCGTCACCTGTGACGATCTTATAAAATTCTTTCAAAGCACCGCGATCGTATTTTTTCAAAATTTCTTTGCATTAATCCACACGAGCTTCTTTTTGAGCGATTGTCAAATTGTGCGGGATCCAACGAAAACATACCTTTTTTACAGCCAGGTGTTCATGCAGTATCGAATGTATGGTGGTGGAAGAAATGCCCAAGGATGCCTCTATCTCACGGTATGTCACATGACGATCTTGCATTATCAGTTCACGCACGGCATCAATGTTCTCTGGCACAACGGCCGTTTTTGGACGACCTTCACGACCTTTGAGCGAGCGTCGGCCACGATTGAATTCGTTAAACCAGTTTTTCACAGTGCTATAGGATGGTGCTTCATCGCCATACAAAGATTTAAGTACATCGATGCACTCTTGTCGTGATAATCCACGTCGAAAGTTGTGAAAAATGATCGCACGAAAATGTTCACGAGTTAATTCCATTTTTTTGCCAAATTGATTTTTTCAAGTCACTGTAAACAACACAAATGATGGTCGTACGTCAAAACCTTCTGAGTACGGTTATGCTAAAAAATGTCAAACTTTCCAATGAAAATGTCAGATGGCGCCAGGCAACACTTAGAGTTTGCTGAATACGATGGTACAAGCTGTTTTTCCAGGTTAGCTCTTATTTTCGCGATATTCGGTCACAAATTTTGCAAGAAAATTAGAGAGGTTAGTTATCTTGGATGCTTTTTTAAATTCATTGATTCAAATAGGTATTCTTTTCTTCGTAAGAATGCTAGCTTCGAAAAATTGAAGGAAAAGATTTTTTTGGTAATTACTTTATGGTTTTTATTCGTGCCAGTAAAAACGATTTTTTTAAAAATTATTAAAATTGTTTCTAATTATTTTGGCGTCAGTTACTAAGCTTCTGTTCCCATGTGAAAGTGTCGTTACTAAACATTTTAGTCCTCATAAAAAACATTTTAGTCCTCATAAAAAAATATTTTTTTTCCCATAAATTTTTTTTAATATTTTTTTTCGTGTTTTGGACACCATATTATTCCAGAAAATGTTATGAAATTTTTTTTTAAGCAAGGTGTTATTTGAGAAGTTGAGTTTAAATTTTGGCCCCCTATGATACATAAGTACCGTGGCGGAGCTATAGGACCTCAAAATTGACCAACTCGGGTGATCAAAATCTTATCTTATTATTCTTATTCACAAAATCTTTTTTTGTGTGCTAACCAATGTTTGACAGCTGTCACTTGATTTATGCTCAGTTTGGTTTGCCATTTCATAATGAATAGACTTACTCCGGAAGTTTGCATATCGTGAAAATTTATTACCAAAATAATGGTTCGGTTCGCGCGATGAATTCAGCGATGAAGCTCACTTTTGGATGAATGAGTACGTTAATAAACAAAATTGTCGCATTTGGAGTAATGATAATCTACAAGCCATTGTTCAGACGCCGTTACATCCACAAAAATTCTTTGTTTGGTCTGCTCTATGGGCAGAGGGCATCATTGGTCCATATTTCTTCAAAAATTAAGCCGGCCATAATGTTAAATGGGAAACGCTAAAGAGCCATGATTAATGCATTTTTTGGTGGATGTTGATGTGGTTTATTTTTGATTCCAAAAAGACGGCGCTACATGCCATACAGAAAATGGAAAAGAAAGAGAATATTCGGCGCTTTATTGCTGACATACAGCCCCAAATTCTGCAAATAGTGGTCGAAAATTTGGCCTTTCGGCTGGATTTTATTCGAGCCAGCCGCGGCGTCCACTTGCCCGAAATCGTTTTTAAAACATAATGACAAACCCTTATTTTTATATTAAAGCTGAATTCTTAGTTCCTCTTGAACGTTTAAAAAAAACACCCTTCAAATATACTATATGGATCTCAGGGGTCTCAGATCAATATTTAGTGGTGTTACAAACGGAGTGACAAATTGAATATACCCCCCCATCCTATGGTGGAGAGTATAAAAAGCTAAGTTTAATCTCTGTGGGGGAGACATGTTATAGAGCGCAATAAATTACTCTCAACCACTCTTATCAAACACACGCACCTATAATACGACGAGTTATATATGGTAAACATTGGTACGCTACTATATACAATTGGATTCTCGTTCCAGCGGTACAGCTAAACTTTTCCTTTTTCCGTCAAATTTTGCTATATCGTATTGAAACAAAAATTTGATTTCTATGGAAATATAGGAGCAACAATGGTACCACATCAAAATTATTTTAGTTAAGTACGATCAGGCTTAAATCAAGTGTTAATCGGGCTTAATTTAAGTATCATCAGGCTTAAATCAAGCGCTAACTTTTGAAATTGCTACGGCTTGATTCAAGTACGGATTCCTCAATTTTTTTCTTTCTGTATATAACGTAATTATATTCGTCTTAAAGGAAACTTCCTGGAAAATGTTTTCGAAAAAATGAGTCAACAATTTTTATACCCTACACCACACTGTGGTACAGGGTATTATGACTTTGTGCATTTGTTTGTAACACCTAAAAGGAGAAGAGATAGACCCATTGTTTATTATACCGATCGACTCAGAATCACTTTCTGAGTCGATTTAACCATGTCCGTCTGTCCGTCTGTCTGTCCGTCTGTCCGTCTGTCCGTCTGTCCGTCTATCTGTCCGTCTGTCTGTCCGTCTGTCCGTCTGTCTGTCCGTCTGTCTGTCCGTCTGTCTGTCCGTCTGTCTGTCCGTCTGTCTGTCTGTCTGTCCGTATGTCCATGTATTCTTGTAATCAAAGTGCAGGTCGTATTTATGGTCCGATTGTGATGAAATTTAGCATAGTCCTCTTTTTTGGCCCAAGGACGATCCCTATTGAAATTGGTTAAAATCGGTTCAGATTTGGATATAGTCCCCATATATATGTTTCACCCGATTTGACATGCAAGCGCCGTAGAAACCACATTTTACATCCGATCTTTATGAAATTCGGCAGAGAGAGTTTTATTATTACGTGAATGAACACTACCAAATTCGGAGAAAATCCGATCAGATTTAGATATAGCCCCCATATATATGTTTCACTCGATTTGGCATGTAAGCGCTGTAGGAACTGTATTTTAAATCAGATCAGTACTAAATTTGGCAGAGAGAGTTCTCTTATTACATGAATAAACACTGCCAAATTCGGGGAAAATCGGTTCAGATTTAGATATAGCCACCATATATATGTTTCACCCGATTTAACATTTAAGCGCTGTAGAAATCGTGTTTTATATCCGATCAGTACGAAATTTAACAGAGAGAATTCTTATATTACATGAATAAACACTGCCAAATTCGGGGAAAATCGGTTCAGATTTTGATATAGCCACCATATATATGTTTCACCCGATTTAACATTTAAGCGCTGTAGAAATCGTGTTTTATATCCGATCGGTACGAAATTTAACAGAGAGAGTTCTCTTATTACATGAATAAACACTGCCAAATTCGGGGGAAATCGGTTCAGATTTAGATATAGCCACCATATATATCTTTCACCCGATTTAACATTTAAGCGCTGTAGAAATCGTGTTTTATATCCGATCAGTACGAAATTTATCAGAGAGAGTTTTCTTATTACATGTATGAACACTGCCAAATTCCTATCGCAATGCCCATTTTCGCATTGGTAGGTAGGTGTAGGGTATTATATAGTCGGCCCCGCCCGACTTTCTGTCTTTCCTTACTGGTTATTAATAACGTTGTCACGCTTCCCTAAATAACCAACATTTTTTACGAAAAATTCACAATTGGCCAAATTATTCCCTTTCAAGAAATGTAAATGATAATCTGCTCTCAAATAAAGGGCTTATATAAAAAAATAAAAATTTCTTAAAATTAAATCGTAAATAACTGCGGTTCTGCCAGAGCGAGAATCACAATATTGGTACTGTTTTAAGCGGAATAGCAAAATGTTGCTCTATAGTCCAAGATGTTTGATATTTATAAGAAAAATCTGAATTTTAGAAGTTAAAAAATATAGCCGAAATATTTTGAAAATATTCACTAAACTAAATAACTTCTATATGAGATGCGAAGAACAGCGATACTCTTTTTGATCCGCCCTAATATACTTTCACTAAATGTAAATATACATGCGGTTTTTGAAAATAGAATACTTTCATTTCTATTATTTGAGGTTGGCGTGGCCCAGCCATACCACTATGCCTCCATTTTTGAAAATGGGATATCTGTACCAAATTTGCAGGGACAGTGATGTACCCAGCAAAAAATTGGTAGGTATATGTCATTACCACTTGCATTACCAGGTGATGACATATCATTACCCTCTGAATTACATTTAGTCAAAAAATAATGATTTACTGATATTAACATAAATACGTACTTATTTGTAAATTAATTTAAGTCGGATATTGTAGAATACTCGTATGCGACAACACCTTGTAATGAGAGTTTTTGCTGGGTATTTGATTAGACGGCCGCCTTAGTCTAGTCCATTTTCGTACCGTCAGTGATTGGTCCAAAAATGGACCATATTTGACCAGGCGTGGCCCCATATGTACGAGTATATGATTATGATTGACCCACATAACTTCTACCCAGCTTGACCAATTGATATTATTTTTTTCAACCTGATAACGAACAAATTTGTCTGGAACGGATAGGTGGCGCTACATAAGATCTATTAACAAATTCTATATTTTCGAAACAAAGTGACTCATATTCGCGGTATATGTTGGCTTAGTGCTAAGAGATAAACTTATTCCATGAAATCGGTTGATAGATTATGAAACGGCAAGTTTCTACTCAGTTTGTTTTGAAATTGCCCATAATTTACTATATGGAAAATTTTCATTCTTCACAATTTTGGCAAAAACCGCAAACTGCAAAGTTTCAATTAGTATGTGTAGTTTGATAAGTATAGCTTTTATGATCCCTATTTAAATTGGGTCATATCGGTTCAAGTTTTGATATAGACCGTTTTTAACGTCCCCTTTCAGTTACTTTTGTCCTAGGACCAAATTTTATAACCTATTTCTTTGATTTTTAGTAGGTTATAGATAATTTGGATCACTACAATTTCTAGTCAAAACGAACAGTGTTCTAATATAGTCCATTATATAGTTTTGGTAAAAGGAACAATATTGACCGAATATTTCTTCGTACCGAAACTACATTAATCGGTCAAACACTGAGAAAAAAGAAATCCAAAGACGACAGCAACAACACATGGACATGATGGGTCTTAAGGAACGGTAAAACAAGGTAACAGTATTTGCAGCTTCAATCTAGCACAGGAAAACTAAAAGAAAAAAATCGCCAAGGATGAAGAAAAGAAAAGACACACGACAAACACTATAAGCAGTCATTGATTTATAACTTTATCAGCTTAAAGTTATACGATCAAATTATTTATCTGTTGTGTGGAGAGGAAGCATTTTGCGCTTAAAGTATTTATGGTGGCGAGGGGAGCTAGGGTATGTGCCTGATTGGTGATATGTGACATCTTATTTTTTGTGCGTGTGGGAGGCGGAGGGATTTTTAGAAACATCAGCTGCTGCGTCAATTATGGTTATTTGTATATTTTACACAATTTGTTTATTTTCATGTTAAGAGGGAGTTGAGTTGTTTTGATAGAACTCTAAATGTCAGGAAGCAGGAATTGGTTCAAGAAAAGTATATTCGTATACATATATTCGTACCTAGAGAAATAACTTAACATTAAGTAATGGTAACGCTAGTGTACGGGCAACATGCAACTGTACTAGGGCCTATTAGTGCATCAGTGATGGTTTGGGCTGCAGTAACTCTCACAGCTAGCTTAATTTGTTCACACCAATAGCCACCTTATTCCCTGTACATAAACGCATGTGTTTCTGATATATTCCATTGTGGAGGCCAAGGAATAATTTAAAAATCAATAAGTAAAGACTAAAGTCCGATGGGCCTACTGTATTATACCCTCCACCATTATTTGCAAACGATACATGGAGACATTTTTAGAAAATATATTAAACAATTATAAATAGAAACTGCTGCAGATCAAATAGAGTAGAACATTTCTAATTCCAAGCAAATCGGTCAAAAAACGCAGCATATACCCTGCCAGGAAGTCTAATTCTTCTCTATGGCTCAAATAGCGGTAAAATTGGTACTAATCATATCTTAACAAACCAATTAAGATAAATAATAACAATATTTTTTCATTTAGGTCTTTTTGACACAAAGACAGGGCGCCAAAGTCAACATTTGTATGTACAAATCGAGCACAAAATAAAATACAGGGTAGCCCAAAATGACCAAAGGGGTTTGAGTTCATTATAACTTTTACTTAAGACATAATTATAAAATTTTTTATATACAATATTTTTTGTCCTGCATTTATACACGGTAGCCCAAATGACCGAATGGGTTTGAATTCCTTACAACCTTTTTATAAAATTTTTTATAAATAATAGGCGTGTCTTCGTTACACCATAAGTGCTTAATTTGTATGGGGAGCTAAGCACTTTTAAGCACTATTAGTCCCGATGAAGTTTGGTGCTTGTGTTCATGTCTTAATCGAGTATGATGTTGCCAGATTGGGCACCCTATATTTAGCAATATGGCATCCCATTTTTGGAGAGATTTTATCAATTATTGTGAATTAACGGGAAGAAGAAGAACAAAAATGGGAAATTATTTTAATATTTGCAAAAGAGTGTAAACAATTGAACATAGAATAGTAAATATATGTTTAATAAATACTTTTCACGAATTTTTTGTCTGTTTCGCACTGTCCTTTCTTCGCAACTCATGACACCATTGCTACCAGATAGTGAAAATCCGCAACTTATTGCTTATGTGCCAGTTAGTGGAAGTCAGTTGTTTTCGTTGCAAAGTGCTAAACTAAAAGTGCTAGCTTGTAACGAAAACATGCCTAATAACAAATTATACAAAAATTAAAAGTACAATAATTACCTTTAAAAGAAAACTATAGAGGTCTTCTATTCAGAGTTTACAATTAACTTAAAAATTTATTCTCTTTGTCCGTATTTTTAAACTAGATTTCTGTAAATCTGCGCTCAATGGTCCGTATAAATCTTATAATTCATTCGATTTCCGAACGCAGGTCCTATCAGAACGTAACTGATAAATCTATAGAAAAAAGACGGCACTTGCAGCAGGTTAAATTGAGAACATTTCTAAATTCCAGATACGCTTGTTAAAAACATTGGCCTTCATGAGGGGCTTTACAGAATCTTTAACTAAATATGAAGTTCCGCATGATGGGTTAAAAAATGCGTCCTCTAAAACGCTATGACGTATAATCGGAAGGGACCTTTATATAGGAGCAATATCAAAATATGGACCGTTGTATCCCAGATCAATTGAAGAATCCGTTCGCTAGATCGTCAAGATGTGGCATCGGTGGGGACCTTTATATGGGAGCTATATCAAACCATGGACCGATGTTCCCCATTTTTACTAGGGCCTATTAGAAATAATATTTAGAATGAATTCTTAAATTTCAGCCAGATCTATCGAAGAATCCGTATAATCCGTGTAGATCGTCAGGAAGTGACATAGGTAGGGGGAACTTTATATGGGGGTATACTAAATAATGGACCGATGTGACCCATTTTTATTATGGAGGATAAGGTCCAATATAAATTGTAGATTCTTAAATATCAGCCAGATCCATTGAAAAATATTTTCTCTATGGGGCCATATAAAAACATGGACCGATATGCCACATTTTCAATAGGGATCGTCCCTAGTCCAAGGAATGCCTCTGTACCAATTTTTGTACAGATAGCTTCATATTTGCGACCTGCACTTTGAATACATGGACAGAGAGACTTAAAATGGCTTAATCGACTCAAATAGTGATTCTATGCCGATCGGTATAATAAACGATGGGTCTATCTCTTTGTTTTTTAGGCGCTACAAACAAATGCACAAAGTCATAATACCATGTAGCACAGTGCGGTGTCGGGTATAAATACGGACGAAGAAAATAATTTTTTTAACTTGTAGACCAAATTCATTATTTTGTTTTGGTGGCCATTAATTCCATGAAGAAATAGTGTACACATTTTTATGATTTGATTTAACTATATGCAAAACAAAATAACACTCATTTATTGTAGTAATTACATAAGGAGGAACAAAAAAATATACATTCCATATAATATTTATTTCTCAGCTAACTGCATTTATTTTAAAACATCATTTTTTTTAAATTCATTACGGTCTCTGTTTACGAATTTTGTTTTATAATTAAAAGTGATTCTTAAGTGTACTCTTTCATTTGAGATTTTTACTTAAGTCCATATTTGACGCAAGCAATTCAAATGAAAAATCTATTATCTTTAAGAAAACAAGAAAAAGCGCTATGTTCGGCAATACCCGAATCTTGTATACCCTTCACCATGGATTGCATTCAATTCTATTACTTGAAATATCTTTGGATATGGGACAAATAAAGTTAAAGAAAACCAGTAAGGAAAGACAGAAAGTCGGGCGGGGCCGACTATATAATACCCTACACCTACCTACCAATGCGAAAATGGGCATTGCGATAAGAATTTGGCAGTGTTCATACATGTAATAAGAAAACTCTCTCTGTTAAATTTCGTACGGATCGGATATAAAACACGATTTCTACAGCGCTTAAATGTTAAATCGGGTGAAACATATACATATATGGTGGCTATATCTTAATCTGAACCGATTTTCCCCGAATTTGGCAGTGTTTATTCATGTAATAAGAGCACTCTCTCTGTTAAATTTCGTACCGATCGGATATAAAACACGATTTCTACAGCGCTTAAATGTTAAATCGGGTGAAACATATATATGGTGGCTATATCAAAATCTGAACCGATTTTCCCCGAATTTGGCAGTGTTTATTCATGTAATAAGAGAACTCTCTCTGCCAAATTTCGTACTGATCTGATTTAAAATACAGTTCCTACAGCGCTTACATGCCAAATCGGGTGAAACATATATATGGGGGCTATATCTAAATCTGATCGGATTTTCTCCGAATTTGGTAGTGTTCATTCACGTAATAATAAAACTCTCTCTGCCGAATTTCATAAAGATCGGATGTAAAATGTGGTTTCTACGGCGCTTACATGTCAAATCTGGTGAAACATATATACGGGGACTATATCCAAATCTGAACCGATTTTAACCAATTTCAATAGGGATCGTCCTTGGGCCAAAAAAGAGGACTATGCTAAATTTCATCACAATCGGACCATAAATACGACCTGCACTTTGATTACAAAAATACATGGACATACGGACAGACGGACAGACAGACGGACAGACGGACATGGCTAAATCGACTCAGAAAGTAATTCTGAGTCGATCGGTATAATAAACAATGGGTCTATCTCTTCTCCTTTTAGGTGTTACAAACAAATGCACAAAGTCATAATACCCTGTACCACAGTGTGGTGTAGGGTATAATTATTAAAAAAACAAACACTGAAAATTTGTATCCAAATTTTAGGCCTCAAAATTTTTAACCAAACTCTTCATCTGAAAAAAATGGTATTTATTGATTAAATTTGCATATTTGAGAGCTACCTCTACACAGGGACTACATCAAAATATAAACTGATTTATTTAATTTAATGTTATTGTGATGAATTCTTGCCAAAATAGAATACAAACTGCAAAGTTTCAGCTAAATTGCTTAGAAAATGTGGCATTTATGACTTAAATAAGCGTATTGTGGAGCGACATCTAGAGGCGGACAACCACAAAATATGAACTGATTTAAAAAAATGTTATCAAGTTGAATTCTTGCCTAAATAAAATGCAAACTGCGAAGATTCAGTTAAAATGCTTAGAAAATGTGGTATTTATGGCTTAAATTAGCGTATTTTGGAGCGACCTCTATAAGGAGACTATTAACAAAAATGAACCTATTTGTATTTTTTCCTGTGATGAATTCTTGTCAAAATAGAATACAAACTGTAATGTTTCAGCTAGATTGCTTTAAAAATGTGATATTTACCGCTAAGTGTCGCTATAGAGTCGCTATTCTGTTCCAATCATTCTATAGATATCACGACTTTAATTTTATATTTAATATATTTTTGTATAACTTGACTTTAAATTCTGCCAATTAAGTGTAGAGAGCTTTATTTACAACTTTGATGTCGTTGGTAACCCGGACTGAAATTTCCCGACAAATATTTTCGTAGAATATTTTAATCTTAAATGCCCGTTTTGGAAGGACTTTTTTATTTTCTAGAAAAAATGGCCAAATTGACCCATTAAGAGATGAGCTAGAAGGTTAAGATCTGCCACAAAAATGATCCTCATAAAATTCCACTATATAACTCTGACAATAAGAAATCTCTCAGACATTAACTTACAGCATTGTTTCATTTAGTATAATGCTCCCTTCGACCAAAAAATGAAAATTATGATCCACTGCAAAGAAAATCAGACCAGCTGGACCATAAATTTATTCTACAAAAGTTATCTACTTCAGAATATAGTTCCACTCAAAAATTCTTGATTGCCAAAAATTCTGTTGGGCAGTGTAATTTGTTTAGCCAAAAAGGAACCATGTCGTTCCGTGATTTGCTTAATTTCCATAGATTTCCCCAGTTATGCAATTGAACGCAATCCAATCCGTTTTAAAAATTTTTAAAATCTTCATAGAATTTTTGTTTTTTATATTTTTCTCAAAATAACTTCGGTAGGTTGTTGACAACTCTTAATATAATCGTTATACCAATTTCCACTAAAAGTGATATGAGCCAAAAATACTGTGATTCACTTAACATGGAAACAGGGATGCCAACTTAGTGCTTTTCGTACTAGATTTAGTGCTTTTCAGACCCCCCAATACGCGAAATGTATTCAGTTAGTGTCAAACGAAAAAAAGCACTAACTGTACGCTTTTCATATTTTTTTGTTAGTGCTTTTGACGCTTTTAGTACATCTGTCAGATCGAAACTGGCAACATAAAGAAATTGTACCATTTTGTTACTGCATGGTAACATATTATTTCTATGCACTTACATTTGTCTCCCTCATTTCACTCTGCGTTTTAAATGTCGTTGGAATTAAGAATTGTGTACAATCAATAAAAACAATCGGTATTTTCAATATCATACAAAAAGAAGAGTCAAAATAAACCATTTCGTTTCTCGTTTATTTTACAGTTGGAGCGCTATCCACAAAAATATAGGGAGAAAGATCCTAATTTCACCAAAAGATTTTTAAGGCAATGGATGCACTCTTTTCGTATAGATTTGTTCGGCATTTTTTCTCGTATTCAATATCTAATTTGCTTCAGACACAAAAGAGATATTCCGTACGGTATACCGAGAAAAAAATGTAGAAAATATGCAAAAAATCCACCTTGAGCCAAATATTCGTATGGCCATTTAATTAATTATTGAGCCAACTTGACTTGATATGTATATATATATATATATATATATATATATACAATATATTATAAATATGTATACTATATATATTTTTTTGTTTGAACTATCAATTTTTGTTAACTCTTATACCAAAGTGCCTTGAATAGAGCAATTTTTATACTAAAATAAAAAGTTTTCTAATTAAAAACCAGTAAGGAAAGGCAGAAAGTCGGGCGGGGCCGACTATATAATACCCTACACCTCCCTAATAATGCGATAAGGGTCATTGCGATAATAATTTGGAATAATTGGTAAATGGGTAGAAACATATTATCTAAGTCTGAACCGATAATCGCTAAATTAAGCAATATTCGTTCCTAAATTGAGAAACATATTTCTGGAAAATTTTAATGATCGGAAGTAAAGTACAACTTTTATAGCGCTTTGATACCAAATCAGGAGGAACATATGTATGGATGTTATATATAAATCTGAACCGATTTTCCCTGAATACTCATTCATGTAAAAAGACATCTTTCTGTTGAATTTCGTACTGATCGGATATAAAATACAATCTCTACAGCGCTTACATGTCGAATCGGGGGTAACATATATATGGGGCTATATCTAAATCTGAACCGATTTTCTCCGAATTTGGCAGTCATTCTTCATGTAGAAGGAAACCTCTTTTTGCCGAAATTCGCACTGATCGGATATAAAATAACATTTTTACAGCGCTTACATGTGAAATCGGGGGTAACGTTTATATGGGGGCTATATCTAAATCTGAACCGATTTCTTCCAAATTTAACAGTGTTCATTCAAATAATAGGAAACCTCTTTCTGCCGAATTTCATACTGATCGGATATAAAATAACATTTTTACAGTGCTTACACTTCAAATCGGGGGTAACGTATATATGGGGGCTATATCTAAATCTGAACCGATTTCTTCCAAATTTAGCAGTGTTCATTCATATAATAAGAAACCTCTTTCTGCCGAATTTCATACTGATCGGATATAAAATAACATTTTTACAGTGCTTACACTTCAAATCGGGGGTAACGTATATATGGGGGCTATATCTAAATCTGAACCGATTTCTTCCAAATTTAACAGTGTTCATTCAAATAATAGGAAACCTCTTTCTGCCGAATTTCATACTGATCGGATATAAAATAACATTTTTACAGTGCTTACACTTCAAATCGGGGGTAACGTATATATGGGGGCTATATGTAAATCTGAACCGATTTCTTCCAAATTTAACAGTGTTCATTCATATTATAAGCAACCTCTTTCTGCCGAATTTCATACTGATCGGATATAAAATAAAGTTTTTACAGCGCTTACATGTCAAATCTGGGGTAACATATATATGGGGGCTATATCTAAATCTGAACCGATTTTAACCAAATGCAATAGGGATCGTCCTTGGGCCAAATAAAACATATGTGTAAAGTTTCGTCGAGATCGGACCATAATTACGACCTGTACTTTGATTACAAGAATACATGCACAGACAGACAGACGGACAGACGGACAGACGGACAGACGGACAGACAGACGGACATAGCTAAATCAACTCAGAAAGTAATTCTAAGTCGATCGGTATAATAAATGATGGGTCTATTTCTTCTCCTTTTGGGTGTTACAAACAAATCCACAAAGTTATAATACCCTGTACCACAGTGTGGTGTAGGGTATAAAAAGGTTGTGCTTTTTTACGCTTTTAAATATTTCATTACGCTTTTGCTTCAGAAAAAGTTGGCATCCCTGCATGGAAATACCCTATTCATATACAATATTTACCATTCTATAACATTCTCAACCACATGTATTGCATTTAAAATTCGATTATATTTGTGTAGAAGAAATATTCATGCATCTTTTGTTATGTATCGCATTGTCCCAAGTGTATTGTGTTGAAGGTGTGTAAATTAACACTTTAAATTCATTTGTACTTGGAAATCCTAAAGAATACAAATGTTTAAATTTCATCGACACCAAAACCGCTCCTGCCCCCAAAATAATAACACGAAGTAAAATTATTCTCGAACAGGTAGAGACCAGGACAATATGCTGGTGATAGGTAATTTTAGTTGGTGTGATAATGATCAAAATAATAACCGATATCATGTTGATAATGACTGTAAAGATAGTGATGATTATGATGATGGTGATGATGATGGTGATGATGATGGTTACGGCAACGGCAACGTGTGCAGGTTATAACATAACCTGAAGTAGCCAATAATTCTGTTGAAATCTATATTTTCCAAATCAATGAACAATTTAATTTATTTTTTATATTCAGACATACATCTATACATATTTTTTCATGGTATATTCCTCCATAGAAACTGTGAGTTTTTCCATCGTAGTTTCTTTCCTAGTCTTCTTCACACACACAAACATACAATATCTTATTGTGCAAACGTATGTAGGTTTTCCCTTTCATTCTCGCATTTTCATTGAAATCCCCGTGATGCAGTTATCATTGAAAACTTGGGTGAACAACAAAAAAAAATGAAACGAAAAAACACAGAGATAAAAGTAGAGGATAAAAAACTGTATAATATAAGATATTTATATAGTATATTTCATATATACTATAATCATATATAATCGATTTATTTTAAGAATTCCTGTACAATGTACGTAGTTGTACCATCAGCCAACAGTCACAGACGCACCACTTGCCCCCTTGTGTGTGGGCCACCGCCCACCTATCTCTCTACGCTAGCACTGCCACTCCAGCGTTCAAAATGATATTATCGTTTTTTCTTGTCTTGGGCTACGACATCTTCTTATCCCCTTTTAATGCAAGATGGTTGAATTTACTATGGAGAGTTAAAAAAATGACAGCTGAAATTTCTGTTGCTCCAAAATTTTTGTACTTAAAACTGTGGTGTCTTCCATTTTCCGTTCCCCTCAAATGAATTTGTCGTTTTGTCCATCAGTGGGTGGTGTATAAAGTTCATCGAGTAGTTTGCAACAAAATTATGGCATGCTAAACTAAAAGTTTTTGTCGAACATAACTCAAAACATTAACATCTGCTAAAAAAAGTTTATAAATGGGCATTTCCCAGGGGTACTCAAAAAACTGCCTTACAACAACTCTTTATTTAGTATTTTATTTAGCAATGTAATAAATTTTTTGAAATCTTGGCATGAAATAATTGCATTAGACATTGTCGATATTTGTATCTAAAAAAATTTGAGAAATAATTTATAATATTGACATTAAAAGACAGGTTATTATAACGCCTTTTCTATATAAATTTTGTGTTGTCCGGATAATGCCGTCCGGAATTCAAATCTTTTATAGAGTAAGTTGTAAATGCATACTTAAGAAGCATTGCCTCAAGTATATGTAAGCTAAAAAGTTAGGTATTATTTATATAAGAAGTTTCCTTGAAAGTTTTAAATCACTCAATATACATCAACAATAGTGTACAACATATGTGTATATCGTTCATTCCATATCAAACCGAACGATTTTCCGAAAAAAATCTGGTCGACATTCACGGTTGTCTTGAAAATTTGCATATGTGTTTTTCTATGAAAATGAATCATCTTGTAGTTGGCGAGAAAAAAAACAAAATTTTTTTCCAGATGTAATCTGAAAGAATTGCGAAATATCTAAAAAGCCGTATTTCAGAATCTTTGAATTATTCAAACGCGTGGACAGAATTTTACAAATGAAGGCTGGTTTGTGAGGTCGTGACTTGTACTTTCAATTACAGGGTTGCCCATATTCGACGGACCCATGTTTTTTTAAAAAAAATCAAAGAAAAAATAAAAATTTGGCGGTTGGCAATCTTAATCATTTAATTTGTTCCAAGTAGATTTGTTTACATCAATTTTTGAATATGATATCTCTCAAATGGCCGCCTCTGGCGTTGATGGCGTATTGTGCCCTTTTTGCAGCATTTTCCATCGTTTTCGCCAACATTTCGGCCGGAATAGCGGCTATTTCTTCACGAATGTTGTCCTTGAGCTCTTCTACGGTCCTTGGCTTGTTAACGTAAACCTTTGACTTCAAATATCCCCACAAGAAGAAGTCAGGCGGCGTCAAATCGGGCGAACGCGGTGCCCGGAAACAAATTCTTCAGAAAATCGATTGTTATGCGACTTGTGTGCGGTGGAGCGCCGTCTTGTTGAAACCAGAACTGCCTCATACGCTTTCGACGAATAATTGGCATCACAAAATTGGTCATCATGTCGCGATAACGCTCCTGGTTGATTGTAACAGCATGGCCATTTTCGTTTTGGAAGAAAAACGGCCCAATGACCGTTTTCGCACTAACGCCGCACCAAACTGTGACTTTTTCGTCATGAAGATGCAATTCTTGAATCTCCTGAGGATTTTCAGTGGCGTAAATACGGCAATTTTGCTTATTTACGGTCCCATTCAATGTGAAATGGGCTTCATCGGACATGATAATTTTGTTTTTTGAGTTTTCACAATTGACTTCTTCTGTTGAATGTAAATTTCAACTATTTCAGAGCGCTCGCGTGGCGTGTATTGTTCCATGGTAAAAATCTGCTTGGACTGACGCTTCAAACGCGGTATGTCATTAAGCGATCTGACATCTCTGTCAAAAGTTATGGCGTTGCCAGATGGGTCCGTCGAATATGGGCAACCCTGTACATATATTAATGGTGGTTAAATTAACGTTTTGAATGCATCAGTTGCATATGCAACTTCATTTTGCATCCAACTAAAAATTCTGAGAAAAATGTAGTCAAGTAGCCCCATTTTTCCTAAACTGACCCTACACGGAGGAAAATCGTCATTTTTGATATGTTTGAAATTGAAAGAAAATATAGAAAGAAACGATTTTTTTAAATATTATATATTTGTTAACAAATAAATTTTATTTGAAAATCAAGAAATTTAGTTTTGAACGCATATATTAATATATTAGAACATAATTTATTTGCAACCTGAATTTCACAAATAAAATATGTGTTTACTAGGGCGAGTCGATTTAAAAATCGCCCATTGCTCAGTGAAAATCGTATTCTAGGGATCAAAATAAGAAACTTTGCCGAAGGAACCATACCTCTAAAACGAATTCTGATGTCCCGGAAAAAATCCCACTTTGACCCATTTAGAGTGCTCCAATCGAGTCCAAATGTATGGAACCCCCAGGGGGTTCCAGGGGGTGTGCCACTGGCATGGGTGGGTCGGGCCTCCAAAGTTAGTGGGGGTCGGTCATACATTTGGACTCGATTGAAGCACTCTAAATGGGTCAAAGTGGGATTTTTCAAAATTTGCCCCTATCAAAAAGTTCGACCCAAATTCCGGGACATCAGAATACGTTTGAGAGGTATGGTTCCTTCGGCAAAGTTTCTTATTTTGATCCCTAGAATACGATATTCACTGGGCAATGGCGACTTTTTTTGCCTCCCCACAAATCGACCCGGCCTAGTGTTTACACACAAACAAAGTTATTGTTTGAGAAGTTTTCCAAATATCTTTTATTTAAAAAAAATTTTTAAACTTTGCTGACTTATTAGAATTTTAGTTAGTTTTTCCTATTTTTCGAGTGCAACTTTATAGTTAAAAATGTCTTAATTTATAAATATTCCAATTCATCACTTTTTGTCAATCCATCAATGCAATTTATATTTACGAAAGATTATTCGATTTAAGTTTTAATTAAATTTTACAAACATATACAAATTATAAAAACAAATGTTCTTTGAACATCTGAAAAACAAAAAAAAACTTTTCTTTGAGTTAAGGTACTGATACGTTGCCAAAATAAATAATTACAAATGTATCTTTGTTTCGGAAATACTAGTTCCAAATAAAAAATATTTGAATGGGAGCATATTTTTGTTTAAAACAATATCCTCCCAAACATATAATATTTGTGTGTGTCAAATATTATATATTTGGAGTGTACCCTAAACATATGTATATTTCAAGCCGAATATGTTTGGGACAATATACTATAAAAGCGATTTTTTCCGGCGTGTACAAATTTCAAGATGGTGTTCAGCCCCGTTCTTTTTATACCCTCACTTTAGTTTGACGAGGGTATATATCATTTGCTACGGAAAAAAGTGTAACACATCGAAGGAGTGACCTAAGACCCCAAGTATGTTCGGCGGAAATCCGTTTTGGGTCATTTTAAGTCGAATGAGCAATGTCCGTCCGTCTGTCTGTCTGTGTGTCTGCTGGCTGGTGCGCACAATAACTCTCGAAAGGAGTAACCGATTGACTTCAAATTTCGTATGTGGTAATATTTTTTTCTATCTCCGGCTAAGTTCGAAGATGGGCCATATTGGTATCTCCCACACAAATGCACCATTTTGCACTAAAAGTTAAAAGCTTATAACATTAATTCCAGTGTACTGCTTTTATAGTGCCTACAGTCCAGTGAAAAATGGGCGTTATTGCCGCTCCCCTTTTGGTACCTCCCACACAAATGCACCATTTTGCACCAAAAGTTATAACATTAATACCAGTGTATAAAAATACTTTAAATTTTGTACAGCGTAATGTTTTTATAGTGCCTACAGTCCATTGAAAAATGGGCGTTATTGTCACGCCCCTTTTGTTACCTCTCCCACAATGGCACCATTTTGCACCAAAAGTTAACAGTTTATAACATTAATATCATTGTATACAATTACTTGAAATTTTGTACAGTGTAATGCTTTTATAATGCCTATAGTCCAGTGAAAAATGAGCGTTATCACCACGCCCCTTTTTGTACCTCCCACACAAAATGGCCAAATTATACCACAATTTAATATCTCAACGTTAATATACCAGTCCATATAAACGGTTACAATTCGGCACAGTGCAATGTATTTAAAGTATCTACTGTTCAGCGAAATATAGGTGTATTTCTTAAACCCCTTCTGGTACCTCCCACCAAAATTGACAGAATAATTTGTGTAATATTCAATATTACATTACTCACAAAGTGAGGGTATACCTTAGTCGGTTTACCCGACTGCAACTTTCTTACTTGTTTGAAACAATATTTAATAAAAAATGGCAATGATTTTCCTTTATAACCTATTAAAAATTTTGAAATCACAAAATAGACAGCATAATTCCAATAAACAAACAATTTAGATTTCTGACACTTTTAGGTAAAAATTCAATAAAAAACTTAGATACGAAAGAAAACACCAGATTAAAATTTACAGGATCAGATCGGATTAGATAGGACTACATTCCTATATATATTTCATAAATCTATGTTGGTGTTTTTCCGGTCCAGTATGCAAATTAAAATTTAGAGGAAAAATATATAACGATGTATGCACATATTAGCGAATTTTCGCATATATCTAGGATGTCCTAGTCAAGAAATTTAAGAAAAGCTCTAATTTGTATAAATACACAAACGCGTTTTTAAATATAACAATATTCACATCTCTGGAATTTTTTAATAAACATTTTTTAAAAAAAGAACGGGACTGAACACCGTCATAAATTTTCAGCGTTCGTTTAGAATATTTGGGCCTACATAACTATATTTTTCAATAAAAATAAAAATAAATAGTCCTTTAAAAAGGGAAGAACATCACGAAATAAAGAACTGCGTACGCTGTTCTACTACCTGTGGTCCCTAGTTTCACATGTATATATGCATGTGCGTGGGTGAGCGAAATTGGAGGTTGCAGAGCTGTTGTATAACTTTATTCATATTTAACTTTATAAGGGGAATCATTTAAAGTGCTGTTAATGCTAAACTAATACAGCTAGGAACGCGACATTTAAGTATATATAAAAACATTGTATTAGCTTTAACATATATTTTTCTAAACAAAATTCATTGGAAATTTCCTAGGATATTTAAGCATAAAAATTTCAAAGGACATTTTTCGCAATTTTTCGTCCTTGAAAATTAAAACAAAAAATTTTATTAAACAGGGATTCTCGTCTTTCATTTGATACACATATCGTCATTGTATGCCTTCTAAAAGTGCAAAAATAAATTGTTCAAACGTATATATCCTTGAAAAATTAAACGACCTGTAAAAAGGACAAACGATTACGAAATAAAAAACTGAGTATGCAGTTTTGCTACCTATGGTCTCCAGTTTCACGTGTATATAGCTTCGTTCATGGGTGAAAAATTGTGTCGCACGGTGATATAAGGAAGTCAATATAAGTAAGTCATTATTTGTTGACTGCATGTAATGCAGAGGTAGTGCAAGTGGTAATGACATGTACTTACCAAGTTTTTGCTGGGAGATTGTTGCTTTAGTGTTTATTCGCTTTCTTCTGAGATTTGCCTTTTGTACATTGACATTTTGTAGTTTTTTTTACACTTATTGTATTTGTAAAGTAAAGTCCCACAATTCCCAAAATAAAATCTAAAATCCCCAAAAATATTTTTTTTATTTTTTCCCTAAAATCGATTATATTAAAAGTCGGGCTCAAAATTCCTTTCCCAGTTTAACGTGTAACACAGTACTACATATAAAAATGGTAAATGTTTTCATATTCAGGCTTTTCGATTTTGGGAAATATGGCCAAAATTTGATTTTTTTGTAAAAAAAATGGTGTAATTTGTCGCTATTTATAACATTTGTTGACTAATTTTTTGAAAAAATACTCCAGGAAGTTTCCTTTAAAAAGAATATAAACATGTTATTGCTTATTATTATAGTTTTCATTATATCTCCAAAATACTGCAT
Source organism: Eudasyphora cyanicolor (assembly GCA_963930755.1). Taxonomy (NCBI): domain Eukaryota; kingdom Metazoa; phylum Arthropoda; class Insecta; order Diptera; family Muscidae; genus Eudasyphora; species Eudasyphora cyanicolor. The sequence goes on along the minus strand of OZ005737.1, from coordinate 230,674,821 downwards.
ACCCAATTACAAAAACCACATATTTTTGAAAATATAAATTGATATAATTATTTTCCAAGTGTGTATAACTTTTGTCTATATATATCTGACCGAGTATGTTGATGTGAGAGGAATCGAAGAAAGAAAGTAGACTCTGATCTGATATTAACAATATTCTAGAGCAGGATCAATAAAAAATGAAAATTTTTAATTTCAAATAAAGATAGAAATGTGATAACGTCTTAAAAAATTTTACAATGAATATATTTCATATAATTATAATACTGTATTTTACGTCCAAAAAGTATAAAGTCTGTTTAGATTATGTAAAGTCCCATCTATTTGTTTCTTCCGATTCTTGATCTATGAAAGAATACTGCTCATTTTAAGGTTATCGTTTCAGATCTAGTTTATATTGATCAACATCTTCAACTCCTGCTTGGAATAAGCCTTGATGAGGTGGAGCTAAGATCTTTGTTAACTTAATCGAAACCAATTATTCCAAATTGTAATCGCTACGCCCCTTTTTGCAGTGTTAGGGAGGTATATGGTACTTTATAGTCGGCCCCGCCCGACTTCCTGTTTTTTCTTACTGATTTATTATTTTATACTGTAGAATGCGATCCATGGTGGAGGGTATATTAAATTCTGAATTAAAACCATTTTTATTTGTTTTTTGTATAAAACAGTTCAACTAATATTTATTGGCCGGCAAAACTCTAATTGGAACCATGTCGATCTATCTGGTCCAAATTTCGTGATTGGTTTTCTTCACCCTATGAATGTTTTATTTCTGCGAACATTATACATTTTGGTCCACAAACATTTCTGCGAATATTAGAATTTTTAATAATTTCCCAGCTAAATTTCTCATTACCAAATAATCCGACGAGTAAGTAAAGATCGATAATGGTAAGTACTAATTATTTGGCCACTTTTCTCATTATTTTAACATGGGGATGTCATTGGAGGAAAGTACTTCCCAAAAGTATACAATAAAGCAGCATAATAAGTACTTATTTGTAGAATAGGCATACCACATAAATATGTGCTCATATTTTCACGATTTCAAGTACTTGAATAATTCAGTACCAATAAGTTATAAGATAAGTAGTAGAATTGTAGAAATTACCATTTAAAGTGATTTTTTACATATTGTCGCGCATATTTCTCGAAACGAACAATTTTCTCAGGCCAGATTCGAATTTCTGAACCCAAACCACCATTTGAAAAATTCTTCAATGGATTAACATCTTACGATATTCGTAAATATTTATGGTATTTTTATTAAAAACTGCACGTATTATTTTAAAACATGTTAAAAAATAAATAAATATTGCACAAAATTTGCCAAAATGATTTTTATTACAAAAAATCACTTATTTCTGTTGTTATTGGTAAGTCATTATTAATAAGCCGAAAGTAATGCAACGAATAATGAGATGTCATTATTTGGTAATGTAGGGAATAATGACAGGTACTTACCAAGATTTTTCTGGGTTAACTAAAATTTTAAATAATAACAAATCTACCTTTTCTTAGCCAATGAAATTTGTCGCTCTCATAGCAGATGTATTTTCGAGGTTTATTTTGAAATTTTGTTTATAGGATAGATAAAGAGGTATGGGGCCCAATTTCTATTACATGTGGACGTTGAGCATTTTAAGTAAAACAAGAGTGAGAGGCACATAACGCAACGCACCAGGTTGTGCGTTTCGCTACATAGCTTCATTTGTAAATTTATAATGTACCACGAATTCGTTTAAACCGCTCCTTTACACTTGAGAATTTGGCCTTTTTTTATTTCCCTTTTTTCCAAGTTGTAAAAATTTATGAAGTTTTCCTCTTTGATTTTTTGCCTTCGTCTCCCAAGGACCTGAAGTTTGTTGCTTTCGTTCTTTCTTCGTTCCTTCCTTTTTTCCTCTTTTTTTATATTACTTATCATTGCTGTCTTTCCTGTAACAGATTCTTTTATTGACTATTAATACGCAATTGGCTGTTTGGTTTGCTTCGTTCGACGGTATGGTTGACTTGGCCAGTTGCTGATGCTACCGCTGACCGTTGCTGATAGTCCCTTGCTTCTGACCTAGTTGGCCTGGCAGTGTATCCTTGTGTTTTCCATATGTATGTGCATTCATATTCGAGAAGGAGGTTGATATTTTTTTCAGTTTTTCCTAAGAGTATTCGTGGCTTCTTACATGGATTCGAAATGATATTTTTCGTTTAGTGTGTGCTTGTTGTGCTGACGTTTGAATTGAAAAGAAAATTACCACAATCGAATTTTAGACATACAAACTAGTTTATGTAGCTAATAATAGTATGTGCAGTGGCTATATATACATATGTATATGTATATTGTTGGGATATGTATTTCTCTGTAATACCACGATATCTCTGGAGTTGGTTGATTAAGAAGTTGTAATGGAAATCGAAAGTAGTAACATATACTTTCCAAACAAAAATAATTACAATAGTACAATCCTTTATAACATGCATATATTTATAAAACAAGTAAGAAAATTTCAGTCGAGTAATCCATCTAAAGTATACCCTTATCTTGTGAAAAATTTTTGTATGGATTTTGGTAATTTCAGTAGAGTAACACATCTAAAGTACCCCCTCTTTTTGTGGAAAGTTTTTGTATGGAATTTGGCATTTTGTGTGGCAGATGCCGGAGCAGTGAATTTTTGCTGTGTTTTTTTTTCAGAATAAAGTTATTGGCAAAAACTAGTCTGAAATATGGGTAAATCCGAAAAATTGTATACTAAAAATTTAAAAGAATGCCAGAGTGTAATGAAGTCATTATTTTGGCCGCAGAATATATTCGTTTAGACGAATTTCTAGTTTTCGGATGAACCATGAAATGTTTTATTCTAATGAGAGCTATTTTAATATCCTTAAATATTCCTTCTTCTTTAATGTACGTATTCCGACTTTTCAGATTACTATGCAAACTTAGCTACAAAATATGCATATTCACGTTTTCAGGTTGAAAATTTATATTTTTTGTTACGTCCGCAACGGTTCTTTCTCCTCGAATTTTGCTTTCATCAAGAATATTTAGATAAATATGTATTTAAATGTCATTTCAAAGAACTCTGAAATAATTGTTGTTGCTGAGGTTATATGAAAAGTTAGCATTCAGAACGGCAACGGGATGAATATTATACAAAATGCTAAGGAATGTAACGTCCACAACACAGGATTTGTCCGTATATGATATGAGTAATATGAGGCCGTTAAGGTTATTACTACAGAAGTTATGGTGATATTATTTTCATATAAGTTAACCAATTTAATTAAGTGGGGGTACTAGAAGGGCTGGGATGTTCCGTGTGGAGTATTACAAGAAGTGAGGCAATTTCGTCCATTTCTCACTACGTGAGAAACTACAGAAGATTTATGTCAATCAGTAAAGCTATTATAAGGGATTGAATGTTTCACAAAATGTTACCCGTTTGCGGGGCAAATATCAGTGGGAGTGGGCCAATGTCTTCCAACTTAGCCTGCGCCAGACGGACAAATCTCAAATGATTTAAAATATCCTACACCTGATTTCCGCTTAACAAATGTACAAGGTGGCGCAAAAGTTATGTCATAATGTGAATTGCATGACATTTTGTTAGAAATGAAAAATTATTTCTGTTTTCACGAACAGATGGAAGATGTAAAATGTATTACATTAAGTTGAAACCAGTAAGGAAAGGCAGAAAGTCGGGCGGGGCCGACTATATAATACTAACAATGCGATAAGGGTCATTGCCATAATAATTTGGAATAATTGGTAAATGGGTAGAAACATATTATCTAATTCTGAAACGATAATCGCTAAATTAAGCAATATTCGTTCCTAAATTGAGAAACATCTTTCTGGAAAATTTTAATGATCGGAAGTAAAATACAACTTCTATAGTTTTTTTTTTTTTTATTTATTATATTACAACTGAGTAGAGAAAACTCATCTAGTAATTTTACAATATTGTACGCATGGTACTGAATTTTACACTAAAAAAAAATTAACATTAGTGAACATTGTTGTTGAGAAGTAATTCAAAAATTACACTCACAGTTTACTTATTGAGTATGCTTACTGAACTAGATCCATGGGAATTGTTCGTTGAAGTCTTCTATTGACAGCATAGTTGTGAAAGATGTTATTCAAGTCGGAGTTAACATGTGCCTGTAGTTTATTGGCATGCTTCTGAGCGTTGAGGGATATCTCTTCCGCAATTGTTTTTACTCCCAAGTCCCTATGCAGGTCACTATTTCTTACGTACCAAGGAGCTTTGGTAATTGTACGTAATATTTTATTTTGGGTTTTCTGAATTTGTTCAGTCTCCTTTCTTGCAGCACAGCCCCAAAGCTGAATTCCATATGTCCATATTGGTTTAATTATTTGGTTGTATAGCAGTAGTTTGTTCTTGATGGATATTCTGTTATCCACTAATAGCCAGTATATTTGGCTAAATTTTAATTTAATTTCCTTGTTCTTTTTCTTAACATGTTCCTTCCACTTAATTTTAGTGTCGAGTGTCATTCCTAAATATTTGGCATTATTTGCGAATGGAATCCGCGTGGTGTTAAGAAATAGTGGTGAATGAGTTGTACGTTTATTCGAGAATAATATATGAACAGATTTATTTTCGTTTAGATTCATCCTCCATTTGTTAAACCAATTTAATATTGCTGTTAGTATTGATTGAAGGGTATTTGTTGCTTCTATTTCATTTTTTGCAGTGGTGAGAACAGCAGTGTCATCGGCGAATGTTGCAATTGTTGCATTAGTGGGACTAGGAATATCTCTTGTGTATAAAAGGTACAACATTGGTCCAAGAACACTCCCTTGGGGTACACCTGCTTTTATGGTCTTCAGTTTTGAAAATTCATTTTCTATTTTCACGCGAAAGTGCCTATGGCTGAGATATGATTCCATTATTTCATAGAAGTTTGTCGGAAGATCATTATATAGTTTGAATAATAATCCTTGGTGCCATACTTTATCAAATGCTTGACCTACGTCAAGAAATACTGCAGAGCAAACTTGTTTGTTCTCGATAGCGTTTTCAGCTACATCTACAATTCGATGAACTTGCTGTATTGTTGAGTGTTGACCTCTAAATCCAAATTGGTGACTTGGAATTAACCTCCTTCGTGTTATTATAAGTTGTAGTCTCTTCGCCAGAAGTTTCTCAAAAATTTTTGATAGTGTGGGAAGTAGGGATATAGGTCTATAAGATGACAACTCGTTTTGGGGTTTTCCAGGTTTCTGGATAACAACTATTTCAGCCACTTTCCATTCAAGTGGAACATATCTCAATCTGAAACATGCGTTTATTATAAATAATAATTTCTTTAGGGCTTCGTGTGGCAATTTCTTTATTATTTTTGCGGTTATTAGATCGTAACCAGGGGCCTTTTTATTACTTAAATCCTTTTCTATGGTATTTTTCAATTCCTTGAGTGTAGCTGGTTTGATAATGAGATGATCAGTTTTTTCTTTTCTGACTATGTCCTCGTTATTTGTTCGACTTTTCAATGGTTGAAAAATTTGTTGGAAATGATCAGCAAACAGTTCTGCTTTATCTTGAGGGCTTCGTGCCCAATGACCGTCTATTGTTTTGATTGGTGGTATCTTCGATTCCGATTGATTGACATGTTTCGTAGCTTTCCATAAGCTATAATTTGTATCTTTGCTGGTTCCTAGATTTCTTAGGTTCGCAGACATAGTTTTATTTTTTGTCTCATTTGTTAAGTTTTTTAGTTGCGTAGTAAGTCTGTTTAGAATTGTCTTATTTTCTTGTGTTCTTTCCTTTTGCCATTTTTTCCTAGCCTTGCGTTTTTTTGTCAGTAAATCGCGAATTTCTTTGGGATATATGATATTTCTTGTAGTGTTGTTTAAATCTGGCGTGCTTTCCCATGCTGATGCTTGAATTGCCTCTATCAAAGCTACTAACTCATCTTCTATTTGTGATGTTGTTCTTAGTGGGGTTTGTAGATTTATTTGTTCAGTCAGAAGATACTTAAAAAGGTGCCAGTTTGTGTTGTTGTTAGAGAGATAAGGAAGACTGTCTCTTTTTATTACATTATCACTTATTGTCATTATAATTGCAGAGTGATCTGATGAAGATAGCGCTGTAGTGTTCTGGATTTCTATGTACGTTTTTGGTATATTTTTTAGCAAAAAGAAATCAATAAGATCTGGTGTTAATGCTGAATTTGTTGGCCAATAAGTGGGTTCGCTTCCTGAGTATATATCGCAATTTAGAAACCGACATGCTTTATATAATTCAAATCCCTTAGGAGATGTTAATCTAGATCCCCAAATTTTGTTTTTAGCATTAAAGTCTCCACCTACTATAAAGTAATCACCGAGTTTATTTAGCAAGTTAATGTAGTGTTCACTTTTAATATTGTGTCTTGGTGGTGAATATATAGCGCATATTTTATATGATTTATTCTGTTTTAGTTGAACTGATACAGAAACTAGTTGAAACATCTCATTTTCGACTTTATCGTCTTCGTGGTGTCTTATATTGTTTTTTATTATTAGAGAAGCTCCACCTCTCGGTTTCTGGGAAGGATGTAGTGCGTGGTACATCGTATATCCTTTGATACATGCGTAGGATTGTTTTGTGAAATGGCTTTCAGATATTAATAAGACGTCAATTTTGTCCTCTTGGAGGAAAATTTCTATTTCATGAAGTCGTTTTAGCATACCATTACAGTTCCATGTAGCAATACGTAGGGTCGACATTAGTATGAATTATTAGTTGTGTGAGTTTATTACAATAGCGTTTATACGTTCGATGAGTTTTTCGTTTAGTTCGGCTTGAAAGTCAAGTCGACGATTAATCTTTTCCATATTTTGTAGTATCTGATTCAGAATGCTTGTATTTTCCTGTGCACGAGGATTTAGTATATCTGAGTAGGTTTTGGATTGATTTGCTTGTTGCGGAATTATTTGCCTTTGCCCATGGATAGGTTTCTGAATCAATTTAGGCTGTTTTATGCCTTCTTTGCTTATTCGGCTCTTATTTCTAATTTTTTGAAGCTCTTTGGCTACTTCGCATCCTCTATAGCTTGCGGGGTGGGTTCCCTTGCAATTGATGCATTTTGGTACTATTTTTTTTGGCATTTGGCAGTTTTCTGTATCGTGTTTACCTGCACATTTAACACATCTTGCTTCTCTCTGGCAGTAGTGTTTAGTATGATTGAAGCCTTGACATCTTTTGCATTGGGGAATTAATTTAGTTTGTGGTTTTAAAGCTTCCACTTTAACTCTCATTCTTAAGATATCTCTAATTTTATAGATTTCATCAATGCTGTCATCTTTATTGAATGTAACACGAAATAGTGGTAGTTCTCTGTAGCTGTATTGAGTACTATTTTCAATCTTTTCCTTTTTCAGCATGTTAACGATATCCAGAGGATTAAATCCTTTGCTTCGTAGATCTTCTATAATTTCCTCTTTATTATATGAAGGATGGAGACCCCGTATAACTACTTTATTTGGTCTCTCGATTTTATTCTCGTACGTGTACCATTCCATCTTCTTTTCATTTAAAGTGGCTGATAAATTTCGGTAGCTGTTTGGTTCAAACGTGTTAATCTTCCATACATTATTATTTAGGGCTGTAATGCTAAATTGTTGTACATTAGCAGATTTCAGTATATCTTTTATTGTTTCATATTTAGGAATTCCCACAATATTGATTGGGGGCGGAGTTTCTAATCTCAGTTGTGATTGACAAGTTTCATTTCCATTTTGGTTTGTATTTGAATCTATTGGGTTTCTGTTGCCCTGGATATTTTCCTTTGTTTTATTTATTTTCTGTTTATTTTTCTTTGATCGTTGCATGATCCAATTAGTTTCTCTCTCCAGTTCATCTTCATCCGTTTGGTATTGTTGGGCTACTTCAGTTGCAATTTCGCCTCCAATGTTATTGGGATCTTCCATTGTGCCTTCTTCGTTGTTGTCAATGCTTCCATCAACACGTTCATAATGAGCATTTGTACCATCATACAGTTGTTCTTTTAGTTCTTGATTTTCTTGTTTTATTTGTTGTAATTCACGGAGAATATTATTGATTGTTTGTTGCATTTCGCATATTTGCTGCTTTAACATTGCATTTTCATTTTGAATTATTAGAATTCTATTACCTTTCAGGGGTGTTCCCCCTCCGGGAGGCGGGTTATTGGAATTCATTTCTTTATTTGAATTTGACATACGTTAACCTTGTTAACAGGGTGACACAGGATGTCTCAAACTATTTAATAGTAGTGAACACCACCCACGTTTGTTAGCAGAATGATCTGGCAACACTGTTTGTATGTGACAGCGAGTGACAAGATCAGCTGCTGATTGTTTATTAAAGGATAGAAATAGTCCGATTTTATATCGTAATTTATTAATTTTTTGTTTTAATTAAAATTTTGAGTGATTTACTGGCATCGAAATGATGAAAATAGTTTGTTATATTACCGCACAACCGACCGTATTAGCTTATATATTCCAGCACACCGATATAACACACGGCAAGTAGTATTTGGTAAAGTGATTTTTTTAGCAAGGCAATGCACAGTTTTTGTTTATTATTGTCTACACACGGAACGCTTTATTAACACGTCTATCTGTGATTAGAACAAAAAAACTTCTATAGTGGTTTGATACCAAATCAGGAGGAACATATATATGGAGCTTTAATATAAATTTGAACCGATCTTCCCTGAATACTCATTCATGTAAAAAGACCTCCTTCTGTCGAATTATAAAATACAGTTTTTACAGCGCTTACATGTGAAATCGGGGGTAACATATATATGGGGGCTATATCTAAATTCGAACCGATTTTCTCCGAATTTGTCAGTATTCCTTCATGTAATAAGAAACCTCTTTCTGCCGAATTTCGCACTGATCGGATATAAAATAACATTTTTACAGCGCTTACATGTCAAATCGGGGGTAACGTATATATGGGAGCTATATCTAAATCTGAACCGATTTCTTCCAAATTTAACAGTGTTCATTCATATAATAAGAAACCTCTTTCTGCCGAATTTCATACTGATCGGTTATAAAATAACATTTTTACAGCGCTTACACTTCAAATCGGGGGTAACGTATATATGGGGGCTATATCTAAATCTGAACCGATTTCTTCCAAATTTAACAGTGTTCATTCATATTATAAGAAACCTCTTTCTGCCGAATTTCGGACTGATCGGATATAAAATAAAGTTTTTACAGCGGTTACATGTCAAATCTGGGGTAACATATATATGGGGGCTATATCTAAATCTGAACCGATTTTAACCAAATTCAATAGGGATCCTTGGGCCAAATAAAATAGATGTGTAAAGTTTCGTCGAGATTGGACCATAATTGCGACCTGTACTTTGATTACAATAATACATGCACAGACGGACAGAAAGACAGACGGACATAGCTAAATCAACTCAGAAAGTGATTCTACGTCGATCGGTATAATAAACAATGGGTCTATTTCTTCTCCTTTTGGGTGTTACAAACAAATGCACAAAGTTATAATACCCTGTACCACAGTGTGGTGTAGGGTATACAAATAAGTAAGAAAGTTCAGCCGGTAAACCGATTTAAGAATCCCCTCCCCTTCAGTCCCAAAAAAATATTCTCGTAAATTTATTTATTTTTCTTGCTTTATTTGTTATAAATTTAAATTGTATTCAATAATTTTAAAGTACCAAAACGAGGGGGGGTCAATGCCGCCCATTTCTCACTGAACTGTAGGCTCTACAACAGCATTACACTGTACAAGTTGTTGCATGCACGGGTATTAATGTTATAACCTGTAGACTTTTGGTGCAAAATGGTCCATTTGTTTGGGAGGTACCAAAAGGGGCGTCCCAATAAAGGCTACTGGACTTTAAGAACTATTAAAGGAGTTCACTGTACACAATTTCAAGTGTTTATATGAAGGTACTAGAAGGAGTGGACCAATATGGCCCATCTTCGAACTTAGTCGGAGATAGAGAAAAATACTACAGCATACCAAATTCGAAGTCAATCGGTTAATCCTTTCGAGATACTGTTACTCATATATTTTCCCAATTTTTTCAGATTTCAGATGCTTTTAACATCTAAAAGAAATTTTTGTTTTTTTTCTCGCCAACTACAAGATGATTAATTTCCAACGTAAAGCGCATATGCAAATTATTAAGACAATCGTGAATGTCGAACAAATTTTTTCCGAAAAATCGTACGTTAAAGTGAGGATAATTAAGTCGGTCAAATGAGCTCAGTTGCCCGCATTCTGGGAGAATTCCCCAAAAGATCTCGAGGAACAGCAGTAAAAACAAGAAAGCAAGTGGACAGCAAGCGTCGCTGGGTTGATTACTGTGAAATCCAAATTTGGCCTTTGGGCCTTTTAAATCAACTGGACCAGACAGCATGTCTCCAGCAGGAATTATCCCCAGACTGGATAAAAATTTATTAAGTCTCTATTAGGCTCTCATATATCACCAATCGATGGAAGGATACCAAAGTGGTATTGATACCCAAAGCATGAAAGATATCGCATACTAGGACAAAGGATTTCAGGCCAATTAATCTATCCTCCTACCTATTGAAAGGTTTTTAAAGACTTTTGGATGCTTTCTTTAGAGAAACCCAGGATACAAAATTTTTGTTGGGGAACCAACATACCTACAACAAGAGAAAATCTACAGCATCTGCCCTGCAACAATCATCGCCACATTTCAAGGAATTCCTATGGTGGCCTTTCTTGACATAGAAGGCAACATTCACTCAGATTTGGTAATTACGGAGCTGTCACATCAAAAGGTGAACTCCAGCTTGACTAACTCAAAACCTGCTCAACAGAAGACGAATAACAGCAAGACTTGGGTCCACAACTCTTACAAGGTTTGCAAACAGAGGGACTCCACAAGGAGGAGTACTGTCTCCACTAATTTGGATCCTAGCGGTGAATGGATTCCTGTTAGATCTAGAACGTTGTGGCTGCAAAGTTGTGGCATATACCGACGACGCACAGTGTCGTAATTTCCCTGTATGGTTGGCCAAAAGTAGAAGGAGTAGATTTAGGTCATCGAAATTTTGCATAAGTAGTTTTTATAAGCAAAATAAGGTAAAAACTAATTTTGGACCAAATCCGTCAAATGTCCTGAAATGCAAAAATACAATATTTTCTAAAACTGCCCACGGAATTCAACCAAATTTTGCTCAATGTACTTCTAACTTTTTTTACATTAAAGCATGTGATCGCTGAAATTGCAGCAAGTATTAAATTATCTTTAAAATATCCTTTTTGAGTAGTTGCTAGTAAAATATGCAAATAGTGCAAAAATGACTTCAAATGTTATATGCGGCATATTTGATTGTCAGAAATATGCTCAGCTAGAATTTATTTATTTTAAAACTACTACATTATAGCTAAAAATATCGTTGGTGATCTGTTGTTATAAATTGTATTTTCGTTCCAGTCAAAAAGGGTCTACTTTAAAAACAAGCGAGTTTTTCTGTAAACACAAATTATCCTATCGGAACTTTCTATATGAGTTATATTTGGATCAAAAAATATTTTGTCGTATTGCAGAAACATTTTGATACAACAACAAGTCACACGTTTTGCAATTATTTATGAATAAATATTAATTTTAACCCTTAAAAGATCATAAACATTTTAAATTATTTGATGTGATATATATAGTATACATAGCTGCACAACTTCAACTTTAAAGCCCCATATCTTTGAAACGGCTTAATGCATTCAAAAAATATTTTATGTGCTTTCTGATCTAACTGTTTTTCATCGATTCGTGCAAACAAATTTGAAAATTCCAACATCGACTGTTCGTATCTTTGGCCACGCTCACGACACAGTGCGACGTTGCTATCGCAGTAATTGGCTAAATCTCCAGCGTCCCTAGAGACATCATCTCACACGTTTCAGACCCATCTAGCCCATTTGTTCACGGCTAGATCGGGTCGGAAACAGCGGTATCAGCGTTCACCCAAGTAATCCAGAATTGATTATTTTTACTAGGAATTATAAGGTAATATAATGTAGACTGTTCTCGTTTAAATGAAACAAAGCTAGTATTTCCTGAAAGTGTATGATTTCTAGGTATAATTCTAGATTTGCAATTGTCATTCAGACTTAATGTATTTGAACACATAAGGAAGGTAATGTCTCCTTATAAGAGTATACCTGTAGAAAGACTGTTGGTACGCGTTTGACCTGTCTTCTAAAAGCGTCCATTGGATATATGTATACGTAACAGTAGTTCGCGCAATGCTGTTTTACGTATTGCGGTGTGGTGGACGTAAACTAAAAACTATCCATTACCAAACAATTATCAAAGGTTCAGAAAACTGTCCTTATGTCAGAGCTAGCATAAGCGGAGCTTTAGAGGCTACAGGGACTGAGTCCTTACAAGTCCCACAACAATCTACTACCGATATATATTTTGGCGAGAGAAGTTGCCTCCAGAGCGGCATTACGATTAAACTGTCTTACACTGCAGAGGGATAAGAACTACGGCCACATGAGGATATCACAGTGAAGTGCTGTGGTAACCGACCGATGGGACTATATACCATCGGTGTACCTCTTGGAGAGAAACATCATTACTAAAATACCTGCCAGATGTGAATGGGTTGGCAGAATACAAGGAAATAGAAAACATCACCACTTCAAAACAGATGGTTCGAATCTTGATGTGAAAGTTGGCTTCGGAGTAAACTTATTAGGTATCAGTCTTGTTATATCTCACAGACTACCAGATACCTACAGTGTCTATCAAGCCGAAATAATGGTAATGACACGGAAGTCGACAAGTCACTCAGTTGCAACATAGTGACCAACACTGGCGTTGTCATTTACTCGAACAGTCATACTGCCACCAATACTTTGGAGACTACATCCCCAAAATCAACAAAGTGCCCTGGACTGCAGCATATCTCTTAACGAGATGACTGAGCAGTTTAACATAGCACATATGGGCACCAAGGCATAGGGATATCCCGGACAGAACTGCAAAGCTGATGAAATTTCTAGTAAAAGGACGACATAATAAATGATCGACGAGTTTGCCTTTTTGGCCAAAGCTTGTATGTGGGCGCTAATGTCAGCTTTGTGGGCACCACTGTCAGCTTTGGCTTAGGCAAGAGGCAGTCCAATGAAAGATGAGCAGAAATCGGCACCTGTAGGGTAGGGTATAAATGTCTACTCGAACTAGAGAGTAAAAGTTCTGACGGGACACAGCCTGATCGGTAAACACGCCAGAATGTTGGGTGTTAAGTTCAATGATTTCTGCAGGAGCTATGGTAATAAGGATGGATTGGAAATTGATTGAGTACCTGCTTTGCTACTGTTCCGCATTGAGTAAACGATGTCTGGATACATAGGGGTCGGCGTTTCTATGAAGTTTAACAGCTCTTTCCGGTACCGATATTGGCACTATTGATAACATTCGATATCAAACAGGTTGGTTTCGATGAGGGGCATCTGAGCCCCTGGTAGCACTAGGAATGTGCATTGGTCTATGTGTGTTGGCCAAAACCGGCTGCCACCCTAACCTAAACCTGAAGTGAGAGTGAACAAATTATACTGCCAAGCCTTTGGCGCTGATTCACCCGAGAAACCCACTGCTTTGACAGCTGTTTGGACTTCGGTGATTAAGTTTAGCGTCAAGTGGACTGGTACTACCACAATAGAACTCAAGACATTCTTTGGTTTTGGTGATTGTTTCTTACGTAAAAATAATGTTCATCAAGCACTGAAAAAAAATTTGTCATAAAATTAAAGAAATGCTCCAAAGACGTCATTAGTTTTTAAAATAAGTACATTTTGTGCTTAAAATATAGATAATTTCAATAACATTAAGTAATTTACTTAATTTTAGGTATATTTTCTTAATTTTAAGTACAAAATGTACTTATTTTGAAGACTAAGAACGTTTTTGGAGCATTTCTTTAATTTTATGACAAATTTTTTTCAGTGAGGAGACAAAATTCACTTATTTTCCATTTTCTCCTCAATTCGCCTTAAAGTCTGCTATAAATGGCTCTCAAACGCAAACTAAATGAGGCAACTTATTAAAATTTTGACAGTAGTCAGCTGACATGGTCAGTGTTGCCCTTTTCAGTTAAGAGATGGAAAATTGAAAAAGTCATGGAGTTATTGTCTCTCCTCGTATGAGATTGACATGGGCAGTGTTTCCCTTTTCAGTTAAGAGGCGGTTAATTGAACAAGTTCAGTCGGGTAAACCGACCTTGAGTCCCAAATAAATATTTGCAAATTTAGCTGTTAACTTTTGGTGTGCCAATAACGGCCACTCTTCTCTAGACTCTAGGTACTATTAAAGCATTGCACTGTACGAAATTTCAAGTATTTGTATGTACTTATATTAAAGTAAAAGCTGTTGACATTTGGTACAAAAATTTCCATTTGTGTGGGATGTACCAAAAGGAGCGTGCCAATAACGCCCATTTTTCTCTGGACTATTGGTACTGTAAAAGCATTACACTGTACAAAATTTCAAGTATTTATATGCACTGGTATTACAGTTATAAGCTGTTAATTTTTGGTGTAAAATGGTCCATTTACGTGGGAGGTACCAAAAGGGGTGTGCCAATTACGGCCACTTTTCTCTAGACTATAGGTACTATAAAAGTTAAAAGCTGTTAACTTTTGGTACAAAAAGGTTCATTTGTGTGGGAGGTACAAAAGGGGCGTGTTAATAACGCCCATTTTTCTCTGGACTCTAGGCACTATAAAAGCATTACACTGTACAAAATTTCAAGTATATGTATGCTCTGGTAACAAAGTTATAAGCTATTAACTCTTGGTTCAAAATTGTCCATTTGTGTGGAGGGAGGTACTAGAAGGAGTGGACCAATATGGCCCATCTTCGAACTTAGCCGGAGATAGAAGAAAATATTACCACATGCCAAATTTGAAGTCAATCGGCTACTTCGAGAGTTATCGCGCGTATCAGCCAGCAGAGTGACGGACGAAAGGACACTGCTCATTCGACTTAAAATTACCCAAAACGGATATCCGCCGAACACACTTAGGGTCTTAGGTCACTCCTTCGATGTGTTACACTTTTGGCTCGTAGCAAATGATATATATCCTCCTCTCTAAGGTGAGGGGATAAAAGTCACGGAGTTATTGACCCTCCCTCGTATGAGATTGCTGGGTCCATTCCCACAATTAATATTTCGACGAATTAATTTAAGTAGTGCGAACTATGTGCTACACCACTTTGCTGTAATACCTCTTGATTTCCTGAATCACGTTGTCCATAAAGTTAGGCTGTCATATACAGGGTTGTGCTTTATTAAGATCCTTTTTAAAAATGTCAGAAAATTGACATATTATAGGTTTATTCGAAAGAACTCACATTCCCATTATGTATGGAACTCAGTTTCATTCATAAGCCAGCCTCGCATAGCTTCGCAGTAGCGCTTCCTGTCTCCCAATTTTCAAAGAGCATGATGACGGTTTCTGGCTTTGGCCATTCTCAGGAATGGCTTGTTCGATATACTGGTAATTCACCTTGAGGGCCTGAATAGTTAATGGATTTTCCGCATACGGTCTGTCCTTCACGGTAGCCAACATGCAAGTCAAACGCCGTCAAATAGCGGCTCCTATGTAACCAGAAAAAAACTAAAAATCACTAATGATGATTTCAATTCTGAAAAAAGTGTTACCCCGTCGAGGCGAAATTCTGAAAAATATTTACCCTTTTCAGGTGAAACTGGAGGGTCTTCCTCGAATTAAAATTAGCTCCTAATTTAAAATGTAGTATAAAAGTTCATTTTTCGGGAAAAGGACAACGAAAATGTTACCCTTTTTTGCAGAAAAAAATCGCCACAAAAGAGTACCACCCGTACATGTACGGGTATATTCAAATTTTTACCATTTATTGTTGATTTATCATTCTTTTTTGTTTTACATATTTCCTGTCACTTGTCCTTTTTTGCGAGTATTATCGGTTTGTAGTCAGTTTGTTCTCCGTCAGACAAACAGACAGACAGCAACATCAGATTATACAAGTACAAAACAAATTCAAAATGTTCTGCAGAGATTTTGCAGACTGAAATGCAAAGCACACATATGCTCTATTCACACTATATTCTATTATTTTCGTTTCTGTTTTTGTTGGCCATTTGGAGTATTGTAGTATGATGATGTTCTAGGCTTTTTGTTTTTCATTTTCAGTTTTGTTTTGTGCGATTTAGTCAGAGTCTATTGTCAGTTAAATGTCAATTATGTTTAATATTTTTATGATTCGTTTGCGGGCTTAGACAATGATTGAAAAGGACGCTTGGCTGCTGGGTACGGACGGCTATAGGTCTTTTATTGCCTTTGCCTTTGTTTTTAGCTTGTTGCTTCGTGACACATAAATAACAAAGTGGTGGCGGTGGTGCCAACTAAACACTTTAGTTGTGCATCATTGTTGTTAGTTGTCAAATGATTAGTTGACACATGTGTGACGAGCAAATTTGGCATATGATGGCTGTGTAATATCTGTAAATGATTTTGAAACATTTAGGTGATGGAGAAGATTTATGCATATATTCTAAAAATGAGTGCACGACAAATGGGGATTGTCATATCAAAAAAAGGAAAATTAGTTTCGATATAATATATGTACATATGAAGAATTGATTAATTGTTTCGAGGATATACAAAAAAGTTTACAAATTGTAAAATTCTTATTATTTGGTAGATATTTGGGCCCAAAACAGTCCCCTCTAAATCCGATCATGCAACACATTTTCAAAAATCTCCCAAGGTCTCCTTTAACCTCAACCCCAACCTTCCCAAGAGGTATTGGAGCATTTAAGATTTAAATATATACAGATTTTCAGCCCGGCATTTAGTATAGTAAATTTAGGCAAAAACTAAAAAAACATTTTTAGAGATTTTCGATTTTTTTTGGGAATTGTGGGATTTACATTTGTAATTATACTCATGTTAATACTATACTCATGTTAATACGATTTCCATACATACTAATATTACACACAATTTAAAAATTGTGTATACCCAAGAGGGCCTATTTTAAGGCCTTGTAGCTCCGCCCCTATATTGTTGGGAACCCTAGTCTGAAACTTAAATTCTTCAATACTCGTACCTTTTCCATACGATATACCCATTATGACAAAAGTCATGGCCATTTGAAATTATTTTTTCAAATAATGTGTTTTATTTGTCATTTGTTGCGACGTACATCGTATATCGTTGGAGAAAAAGCTTTTTAAACAAGTAAGAATGTTCAGTCGGGTAAACCGACTAATGAATCCCCTCACCTTGAGTCTCAAAAAAATATTAGTAAATTTACTTATTTTTTGATTTGTTTAAATTATTATCAACTAGCTGGACCCGGTCCACTTCGTTGCCCAAATTTCAAATTTTTGGTCCCGTCCATTTTTGGACTAATAACGTAGACTGTCGCCAAATACATATACTAAAAACTCAGCAATCTCTCTAACAAATTTCTCAAGATATATCAATTTCAAAACATGGCTCATGTGGGCGGGGTCACTACCATTGGTCCAATCCCTCCAATTTTTTTACCAATCACGTAGGCTGTCACCAGATAAATATACACAAAATTACAGCAATATCGCTAACAAATTGTGCTAGATATCTCAATTTAAAAATTTTACCTATATAGGCGGGGCCAAGCCCATTGGTGCGAACTCGCCCATTTTTCGATCCCGTCCATTCTTCGACAAATAACCTAAACTGCCACCAGATACATATACACAAAATTACAGCACTCTCGCTAACAAATTGTGCTAGACACATCAATTTAAAATATTGGCTTATACGGGCTGGCCTACACAACCTGGTCCTATTCCGCCAATTTTTGTGTCAATCACGTAGACAGACTCCAGACACATACATATACACAAAATTACAGCTCTATCGCTTATAAATTGTGCAAGATATCTCAATTTGGACAGGGCCACGCCCATTGGTCCGATCCCGCCCATTTTTCTACCAATCACGTAGACTGTCACCAGATACATATATATACGCAAAATGTCAGCACTCTTGCTAACAAAATATGTAATATGTCTCAATTTCCAAATTTGGCCTATATGGGCAGGACCACGCCCATTAATCCGATCCCACCCATTTTTGGACCAATCACGTAGACTGTCACCAGATACTTATACACAAAATTACAGCACTATCGCTACAAAATTGCTCAAGATATCTCAATTCCAAAATTAGCCTTATATGGGCGGGGCCACGCCCATTTGTCCGATCCAGCGCATTTTTGGACCAGCACGTAGACTGCCACCAGATATATATAAACTAAATTGCAGCACTGTCGCTAAAATTTTTTTCAAGATATCCCAATTCCAAAATTTGCATTATATGGGCGGGGCCACGCCCATTTGTCCGATCCCGCCCATTTTTAGACCAGTCACGTAGACTGCCACCAGATATATATACACAAAATTTCAGCACTCTCACTAAAAAATTGCTCAAGATATCTCAATTCCAAAATTTGTCTTTTATGGGCGGGGCCACGCCCATTTGTCCGATCCCGCCCATTTTTGGACCAGTCACGTAGACTGCCACCAGATATGTATACACAAAATTGCAGCACTCTCGCTCAAGATATCCCAATTCCAAAATTAGCGTTATATGGGCGGGGCCACGCCCATTTGTCCTATCCCGCCCATTTTTGGACCAGTCACGTAGACTGCCACCAGATATGTATACACAAAATTGCAGCACTCTCGCTCAAGATATCTCAATTCCAAAATTTGCCTTATATGGGCGGGGCCACGCCCATTTTTGGACCAATCACGTAGAAGTCCACCAGATACATATACACAAAATTACAGCACTCTCGCTAATAAATTGTGCAAGATATCTCAATTTTAAAATGTTCCTTATATGGGCGGGGCCACACCCATTGGACCGATCCCGCCCATTTTTGGACCAATTACTCAGTCTTGTACCAGATACATATACGCAAAATTTCAGCGCTCTCTTTTACAAATTGTGTAAGATATCTCTATTTCAATATTTGGCTTATATAGACGGGGCCACGCCCATTGCTCCGATCGCGCCCTTTTTTAGACCAAACACGTGGTCTGCTACCAGATACATGTAAACGAAATTAAACGCTCTTGCTAAAAAATTGTTCAAGATATCTCAATTTAAAATTTTGTCTTACATGGGCGGGGCTACGCCCATTGGTCCGATTCCGCCCACTTTTGGTCCAGTCCCGTAGACTGCCACCAGATACATATGCACCAAATTACAGCAATCTCGCTAACAAATTGTGTAAGATATCGCAATTTAAAAATTTGTCTTGTGTGGGCGTGGCCACGCCCATTGGTCCAATCCCGCCTTTTTTTGGACCAATCCCGTAGACTACCACCAGATACATATGCACCAAAGTACAACACTCTCGCTAACAAATTGTGTAAGATATCTCAATTCCATAATTTGGCTTATATGGGCGGGGCCACGCCCCTTGGTCCGATCACGCCCATTTTTGGACCAATCACGTAGACTGCCACCAGATACATATGTACAAAATTACAGCACTCTCGCTAACAAATTGTGCAAGATATCTCAATTTTAAAATGTTCTTATGTGGGCGGGGCCACGCCCACTTGATATATCGAAAATTCAAGTACCCTATTTTCACCACGTCCCACATATGTACATTCTGTGAAAATTTCAAGAAGATCGGTCCAGCCGTTTAGACGTCTATTCGGTACAAACAAACCAACAAACAAACAAACCAACAAACAAACAAACAAACAAACACACATTCTTCTTTATATATATAGATTTAAATTGCAATTAATAACTTTAAAGTATGTACTGAGTTAAAAGCTGTTTACTTTTAGTACAAAATGGTCCATTTATGTGGGAGGTACCAAAAGGGGCGTGACAACGTCGCCCATTTCCCTCGAGGTAATTGTGACTAATAAACTTATACTATGTGTAGAATTTCAGAGGATTCAAATAAGTAATTTAGAAGTTATTAAATAATCAATATTTCACTAAATGTTAATCCTTTGTGGGGGAGGTACTAGAAGGAGTGGACCAATATGACCCATCTTCGAACTTAGCCGGAGATGGAAGAAAATATTACCACATACCAAATTTGAAGTCAATCGGTTACTCCTTTCGATAGTTATCGTGCGCACCAGTCAGCAGACAGGCAGACAGACGGACGGACAATGCTCATTCGACTTGACCCAAACGGATATCTGCCGAACATACATAGGGTCTTAGGTCACTCCTTCGATGTGTTACACTTTTGGTTCGTAGCAAATGATATATATCCTCCTCTCTAAGGTGAGGGGATAAAAATGTATACGATATTTATATTCATCTTAAAGAAAACTCCCTTCTACCTTCGATGAATAAGTAGGTAAAAAATCGTCGCTGATATTGTTCCCACGCTTCTCCAACTTACACTATTTTTGCGCAAATTTCAAACCTAACCCCCTAATTCTCCAACCACCAAGCTAAATTATTAAAATCTGTAAAATTTGTATGCGTGACAAGGTGTTGTAAGTTAAACTCCAAAAGGAACATGGAGCCCGGCTTATGGTATTGTAGGTATAGGGGAAAATCCAAAAATTCCATTTTTGGGGATTTTCGAAATTATTTTGGTAATTGTTTGCGTGACTTGTGCAAATATAATGATTTGTGAATTTTCTTCTGATTTATGATGTCAATATTTACAACCTGCAAAATAGCTCATTTAAATATATTTATATATTTATTATATATTTATATATATATTATATGGGTCAGAAATTTTAATATTAACCCATGAAATTTATTTTCACATTGGTTTTTAATAGCTCTTGAACGGATGAACCAATTTTTACAAAGAGAACATAACGTGACCCTTTTTATGGAATTATTTCCTAAATGATTTTTTCTCAATTTTTTAAAATTTCAAATCACAACTTTTTATTGAGTTTTGGCAAAAATAAATTTCATACGTTAATATTAAAAATTCTGACCCATATCCATTTTTAAATATTTTATGGCGATCTTGCATTTGTGTATGCATTTGAAAATTGATTTCTTAATTTTTTCCAGAACCTGCCACATCATTTTGTCAATATCAGTGCGGAGTACACACCGATATCTCTCACATAAACTTTTCTGAAATAACAACAAAATTAGCTATAAGATGTAAAAAAATATAAGTAATAGTGTTGGCACGCTTCTCCAAATTACACAAATTTTTACAAACGTTATAGCCATATCGGGACAGTCACAGACTTCGTGGTTTAGTTTTATTGCTGCTATTTCTACCCAACACCACAGTGTGGTACTGGGTGTTATGACCTTGCATTTGTTTGTAAATGGTAAGTTTTTTATACACTTCAGCACACTGTGGTTCAGGTTATTATAAGATTGTGAATTTGTTTGTAACACCCAAATGGAGGAGAGAGAGACTTGGAATCACTTCCTGAGTCGATTTAACCATGTCCGTCTGTACATTTGCAATTTTTGAGTTAGTGGATATACTTTTTTCGAGTAGGTGTGATACGCATTTTCAATTTCTATTCAATATTTACAACTTTTCTGCAGACACAAAAGAGATACTCCGTACGGTATACCGAGATAAAACCGTGTTAAAAAAGAGCTAAAAATCCACCTTGAGCAAAAAAATCCTATGGCCATTAATTTATTAATTGAGCCAACATGACTAAACGAATAATGCAGAAGTTCTTATTTTTGGGGCTACTTTCACGTCCAATTCTCAGAATTAAGTCCCAAAATCATGCGTTGTACTGTGTTACCTTTAACGAAAATGGGCGTTTAAATCTAAATGCAACAAGGTAGTTTTTCAGGAGAGGCGATCAAAGTTTGATGTATTTTTTAAATTTGTGTGAAGTTCCTTTATAATGCATATCGAATGAACTTTACTATTTTGTGAATAACTTTTGATTGGGTGGACGGATAAACACCAAATTTCGACTGAATATAATTTGGAATATTTAGAAATTAAAAATGAAATTTCCCTAAAACATCGACTTAGCTTGTTTTAGATTGCAGGTATCGACATAATTGTCATAAATCATTCTAGTATCACAATAACAAATATTAGGCGTGTTTTCGTTACACCATAAGTGCTTAATTTGTATGGGGAGCTAAGCACTTTTAAGCACTATTAGTTCCCGATGAAGTTTGGTGCTTGTGTTCATGTCTTAATCGTGTATGATGTTGCCAGATTTGGAACCCTATATTTAGCAATATGGCATCCCATTTTTGGAGAGATTTTATCAATTATTGTGAATTAACGGGAAGAAGAAGAACAAAAATGGGAAATTATTTTAATATTTGCAAAAGAGTGTATACAATTGAACATAGAATAGTAAATATATGTTTTATAAATACTTTTCACGAATTTTTTGTCTGTTCCGCACTGTTCTTTCTTCGCAACTCATGACACCATTGCTACCAGATAGTGAAAATCCGCCACTTATTGCTTATGTGCTAGTTAGTGGAAGTCAGTTGTTTTCGTTGCAAAGTGCTAAACTAAAAGTGCTAGCTTGTAACGAAAACATGCCTATTATGATTATTCTCCTAAAATTTTTTGGTTTATTTACAATTATCATCGTGCGTTTTGGTTGGACCACCTTTTATATTACAGCTGGATATACGAGTATACCGATTCCTTTCTCATTATATTTTTTTTGACAGACAACAAACTTCTCTATTTGATGACAAAATTCTGCCACCAGATAAACCCTTAGTCTAGGAACGATCCCATGTCGTCCCATATTTTGATATAGCTCACCACCCATCACCAGTGATGTCACTTCTTAACACTCTATGGAGAATATTTTTCAATTGGTCTGGCTGAAATTTAAGAATTTGTACTTTATATTGGACCTTGATGTCCCTAATACAAATGGGCTACATAGGTCTACGATTTGGTATAGCCCCGATGTCACTTCTTGACGCTCAAGATAAAAATGTTTTCAATAAATTTGGCTGAAATTTAATACATTGCACATAATTGTCCCTAGTAAAAATGTGGAACATTGGACCATGTTTTGATATAGCTCCCACAGGAAGACCCATTGTGAAGTCCCTAGTAAAAAATCGGGTACAGCGGCCCAAGTTATGGTATAGTCCCCGATGTCGCTTCTTGACGCACTAGAGAACATTTTTTCCTTTGTGTGAAATTTAAGAAATTTAATTTTGAAGCGCTATAAAATATTTTAATTACTCATAACATGTCTACTTATCCGGCTGGTGGTGGTGTTGGGTATCATATAGTCGGCTCCGCTCGACTTTAGCCTTTACTTACTAGTTTACTGTTCATATACAGTATCTGACAAAACTGAACTATATTAAAATTTTATAATTTATCTTGTTGGACTATGATCTGATTACAAAAGGAAAATAATTAAGGGAATCTTTTGACAGTATTTTTATTATTTTCTTATTGTAATTAGCCCATACTCCACATACAATTAATGATTAAATTTAAGAAAATAAATTTTTAATATTTTATCTTATTGAGAATAATGTTAAAACAAAAATATTTAAACGAAATAATAAATATTATTGTCCGCATGTAAGCTAAGCCTAATTGAGCGTATGTATTGCATATATGCTTTGCTTTTAATTTCAATAATGTTCAAAGTAATATCATTGGAATGTTGCTAAAAGCCTTGTCGCCCTTTGTCACATTTGAACAATTTATTTCACCTCATTAAATTGTGAACCCCTTCGTTTCGTAATTATTTGTTGCTGGTCAGAGCTACAGGTCAATTTTATATGTAGTACCTCAGTTAATGCATTTATGGATGGACACACATACACACGCACAAAAACAATGCTTACCCACACTTGCCTCCTCCTTAAATATGCGCGTTTGGGTTTTATAAAGCAGTTGTGCAAAACACAACAAACAAACAAAATACTGAAACTACACCAGACCCTCTGATGTTTATTAAAGGGTAATAAAATTTATATTTAATTAAATGAAGCGCACACAATTAAAAGAAAATGCAAACAATTAAAAAATATACAATTTGCTTGCACAGGCAAAATAATTAAATATTTATGGCGTTAATTTTTTTGTTTATAATCAGGTTTATTTTTTTCGACATAAATATCTTTCGAGTCCATCGAATGCGAATGCCTCACACATGCACACCAAAGTGAATAATATGCATATCTAGTACATGTTTATGTATGTATAGTTATATGTATGTACTTGTGAATGTGCCATTGACCATAAGGTCATCTCAGTCAGGTTCCACATAATGTGATTTGACGCATTGATTAACTAAAATATAAATAAAATTACTCGCTGATACTATGCAGGATATTATGCGTGAAAACGCTACAACCGAGGTATTGGTATATTTGGTTTTTCATTATGCTTGTGGAATGGGGGGACATTTTCAATTACCTAGCCATCCTAGGCAGGGTTATGTCCGTAGTGATGCTTAAAATGCTAAGCATAGAACAAAAAAACTTCGAAAATATCAAAAAATGTTAACACTTAAATATAATATTTACATATGTATAGATTTTACGACAAAATAAATAAAAATAAAAAAATAATGAAAAAATTATTAAAAATAGGGAAGTTGAAAAAAATATTTTTCATATTTTTATACCCTACACCACACTGTGGTACAGGGTATTATAACTTTGTGCATTTGTTTGTAACACCCAAAAGGAGAAGAAATAGACCCATCGTTTATTATACCGATCGATCTAGAATCACTTTCTGAGTAGATTTGGCTAAAATCGGTTCAGATATAGATATAGCCCCCATATACATGTTACCCCTATTTGACATGTAAGCGCTGTAAAAACTTTATTTTATATCCGATCAGTATGAAATTCGGCAGAAAGAGGTTTCTTATTATATGAATAAACACCGTTAAATTTGGAAGAAATCGGTTCAGATTTAGATATAGCCCCCATATATATGTTAGCCCCGATTTGACATGTAAGCGCTGTAAAAACTTTATTTTATATCCGATCAGTATGAAACTCGGCAGAAAGAGGTTTCTTATTACATGAAGGAATACTGCTAAATTCGGAGAAAATCGGTTCAGATTTAGATATAGCCCCCATATATACGTTACCCCCGATTTGACATGTAAGCGCTGTAAAAATGTTATTTTATATCCGATCAGTGCGAAATTCGGCAAAGAGAGGTTTCTTATTACATGAAAAAATACTGCTAAATTCGGAGAAAATCGGTTCAGATTTAGATATAGCCCCCATATATTTGTTACCCCCGATTTGACATGTAAGCGCTGTAAAAACTGTATTTTATATCCGATCAGTGCGAAATTCGGCAGAAAGAGGTTTCTTATTACATGAAGGAATACTGCCAAATTCGGAGAAAATCGGTTCGGATTTAGATATAGCCCCCATATATATGTTACCCCCGATTTCACATGTAAGCGCTGTAAAAACTGTATTTTATATCCGATCAGTATGAAATTCGTCAGAAAGAGGTTTCCTATTATATGAATGAACACTTTTAAATTTGGAAGAAATCGGTTCAGATTTAGATATAGCCCCCATATATACGTTACCCCCGATTTGACATGTGAGCGCTGTCAAAATGTGCGAAATTCGGCAGAAAGAGGTTTCTTATTACATGAAGGAATACTGCCAAATTCGGAGAAAATCGGTTCAGATTTAGATATAGCTCCCATATATATGTTACCCCCGATTTTACATGTAAGCGCTGTAGAGACTGTATTTTATATCCGATCAGTACGAAATTCGACAGAAGAGGTCTTTTTACATGAATAAGTATTCAGGGAAGATCGGTTCAGATTTATATTTAAGCTCCATATATATGTTCCTCCTGATTTGGTATCAAACCGCTATAGAAGTTGTATTTTACTTCCGATCATTAAAATTTTCCAGAAAGATGTTTCTCAATTTAGTAACGAATATTGCTTAATTTAGCGATTATCGTTTCAGAATTATATAATATGTTTCTACCCATTTACCAATTATTCCAAATTATTATGGCAATGACCCTTATCGCATTGTTAGGGAGGTGTAGGGTATTATATAGTCGGCCCCGCCCGACTTTCTGCCTTTCCTTACTGGTTCAATATACTATGGGTAGTATAAAAACATTATACTCTACAAGATTTCACGTACGTGCATGAATGGGAGGTACAAAAAGGGTAGTGCCAACTTCGCCCATTTTTCTCAAGATGATAGCCATCAAGAAACTAATATATGTGTGGAATTGTGAAAGATTCTGAGTAGTAGTATATAAGTTATGAGATAATCAATTTTGAGGTTGAGGTTTGATTTGGAGGTACTCGAAGGAGTGGACCAACATAGTTCATCTTTGACCTTAGTCTGAGACAGAAGAAAAATATTGACATACACCAAATTTGAAGTCAATCGGTTACTCCTGTCGAAATTTGTCGTGGGCACTAACCAGACAGATATAAGGACAGGCTGTTGAATAGACAGACTTTGACCTTAGTCTGAGACAGAAGAAAAATATTGACATACACCAAATTTGAAGTCATTCGGTTACTCCTGTCGAAATTTGTCGTGGGCACTAACCAGACAGATATAAGGACAGGCTGTTGAATAGACAGACGGCCATTGCTCAAATGACTTAAAATGACCTGAATGGATTTCCCCCAAATATTCTTGGGGTCTCTTACACTTTTACACTTTTAGGCTGTAGTATCTGACATATACCCTTGTTCACAATAGTGGGGTATAAAAATCGGTTTATGTTGAAATTCTCTTATTTCTCTTATTGGTTTTGAGTTCAGTTAGTTTATTATTGAATGCTGAACATACAACATCGACAGTCCGAAATATAAATTTTTTGTGCCGAAACTAAAGTGAAATTATTATTATGGCAGAGGATTTAGAATTTGTGTACAATACGCCCTTGCGTACAGGCAGCTTTACTGATAATTTCCAACAACAACTATCATCAGCGTTACAGCGTGATTTTGCACTTCACACAGAAGCAGACAAAGAACTAGATTTATTTGAAGACCAAAGCGGTGAAAACACAGATTTTGTGTCCGAAGATGACGCCTCGGACATTGAATATGAATTGGAAATTGAAGCAAATGAAATATTCGATTGCGATGAAGAATCCGAAGAAGAAATTGAGAATGCACCAACTCAAGCCGCAGACGGTTTTTTGCTTGGAAGTTTGAAGGTACCAAGTGGAGTACAGCTGAACCCGCTACAGTGAGATTCCGCCAGCACAACATCATGCGTGTCGGAAGTAGACCAAAAACAAACCAGACCACTCCGGTTAAGGTGTTCAAGCATTTATTTTCACCGAATATTACGTTCTTCATCGTAACACAAACATATCTATATGGAGAAAAGGTTACACGCAAATGGAACGCAGAACATGCAAACTGCACACCACGAGTATGGGTTGATATGACAAGTGTTGAGCTTTTATTGGGATACTATTGGCTTTTGGTGTCAGTCATAATACTATGCAGCTCTCAAGATTGATGTGGTAAACTGATGCACTTCCAATATTCCGTGCAGCCATGTCACATAGACGATTTGTTACTTTGATGCGCTGTATTCGATTTGACGATAGTCGTACGCGCACATTTCGTCAACAAACCGACAAAGCTGCTCCCATACGCGACATATGGAACTTCTTGAATAACAATCTTGCCAGTAATTTTGAACCATACGAAAGTGTAACCATCGATGAGCAGCTATTTCTATACCGTGGGCGCACAAAGTTCACGCAATACATCCCATCAAAGCCCGCAAAGTATGGAATAAAAGTATGGTGGGCATGCGATGCGAAAACCTAATATCCGTTGCAAGGAAAACTGTACTCTGGTAAGGAGGGAGAACTACGAGAGACAAACCAAGGCGAAAATGTGCCCATGAGTTTGGCTAATCGATATACCAACAGCGGCAGAACTATTATTGCTGATAACTTCTTTACAACATTAGACGCAGCTAAACGTCTTTCGTCGATTGGACTAGAATACGTTGGCACCATTAGATCCAACAAAAGGTGTCTTCCCAAAGAAGTGAAAAATGACAGCAAACGGCCAGTGCTTTCATCTGTGTTCGGTTTCAATGATAACCATATATCACTATGCAGCTACTTTCCAAAGAAGAACAAAGCAGTAAATCTACTACAAAGAAAGTTGAAGGCGTAGCAAAAAAACCGGAAGCTATATTATTTTACAATTCAACAAAGGCCGGCGTTGATACAATGGACCAAACGGTAACGCATTACTCCACAAAACGGTCAACCAGACGTTGGCCATTAGCATTTTTTTGCAACATGATAGATGTCATGGGATTAGCCGCTTACATCATATGCAGTGAAAATATAGAAGGAACCAGAAAATAGAAGCGACGATTGTTCTTGAACACGCTGAGTAAACAATTGGTGCTTGCTAATACTGAAAATCGCATGAACAACAACCACATTTTGGGACAACATTCAACCCGTTTGGCCATTGAATCTTTCTTTGGAAGGCCGTTGAATATTCCCAGCAACATGCTGCCTAACCAACAAAGCGGCCTAGTACACTGAGTTCCAGAAAAGATTGCAGAATTTGTTTCACGCAAGACGAAAAGCTGCGTAGGAAGACACGTTTTTACTGCACCAAATGCACTAATCCTGTGTGCCAACAATATTCTAAAGTTGATTATTCTCGTTTTTCGTGCATTCCACAAAATATAATAAAAAATATTTATAAAATATTAATAATAAAAAATATTTTTTTTTACATTTAGTCTAAAGACCAAAATAGTATACGAACATTAGGCCGGGTCGATTTGTGGGGAGGCAAAAAAAAATTGCCATTGCTCAGTGAAAATCGTATTCTAGGGATCAAAATAAGAAACTTTGCCGAAGGAACCATACCTGTAAAACGAATTCTGATGTCCCGGAATTTGGGTCGGCAAATTTTGAAAAATCCCACTTTGACCCATTTAGAGTGCTCCAATCGAGTCCAAATGTATGACCGACCCCCACTAACTTTGGAGGCCCGACCCACCCATGCCAGTGGCACACCCGACTTTTAAATCGACCCGCCCTAACGAACATACTTAGAAATTCAAAGTTACGGTACCCTTTTTGCCATACAAATGCATGAAAGGGTTCAAATTTAGTGACATTTTGATTCGCTTATAACTTCTATACTAATTATTCACACATATTATTAGTTTAATAGCAATTATCACCTTGAGTAAAATTATATGCCATAGTGCCTATGGTCCGGTAAAAAGTGGGCATTATTGTACCGTCCCTTTTGGTACCTCCCACACAAATGGACCGTTTTGCACCAAAAGTAAACAGCTTATAAATTTAATAGCAGGTACAAAGGTACCATTTGTACAAAAAGTTAACATCTCAAAGCGTGAGTACCAATGCACGATAATACTACAAAATATTGCACAGTGTAACGCTTTTAAAGCACCTATAGCCCCGTGAAAAATGGGCGTTATCACCACGTTAATATACCAGTGCACATAAACGCTTATAATTCGGCACAGTGCAATGTATGTAAAGAATCTAGTTTATAAACCCCTTCTGGTACCCCCACACAAATTGACAGGTTAATTCGTGTAATATTCCATATTACATTACTCACAAAGTGAGGGTATAAATTAGTCGGTTTACCTGACTGAAACTTTCTTAGTTGTTTACTGTATCACATGTTGTGAGTGCTGAGGTGTCTATTTTATCGGTTTTTGTAGGGTCTGCTTGATCAAAGACCAATGGACGGACAGCTGAAGGAACCAGCTCCATTTGAACATCATGGTTCCTCTTGAATTACGGTAGGATTTAGAGCCCAAAGACGAACCTATTTATTTGTATTCAAAAAGTTCTCACTGAGAAGATAAGAATTTATATACTTAAGAGGACCTCCGATTTAAATTGGAAGGAGTTACAAACAGAATGAAAAAGTTAATATGACTCCATCCGGTGGTAAAGGCTATACAAATGAGCAAACCTTTCGATATTCAATGTGTGCCGATCATTAGCTAACAGTTCATTTACCACTCATTTAGTTTATAATTATAATGAATTGTTATGAAAAAATAAATCGGCTGAAATGTAAATACCGTGCAAAAAAAACAAACGGAAAAAGCTCACAAAGTGCTATTAATTAAATGCCATTAATAGATAAAACAAATAAAAATTACAGTCGAAGTATCATATTATATGCAAATAGGTATGTATAAGTATATTGTATGTGTATATAATGCTGTATGCATACGAGTATCTATGTGGACACAAACATACATAAGTACATTTGTATAGCTTGTAAATAATCCATAATCCATTGCGTCATTATAATATAGCACTGTACATACATACATGCGTATGTATGTATGTACGAGGATATTTGTAGATGTACTTATGTGTGCATGTTTTCCTGTCTACACATTAATATGTATTATGGAGTTAGTGTTCAACAGAATTTATAATTGCCACAAATTATTTGCAACTAAAAGGGGAAGCGGAAAACATCAACAAAGAGAAAAGGAAATTGCATCTAAAACGCACTTTAACACTTTTCTAGTGTCGGTCCGCTTTTTTTGTGGAATGAATCGAGTTTCTAATAGTGGAAAATAATGTAGTGGACAGCATCGAGTCACAATAATGTGAAAGGTTGGAGTTCTTCATGCTACACGGGAAAATCTAAGCTTTTAATAAGTTTGAATTGAATAGAAAATATCTTTGGAAAGTAAATTTGTAACTATCATGTAGTTTTGTACAAATAGAGTCCCGATTGAAAACCAATTAAATTTATTTAGAAGGCATACATTAATATAAATCAACTAAAGTGAGTTCTTGGCCCTATGATCTTTAACGGACCAACAGGAAATAATATAATATATAAAGTTGTTTTCTCAAATAAAATAAGTTCTTAAACCCAAGATATAACCCAGTGCGCTTCGCAGCCCTCGTGCTTAATTGATTTATCTGCCTAAATTACAATAGGGCCAGCATTTTGTAAATCGTTTTTAAATTGTGGGGAGTTGTCGCCATCATTTTTTTTTAAATTGTATAGGGATGAATTTTTAAAAATATGAAAATCAGTTAGGGTGTTCTACAGCCGGGCGCAGCCGACTATGTGATACCCAACACCGCATTATCGGAGCAGACGAAATCTTGTCAAGTTTTATCAATATTGAAAATATTTCTTCTTATTCTGTTCTAATAGGGTGGTGTTGGGTATCACATGGACACATCCACTAGTACGTCCTTAACAGGTCATATGTTCGTTAGAAAACAGTTTAAAATTAGTTTCCTTCGATTTTTTTCAAAATTAAACATTGCACGTCTATCTCAGTAATGCATCTGATAAAATGCATAACATAACAATATCAATGTTTCGTCCATAAGTTCTACTAATAATGACTCTATCCAAAAACTTTTTTGTCGAAGGGCTGTGTATAACATTATCTGGTGTAATATGGTGTCATAAACACCAAATAATATTTAAAAACATGTATAGCAATTTTTTTAATGTTTCATTTAAGTTTCCATTTTCCTGGAAGGTGCCTTTAGTATTTGGATCATCTTTGAAGTATATGCTCGAAAAATCCGGAATCGCTTTAAAGTAAAGGAAATTATGAGGACTACAAATGTTAATAATGACATTTTCACGTGGAGACAAATGAGTGACTGTCTTTAAAACAATTTGATTTTTTATAGTTTTTTGTTGGCAAGAAAAAAACATAAAAAAATATCTGTTCCGCTTGTCTGAAATCTAAAATCTTAGCGAATAAATGTAGAATTAAAGCATTTTTGGTAGAAATGAGAGAAAAGCGTAGAGCGTATAAAAGCGTAACACATTAAAGGAGTGACAGAAGCGACCCCAAGAATATTTGGCGAAAATCGGTTTTGGGCCATTTTATGTGATTTGAGCAATGTCCATCAGCCTGTCCGTCTGTCTATCTGGCTTGTGCGCACAATGTCTTTCAACAGAAGTAACCGAATGACTTCAAATTTGGTATGTGTTAATATTATATTCTATCTCAGGCTAAGATTAAAGATGGGCTATGTTGGTCAATTCCATCGAAGTTTTTAAAGTTTTTTTCGCTCCAGAAAAAAATTATTTTATTGAAAAAAATATACTGATCGTGAAAGTGATATTTCCAACATTTGTCGGGCATTTATTTCAAAAATGGCCAAATACTAAAGGTATTTATGCTCCATGATAATTGGAATTAAAAAATTTTTACAATAAAAATTTTTTGTTTTAGTTTCATTAAATAGTATGTCTCAATCTACACCAAAAAAGTTTTAGGTCTCGCAGACAAACAATTTTGTTGTTTCATTGTGTGACTTCCTAAATACTATATAAATATGTCGCTAGTGTCGACCCCTGAGCGTAGATGCTCGCTTATAAACAGGGTTTTCCAATAAGATTGATATGATTTCTTTGAAAAAAAACACACTTATTGTTAAGGAAACTCAAAAGTTTTTTATTTAATGTGGAGTACAATCGATACAATTAAGTTCTAAGTAAAACGTCATTCAAATGGCCTTCACGACTTCGTCTGCAGGAACGAATTCGATGAACCAAATTTTCGAGCACTTTTCCACTAAATCAAGTTGTATTTCATGAATGACACGTTCAATATTGACTTGAAAAACTTGAAGAGAGTCTGGTTTATTTCGAAAGACCAATGACATCAAATAACCCCACAAGAAATAGTCTAATGGTGTTAAACAATTTCTTGAAATAATCGAATTTCCAAACTTTTCTCGCAACAATTCAATTGTTTCATTTGCCGTGTGGCACGTAGCCACTATCGGTCAATGGCAGAAAGATAGCTCTTAACGAGAGCTAAAATATTGCCCATGAGTGTCAAGGTCGTAGGTCGACGGGAAAGTGTTTTTTTGGATTTAAATAAAAAGGACTTTTCAAATTTGAACGGGAAGTTTATTTTTGCTTTAGCTCCTTAACGGTACGTCGGATCGGGAATCGGTCAATGACAAAAAGATAGCTCTTAACGAGAGCTAAGATATTGCGTAATTCGTCTGGAAAGTGTTTTATTTTTGGATTTTAGAAAAAATGGACTTAGCGCACGAAAAAAATGGAGAACCATTATTTTGATAATAAAACTGAATAATTTGTAAACGTTGTTCTTGCGTATATCTCTCCTTGATGAAATTGAAGTTTCTAAAAATTCAAATTAAGTAGCCTTCAACGTGTTACAATAAAATTTTCTATCCGTTCAGCGGTTTCGAAGATATCTTACAAAATATTGCAAAAAATCCTATTTTTGAGAAAATTTTAATATTTTTTAAATAAAAGTCTCATAAAAACATCTAAAAACGCACAATTGTTAGATAGATATTATTTGATTGTAATGTCTGATCGGCCATGAGTAAAATGAGACCATTCCGAAGAAAACGGATGCTTAATTTAAAATGCTGTATCGAAGAAACCTGTCACTTCTCTTGAAATTCGAAAATTTGCTCTAATTTCTACAAAAAACTAACTTTGACAAAAAAAATAATTTTTCCCTTTATTATCAACAAACAAAAAAGAAACCATAATTTTCCACTTAAAAGTCAGACCCATAAATCGTATCGACCAGTATTATATAGCACTTCAACAACGAAAAGGTAACCAGGCCCCCTAAGCACTGAGAAACATTCAAGGAAAAACTCAAACAAGAATTGGGATAGGCTTCAAATAAATTCTGGATATATTTCTGTAGTGGCGTAAAAAGCTCATACGAAGCCTCAAGTTTCGAATTTTAGCCTCAATACCGTGTACTATTATCAAGAGAGATGATAGTTCTTGAACTAAGTCCAGTGAGGGATTGCTGGGAGTGCTCCTGGATACACATTTGCCAGATAATTCTGAAAAGACATTCAATATTTCAACTGGGGATTACTTTGAAGTGCAGCCATCAGAGGTCGCCAGTGAGATTGTAACCGAATCTATAATTCTTGCGCTATCAAAAGCATTAAACCATTAAAGTCGCCTGGACCAGACAAGGTCTTGCCGGCGGAGCTACTGGCAGTGGCTGATATATTGTATCAATCAGGCCTACGTACTAACAAAATAGAGAGTAATCAAACTTGTTTTCATCCCAAAAGCGGGATAGCCCGACCCATTAGTCTATCGTCTCCTTATAACCCTGGAGAGATTAATATATTGTTACCATAGATCTATAATGTATAGCAAGGGGAAGTCCACCGAAATCGCCTAGCATGATGTAGTCAGGAATATACTATTGTAGCTTTCTTAGATATAGAGGGGGCCTTCAATAAAAGAAATCCAGATGCTATATTTACTGCTGTAGAACCCTGGAAGATGATATTAGTATACGTAGGTTCATTCATATCCTTGTGAGTAATAGACGCATTTCAACTAGACTAGGGTCAACTGACCTCCGCAGGTTTGTTAGCAGTGGAACGCCCCAAGGGGGTGTTTTGTCTCTTCTTCTATGGAATCTCTCCATGCACAATATTTTGCTTTCTCTGGAGATGATGGGGGTCAGAGTTGTTGCCTATGCAGACGAAGTGGAATTAGCTGTAAGAGGAAAGTTTCTGGATACTCTCAGATACAGCAAACCCTTCATAAAACCGCAAGATGTGCTTTCGGTAATGGTCTTGGTGTTAACCCGATCAAGACGTAACTAGTTCTTTTCACCTGGAGTTACACCTGTCTCCTTGGGGGTATTGAAATTCCCTTCTCGGAAAGCGCAAAATACTTAGTTATTTTACTAGACGGACGGTTGAACTTCAAATCCAACATTCTGGAAAGAACCAGCCGTGGTTGCGCTATATATCTATAAAGGGGCAATAGGCAAGTGCAGGGGTCTAAACCCATGTATAGTTTATTGTTATATATGCAGCAGTAGTCAGACGGATAATGCTGTACGACATTGTCGTCTGGTGGACAGCAGAAACCCACCTTCTGCGCGTCACTTAACACGGTTCGGCGAATGACTGCTATATGTATCACTGGTGCGCTGAGAACGACACCAACGGAGGCACTAAATGTTATAGAAGATTTAATGCCGCTAGATATTACAGCAGTGCAATAGGCCGCATGTGCCGCTATTAAACTTATAGAACTGGCAGTATGGTCAGAAAATGTCTACGGACACAGCGTCATTCCAGACTCAATGTCTGGCATTCCGGGCACTGTTAATTACACTATGACTTAACCTATATTTTGCAGGAAGTATCTCTCGCTCAGGGGAACTGGAGCATGTAAGCATGCCTCTAGCGTTTTGCAAGCTCTTCTTGAGAGATGGTGCATACATTCCAGGCTGATGTGGCCCGAGCTAGACTCCGAAGCACTGCTATCGTTGTCGAGAACGGACGTCTCACTGTGCCCCACTCTCTCTAGAAGACGGCATGCAACCTTACGTTTTCATTTCTTTAGGGACTTTTGAACTTTTTAAAGCAATCGAATTAGTTCAACGGTAGGGCCCAGGCATAACTGATATTTTCCCATACGTCCCTATGGTAACATAATGGACTACATAGTCTGCAAGAGTATGTTATACAGGTTTCACTCTTAACCTAACCTACAGTTGATGACGTTTTGAAGCTTCAGAATAACATCGTTAGTCGAATGCCATTTTATGAAAGCAAACTGCACGCCAGGGAAATAATTAATGTCCATTCCAAAGTCCATGTTAGGTTAGGTTGAAGAGAGGAGACGTTTAAACGTCCCATGTCCATGGACATACACTTAAGCCAGTGGTTCGGCCTGTTGTGCGCTCCTTATTTATGATCTTTTCATACCTCACGAGTTAAAGAAAATCGGTAATAGACACGAATTTTCTCAGTATCTTCCAGTCATATTCTCTGAGATGAGTCAAGTCTGGTAATATGTCGGACCCGAAATGTTGGGATCTTGCATGTGTGAAAGCCGGGCAGTGACACAGAAAATGTTCCATCGTTTCGATGTTTTCTCTGCATGCCCTGCATTCGTCGTTTCCTGCTAGTCCTATGCGATGAAGATGTGCTTGTAAGCTTGAGTGTCCCGTTAGAACACTCCAGTCCATGTATTCTTAATAATTTTCTCAAACAACATGCCAACACAGAGAAAAATTAAAATGAACATCAAAATAGTAGTTAATTGATCGCTGATAATATAAAATAGGCAACTATATTTATCTATCAAAGTGGTGTAGGGTATCTAAGTCGGCTGCGCCTGACTTTAGTCTGTCCTTACTGCTTTTTATACGAATTCATATCAATGCCTATCATTGAATGACCGACTACTGTGTAATTGGAAAATAACACTCATATGAATTTAGCACAATCACAGTAAATCTTTGTGTCGTTAATTGAGTCTAAATACAATTGCGTACGTAGGAGTGAATGCATACATATTCGTAGTTGCTGGTTGCATCGTTTATGTCGTGATTTGAAAATAATTATTTTTTTATGCGGGATTGGAGGGAATTGATTATGTTCAGATAATTCTGTAATTTTAATGCAATTCTCCAAAATTATGGGAAGATATCAGAGACGTGATCCAAGAGGGGGATTCAAATAAACCGAGTGATTTTAACACTGTCTGAAGTCGAACGAATATTAAACATTATTTATGAATAAACAAAATTAGTAAGAAAATTGCTTTCGAGTAAACCTTTCACTTTGTGAGTAATATAAAATGGAATATGGTACATTGTGTGGCACCTCGTAGGAGAAACTGTCTAGTCATTGCAAAAGTTGTCTAAAATACAGCACATGAAAACATTTAGATGATTGCTTCAGAACTAATGAGTTATGTTTGATTAAATAGTTAAATTTGTGTGAAGTGTACAAGAAGGGTCTTGACAAATACGCCAATTATGCGCTGAAGAGTGGATACTTCAAAGATCTAATTTTTAATAATTCCAAAGCAAAATAATCAAAAAACGCGCATTTTAAAAATGACCTCTTTTGATTTAAATG
This sequence comes from Eudasyphora cyanicolor, assembly GCA_963930755.1. Lineage (NCBI taxonomy): Eukaryota > Metazoa > Arthropoda > Insecta > Diptera > Muscidae > Eudasyphora > Eudasyphora cyanicolor. The sequence continues at coordinate 230,637,891 of OZ005737.1, read as the reverse complement.
ATTGATTTAAATAAATGAAAAAAACTTCGTATATTGCTGGAAAAGTGTGAGAAATGAAACGGCCTCGCAAGATCTGTAAAGTGCAAATAGTATATGATACAAATCTATTGGCAGTTATTTAATTTTTTGGAAATTATTTAATTTTTCCCTTGGGAATTATTTCGTTGCAAAATAAATTCCAATATCTATGAATTATTTCATTTTTTTAGGGAGTTATTTCAGTTTTTGGTACAATTATAATTTTTTGTTTTGGGATTTATTTCATTTTTTGTGAATTATTTCATTGGTCATTTTGGTTTATTTCACAGAGACCCTTCTGACAAATACGAGGTATGTTCAAAGAATATCGCGAATTTTTAATTTCCGCGGGCTACGTGTATTAGATTTTTGATATTTTTGTAGCGTTATTTTGGTACTCATATCCCTTACTTATGCTGACAAGGTCGGCCAATTTGAATGTTTAATTAATTATACCCTACACCACACTGTGGTACAGGGTATTATAACTTTGTGCATTTGTTTGTAACACCCAAAAGGAGAAGAAATAGACCCATCGTTTATTATACCGATCGATCTAGAATCACTTTCTGAGTAGATTTGGCTAAAATCGGTTCAGATATAGATATAGCCCCCATATACATGTTACCCCTATTTGACATGTAAGCGCTGTAAAAACTTTATTTTATATCCGATCAGTATGAAATTCGGCAGAAAGAGGTTTCTTATTATATGAATAAACACCGTTAAATTTGGAAGAAATCGGTTCAGATTTAGATATAGCCCCCATATATATGTTAGCCCCGATTTGACATGTAAGCGCTGTAAAAACTTTATTTTATATCCGATCAGTATGAAACTCGGCAGAAAGAGGTTTCTTATTACATGAAGGAATACTGCTAAATTCGGAGAAAATCGGTTCAGATTTAGATATAGCCCCCATATATACGTTACCCCCGATTTGACATGTAAGCGCTGTAAAAATGTTATTTTATATCCGATCAGTGCGAAATTCGGCAGAAAGAGGTTTCTTATTACATGAAGGAATACTGCTAAATTCGGAGAAAATCGGTTCAGATTTAGATATAGCCCCCATATATACGTTACCCCCGATTTGACATGTAAGCGCTGTAAAAATGTTATTTTATATCCGATCAGTGCGAAATTCGGCAAAGAGAGGTTTCTTATTACATGAAAAAATACTGCTAAATTCGGAGAAAATCGGTTCAGATTTAGATATAGCCCCCATATATTTGTTACCCCCGATTTGACATGTAAGCGCTGTAAAAACTGTATTTTATATCCGATCAGTGCGAAATTCGGCAGAAAGAGGTTTCTTATTACATGAAGGAATACTGCCAAATTCGGAGAAAATCGGTTCGGATTTAGATATAGCCCCCATATATATGTTACCCCCGATTTCACATGTAAGCGCTGTAAAAACTGTATTTTATATCCGACCAGTATGAAATTCGGCAGAAAGAGGTTTCTTATTATATGGATGAACACTATTAAATTTGGAAAAAATCGGTTTCGATTTAGATATAGCCCCCATATATATGTTACCCCCGATTTGACCTGTAAGCGCTGTAAAAACTGTATTTTATATCCGATCAGTGCGAAATTCGGCAGAAAGAGGTTTCTTAATACATGAAGGAATACTGCCAAATTTGGAGAAAATCGGTTCAGATTTATGTTACCCCCGATTTGACATGTAAGCGCTGTAGAGACTGTATTTATGTCCGATCAGGTCTTTTTACACGAATAAGTATTCAGGGAAGATCGGTTCAGATTTACATTAAAGCTCCATATACAGGGTTGCCCATATTCGACGGACCCACGGACTCGTTGGGCCCATTCCAATCGACGAGGCTTGTCCGCAGGCAACAATCTTTGCGTCAATTGAATTTTGTACGGGAACAAATGCAAATCAACGCGAATAATCCGTTGTAAAGTGGACCGAGCCTTGCCCAACTGCTGAGAACGGCGTTTTTGGGATGTTCTTGGGGACCTCTCAACACTGGCTCGTACGGCAGCGATATTCTCGGCCGATCGCCTTGGTCGACTTTTATTTGGCCTCTTCGGATTAGAAAGAGCCTCACCAGTCCAAAATTTTTCGTATAAACGCTTAATGGTGTTCTTAGAAGGCGCACTTCTCACATTTTTTAATATTTTAAAAGCACGTTGACTTGACTTCTTCTGTTGAATGTAAATTTCAACTATTTCAGAGCGCTCGCGTGGCGTGTATTGTTCCATGGTAAAAATCTGCTTGGACTGACGCTTCAAACGCGGTATGTCATTAAGCGATCTGACATCTCTGTCAAAAGTTATGGCGTTGCCAGATGGGTCCGTCGAATATGGGAGACACTGTATATGTTCCTCCTGATTTGGTATCAAACCGCTATAGAAGTTGTATTTTACTTCCGATCATTAAAATTTTCCAGAAAGATGTTTCTCACTTTAGGAACGAATATTGCTTAATTTAGCGATTATCGTTTCAGAATTAGAATACGTTTCTACCCATTTACCAATTATTCCAAATTATTATGGCAATGACCCTTATCGCATTGTTAGGGAGGTGTATTATATGGTGGTATTATATAGTCGGCCCCGCCCGACTTTCTGCCTTTCCTTACTTATTTTTGATAGCTGTTGTGCTTGGATGTGTTTTAACTTGTCTTCGATTTTTATCTATTTCAAAAAATGGATCAAAGAATCTGCATCAAATTTTGTGTGAAAAACAAAATAAAGTGCTCTGACGCATTCCGAATGTTGACTGTGGCGTATGGTGAAGCTACCTTGGACCAAAGAAACGTTTATCGGTGGTTCAAAAATGTTCTTAGAGTCCCGAGAAGATGCGAAGGACGAACAGCGTGCCGGACGCCCGAGCACGTCAACAACAGACGAAAACATCACAGTTTTCTTTGATTGCAGGGGCGTGTTGCATTATGAGTTCTTGCCACAGGGTAGTACGGTCAATAAAGAATATTACCTGCAAGTTATGCGCAAATTGCGCGAAGCAATCCGCCAAAAACGCCCGGATTTGTGGAAGAACAAAAACTGGCTTTTGCACCATGATAACGCCGCTGCACACATATAGTTGCTTGTGCGCGAATATTTGGCCAAAAACAACACAGTAATGGTGCCGCGGATGCGACGGTTCTTCGAGGATTGGAAAAAACGTTGGCAGAAGTGTATTATATCCGAGGGGAATTACTTTGAAGGGGACAAAATAGATATTCATGAATAAATAAATGCTTTTTGAAAAAATACAAGATTCGATATTTTTTTAACATACCTCGCACTTGAAATTGTGTATATTGTAGTGCCTACAGTCCTCTGAAAAGTTGGCGTAATCACCACGCCCCTTTTTGTACCTCCCACACAAAATGATATACCTCATACCAAAATTGAATACCTCGTAACGTGAATATACCAGTGCGCTTAACTTCGACACAGTGCAATGTATTTAAGGAATCGACTGTTTACTGAAATATGAATAGAGGTATTTGTTAAACCTCTTCTGGTACCTCCCACACAAATTGACAGATTAATTAGTGTAATGTTATATATTACATTACTCACAGAGTGAGGGTATACCATAGTCGGTTTACCCGACTGAAACTTTCTTACTTGTTTTGTTTATAATTCTTAGAGAGGGACCGGAAATCATGCAATCGTGGTTATTAAACCTTTTAAGTCTGACCTTCCGTTCAATGTTATGTCGACTTAATTTCCAAAAAAAAAATTTAAGTTAAACCCTATGAAACCTAAAGCTATGAATTTGAACAAATCCTGAAAAATCACATTTATCGCACCGATAGCGAAAAGGCCAAATATACAAATTGGGAGTTCTTGGTCGTTTTACATTGTAATTACCCTACACTATGACGGCAAGGACATCGAAAGGGAGTTTTGTACGAACGGGTATTGTATCAAACCTTTGACTTTTACTCGTATGACCCGTGTCCAAGTGGGATCTTTCGATTCATATATGCGAGCTTAACTTTCATCACAATGAGATATGAACGGACGGACATTGCTAAATCATACTGATGTAAGAATTTTCCTTTTGGGTGTTACAAACAAATGTACGCAATCATAATGCCCTTTTTGTACAGAGTTACCTTTAAAAAAAGATTTTTTCAGTTAATTTGCTTTCATCAATAAGGGACCGAAAATCATTATTATTATTTTTCAAATGTTATCATATGCCTCCTACCGCTAATGATATTGAATATATACAAAATGCAATTAAAAACTACTCGTATTTTTAATTACAGAATGAAACCTGGTACTTACATTTATAAATGTTCATAAATAAGCTATTCAATTACACTGCATGAGGAAAAGCGCGTGGATTTTAGCTGAGGTGAGTGACTAGTATTTGCGTAAAATAAATCAGTATCACGTATACGCTCCAGATGGTTAGATTATGGATGGATATTATTACACATTTCCAAATATACATACTCTAATGTGTGGCAGTGAATCAGCACTGATTTGTCTGCTCCATCATGGATAACCGCAAACAAATTACAAACGCCACTGCATGCGGCTCAGCCCGACATGGCGCGGCCTGGGAAGGCTCAGCTCATGCAATGGCACTCTAATCGCATCCAATGAAGCAAACAACAACAAAAAACATGAAAATACATTCACACATCGACATTCATCTAGCGGAGCACGATTTATGAATTCATCCATTCCGTGGCATGCGTTTAAACTTGCTCCGCATCCTTGTGAAAGAGAGTAAAATATAATTATGATTAGCATTTTAAGCCGCAAATACGTGACTACAAATACGTTATTAGCTTAAAATGGCAACAACAACCACCATACATATATATCTCGTAAAATTGTTTTATGTATTCGCATAGCTGAAACATAAAATGGGTTTGGTCGCACAGTGAATTGATTCCAAAGACGTACCTATATAATTCCCAATAGTTAGGGGAACAGTTAATGTCCGCCGTAACTGACTATAGACTTTACGCTACATTTTTCCAAACAAAAACCAGTTAGGAAAGACAGAAAGTCGGGCGGGGCCGACTATATAACACCCTACACCTACCTACCAATGCATTGCGATAAGAATTTGGCAGTGTTCCTACATGTAATAAGCAAACTCTCTCTGGCGATTTTCGTACTGATCGGATATAAAACACGGTTTCTACAGTGCTTACATGTCAAATCGGGTGTAACATATATATTGGGACTATGTTTAAATCTGAACCGATTTTCCCCGAATTTGGCAGTGTTCATACATGTAATAAGAAAACTCTCTCTGTTAAATTTCGTACTGATCGGATATAAAACACGATATCTACAGCGCTTAAATGTTAAATCGGGTGGAACATATACATATATGGGGGCTATATCTAAATCTGAACCGATTTTCCCCGAATTGCGCAGTGTTTTTTCATGTAATAAGAGAACTTTCTCTGACGAATTTCGTACAGGTCGGATGTAAGATACGGTTTCTACAGCGCTTTCATGTCAAATCGGGTGAAACATATATATGGGGACTATATCTAAATCTGAACCGATTTTCCCCGAATTTGGCAGTGTTTATTCATGTAATAAGAGGAATCTCTCTGCCAAATTTCGTACTGATCTGATTTAAAATACAGTTCCTACAGCGCTTACAAATCGTCAAATCGGGTGAAACATATATATGGGGACTATATCTAAATCTGAACCGATTTTCCCTGAATTTGGCAGTGTTTATTCATGTAATAAGAGGAATCTCTCTGCCAAATTTCGTACTGATCTGATTTAAAATACAGTTCCTACAGCGCTTACATGTCAAATCGGGTGAAACATATATATGGGGGCTATATCTAAATCTGAACGGATTTTCTCCGAATTTGGTAGTGTTCATTCATGTAATAATAAAACTCTCTCTCCCGAATTTCATAAAGATCGGATGTAAAATGTGGTTTCTACAGCGCTTACATGTCAAATCGGGTGAAACATATGTGTCAAATCGGGACTATATCCAAATCTAAACCGATTTTAACCAATTTCAATAGGGATCGTCCTTGGGCCAAAAAAGAGCACTATGCTAAATTTCATCACAATCGGACCATAAATACGACCTGCACTTTGATTACAAGAATACATGGACAGACAGACGGACGGACGGACATGGCTAAATCGACTCAGAAAGTGATTCTGAGTCGATCGGTATAATAAACAATGGGTCTATCTCTTCTCCTGGGTCTAGGTGTTACAAACAAATGCACAAAGTCATAATACCCTGTACCACAGTGTGGTGTAGGGTATAAAAACATACTCTTTAGTTGGACAAAAGATCAGTGGAAACCGCTTTTCAGGAAGCTGTCAACCACATAGAAAAGTCCTTGAGTAATAAATGTACTCGTATACATACACTCGCTGTTTCCAATTGAACTAGACTGGGTGGAAGTTTCATCCCGGTTTTAAAAAAGCACTCAATTGACATAAAGTCCCCACTATATAACGCTCATTTAAAAAAAGATCGTCTCATTTTAAGTTATGACATTTCACTTAAGTGTGATTTAGCTAATCTATACAAAAATAACTATTTAGCAGAATTGGATGACATATGTTCTGAAGTGCGGCAAATATTATTATCTTCCTGAGGAATCAGCCCAATCATGGATCAGCTTGTAGATATTGAAATATTGGACAATTTAGTATGACCACCTCCAAAAATTAAATATTTTAGTTGTGACGTTCTTTATCTAAATGAGCTAAAATGAGCACTATGCAACTATGTCCTAGACCTAAAAAATATTTTTTTGTATAGATTGTGGCATACTCTTATATAATATCAAAACCAAAATTTTTTTATGAATACATTTTTTTTTTTAATTTTTTTTATTAAAAATGCTATTATCGTCGAAGGTACCCTTAATGTTTGCACTTTAATTTTTGGAGTATATGCCTGATCAGGTCGACTTATACGTTAAATTGAAGCTATTAATGTGGGCTACCAATGTTGGAAATATCTCTTTCACTTTGAAACAGTGGTTTAGTAACAGTCATTAAACAAATTGGAAACTTAAAAATAGAAAAAATGTCGAAAAAAATATTTTATTTTATAATTTTGATTTTATTTTACTTTTTAATAGTTTGCATCATAGCGAAGAAAATAATGCATATTTGAAAAAATCTATGGATAAATGTAGAAATTATGGTCCTTTTGGTAGAAGTAAGAAAATTTCAAAAAATCTTTTTTTTTAATTTCTGTTTAAATAGCGATTTTATTTGTTACTTTTATTTATATTATGTACATTTGAGTTTATTTACATGTACACGTTTCATTAGAAGTAATTGTGTTTTCTTTGTTGACGTTTGTAGATTTCGGAATCGGTTCTCTAATAAGGAACCAAATATAATCTCCCATCATTCTTTCATCCCAGTGCCCTTGGTAACGCCGCTCGATGGACTTCAAGATTCTCGGGGAAAAAGTTTAAATGAGAATGCAAGAAATGAATTTTGAGGGACATATTTACACATGTTGGAATACATAAAGCAAAAAATAAGTTAGAAGAATGCATATGTATATATGCGTTATATACATAAATATTGAAAAATACATTTCTTACCAATTTTTTCATATTTTTTTAACAAATCATTAATCATTGTTTCATATTGCGGGCTTTTATTCGATCCAAAGAAATTTGAAATCACAAGCTTAAATGACCTCCATGCTGCAATTCCATCCGACGTCAAAAATTATTCAAAATTGAGTGCTCCTTCCTACTTAAATCTGTTTACTTAGACAAAAATAGCAGTCCGTATCGTGAATGAATGGTTGTCTCCAAATCATTGGCATTCCCAATTGCACGTGATGTCTAAAATAAAACGTTTTATTCCACAAAACATTGTAATATATTAATTGTAAAGTACTTACCGCATGCTTCCACTAGTCCATCGAGTAAGATTTACATGGCACGAATTACACAAAATACTAGGTGTCCACGGTTCGTTCATATTTTTACCTCGTATACCAAAATATTGCACATATATTTCTTCTATTATTTTACTAAACGCACGTCGATTTTTTAATTACATATTTTCCGCGGATGTAGCAGAAATTGTCGGGTGTATATGAACACATTGAGATGTTCTTTGCCTTTTACTCATACTTCGAAATATAGTTTGCTTAGAAAATAGACACCCAATATTTTCAAGACTGCCGCGTACTACTTTGTATTGCGTACATATAATTTTACTACTTGTATATACGACTGGGATGTCCAAGCCCCTAAAATGGAAACCTCATAAATAAAAACACAAATATTGTTGAATGACCCTCTACCTGAGCGGATCTCATCCAATAAAGCTCTCACATTGCATATAATGTTTTATGGAGGAATACGAACGGCCATAAAACCTCGCCCTCTCTATAATTTTATAATGTCTGACATCAATCCTCATAAAATAAAATGCAAGTGTAATGTCTCTTATACGACTCTCTCACATATGGCGAATTCAATATAAGCAAAAACATCATTTAGAAACGGAAAAATATGAAACAAGATTTTTTTTAATATTCCTAACATATCAAATAGACAGTGTTTGCTTCGTTAGCATGCTGGCTTTTTAAAAATGTGATAAAAAAAGCTTTTTTTCTCTATTTTTTATGATTTTTTTTTGTAACAGGAAAAAAGTTTTTTTTTAAAAAAAAAAATATTTTTTTCTCATATTTTTAACGACTGTTACTAAGCCAAAGATTCTATGTGAAAGTGAGCAGCATGTAACCTACCTAGCCCCCATAATTCCCTTTAATTTAGCGCATAACAAGGCTCAATAAGACTTATACTTGATGAATTATGGTCCAAATACTAAATGCACTCTCCATGAAAGTTGGAATTTAAAAAAAAAAATTAAAAAAAAATTTACCATAAAAATTAATATTTTTTTCGTGTTTGTGACACCAATATACACCAGAAACTGTTATCCGCATTCCTTGGACAACATTTTTGTTGCATAGTGTTATTAATCGCCGTAAAATTTTAAGACGTCCGTCTGTCGTAAACACACTACAATCTATTATACTTGAGCTCGATTGTCGAATATTGGTACATACTCGAATACTTCTTATAGCTGGGAAAAATAAAACAAGTGTGTCAAAAATTTTTGGAAGGTCAAAATTTTTTGGAAATTTTGTAATAATCTGATTGAGAATTTTGAAAGAATAAAACAATTTGAATCGCTTTGCAAAATTTTATTTTCTTCGCGAGATATGACCTACTCAATTTTTCAGAGTGTGTTTAGAAAATTACCATTTTTTTATTTTTTTTTTTTTTTTTTTTCATTTATTTTCAGTTTTGTATATTTCCATTTTTATGAATGCCCCAGCGCCACTTAGACATTATTGGGGCGAGTTGGCAAGTTTATAAAAGAAGCTAATAAAAATTATAACTACCTATAATACTTATTAATACTTAATATGTATCTACATTTTTTATACCAAACATTATTAATCTACAAAAGAAGCATTTCCAAATTTTGAAGTAAATATGATTTTAGGTTCAATTTAAATAATGAGATTCTCAAAAAATTCTTAATAGATTGTGGTAAGTGGTTGTATTCAGAGCAACCAATGTATTCAATACGTTGTTTTGTTGTTTCCAATCGGCATCTTTTCACACATAGATTTGAATTGTTTCTGGTATTGAATGTTGATTGATTTCTGGAGAATGTAATCGCATGATGTCCAATATTTTGTATCGATTTATACATGAACAACAATAGCTGAATTTTGTAAAGTCCATATACCGACAAAATGTTCTTACAAATATTCGCATACAAAGAAAAAGACGAGTATGTTAAAGGCAAGTTGTATACAATTTTGAGAGCTCTGTTTTGGCATCTTTGAAGGCTACGAAATTCTGTGCTTTTCTTGTGTCCATATACTATTGACAAGTAATTGAAATGGCTGTGTATAAGACCTTGGTAAATTAGGAGTTTAGTTTTTTCATCAAATTTGTATTTGAATTTGTATAATATGCCAATTGCAGGGGCAATTTTCTTTTTGATGTGCTGAATATGCATGTTCCACGATAAGTTGGATTGCAAGTAAATTCCTAAGTATCGCAAAGAATTACTCTCATATACACGGGTTTCTCCAATTAAGACATTGAACGAATTTCCACTTGCAGAGGCGTACGGACTGAATCTGACTAATTAAGTCTTTTTCGTGTTTAATATAAGTTTATTAACCCTTACATATTCAAGGATTGCTTGAGCATCATGTTCTATTTGAGCTTTCAACACGACATCATGGTTATATGGATAAAATATACTTATGTCATCCGCATACATTATAAGTTTACCATGAAGTTTAAGGTTCGAAATATCATTTACGTAAATTGAAAATAACAGTGGACCGAGCACGCTTCCCTGCGGAACACCGTATTTCACCAGACCAAGACTACTTCGACAGGCTCCAATTTCCACGTATTGTTTTCTTCCTTGCAAATAACTCTTAATTAAACATTGACTATTTTGATCAATCCCAAAAAACGGAAGCGTTTGTAACAATATTTCATGATCGACAAGATCAAACGCTTTTGAAAAATCATAGAATATTCCTGCCACTCCACCGTATCCATTGTCCAAACCATCGCACACCAAATTAACAACATTTACCACAGCCTCCTGAGTTCCACATCCTTTTCTAAATCCAAACTGTAAGTTATAGAACTGGTTTGTTTGCTCCAAAAATGATGTTAGCTGTCTATGCAAGTTTTGTTCGATTATTTTATCTGTTATCGGCAGTTGATAAATACAGACCAATTGCTTTGGTCTGTATTTATCAACTGTGTCAGCATCTGTTTCCTTAGGGTTGGGTATTATTTTAGATACTTTAAGGACATCCGGATATATAGAATGATCAACAATACTGTTAAACAACAATGTTAGCCTGGTACTGATCACATCACCGCATTTTTTCATAGCTTTACTCGAAATGTTGTCATAACCAGGAGTTTTTTTAACTTGCAAATTCGAAATATCTTCCAATATCATTTCGTTAGTAATGTTACTAAAAGAAAAATGTACCGGATTTTATCTCATAGTTCTTAGCATATTAAAGGAGTCATTAGGTAACGATATAATATTAGCTTTCATGTGTGATGCGATTTGCAGAAAATAGTCATTAAATATAATACATTTCCGTCCTTTATCGACTATAAGTTCTCCATCTTCATCCCTCAACTTTGCCTCAGATCTTTATGAATTCCCAGCATTTCTTTGGATTATGTTGCAGAGCTTCAAGCTGATTTTGATAAAATGAATTCATGCAAATTTTATTCGCTTTCTTTATAATCTGGCTTATTAGTTTCAACCTTCTTTCCAATCCACTATCACCACGCTTCTTTCTACGTTTCTTTAATAATGAGTTCTTTAATGCGATAAGAGATTGTAATTTCTCATTTACCCAGGGTGTGATTAAATTTCTGGCAGATATAGCACTTTCCTTTTGAAACGTTGAGTCCCTAATACATAATGAAAATGCATTTCTAAAGTTGTGCATGTCCACAACAGGATTGCCACATTTTTGGGTACTGTTCAAATTGTCGCAAATTTTTTCTTTTAAAACGGTATAATCGCACTGATGATAAAGCTTTGTTGTGCACAGTCTTGTTTCAAAATTTAATAGTAATTTGCATGATATGATATTGTGGTCTGTTATTTTACATTTAATTGAGTCAATAGCAAGTTTGTCTGTGATATTGCTGTATGTGTTATCTATGCACGTACCACTCATTGGCCTTGTTATCATACAGTGACAATTTTTGTAATCAAATTGATATAAGAGATTTACGGCCTGTTTCTGTATTTCTAACGAAAGTCTCTGCGAGCGAAAACCAGTCACTCACTTTCGTCAGGAATTTGGTTTCTCTAACGTTCTATCGTTCGTTAGCCTGGCCTTACGTCAATGACGTTAGCAATTTACCAATTGGAAAATAATGTAATTGCCAGATCCATAATTTCACAACTTCCGGTCTAAAAAAGCACAAAATTTTCTATGGTCGACCTTAGCAAATACATCTCTGTATTATTTACACTAGCGGTGGCCAAAAAAGCAACCCTGGGTGGTCAGCTGAGCTGCACCAAGACTCTCATTTCTTTCTCTCTCTCTCTCACGTCTCTCTCATTGTGCACTGATAATTTTTTTCCAGCTTAGCGAGCAACCAATATTGACTTCTTTACGCTAAAATATGTACACAATTTTATTATTATTTAATTGTTTTTACCATAATTATATTAATATCTACTTATTTTTTGCTTTTAATAATGATTATTTTGTCATTGTTCCTATCAGTCGACAAATAAAATAATGTGACTCGATCTGACATTTGTGTTCGCCGAGATGACAGCAAAGAGAGATAGAGAAATCAAAATTTGCACTGAAATTATTACGTTTTCGTACGAGTTCATTATCGTACGACTTATCGTTGTGATGGTAGTTAGTGAAACCCAAATCAGCTGTTTGTCGTCTGGCAGGCGAACGAAAGCAAATTTTTAAGTTACAGAAACAGGCTGTTAAAATTTCACTTGCTAAACCAGGATTTCGAAAATCGACATTTGAATCTCCGAGTAAAATATTTGGTTGGCGAAAATTATGATGTAGTTCGTTCTCAATAAAATTACAAAAAGTATTCATATCACATTTTTGTGAACGATAAAATGACATAATTTTTACAGGTTTGCCTCTGATTCTAATATTATCGAGCGAAATTTGTATTCTGTCAATAAACTGCTTGCTTTCACACTCCTCAATAACGTACTGCATCGTTTCCTTTATAAATAGCGAAGTTCCACCAAAACCATCCTTTCTACAGCAGTGTACTGAACTGTAGCCTGGGATATTGTAGATCTGCTTAACATTCGATTTAAACCACGTCTCCTGTACAGCTATTATATCTGGCAAAACCTTGAACTCATTAATCAGTGATTTGAACTTATTAAATTTGTGTATTAAAGAAATGCTTCTCATGTTTACAGATAGAATATGTACACGCTGAAAAAAATCGCTCCTGTAGTATATTGTCCCAAACATAAAATATATTTGGAAAATTCCTAAAGAATAATTTTATTTGTACTTAAACATATACTTTATTTGAGGAATTTAGTTTGCAAATATATTTTGTTGTAATATATTAATATATTCATTCCAAATATATTTTATTGATTTTCAAATAGAATTTATTTGCTCAGAAATATATAATATTTAAAAATTTGTGTTCCAAATATATTTTCTTTCGATTCAAACATATCAAAAAAGGTAATTTTGCCCCGTGTAATGACTGAAGTTTTAAATTTTCGAAATGTTCATTGAATGAATCTATATTTGAAAAGTAATTACTGTTTATATTCATAAAGTATATATAAATGTATATGAATATGTACAAAAGAGAAAATTAAATCATTAAAAATGTAAAAAGATTAAGAGGATATGAAAACATTTTCGGTAGCATCATCAGATTCGTCAGAATCTTCTACAGTTATCAGCTTTCTGCTCTGCATGCGGTTTATTCTTGAAATATTGAACCGATTCAACTGAAATTTCGCAATTAGGTCCGAAACACTTGCTCAAATCTAAATATATCATTCGCTTTAATTACCAACTGACCATATAGAAAAAATATGGATTTTTCGCATGTCTCTTTTGTCGCTGATTTTGTTCAGATTGATTAAAATTTTACGGACATATTGCAAATTATATATCCCTAGTTTGAAGACCCGCGACATCGAAAACTTGATCCGCCCAAAAAAACTAATGAGTTATTGGACACATAACTAATGGATTTAGCTATGGTGTAAATTTTGTCAAAATTGGAAAGGTCCTTGGTGTCCTGCAATCATAAACCAAAAATATTTTAGAAAAGTTAGAGTCTGTAAACTTTTTACAGATCGCGATCTACCAAAATAATTTTTCTTATTATGGTAGACGTCGAAATAGGACGTATTCAACATAAAAATAATTTCAAATCACTGCTCTAGAACGTGAAAATTTCAAAAAAATCTTGACCTTCCAAAAGTTTTTGACACTCTTGTTTAATTTTTACCCAGCTGCATGTATGTTGGGATTGAAAATGGGCAACATCGGTACATTTTTATCCCAGCACCTTAGAGAGGAGGGTATATACAGGGTTGCCCATATTCGACGGACCCATGTTTTTTTGGGGCCCATTCCAATCGACGAGGCTTGTCCGCAGGCAACAATCTTTGCTTCAATTGAATTTTGTACGGGAACAAATGCAAATCAACGCGAATAATCCGATGTAAAGTGGACCGAGCCATGCCCAACTGCTGAGAACGGCGTTTTTGGGATGTTCTTGGGGACCTCTCAACACTGGCTCGTACGGCAGAGATATTCTCGGCCGATCGCCTTGGTCGACTTTTATTTGGCCTCTTCGGATTAGAAAGAGCCTCACCAGTCGAAAATGTTCGTATAAACGCTTAATGGTGTTCTTAGAAGGCGCACTTCTCACATTTTTTAATATTTTAAAAGCACGTTGAGTTTTCACAATTGACTTCTTCTGTTGAATGTAAATTTCAACTATTTCGCGTGGCGTGTATTGTTCCATGGTAAAAATCTGCTTGGACTGACGCTTCAAACGCGGTATGTCATTAAGCGATCTGACATCTCTGTCAAAAGTTATGGCGTTGCCAGATGGGTCCGTCGAATATGGGAGACCCGTATTGTTTGCTACGAGCCAAAATTGTAACATATCGAGGGAGTGACCAAAGTTCCAAGTATGTTTGGCGGAAATTTGATCTGGGTCATTTTATTCATTTGAGCAATATCCGTCCACCCGTCTGACTGTCTGCTACCTGGCGCGCACGATAACTCTCGAAATGATTAACCGATTGACTAAAAATTTGACATGCGGTAACATTTTTCTCAATCTTCGGCTAAGTTCGAAGATGGCCCTAATTGATTCACTCCTTCTAGTATCTCCCTCACGAATGGTTAACTGTTAGCGAAATATTGATTCGTTCTAGCTTCAGTCACTGCACAAAATATATAATTCGATGTTATAGTTCTCACAAAGAGAATTACTCTCATTTCAACATTAAAATATAAAATTTTAAAATTTACTTTTTGTCTCGCAAGAATAATGTTAACATCCGGTGCCAAGTTTTTGTTCTTTATCCCTCAGAGACTGTCTTAAACAATTGAGTACAATTTATTGATTAAAAGTAGTTGCTTTTAGATTGTTTTATATTTGGTAAATTAGAAAATATACTTATATAGTGGTATCAAACACCTAATATTCCTTTTCCACATTCCACATCTGAGGGATTTGTGTATAGAACGATTCACTGTGGGGTTGAACGTCCGCCTTTGGTCTCTGTGGCCAGTGTGTAAATGTCGGGCTGATGGACTGCTTTGGCCTCTTGGGTCGAAGGTTGAGGGGGTGAGGCGGTGAGGTTGGTGAAGAGCATTAGACGCCAACAAAATTGCTTAAATTGGCTCTGCTGCGCGGCACTAAACTTTAATTATATTTAATGGAGTTCATTCAAACAAAAAGTGGTGGTGGTAGTGCAGTGTACAAAAAAAAAGGAATCATAGAATCATACTGGGATACTTTAAGCTGCAGCAATATATTAAGCATCGTAAAAATAACAACACCAACAAAAATCAATTTAATCTTTGAGAATTTTCCCCCAAAAACATACCGAACGATGGACAAAATATTAAATAATTTCCATAAGCTTTATCAAGATTAATTTATCTTCGTCTCGTTGAGGGCAGACGGCAAAGGGCAAACTGAGGTATGAACTTCAATGAATTAAAGCCAAGAAATGGCATTGAGGGGAAGTGTGGAATTGTGGAATAGCGACCGGCGCACTATTGTCGGTGTTAATGGTACAAAGAATAAAGGTTTTCGTTTGGATAAAAATTTTTTTTCTGGGGTTGGGCATTATGCCTTACACCAACACCACTGTGGAAGAAATTATGGTTCTATCCATTTAACATAATTGGTTCAAGAAAGCTTTACATAATACAGAATTATGTAGTCTTTTTCTTCGTCTTATATTTATAATTTCTTTAGCTGTTTCAAATATATCTTAGAATATACTGCGAAAAAAATCCAATTTTTTTGAACATTTTTAATATTTTTAATTAAAACCTCTTAAAAACACCGAAAAATTCACAATTAAATATTTATCCCTTCACCTTAGAGAGGAGAGTATATATCATTTGCATCGAGCCAAAAGTGTAACACATCGAAGGAGTGTCCTAAGACCCTAAGTATGTTCGGCGGATATCCGATTTTTGTCATTTTAAGTCGAATGAGCAATGTCCGTCCGTCTGTCTGTCTGTCAGCTGGTTGGTGCGCACGATAACTCTCGAAAGGAGTAATCGATTCAATTTAAATTTGGTGTGTGATTATATTTTCTTCTGTTTCCGGCTAAGTTCGAAGATGGGCCATATTGGTCCGCTCCTTCTAGTACCTTCCCCACTAAGGGTTAACATTTAGTGAAATATTAATTATTTAATAACTTCTATACTACTTATTTGAATCCTCCGATATTCTACGCATAGTATTAGTTTATTAGTCACTATTCCTCGAGAAAAATGGGTGAAGTTGCCACGCCCCTTTTGGTACCTCCCACACAAATGGACAATGTTGAACCAAAAGTTAAAAGCTTATAACTTTATTACCAGTACATACAAAAACTTGAAATTGTGTACAGTGCAATGGTTTAATAGTCCCTAAAATATATTGAAAAATGGGCATTATTGCCACGTCCCTTTTGGTACCTCCCACACAAATAGATAATAGTACACCGAAAGTTAACAACTATAATACCAGTGCATATAAATACTTGAAATTGTGTAAAGTGTAATGCTTTTATAGTACCTACAGTTCGGAGAAAAGTGACCGTTATTGGGACGCCCCTTTTGGTACCTCCCACACAAATGGACCATTTTGTACCAAAAGTAAACAGCTTTTAACTTCAATACCAGTACATATTTTAAAGTTATTGAATGCAATTTAAATTGATAATAATTTAATTAAAACAAAAAAATAAATGAAGTTACTAATATTTTTTTGGGACTCAAGGTGAGGGTATTTATAGGTCGGTTTACCCGACTGAACTTTCTTACTTGTTTTATTATTTTATCGGAAAGTCTAAACGGTTGTTAATAAAATGAGATCATTCTGAATAAATTCGATGCATAGTCTAAAAAAATTTTGCTAAGTTAGCAGATCTACCAACCCCACAAGTTATCAACAAATACCAAATGTAACATAACATTATGTTAATAACATAACATCATCATAACAGCACACTACTATAACGGATATTCTATGTTTGTTAACTTACCTATTAGCTACAACTTTTTAAATAATGCATTGATTTTCTTCGGAGATGTCTCATTTTATTCATGATCGATCAGACTTTACGATAAAATAATAACACAGTAATAGAACTAAACGTATGTTAGTTTTATTTCGATCAGAAGATAGTTTTAAAAATATACTCACTTGACATAAAATCCCCAATGTATATAATTTAAGCCGTATACGACACATTTCTCATACAATTTAGGTGAAACTATTCATTTTGATTTTTTTTTGACAAACAATTATTTCTTTCATTTTCCATACCCTGTGAAATATACTAGAGCGTATTTTTTGAAGTCAAGAAGAAATGGTATTAAATCATTTCGGATATTAAAATCAAACAAAACTCTTCTGTAAGTTGTTAAAAACTTGGTAACTGCGCTCTAAAAAATTCAAATTCTCCAGCCGTTTTCTATGAAAGTTCGAAAATATTATTTTGATTGGTCCAGAAGAATTTTTTTTTTGGCAATAGTGTATTTTCCGACCGCTGTTTACTTTTTATACCCTACACCACACTGTGGTACAGGGTATTATAACTTTGTGCATTTGTTTGTAACACCCAAAAGGAGAAGAAATAGACCCATCATTTATTATACCGATCGACTTAGAATCACTTTCTGAGTTGATTTAGCTATGTCCGTCTGTCTGTCTGTCCGTCTGTCCGTCTGTCCGTCTGTGCATGTATTCGTGTAATCAAAGTACAGGTCGCAATTATGGTCCGATCTCGACGAAACGTTACACACATCTTTTTTTTGGCCCAAGGACGATCCCTATTGAATTTGGTTAAAATCGGTTCAGATTTAGATATAGCCCCCATATATATGTTAGCCCCTATTTGACATGTAAGCGCTGTAAAAACTTTATTTTATATCCGATCAGTATGAAATTCGGCAGAAAGAGGTTTCTTATTATATGGATGAACACTATTAAATTTGGAAGAAATCGGTTCAGATTTAGATATAGCCCCCATATATACGTTACCCCCGATTTAAGATGTAAGCGCTGTAAAACTTTATTTTATATCCGATCAGTATGAAATTCGGCAGAAAGTGGTTTCTTATTATATAGATGAACACTATTAAATTTGGAAGAAATTGGTTCAGATTTAGATATAGCCCCCGTATATATGTTACCCCCGATTTGACCTGTAAGCGCTGTAAAAACTGTATTTTATATCCGATCAGTGCGAAATTCTGCAGAAAGAGGTTTCTTATTACATGAAGCAATACTGCCGATCAGTACGAAATTCGACAGAAGGAGGTCTTTTTACATGAATAAGTATTCAGGGAAGATCGGTTCAGATTTACATTAAAGCTCCATATATATGTTCCTCCTGATTTGGTATCAAACCGCTATAGAAGTTGTATTTTACTTCCGATCATTAAAATTTTCCAGAAAGATGTTTCTCACTATAGGAACGAATATTGCTTAATTTAGCGATTATCGTTTCAGAATTAGAATACGTTTCTACACATTTACCAATTATTCCAAATTATTATGACAATGACCCATATCGCATTGTTAAGGAGGTGTAGGGTATTATATAGTCGGCCCCGCCCGACTTTCTGCCTTTCCTTACTGGTTATAACCTACACCACACTGTGATACAGGGTATTATAACTTTGTGCATTTGTTTGTAACACCCAAAAGGAGAAGAAATAGACCCATAGTTTATTATACCGATCGACTTAGAATCACTTTCTGAGTTCATTTAGCTATGTCCGTCTGTCCGTCTGTCCGTCTGTTTGTGCATGTATACTTGTAATCAAAGTACAGGTCGCAATTATGGTCCGATCTCGATGAAACTTTACACATATCTTTTTTTTGGGCCAAGGACGATCCCTATTGAATTTGGTTAAAATCAGTTTAGATTTATATATAGCCCCCAAATATATGTTAGCCCCGATTTGACATATAAGCGCTGTAAAAACTTTATTTTATATCCGATCCGTATGAAATTCGGCAGAAAGAGGTTTCTTATTATATAAATGAACACTGTTAAATTTGGAAGAAATCGGTTCAGATTTAGATATAGCCCCCATATATATGTTAGCCCCGATTTGACATGTAAGCGCTGTAAAAACATTATTTTACATCCGATCAGTCTGATATTCGGCAGAAAGAGGTTTCTTATTACTCGAAAGAATACTGCCAAATTAGGAGAAAATCGGTTCAGATTTAGATATAACTCCCATATATATGTTACCCCCGATTTGACATGTAAGCGCTTTAAAAACTGTATTTTATATCCGATCAGTGCGAAATTCGACAGAGAGAGGTTTCTTATTATATTAATGAACACTGTTAAATTTGGAAGAAATCGGTTCAGATTTAGATATAGCCCCCATATATACGTTACCCCCGATTTGACATGTAAGCGCTGTAGAAATTGTATTTAATATCCGATCAGTGCAAAATTCGGCAGAAAGAGGTTTCTTATTACTCGAAAGAATACTGCCAAATTAGGAGAAAATCGGTTCAGATTTAGATATAACTCCCATATATATGTTACCCCCGATTTGACATATAAGCGCTGTAAAAACTGTTTACATTATTATTCGTATTTTATTCGTCAGAAAGAGGTTTCCTATTCGTCAGAAAGAGGTTTCCTATTATATGAATGAACATTTTTAAATTTGGAAGAAATTGGTTCAGATTTAGATATAGCCCCCATATATACGTTACCCCCGATTTGACATGTAAGCGCTGTAGAAATTGTATTTAATATCCGATCAGTGCAAAATTCGGAAGAAAGAGGTTTCTTATTACTCGAAAGAATACTGCCAAATTTGGAAGAAATCGGTTCAGATTTAGATATAACTCCCATATATATGTTACCCCCGATTTTACATGTAAGCGCTGTAAAAACTGTATTTTATATCCGATCAGTGCGAAATTCGGCAAAAAGAGGTTTCTTTCTACATGAAGGAATACTGCCAAATTCGGAGAAACTCGGTTCAGATTTAGATATAGCCCCCATATATACGTTACCCCCGATTAGATATGTAAGCGCTGTAGAAATTGTATTTAATATCCGATCAGTGCAAAATTCGGAAGAAAGAGGTTTCTTATTACTCGAAAGAATACTGCCAAATTTGGAAGAAATCGGTTCAGATTTAGATATAACTCCCATATATATGTTACCCCCGATTTTACATGTAAGCGCTGTAAAAACTGTATTTTATATCCGATCAGTGCGAAATTCGGCAGAAAGAGGTTTCTTATTACATGAAGGAATACTGCCACATTCGGAGAAAATCGGTTCAGATTTAGAGAGCTCCCATATATATGTTACCCCCGATTTGACATGTAAGCGCTGTAGAG